>JAHLJS010000002.1:26641131-28122383 GCA_038502445.1 Eremochloa ophiuroides
CTGGTGGTGCCCCTCCCTTGCTAGCCTCTGATGCTGGCAGAGTCCCTGCCGACGCCTTCTCCCTAGGCGGCGCCCCTCGTCTGCGGGCAACACTCCTCCCCGTGGGGCTCCCTCACCGGCGGATGGAAGGGTCCCTGGCGCCGGCGGACCCTTCCAGGTGCCTCCTCCACAGGCGCTCTGATCATTCCTCCTCGGGCACCGCTCCTCCCCGTGGGCCTTCCTCACTGGAGGATCGGAGCCCCTTCCTAACACCAATGGCTGACGGAGCCCCTCCCCATGGCCGTCCCTTGCCCGGTCAATCACTTCCCCAGACCGATGGCCCTTGGCGGTTGCCCTCGTTCCTATCCCGCATACACGCCACTTGTCCCCCCCCCCACCCCCCTCGACGTCGATGGCCAACAAGTTTGTCTATGGCAACTAAGTGGAGGAACAAGATTGCATGTGGGCTCCACAGTCATTGGCTATATATGGAATTGAATTTAGATGCCGCGACTAGGTAATCCTCTTGGAGTTGGAAGCAAAATTTAGCTAGTATGAAAATAAGTAGCTACCTAAACAAACAAATATATAGTTTTAACTTAGCAGTCATGTTGGAGATGCTCTTAAAACAATATATGGTTTAAAACACAGGCCGAAGTTATGGCATTTGCTTGAATGTGTTTGGTTGACTTGGCGTTCTTTTCAACAGCAACAACGCTGGAGTGATGACAAGGAAATGCACACTTTCCTGCGACGGTCTGGAACAGCATTTTGCAACAAATCACATTGGTGTGTCATTAGCGCAAATTATTAAAGCCAATATCGCTTTGTAGCATACACTTGTTTAATTTACCTATAGTTAGAAGATTGTTCCTTTCTGCACTTGAATTATGATGTATGAGAACCATTCCTGGTACTGTAGCAGCATTAGACTTGAATGGCAGGTCATTTTCTTCTAACAAACCTCCTACTGGAGAACATGAAGAGCACAAGTAGGGACAGAGGAATCGAGGGACGGATCGTCAATGTGACGTCTTCAGGGCATGTGATGACTTATCCTGAAGGGATATGTTTCGAAAAAATTCATGATCCTTCCGGGTAATTCATTCCGAGATCACTCTGAATTTTCTAGCAAAATTGGGACATCATGCTGCGTAAATAACGCCAGCAAATCTGTTGTGTACATAGTTTGAACGACTTTATTGCTTACGGACAATCCAAGCTTGCTAACATTCTTCACTCTAATGAATTGCCCCGAATCTTCAAGGTATCTCAAGTTCATCTCAACTCTTTGACACTGAATAATGGAAGTCATTACATATGGATGCATGAGCTGGCTAATGACAGAAGGAAACATGTTCATGAACAGGAGGAGGGAGTGAATATTTCAGCCAATTCAGTTCATCCAGGTGTCATCGCAACAAACCTTTTTAGGGGCAGGACTATTGTTGCTGGTACTTCAATTTCTCATGTCTAAAGATCGAGTTCGTTGTTTGAAAAAGAAAAGACCTCCGATTCCAACAAAATATGTCAAAACACTTGTTGGCCTCTGCATTTATTTATAACTTTTCCCACTGTTTTTACAGCTTTTTTGAACACCATTGGAAGAATCATGTGTAGGAGCATAGAACAGGTTGGCTTTGACCATTTTATTTTTTATTATTACTTTTTTGCGAACATATTTTTTATTATTACTGTCGCCCCTGTTGGCGGAACATGCATTGACCCTAATTAATTTCTTAATATCTTTGTTAAGGGTGCTGCGACAACATGCTATGTGGCAATGCATCCTCAAGTGAAGGGGTTAAGTGGAAAGTACTTCGCCAATTGTAATATAGCAAGCCCGAGCTCGCAAGCTTTGGATGCTGAGTTGGCCAAGAAGCTATGGCAATTTAGTTTGAAGACAGTTTCTTGATAAGCGCTTGTCCCGATACTTTGATCTAGTGATGGGAATACTCTCTCTCTCTCTCTTTTCCTAAACTAGGCAGTGTTCGTACGCTACAACAGGAACCTATAATACAACGATAACTTATGTACAGATGTGTGTTATACTATTATTAAAAAAGATTTTGCAGTGGCTAGGTTTGAAATATCAAGATTACATGAATCTTTCAAAAAGAAAAATAATTAAAATACAACTCCAAATTATGCCGCAATTAAACAAATCCTCCACTGTGATGTAATCATGATGATCATCAGCAACGACACCGGCCGCAGGCCTGCCTACCGATGATGATGATGGTGCCTAGTCTGAATTTGTCGTTATCGTCGATGAGTTTCCTCCACCAGATGCACCGCCTACACTCGAATCTGCTCTCGCCGTGAAAAGTTTAGACGGTGTAATCCTCGACAAAACTAAACCTGATCAAGTGAGATAGAACCACGGTGTCTTCATGGGCTTTCGTGTTTTTGCAGCGAGCGCACGGACATATAGTTGTTGTTCGATTCAGACTCTCTTGATGTTTGTTCGCAGCAGCAACAAACTTTTTTACCTCAAACACGTACTCAACTTCCACTCTCTTTATTTTGTACATCCATTCTGACTGTTCCATAACTACACAAATATCTAATTAAGCACAAAAACTATTAGCGAATTAGAGAAAAAATATCGATCAATAAAGAGAGTTGGTCTCTCTCTCTATATATATATAATATATATATATATATCAAATCAATGAAAAAGTAGCAAATTAAAAACCTAGATCTACTTTTTCTCTCCTCCATTAAAAACTAGATCTCTAATACATGTAAAAGAGCCTTAAATATTGAAAAAGTGGAGACAAATGTACTGGAGAGTACGTGTTATCAACCTCTAGGTACCGCAATAACATGGACAAAATCAACACCTACAATAACATGGACAAAATCAACAAGTTAATAAGTCTTCTCTCTCCTCCATGGAGAACTAGATCTAATCTAGATCTAGAGAGCTCAAAATGATGAAAAAATTGTTAAATAGTATATTGAGAGTGTATACCAACGTCTTGAGATCTCCTAAAATACTCTCTTTCACCAAATCAACGGATAGAACCTCTCCCCCTATAAGAGCTCAAACTCCGCTAATGGAGAGGAGGAGGTCGTCGAGAGGCGGAAGAAGAGAACAACCCATGTATTTATAGGACAAGATTAATGGAGGCGGCCACAATAAAGGAAAACCGTTCGGTTAATCCTCCATTAACCAAGGCGGTTATTTTAAACCAACCGCCTCCATTAATAGTTTAACTGAGGTGGTTATTTTAATGTGACTGCCTCGGTTAATGGAGATTAACCGAGTCGGTTACGTTAAAATGATCGCCTTGATTAATCTATTAACGAAGGTGGGTTTTATAATTTGCCTTATAATAACCGTCTCGGTTAAACGTTAACCGAGGCGGACTCTTGTGCGGCTGCCGGACTAACGCCAAACGGAAGCGGTCATCAGACCTACCTGTCTCCTTTAATGTTTTGGCAACGCCCCGCAAAATGAATTCTGTAGTAGTGTACGGCGAATATATTGGGGGCAGGTCCTCCTGTAATGGCCCATGGATGATTAACTGAAAGTTCGAATAGATTCGTATCTCTGCCTATCTCTTGTGTTCTTCCTGTCTTGTGTGTTGTTCCTTTCATCCCTACCTCCTGCTCACAGGACTCGCGGTGGCCCTGGTTGCCTGGCTTTTAATTTCATTAGGCGTTGAGGAAGCAAGTATTCGAGTTTCTACGTCCATTGTGCTAATAGTGTGGAGACAAGAGATGGGCAACCAAAATTAATTGGCTTTTAATTTCATTAGGCGTTGAGGAAGTAAGTATTCGAGTTTCTACGTCCACTGTGCTAACAGTGTGGAGACAAGAGATGGGCAACCAAAATTAACGGGGTGGGTGATCTATGTACCATTGCAAGGATGTTGAGGAAGCAGAAGCTGCACCATGCTTGGAGGGGATTCGGTAAAAGCAGAAGCTGCAGCATGCTCGAGTCTAATGTAAGGCAATTTAAGAAGTACTGCAACTGTATAATGTCATGAAAATATCAAAACAGAAGGCTAAGTAGGTACCCAATTTGAAATAACGGTGGTAGCATCTATCAGCACAGTCAGACTTCCAAGTACAATCCGAATACTACTTGACATGCACCTGTGCAGCACAACAAAATTGAAACACATAAGATGCAGGTTCAGTTATCTTCATAAAAAGGTATATTATAGGTCCGTTTGGTAGGCATACAGATTTTTTTATAAACATTTTAGTTCTAAATTCTCTAAAATAACGTTTCAAGTGCCGAATCAGAATCACTTTGTGACACCATTTGGCTGTTAGGCTAGATTTTGGTTCCGAAATAAATGTTTTTACTCAAAATATCATATAAATAAAATACACTTCGAAAAAATTGATTATTTTTATGGGCAAACAACAACCTAATTGCAACCTATTTTAATTTGCTGCAACAAAAACGGATATAGAAAAAATAATAACCGTTGTTGCATGCAAGAAACCAGAATGGAAACCGGAGAAACCAGCCCACTGTCGAACGTATGTTCACGTACAACCGCAGAAACGTTCCGGCTCCGAATCCATTGCCAGAAAGAGCGTTTGGTGCCGTTTCTTGCGTTTCTGAGTAGAAACGGATCCGATTCTCAGTACCAAACGATCCCTAAATGCAATATTTCATAACTAAGCTAGCTAAAGCTATCGGTGACATGTAATTAACATCCCAAAACAAGCATCCACCTATGGGTCCTTATTTAGCATGACTGGAATAAGTCGCAGTCTTAATTTTCGGGATACTATACTGTAGCCAAGAAATTGCACTTGTCAGGCAACGAACAGATCTTCACTGATGTCTCAATGCACTAATCAGGAAAAATACAAGTGACCAGCTTCATAACTAATTCATTCACTGGGGCCGCCGCTTTGGGGCGCTGCCCTATGCCGCACGCCAACACTCAGAAAATCGGCGCGAGCAGGGAGGACGAGCGCAGGAGAAGGATTGGGGGAGCGCCGAGCATTTGCAGATATGCGGGGCGCTGAGGCTTTTTTTCGCGTCGAGTAAATTTTGGACGAAGTGTTGGGGAACCGTTGAACCGCCGTTTTATTAGAAACCACGCCAATATTTATTTTGGGAGTAATATTAGTCTTCGCCTCACTAATCTTCTCTTAACCATGCTAATCCCCCGCCCCGCGGCCCGGCCCGACACGCCGCCCTGCCCGGTTTACACCACGCCCGTGCCGCAGCAGGGCACCCTGTGAAAAACCAAGCCCGTCGGCTCCATCTGGGTGGCTGGGTCTCGCCGCGAATAGGCCACCGTGAGATCCCGCCGACATCCCAGTTGCCTTTGCCTCTCTCATTGCCGTAGATCGGGGGGAGTCGTTGCAGAAAAAGCGCGCACGGCGCACCGAAACTCCGAAAGTGTGCGGCCTGACGACTGACGAGTGACGTCTGATGAGACGACACGAGACTTGGCAAGGACGGCCTTCGCTTCCGTCCGAAGTCTCCTCGCTCCTTCGGTCAAGTCTCGGTCGACACGGGACATCAAAAGGGCGCGCCGCCCCTCCATTGCTTTCCTCTTCCTAACCTCCCCGCTCCCAATCGCTCGCGAAACCTCACCAGTGACCAGTCGGCAGCACCATGGATGGCTCCGCCTCCCCCTCCGCCGCCGCCGAGACTGATGATACGCGGGGAGGAGAAGCTCCGTCCAAAGCCAAGCGAGGCAACGGTACGATCCACGGACACTGATGCCACCTAGCTCTGCTTCGATTTGTACTAGCAGTACCTGAGTTCGTTAGTGTTTAGTGTTTACTCTTCCCCTAGACGAAAACGATGCCCTTACTAAGATCTGCAGTCACTGTACTTTTTTGTAAGGATATTTGTAGTTCCTTTTTGAATAACACTTGTCATTATGAACTAGTTCGTGTAAGGATGGAACCCCACCCGTTCGAAACTAATGTCATTATTTTACTTAGTGTCAAGCATCTGCTTAATGTTTAGATTATTTGCAATAAGCAAATAACGATGCTCGCCATTCCTCATTCAGCCGGGGAGAAATATTATGGACAGCCGGTTTACTTTCCAGAGGAGCTAGTGGACAATTGGGTTTCTTTCTCTCGTCGTGGCTTGTATTATTGCTACAACATCTCGTTGCAGGGGTCTTGCAACACAACTGCTGATCCAACTGACATAATTTTAGCTGTCAAATGTGACATGGGACCTGACTTCCTTTGTCACTCTTTTAGCTCGAGTGGTATTCAAGTTACTATTAAGTACTTGCGCAAGATTCATCTGAATCAAGAACAGGTAAATGTGGAGTTACGTTATCTTTTTTCTTAATCTCAGGTTCCTGTTTTTAGTTTCTTTTATCAATATATGTTAGTGTCGTAAGCGTGAGAGGTCTTCTGCATTAATGCTGTGTACAACATTTTTGTTTCTTCAGGTAACTTTTGCTAGAAGATTCCAGACCACGGTTCTTTCTTTGCTCATTAACAGTGACCATTCGGAGGTCAGCGATGCTATAAAATACTTCCATGAACTGCAAGTAGATGTGGGGGTTGTCTATCTACTTCTGCCCACAGTATATGGCAAAATTGATTGGTGTGGTATCAAGTTCTCAACTTCATCAGTGTATGATGATGTGACTGATAAAAATCCAAGACATTGCCATTCTTGTAAAGACGCTGATATACTGCAGACATTGGATGATCCTTGCTGCAGGTGCATACTTCAGAATTCTGTTGTCTATGCCCCTTGTAATGGAAACTTTTATAATGTTACAGACCTTGGCATAAATGTAAACCAACCGTTGGATTTGAACAGTAGGAGTGCTGTTAGCTGCAAAAGGTATGAAGATTAGATTTATATTTGTCCTTAATTTGCTATGTGCTCCTATCATCGGTAGAATTTACATCCAAAAATTGGTATTCTTTTTGTATGCTCTGGATACGGCCTACATTTTACCTCTGAAAGCAAACTACTGTTGGTTGCCAATGGATTATTCACAGTGCAAAACTTCCTCTACAAATGCTACGAAAAAGGGAAAGGTTGTTTTCTGTTAACAGTACCAAAATTTTTGCCTTTTCATATCTTGTTCTAATAGCACGTATAAATTCAACTAGTACAATCAAATCCAGGAACTGCAAAATTTATGTATTTTTCATAGGAAAAGATATCATTGCTGCTTGCTTACAAGCAAAGTGGATGATATTTGTATGTGTTCTTACAAACCTTCCAGGATCTATATCCATAGAGATTTTGCGGCACTGTTCCAAACATTCCTTACAAGTAATTCAACTGCTAATTATTTGTCTCAATTCTCAAATATTACTATGTGAGATTGAAGCAAGCTGGAATTGTCTTTTCCTCAAAATTGTGCAGACAAGTCTTGAAATCCTAACCTTTGTCTCTGAATATTTTGTATCTCAGTCACTAAATTTTATTCTGGCAACATGAGGTATATGCACATGAATTTGGGGGTAATAGGTCTAAGAGCACTCACAATGCAGAAACTATCATAGTTTCTATAAACATTAATTATACTACCACCTAAGCGTTTTGCTGATGTGGCAAGAGAGTTATTGAAGAGAGAGAATAAAATTCATAGAAACTGGGTCGAAGTTAGAAAACATGTTTACACGAGAACCAAGACACCAAGGGATATAATTGGTAGAGAATGGAGAGAGAATGCATGTGATTGTATAAAAAATTGTTCTGTACAAACTATCCATTGGGACCCTAGTATAGAGTCTATAGGAATTAATAGGGACAGAAACTGCATATAGTTTCTATCATTGGGACTGCCCTAATGGGCCTCATGAGCTAAACACAGACACGCAAGTCTATTCTATACTAAACAATTCAACTGGCCAAAGTATTTTCTTAAGGATCAAAGTATTTATTTACATAATTACTTTTATATTTCTCTCAAGACTAAGTTGAAGTTCCATACACAACTTCCTGCGTATGTTGGTGAATAAGGGGTTCAAAATAATTAGTTCTTAAGATCCACAAAAAAAAAGTTCTTAAGAAGAACAAGAAGCTCAATTTTGTAGACTTGTGTTTTTAAAACTCGAATACATGCCCTCCTAAACCAATGTTAAGTACTTCTCCATTTATTTTTATAAGGTGGGCACGAATTTTAAGATTTCTTTTCGAAGAACATGAACTTTAAGATTCAATCATTGTATTTACAACCAACAATTAGCCTTACAATATGTGAAATTTGTTACACAAAAGTGATATCATTAGATTAATATTTGAAAGCGCTATATTATAAGATAAAATATAGATCAAAGTATAACTTTGAAGACCACGCCTAGTCAAACTTGAAATGAGGGAGTAAATTAGTAAGTAAATTCCATGCAAAAGAAGAGGTATGCACATGTAATTTTCCACTGTCAGAAGACAGAGAGAATGAGGTTAGAAGTTTTGTAAACCTGCGAACCTACTGTTGTTAATAGCCTATGTATGATGTTAACTTATCCTTTTCCTTTCTTCAGAACCTGGGAGTGTTAAGTTGCCACCTGAACTCTGCAGAGTAGTCATGGCACCGGTGTCAACAAGTACTTTGTTCAGCTTCTCATTTGTTCCTTCCATAATGTGTCGTATCCAGTGTCTGCTTCTTTCTGCGAAGTTGAAAATCCAGTTGGGCCCAAGAATGCAGCAGTTCAACATACCAGCTATGAAGGTTCTCTTTTTCTCAGCAATTATTTACTCCACTAATAGCTGTAGTAGGCAACTAGTCAACTAGATACTAAGTTACCTGGATGAGCTTACAAGCTAAAAAATAATTTCAGTTACTCTTATTTTGTCGAGGTGTTGAGAATAAAGAAGGCTTGCCAATTAGCAATGTCAATGCATTACATGCTACTGAACAGCAGTTTTTTTTAAACCAGATGGCTTGCTTGTATTATGATTAATTTCTAAACTAATAGCAACATGCTACTGACATTATGGTTTGTTCCTTGTTTAATGCTTAAACTATTTCGTTTCCTTTGAATTTGAAGTTATGTATCATGTGCAGATTTTGGAAGCACTTACAACAAAGGAATACCAGGAGAATTTTTCACTGGAATCATTAGAAACACTTGGGGATTCTTTCCTTAAGTATGTTACAGGCCAAAATCTTTTTAGCAAATACAAACATCGAGAGAACATGCTAACCTCTATGAGGGAAGGAATGGTCACCAACACAGCTCTATGCAAGCTAGCTTGCAAAAATGAACTTGTGGTACTGAAGATCTTCTAATATGCTTTGCGTGACTTTTTTCAACTTAGTACTGAAGTATAATAGTTGGTTAAACTTTCTGAACGAAGTAATTTGTGATTAGAGCTCCGCCCTTATCATTGCCAAGTAGTTCTGAGCTTGGAACCTGGCTTGTTGCTTTATTTAATCAACAAAAAGGTCCAAATTACTCTGCCCAAGTTCGGCCTATGTCCAGATAGCCCCTAAACTAACGTTTTGTTCGATTTAAGTTGGCCCAGTTTACCCTTAACAAGATTTATCTTTTCTGTGTCTCCATGTACAAGTTTAAGTTTTAATCAAATTTTGTGAGATGATAGTGGACATCATATTTTTCATACAATATTATATCTCTAGTGCTAATTTATTTTTGACCAATCAAAATGATGATGGGTTTTTTTATGTATTTTAACATAAATTATTATGTCATCTGTCACCTCACAAAATTTGAGATTAAAACTCAACCTGTACACAGAGAAACAAAAAGAAAATTTTTGTATGGGGTAAATTGGACCAACTGAAATCGTTGGGGCAGTAAATCGAACCAAATTTTAGTTTAGGTTTATTTGGACATTGGCCAAGCTTGAGGGGAGTAATTTGGACCTTTTCCTCTAATTTAAAAAGAAAAGAATTGTGTTCACTTAAAGTCATATTACTATTGATGAATGTTTGCACCATAGTTCAAATGACCTTGTTTAGAGCAGTCTTTTCATGGAAATGTTGCAGGAATTGTTACGCTTTCTACAAAATTTCTATGTTGCAAACAGGCATGCCGCTTGCCAGCTAAGATTGTATTGTGAGCAATATTTTCAAGGAAGTTCTACTAGAGATGTAGATTTTGTTTTATGTCCATTACTTTTGTTGGAATATAAGTGAATTGTCCACCTTTCCGTATCAACTTAAGCTTTTTGATTGAACTAGTCGGTGCATGCAACTCAATATGGTATCGGAGCCAGAGGTCTCGAGTTCGAATCCTGGTTAGCGCAATTAAAAGAAAATAATTATTGCTCGCTCCTATTCCACGTCTGAGGCTTGCCCGTCGCTGATATTTCTCGCTGGAACCTCGACGTGAGGGGGAGTGTTGGAATATAAGTGAATTGTCCACCTTTCCCCATCAATTTAAGCTTTTGGGTTGAACTGGTCGGTGCGTGCAACTCAATAACTTTGTTACACGTTTTAACGGTGCCTTTTGATAATACTGTTATCCAGTATTTTTAACCATGTTATGCAATGAAACACTAAGCCAAATGGATCAAAATTTGCCACCACACAATTACTCTACTCTCTGTAAGTACAGAGAGAGAATCATTTTAGTTACTTTTAATCATCTCCCTCTGCACTTAAATTAATTCATATGTTTGCTTTCAGGTCTATATAACATTAATACATATTTTTTAGCAATTAAATTAATTGATATGTTTGCTTTCAGGTCTATATAACATTAATACGCATTTTTTTCATTTTTTTCATGGTTGGCAGGGATACATTCGAGTTGAACAGTTTAACCCAAAAATATGGACTATTCCAGGGCTTGGTTATGACACACGCGGTAAAAACAAAGTTTTCATCCCAACAACCAATAATATGTACAGTCTAAAGGAAATATCCATAAAAAGCAAGAGAATTGCTGATACAGTTGAAGCCTTGACTGGGGCCTACCTCAGTGCTTGTGGTGAACAGGCAGCAGTTCATTTCATCAAAGCACTAGGAATGGATGTAGAACTGCATAGTAAAATGCAAGTTGAAAGGACTGTTACAACAAAATCTGAAGAATTAATTGACTTGACAAGCTTGCAGACAATGCTCAATAATTATGTGTTCTGTGATAGTTCATTGTTAGTAGAAGCGTTGACACATAGTTCCTACAATATAGCTGGTGTTGCAGCTTGCAATGAGGTTAATCTCGATGGCTTAATGCACTTCAATCTTCAGTAGCAATTGTTTATATTTTTCTGTATTTAATTGCAAACAGTTCTTTTTCAAATTTAACAATGTTTTTGCAGGTCAGTAGTCTGCAAAGACTAACCCCAGCCATGGAATCTGAATGTTATTATTAAACCGTTCTAACTTCTATTGCTAGTTTGAGGAAAAAGGACAATGTTTTGCAGTTCTTTTGGAATGTTTTGCAGTTCTTTTGTGCACCCTTGACATGCAAGAACATAGACAAAATTGTCTACTCAGTACTATTAAATTGACTAAATAATACCAAGAGGAATGAAGTGTAAAAATTTACCAATAAGGAGAGAATCAGAGAAGTACAAGGAAATGCATAATAATATAATAGATTATTTTATTAGCCCTTTTATTAACTTCTTTTAGCACAAATGGTATTTTGCCCCAGATGGCCTTTTATGGGTAAACTTAACAAGTTCGTACCCATGTGCAGAGGCTTGAATTTCTCGGAGATGCTGTATTGGACTACATCTTAACTGATTACTTTTACAGAAAATACTACCCCAATTGTACACCAGAACTGTTGACAAATCTACGGAAAGCTTCTGTGAACAACTGTTGCTATGCACATGCAGCTGTTAAAGCAGGGTTACACAAGCATATTCTCCATTCCTCGAATCAGAGGATTAAAGATCTTGAGAATTCAGGCCAGTCGTTTTCAGGCCCATCACATGGTTGGGAACCTGGCATTGGTCTACCTGAGGTGTGTCTTTTTGAATGTTCAGTTTTTCTAGGTTTCAAAACACATGTTTGATGTCCATGGAAACAAATGTGCCCCTTTGTTGTTTGCATTGAACATATATACTTCCTGTATTTTTTATGGTTTCTGTTTCATGTTCCTTGGATAGATTAGTTATAGCTGTATGGCTGAAACTGGCTGTGTTTCATTAGTCTTTGCTCTCTCGTACATCATGGCAGATAACTGCCACTGTGCCTGTAACGAGGCAGATGGTTCTGTAGGCTTAGGATGAATCTGGTTTAACATTTGAAATGGCAACGTGAAACATGGATTAACCACGTGGTTTCACCTGGTTTTCGCCTTTCTTTGTTTCTCAGTAGGTGCTGTATTCTATTTACACCTTTGAACTTTTTTTTTTCCTATTTTCGTGGGTAACACATCTGTCTGTTGCTTGTTCGGAAAAAAAAAACACAGGATCTCGCAGATTTGTTTGAAGCAATAGCTGGTGCAATTTACGTCGACAGCGGGAATGACAAGGAGGTTGTCTGGGGAGCCATGAGACCGCTACTGGAACCTCTTGCCTCCGACAAGACCATGGAGCCTGACCCAGTGTCGGAACTGAAGGAATTATGCGAGCGCAAAAGCTACCCTAAGCCATCGTACCCTCGAACTCGTGACGATGTAGCTGGAGTGACAAGGGTGGTTGCAAAGGTGAAGGCTGCGGGGACAGTGTACTCCGGAACTGGAGAAGGCCCCAACCGGGATGTGGCAAAAGTTCTCGCTGCAAAGGATCTGCTCAAGAAACTGAAGGCCGCAGCAAGAGGATGAAGCTTGGACTTGGAGCAGAGGTCATTGGATATTTTGCGCAATTGGTAGCTATTTTCGCAGAGGACCGAGTAGGTCGCTTGGTTACCCACCTTGTACATAAGACTGTGTTCAAGGTTTGAGCGCTGCCCTGTTAAAAAAAATGGTTTGAGCGCTGTCTCTGGTTTCGTAGTTGTGAGAAACTTTTACTTGTAAAGTGTATGTCACGGCTATTTTAGTGTAAAGTGTATATAGCCCAGTAAAATAAACTCTATAAATCAAAATGAAACGAAATGGGGCATAATCAAATACTCCCCAAATTATAAGTCATTTTAAGAATCTTTATGAGTCAAACCAACTTAAGTTTCACCAAAATTATAGAAAAATATAAAAACTTAAGATATCGAATAGATATACTATGAAAGTATACTGATAAAAAAATTAATGATACTTAATTAGCATTATAAATTATATTATCTTATTATATAAATTTGTTCAAATTTTGTATGTTTTACCCTCTAAGATTTTTAAAATGACTTAAATCGAAGACAAAGTGAGTTGTAAGGTGAAGTTTTTGGACAATTACATAATGTTCGAATCCTTTCGCCGTCCTAGCATTTTATTAAAACAAATAATAGAATAATACTATATTTTGGCACGTCGCAAAAGTCATCTAGAGAGCATTATATATCAACATAGCACATTCTCCAATATGCTCCGCTCCTCTTTTGAAAACCTTAAAATGATGACTATGAGACAAAACTATAGGTTCGACAGATCATACTCCCTCGATTTTAAAGTATAAGACATTTTGAATTTTTAAAATATATTGTTTTTGTTATTTATTTAGACATAATATATGTCTAAGTGTATAAAACTTGTAGATCTAGAAAAGACAAACGCCTTAAAATTTTGAAATGAAAGCTTTTGTGGTATAAAAACCACAAATCGAGGTTTGTGTAAGTGTTCATGTTATGGATTGAGATGGTGTTTAAATTCAAGAGCGTAAAGTTTTGGAGAGTCACATCAGATATCACATGAAATGTCGCATCGGATAGTGGATACTAATAAAAAAATAATTTAATAGATTCCATTAGTAAACCATGAGATAGATTTATCAAGCCTAATTAATCCGTCATTAGCATTTGTTTACCGTCGTATCACATTGTCAAATCATATGCTAATTAAGTCTTAAAAACTCGTCTCACAAAATAGTCATATTATGTACAATTAATTATTTTTAGTCTATAATATTTCATATGTGTGTCCCAACATCCGACTGTGATAGGATGTAAACTTTTGGAAAGAAACTAAACACCCCTGAATTAGATTGTATTTAGATACTTCCTCCGTTCATTTGATTATGCAACTATGGAAAGCGTGCTGGTCAAGCTTTGTCAATTTTGACCAAGTTTATAGCAAAAAGTATTAGTATTTATGTCTCAAAATAAATTTATTATGAAAATATATTTCATAATCAATCTAACGATACTTATTTTGTCTTATAAGAGTTAATATTTATTCATATAATTTTATATAATTTTAGTCAAAGTTTGTAAAGGTTGACTTCTCGAAAAGTGAGAATTGCATATTCATTTGGAGGAAGGAGTCCTGGATAGTTAGAATTTTAGGTATAGGCCCTGTTTGGATCCTCTAACTGTGGTAGAGGTTAGAGTTAGTTTCTAACTGCAAAATAGCTCTCAACTTGTTCTAGCTCAAGTGTTATTTGATGTAAGGGTTAGATTGATAGAAAAAAATACTTTTTCAATCATTTGTGTGAGTCATAGTGTGACTAAATGTGAGGGAAAAATATGGTCCTCACTTGAACTAGCCCAAATAATCACCTCTTGAAGAGACTAGTTTTTTGGGTGGGCTAGTTGCAAATAACCCACTCTAGCTCTCATGTTTGGATACTTTTGGACTAGTTAAGCTCAAATTAGCTCTGGCCCTTGATCCAAACAGGGCCATAGTAACGCGTGTGCTAAATTTTACAATAAGTGTCTAATTATAATCTAAGTAGACTCAAAGGATTCGTCTCGTGATTTATATGCAAATAGTATAATTAGTTTTTTTTATATTTAATATTTTATACATACGTTCAAAACATTTGATGTGTCGCGATGTAACTGAAAGTTGGAATTTGAAATGGGCTAATAAATAGGGCCTCAGTATTTATTGTTTCAGTTGGACGGTTGGACCACTCCATGATAAAGCAAGCTATCAAACCAAGCTTGTTCAACAAGTATCTAAACTCGTGTCTCATTCGTCCCAGACCCCACTAGAGTTCAGATCTAAGATTGTTTCACGGGATGGAGTATAGCGTTGCTTTTTTTGGTGCAGTGAGCAGGACCTATGTACGGTTTCAGTTAACTTTTGGCATTTTGGCTCTGTTCGCTTCAACTAAACAGCACATATTTTTCAGCTCTGGAACAGTATTTTCCTCACAACAAATCAGTTTCAGCCCAAATCAGCTTACCTTTTCAGCTGAAGCGAACAGAGCCTATCGGGTTTTGTGTCTGTTTCTGCCCTTGCCGTTTTCAAAGAAAAAGAACTATTCTCTTAGAAAACGACCTTGAAATTTCAAGACGGAATCATTAAATGATAAATATCTTGGCCTCCTAGCGTTGGTGGGAGCTGATCGGAGCGATTGTTTTCGTCACTTGATTGACAGGGTAAGAACCCGTATTGATGGATGGAAGGAGAAAACTCTCAGCATGGGAGGAAAGGAGGTTCTCATTAAATCTATCGCTCAGGCCGTCCCAGTTTATGCTATGATGGTGTTTAGAATTCCGAATAAAATTTGCAAAGGAATCACAAGCACCATCTCGCAGTACTGGTGGGGGGATGACGATAATCATAAAAAGATTCACTGGCAAGAATGGTGGAGGATGTGTATGCCGAAGGATAAGGGTGGCATGGGGTTCAGGGATCTTCAGTCTTTCAATCTTGCAATGCTAGCAAAGCAGGTTTGGAGACTTTTATGTGAGCCGAATTCTTTATGTGCTAGAGTTGTCAGAGCTAGATACTATCCGGACGGTAAACTGCTGGATATCAGAATGAAGAGTGGAAGCTCATTCACGTGGCAAAGTATTCTAGCTGGTGTGCAGTGTTTCAAACACAGATATATATGGCGAGTGGGAGATGGTTCACAGATAAAAATCTAGGAAGACAACTGGGTTCCAGGAAGTCATAATATGAAAATTCAGACGATTAGGGGAAACAACTTGATGACTACGGTTGATGAATTGATCAACCCTATCGACTCAACTTGGGATGAGGACTTACTGAATGCTACTTTCCGGCCAACTGATGTGTATCGGATCCTGCAAATTCCCATCCGATCTGGTAGGGAAGACTTGGTGGCGTGGCATCATAACAGGAGTGGTCTTTTTTCAGTAAAGTCTGCATATCACTGCCAATGGGATCAAAGTTTTGGGGCGAGGAGTAATCAAGTTCAGGCTAATACTTCATCAAGAAAGAGGCTATGGAAGGGTTTATGGAAACTGAAGGTTCCAACAAAAATAAAAATTTTTGGATGGCGGGCGCTCAAAGGACTGGTGCCATGCCGAGCCATCCTTGCCAACCGACATATTGGTGATACTGGTGGGTGTCCAGTTTGTCAAAATGGAGCTGAGGATATTAAACATCTGATCTTCACCTGTGAACGAGCAAAACAAGTGTGGCGTTCGCTAGGGGCTGAAGAGAAGATACAGCAGGCTATCATGAATGAGAGGTCGGGTTCTGAAATCATGGAGAAATTTATTATAAGGGATGATTATGTTGAGAACCTCGATGTGGGGCTTGCTGAGCTAGTGACCACGGCTGCATGGTATATATGGTGGGAGCGGAGGCAATTGGTTCATGGAGAGACTGTTCAATCTCCTTCAAGGGCTGCCATGGCCATTGCAGCGCTCACCAAGAATTATAGGTTGGCAACTAAGAAAACTTCAGTCATAAGGCAGGGCTGGAAGAAACCCCAAGAGGGTAAAGTTATGGTGAATGTCGATGCTGGCTTTGATGAGGAATGTGGCACCGACAGTGTGGGATCAATTATAAGAGATAGTGGGGGAGGGGTGCTGGCAGCCGCCCATAGCTATGTTCCACATCTGGTCGATGCACCAATGGCAGAGGCCTATGCTCTGAAGGAGGGATTGATGCTCCACAATATATCGGATGCAATAGATTAATTATTCAGCCCGACTGCATGGAGGTGGTACAAATCATGACGGAAAGAGGGTTCTCAGCGAATTCAGCAGCCGCGATTTATGATGATTGCAACATCATCTGGAGAGGTTTTCAAGACATATCCATTGAGCACTGCAGCAGGGAGGCAAACTAGGTGCTCACAATCTAGGTAGAAAGGCTAAACAAAATAAAGAATGCTGTACTTGGGTCGATGAACCCCCTGGTTTCATTTTAGATTCCTTGATGAACGATGTAACTATTCTGAAGGAATAAATTCTGCAGTTTGTTTTAAAAAAAAGAGTGAAGCTCTTATTTCTCGAGAATCATATATTTTTTTATTTAATCAAATATATATGATAAAATTATTAATATTTAACCACTGAATATATTTTCATAATAAGAATAACTCTAAAAATACACATTGTTCGACTGAGCTGAAATTCGCCTGAACTGAATTGCACAACTCAATCTGTTGTGAGAGAAAAATACTATTCTATGGCTGAAAATAAGTTGAAATTAGCTTAAGCGAATCGAACGAACACCGCCAGATAGATGGTATTTTAAAAGAAAACAAAAACTGGAACCATGATTTTATGATTTAAAATAGCTGGTGTTTAACCTAGAAAACCCATCATTTGCTACCTATGCCTTCAACCAAACATAAAATAGAGACGATGACGGATTGATCGAGATCCGTCCACGCCACTGCCCAGGATTTTTGGCCTAGGTATTTAAAATGTAGAAGAGTGTCAATTTTTTAACAACCTAGACCACTAAACCCTAATATTTATCAATTGGCATGTATAACACCACATGGTTCTAATTAATATATAGCAAGTATATAACACACAATTGAGTTTTTGGCT
The DNA here is from genome assembly GCA_038502445.1 of Eremochloa ophiuroides. Lineage (NCBI taxonomy): Eukaryota > Viridiplantae > Streptophyta > Magnoliopsida > Poales > Poaceae > Eremochloa > Eremochloa ophiuroides. The sequence goes on from JAHLJS010000002.1 coordinate 26,658,801, forward strand.
GATTGTTGTATATGATAGTTTGTATTTTTTCTTTTTTTCAATATATTTACATGTATACACTATATATATGATTTTTTTTGCCAAAAAAATGGTATTCAATCGAATACCTTTGAATTGCTATAGGCTGTGTTCGGTGAAGCTGAAGTGCTGTAGATAAGCGCTGAAGTGCTGTAGAAGTGCTGAAATCTTATGAGAGAAAAATACTGCTGAAGTGCTGAAAAATAAGCGCTTATAAGCGCTTATACCCTCAACCGAACGCAGTCATAGGCCCGCCCCTGCACATGCATTGCACTACTACTAGTAGTAGCAGTGCTGTACAATGAACGCGTAGCGAGCACTCCTTCGGAAGGAGCACGAGTGCGTGCTTGAACGTTGCTGGTACTACCCTATTCCAAAGCAGCAATGGAGCATCGCTTCATCTTCATGCCTTCGTCGTGGAACATTTGGAAATTTGAAAGACGGAAAACCAAGCGCACAAAAAAGGGTCGCGACCGCGAATCTCGGAGGCCCACCACCACCACTGACCAGACCTCCCCTCCCCTGTCCCTGCGAGAGCGACCGAGGTGTACCCGATTCTGCTTTGGATTGGGACCACGGACTACATGACGCGAAACGAAACGACGAGGCAATGGGGGGCATTGCACCCTTTCTCCTCGCCGAGTCAAAAAGCGTACTCTTTGCCCTCCCACGCCCCAAAGTCACCAAACTCTCATCAAGCTGCATTGGAGACTTACAGGAGAAGGAAGTATTTAGATGCAGTTTGGCACAATTCAGCTTCAAACAGAACTTTATGCATGGTTAGCAGAGATAAATGAGGGAATAAGAGGGTATTTGGGACTGCTCCATAAACTCTACTCCACAAACTTTATCTTGGAGCCGCTCTACCAACTCCATGTTTTTTTAGAGCACCTCTTTAGGTGTTTTCATAACTCCACTTCTTTTTTCCTTAGAACAGTGTGGGTGGAGCTGGACCCGTTTGGTAAAAATTTGTGGAGTGAAGCTGAAAAATGTGGAGCAGAACAATCCCAAACACCCGCTAAGTTAGAATGAACTACTTTTTTTCGGTTTCATGATAACTCATCTTCTTATGAGAGACAAAAAAAACAACTTTACATAGAAAGTTATTTTAGAAAGAAGTGTTTGATAAAAAAAACAGTTCAGCTATTGCTTTAAAAACACACAGTTCGTTCCCAACTCCTTTTCCGTTTCACTCCAAACTCTGAAAAATCTCAACAAACTGTTCGTTCCCACCTCCGCAGCACACGCACGCACGCGCGCGCGCTCGTGATTTGAGGTGGCTCTTGCACTGCGCCTCCGGAAGGCGAGGAGGCAGCGGCAGCGCAACCGTCATCACACCAAGGAATCGCACGGGTCTAAACCTCCCAATTTGCCGCTTCCCCTTCTCTAGACCCCCCGCCGCCATGTCCCGCACCGCCGCCGCGGTGATGGACGAGGACCCGCCGCCGACGCAGACGCAGCAGGCGGCCGCGGAGATGGAGGAGGATCCGGCGCCCTGCGACGACCCGCTGACGCAGGCGCGATGGTGAGTGCTCGGGCTCCTCCTCCTCCCCGTCCCGTCCCCGTCCCCGTCCCCGTCCCGTCCTAATGTGGGTGCCCCGCAGGTACCAGCTCGAGGCGCTGGAGCGCGCGCTGGCCGGGAACACGCTGGTGTTCCTCGAGACGGGCGCCGGGAAGACGCTCATCGCGGTGCTGCTCCTCCGCCGCCTCGCGCACCGCATCCGCTCCGCCCCGCCGCCCTGCTTCGCCGTCTTCCTCGTCCCCACCGTCGTGCTCGTCACCCAGCAGGCGCGCGTCATCCAGAGGCACACGGACCTCCGCGTCGCCCACTTCTACGGCGACATGGGCGTCGACTGCTGGGCCCCGGAAACCTGGCGCGACAAGGTCGACGGGGCCGAGGTGCTCGTCATGACGCCGCAGATCCTCCTCGACAACCTCCGCCGCAGCTACTTCAGGCTCCGCGACATCCCGCTCCTCATCTTCGACGAGTGCCACCGCGCCACCGGGAATTCCCCCTACGCCTGCATTCTTAAGGTCACCAGAAAGTTGGAACCACGCTTGGCTATTCTTGTCGGCATGCACTTTCATTGATTTGGTTTCCAAATCTCAATTCCAGTTACAAGCTTTAGCCTTTATTGTACACTGTTGCCGCATGCCCACTTGTATCAGTTCTGGCAGTCCTATGTCTGTATGTGTACTGGGGTACACTTCTAGCTGGAATCATAATTGCTTTAGTTCTTCTTTTTTTTTTGGCAAATTTCCGTTTCAGTTAAGAGTCTTGGATTCTCTTGCCTTCCTTTTAATGTACATCCAACAATCTAGTTAAATCTTATAGTGTGCCTTTTTTCTGGTAGGAGTTTTATCATCCCCAATTGAATTCTAGGCCATCAGATCCTATTCCAAAAATATTTGGGATGACAGCTTCTCTAATTTCAAAAGGTACATCTGCGGCAATATTCTGTGTATATTTATATGTGCATGTCCATTACATTCTCTCATCAATTAACTCCACTGTGGAATTTTCTCCACAGATTTGGCGTGTGACAAATATTCAGAGAAAATATCTGAGCTTGAGAATCTCATGAATTCAAAGGTCAGCTATATAAGGACACCTACACAACTGTATTCCAATTTATCATCCCTGATTTGGTAACATGTGACAATAACTTATGCATTTCCGTTTATAGGTGTACACTGTTGCCAGTGAATCAGCACTATTGCAATACATTCCATTTGCGACTACAAAGATAGTCGAGTACGATGATTTTATCAAAACGTCTGAGTTACATAGCCATACTATCGATTGCTTGAACAAATTGGAAATGAAGGTACTATTGTATGCTCTTGGCATGGCCTTTTGCTCGATACATATTGACTATGTTACTCTGCGTTACCCAGTATGTAATCCAGGGATCTTTTGCAGTGCATTCTTCATTATATTATCGAAGTATATCAATTTGATTTGTTATTTATCAATATTCTAGAATTGGAATCTTATGATTTAAGATACTACCGATCATAGTAAAATTGTTTGCTCTTGTTTTTTCTAAAAACATTTTTCTGTTTGATGCTGAAATTGTAAAGGGCGCTACAACACTCTGTCAACTACGTTAATTTATTCTGGTTCCTAAAATTCTAAGCGGTATGCATGATTACACCTTATATAACTGGTTCACAGTAGAAATTGATGCCATGAATAAAGCATGTAAAGTATGACTTATGAGCTTCAAATAGTTTATCAGGAAAGACAAAGCTACATACTACTATGATGGTTAAATATTACAGGCACAACGCTCTTGGTAGGTAATATGATAGTGTTAGGAATATAGTCCAAGCGAATTCGAAGTAATACTCTGACCTTGAAGGGATGTTGAACAAATCTGTATTATTCATTCTTTTCTTTATTATACATGTGCAACTGTGCAACAATGTTCCCATGGCTTTATATTTGGAAAAAAATGCAATAGCTTTACTAACATATCCATATTGCTTTTTATCTGGTTTTATGCATGATGGGGCAATTGAGATTTATATATATATTCTTTTATAACTTTGAAACCTTCTTTCATCATGTTCTTAGTTCATATGAACATGAATTAACAATGGATACATTATATTAGCATTTAGAAACCTTGAAGAGGAAACTGCATGGTTCACCTTTGGAAAATTCAAAGAAAAGGATAAAAAGATTAAATGGAGTGTTCTTATATTGCATATCTGATCTTGGAGTATGGCTGGCAGCAAAGGTACGAGGATATTTAATGTGGACATTTTTATCATTTTGGTGCACTCCTAGTAATGCCTTTAAACCTTCAGGCTGCTGAGATTCTACAATCAAATAAGGAAAGCTGTGTGTCCTTTTGGGGCGAGAAACTGGATGAAAAAGTTGAACGATTTGTTAGAAACTATGTCCAAGATGTATATAGTGATCTCTCAGAAATTATATTGAAGATGACAAAGAGGGGCTTACAACGTAATTGCATCCTTCTTCCTTGTTTCTTCAATGTACTTTTACCTGAAAGTTTTGACTTAATGTGAAATTACTCTGTGCAACTGTTCTGCCATTTTAATTGAGCGTTTATGGTTTATAAATCGTTTTTCTGATATGACTTGTATATATAACTACTACTGTGCTATTTGTAAGGTGTATGCCAATATTTATTACTTTATCAATTCATTAATTAAAATACTAAACTCAACCCGGTTAAGAAGATGGCACCTGCCCAACCTTTAGGTAGACACATGACCTGTGAGCACCTGGGATTGAACTGGGGTGGGTGGTCTCTCGACTGAAGGCTGTTGAGTGAGCTATTGCTCGATTTGACAGTTTACATTATTAGAGATTAGAGGCACTTGTCCTTAGTGTGTTCTTGAGTTATCTATCACACCGTCCAAAAATGTATATGGTGTTTTTTTTAACATTCTTAGAACAGTTTTTGAATATTGTTTGTAGCTACAAAATCAATATAGTGCAAAATCATTTATTAAATCTATTTATTTATATGATATTTATACCAGACGTTCCTTGACTAAATATTGGTCAAAATATACAAACTTTAAATCTTTCTTACCTGATTGGATGAATGGAACATCAATTTGTGAAATGTATTAAATATGACTTATTGATCTTCCTGTCATATCTACATCCATCTATATAGGACATATTGGTGAGGACTTCGCTGAGGATCTGCAAGATGGGTTATTGACATCCAAAGTTTATTTTCTTATCAAATCTCTTCTGGGGTATAGGTGAGAATATGTTTGGATATCAAGCATGTAATAATTTACTGCCACTGCCTTTGAAGTAGTGATTTCCCTGCAACAGAAACACATGTATAGATTAGGGCTCACCATGCATGCAAATCTAATTCAAACTAAAGTTGTTTATCCAAATAAATGTACACTGGCTTGTCCAATTGATCTTGTAGTGTTGTGAGCCCAAATGTCCAGCTGGATAGTTACTGCCTTGCTGTATCTTGATGTCACCATGTTCCATGCACTGCTGCTCTGCATGTGGCCTTGACATTAATTGCTAATGAAATAATATGGACAGCTGAAATTTGTTCTCTCTCGTTGTGTACCATAGATGATTAATCTCTCGCTCCCTCTTGCAGGCATATGCAAGATTTGAGATGCATTGTTTTTGTTGACAGAGTCATTACAAGTATTGTGTTGGAGGCTCTTCTGTCAACTATTAATCAAATGTCTGGATGGAGTGTTAGACACATGGCATCAGGGACAAATTGTGGTTTGCAACATCAGAGTAGGAATAAGCATGTGGAAATCATTGATTCATTTCGGAGTGGAAAGGTTTGCCACTAATGTTGCCCTGATGTGTCTGTTCTTTTAATAATTGTACTGATGGTAAAATGATATCCTGTAGGTGCACCTGATTATTGCAACACAAATATTGGAGGAGGGACTGGATGTGCCAAGTTGTAACTTGATAATCCGCTTTGATCAAGCAGCAACTGTATGCAGCTTTATACAGTCACGTGGTCGAGCTAGGATGCAAAATTCTGACTATGTTTTACTCATTAGAAGGCATGTTTTCCAGTTTTGTAGGGGTTGTTTCCTGAGCAAATTTTTATTTATCCTTTCAGCCTCAAGTTTTTTTTTGGTCCAAAGTAGGCTTTGTGGAATTGCTCCTTTGGTTGCTCACCCTGGACATTTGGTCATCTTGTTGGGTAGTGTGTTTGTCATGGTCGTCTTTTTGATGGTGTGTTATGGTGGGCAATGTGTATCGCTGCCGAGACAAGGCCATAGGTTGAGGGTGGCGTCATCGACAGCCTTGGACACGGCTGGGTTCAGGCTTCTAGTCATATTGGCTACAGGCTGTTAGGCAGGTTGTTAGGCATATCTAGCTATTTGTTAGTCCAGGCAGTCCCTAGAGATTAGGAGTGGTTAGGAGTCGAGTTTGATTAGAAGTCGGTTGGCAGCTCATGTATAAGAGCAAAGAGTTTGGCAATAATACAATTAGCCTGGGATTGAGATATTATATCTCCCTTGGGCTCCCAGCCCTACTGTTCACGTCACCTATTGTCGTTCCCATCTGCTGCGCCGTATCTCGCCGCCACGGTGCCTCCTGTTCGCAGAAGAGCCTTCAAGCCTCGTCCGCCATTCCACCACCGCTACAATCTCAGGAGCATGAGCTCCAACATGGTGTGTGTGTGACACGTCTGTTTTCTGTTTCGGCGGGGGTGTGTTTGTTGTGTTTGGGAGCAGGATCCATCCTCTCCTTTGCATTTGGAGTAGACGTTTGCATCTCCTTGTCCTTTTTCTCCTGAATGAAATGACACGCAGCTCATGCGCCGCTTGAGAAAAAAAGAGTAAAGTTTGTTGGCTGAATTCCCCATTCGCCAGTTTAATTGCATGTGTGGGATAAAGAATCGTTGCAGTGATTTGTTAGTGTAGGCACAACATTTCCTGTTTGAATTATATACTGTGAAGTGCGCTTTTTGGTCCCAGTGGCTTAATCTGCATGCCAGTGACTGATGGTGATACAAAAAAATATCATGAAGGAACCTGCATTTTATTCATTTTAGGTTGATTTATTGTCCCTGGTGGTACTATCTTCATTTGTTCACAACTGTTAGAGGGATTCAAGACATGGTTTCTGTTAGTTTTTATATTTTTCTGTTTAAGACCTTGTAATCTGTGTTAAATTTTGTTGTCAATCTTATTTGAGCGACATTGTTGGATTTTGCACATTGCTTTACATGATTATTGAGGTTTCTCTATGTTTCTGTATCAGGGGAGATGCCAATGCTCTTTCTAAGACAGATAAGTTTCTCAAAAGTGGACAAATTATGCGTGAAGAATCTCAGAGATTGAAATCTACTTGTTGTCAGCCTCTTCCAAACACTCTATGCAATGAAGAATTTTATAGTGTTCAATCCACTGGAGCAATTGTGACTCTGAACTCTAGTGTTCAATTGATTTACTTTTTCTGCGCCAAGCTACCATCGGATGAGTCTGTTTTCTTTCTTAGATAAGGTTTTATTTTGGTTCATGCAACAAAACATTTCTGGTGCAAATACTAACAGTTTTTACCAACGTATACCAGGTATTTTAAACCTGTACCAAGATTCAATATTGATAAGGCATTAGGTACATGTACGCTGCATCTTCCAATGAGCAGTCCTGTGCAAACAATTTATGCTGAAGGAGAAGTTTCGATGATCAAAAAAGTCGTTTGTCTCAAGGCCTGCCGGGAATTACATTCTGTTGGCGCTCTCACGGATTATCTCTTGCCCGTATCGAGTGTTCCATGTGAAGACGAACCTGACATTGGTATTCCTATTTCTTTGTTAATAAAAAAATCCATTGCAATTATTGTTAATCTATTTTTTATTGTGATTGCCTACACAGGTTGGATACTATCCATCCATGATGTTATTTTCATACTTGCATTTATTTGTCTGATTTGTAGTTGTAACTATCCAAAACTTCTGAACTCAACATATATATCTTAGGACTTGGGTCATATTGGAGGGTGGGATCACGCATAGGGCACAACCGCAGTGGGTATTATGGCTTGAGAGAGACTAATATATTAGCTAAGTTCAATGTGAATATCTGATGCTTACAACTTCAAAATGTGCCTCATTGTGAGGATGCCAGAGTTAGAGAAAACTTAAATTGCAGGTTTAGTAGAGAAGTACAATTGTCATCCAATCAGGCACAGACAGTATCAGCATATAACATGATCCATACTTTATGATAGTGTTAACTCATGGCAAATTATTCTGTTGCACATGTCAAAATCGCATCCATCATCAGCTTACCTATTTTATTTTACCAAGTCTATCCTTATTGTTTACATATTTTCAGTGTGTCTGAAATCAGGGATGAAAATGATAAAAAACATATAAGTTTATGGAAACAATATTTGGCCATTCGTGAATTTCTACACTTACCTATGTAACTGTTAAGTGCCAGTTGCAATGTAGGGGTGTATATTATTAGAAACACCAAGTTTTGTGTATGTTTAGGATAGGGAACGGTTGCAAATGTACCATTTTCTTGGAAACGATACTCAGTTGGGCGAGAATTTTTGTCACCGTTTTCATCCATGTTCCAATTGGGTAATCAGTTTGGCATACAGACATGGAATTGAATTGGTATGTTATACTAAGACTATTAACTCTCGTGATGTAGTTGTGGACAAATTCAAACTTGGACCTGACTACTTTCCAGAGCAATTAATGGATAATTGGTTGTCTTTTTCTCGTCGTGGCTTTTATCATTGCTACATGATCTCACTGGAAGGTTGTTCTGAAACTACTCCAGCTGAGATAGTATTAGCTGTGAAGTGCGACATGGGATCTGACTTTTCGAACTCATTCAAAGTGTGGGGTGCACAAGATTATTTGAGTTTTACCATGAGATACGTTGGCATCATTCATCTAAATCAGGAACAGGTAGGTTTTCAATCCGTATAATCTTGTTCTGTAGTCACCATACCATCTTTTCTTGGTCTCTTTTTGATAAGTAAATGTATTTTGGAATCTTCACCTCCATTATGAATACACCACTCCTGCTCAGGTAATTGTCGCGAGAAGATTTCAGACAAGGATTCTTTCTTTGCTTATTAGTAATGACCTTTCGGAGGTCAGCAATTCTATTAAGAACGAACTTGAAATGCCAGTATCTCCTGGAGCTGTGTATCTGCTTCTGCCAGTAGTTTCTGGAAAAATTGATTGGTGCAGCATCAAATTCACAGCCTCAGAAATGCCTGAAACTACTAACATGGATATGAGACACTGCCATCTTTGTAAAGATAATGGTATAGTAGTGCGGACAAAAGATGGCTTTTTCTGCCGATGCATGCTTGGAAATTCTATTGTCTGTACCCCTCATAATGGCATGTTTTATGCTGTTTCTGGCTTTCTTGATGACTTGGATGCTAATTCGCTTATGCCTGGTAGTTCGCTTAGCTACAAAACCCATTTTAAGGAAAGGTATGTTTGTCTTTCCTTTGCTATTCTTTATGTCATGCTCCGATAAGCTGTAGAAATTATCTTTATGTATCTTGTATCTTATTTCTTGTTTTACATTCTCTAGGCATGGCCTTGATTTAACATGTGAAGATCAACGTCTCTTGAAAGCCTCTAAACTTGTGGAAGTGCGGAACTTCCTCCACAAGCGTGACTATAAAAAAGAAAAAGGTTCCTTTCTCTCTTGAGTGTTTAGTTGTGCTGTTACCATTTCCATCATGTTGGGTATTTATACCTACCACGTAATGAATCATTTAACTTGTGCTCAAATCCTGGGAGTCGGGATGAGAAGACTATAAAAAGTAAAAACATGTGGCCGTGCATTCCCTGAACTGTTTTCTCTTACATGTGAGCCTCAAATTTGCAAAAGCTAGCATAATTGGCTTGTGGATCATGGGTCCATGAGTACATAATGGCTCTGGTTGGGACTTGGGAGGCTGCCGAACAGGGCTCGAATCCTCGGTTGCACAAAAAAAAGGCTTTTTGCTATGTGACTGTCTACAGAGATATAAATGCTGTAGGCACGTCCTGGGCAGCCAGCTTTCATGCTTTCGGGACCCTGCAGTTTAAGGAAATTTCTTCCTTCTGTGATATACCTCGGGGGAGGTTAATTCCTCAGGGTTTGAGTTTTATTTTTATGAATACATAAAAACAATTTTAGGGGTATGTTGATTGTCAGGCGGAAAGAGTTTTCAGTGTTAAAAAGATTTCTTTTATTTTTCTATATCTCATCTATGTTCTTCCTTTGGACTTTTTTGTGTGGTTGCTATCACAAAACCACAGTATAGTTAATTAGTGGTTTTATATTGTGAATATGAGAGTATAGAACAAAACCTTTTTCTCATGGGTGTACATGTACTAAGGAGTAAGGTGGTGGGCGTTTAGTGTGTAATTGTGTAATCAGGGTTTCTACTGTTTTCTCCAAGACTCCAATACAAAGATATGCAGTTCTCCTTCGTGTTCCAGAGAGAAAAAAAAATACTGGCAGCTTTTAGCTGTTTCACTTAACACTTATGGTCTTATGGATATGTGGCATTTGATTCAAACACACTGCTTGTGTAAAATATTTTTTCAGCAATAAATATTTGACTTTGTACCTCTAAATAAAACTACAGTTGATTGGTTACTTATGAGACAAAAATATCTGGCACATTTCAGCTTTAAATTCTCTAAAAAAGCGCACGTCTAGAATTGAATATCTTCAATATCGCAATGGTTTTGTATGTAGACAGTTCGATAACAGAACTTGTTTGATGTGTATATGTATATATTTCAAATAACTGTAGTTTGGAGGCTCTGAATTTCCAAAACCTCTATATATTTGTCTTCATTAGCACAATACATATCTGTTTTATTTCATAGATGGTCTGCTCATAGGTACCATTTGTGTGCAAAATTTTAGAAAACTACATTTGTGTTCATTAGTACAATTATCTCATTGTGCTCTCGAGATTATAGAAGCTGAATAATGGAGATATGACAATCTTATGTCTTTTTTCTTCTTAGCATATCTAAATAAGCTTCTTAGAGTAAAGGAGTCGGAAGATGTATCCTTGTGGTTGTGGGAAGGCCTAAGGCCTGTTTGTTTCCCTATGGCTTTGTGAGGGGCGGTTTGTGGCCAGCTGTCTTGTGAAGTTGGCAGTCTGGCATAAGGCCGAGTTCTGCAATATTCTCTACTAAAAATTAGAAAATTTCAAATAATATTTGTTTTTTAACATAGCTTTTTAATACTCTAATTAAATTAACTTGTTTGTTAGATGACTGATTCCATTATCTTGTTTCAGAAAGAAGCAGTAGGAATAGGGTTGAATTGCCACCCGAACTATGCATAGTTGTCATGTCACCGATGTCAGCAATTACTTTGCGCAGCTTCGAATTTATTCCTTCTATAATGCATCGTATCCAATGTATGCTTCTTTCTATGAATTTGAAAATGCAATTGGGTCCAAGCATGCAGCAGTTCGACATTCCAGCAGTAAAGGTTCGATTCTATTGCAATGTTCTATTTTATGCACAGTATTAACTCAGCTTGTTGCGCTCTAAATGTCCCACATATACTGTTTTAGTAGTCTATTACATTGTGAAAATAAAGGTTCTGGTCACTTATTCTTCAGTTGTATATTGCATCATGTAGCAGTGGTTCTTGTCATCATGTTTCTTTTTTCCAAAACTAGTTGTCTTTATGTTTCATCCCCTTGGGATTATTCTAGATGAGTTCGACAATCAGTAAAATTGATGACATTGCAAATAGGATAGCAACTTTTTGTTTTTTTAATTTTGATACTTTTAATATAATTTACATTATAAAAGTATTTTCTTGAAAAAACTAAGAACATGGACCTTATGTCCTTATCTAGTGTAAGATAACTGTTTCTCTCCTTGATTGTTTTGCTGCAGCAAGGATTAGGCAATAGGTTAGTGTAATGTATCAGTATGGCAATAGACCAGTATTGTAATGGCTTACCTCAGCCATGTTCAAATAGTTGGGGCTGATCTCATCCAGGTACTAGTGTACCCTGTAGTTGGTATGTATCTACCACTTCTTGTATATATATTCAATCTAATGCAATAGAGGAGATAGTTCAGTTGCTGGCTTGCTGTACTGGCAAACCTGTGTTTGTGCTGTGTCCTCTGTTGTCAAACTCTTCTTCTACCTCTAGCCGTGAGTTGTGGGTGTGGATGTGTATGAGCTAATTGCTCACCCGTGCAGGGAGTTCGTTTGCCAACATGGAATGACGTACAGTGGTTGACAATTTCTTTTCACCAGCATGAACATTCTCCTTCTATGCATTGTCTGTACAAGAATATTCTTATTTTTAACCCTCGTTCATTGGCTTGCAGATTCTGGAAGCACTTACAACAAAGAAATGCCAAGAGGAATTTTCACAGGAATCATTAGAAACACTTGGGGACTCTTTTCTCAAGTATATTACAACTCAACACTTTTTTGGCAAATACAAACATCAGCATGAAGGCATGCTAACCAAGATGAAGAAAAACTTGACCTCTAATGCAGCTTTATGCAACCTGGCCTGCAGTAATAATCTTGTGGTACTCTTACTCTTACCTAATCTGTCTTCTTTTTTTGAAATCTAAAGTTCCGTTTGTTTACTGAGTCATCCATAGAATCGTAGATTTGCAAATGTGATCTACTGAATACAGCAGTTTGGATCTGCATAGTATCAGAATTGGAGCCTGGTTGAGTGATTGTATTGTATATTTTACCTGAGAGCAACTTAAGTCTAAACTGGTCGAAACCAAGCTCTGACCTTCTGAATAACACTGAACCACAGTTAATCAGCTTGCAGCTCCACCTAGTCTACTCGCTTGCTACAACCATACACAAAACAACTTCCATGTCCAGTGAGCTCAGGCCGTCTGGCCTTAGGCTATCGCTGGCCAAATTGCCAGTGAAATTACCTCCTCTTTGTCCACACACTGCTCCAATCGAGTTCCAATCAATTCCACCACCGACCATTGCTTTGTCCTCGTCGTTGGCAATGAGGCCAACACTGCTGTCGTTGACTGGGATTTTCCAGGGCGAGGCTTGCACTGCTGTCATGGACTCCTCTTCTCTGGTGCTCAGACCAAGCAAAGGTGTGGCTTGGGGCCAGGGATATGGACCTGGTTATCCTTCCTGGCAGATGGGCTTAAATTACGTATTTGCACGTCTTTGACGCTTTTGTCGTTTCTCACGTATTCAAGCATGGGCAGATCTTTGGTGCTCTTGCATGTGGTACTGCTGCTACCGTGCAGCATTGGGTCATGCTCATGGAGGTATTCCATGCTGAAGATGGACATGAACAATTCATGGCTTCTTAAACGCACATCCAGCCGCCCATCTGGCCCAGATCCCAAGCCTCCACAGCCTACAGTCTCATTTTAATGCCATTTAATACATTGGCACAGTCCCCGAGTTTGACTCTTTTTTGTACACGTGCGGTTTACAGACACAGGGTGGAGTCATAACTTGAGATGCATGGTGTCTTTTCGGTAAATTTCAGGGTTTGTGCATGCCTGTATTCAAAAAGGTGTTCTTTGGAAACATGTGTCGCCATACACAATCTCCATCGATAATGACATGCTTACTGGTAGCCTGGTGATCAGTAAATCTGGCTCAAATATTAAAAAGCTGCTTAGATAATTCTTTACCAACTGGCCACTAATGCAATGTGTCAATGTTCTCTGTTGAACCTTGTTGCTATCAATTATTTGCTTCTTTTTTTTTTTTTGCTTTGTTTATCCTTATCAATTCTGCATTTGTTGTGCCTTTTCCCTTGTTTTCAGGGATACATTCGAAGCGAAGCTTTCAACCCTAAAACATGGATTGTTCCAGGTGTTGGCTATGACATATGTAGTAGTAGTTTGAGGAAGCTGAAAAGCAAGAGAATTGCGGATTCAGTTGAGGCATTAATTGGGGCATATCTTAGTGCTGATGGTGAGCAGGCAGCATATATTTTCTTAAAATCTTTAGGAATGGATATAGAATTTCACAAAAGGCCAATTGAAAGGATAATCACAATCAAACCAGAAGAGTTCATTAATGTTAAAAGTTTGGAGCTACTGCTTGACTATAGCTTCAATGATCCTTCATTGTTGATGGAAGCACTGACACATGGTTCATACCAGATTGCTGGCACTACTGCATGTTATCAGGTTGGTCTGGAAGCCACCAAACACTTCTCTCCATCTACTTCGTTAATTCTATTTATTTTCCAAAAGTTCCCTGTCTACTTCAGTGCAGAGGCATAAATCTGGTATTATAACAGAAGCATCTTTAGTATAAATAATCATGTTGCAGTCTCTTATTTTGTTATAACATAGTTTAATGAGATGAAAATCAAAGTGTTGGGGTTTAGGGTTGAAATGTAGAAAAAAGTTTAAAAGAGTGGAAATAGTATCACACTTGAGCCATATTGGAAACGTTCACACATAGACACATAGTGCAAGCAAATCATCTAGAATGACCAAATGTTAGACACCAGGGTGCGGCAGGCCCCCCTTGGGCTGCACATCCTAGCCTTGCTTGGGCCCTAAGCTTACACAAGATTAGAATAGATATGATTGAGATATTATAGGCAAGGATTACCGTTGATTGGTTCTGTTTCGATAAGCCAAATGCTCAAATCCTAGGTCTTTCTTGCATATACATGTGTAACCCATGATCCTCAATAATCAATCTACTATTCCATGTGCCAATACTTATTTACATGGTATTAGGCTAGTAAATCCTTGACCCTCTGCTTTCGCTTCTCTCCTAACCGGCTAACCCACCTCACCATGCCTGGTGACTCCCTACCTCCTGGCTTCATCCCTGCTGCTTGCCGCTGAGCGTGATAAGAACACTGCCACGATTTGACCACCACCAAGGCTGCACGCCTTGCTGTCACCGCCAAAGCTCGTGATGACCCCCTAGCACGCACTGAGGCCGCAGAGCGTCAGGCTGCTACTGCGAGCATGACGCCAACAAGGAGTCTTTCCATGGGGCTCCCCCCACCCCCTCGGGACACCCTTCTCCATGAGGCGGCCAACCGGGTGGTGCGAGATGCTCTTTCTTCTTGCCCTCCGGGACCATGTCTCCAGACATCCTTGATTGGACGTGCATGGTGAAGTCCTGGCTTCTCTGCACTCTTTCTGCCAAGCTGGGCAATGCCATCTTGGAATGCTCACCATTGCACACCTCACCTATCTGGCCATTGAGACTCAGTTTCTCGGCAACTGGGAGTGGCGTGCCCTCTCCCTTGATGTTGAGATCTTCAATTTTGTCTAGGGTGACTTGTCGATCACTGAATAGTGAATACTGCCGCTGCTTCAGGAGGAGCATGGCTGATAATCTTATCCATCTCGCTGAATTCATCGCCGGTCGCACCTTAGTCATTATCCAGGGCCTCAATGAGCTCTTCACCACCATCGGCCTTACCTACATTGGTGCCGCCCCTTCCCCACCTTTGTGAAGGCCTAAACTGATCTCCTGGAGGAGCTCAACATGGCGAAACGATGCCAATTCCTGCAGGCGGCTTTCCTCTCCACCACCGGTCACAACCGTCCGCCAACCAATCCCTCGTGGGCGATGTCGCGTCAACTAGCGGTGGCTCCAACTCTTGGGCACGGGCCACAAAACCAGCAACAACCCCAAAAGCGGCAAGCGTGGCAAACGTGGGGTGCACGGTCTTGGCACTCCAGGGCACCCACCTCTGGTGGCGGCCCCGGCGCGGCATCCGCACCTCTGGCAGGTGCTCCTCAGCCCTGCGTGCAGGCAGCCCTGCTGCAGGATTTGGTCCTGGCACTTCTTGCCCAGCTTCAATCATCCTTGGGCTGTGTCCATCTAGATGCCGTGGACCCTGGCCGCCCCTTGTCCTACTCCCTGGCAGCCTCTTCAGCAGAGTTGGCTCCTCAGGCATTGCTGGCTAGCGCAAGTGGCTCCTGAGACACTGCTGGCTAGCACAAGTGGACGTTGCTCAGCTGGCGCATGTTGATTCCAGTCAGCCAGTGGACATCGCCTGACACTAGCATACTGCTAGTCGGCCAGTTGACGTTACCCATGTCATCCTGGAATCAACAGTCCCTTTCCAACTCCTTCCACACTATGTTGCTGAGATCCATCATGATTGGTACTTTGACTCTAGGGCCACCTTCCACATGACCCTAGCCTTGTAGCGCTCCAAGGAACCATTAGTCTTAAGTACCAATCATGTGGGAGGCGAGGACGAGGGAGGTAGCAACTGGTAGGAGACTAAGGGTATAGTGGTTTGCGTTACCATAGATCCTTCACACAACAACCAGGGGTGGGGGGGATTAAACTCAATTGAGCAATTGTTGCCAGAGATAAACTGAGAGCAGAAAAAGGATTTTAACAAGGGTAGGCAAAGCAAGGACATTAAGTAAATCATTAAATTCACATGAGATATATTTTCATAGTATACCTATTTGGTGTCGTAAAGTTGACAGTCTTCTCTACGAACTTTGTTAAACTTAAAATAGTTTGGTTTAGGACGGCGGTGTGAGTGTGTGCGGATCTTGTATGGGTTCTTACCACCATTTTTCTCCTGCTTCTTTGAAAAAAAAAACATGTTTTTCATAGAAATACTACATAGGATGTACTGAATAATAATCTTTTTTTTTACATGAACTGAATAATAATCTTTTGTCTTAATGAAAACACACGTCATTTTTGTTTGCACAGTGCAATTTGTATCTTGAGTCCCATAGAAGAAAGAGTTTCTCAAAGATAATGGTTTACTGTTTCCTATATTTCACAGAAAAGAATATTCTCTAAATGTATTATATCATCTATAATGTCATAAATTCGATCTATCGAAGTTACAGCATGTAACTATTTTATTGAGTTACTTACAGCTTCATGCATTTGTGCAGCGGCTCGAGTTTCTTGGAGATGCTGTATTAGATCATATTTTTACTGATTATTTCTACCATCAGTACCCTGAATGCACTCCGGAACTGTTGACAAATCTGAGATCTGCTTCTGTGAACAATAGCTGCTATGCTCATGCAGCAGTAAAAGCAGGATTACATAAGCATGTTCTTCACT
Source organism: Eremochloa ophiuroides (assembly GCA_038502445.1). Classification (NCBI taxonomy): domain Eukaryota; kingdom Viridiplantae; phylum Streptophyta; class Magnoliopsida; order Poales; family Poaceae; genus Eremochloa; species Eremochloa ophiuroides. The sequence goes on from JAHLJS010000002.1 coordinate 26,675,367, forward strand.
CATCATCAGCACTGCACAAAAGGATGGCTGACTACCTCGACAAGTTTGAGCAGTCATTTTCAGGTCCATCACATGGATGGAAAGCAGGCATCAGTCTACCTAAGGTGAATCTTCTTGACTGTTTGTTCCTTTTAGGTGGCTAATAGACTGATATTGTTAAACTTGTAGCACTATAGTGCATTTTCAGTGTTCAGTTGCCAGGTTTGGGGAAAACCTGACATCTAGCCTGAGTGGCAGGAACCAGCTAGTGGCCCCCTTCTTTGTTGTTCCTTTTTCACCTTGACTACGTCCTTTGAAACCAGGCTGAAAAATATCACAATTTAACTATTAGCCCTTGACATGACTTCCTAACAAGGAACTAGCTTGATTTTACCATTAACCAGGAGACAACTGTGGTTCTAACCAAACAGCTAGTAAGTAGAGACTGTTAGTACCATGGTGGCTCACGCCTCTGCCCTCAGCCCTCAGCCTGCTGGGGAAGTCTCTAAGACCGAGTCAGTTGGTGGTGGTGGTGCATCTGATCAATGAAAGTGCCCTTTAGTCTGGCAAATTGACTTGTGTTTTCCCCTTGAACATGCAAGACAATTGCATGCCGTTACGTTAAGGAAAAGCTGATCATCAAACACGCCAAGAAAACAAAGAAAGACCCCCCCCCCCCCCCCCCCCAACACCACACACACACACAAAAACTCACAACAGCACACCTAATGACCTACACATCACATAAGACTATAAGAGGTGCAGGGAGAGGGATCAAAGTCACTTGCACATACAATGCCTTATGATGCTTCCACAGCCACCAACATCAGGATAACAAGTGACGTGAAGCCCTTTCGTTCAGCTTTGTCAACATGTCTATAAGCATTCAGAACTTCCCATCTGGCTTCTGTGGAACAGGTCAGACCTTGGCCATGTCTTGTGTTCGATGTAAAGCTGATATAAGGCCAACTAGAAAAATACATTTTGTTTTTTTTTAAAAAAAACTTAGTCTAGTGACTTTGATCCAAATATAAATTAAAAAAATGGCCTAAGATCGGACACTGGTTGCATAGTCTCCACAAATATTGATTGATCTTAACAAATGGCTTTCTCCATTTTGGAGGAACATATAAATTTGAAGTACTACAGGACCTTTTTCACTCTTGTTGCTAAATGGATCATTTGCTTATTCGCATGCATGCAGGTTCTAGGTGATGTAGTTGAATCAATCGCTGGTGCAATTTACATTGACGCCAAGCATGACAAAGAGATTGTTTGGAGAAGCATGAAACGGATCCTGGAACCTCTTGTTACCCCCGACACTCTTGAGAATGATCCTGTGAAAGAGCTCCAGGAATTTTGTGATGGCAAAGCTTACACTGTGGAGTACACAGTAACTCCTGTGAACGGAGTTTCCTCGGTTGTCGCAGAAGTTCGGACCGAAGGAACTAAATACAAGGCCACTCGGACAGGCTTCTCTAAGGTTGACGCCAAAAAGTTGGCAGCAAGTTCCGTGCTCCATGATATCAAGGCTGCGGATAGAACACAGTATTTTGCAATTGGTATCAGCTGCACTTAAACTCCATAGCTCTAAGGCAGACTTTTGTATACATGTCATGGTTTATAGAAAGAAAGCGTCGAATCAGTAAGGTACAGGTGTGCAGGTGCCTACGCACGCTACGGGCTTCCTTACCTTTTGCTGTACAGAAATGTTTTGTTTTGGTCATGTCTCTTGAGAGTGAAAGTGTGGTGTTATTTTTGTTCTTAGATAAAGTGGTGTCGCAACCGCGCTCACAGCGCAGTGGTGGCCGCCCAGGTTTGATTCCCAATCTTAGATAAAGTCTGGGGAATTGTCCGGGTGTTCCACCTGGGAACCGAGCATTTGTGTACGGTAGACGTGTTCTTAGATTCAGACAGTCTCATTTGTATCTAGCCAGCAGTCATTGCCACCATGTCACTGGACCTACATTAAATTTGGATATGTAAATTTGGAAGTATGTGTAAATTTGCGCATGTAAGCTAGACTCTCGACATGAAGTTCCACGCCAGCTTCTCCAAAACTGGCTCGTTAACTTTTTCAAGAAAAAACTGCCACCATGTCACTAGACCTACATTAAACTAGATTAAACGAGAGGGACAGTAAACAGTATCTTAAAAATACTTTAGCACTGTGGTCTGTACCGAGCGATTGGTGTGTCACCTGCGCTGCGTGCTGCTACTCGCACATGGTCCGAACTCTGAAACATCCATATGCAAAGCTCTCTCTATCTTGTTCGATCATTCGTGCTGCGAGCGCGGTTGGATGAGGTGCTGCGCCGTGGCGTAGTGCAGCGCGGCATTTGGCGATGATACGGTGCGGCGGGCTGCTGCACGGCGTCCACCGACGGTGAGCATCAAGGGCCACATCAATTACATCCGGGATGGAAACTATTCTGCAGCTTCGGCTTATGCTGCTATGTTCGCTCCAGGCCTTTTGGTTCCACTTTGATATGGAAGACTTGTGCGCCACCTCGAGTCGAGTACTTCTTCTGGTTGGTGCTGCATGCCAAGTGTTGGACAGCGAATGCCATGGATTACAGGACAATGATGATTGCGCACTGTGCTCCCAGCACAGTGAGACGATGCTGCATCTTCTTTCTGAATGTGTTTATTCCAAGGAGGTGTGGTCGTTGGTGTTATCCAAACTACACCTAGACGAGCTCCTGACTGTGACAGATAATGATGTTTTCTCCTGGTGGACCTGTTGTTTTATTCTCCGTTCCATTGTAATCGTCTATGAACTATACTATCGTTGGTTCTTGCCTCTCCGGTTGCAGCTAATGCTCATTAACGGCACTGGCTGGGCAAGAACGTTTGTACTTGGACTCTTATCTTCTTCTTAATGAAACACGTGCAGCGCACGGTCGCCAAAAAAATTACATCCGGCGACGGCGAGCGGCGCTGCTGCGGCCCTGCATCAAGCGACGTTGAGCGCAGCAGCCAGTGCGATGGCGCCCGGGGCTGTGCCAATGCTACGGGCGGCGCTCAAGTGCTCTACACAGCCGTGGCTGCAACTGCTTGACGGCATCGGCATGACGAGTGATGGCCGCAAGGTACCAGTTTTGCAGAAGAGCAGTGCGTCACCGGGGCGCGCGCGAGGAAGAGAATGGAGGGAGCACGGAGCAATATATAGTGTACAGTGCAAACACAGTATTGTGTACTCCTCACATTAAAAAAAAAAATTTGCGAACGTTTTTACTGATCCCATAGCCACTCTTACTCCCTGTTTAGCTGCCAAAATTTGACACTATTTTCCGTCACATCAATTGTTTTTTTACGCATGCATAAAGCATTAAATGAAGTAGCAGTTCTTACATGTTTATATTTTTTACTTGGCTTTCTTGAGACGAATATTTTAAGTCTACTTGAATCATGATTGGACACTCATTGGAGAAGATTCCCTACGTGGTATAGTGCGCTTTTTATCCAAAATTTACCAACTAAACAGCCCTACGGGGTGGAATACCAATGCAGTAGACGTACAGAGCACCATTATAGAAGGCCGTCGTGATTTTTGGCGCCCACATTGGCGAATGGCACTGAACCTCACTTCACGTCAGCAAAACCTGTTCCCTTTATCTTGGGGGGTTCAGGTGCTCGTACTAGTGTTTTTTATGCTTGTTCAGTTGTACAGGAAAGTTTTGTTTTGGGCAAAAGGTAAGCCTAAATTCAAGTGAAAGCAAAGCATCATACCTCCCTAATTGTTTGCCATCTCAATGCTCGTCTCGCTTCTTTTGCAAAAATCCAGTATCACTAATGTAGCGACCAGCGCTTCAAATTTGAACAAGTCAGTGTTTGTTCCACGGCTTCTCTTGCTCGTGCTCAAGGCCCAGCACTTGCTTCTGACACTGCAAGCCAGCGGCGTGTAGTGAGCACAACCAGTAAAAAATTGGGCCTCGCGCCAACGATTGCTAATTGCTACACCGATAAACTCTGGTTCCACCAGCTATAGTAGTTGTAGAGTAACTAATTTCTTCCTGATATTCTATGGCACATGCTGCACAATTCATGTTTCATGAGTATGTATCTACAAAAAAAAAGGGTTACACCTGCAGAGTTGCTGCAGCTAATTGTACAATTTACATAACCCCTGAAGTGATGGAAGGACGAAGCAGCTTTCCAAGGTCTATGGGGTTGCTATCTGGAGTTGTCCTGAAAGAAAAGGAAGGCAAGAAGCTATCAGTATTAACACGATAACACAAGAATGGTAACGTTGAAATGATTCGGACAATGCTTGATATATTTTACCTTTGAAGCAGCTGGTGTGGAGGAATTATCAGAATTCCTTGCCTCTGACTTCTCATTTGAGTAACTGGCAAGAAGCCAACAGATTACACATTAAGGTTCAAACGATAAGTTTCGCCACAATAGTTAGTTGATATTAGAAAAAGATGATACTCACGTCGACAGTATTGTGACCCAGACAAGCTCCACACAGTCGACCCATAGAAGTCTTTGCTCAACAGGAATCACACCATATGTAATTAAGTGTGCAAAAGGCCACAACTTCCATCCAGCCTGCAACAATCCAAACAACGTTTCAACTGTCAGAACAAGAAATAAGACAGATAAAATAGCAATGGGTATTACAAATATTTGCAACATCATCATCAAGAGACAGGTATGTTATTGTTATGCCCTGCTGTGTATTCAGTTGAGAACCTCAATAATGAAGTGAGGGAGGGTAGTACAAGCACAGACATAGAACGATGAAGAGTTACTAAACAGAGTGCTACAACATTGGAAAAGAATAAGGATGGTTCAGTACATGGTTCTATTATTCACCACGATCTATTTAAGTTCAGTTATAGCTATGAGTTATTCTGCTACATGTTATGTCTGTAAAAGTCATCATTCTTTGCGTAGAGCCCGGATCAAATATATTACATGCATATAGACCTGGAAATGGATTTAGAACATCCACGATCCAAATGGACTTAACCCGTTTCGGATTGAAGTGGATGCATGGTCTCTGGATGCGGATGTCCGCTGCCACCAAACCAAAAACATCGGATTGGATTGGATATGTAGAGCTGCATATCCAGACATATGCTGGATATCTCCCGCCCCTTCCGCTGCCGGTCTGCCTCTCCCCGGCGGCAGCTCCTTCACCGAGCGCTTGCACCGCACGAAGCCGGCCTCCTCCTTTCCTGCCGTGTTGTCGTGCCCATTGCAGGCGCCCATGCTCCCGAGACCGAGCTAGAAGACGAGCTCCCCTCGGATCTCAACTACGTCGTCATGCTCACCACCACTAATGGTGGCGCCTTCTCCTCCCGCAGCGAGCGATGGCGGCGGTGGGACCTCCTCCCGCAGCGAGGACGACGGCGGTGGGACCTCCTCCTCCCGCAGCGAGCGATGGCGGCGGTGGGACCTCCTCCCGCAGCGAGCGACAGCGGCGGTGGGACCTACTCCCACGGCGCGCGACCTCCGCGGCGAGCGACGGCAGTGATTGGACCTCCTACCGCGGCGAGCGATGACGACAGTTGGATAGGGAGGGGAGAGGGACTGGGGTGGTTGAAGGCACCGGCGTACAGCGCCAGGGTCATGGCGGTGGTCGGCGCTGACTCGGCCTGACTCTACGAGGATGAGGATCGGATTGGATTCACTCGTTATTTGGACTGGATTGGACTGGATGTTTCAAAGATGAATTTTGTTTGGATTGGATAGGTGCTTTCCTCAAGGTGATCGCTTTTGGATTGGGTTTAATGGACGTGGATCTTAATCCAGTTCCAGGTTTACACGCATACCACTATCAATGGAAAGACTTAAAGATCCTACAATTAATCCCAAGGATATGGATAGTATCAAATGAAATATGTAATTAAGACTCATGTTGCCAATATGTATAACAGTATGCCCATGGGTTGTTCATAATGACGGTGAAAACGAGAAGCACAACTCTCATGTTTAATTAATGCTTTGCTCAATTCTCACCCTGTGAACTGATGAAACTTATTCAGGGAAGATGAATGCTTACAGTAAGCATGAGCCAGAATGTGGACTTGAGCTCGCTGTAGATAGTGGTAGGTGATTCCAGCCGAAGGAAACCCAAGAGCACGAAGTAGATAGTGTTCCAGATTGCAGACCAGATGGTCTGATCGAATGCAACCTTTGCAGGGACAACCCACCAATCCTTAAATGGGAACAGTGCCTGTCAATATAACAAAATTATGTAATCCATCAGGTCGGCCTTAGACGGCATGTTGGCTCTCTAAATTTGTTTAAAAATCAAAATGATTCATATAGACGTGCAGATTAGTTGATCTCCTCTATCTGATGGGACCCCCCCCCCCCCCAAGAAAAAAAAAAAAGTTATATGCATCAACTTATCATCTCTATCCGATGCCTGCTATGTGCCGGTTAGTTTACCTCCAAAACTAAAAGTCAGACTGATGGGAAAAGTTGGCAAATCACTTATACTTGAACACCTTTTTTTAGTGCAAATATACTTCAACACCTTAAAACCTGTTCTATTTGTTTTGTCAATTCTCAACTTAAGAATTTTCTTAACTTTTCGCGGATGAAATACGCTCCACACGGACAATATTTACTAAGCACACGATAGCTGAGCAGTTCATGTAATGATGGTTATCTTACCTCACAGATATGGTAGTAGTAATGTGAAAGTGACCCATGAAGCGTGAACCCAACAAGGCCAGACCGGAACATCCGAGCACGGTCGAAATCAAATATGGGCTTGCCTTCGTAGCACTGAGCACAAGCAGCAACAAAAACAACGGTAGAGTCAGTAATCGCACTAATGCTTGTCTTAATCAGTAGTGATATCGTGTCTGTGGAAACTGAAGTGTGAAGGCACCTGTGCAATCCAGTCACCAAGGGAGTAGACGACACCACTGATCATCATCTTGGCTAGAACCGGGTTGGCTTTGAGGGCCTCCTCGTACGCGGACCAGTTGTGCTCCGGCATATAGCGCAGGATCTCGAAGATCGTCCAGCCCTATAAGCCGAGAATCAAATCAGTACGGCCGCCGGTACATGGCTCCGAATCCAATCAGGAATTGATTAAAATCTAGACACGAAATGAAGGAACTGAGGAGACTCACATGCCAGTAGTCCTGGTCGACGGTGAGCAGCCTGGTGAGCGCGTAGGTGCTGGCCCCGAGCACGATGGCCGTGTTGATGCCGCGGTCCAGCATCTTGTTGCCGCCGCCGCTACCGCCGGAGGCCCCGGACCCCGATCCGCCGCCGGTGAAGCCCCCGCCGATGTCGCCCTGGAAGGCGAGCCCGCCGATGTCGAGCTGGCTTCCCCCGAGCGGCGCCTCGCCCCGCTGCTCCTCCAGCCTCCCCGGCACCGCCACCGCCGCATCCCCCTCGGCCCCCGGGCCAGGCAGCACGTCCGCCTCGTCCCCCGCCGCGGCGGCGGCCCGCAGGGAGGGGGCGCGCCTGGTCGTCGGCCTCGGAGGGAGCCGCAGGAGAGACGGCGCCGCCGCTGCGGAGGAGGAGGGGAGGGGGAGCAGCAGCTGCCGCCGCCGCCTGGAGGATGCTGGGGATGGGGAGGCCACGGTCGCCACGCCCGCTGCCGCCGCCGCCATCGCCGCGCGCGCTCCTCCTCGGCTCGCTACCCGACCACACGCGCACGCGCTGCGCTGGCCTTTTATCCCACCTCGCCGCGATCTCGCGCGGCTGCGGTGCGGGCTTGCCTATGGATCTGGGCGCCGGCGGGGCCTACTGCTGCTGGCCCTGTGGACGTGAGCCGCGCTTGCTCGCTCGCCAAGAGAGGCTCAGCCTGAGACTGAGGCAGAAGACGCCACGCACCACGGAACCGGTTGCGGAGGGGAATCGAGGTGAGGAAGAGGATGGATATGGTGGTGGGTGGGAACTGGGAAGGTGGAATTTGGGGAAGAAACGTCAGCCACTTGTCTCAGCCGGATGTGGGCCAGCAGGGAAGATTCCAGTGGCCACCCGTGGTATGATATTTTTCTTTCGTATAAAAAACCATTTCAGATACTTTTCTGAGCTGACATTTTTATGATAAGAGAGTAAATTCCCGTGTTGTGGCTATAGTTTTTTTCGAGAAGATAGAATCAGCTAGAGGTGGTATTTCCCTTAGTGTTTGGTTTGAGAGATATTCCGGGTCGAACCCAGATGGACCCATGTTTGGATCGGGGGTTTCTGGAACTGGATTGATCCGGGTCGGTATATTCCCCTTAGATGCGGGTTCAACTAATTCCACCAAAACGAGGGGACCGTGTGAGTTCATCTGGGTCACGTAGTGTGCGCTCGCGTGGGGAAGCGTCGCGAGGCATGGAGGCCGCCGCGCAGAGAGGCGTCGCGAGGCATGGAGGCCACCGGTGTGGGCCACGGGCGTGGCCGGGTGCAGGCTGCGGCCGCTGCCGGGGCAGGTCGCAGCCGCCCTCCATCGCAGCCGCCATCGGGGCGGGGCAGGTCACGGGCGCCCTCCGTCGGGGCCGCGGTCTGGGCCGCACGTCGAGGCCGCGCGGGGCGAGCGTGGGCGGCAGCCACGCTTCGAGGCAGACGAGCGCGGGCGCCCTCCGCCGTCGGGGCCGCGCGTCAGAGCCGCCCTCCATCGCAGCCGCCGTCGAGGCGGGGCAGGGCGACGAGGCAAGGCGGGGAGAGCGCGGGCGGGTTGCGACAGCCGCCGGGGCAGCAGTGGGGCGCGCGGCCGGAGCCAGTGCGGGCCGCGGCCATGGAGCCGGTGGCCTACAATGGCTGAGGAAGAAGAAAGGTCCAGACAATGACATTTGGGTCCCATGTGTCAGAGAGATAACCCCATCCAACCTAATCCTCAAACCAAACAGAAAATGTAGAATGGACCTAACCCTCAAACCAAACAAAGAGTGGATTCAACCTATCCTAGAAAACAAGGTTGGATTCAACCCATCCCTCTTCAACCCCAAACCAAACACACGCTTAAACATCACAAGGAGACACATGCCAGCTCCTAAAAGATAAAACATAGTTCGAGAGCAAACACTACACCATAGAACAGCTATGTGGTAGAGCTAGACTCCTAAAAGTAAGGTCAATAATAGAGCCAAGTTACTTGACTATAAGTTAAATTGTAAGAGTCAAGTCATACAATAATTGGTTCTAATTTTCTTTGAAAGAGTTTCTCTCTTATTTCTCCCTCACAACACTTGCTATTTGGGTCCACTTATGTCTATGGTTTCGTGTCCAGCTTGGTGCTTGCATGGGAGCCAAGCTCTACTCTCTTCTCTCCTCTACATCAGCATTTGCTTGGCTATAAGCCCATTGTTTTACCTGCCCTAATAAGCATTTGGTAGAGACCCAGCTCTTATGTTTCTCTCATTTGTTTCACTGCTATGTTGGGCCCGCGCGTCGAGCCATGGCGGGGCGAGTGCAGGGAAGCTCGATGGCGTGACATCACCGGCACGGCCGACGGACTAGGCGGGCTCAGCCAAAGGCAGGACGCGGTCTGAGGCAGGGCGTGGCAGGAGGCGGGGCCGATGCGGTGGACGGGGTGGGCGTGACCTCGCCGGCGCGGCTGGAGGTAGGTCCGGTACGGCTTGACATTGGGAGCAAGTACGCGGCATAACGTACGAGGAACAAGTGAACCGGTCATTTTTTCACTTAATAGTGGCGGGTGCTTCGCCAAATCAATAGATCTTGGGGTATTTTGTGGATCCGATCAGCGGTGGAGTCAGCGGAGTTAAAACCGTTTAGCTAAAAAAACACTGAGCAAAATTACTTTTTTAATTAGAGTTGTGTGGAGCTCTGCCTAACAGGCCTAGCACCAATGTTAAATTAGTCTAATTGATCTCAAACTTAATAAGACGCGAGGGACCATCCTTGATTTTGATTGCCTTTGTCAAATTGATCGCTATGTTTTATCCATGTTTTAATAATCTTTGACTCATCCAAAATTGAGCTAGGCTCGATTGGCTAAACTCTTTCGCAGTGGATTTTTTTATTTCTAACTTTTTCTTAAACTATTTCTAAAATTAATGCCATTGCAACTAAAAAACAAACCGTATCAATTTTGGAAGAATTTCGCCTGAAATTTACTACGCCAAACTGGCTAAACCGGCTAAGGCGGATTTCCCTGTTTTCAGCCAAGAAACAGTGTTTCGGGCCGTGGAAACCGGCTAAGCTTGTTTTTCTGCAATTTCCGAACCGATTTGACGTCCAAATTGGTTTTAGGCCTATTTTGATCGTGCGAAACGTTTCCTATTGGCATGAGATTCACCTCTCTCTCTCTCTCTCTCTCTCTCTCTCTCTCTCTCTATATATATATATATATATATATATATATATATATATATATATATATATATATATATGTGTGTGTGTGTGTGTATGTGTGTGTGTCGATTGAAATCTCATCTATCCAATCGTCAAAATAACACAACAACTAATACTTTTACTCTTTTTACTCCTTCCTAACCATATTTGTTGTTCGTCATGTCTCCCGATGAGATTTGCCAGCGTTCTAGGTGTCTATGTTGATTCTAGAATAACCTTCACTTGCTCCTTCTCGAGGAGTCTTTCTAGGAGGTGTTCAGTAGTCATTCTGGTTAAAAATGAGCTCCACATCAGCCCTTTCGTTCTCTAGATCGACTGTCGTTGAGGGCTGTTTGTAATCTTTCGGGCGTGCTACCTCTGATGACGTGTTGATTCGGAGTCGTTTCGACGTCAGCAAGTGTCATGTTCTTCGTCCTGAAAACTTGTGTTTCAATTCCCGGGAACGCAAAACAATCTGTTCCTACTGTGGAAAATCATTTATCAAGGAAAGCATCGCGTTTTCTCGATCTCTGTCCACGACCCAATCATTTTGCAAACTTCGTTCTCCAATGCATTTTCCGCGTATTTTTCTCCCTTGGGAGTTTGTTCGTTTCCTCCAATCCATCCTGGATCCTTCAGATAATCACAGTGGTTGTGTTTCTCGAAACCACGGGCGCCAACTAATAAAGAGGCGGCGCGGCGAGTTCAGATGCGGAGGTGCCAGCCAGGGACGGCACACCCTTGCGTGTCAAACTGCTGCTTCTCCGCACAAGATACATATACCAGTAGTAGACAGTAGAGACAAACACAAGCCACCGAACCGTGCACTCCTGAACCTGAAAGCGCGATCGACCACAGCCCCAGGTGGACGCGCTCTGCTGGATTCTGGACTCCGCGGCGGCGGCGGCGGCGGCGGCGGCGGCACCCGTTCCGTGAACCACTGGCGAGTGGCGCCCGCGATCCACATGTCCTGTGCCGGCCGATTCGTGACTTGTGGACGACCCATCTCTCTGCTCTGACGTCTACTACTTACGTCCCGCCGGCAGCGGCGAAGGACTTGTCTGCTCGTTCGACCACCGCCAACCGGGCTAGCTGTAGCTGCTGGCTGCCAATGGTGAAATCATTCTCGCCTCCTCTGGCGACTGCTACAAAAATGGAGGGCCAATGTCCGGGTTTTTGTTCTCATTTCCTACGTGCGGCTGTTGCTTTCGTGGTGGGTTTTGGCCCTCCTCTCTCTCTTCCTGCCGGGAGAAATAGTAGTGGCGTCCAGCTCGCCACCTCGACGCCACAATGGCATGGGGAAATCACTGGCTCTGATTTGGCCCCCGATTGAGGTAGAAGATAGATAGAACACAGCCACGTCAAAATTCAGAAGCCTACAGCCAGAAGCTTGGCTCGAATTGAAGAGGTAGCAGTAAACTGAACGAGAGTACTGTATGCCTGAATATATTTTATCTCTTTTTTCTAAAAAGAAAAAAAAAACTGAATTAGAAGCAGGCTCCAGAAATCCAGACTTGGCGGGCTCCACTGCTGTGGTTTTGCTGGGCTCCAAGAACAAAAAAAAGGCCTTCTGATGAGGTCTTCTTTGTGGCCCTTGCCCTAGATCGGCCCACTATACGTTGAATGATGGCAATACATACAGCTCATTGTTTTCTATTTTTCTACTGTTTATTTTCCCTTGTGACTTTTGTGACCACCCTACCATTTTTTACAAATTTTATTTATAGCTGCATCAAGAAAATTCTTTTATCCAAGTCAAAGGTTTGGATATAACATTTTTTTTAATGTTCTAAATTTGTGGGAGAATGTTCTAGCTTAAATAGAAAATGTGATACTTTCATCATAAAAACAATGTTTTGACTTTATTAATTATTCGAACTCAAATAAAAATATTCCTGTTTCATGAGAAAATTTCCTGGCTTCATAAGGACACTGTCCCATATAAAAAATTCTTGCTCCAACTTTATGTAAAAAATGTTCTAGCTTCACAAGAATATTGTTCTACCTTCACAAAAAAAAAATCCTGTTTGATGATAAAAAATATTTATTAAATAAATAAAGTTCTAGCTTAATATTGTTTAAGAAATATGGAGCCATGTGTATGCAAACTACTTATTTGACCTTTTTAAATGCCAAATGTATTTTTTAAATGAAACACAACAAATACTAAGAGTAAGAACACCTCGCTCCCCCCACCCCCCAAGTGTACCGAAGACTCGAAAGATACTGAAGATTTGAATGATGCAAAAAAAATCAAAGGATTGGATATTTCTAGGGTAAAAACTTCCGCTTTAGTTGATTTGCGACAGCAGCAGCAAGCTCGTGTCGACGTAGACAACTTAAATGCGTTGGCAACGATAGGGTAAAGCAGCTTGAACTAACTTGTTCTAGCCATTGTCCGGCTCCTTTCGACTTGAACTAGCAAAGAGAAGCTCATGTTGACCCGTGGAGGGTACGGGAATTCTACTAGTAGAAATAAAACTCGCAATTCCATTGGTATGTTTTTATTCTACAAGCTAGGTCGGTGAAATGCTTTTACTAAAAATAAGAGATAAAAGGCGTTGCAAAATTGTGACCCTCTGCAGTCTGCAGTATGCCAGTATATACGATGGCAAAAGATTTTTGGCGCTCGTCGCTTTTGGTCCTTGTTTTGGAGACGTCCCCGACGTGACCGTTGAGGCGTCCATGGTTCACCTTGCCTTACACGAAACATTACGAGTGTTGTGCTGCGACCCAGCAGCAACAGCATGTCCTATATACAGCAGTACTGAAATGTACCTTGTCCCTTTGTCACCTTACATTTGCCGGGAAGCAAGCAAGGCCATGTTCATGCATGATGCATTCTCTCACAAGTATCGTATGACAGGTATATCATATGGGCCACAAGGCATGTGTTGTGTACTACTACCAGCAGCTTCCGAAACCTCAAGTTGGAGGCTGTTATTACACACTGGTCAAAGATGCGCGTCAGGTGTACATACACACCATGCAAACTCCTAACAATGATAGCGCCAAGAATTGTATCGATCTGATGCTAACCACCGATCGTCCCCTCCAGCCTTGCGGACTAGTTAAGCCAAGTGCTAGGTGTTCAGTTGGACGAGGCTTCAGCTTATTAGCGTTTATTTTTCAGTTTTAAAACAGTATTTTCTCTCGTAACAAATCAGCATCAGATCTTTATAATCCTCGGTATTTTCTCTCAGATTAAACTGAGGATTAATCTGAGAAGAGCAGCTCATTTGAAACTCTGCGGAAAATCTTTTATTAGATAGTATAATTAGAAATCTTTGAATCAGATTCTTTTTTTTACTGACACTGAGGGAGCAGCTACAGTACTCGTGGCAACGTTGTACGATCCTCCCCCAAGCCTCACCCAATGACACCCATTGAGAATGTGTCGATTGTACTCCGTATTGTGTAGTCACTCATTGATGACTCGTCCCGTCGTCAGCGACTCAGCGCCTGCTCTTCACCAGCTGCACTGGCCCTAGATCTACTCCTGCTCCGACGTCGTCGCATTGCAATTTGCACCAGCCAAGCCCAGCCCACCTACCCCCTGCTGTGCACCAACCTGGGCTGGACGCTACGTTATTACTGTTACACAGCGTTACTGCCCGACGGCCGGTCGCCGTGACGTCGTCATAACGGTCGTACAACTAACGCACTGAGCGGAGCTCCGCCGCGCCGCCGTCGCCGTAAACAATGGCCGGCCCGATCCGTCCGTCGGAGCTCTGAGAAGAACGGGGAGGGAAACCAAGAATGATAAGCGAGCGGCAATGGCCAGTGCCAGTGCCAGTGCCATGCATCTATGGCACACACGACAATGTTAATGTCCAACAGGTTGTTACTGAGCAAGTAACAAGAGAGCCGACGACGAGCTCTAGCGAACAAGACTATGCATGATGGAGGAGAGAGTGAGGAACTGTCCAGCCTGCGATGATCGATCGAGAGCTCTAGAGGAAGATGAAGCACTCCATGGCCACCGAGGGGTTCTGGCCCAGCGCCCCGTCCTCGCCCTCCGCCGCCAGCTTCTTCATCTGCTCCCCTCCTGCTCCTCCTCCTCCTCCGCCCCCGCCCACCAGCGCGGCCCGAGCCCGCTCGGGGGTGCCGAGTTCCTTCGCCGCCTTGCGCACGGGGCTCGCTGACCGGTGTTGGTGGATCGCGGTCGCGGCGGTGGGAGACGCGGGCGCGCGCCTGCTGCTGCCCGTCGGGGAGTCCGACCGCCGGCCGGACCGCTCGCCGGGGTCCCGCCCGGAGATAAGCGCGGCGCCGCTGCCTCCTCCCCCGTGGCCGGCGGCGGCGGCGTTGTTGAGGGAGAGGGACCGCTTCGACGACGACGGCAGCGCCATGTCGGCCTCCCTGGCGGAGTGCGTCCGCCGGACGGCGGCGCTCTCGGCCGCGCGCCTCGCCGCGGACGGCGAGAACCGGCCGCTGCGGCACCCGATGCCGGACACCACCGCGGGCTGCTCCCGCCGCCGCCGCGGCGCCGGCGGCGGTTGATGCTGCCCGCCGCTCTGGTTCTGCTGCTGCTGCCTCCTGTGCGCCGACGACGGTGACGGCGACCGCGCCCGCCCGCGCCCGGTAATAACGCCGCCAGCGCCCGCTCCCTGCTTGGGCTTGCGGCTCTCCCTCTCCTCCGGCGCCGTGGTCTTCTTTTTCTCCGGCGGCGCGTCCACCGCCCTCTTCTCCACCTCAAGCTCAAGCTCAAGCTCGCGCTCCCCTCCGCCGGCCTTGTGCACCTTGCCCTTCTCCGCCTTCTTCTCCGTGCCAATGACAGCCGACGCCACCGACGCAGCGCTGCACGTCTCGGCCGCCGCCTCATTATCCGCCTCCGGCTGCTGCTGCTGCTGCTGCTGCCTCCTCTTGACCGGCTCCGGTGGCGGCGGCGGGCGCGGCACCGGCGTCTCGGACAGCACCACCTCCTTGACCTCCTCCTCGTCGACCTCCGGCACGGGCGGCAGCTGAGCATGTGCGTTCTCCTTCTCCACGACCGGGAGCGGGGCAGCCACCTTGCCTGCCTTGGCGCCGCCGGCGCGGGCGGCCTTCTTGCTCACGCAGCTGCCCATGACGACGCGCCGCCCACCCCACCCGGCCCCGCCGCCGGCAGTAGCGCGCGCGAACGGAAGCAAACGGAGGAGCTAGCAAAGCAATGGTGGTGTGGTGGTGGCCTGCTGGCTGGGATGGGCAATAGGCGGATGGGAGGTCCGGGTCAATGAGGTGGCTGGCGCTCAGGGATCAGTTGAATGCAACTGCAGCTGCAGCTGCATATGCATCGTCGTCGTGAGGTGGAGGGAATCGGTTCGCGAATTGAAGGGCTATTAATCTCGGGGTCAACTACCTCGATTCCTCCATTCTCTCTCTCTCTCTCTCTCTCTCTCTCTCTCTCTCCCCTCGATGCAACCAGCCCGTAGACTGTGCTCGGCATCATCGGCTGCTCCTGCTCCTGACTCTGCATGGCTCGGCTCATTAAAAACTGGAGCCAATTCGCCGGCCACTGACTGATAGATCGAGCTGGCGCCATCACTCCCACCCAGCAGCCGTGGGCCGCTATCGCCACAGCACACACTGCTGCTGGCCTCGCTTGGACGGTGCTGCTGTTCGCCAGTTCCCTGTTCCCCGTTCCCTCACCCTGCGACGAGAGATTGGACCCGTAGCCCCGAGGGAGGGCCGCAAGTATAGGAAGGAGTATATACTACTAGGGTCAATGGTTAGAGGTAACGGCAGCTACCTAATCCCTCCGTTCCCAAATAAAATCAATTTCTCTGATCCATGACTGTCATGCCAGTCAAAATATCTTAACTTTAATTGATTTTATATTTATAAAGCAACAATAACATCTATGATATAAAATGAGCACTATACAATATATTCTAAGATATACTTATAGTATTGATAATTTCTGGTCATAAATCTTGATCGGGTTTTATACGAATTTAATCAAAGTTTAAAAATGTTGATTTAAAACAATCCTAGTAATTATTTAAAGATAGATGGAGTAATAAGATATAGGTTTGTTTGGACCCGTAGTTGCTGCTACCTTCATCGTGAAAAAAAGATGCATATAGTTTTATATCTATAGCCAAACTATCAAATGTTTAATCAGATTTACAAAATAGAGCACTGAAATTTATGACAAAACATGCATACGGTACTAAGAAAACTTTCCTATATTTCAGGTGTCTTAAATTTAGATGATTTCAAGCAACACTAGTATAAGTAAATTGTTATTTTTTTTATTTGCCTATGTGTAGTGACATATTAAAATTTTATCCTTATCTTTCTATAGAAATCATTGTGAGTTGTTAATCGTATTTGTGCCAACATAAATAGGATTTTGTTGGGTTTGTAGTTATGTCCAATTACTTTTTTTAATATCGGTACCCAAAATATAGGTTGCAACTAAACGAGCTAGAAGTATACATCACTTGTTACTATACAAATTGTGGATGATTTCTAGTAAAATTAGACTACATATACGACAATTACTTATATAAAGGGATAAAGTATTATAAATTAATGTTAGTGGGTTGTATGCCACGTTGATATGAATAACTATATGCATGTTAGTGGATGATGTGTTTTGTTGGTATGGATATCCCAATTACATGTGGTAGTGTGGTGTAATTGCACGTGATAGTAGACTCCTAAAGTAGATAGCTTACATATCGAGCTCAATGGGATTTAGGATTATATGATATATATTATAAGATATATAGCTACAGAGATAGATATAGTGGTTCCAAACATGCATATTTCATGAATGGAAGTGCTATATTAGCACTTTTTAGTAGGTTGAACGTTGTTAGTAGAGACTCCATTCATTACAAATTATAAGATATTTTGGTTTTTCAGATATATTGATTTTATTATTTATTTAGACATAGTAAATATCTAGATGCATACAAAAACTAAGTATTTAGCAAAGCCAAAACGTCTTCTAATATATAGAACGGAGGGAATAAAACACTTGATGCGAAAGAGCCTCTCACATAGTGTTTAGAGCACTTGAATAACATCTATCATACTCCCTCCATATAGGATTTAGTTATCGACATGGTCTTCAAAGCATGACTTTGACTTTATATTTTTATAAAATTATTTATTGAAAAGTGATATATGTATATTTTTATGAAAGTATATTTGAAGACAAATCTATGTATATAGTTTTTATATTTTCAAAATCAACAATTTAAAGTTATTTATGATTTATATTCTCAAAGTTTGATCAAAACCTTATCTAAAATGACATTCTTATCTGGGTTTGACTTTTCCCGCGGATGTGAATTTAAATAGATAACATAAAACAACGTTAGGGTTTCACCTACTTTAGTCAAAAAAAAGTTTGAAAAGGTTTTTATTTTTTTATTAAACATTATGAACAAGAAAAACTCACTTTTCCTTTTGGTGACTGGCTTGTGCATTTTTACCTTCTTCTGGCGAGGAGCCAAATCAAAATACTAAACGATAAATAAATAAATGATCCTATCTGCAGAAGGCATTGATCTACTTAGTTACCTGCACATGTACTGGAGCGAATGCTTGCCCGGTGACAACCGGCGAGGTACAGTAAATACAAATGAGAGGTGTGCTAGAGACAGAGGCAAGGGATAATTCAGGTGAAGGACGGGTTTTAGAGGGCCGGCAGCATTGCTCGGTTTTGGGTTGAAATTTGAATGGCCTCAGGGCCCGGCCAGCGATATAGGAAGCGGCTCCGTCTCGTGGGACTACGGTACGTGCACGCACATGGTCCATCAGTTCAGTGGGGGCCCAAACCAACCCAACGTCGCCGTGATGGTTGTGTATGGCGTTACAAAACGTTTTAGCTCTTCTGTTGAAGATGATATAATATCTCAACTCTTGGCGTACAAGCTCTAGTATCTAAACTCTTCTACCAACTCACGCCACTACACGCGCGCGCGCACACACACTCACACATACTCTTTCCGTCCCAGAAAGGTGTCGTTTTATGATTTCAAAACATGTTGTTTATCCATTCGTCTTATTAAAAAAATTAATAAATATTATTTATCTTGTTATAACTTATTTTATTATTAGAGATACTTTAATAATGATTTATTTATTTTATAATTTGTTTAACTTTTTTGAATAAAACAAACGGTCAAACACAAAATCTCAAACTCAAACAACGACACTCTTTTGAGATGGAGAGAGTACCCTCTAGTGCGGAAGCTAGATCTACGGCTATATGAAGAGACTGTGCGTGGCTGAGAGGTATCAATTCATCTGACTTCGAACGTGATAGATATATAACCCTAACCATTATGGCGCATCTACATGTGAGGCAACAGAAATTAGACCAGAAGATTTCATTGTAGAAACCGATTGATGTGCTCAAGAAATTCACCTTATGGACTTTTCTTTGGAAACCTTGGCCTCATCTGAATTCAAGCACTTCAAAAGCAAAACTTCGACAATCATTGGACTCGAGTAGTAGTGCAAATATATCCCAATCAATTATAGAGCCAAAAGACAACGTCATTGGGAGGAACAAATACAATAACAATGCCTTGACCAGTTTTGCAATATGTTGCATCAAAATACAACTTCCAAAGAGTAAAAATAAAAATGGCTTCTAAATCATGCCACTACCAATCCAATGTCCAATAATAAAGTATTTGTTGTCCTATCATAGAATTTAATTAATGATTCGAAGGACAAATCTTACTCAATAAGTGCACATGCCCACATGGCAACTCTACAATCCAAAAAAGGGTCTTGCAGCATATGTCTAATAACATTGGCTAGACATGCTACTTTGGAAGTATCGTATAATAATAATAATAATAATGCATGTATCAATTAAGTTCAAGCACAATCTAGCAATTTGAATATTTATAATGAAAGTATATCTTGTTATTACACCAAAAAGCTGCCAGCCAACATATGTGACGATATATTCTGTTCCTTTAGTCCATTGAAGCAAAATATAACACCAATCACATTCTCCTCTGCAGGTACATAAATCGTCAAGGGAAGAACTCCCCTCCTGGGCACCTGACGCGAAGACAAAGTACGCTTTCATTTTCTCAAAAGCCTCCTAGCCTACACCTTTGCTCCCAAGTAAATTTGGCATCATTTTATTAACTGACATATAGGACTAATGACAGTAACCTTCCTTGTCAAGTTCAATAGAAATCTTCTAAAATAATTCACCTGCTATGAATTATGTAGATCCTATTTGCATGTAGGCGTATCTGTGTAAAGATTCCTTGATATCTATTTTTTTAGGACCTACCTCTATGCCATTTCCCTAAATAATAAAGACTAAGAACTTTCCAACCGATATATGGACACCAAAAGCACATTTGACTAGATTCATCTTCAAACCTTACCAACACATATATTTTAAAAGTAAGGCATAATAAGATAAGTGGCATCCTAAACCAGCAGGTTTTAGGAGTATGTCATCGATATTGATTTTCCATCTAGGTATTTTCTTGGCCAATACACATGCGTGAAATATTAAATTCATAGCCTTTGATAAGACTAAGTAGGACCAATATTTTTCAAATCAAATGTCATAACCACCGACTCAAACAAACTAAAAAAAATCCTAGACACCCAAAAAGCATTTTAGAAGTATTTTCTTAGGCCATAAATATTTGGCTGTAACCAACATTACTAGCAAGAAAATTAATAACTATACATCGATAAGCATCACTAATGAACGTGTTGACTAGAGGCATCTTTACGAATATCCTATGAAGATATACAAAATTAGTACAAACTCACAATTACTAGAGCCTTTCTTCTGAACGTGTACAAAAATATTTAAAGGTTTAGTCAACATATCGCATAGCTTGATAAACTATGCTTCTTATAACCAGTTAATCTCTTATTTTAATTTGATCATACATAACATGATTGAAGCTTCTTGAAAGCTAGGCCTCAAACAAGGTTTATGAACTAGGCATTTGGTGGTGTAGCAAACGTGGCCCATATGCTATATACTTTGTGGTTTTTTGGAATGATCACTTGTATTAGCATTTGTACTTAAAAGTAATTCATGAGTTTGTTTTGGTCCTATAGATTTAAGGAAACAAGTAGTATAAGTCCAAAACATAACCTAATTAAAATGAAACAAAAAAATGTTAGCACTAGACATTTCTATGATCTAGGTTTTGAATTGGACAATGCTGGAAAATTGGTCATTCTGGGGGATGAAAACAACACTATGGATTGGAACAAAGTTAAGGCTATATTTCTTGCTCTGAAGTTTAATTAACACCAGACGATCTAGTTCCCTTTTTAAATTATGTGGTGGTTCAAATTGTAGGTACTTTTATATAACCTTGTAGATACTTGAGCACAATATCATCAAAATAGGAGTTTGGAGTTACGGAATTATGGACAAAATATGTAGTGACACTCATACTGAAATTTTGTGAACACATGATAGTTCATTTCCCTTTATCAATTGTTTGGTGATTCAAAAAAGTATCTTGTCTATAATTTCTTATATTTCCATCAAGTATAAAATCATCAAAATCGTAGTTTAGGTCAAGGAGCTGCGGCCAAAATGGAGAATTATAGTCGCACTAAACATGTGAAGACATGACAAAAATGCTTGTTATTTTCTGAGCTTGTTATAACACTGTACTATCTGTACAAGAATTGCTATTTCCAATAGGACTATATTTGATGTTTTTTCCTCTAAATATAAACAAGGTATGCGCAAGCACCTTTGTTCAAGAGGTATACAAACCTCACTAAACATTAGGAATAAACCTAGAGCAAGCGCATGAGTGGTAGCCTAATTAATAACCTAGGCACTTCGCAAAGCACCTACGCTAATCACCAAGTGTATCACTAAGCACTATGCACATGTAGAGCTCTAAAATGGTGTAGCAACACTACCCTTGGAATGATTCCTCACTTCTCCACTATCTCCATGGACGGTTGGGGTGATATTTATAGCCTCCAAGAGTGAATTAGCTGTTGGAAACGAAATCCAGCGTTTCTGTATGCACCAGACGCGTCTGGTGATGCCACATGTCACTTCGTTGTTTACCGATCATTTGAAACTAGTCGTTGGTGCCAACTTTGTAGCGTCTGATGGTGCACCGGACTGTCTAGTGGTAGCACCGGATGAAACACCTCCAGAGAGCACCCGAGAGCGCGGAGTAACCACCGTACGCGTCCGGTCGTGGCTCACCGACGAACTTAGCGTCCGGTGCTCTCAGCCGCGGGAGCACCGGACGCTCGCACAATTTTCTGGTGCTCTATCGTCGCAGCGTCCGACGCTCGGGCAGTGGCCTCGCTACTGTGGCTCCACACTGGATGCATCCGGTGCAGCGTCCGGTTACCTCGAAATCCCTGTCTTCACATATTTCTTTGCGTTCTTGTATCCGTCTTAGTTCCATTTTGTGTCTTGGGCTTGTGCTTGATCTTTGAGGTCTTCAACAAAGCTTCTATGAAGGTCTTGCTTGAGGTGTTGATCAACCATCACACACCATTGTCTAAGTCGAGGCCACTTTTGCAGCCCATTGAAATACAAAACAATCACTTGTAAAACCATTAATCCAATTTGATCATGTTGATCATCAAACACTAAAATTCATTGTAAATGGGCCTAGGTTCCATTTTCCTTACACTCGGGAGAATTGTTTAGGCTTCGGCAAAATTCAGAACTCGGTGGTTAACGCGAAGACAACCGATTTATACCGGTTCGGGCCCTCGTGATCGAGTAAAAGCCCTACATCAAGTCGGCGTTGGCCTTTGCATTGGATTGATATTGTACTGTGCATTGTGTTGCTGTTACTAGGGGTGCCCTCAGCCTCTACTTATATTGGGAGGAGACCATGGGCGGTTATTGTCACATAACCGACCAATTTATACGAGCACAAGTACGACGATCGCCAATTTAGTAGCAATCAAGTCACACTTGAGCCAATATAAACCCGGTAGTCCGGAAATATCGAAGGATTTCTAACATTTTAAACAGAACATACCCCAAGGATCTTACAAATTCAGCAACAACCCATCAATTGATACATAAGTTTACAACCGAATTAAAACATCAGAGTACAACATAGTCTTTTAGATAAATGTAACAGTAGCGGAAGTCAACATAGTTTTGAAACAACATAGTTCACATACGAGTACCACCAGCTGACCATGTCACAGCATCTTACAAAAGCTAAAGATGGATAATGACCTTACCCCAGGTCTAATCTTCTTCGCCCGCAGGGGTGAATCAGTTCTTGCAATAAGCATAGTAGACTACTCTTTCTGCAACAATGGGAATAAAACCCTGAATACTCAATTATACTCAGCTAGACTTACCCGACATGAAGTAAATAAAAAGACTCTCAAGGATATGTAGGCTTATTTGGTGGAGCTCAGAGGATAGCAATATTTTGCATAAAAAGCATTACTACAGTAGTTCCTCAACTTATAAATTTTACATATGGTTTAGTTTCGATTTCAGTTAAGATATTAAGGTAAGGTTTTGCAGCTATACTAAACAATCACTTGACATTATAGCAAACAATACAACCATATGATTTCCGATATCCACAGATATCAACCTCATCTCACCATAATCAATATGTTCAAGTTGTTAACCTCAACCTCACCAGAAGATCAGTTCAGTTTCTCACTAACCAGGAGAGATGGCGATTCAAATCGATTGTACCAGCTGGCAAACATGCCAATCACAAACCCTGTCAGCCTGATCAGTGGCTTCTTGGGTCACCGTTAGATCTTTCTGAGTCATATTATATCGCGAGCTTGGCGGGGACCATATTCTCGGAGATAAACCCACTCACAGGAAGTGCAGGTCCCTGACCTGACTATGGCAAAATGGTGTCTCCGCACATCCTTCCTACCTGCAGAATATGTCTATCCATGTCACACCAATTCTCCGCTCAGAAAGAACTACTCGGCTTCGCAGTCAGAACGACTTATCTGGCCAGCTATGTGACGACGTCTTTCAATCTCAACTGATGTCTAGTGGCCTCAGTCCTAGTCGGCCGCAAGTAGCACCGAAGACAGCATGACCTCAACCATGTCATGCGGCTCCCCGCTACCTAGCCTTGATTCTCTCATTATCATTGTGGCATGGTGGCACATATAGTCAACCATGTGGAATCCATCCCCATCATCATTAGTCACCATCTATGCTCGCGAAGGACAGGAAATCCCTCGACTTCTACCGGTCTAACCATGGCTAAGCATAAGATCGAACCCATCGCTTGTTTAGTAATAGTACCAGGATAGTAGACAAGTGGACAAGGTATAAATGCAGCAACGGTATCAATTCAACTCTTATACTCAAGTGCACAATCATACGATTTAATAAAGACCAGTGCATTTGTAAAAAAGAATAGGTGGAGGCTTAGAGATGCTCCGGAGCTTGCCTTTCACGAAGTTAGATGGCTGATGGTCAGTGCACTCCGGCAGTTCAGTTTCCTCCTCGGCCTCGGGAGCTTCCGGCACCTCGATCTCCGGGAGCACTCCTTCCTCCGGCGGATCGAATTGCAGCAGTGTAACTCCTCCCGGCGATCCTGTATGCATGATATGCATATATGAGAACTGAGAATGCATCTGGAATGCAATATAGAGATGCACAACTTGAGCCATGAGATGCATTAGACAACATGTGAGCATCCAAATAATTTATCAAACATTTACTGAGTATGTGCATATTTCTTCTCTAAACAACAACACATACTCACCCTTCTTAAGCAAGCTATAGAACAATTTCTCATCTTGCGTAAGAGGTCTACAACTTGCACTAACAATTAATTTGAATCAAACTTTCCTACCACACCCACCTTTTAACTAATAACCACGAATAAAGTATATAAGCAAAGACATTTGACCTAACTGACCTACACATGAACAAGGTCAACCCCAAAGTGTCTAGTAAAGTTACCAAGCTGGAGCATCATAGAAATGCATGAAAACATCTTCTAACCAATTATTACTCAGTTAAAAACAATTAAACAAGCACTAGCTTATAACTGGACCCTTTATTTGCTGTACCTAGAAAACTCTAGAAAAATTACAGTCGATAACACACTCCCACATTAGGCGACTGGCAAAATTTCAAGTCATTTGGACAGATATAACATGCTACATAAAAATAACAAGCAGACAGCCATTTAAGCAATAGAAAATACTTACTACAGTGAAAAGTATCAAACAATAGATTTCCCATTTCTCTTAGCTTCTTTATCACAAAACAAGGCTCAGAAAAAATATTCATAACCATAACTTATCTACACT
Organism: Eremochloa ophiuroides; assembly: GCA_038502445.1. Classification (NCBI taxonomy): domain Eukaryota; kingdom Viridiplantae; phylum Streptophyta; class Magnoliopsida; order Poales; family Poaceae; genus Eremochloa; species Eremochloa ophiuroides. The sequence continues at coordinate 26,699,862 of JAHLJS010000002.1, forward strand.
AAGCATGGTGAATTTATCAAAAAGATAGCATGAAAGGCATGTTACACATGACATCATATAAATAATAGTAACCAACTAGCAAACATATTTTTTCCAGATCCTACTACTCTAAACAAGATTAATTCAAGTGGAATCACATTTTTAGCATATTCCTATAATTAGTTATGCATTTATCAAGTTTACAAGCATATAACAAATTAATTATAACTACACAGAAAAATTACCACAAAGTCATATTTCATATTTTTCCTATATAGAGCTTAGAAATACAAACCTAACAAAATTTGGTTCACCTCATTTGGACACTTCTAGCTCCAGATATGATTTTTGAAAGATTTTACCAATTTTCTAAAAATTCATTTTCTTAATTCCTTTAAAACGAACTCGGTTCAAAACGCTACACACACCCGGCCCAGTGCACCAGAAGCGCACCAGAGCGACTGACCGGTGGGCTCCCTGGTCAAACGGGTCCCACGCGTCAGAGAGAGAGCAGAGCCGCCGGCGCTGACCGGCCCTATCTCGCCGGCGGTGAGGTCACCGGCGGCACCGAGGGCACCTACGTGTTCTTGGGAACGAAATGAACTCGATGAGGTAACTCCCGAGACCTAACTACTACCGGAGCAAGCTCAACGGCGGCAATGACGGACGGCGGAGCTCCGACGAGCGTGCGCCGGTCGCTACCGGCCTTCACCGGCGAAGCTAAGCCTCGTTCCGAGAACCTGGAACCCTAACGAAGCTATACGGCCCGCGAATCGACCTTTGGTCCACTACGACTCGACCTAACCGCGCGCAAGGCGGCACGGTGGCGGACGGGAACTCCGGCGAGCGGCGCCCTGGCCGAAAAAGGGCTCGAGCGGCCCGACCAACCCTCTAGGCTAGATCCACGACTGGCGGAGACACCTAGACGAGCAAGAGAGAGGGAAGCCGGCCACGGCATTATGCTTGACGCGGCGAGCATTGAGCTCGGCGGCGCTACGGTAATGGCACGGCGGCGAAGGGCTCTAAGTGCTATACCTTGCCTCGGCTGGTTCCAGAAATGGGCGGGGAAGGTAGAGTAGAGGATGGCGAAGCTCGGGTGGAGATGGAGCGGTCGGAGACGGTGCGGTGGTGGCGGATGTCACCGCGGCATCGCTTCGGCGGCCATGGCGACGGCGGAGAGGAAAAAGGAGAGCAGAGAGGCGAGAGCGAGAGAGAGAGAGAGCGGGTGGAGTGGCCAGGAGACAGAATGGCGTGTTGCCCTCGGCTTTGCAGGCCGGCTGAGGGGCAACGATGGCGTACGGCGCCACCTGGCGCGGGATTCCTGACGGCGGCCGCGGCGACGCTGACCGGTTCAAACTGAATCGGTTTCGGTTCAGTTCCAGAATACCGACTGAAACTCGATTTTGATCGAGGCACAACTCGCGATCTAGGGCGTTTCAGCAAAAACTTCACCAATATGGGTCAAAGAGCTACACGAGTAATCCAATCCCTATTAGAACACCTTCAACTGAAACGGCTTGGTTTGAGAGATATGGATCGAAGAACATAGGTACAATGAAACTGGAAACAGCTAACACTTAGCAAAATTTCAGCAACTTCAAAACAGCCCCAAATCTGCACAATTTTATAATTTTGACCAGCTTACACCCATTTTTATGAGTTGACCCAATAATAAAGTTTGTTGCTTATAAAATTCTACACAACTTTGATTAAGGGTGCTCTGACATGCAAAGTCTCTAAATTAACTTTCTTGTTTGGTCAAATAAAATAGGTTTAGGAGGACTTTCTAGTCAACTATGAGCTAGAGGGGTATTTTGGGGATTTCACCAACATGTACATTGTTCCAAATGTTAACCCAAACATGTTTAAGTCATCTAGAACAGTAAACAAGCATCACATTTGCATGCTAACACATCTATGGCATTGTAAGCATATAAACAAACATATAGCATATAAAGGGATTTAATTCAATTCAAAAGGGTGATGATGCATGAAATGACATGTTCAATGCTTGATGGCATGCAAATGCAAATGTGAAAATAGTAACTAACACTAGGGTGTTACAGTTATAGTCCTAGTCGGATACAAAGAAGGTGTTCTGGATCAACTCTAGAAGGTACTTCCATATAGATTCTATCTAGGCCGTCCGAATTCTTCTCGGAGTTGACGGTGCTTCGCTAGGTACTCCATTGTTAGGCTACAAGTTAGGACAAGGCTTGCTGCTTGTAACGATTCCGATGAGGAACCCTATGTTTCTCGTATCGACATTCCCTAATAAAATGTTAGCATAAATGAAAAAATGATCAACCATCATATTTGAGGACATTTTGGGATAGTATATGTGCTACCCATTCCTCTCTCGGGATTTCCAATTTTTCATAGTGTCCTTTGAAACATATCATATCAATAGAGAAACATTAATATGCATATTTTGCAAAAGAAACATGTGCATATGTCAAAAGTTATGCACAATAACCATGTTTATCAAATGAAGAAGAATGTTCTTGTTATTCTAACAGATGTCCTCATTCTTAAAATATGCTCCCTTTAGTAAATGATATAAGATATTTTAGATCAACAAAATGAGCTCAAAAAGGGTTTGCATTTGTGGTTGATAATGTAATGTGTTGTTATAGATGGTATTGATAAAATTTACTTGTGCACATCTCAACTAATGTCAAAACTAAACTCAAGGAAGATCGTACCACTACTAGGCACGTGATTTTTTCAATCGCATCCCTTGTTTTAGGGGTGCTTCATATATCAAACCATGATAGTATAGGAGCATTGCCCTATAAAAGCCTTTTGGAGGAAAAAAACTGTAAAAATATAGGTGGAGGTTCCATTCTAACCTTTGAAGGAGTTGGCTTTAAGATGTAAGACTATGCCATCCTTAATGTCTTTTTGAAGTTTGCTCATAGATTTCTTGCTTAATTAGGGTTTCCATATAGTGAGATGAATGATGACTAATTTTCATTCCAATTTATACCAAAGCTTATCCCAACTCACTTGCATGAAGTAGGCTCACAAGACTTCTTGTTTCTTATAGGATTTATAGGAGGTTCTCCATGAATGTCGATTTTACTAGATGTAGATCCAAATGTATCAATGTAAGCAGCGAGAGGTAACATTTTTGTGAACAATGAAAAGAAATTGTAATAAATAATCTGTGTAGTTGTGATTTACCCAAAATGTATAGGGTCATCAGCGACACATTTTTACACATCACTGATGTGCTCACGTCATAGGCATAACATAAGTGACACATTTTTAACGTCTCTGACCATGGTTTACACACATTTCTAAAAAGTTGCATGTCACCAATCAAGTTAAAATTTGTGACTGAATGTATGTTGAATTGGTGGATGGATGTTATGTTTGAAATGCTTGTGATATTGCAATCATATGCTGAGATGTTGAATATTTGAATCTGATTTCTTGTATGGGCTAAAAAATATATGGATGCAATCGTATTGTATATTGTATGGGCTGAACAGTGCGTGTTAGTTGAAAAAATGCATGGGCTGAAAAACTATTTGGGATGAAATAGCTGAAAAATTATGGGCCTAATCATACTATACTATGAGCTATTACTAAAAGGGCCATACCAGCGCCCGGACATCCGACGCCCCGCGCGTGTCCGGACGCCCGCCCACACTAGTCGTTTTGGCCTTCAGCCCTGCCTCCCGCATGGTTGACCATGCCCCCCAACAACCCCATCGAACACAACACCCCCACGCGACCCGACTCCAGCGCCCCAATCCGCGCGCCTCAGCCCCAATTCGCACCGCGCACCAGCACCCCCACACCAAGGCACTCGCCTCCCACCACCCCCAGTGAGGCAGCACCGCAACACAGAGCATTCGAGAAATATGGAGAAAGGGCGGTGGATGCAACCAACAGCGGGAGGATGAGGAGGAGACACCGAGGGGGCGGGGAGGCAGCAGAAAAAATGAGAACAGAGTTGTCACATCCTCCGATCTACTTTTGAAACATCCGGATGCAACACTTGTAAAATACATCTAAAGGAAGATGAAACACATGAAACATACATTTGAAACACGAGCTGCAACAACAAATCTACTTTTGAAATATTCAAAACAAAACAGTTACAATATATGTAATAACACATGTGAAACACTCGAAAACATATATGTGAAACACTTAAAAAATAACCGAAAAAAACTTGGAGAATCGTTTGCAGGGATACGCAAACATCCAGATATAACACCTGCAACATAGGTGAGTAGACACTCCAACATGTGCAATATACCGATCTATTTTTGAAACATCAAATTGCTTCAACTGCAACATATCTCTAAAACATCTGAAACAATTAAAATATACAATTGCAACAGAGAATGGGGGAGAGAGAGCATAGCGCAGTGAGCACCATGGGCGTCGAATCTGCGGGCACTGGGGGCTCCTGACATGGGGGGACGCAAGTGTACATGGGGGGAGGGGTGCCACCAGGGTGGGGGAGGAAGATGAAGCCCAGGGAGCCCCATGGTCGCCAGATCTGCAGAGAGCTTCCCGGTGAGGAAGGACACCGGTGTGAGAGGAGGGGCACCATCAGGGTGGAGGAGGAGGACGCCGCGGCGAGGGAGCGCCTTGGTCACGGATCTATAGGGCTCCTAGTGAGGGAGAACACCGGTGTAGGGGGCGCCACCAGGGTGGGGGGGGGGGAGGATGCCAGGCCGAGGAGCCCCATGGCCGCCGCCGGATCTACAGACGCCGATGTGCGGGGAAGAGGACATTGATGTGAGGAACGGAGCTGCCGGGGTGGGGAGGAGGACGCCGGGGTAGGGAAGGGCACACGCCGGCGTGGGGGAGGTCTTCGTCGCCGGCAAGGGATGGGCACGGCCGGCACGCATGACGGGAGGCAGCCAGCGAGTCGGGGCGCGCGAGCGAGCAGCAGTGGAATGGGTAGCGAGAGAGGGGGGCGAACCACGCATGAGGGAGTGGGAAGGCCGAGCGGGCACGTGGTGGGCGCGCGGCGACGTTGCATCCGGCTCGTTCGGACGCCCGTTGGGTGTCATTACCGTTACTAAAATTTAATACAATTGGAGAGGTTGTTTAGAGCAAGTAACTACTGCCTATATATGTTCCAAATTATAAGTCAACTTTTTCTGGTACATCGAATTTGCTATGTATCTAACCATAACGTATGTATAATACATAGCAAATTCCATATATAAAAAAAAGTCAGAGCAACTTATTATAATTTTGAATATAGGGCCCATACTGTTGATGGTGCCCTAAAATTGAGAAATATATATGTGGCAAGCATCATTTTTTGCAATAAACACATACATCTAGGAACTAGCTAGCCTGCCACATTAATTCGATGGCATTGGCATGGCACCGATGGCGTACATATATATCCTGGCACTGGCATCCATCGATCGTCCAAACATGTCAACTAATAAATACTTATACTAACGCCAAACAGCAGATTTCTTGAAGGATGGCCAGGGCTAGCAATGAATCACCTGTTTTAATTCGGGAGATTATGCATCACTAGAGAAACAAAGGGTATATTCCTCACATATTCCAAATTATAGGTCCCTTTATTTGATTTTTTGGCATATCGAATTTGCTATATATCTAAATATATGTTATGTCAAAATATATAGCAAAATTAATGTACCCAAACAAGTCAAAGCGATCTATAATTTCGGACGGAGGGAGTATAATTCAACAACTACTACTTATGCAAGTATCGTGTGTTTGGGCAGGAGCGGGACATGTTTCTCTTCAGTTGCTCAAAATTGAAATAACCAAATTAGCATACATATCTAAAAACAATTAGTAATTGATTTGTCCATCACATAATATTTCTAACGGTGAGATAAAATTATCACATGTCTAGGAATTATTAACATAATAGTGATCGAGAATTGCAACAGGAGAAATGAACGAATGTCACCGGCGTTAACTCTGAAACCATATATGCATGTATGTTCGTGTATTAACGAACGATGGTATTCCGATCCAAGGCGAAATCTCCAAAATCAAAACCATATATATAGGCCATTAATGTTTTCTATATTCTATATTGATATGATCATCATCCGGCAAGCAGATGATCTCATTTATTCTAGATGGACAAAATTAAGGGTGGGGAAGATACGCTAGCTAGCGACTAGGTGTGCATTTGAATGAACCAGCATGGACGTGCTAATTCCTGCGATTGTTTCCATATCATGGCAATAATGGTGGGTGGTTCCAATCTGTATCCTTTCCTTGGATCGATCCACAGGGACGGCTATATATAAAATGAGCATCAAGTACGTAGTCGCAGCAGCCATTTCCCCCTTTGGTTTGAGAATTGCTGCAGGCTAGCTAGGGTAGGCCGCCATGGCTCGCAAGAAGGTGACCCTGCAGTGGATCTCCAACGACTCGACCCGGCGCGCCACCTTCAAGAAGCGTCGCAAGGGCCTGATGAAGAAGGCGAGCGAGCTGGCGACGCTGTGCGACGTGGACGCGTGCGTGGTGGTGTACGGGGAAGGGGAGTCGCAGCCGGAGGTGTGGCCGGACGTGGCGACGGCGGCGGAGGTGCTGGCCCGGTTCAAGGCGATGCCGGAGCTGGATCAGTGCAAGAAGATGATGGACATGGAGGGGTTCCTGAACCAGCGGATCGACAAGCTCAAGGAGCAGCTCCACAAGGCGCGGCGCGAGAACCGGGAGCGCGAGACGACGCTGCTCCTGCACGACGCCATCGCCGGCCGCCGCCCGGGCCTCGCGGGCATCTCCGTCGAGGACATCGCCGCGCTCGGCTGGATGGTGGAGAACCGCCTCGGCTGCGTCAAGGAGGCCATCGACCGCCTCCACCGCCAGGGCCAGCAGCAGGCCGCCGCCGCTGCCACTGCGAAGGGGAAGCAGCCCGCGGCGGCGGCCGGCGGTCAGGATGACGACAGCGTCGTCGTCGTGCCCCCGACGACCCTGCAGCTGCAGCTGCCTCATCATCAGGTGAGCAGCCAGCTGCCGCTCGTGCCCTACAGCATCGGCGTCGGCGGCGGCCCCGCCGCCGTCGGGCACACGGCGGACGTTCATCATCATCATCATCACCAGGCGCCGCCGCCGCCGCCGCAGGCCAGCTGGTTGATGGAAGTGGCCAAAGCCGGAGGGGACCTCGGCGCGCTCGTCTACAGCGGCTTCGCTGGTGGGCGCGGGAGCTTCGGCGGCGCCGGCGGCAGCAGCTCTGGGGCGGCAGACATGCCGCCTCATCTGGGCAATCTCGGTGCCGGATTCGCGTGGCCTGATTTTCCTCCTTTCCCTCCTATGTAAGGACTAAGGAGAGGGCGCCACAGTCCGGCCGCACCATCGCATCCGATCCCCCCATCGTCGTCGAATGCATGCATGCTCTATCGTATCGTATCATATCGTATTTATTTGTCGTCGTTCGTGTCCCCCGTAGTACCGTAGTACCGCCTACTACTCCACTCCTATATGTTTTTATTTTCTCTTTATACTATCGGTTTGCCATTATATTGCCAGTGTGGTTTTTCAGTCGTCGTCCTAAAGTATTGTAATTGTACTTGTCATGCGACATGCATGCATGGTTATATATTAAGCTATTTTTATTTATTTTTTTTGTGTGGTTGCTGGTTGCTCTGCTACTGTTATGGTGTTGGAACCAAAAAGGTATTCATGGATTGTCATTCTTTCTAAACATCATATCATCAATATACATGCGCAGCAGACGACGTAGCGTGCGCTCGAGAACATTGGTTCTTTTTTTGTTTTTGAACCGATAGAAACACAAACAAAAAGTAGATTTCGCACCAGTAACACACGATGTGACCGTGCTCCTGTTTTTCTGCCATATATACGTATGATATGCACTGGCTAGCCAATGCCGGAGAATAGCGTTTCTATTTTTCATCCGATAGAACACGAAACTTTTTTTTTTTGACGATGATAGAACACAAAAATTTGAGGCAGTTTTCACACCATAGTAACATATGTAATCGGTTGTTAGGGATAGAGTTTGATTGTGTTTCTAAACCTAGGACCAATATATATAGGTATATATGTACAGAATCACAGCTCAACCCTGCCGCTGCGTCTAGGAAGGACCGGAGACGGTAGAGAGAGAGAGAGAGAGAGAGAGAGAGAGAGAGAGAGAGAGAGAGAGAGAGAGAGAGGAGAAGCTGTGAAAAGTAAAAACCCATCGAACGAGACGGCACGTATGGTGATTGGCAGCGCGGTGCACGACCACTTCGGCTTTACTTCTCTGCAACCCAAACATGCTTTATCTAGTTTTATTATTAGTACTCACCCACATATCTCCTCCATCTCGATCGTCGTCACCTCCTCCATCTCGATCGTCGTCACCCACGCGCAAGAAATCTCTCTGCCTGCAGGGTCTGGGTGTTTGTGGACACCACACCTCGAAGCAAGCAATGTCACACACGCATGCATATGCGCCGCCGAAGGCCATTATTGTGGGAGCTTGAGAAGGACAGTCCCAATGTGAGGTTTCTAGGTGTAGATGCCAAGAGAGAAATGGAGCAATTAATGTTCAGCAGAAACTATCTTTTTCAATCTATAATTTCTACAGCAGAGCTAATATAAAGGATAAATTAAATGCAACACAAAAAGGAGAGTAGATCAACTGTGGTAAACAGCCATGTAGCCTCCAGAACAATACAATTTCAATCTGCACTATTTCTTCAGCAAACGGTGTTTCCAGAACACATTTTCATGGAATGTCAGCAAACAAAGACAATATTTTTGCAGTCCAGCACTAGCCTAACCATTAAACATGTTTCTGGAACCATATACTACCGAGACCAATCTACGAATAAGGATAACATATACTCCCTCCATACCCATAAAACATGACGTTTTGAAAAAGATTTTGGTCAAACATTGAGAATATAAATCATGAATAATTTTTAAGTTGTTGAGTTTAGAAATATGAAAACTATATAAATATATGTCTTAAAATATACTTTTATAAAAGTATACATATTCCACTTTTTAATAACTATTTTTTATAGATATATGAAGTCAAAGTCATGCTTTGACGACCGTGTCGCTGTTCTAAACGTCATGTTTTATGGGTATAGAGGGAGTAGTTGATAATAAAAGAATTAAACAGGCTGCAAAGCACTCCAGAACAAAATAACATGATCTCTGTTCTCCGGTAGCCATCAGTTCACGCAGGTACTCCCCACAACCCCATCTACAAGGGAACAATTTCATATCAGCAGAAAAAAATGCAGTGGATCAACAAAAAAGAAAAAAAAAACATGAACGGTTCAGGATAGTTCCAAGCTGCCACTTTCTTGTAGTGTTCAAAATGGTTCACAGTGACAGAACAAGCAATACAAGTTGAGGGAGATGTCGTGGGCTGTTCACACCCATTTTCAGTTTCAGTTGTACACCAATTTCAGTTTCAGAAACAAACACTACAGTGGGCTGCACAAATAAATACTACAGTTTTCTCACCAACAGTTTTCACACCAGTAGGTTTCACACCAGCAGGCAGCTTTCACATAAGAGAGGTACTCCAGTGCTCAAGTAAATAGCCATAGAGGGAAAGGAGACAGGCAGACAGCATCACGGAAATAAAATGAGATGTTATACTTTGTAGGATGATAGCAGCAAGATATATTAATTGCAATAACAAAAAGATAGTTCTGAGCATCAAGCAAGCAAATTAAATAAAAATAGTCAAATTTAGACGAGTGATTGTGCACAAGATTTCCTCAAGCACCTTCCTACCATGAGCAACGGTGTTCTGTAATCAGTAGTGGAAATATTCATCCAGAAGTAAACCTGAAACAAGCTAATGGTATGGACAAGTCACCGTCCATCTCTAAGCCACACGTGATTGTTGCGACGTGCTTTACTTCAGAGGAAGTAGGGAGGCGAGGCTATGCGACGGATTCTTGAATCACGGCGTCGAGTTGGGGGCGCCGTGATGGAACAAAATTAGGGCGACAATAGCTGGACGAGGAATAGTAGGTGCCGGGCGCCCAGGGGAGATATAATCTCAATCCCAGGCTAATCCATTCAATCGTAATTGTGCAGTACTTATACAAGCAATCCTCAACCAACTAGACTCTGACTTACCAAATAACAAACTAATTAACTCAAATAACAACTAAAGATAATATTCCTAAATTCTAGGACTTTCTAACAGACGAGCAGCATCCTAACAACTCCGGATTCTAGCCACGGTTCTGCGCTCGTACTTCTTACTGACCATAACATCTCTCCCCTCCTTGGGAAATAGCTCGTCCTCGAGCTGGAACGAGGGAAAGCGAGCACGGAACTCACCCCGGCGGAGACGCTGGAGGGTCTTCTCGGTGCCTTCATGACCCACGCCATGGGTTAACTAGAAGACCTCGGGCAGAAGTGTCGACACTGCTGGAATGAATACACGGGCGCCACGCATGATCAGACCACCAGTGACGTTCCAGGGCTCGCCGCAGGTGGCTACCAGAGTCCTGGAGGGCGCGGATGCCGTCGTTGGCTTGAAGCTCGTGACGAAGGTCCTCGAACAGCCGGACCTGCAGCGGCTCCAGTGCTCCATGTACGAGGCTAGCTGCGAATCAATTTGCAAGTGATAATCAATTTTTGACCGGATTCTTTTCTTCTTTTGGTTATTCAAAGTTTTATCCAAATTAATTGATAATTATTTGTATAGTATTGAATATTTATAGTACTTAATTTGTACTCATATAATCACGTTTTTGTTCCAATTTAGATCTTTTAATTAAGAATGTTACCCAAGAAACATTTGTCGGGGGCAGCGAAAAGAAAACAAAAAGACAAGAAGTGCATTTTGTTAAATCACAAGATGGTGCTTTGCTTAAGTTTTTTTCAGCTTCTAGTAGTTTTGTGCCCGATGATAACCCAGTAGAAGCAGAAGCACCTGTTAGTAGTGTTGTGCCTGATGATAACCCAGTAGAAGTAGAAGCACCTGTTATTGAAGAAGAAGAGCAACAACAAGTTCAGGATAATTTAAGTGAACAAATTGATACTATAGAGAATGAACAGCCTTCCTCTCAACCTGAAAATTCAATTTATGATGTGTAACAAGGTTCTTTTCATGATGTCTTTGATCCTAGAACTTGGGAGAAACTTGATAACAAGTGTAGATATATTTTGGTTGAAAAAGGACAGTGAGAGAAATGAATCTTGAGTTCCCTGCAGATGCTCTCAATAGATGTTTCTCATATACTTAGAGCATCTCCAAAAGTACCCTATATTCCTTCCTCATCTATGTTTTTAAGGAAAAAGGTGAAAAACACATCTCCAAAAGAGTAGCCCATATCTCTTCCTCATCATTTGGGAGTTGGCAAAATTGACGGGTTATGTGCGTAAAAATACGCGCTGGGAGGTCGCGCGCATCCCGTCGCGATCGCACAATACTCCTTCCCACCGCTTTTTCCCGTGCGTCCTTCCCTGTGGTTGCTTCTTCATTGGTCGGATAATGGCTGGAGCCATAATGGCCGGCTGTTCTCTGCCCATATCTCTGTCCCTTGTATCAGCTGCCGCTGCAGTTTGCTTCTAATTGAATGCTACAGTGACAAGATACAGGAGCATGGCGTGAAGGAGAACAATGGTGGTTGCAAGACCTTGTAGTTCTTCAGGGAGGAGTTAAAGGCTGGGACGAACGATGAAGAAGAGGAGGCGGCGGCGGCCTACTGCAGCCAGGCGGCGAAGCGGAGAAGAAAAATCTTTGTGGACCAATTTTTTATTTTTAGGATTGAAAAATGAGAAACTCTTGGAGATGAGCTCTTTTTTTCTTCCCGATATTATATTTGGGAGTTGGCAAATGCTATGTTTGGGGAAAAGAAAATAGGGAACTATTGGAGTTGCTCACTACTCTAGAAAGTTAGGCAATGGTGAGGTGGTTGATAGAAAATGGTTGGTTTACTCTAAACATGTGGACAAAGTTTTTTGTTTTTGCTGCAAATTGTTCAAATCAAATCAAGAAAATAGTTTGCTAGCAAATGATGGATTGAGGGATTGGAAACATCTTACTTTTAGACTCAAGACCCCATGAGAATAGTGTTGAGCATATAACAAACATGAATACTTGGAATGAACTTAGGCTGAGGTTGAGCAAAAATAAAACAATTGATGATGATTTGCAACGGGAAATTGCAAAGGAGAGACAGCGTTGGAGACGAGTTTTAGTAAGAATTGTTACTGCTGTCAAGTTTCTTGCTAAATATAACTTGGCTTTTCGAGGGACAAATGAGAAGCTATATCAACCTAACAATGGTAACTTTCTCGGCACAGTTGAAATGACGGGTGAATTTGATTCGCTGATGCAAGACCATATTAGACGGATTCAAAATAGTGAGATTCATCGTCATTATCTTGGGCATAAAATTCAGAATGAGATGATTTCCCTTCTTGCAGATTGTGTAAAACAAACTATATTAAAGATCATCAAGGATGCTAAGTATTTTTTTGTGATTTTAGATTGTACTCCAGATGTGAGCCATGAAGAACAAATGACTCTAATCATTCGGTGTGTGAATATGTCGGGGAATGTTCCAAGGGTAGAGGAGTTCTTCCTAGAATTCTTGAAGGTAGATGACACATCAGGATTGGGTCTTTTTAATGAATTGAAGAGTGCATTGGCCTCTCTTGATTTCAATATTGATGATGTGAGGGGACAAGTGAAAGGTCCCAATAGGGTAGAGGGGGTGAATAGGCTATAAAAACTTCTACAAAGCACTAGATCACAGGTTAGTAATTTAACAAAACTTTGCAAAGCACTAGTTCTAAGGTTACTCTATGCAAGCCACCTAGCACAATAAGCTACTCACAAGTATACACACAATCGCTAGAAACTCACTCCTTCGAATCCTAAGGAGAGAGCACCTAAATAAGAAATAAGCGCAAGTGTGTGAGATTGAGAAAGCTATACCGAGGGGCTTGATGAAGTGAAGTCCGCTTGCTGTGAAGATCCAATCACCAAGATATAATCAACAAAAATGAATAAGGCCAATCAACAAAGAAACACCGGAAGACCAATCATCCACTCGATGGTGGAGAAAAGATAACACTCGATTTTTTACCGAGGTTTATGTGATCGCCGTCATGCTACTCCTCGTTGTGGCACTGGTCTTCCTTGGTGGATTGCGAGCTAGGCTTCACACGCCAATCCCTCACCGGGAGCCGTTCACCAACACAAGAGAAGTGACTATCAACCACGAGCAATCCACTAGAGCCGGTTTTGGCATTCCGCCGGGAAATAACCGCAAGAACCCCTCACAAACAACACCTCGGTGTGGGCTTGAACAATCACCAATCAACCTCACACCGGAATTGCTTCCAAGCCGCTAGGGACACGGCAATGCCCCAAGAGAATAAGAACTCAGCGAGGGCTTGCTCTCAAGTGCTATAGAATGCAAATCACTAGCAATGATGCACTTGATGATCACTCAACTCACAAAGATGATCAATGGATGAACAAGTGAGTGAGTGGGAGGCTAGAGAGTGCTCACAAGAGTATGGCAATGAATCAAATGTGCAAGAGAGTCACCAAGTGACCATGGAAGGAGTATAAATACCACTAAGAGCACTCCTAACCGTTGGCCCACTAAAAAACAGCCATTAGACACGATTTTTACTTGTCGGACGCTACTGTCAGACTGAACGTGTCGGACCAAACACTAACGTCCAATGCTCTGATTTGCGCCACGTGTCAACAGGGTTTAACCTCAGCCGCAGAATTCCAACGGTCACTTGATTTGCGCCAAAGAACTTATCGTCGGACTGGACAGCGTCGAACTAAAGCTTCTCAGCGTCCGACGCTTTCAGAGAGCACGCAGAGAGGCAAAACTTGTCGGATGCTAGTCCGAAGCTCTGCATCGGACCAACCTGCAGCGTCCGATGCCCTGAACACTTCGGGCCGCGCACTTCGCCACAGCGTGATCCAGAGCACACCACGCGTCGCACCGAGAGCCAATGGTCTGACGCTCACCTTGCTGCAACCGTCGGACTGTCCGACTCTCTCAGCCGGGCAGTACACTGAGTCAACGTCGGACGCTCCAAGTCAGTGCGTGGGACTAAAGGTTTTCACCGTCTGACGCTATGCGTTTTTACGTAGAGAGCTCCCGAAATGCTCGGACGGTGTCCGACGCCTACCGTTGGACCAACCAGCACCGTCCGACGCTTTCTGACAGTTAGAGACAGTGTTAGGGACCGTCGGACGCTCACTGTCAATGGTCCGACTCCCTGCAACACTAGCGTCCGACGCTCTGAAAACACTTCTAAACAAGTTAGTTTCTCACCCCTTACTTCTATGTGCTAACACTAAAAGTCTTCAACACTTGTGCACAGTGTGTAGGGCTTTCAACAAGGCCATGATAATGGTTCAAAGGTGTTCAGACTCGCTTGCTTGAAATTAATCCAAGAGCACTGTTTATGCCGTGTGTATGTCATAGTCTCAATCCTACTCTTTGTGATATGGGAAAATCTTGCAGGTAAACTATTATCTATTTTATATGTTATACATTTTTTTGATATAACATGCCATGATTTGGATCTTAGTATTTGTGATATTTGAAATCTTGCAGGTAGGCTTTAACTTTCTTTGGTATTATCCAACGCATATACACATTGTTTGCAAAATCTACCAAAAGGTGGAAAATTTTTATTGACAATGTTCCAGGATCGACAGTTAAGTCATGGTCTAATGCACGCTGGGAAAGCCAGATAAAAAGTGTTCAAACTATCAGATTCCAAACTCCTCAAATAAGATCAGCTTCAATAGCGCTAAAGAAGGCTTCAACTGATGATCCAAAGACAGTCAGTGAATGTCAATCGTTGGTGAGTGCACTTGAGAATTTTGAATTTTTAGTTGGTCTGGTTATTTGGCACGATGTTTTATTCTCTATAAATAAGGTTAGCAAGAAGTTGCAATCTAAAATTTTAAGTATAGATGCTACTCTCAAACACATTCAAGGTGTCATATCATATTTTAAGAAGTATATAGATAAAGGTTTCATTTCTAGTATGGATACAGCAAAAAACATTGCATCTAAATTGAATATAGAGCCAATATTTCCTACAAAACATCCACGAAAGAGAAAGAAACATTTTGATGAACAAGATGAAGATGAGGAAATACAAATACAACATTCTGCTGTGGACTCCTTCAAAAGAGAGTACTTCCTAGTTATGATTGATAATGCAATTGATTCATTGACTGCTATGTTTTTGGGTTCCTGTCCAGCTCAGAAAATTTGAAATCCTTGGATGAAGTTGATCTTTGAGCGCACTGCAAGGTTTTTGTGGATAAGTTTTCTCATGATAACTCATCCGATGTTGAGATTAATGATTTTTTTTTTCAAAATTAAGGTGTTGCAAGTGAGTTTGCCAAATTCTTTGATGTCAGCGCCTAAGATTCTCAAGTTTGTTATGGAAGCAGATTGCTATCCAAATGTTTCAGTTGCCTACAGAATTCTCTTACTGTACCAGTGATTGTAGCTTCGGCCGAAAGAAGTTTCTCAAAATTAAAGTTGTTGAAGAACTATTTGAGATCAACTATGTCACAAGAAAGGTTAAATAGCTTGACTATGTGCATCATCGAGAAGGATATCTTGGACACTATTGATCTTAATACCGTCCTTGACGATTTTGCATCAAGAAACGCCCGAAGAAATATCTTTTTATAAGAAGCGATCAACATAATGGAGTTCTATTCTTATTTAAGGTAATCATATTAGTTATGCAAGTACAAATATAACGTTTTTTAGTCTATACATTGTTTCTTGCTCTCGATAATAATCAGACATGTTAAATTAAAAATTTGTTATTGGATTTCCTCCCTATTTATACAAGTAAATTTTACCTATATACCGTAAGATGTTTTGGTCTAAAGGGGCTGTCGCGACGATTTCGCCGGCCGGAGGGCCCTAGAAATCCTAGGACTGGCGCTGCCAGAGTAATATGTGAAGCAAGGTTAGGCTCAACCAATACTATCGTACTAGTAGCAAGAATATGCAACAAAGTCTAGCATTTGAAATTGCAGTCCTAACTAGGTTATATAACTAGTTGTGATTTGACAACTTTTTTGTTAGCCAGGTTGTCACCCAAGTGACCAAGTCCTCCATGTAGTCTAGATTAGTAGCGTCCTCCTCTAGTTCTATACTACTACTGACACAAAATTATTAGTAAAAAGAAATAAATGTAAGCTACTTTAGAAAGAACACAAAGAAACAAATTGTTGATAATTCACAAGAACCAAATACACTTATATTTTGTAGAGTTTTATAAATGTCATATTTTTAATGAATAAAATGATTTAGTTATGATTTTCTAAATATGAAGTCCTAATCTTCCCATTGTTTAAAAAATTGTATTACTGGATTATATTCCAGTTAATAAGAGGGTTACATGTGGCATTTTGTTGGCGTGCCATGTGGTATAATGTGACATGGTGCGAAGGTCATTGATATGTAATCAAGGGTCAACATTGAGTAATTGATGATCAATGGTCATCTCGTTTCATGCCTAGTCTGGGCTGGATATTATATAATCAAGCTTGGACATAGGTTTGGGTTGGGTAGGCTCAAGTATTTATTGACTTCAAGTTCATTTTCTCGGAATTGAGTCTAGTTTACAAGCCTAGCGCAACATGGACCATCGGCTTGGTCTTCATCTACTAAGCTCAATAGCTCATGAGGTAACACTGAGACATGGTGTGCAGTGAACTATGCCTACAGCTAGGGAAAATGTGAATGTTGGAGCCATGTGTGTTGTGGTGTAACAAGTAGAACTCTTATTGGCATTGGCAATTCTAGTGGGACAAGATGTGATGAGCTCACCAATGCCAATGTGATCAACACCAAGGGAAAGGTCCTAATTTGGCAGGGAGCAAGGAATACCTTGATAATGATCATGTGATGATGAAGTAATAGCCACTCATCAGGGTGTAGCAGAGCATTGACAAAGCCTCAGTTGACCGCTATCACACTGAGTTTTAAGGATAATACATAATGCAAATCACATGTATGACATAATTATTTTACTCATATATGTGATGATTTAAATAGTGATACATGCAATGTTTATTACAAAATTGTTAACTTTACTACAAAATGACTTGGAAGTATATATGAAAATTACATCACAAAACTTCAGCAGAGCAGGGTCTGCTATCTTCCATAGGCAACCGATCAAGAGCACATCAGCTTATAGCTCAAACCACCATCTTTAGGGACTTTTCAAGTCTAAATAGTTTGGTGGTGGAAGCAAAGAGGACAAGAATAGGGGTGACCACATCAAAATGTGTTATGTAGTGTAGGAAAGAATGATATGAGGCTTAAACAAGGAAACTTTTGCTCATGTTTGACTCAAGAACTTGAGTGACACATTCTGACTTACCTTAAACTCCTTAAACTTTAACACCTAATTACCTAGCGAAACAACATATTCTCAAAGAACCAAACCGAGCCAAAACTTGGATTGCATCCAAGTTTCCTAACCAAACCAACCAACCACTAGGACCCCACCTAATCATAAAGAAGTCTATCTAGGCCTGCTCTTTGTCCCTTGGGGCTATAAATTTATGGATGTCTGGCTCTTTTGCTTCTCTTGGCACCCTTTGGTTGATAGTGTTGCATAAAGAGCTCAAGCGACCACTCCTTCACTTCGTGATCATATTTGTGTAAGATTGTGATGAGTGATCTAGTCCATTGCAAATTGATTGATTGCATTTGATGGCACTAGGTGGCCTATCTAACTCAAGATTTCCTGTTAACCTTGGTGTTTGCCATCACCTACTTGGCTTGGTGCTTGTGGATGACCATGGAAAGGACCGAATAGGTTAGAGGGGGTGAATAGCCTATAAAAATTCTACAAAGTACTAGACTATAAGTTAGTAATTAACAAGCGAAACGCAAAGCACTAGCTCTAGGCTACTCTATGCAAGCCACCTATTACAATACACTAATCACAAGTATATGCACTCAACCACAAGAAACTCACTCCTTAAAAACCTAGGGAGAGAGCACCTAAACAAGTAATGAGCGCAAGAGAGTAGTGAACGAGAAAACTATACCGCCGAGGAGAGTAGAGGTTGATCCAATCACCAAAGATAGTCAATAAGCAACAAGAGGATCAATCAAGAGAACACCGAAAGACCAATCATCCACTCGATGGTGGAGAAAAGATAACACTCGATTTTTTACCAAAGTTCACGTGATCGCCGTCATGCTACTCCTTGTTGTGGCACCGGTCTTCCTTGCTGGATTGCGAGCTAGGCTTCACACGCCAATCCCTCACCGGGAGCCGCTCACCAACACAAGAGAAGTGGCTATCAACTACGAGCAATCCACTAGAGCCAGTTTTGGCACTCTGCCGGGGAATAACCGCTAGAACCCCTCACAAACAACGCCTCGGTGTGGGCTTGAACAATCACCAATTAACCTCACACCGGAATCGCCTCGAAGCTGCTAGGGACACGGCAATGCCCCAAGAGAATAAGAACTCAGCAATGTCTTGCTCTCAAGTGCTCTAGAATGCAAATCAGTAGCAATGATGCACTTGAGGATCACTCAACTCACAAAGATGATCAATGGATGAACAAGTGAGTGAGTGGGAGGCTAGAGAGTGCTCACAAGTGTATGACAATGAATCAAGCAAGAGAGTCACTAAGTGACCAGGAAAGGAGTATAAATACCCCTAAGTGCACTCCTAGCCGTTACCCCACAAGAAACAGCCGTTAACACACTTTTTAGGGCGTCGGACGCTACCGTCGGACGTACCTCGTCGGAATAAACTCTTCAGTCCGACGCTCGGATTGCAGCCACGTGTCAGCTCAGTTTTAACGTCAGCCGTTGATCTCCAACGGCTACTGCTCGCGCCACTTTTCAAACTCGTCGGACTCTGCACCGTCGGACTAAACACGCTGCGTCCGACGTTTCCAGAGAGTTTGCAGAGAGGAAACAACCATCGGACGCTAGTCCGAGGCTCCGTGTCGGACCAACCAACAGCGTCCGACATCGTGAACACTCCTTGCCGCGCATGTGCCCATAGTGTGAACTCGCCACGCCGAGCCGTCGGACTGTCAGCCAATAATCCGACGCTCGCCCTTCTCTACTCATCGGACTGTCCGACTCTCACACTGTCCAGCAGACACTGCCACCATCGGACCCAACTCAGTCAGCGCGTCGGACCAACGACCTCCACCGTCCGACGCTTTCAGAGAGATCCAGAAATGTTAAACCACCGTCGGACCAAGCCTAAGAGTCTGACGCCTTTGCACAGTGAACAACATGTCTGGGGACCGTCGGACCCTACCAAACAATAGTCCGATGCCCTGAATCCCCAGAGTCCGATGCTCGAAACTCAGTGTTTTTCTATTGCGACTTTCTCCAGAAATCGCCGAATCCTGTCTCGCAAGCTCAGCAGGAGGGAGAGAGACCCCAAACACCTTTCTACCACTTCAACCCTTGTTCTCGAGTGCTAACACCAAAGGATCTAACGATTGTGCACGGTGTGTTAGCTTTTGAAACCACTTTCCAAAGGTTCTAAGACAAAGTCTAGGTTGAGTTAGATTCAATGCAATGAAAGTAACCTAGAGCAATTGAAGGTAATCCAATCACTTAGTTCTCCCCTTAATAATCGGCTATCTATCCTAAATGTGATCACACCCACTTGGTGTCTTGATCACCAGAAGAAAAAAGCCCTATTAGGGTTATACCTTTGCCTTCTCTTTTATATCCTTTTCTTTCTCCTTGATCATTTCCACTTGATCCACCTTGATCCATGGTTGAGCTCACTTGATCATCATCATTTAGCTCCACTCACCATGGTTAGGATAACCTACACTTAGCCATCACTTAGCAAGTAGGTTAGTCCTTAGGGTGTCATCAATTATCAAAACCAAACTAGGGCTTTCAAAAGTGCTCTTGGTGATTGTTGCATCTGGTGCTTGGCTTGTGAGGGGTTTTGTGCTCATCTCCACAGGAGATTCATGAAGAGTAACTTTAGGGGCTGTTTGGAACCTTTCATTTGGAGGAATTGAAATCTACTTAACAACTTAGGCTATTTCAGTTGGTGTGTGATATTCCATCACTTTTCAAAGTTCACATATTAGCCTACCTCAAATTCATAGGGTGAGAGATGAAATTTGATTCTATAGATTACTTTGCTATATTTCTACTTTGCAATTTATAGCGTGCTCTTCAACTTGCTCCCACATAGTAAAAATACAACGCATAAGTATCTTCCGTATAGCCAACAATAATATACAAATATAATCTATATGCAACCATATTAAGTTAACTAATATGTGTGAAAATTATGATTCCTAAAATGAATTCAATTCCAAGGATCCAAATAGGGCCTTAGTGAAATCAATCTATGTTTGGAGAGATCCTTGGTCATATACCATATTCTATGTGAATGGATCCATCTCAATGGGAGCATAGGTTTCCGATAAGCAACAAAACTCGATAAAAAAAATATTTGTGTCACTTTCCTTCATCGATTTGCTATCACAACACTTGAATTTACATTTCATTTCTTGTGCTTGTGTTGTTGCTTGGTACTTTAGCTTAGCTTTTAGCTTAGCTCTACTGAGTAGTGTTGATGGTAGTTTTTGTCTAATTTTAAGCATCAACAAGACATGAAAAAGGGTATAAAAACATCCTCAAACATAGAATAGGGTTTAAACTGACAGAATTCCACGAGTTCTGGTGAATCTGTGTTTTGCAGGGTGTTAATTAGAAAAGAATCAAGGGAGTCCCACATGTCAGATCAAAATATCGAATTCCGACGCGAAAGTGGAACAAGAATATTTCAGAGAACACTAGAGACACGCCTGACGAAGCGGGGCCCGGTTGGCAGCTAGGGGAGGTCGGCCGACCTCCCTAACAGGTCGGCCGACCCTGGCAGGGGTCTTTTTCGGCTGCGTTTCGACGTGGACCCACATCCCAAAATTTCACGCAATCTCCACCACTCGTCGAAGTCGGTTTGGTCCAAGGGCTATGGTTCATCCCACCGGCCTATATAAGGACCCCCGGACCCCCCAGGGTTTCATATCAGATAATTCAGATCTCATCTCAGATCAAGAGAAGAGCTCTCCACCAGAGATTAGGGTTAGACACTCAAAGTTATAGTTTAGACCTAGATAGTAGATTGAAGTAGAATTGAGCCTTCGGCTTAGGATTCTGGGTCGCCTGTCTACTAGAGATTGGTAAATCTGCTGTATTACCTCTTATTATGACTTTATGCTATTTCAATACTATGTTTCAGTTTGTTATGTTCCTAGTTTATTCTAGTAGTATATTTGATATAGTTATGATTGGTAATGGGTTTATGCATGAGTTTGCAAAGCGCTTAATCCAGTACTCGAGTGGGTTAAGTGGTAGACATTATAGGGACATGGTGCTTAGATATTATTTGTATGCGAATGTGCTCAATAAGCCGGGTCATGTGGTAGATCGCGGATGTGACACTCCCGTTGAGTCCTTTGTAGTCCACTCCCCGTATGTAGAGGGAGTAGAACTAAATTATAAAGGTAGATTTGCTCTGTTCTTGTTCTTCCTGAATAATGTTCCTGATGCATAGATAAAGAGTCAAGTATGCTATACATGATTGTATATTAGCTAGAGTGGATGAATAAGATAATTAATTAGGAATGACATAAGAATCTAATCTCTTAAATAATCCTATGCTTTGGTTGAATTTAATTTTGAGTAGTCCACACCTCTCTGGAAAGTTATCTAAGCTTTTATTATCATAATATCCATATCTTTATTATTGGCTTATCCCTGTTTAAGTATGTGCTATGTGATTGATTCTATTTATAAGTAATGTATCTTGAATCTATCCACTCATGCCTGGTTCCATACCTTCTCCCTGTGGTAAAAATATAAATCGAGAACCCTGGTATATTCGGGTAAAATGCTACAATGGTATAATTAATTTGTGCGGTTGCAGATACTTTTAACTTGATCATGTCTAGAGTTTACATGGGTCTTCATATTTTGCTAAATTTATTTTAAGATTAATGGTGTTGTTCTTTTAGTTGTAGGTTGATGTGCCATCAGCTGTGTGGTCTCTGTAGTGACTTCATCAATAATGTCAAGATCTATCGGTTCAATCTCAATCTCATGTTTAGGTTAATTCAAAAAAATTATCTATTGTTTTGTCTTATATTTGTTCATTTCAATATCATCTTGCTTGAACGATAGTGCAAGACACTTGGCTACTACCATCTGTTAGAACCCGGGATCAGAGCATTCTCCGATGCGCTATCAAAACTTCATCCTCGATGAGGTGATGATGAGTAAGAAGGGGATATTTTCCCTATTTTGAGTCAAGAAGCAAAACTTGACATATGCAATGGCTGCCAAGTATAGACTACTATAATAGAGATCTTAATGGACTTGTGATAATGTCACTGGTTGTTGTGATGTTAGTACTCTTTTTTTCGACAATGACTTCGCGTGTATATCATTAAGAAGAAGGAGGCTGAAGGAACGGCTTACACGATGCAACTACGTGACCCTATAAGATCCCATATTGTAGGTATAGAACCATAGAGAAAGTGGTTACGAACCCAAATCACAATACAACAGAAATTAAAGGCGGTAGGAAGAAGCCTCCCCTCACAACCAGAATGACTGAACCCGCAACTAAGAGAAACATCAACGTAAGGCTACCAGCATAGTAGTTGAAGCCGCGGTGGAAGTCGAGACTACAGCGCAAGCGACACGGCAGCAAAGCATCCGTCCGGGCAAGAAACACGGCGACAAAGCATCCGTCTGAACAAGACAAGGGCCATCACACCCTCAGCACTGAGGGGAGGAGCCATAATAAGCAATGTTAACGGCAAAGTATATGCTAGAGACGGGGGCCATCAAACCCTCAACATGAGGGGAGGCGCCCTAAGCAACGTCAGTGGCAAAGTACCCACCTAAGTGACGAAGACGATAAAGAATCCGCCAAACATCCACTGCAACAAACCAAACGATGGCGGCAACATGTAATAGCTGGACAAACCAAAATGAAAACAAGTTTGAAGCACACACAGGCATATATAGGAAGGAGTGACTCCGACGAAGAAGCAGGGGGTGGGGTAAAAGAGTGCTCCAACGATGCTTGACATCCGTAGACACCAACAATATTGGTAGAAGCACGCAGGTAGTCCCGATGAACAGCTACTCTATGACGCCCTCCAGAGGGTATGAGACAAAGGTTGCGCCACTGCTATCGGTCCAGGGAACCAGGCAAGATTTTCACCCAGGCACTGTACGTCCACAGGCGCAAACCAACCGCGACAACAACAACAAGGGTCGATGCCGCATGCACGGGCACGAAGACAGCTCCCTAGTCAGGTTTGGCCACCACCGCCCATGGCCCACCAGATCCGATCATGTGGGATGGCTCGCCCATTGTTGCATTTCTAGGAGTGCCGGCCGACCGGCCCAGACCGCAGGTAGCAGCCCGATGGTCGCTTCACCAATGGGAGGACCAGCTAGGAACCCCTGTCGCCAGAGACTAGCACGAGCATGGTCAAGGTGGTAGTAGAAGCCATGTGAAGGGCTGGGTCGTGGAGGTGAGGGTGTTTGGGGGAGAGGAGCTACGATGGTGTCCACTTTTTGGGCCCTCACGGGCCACCGCGGCGCGCCGCAGGGTGGCGTCGGCGGTGACTGCCGAAGTGGTAATAGGAGGTGGCCCCTGGAGAAGCTCTGGCTAGCCACCCGAGACTCCCGTTGGGGGGCACTCGGGGCCATAGAAGTGGGATAGTTTCAACTCGGATGTAGAACATGTTTGTACCCTTCCATTGTAACCATAATATTTGTAATTTAAATCTTGTGAGATTTGTGATGTATATGCTAGTTGAGTCCACATAGTAAATATAAAGTACAAACAAAAATAATAAATAAATTATAAAATAACAAAATGCAAAATAGATAGCACCTGCGATTCATTTGAAAACCGGCAGCATTGAGTCCATGGTACCTAGCAGTTCCAAAGGCAAACTGGGTATGTTGTTCAACAAAACACCGCCGGTTTGTGACAGGAACTAACAGTGTTCATTTCATGACCACTGCCAGTTGTAACTACTACCTGGCAGTGATGTTTGACAAAAAATAGCTGGCTAAGGAGTGGAACCGGCTGTTTTGGTTTTAAAGATCACTGTCGGTTGTAACTGCAAACCAGTAGTGTTGTTCGTCAAAATACTGCCGGCTAGTTGCTTGAACCGGCAGTGTTGGTTTTGACTATCACTGATCACTGAAACACTACCGGTGTTGTTCGCCAAAACACTGCCGGCTAGTGGCTTGAAACGGCAGTGTTGGTGACCAACCAACTGGTAGTGAAGATAATGAAACACTACCGGTTTTTAGAACTGACACTGATTTAGATAGCCATTACTGCCTTTTTTGTTATGCCGGTACGGTTCAAAATCCGGCAATGAAGGGGCTTGGATCCAATAGTAATAGTTTGATCTGCCCTAACGGGAAGGATGTGTGTGTGTGTGTGTGTGTTCATTTAGGTATGTACATGTATTGATGTAATGATGTCACATTTATTATGCAACTAAAAAAAATACCATGGTTTAAATTGACTACACAATTTACATTACGGCATGAAAGAGTATCATCGTAGCAGAGCCATGGAAAAAGAGACATGTCACAGGATGGTGGGCGATCATAAATTGACAGCAAGTGCTGTCAACTTCTCCTTTCGTTTCCGAGTTGCGATTTCCTTGCTGCTCTAAAAAGAGAGAATCAGAACACACAACTCCGACGCAACAAGTGATCGATTAACACAACTGTAAGATTCAAAGATTAACAAACCAGCACGTTTTATCAGCTTTGAAACGTCTATCATCGCTTTCACTGGCAATTAATAATTGCTGTCAACGACACGAGAGAATCAGAACACACAGATGCATCAGAAGCCACCTGCACGATACGATCGACCACGCTCAATCATGGCCAATAACGCATTAGTTGATGAGACGTTGACATCATATTCAACTCGTGTTGAGCCATATCTCATTTCTTTTTTTTAGCAACAGCCATATCTTATTCCTTCACTTGCATTGGTAGAGAAAAGACCTTCGGATTTTAGCTTCAGTCCCAATCATCCTGGGGCCGAGACTAATGTCAGAGTTACTCGCAAGCTAATGCCTCTAACTGAGAAAGGTCCCTTCAATCTCGGTTGATTGACCCGGAACTAGAGGACAGAGCATTTAGTTCTGAATTCGCATTCCCGTTTGATAACAAGATAAACGGGGTTTCTAACTAGAACCGTAGATTAATTCTGTACTAGTGGCTAGTGTCAAGGCGCTCCAATGGATCTTATTGGCCTTTCTCGTTCTCTAGTGCTAGTGTGTCGTCCAAACACTAGAGGTTGCCTGAAGCAACCTCATGATCTCCCTTTATTTCCCCTCTCTGTCGGTGGCTTTCGGTTCCAAAGACGCTGTTCTAGCCTAGTGCACTGAAAAGTTCTCAAATAAGCTCATTTCCTATAATTTAGCAATAAGTTTAATTTGAAAAATATAAGACATTAATTGTTCCATGGGATAAATAATAAGTAACACCAAGTGGCATAAACCTATCAGAATATAGATATAGAATGCTAAAAATTATAATATGTAAAGGTCATTAATTGTAAGTAGCGCCAACATTAAGCATGCAAGGAATAACATCGAACACCTACTACCTTGTTATGAAAAAATTGAATTAAAACCTTGATCAAATTCGATTATCACCAAGAACTTCTATAATGCCATGCAATTATATGAAGGCTGGACTTCGTTTTACCCCTTGCAGAGAAAGTATTGCCATCACACACACAAACAAAACAGTAAAAAAAATCGCATGTGCACATGATTAAAAAGAGCGACGAAGCAATGTATTTTGGTTGAGACAGGATATGGAGAGGACTAACGAAGGGACGATACACATGGAATTTAGGCAGGGTACTTAGAAATTTTCGTTTGGCAGTAGCGACACTTCATGCAGTACACTGTGTGTTAAAGGGACGAATTATATTACACTTCATGCCCAATTGGGGATGTCGTGTTGCGTTCGTTTGGCCAGGATAATCTTACATATCCTAATTACTGTGTGAAAGGGACGAATTATCAAGATGCGTGCCATGGTGTGTTTATTTTGTGGAGTCACCCCACCTGTGCGTGATAAGGTGATGTATCGTAAGTTCATCCAATGAATTTTGGTGAAATCAATCCATTACTCATGAATAATAATTATTAGCTTATGGAGAATGGGGTGATGGTACCTTAGGAAGATTTAGCGAGAGCAAAACAAGCAAGTCACGTAACTTAATTTTTCTAATTTGTCGGCTGAACTAGCTTCGTGGGCATAAATGGACAGTTTAATTGGACTATCCGACTACCTAATTTTGCAGGCATAAATGGACAGCTTTATTGGAATATCCGACTAGCTAATTTTGCAGTTACTAGCAGATAATCAGTTAACTGGTCTTAGGCCCGTATGCATGCTTACATAGATAGAGAACTACTGGCCTCTGCAATACTTGGTTAGTAATTAAGTCATTTTAACTAGTTCCTCGTTTGTTTGATGGATCTCTATCTACTGAGGTTCTTCGCCTCCAGCTCATTAGCATACTGTAATTTGCGTCCCCCCCCCCCCCCCCCCCCCACAACCAATAAAAAAAGGAAAATTTAGATATGGCAGGTTTTTATTAGAGGCGGGTTACTATAGAGTTGCCTCTATAGTGGCCGCCAAACCAAATATCTAAAAGTCGATTGGTTAAGGCTGCGTTTAGTTACCAGTTGCAATTACAATTCTGCACTGTAGCATTTTCGTTTCTATTTGACAACTTTTGTCCAATTATGGTCCAAGTAGGATTAAAAGATTCGTCTCGTGATGTACATGCAAAAAGTATAAATATGTAAACATTTCGTCTACATTTAATGCTTCATGCATGTGCCGCAACGTTGATGTGACTAGTTGCAATTGCAATTTGCAGTGTAACTAAACAGGGCCTAAGTCATCTAAAAGTCGACTGGTAGAGGAGTCTTGTCAGCCACCTCTAAGAGGGTGTTTGGGACTGCTGTTCCATGTTTTTTAGCTTCGCTCCACATTTTTTAGTCAAACGGTTCCAACTCCACCCTTGAGGAAAAAGGGTGGAGTTCTGAGAGCACCTAAAAAGGTACTCGACAAATTTCAGATTTTTGTGGAGCTGCTCCACAGTGGAGTTTGTAGAGCAAAGTTGTCTTGTTTTAAGAGGAGGCTCTATTTTCAGTCGCCTCAAGAAATCAAATTTTAGAGGGAGTTCTAGCCACATCTGAAAATAGGAGCTTCATAGTAAATTTGCATATTTCAAATGATCTCAGAACGATAAATGACCCAAATGAAATTTGTGGATCTTGAAAAGTTGCATAACTTTGTAGTTGATAACTTTTCCATTTAAGATCATCTATGTATGGAAAAGTACATTTGAGTTTCCCACATTTGAAATTAGGATTTTAAAATACCTCAGATGGAGAAACAACCCAAATAAAAGTTGTAGATCTTAAAAAGTTATACAATTTATAGTTGACTACTTTTTTATTTAAAATCATCTATGCATATAAAGTTACATTTGAAATTATAATTTTTCAAACTACCTCAAATGAAGAAACGACCAAAGAGTCATAGATCTCTAAATAACTTTGTAGTCGACAACCTTTTCATTTGAAATCATCTATCCATGCAAAATTATGTTTAAATTTCTCACATTTGAAATTTGGATTGTTTCAAACAATCCCCAAGGGAGAAACAATCAAAACCAAAGTTATAGATTTTAAAAAGTAAAATAACTTTATAGTTGATAACTTTTTCATTTGAATCCGTTTTAGGTCTCATATAGTCATTTCAAAACCAGATTAGGATAAAATGCGGAGGACGAATATCTTATAGATATGCATCCTATGGGTAGAGTGCTTAGAGGAGGAACATGTGAAGGCTCCTGTCGTAGGTTCGAGCCCCTGTAGTCGCAAAATACATGCTTCTCAATCGGGTTTATGATTTATTATGAGCAATGATTTATAGACGCATCTCTTAACACAGCTGCCTCAAGACGGCCGGGCAGTTGCCTCTATAGAGGCTATTGAGCCGCCTCTGTAGTCTTTTCTACAGTAGTTATCACTATGCAAGGACTATCTGAGCGTCCCATCCGGTTGTGGTGGAGATGACAATGTTTGTTTATGACGAACTTTTTGTAAGTCTAGGATCCAGAACATTGGCGGATGCTATTCACCTAACAGTGAAGACTGTGGGATCAAACCATTACCCATCAACCACAAGCTGAGGCTATGAACTGGTAGTGATATATCACTGTTAGGTCAAGCCACGAGCCGGTACAGTATATTTTCATATCATTGTGAAGTTTTATGTTGATCTGATAGTGTTCTCTGGCACTAGATCCAGCTAACCATCAAATTGTTGATTCTTCACCGTTAGATCCACCTACCACCATTGCATCTGGTTATATAATTGTCGTCCACGCCTCCACAGAATGAGGAGCTACATCACATGCTTGTAGTCCCACAAATTAGTTACTGTTCAAATATGTTTGTGAATAGTCTCAATATGAGTTCTCCGTGAAACAAAGCTGTCCACATACACCATGTGTTTTGTAGTCAATATGATACACCAAAGGTACTAGAAGAGTATTTGTAAAAATATTTTGCCACGCCGAAGATGGGGATGTTGGGAGCAATATAATGCTTCAACCCGATGCCCCAGTTGCTTGCTGGGTAGCGTTGAATCAGTGACGTTGGTTCATCAATGAATCCTCATTGTTTCATAAGCTTCTGAGAAGTTGGCCTGGTTGCTCCAGGCCCTGTGTGCTTATCTTATTTTGGCTTCTTTTCAGACATTAGTATTTTTCATTAATAACAAATCAACATTAACCGAAATCAGCGTTTCTTTTTCAGAAGAATACTTGTGAGTGGTTATATCATAATATGTTTGTAGAATTTGACGTTAACATTATCCTAGTTGGTGAAAGGTGATACCTCTTTTTCAAAAATGTCTTCATTATCGTAAACCGTAGTGGTAATTCAACTCGTTTTGGACAAAGGTCTGCTTAGTTTACACATTCGGAATATATCATGAATAATCTTTAAATGGTTGAGTTTAGAAATGTGAACACCATATCAATAGATTTGTCTTAAAAAATACTTTTATAAATATATACATATATAGCACTTTTTAAATAAATATTTTTTTAAAAAAATAAGAGGTCAAATTATGCTTTGGAGATAGTGTGTCCCTGTCTAAAACGACTTCTTTTAGAAACTTGGAGGGAGTATTTTCTCTCTCTCTCTTAATTTATTCTAAATTTAAGAAATAATTTCATGTTTCATATGCATGTAAATAAATAAGTAGGGCTGCAAATGATACATATATTTCTGACCGTATTCGATACCGAATTCGTTTAGAGTAATTTATATCTATCTGTATCTGAGTCCGGATATTTAACATCCGATATCGTATCATATCTGTATCCGAATACTCAAATTGCATATATGTGTCCGTATCTGACACCAATACGATATAAGTGACACTATCTGTATTCGAATCCGAACAAAAATATGAAAAACAAATGTGATATCAGTGATATTGCATCCGTATAGACAAGTGTCACAAATCCATGGTAGTAGGCCCATATAGCTGAGTTGCTCCATCCATAGGGAGGTTTCCCACCTATTTTTCCTTTCTTGATTTACTTGCGCAGGCAGCCAGTCCATTGAGCACAAAAGGAACATATGTAGAGTTGTAGACGACTGGCATCAGGCTCAGGCGGCTGAACGCCCATCTATAAATACCGTACCTCGGATGCTTGATGGCCCTCAGCAATGCACACACAGTCCAAAATCCAACAAAGTGATCGTATCTAGACGACACACCAAACTACACCAGCAACAGCTCGCAATAATGGCGTCCGGTGCTGCCCTCATGACGACCCTCCTGCTGGTGCTGGTGGCGGCTTCAACGCTAGCCCAGGCGCAGGAGCCGCCACCGCCGCCGCCGGCACCACCGAGCGGCCTGCCCCATCCCCTTGAATGGCTCCCTGCCGATAGCTAACATCGCACAGCTCTTTGACCTAATCAAAACTCTGGGTATGAACCCGGTCACTGCCGCCCGGTGCCTCTGTATCGCCGTCCAAGCGGTCACTTCCCTCGTCGCTTTTCTTCTCCAGTTCATCGGGCTGACGCTGCCCGTCGGCTTCTCGTGCGCCTAGGCGTATGTATGACCATGCATATGCACATGCGAAGTTGCAACACACATAGTATAGTATGTGTGCTGCTGCTTAGCTTAAATCATCGATCGCTTGATGCATGGATCAGACCCAGCTAGCTAGCTATAGGCAGTGTAACCGGCTAGTAGCAGAAGGTCTTACTACGTATAGGGGCTATATCCTATATATATTTATATGAGACGAAAATTCACCGGCGGTTCTTTAAGTTGGTACAAGATGTCGTTTAGGTCTCCGAACTTTCAAAATGATATCTATACGTCCCTAAACTTGGTAAAGTACGTCTAGCCGGTTAGTAAGTATCTCCATTTGATAGCTGAAGTGCGACTAATATAGTAAGTATCTCCGTTTGATAGCATATAAAAAAGATACAATTTTTCCAAGGCGACAAGCGCTTGTACGCGATTAATATACTTCTGAAAATTTATTTAATTTTTTTGAACATCTTAACCACCTCAAATTAAAAAACTAAAAACTAGAAAGTTGTAGACCTCCTCAAGCGCTATAACTTTCATATAGAAAGTATCTCCATATGATAGCATATAATAAAGATATAATTTTTTCAAGGCGACAAGCACTTATACGCGATTATTATGCTGTGGAAAATTTATTTAATGTTTTTGAGAATTTTAACGATCTTAAATTAAAAAAACTCAAAACTAAAAAGTTATAGATCTCGTCGAGAGCTATAATTTTTATATAAAAATTATCTTCATCCAAGATCATATGGAAAGATATAATTTTTAAAATATTCTACAATTATAGATACAGTACCTAAAATTAGATTTTTCTTTTTTTAATTTTTTTTTCAAAATTTACTACAGTATTTGGGACCTAGATGACACATTCTGTCAAGTTCAGCGACATGTGGTGATCACCTTGAAAGTTTTGGATCTAGATGACATATTTTGCCAAATTTAGGAACTTACAGATATCACTTTAAAAGTTCGGAATCTAAATGACATCTTGGACCAATTTGAAGGACCGCCGGTGAATTTTGCTCTCTGCATCAATAAGCTAGTTGCCGCTGACATGCGTGCACGTGGATGCTAATCCACACTTGTGTGTACTACACCGTGTGCTCTCCGCGCTGATCAGAGCTGATCGACACTGTTTGTGTACAATATGTGACAGATATCTGTGTTTGCATAATAATTTACATATGCGTACAACTATAAAAAAAAAGTGTTTAGTGTTGTTATCGTTTACAACGATCGTCCCGCCCTCATTTTTCCTTCCTTGTGGTTCCTCTTGCGTTGTCCCTGACTCCCCTGTTTGGCTTTCCGTCAAAAACAACGCACGTCTCTAGCGCGCAGTACCATTCGTTTCAAAGTCTGTTTGGTTTCTAGGGTGGGCTCATCCGGCATGATTCCATGACCGACGGTGGTGTAATCCGGTTGTTTTTTGAGGAACCAGTAGTCGATCCTGCAAAAATGACTTGACGCGCGCAGAGCTATCCCACGACGGACGGAGCCATCTCCTAACGCAAACCAAACGCAGCGATCAGATTCGGAGTTTGGATCGGATCGGCAGTTCGTCCGGTAAACCAAACATGCTTACCCAAAGCGCTGAAATCAAGCACACCTAATCGTGCTCTGCTTACCCATCATGGTGATCGTGCGCGTGATCTTACCGTTCATACATGATAGTATCATACATGCCCTTGTTCGAGTGCACATTGTTATACCCCACTACGCTATATTTGGTCATCACTCCCGGTTGGAATCCCCTTTACCGCCGGTTTTTGAATCGGCAGTACCAACTCGACAGTGATGTGCCTCCTCATCACTACCGGTGGCAGGAAACCCATAAAATGAATTAAAAAATGCCCAAAAAATATTTTTTTAAACACCAGGAGAGTCACAAGTCACGCGATTATTCGCGCGCTTCGCGGCCACCAGCGCTCGGACCCACGACCTCTTGCTCCACGCGATCCTCCCCTAACCACTGGATCTGTAGGACACTTGTGTCCAATAGAGATATTCATTCATCTCATTCTATCTTGATCCGGATTTTGAATTAAGTATTTGAGACCCATAAACAAATTCAAATGAAAAAGTTATCAACTATAAAGTTGCATAACTTTTCGAGATCTGCAACTTTTATGTTAGAAGTTTCTCCATCCAAGGGTATTTACAAAATTTGAATTTCAATTTTGATAAATTCAAACGTATTTTTCACTGGCAAGATGATTTCAAATGAAAAAGTTATCAACTACAAAGTTTCATAACTTTTTGAGATCTAAAACTTTTATTTTGGTAGTTTCTCTATCCGAAGTCATTTGAAATCTTCGAATTTTCAAATTTTTTTAGAAAAAAATAAGTTTTGTTGGAAAGATGATTTCAAATGAAAAAGTTATTAACTAAAAGTTGTAGATCTCAAAGATTACTACAACTTTGATATAAAGTTCATCTTCATCCGACATCATATGAGAAAGTTATGAATTTTTTCGTGCAACCTATCAGTGTCGGTTTCAGCCACGAACCAGTAGTGATAGTATCACATGCGGTTTGTGGCTAGAACCGGCAGGGATGCCTATTTTCAGTGGCGGTTCGTGACTAGAATCGGCAGTGATGTGAACCGGCAATGAAGATCCAAATATCACTGTCGGTTTATCTTATCACTGTCGGTTCGTGGCTAAAACCGGCAGTGATGGGCCGGCAGTGATGTTCAAATCTGTAGTAGTTCCCATAAGACAGGTTCAACTTATTTTCAGCCACAGGACAGTATTTTCCTCTCGCAATAATTTAGTCAAAGCGAATTTCAGCTCAGTCGAACAGACTGAACGCATCATACCAAGTCTAGATTCAAGGGGCCCTAAGCCAAAGGTATTGGGACTAAAAGCATCTCTAACAGCTCCCCTATCCCAAATCCAACCACCATATTGGGAGAGTTGCTTTAAAATAAGTCCTCCAACAGCTCCTCAATCTCATCCCCTTTAATTGGTGATCACAAAAAAAGCACCCAAACTCCCCCCATGAAAGGTCGAGATGGCGGACTAGAGGGGGGATGAATAGTCCTTTTTAACAATTAATCACAGCGGAATAAAAACTAATCGATTCTAACAATGATTCACCCCTCTAACTATGTCTCTAAGCACCTTGTAAAAGATCCTAACAAGAACAAAGGTGCTAACCTAGTTTGACCTTTCCTAAACCGTTCTAACGCAAGATCACACAAATCTAAGCGCTAGTACTTCAAGCACAGGGGGAGCTCCTACCAACTAGCAAGCAAAAGCGCATTAAGCACCTAAGCCCACTAAGTGCTCAATGACAAGGATACACAATCCTAATTAAGGAGCACAACTTGATTAGCTACACAAACTAATGAAGAACACTACTTCTAAGCTACACAAGCTAAGAAGTGGCCGGCAAGCTACACAAGCTAACCAAGCCACAAAGAGCAACAACTACACAAGTAAAGTAAAGATTGAACAACTTGTGTAAAGGAATTGCAAACCACCGCGAAGGATGATGTAGAGGATGACATGGTGATTTATTTCCAGGAGGTTCACTTGTTGGCACAAGCTACGTCCTCCGTTGTGTCCACCTACACTCCGTGGTTCGGTGGCTAATCTATCACCAAGATCAAGCTCTACAAAAGAGCGCCACAAGAACCTACTCGACTAGTGAGATGTTGGGTGACACGCTCAACTAGAGTTGCTCTTCGCGATCTCCCACGGGACGAGCACAACACCCCTCACAAGCACTTCTCCGGAGCCAAGCATAATCTCCTTTGCTTGCTTCGACGGAGCAACGAGCCACCAAGCCGTCTAGGAGGTGGCAACCTCCAAGAGTAACAAGCACACCGGCTTGCAACACGATCACCAAGTGCCACTCGATGCAAATTCTCAATGCAATGCACTAACAATCGATCTCTCACTTCTCGGATGTGAGTTGGAGAGCACTAAGCCAAGCACAAGTAAGGGAAACACATTCCCAAAGTGCAAGACCCCTCCAACAGCCGGCCACTGTCTTCTACTTATAGCCCTCAGCTCAAAAGAGCCGTTGCCAAATGTTGACGGTGGATATACCATAAAAATCCGCACTCAAACACCGTCAACAGGCCTCGGATTCAAGGAAGATCAACATAACATGAGCATATTTTTATCAACAACTAGTTCCACTTATACTCTTAGCTTGTGAATGCAGGGAATATCAAACAGAGCTGAAATGAGCACTTGGAGCCCAACTAAGTGGGTCGGCCGAACCACAAATTTATGAACCAAGTCATGACACTTCAGCAAATGACACAAGAAAGCAGATAGAAGAGAGTGGAGCACCTGGAGGGCCCACAGGTGGTTCGGCCGAACCACATGTGGGGCCCACCAGGGCTCTGCTGACATGGCACGATCCGTGTGACTTCCTATCCAGCTCAATTCCACCTTCGGATCAAAGCTGTGTTTCTAATAGACGGTGGAAGATTAAAACACATGGATCAAGGCATGAACCGACAGAATTGAGACAAGCCAAGTACATAGCCATACTCTATGACAGATGGGGACACTGTTGGTGGGTCCACCTTGCCATAGGTGGTTCGGCCGAACCACCATGGTGGGCCCAGGCCACCGACGTGCTCCACCGTCTTCCTGCATGCTTCCCACGTGATGGTTTTGCCACTGCCGTCCATTCAAGTCGGTTTCAAATGACGGTTTATCCAAGGGCCAAGGTGGAAAGGCACACGGATCGCTGACGTGGCACCCCTCCATCTCCCCCTATAAATAGAGGCTGCATCCACCCTTTCAAGACATGATTTATTCAAGATACAAGTGGAGAGTAGTGTAGTTTCACCTTAGTAGTAGTTGTAGTCTAGTGTGGGAGTTAGAGTTGAGTCGAGCTGCGCTCGGGGTCTCCGGAGTCATCTGCTGGAGAGTCTGGTATAGCTCTTGTATTTCTCTTTCTGTAAGACTTATCTACTTTAATATATTATTCCTACTTTACTTTACTGAGTCTTTACTTAGTGCATTATTTTAATAGTATTGTTGTGAGTTATCATATTACTTGGTCGGTTTGCATTAGATTGTGATCCTGTAACCAGCTCATGTGTGTAGTTCATCACCTATCATAGGGTGCTCTAGTTGCCTTGATCACAGCTAGAGTAGTAAGGCTTAGTGTAAGCGTGGTGCTTAAACTAGATCTTGCCTTTGAATGCCGCTTGTCGCACGGATTATTTGTGGGTGCTAGTAGGTGGTGACAGCTCTGTCTAGTCTTAGTATCCCTCCACGTGTTTTAAGCAAGTTCTTAAAAGGTAAGCTCCCATAAGAGAGTAGGCGCTTTGGGTAGAGGTTATATCCTCTATTGTCTCGCACTACCCCCTACACACCGGAAGTAAGGTAGCAGTCTTAGTGTACTTCGTCCATTTGATAGGATAGATCACAGGAGTAGAGTTCGAATCACAGGAACCTTTCTCACTCGTTGTCCTCCCACCTAGCTACACTACACTAGTTATCTTTTAGCATTTCATTTGTTATCTTTGAATCATCACCTTCCTATTATATTTCGATTACCCCCTCTGCACTGTGCTAAGTTGAGATAGATTTAAGGATCTCCTTCTGTTAACATTTCTAACGATCGCTTTCCCTTGGGATAAAATAAATAACGATACCTTGGAATACTCCCGGGTGAAGTGCTACAGCGGTATATTCTGTGCGCTTGCGGAATTATCCAATAGACATAAGAAATATCCTCAGGGCACTTCTGGCGCCGTTATTAGAGATAGCCTAACACCCTGCCTCTGGTGGTTGCGCTAAGAAGTGTCAACAAGCATTTCTGGTGCCGTTGCCGGGGAAAGCATAGCCTAGAAATTTTAATAAGATCGAATGGAACCTATCATCAAATTAGTATCAATTAGTTGCAGTAGGGCTTACCCTTGCCTCTGCTTCTCTTTATCGTAAAGCAAGGCATACATAAGTGGATTTCAGTTTCAAGCCACAGCAATAGAAAATCCAGAGACATCCACCAGGAGTTCTCGACACCGTTCAGTCTCCGATTGGAGGTCCAATTTGGTATTGGAACCACTCAAGGAAGGAGGCTCAGCACTGTCACCTAAGGAAGCTATGGCCCAAAAGACCATCTTCGAACATTCTGCACCGTCGGCCGACAAAGTCGCCACCAGTTCGCAGGTTAGCTTGGGGGATGCCACTTTTGAGCTCAAGTCATCTCTTATCAATATGGTGCAAGCCAACCCATCTAGTGGAAAGCCCCATGAGGATGCAAATGCAC
Organism: Eremochloa ophiuroides; assembly: GCA_038502445.1. Taxonomy (NCBI): domain Eukaryota; kingdom Viridiplantae; phylum Streptophyta; class Magnoliopsida; order Poales; family Poaceae; genus Eremochloa; species Eremochloa ophiuroides. The sequence continues at coordinate 26,736,302 of JAHLJS010000002.1, forward strand.
ATCTTCAGAATTTCCTGGAATTATGTGGCACCATTGCCATAAAAGGAGTCAAAGTGGACGCCATCTGTCTTCGTCTTTTTCCGTTCTCCTTGATCAGAAAGGCAAAACAATGGTTCTATGCTTATCCTGAAGACATTGGCAATTGGACAAGCTGCGCCAACGCATTCCTCAAGAAGTTCTTCCTGATGGGCAAAACCACTGCTCTTCGAGGAAAGATCTCAGGCTTTACACAGCAAGTGAATGAGACAATTTCTGAAGCATGGGAACGTCTCCAGGAATACATTCGGGAATGTCCTCATCATGGAATCCAAGAATGGCTCCTGATTCAAGGTTTCTACCATGGGCTAACCCCAATAGCCCGTAGTCACTTTGATACCGCTGCTAGAGGAGCATTCACTTCACTCAATGTCACACAAGCCAAGAATCTAATAGAAAAGATGGTGATAAATCAAGGGTGGAATGAAGATCGACTCCAATCCAAGAAGAAGAACACACATGCCATCCATGAAGTAGATGCAATATCTGAGAAGATGGATCTCCTCTTGAGAAGGTTGGAAGAACGTGCTAACTTCAAGAAAGACCGAGAGGCCATTCGACACTATGCTTCCAAGCATCAATGGAATCAGGTGTGTAGTATATCATATTCCAAATTAAATCCTGAGAAGCTAGACGCCATCAACAACAATTCAAAATATCCTCAACAAGGAAGATGGGCGTCGAACTCCAAGTTTCAAGGTAAGGCAAATTTTGGTAATCAATTATCATTAAAAGATCTTGTTATGAGTTAAGCTAAAATAAATGAAAGCATGAATAAAAAGCTGATAGAAAATGACAAGACCCTTGAAACATTAAATTGTAAAATGGATGCTCTCGCTTCTTCTGTTAAAGAACAAATGAGTTTTAATAAAATGCTACAATCTCAATTAACTCATCTTATTGCTACTACTTCATCTCCTAAAAATACTTGCAATACTTCAAATGTCAATGCGTTGATCATGAGGGGAGGTAAATCCACTCGCGATCTACCACATCCTAACATGACAGGGAAGGCTACAAAAAAAGACAAGGAAGATGATGATGAAGAAGAAGAATTGCCAGCGCCTGATGACAACAGCATGTTCCAAGGAAAGACAGCCCCGCATGAATATTATGACACTAATGTGCTGCTACCTTTCCCAAGAACAAGGAAGCAAACCACCGACGAACAATTCAGAAAATTCGTCGAGGTAATTCGTCATCTTTATGTGCATATTCCATTACTTGACGCAATGCAGGTACCAGCCTATGCCAAGTACCTAAGAGACATCCTCAACAATAAACGCCCGCTGCCCACAACAGAAATTGTCAAATTGACGGAGGAATGCAGCGCGGCTATATTGAACCAACTGCCAACCAAGAAGAAGGACCCTGGGTGTCCCACCATTGACTGCACCATTGGGACACAATACTTTGAACATGCCCTATGCGACTTGGGAGCAAGCGTCAGCGTCATTCAAAGGTAGTGTTCGACAAACTCAATCATACTATCTTGTCCCCTACATTAATACGCTTGCAGCTGACGGATCAATCGGTCCGTTACTCGGCGGGGATAGCGGAAAACATCCCCGTCAAGATACGCGGATTCTTTGTCCCCGTGGACTTTGTGGTCCTGGACATGGTAGTAGATGAAAAGACTCCACTCATCTTGGGGAGACAGTTCCTCAGCACCGCCAATGCACATATTGATGTTGGAGCTGGAGAAATTCAATTCACTATCAATGGAACCCTGGAGACATTCAAATTCCGACCGAAGGTTGAGCAATGCTCATTGATCATGCCAAGGGAGATACATGCTTTCGCTATTGTGAGAGATCTAAAGAAGACCAAATCACAACCACGAGCAAAGAGCAAGCAAATATGGAAGATAAAGGTAATACAACTGGCGATGCCTCCGAAGAAAATTCCAACATCAGCCCAAGAGGGAAATCCTACTGCAAGGACCTGAGGGAATAGCTCTTCCATCTAGGTAAGTATACTAACACTTAATTAAAGTTTATTTCATTTAATTGCTTGTTTTATATTAGCATTTAGCTCCAAACCCCTTTTTGTCGACCAAAAATTAAGCTCAACATTATAATAATCAATTAATTAACCTCCTGAGTAAAGTTGACACCAGGTGGGGCTCATGGTGGGGTCGGCCGACCCCACCCTGGTGCCTCCCACCTGCCACCTCTTGTCCATTTCCATGCATGCCATGCCTTGATTTGTTCCATGCACGACCACACCTTAAAATATAGTTTATCCACCTTGATCATCTAAATGAGCGTGGCATGGCAACCTGGAACTTTTCTCAGTCACTTTTCTGTGCACTCACATGTCTTAATGCTAATTTGCTCTACCTAAACCCTTTGTGAGCTGCCCGATAAAGTGCTGCAAGACATATATTTGTCAACTTGCACTCTGGGAGTTAGATTCTTTCTCTCATCTCATGCTTTATTAAAATGCTGACAAGAAAAGCACACAACAACCTTGAGTGAGCCGAGAGAAAATTTTTTCATGACAAAATCCACTCTCTCTCTCTCTCTAATTCCACTCATGCAACCCTTAAACAAATCACCTTTTGAAAGCATCCAAAGGAGAGAAGAGTTGATGCTTCACCAGGCAACAATAGACCATGCCATCAACCTGTGAACCTATGGCCGACACCATGTCTTCACTTGGCTCCAAAATGGAGGTGTTGATGGGTTCGGCCGACCCATTAATAGGCCACCCCATCACTCCAGCTTTTTTTCCCACCAAGAAGACAGAGATTCCCACGATTCCTTGTGCAAATGGGGAGGGGACAGGGTTCGGCCGACCCATCAAGATCCACCAAATCACTCCATCTTTCTCTCCTGTCTACACACCAGAGATTCCATCAATAATTTGCACAAGTTGGTGCACTTTAGGGGTCGGCCGAACCTGGCCCAAGTACCCCCTGCACCTCTGCTTCCTTCTCCTTTTAATCCCCATGCTCGTGAGCATATTTCTCCAAGGAAACCACCAGCAGAGCACTCCAACACTCCAAAACTCTCTCTCTCTCTCTCACCTCCGAACAAGGCTCTTTCCTTTCTAAAAAGAAAACACAAAAATATTTTCCTCTCATTCTTATTCAAGTGTTCATCACCCGAGGGAGCTAAGTAAGGTAATCATCCGGTAAGAGGCTCATCAAACTAAGCTAACCCCCATCATCCGAAGTTTGGTTCGTGTCTTTGTTTTGTGCAAATATGAAGAACCCATTCAAGGCCAAGCAAAGAAAGTGCGCTCAGCATTGAGCGGGAGTTCATCGCGACGATCATCCTCCCATGACACTGAGATACGACTCTCGGGGTCACAGGATGAATATTTGTCTGAGGCAATTGAGCCAAGCAACAACACGGAAAATGTTGAACAACCTCCTCATGATCATGAAGAATCCGAAGAAGAGGAAGAACCTGTTAGAACACAAGACCAAGAAACCGGCATTTGGGTCACTCCACAAGAACTTCTTGTCCTCAACTCCATCCGTAACCGCAACTTTGAACACACCAAGGTAATTGATTTAGGACTCCTCCAACGCACAGGTATGTATGAGGAGTTCTTTGATGTTTTTGGTGCAATAGGATGGGGTGAATTCTGGGATTTTTCTAGGTACCAAGGTAGCAAGAGTCTTACTTTAGAATTTATGTGCACAGTAAAAGCAACTAGAGACAACATCTATTTTTGCCTGTTTAATCAAGCTTATGATCTTACCTGGGACCAGTTTAGTGCTTGCCTATGCTTCATGAACTACACCTCAAATTTAGAATCTGCTATTCGTAGGTTCAATAAACTTGAATTTTGGCATGACATAACTGGGGAAAATAGAATGGGGAAACCGCGCACTAGTCACATTTGCAACCCCACACTGCGATTTTTGCATAGATGGCTAGGAATCACTTTGTTTCCCCGGGATGATGTGAGACCTGTGAGAGAAATTGATTTAAGAATAATGTATGCCATGGTATATAAAATTCGATTATCACCTGTAAAAGCCATGGTAGAGCATTGGATTTCTGCACCATCAAGAAGTGGATCATTTGATTTCCCATCCATCATCACAAAATTGTGTAGGCACCTTGAACTGCTAAATGGATTTAATGTTTACATATCTACACATAGAACCATTCTGGGTGAAGAATATTTCATTAAAGCTCATATTATTGCCGGTGGTCCCCAAGGAACAATAGAATTTAAATTCCATAATAGTGATGCAAGACTCACTTTGCCATGCCTAGAATTAAAACTATATGGGGGCCATCCTTTATTGCCTAACATTGCAGGAGTAGGCGGCCGTGGGAGTTTTTCGGGTCCTGCTACCCGTGCAAGAACGCGTGTTGCACCGCGTAATGAATCATCCGAAGAAGACGACAGCACCTATGCAGGCAGCTCAAATGCCATGCAGGCCTCCAGCTCTGGAGGAGGGCGCCGGTCAGGGGCACAAAGTGCCAGATTTTATTACTCATCTATGTAGGATGCAGAGACGCGAATCCATCGACATGACATGGGGTTGCTAACACATCAGTTTGGTGTGCTGCGGGCTGGCTATTCACAACATCACTTCACAAATCCAGCAGCAGCTCCAAAATTTTCAGGAGCAGACTGGCAGACAGTGGGCTGCCCTCTATGCACATCACAACATACCTCCATCTTCATATATCCCACAGCACCCACAGTAGTTCCCGCGACCATATCCACCACAATATCCTCCTCACTATCCACCACCATATCCGCCACGTCCACCTCAGTGGGATAACTGCAAAAGTGCGAGCTTGGGAGGACTCTCTCCCCCACAAAGGTAAGTATTCTATCTCAGTACTTTATATTGTTTTTAATTTAATGCATTTAATAAAATAAAAACACCAAGAATATTTTCTGTTCATATGTCTCATGTATGTTAATCTTTCTCATTGGAAATGATGAATAGTTGCTCTGTTAATATTTCTTTAATGCCTAGTTTACAACTTAGTATTTCTTTGAGTATGGATTACTTGGCCTATTTAAAATCATCATGAACCTGAAAACTTTATGGATGTTGAGTGCTAGAACTAAGTCTAAGTTATTGTGAGATATGATATAGTGAAACAAGGGCTGCTATAATATTGTTCTAAGCATACATGATTACTGGAGATTTATTTCTTAAACAATCAAAACCTTATTGTTCCTCAATGGTGATAAATTTCTACCACAGCCATATATGCTATACATGTCTTAAACCTTCCACATAAGCTATTTGCTTTGTATTGAGTTTTGTCAAGTCTTGTTAACCCTTATTGAGAGTCTTATCATGCCCCCAAGATCAAGATCACGTACACACTACATACATATATGCTGCTTCTACACTGGAAGTACGCAACCACATGCCTTTCATTTCCACTAAATAAATGCTCCATGTATTAAAGTCATAGCAAATCTCTCTTAGTTATTATGGTAGAAGAGACAAAATGCTATGTAAAATGAAAATAAAAAAAGTGTCGGTGCTAGTTTTAGCGGGTGCTAACACCGGCTATGAATTTGTGTTTTGCGGTTGAGGCTTCGGATGGTGTGCAAGGGGGAACACATCATTTATACTGGTTCAGACCAAGAGGGCCCCACGTCCAGTAGAGAGGCGGATCGTGTTGCCTTATACCGGGATGCTTGTAGTAGGGGTTACAAGCTGAGCGAGAGAGGGAAGTGCTCCTAAGTCTCTTGTGAGCGTGTAAGTGTGTACAAGTTGCTCGTTATTGTGTGTGGTGAAGTGGGGTGTGTGAGAGCTTGTGTGCCTGTGAGTCCGTTCTAAGGCTGACATCTGCCCACCCTTTTATAGTCACAAGGGATGGGCGAGGGCAGCGCGTACATTGCCATGCATGTTACACTTGGGAGTGGTTGTCACTGTTTGACTGTCATCAGCTACGGTCTTGTCTCCGCGTCCCAGGGGTATGGCCGTAGTGGTTCGTACGATCTTGGTGAGTTCCAAGACGGCAATAGTCGTCGTGATTACGGCGCGGCGTAGTGTCAAACCCGATGGCTGTCCTCCTGCATGATGTGACAAGAGGGTGAGTTACCTCGGGGCTTTATCTCCCGAGGCTCAGGATTCCTGGAGGCGTGGTGAAACGGAGCAGGGCGACACCTTCCCTCGGGCACATTTTCGGCTTTCGGACAATGTTTCCCGAGGGTTAGGTGGGCCCGGATGGAAGGCGTGCTCGTCCTTTCGAGCGGACAGTGCAGCGGGTGCTTTTCCTATTCTTGCATAGCCCGTTCGTCAGGTACTTAGGCTGTCGTAGTCGTAGTTGGTAGATCCCGGCGCAAAACGGGGCGGAACACCATAGACCATACTGGGGAGGATATGGCCGTAGTGGGTCCATCAAATCCGTTGCCAGGGAAGTCCTGACAGGTGGTATGGCCGCCGTGCGTGTGCGAAGCACAGTCGCGTCGAGAATCTTTGCCTGACGGGACAGTACTTGTAAAGTGGTCAGAGAGGTCCCCTGTGATCCAAGATTGCTCCGCTGACGTCAATTGTGCGTTGGATGCTTCAGAAAGATTGCGCCCGAGGGCGATGGGGGAGCTCGGGTGAATCAGAGAATCGGCGCCCGAGGGTGCCGCTTTCCTGAGCTCTCTCGGGGAGGCTCGGGCGAATCGGAGAATTGGCGCCCGAGGGTGCCGCTTTCCTGAGCTCTCTCAGGGAGGCTCGGGCGAATCGGAGAATCGGCGACCGAGGGTGCCGCTTTTTCGAGGGTAGGCTGGCGTTGATGCAGCATTGTCATGGGCCTCCGTAAGCGCGGCCTTCGCGGGCTTCCACAGGCTTTGCCTGGGCTGGGCCGTGTTGGAAATATATGTTTTTGTATCGAAGTTGGGTACCCCATACTTTGGTACCCGACAGTAGCCCCCGAGCCTGTGGTGGAGTAAAGGCACTCCTCCACAGGTTCAGGCTGGCTTTTCCTGTCGAGGAGATAAAGTATAGGTCATTTTCTCCAGTGGGTGCGCGCGAGCGCACCGTCGGGTGTAGCCCTCGAGGCTTTGGAGGGATGTTATATCCCTCCAAAGGCTTAAAATCGTGATTACGAGTCCTCAGGTGTTCTTTGATTTATTTAGGGGAGGTGATCCCTTGGAAACGGAGCCCCCGAGCCTCCCATCGTGAAAGGGAGGTCGTTCGGTAGTATTTCCAAGGTGCAGGGTAAGTTCCCGAGCCTCCGTTTTCGTATCGGAGATCGATCGGGTTCTTCCGTGTCTTTTTTGTTAGTTCGACCTTCACGCTCTTTTTTCTGAAAGAGGAAGGTTTGGTCCTGCTCGACTTTCTCGATGGGGCACGAGTCGGCATTTCTGGTGAGCTACAAATAGGTTGGTCCAAGTAGAGGTCCGTGCCCCGTTCGTTGGGGGTCGGCTAGTGGCCTGAGCACACTCCAAATGTTTCCCGAGGATCAATTAGTGGATGTCGGGTCCCTTCGATGGGTCCCGAGGGCCTGATGCCTCCCACGGAGGGATTCCACGTAATTGACTCGCTACTGGGACTTAGACACAGCACGGGATGTCCCTTGTGACGCTCGGGCATCGGGATATTGGCCGTTTTCGTGACCCATCCGCTTGCTGTCCCTAACTCATTTTCCCTAGGGCGATTGTTCGAGCCACTGTGGGCCAGTCTTCGATCCACTGGGAACGTAACGGGCGTCCGAGCCCGAGGTTCCTTCGATGGGAAGGGAAATGTATCGGCGGAATCGAGGCGAGCGGGCATGATGATTTGGCTCGACTTTTGAGGCGCGAAGCATGATGGACGCGACGCTTCGGGGCAGTTGTAGGGTCGAGATGGCGGAGTAGAGGGGGTGAATAGTCCTTTTTAACAACTAATCGCAGCAAAATAAAACCTATTCGGTTCTAGCAATAATTCACCCCTCTAACTATAACTCTGTGCACCTTGTAAAATATCCTAGCAAAAACAAAGGTGCAAGCCTAGTTTGAGCTTCCCTAAACCGTTCTAATGCAAGGTCACACAAATCTAAGCACTAGTACTTTAAGCACGGGGGAAACTCCTACCAACTAGCAAGTAAAAGCGCACTAAGCACCTAAGCTCACTACGTGCTCAATGACAAGGATACACAATCCTAATCAAGGAGCGCAACTTGATTAGTTACACAAACTAATCAAGACATACACAAGCTAAGAACGTGAGTGGCAAGCTACACAAGCTAACCGGTCTCACAAGAGCAACTACAACTACACAAGTAAAGTAATGCACAAAATAATTAACTTGTATAGAAGGGAGCAAACCATCGCGAAGGATGGGAAGATGTTGACGCGGTGATTTATTTCCCGGAGGTTCACTTGTCGCCGCAAGCTACGTCCTCCGTTGAGACAAGCTCCAAGGTTGCCGCCGGACCTCTTGCTAGTGGTGACCCGCAAGTCACACTCTCCCACGTGGAGTGCTTACCACAAGCTCTAGCACTTGACTCGGCCAGACCACTTGTCGCTCTTCACATCTCGCTCTACTATCGATGCTCTTCACGATCTCCCGCGGGGTGAGCTCCAACCCCTCACAAAGCTTCTCCGGAGCCAAGCACAATCTTCTTGCCTGCTTCACGGAGCCACAATCCACCAAGCCATCTAGGAGGTGGCAACCTCCAAGAGTAATGTAACACCCCTGGTGTTACGATAACTAAAACCGGCCATGTCATCATGATTGCATGTGATTCATCCCGCATAAAATCATTGTAACTGTGCATCACTAAGACAATTTTTATTTTTACATATGAATGTGCTTAGGTACCTTTGATTGACTTTATGATTTAAATAATTGTTTGTGTGTATGCCTCTAAATCCAAATAGAAAATAAAAAGGAAAACAATTAAAAACCCTAATCTGACCTGAAACCCTAAATCATAAACTAAATAGAATCATGTGTTGGGCCTTAAACAAAAGTTGTAAATCTTTAAAAGTTGAGCAACTTCTATTTTGGGCAATTTTGATGTTATTAAAAATAAATTCAAATAAAATCTTAATCTAGGTTCTAAAGTTTAAACTTGAAATACAAATTCAAAAACTAGTAGGAATCTGATGATGGTCTTTTAATAAAAGTTTTAGCCCTTTCAAAATGGAACAACTTTTATTTTTGGAGATTTTGAAGTTTACCTGTGAAAATTTAAATTAAACCTCAGGTAGTGTTGCCAATTCACAATTAAAATGCCATTTTAAAAACTATCAAGAATTTGGACAAACTCCTTTAATGAAGGTTGTAAAGCTTTTCAGGTTGAACAACTTTTGTATTTAGTGATTTTCATGCTATTGAGTTAAAGTTTAAATAAAACTCAAATTGGTGTTTAAAGATTCAAATTTGGAATGTCATTTCAAAAATTGTTAAGAATCTGATAAAACTCTTTTAATGAAAGTTTTAGGGCTCAACAAATAGAACAACTTTTACATTTGCAGATTTACAAGTTATTGAGAAAAATCTTGAGAAATAAATAGGATTTGAAACTTAATTTCAAATGGCCAGTTACCCCTTTTTGAATAATTCAAAAAATATTCAAAATTTCAAATAGCTCCTGAAACCAAAGTCGTTCATCACAAAAGTATCTACAATTTTTATGTAGGCCATTTTTTGAGTTGCTAAAGAAATTTGAAAGTAATTTGGGAAAGAAACCGGATAGCAACAAAGTACCAGCTACAGTAGTGGGGGGCCTCCCCTGTTTCATGCGTGCCGCCACCTGCCACGCTGCGCGCGTGCGTGCGCCGCCTTGGTACCGTGCGGGCGTGCTCTGTCGACACAGGCGAGAGCGTAGGGGCCCCCACGTCCACTCTGAGTCGTCTCAGACTCCCTTCCCCGACGTCTTATAAGATCACCGGCCGCGGTTGCCGCTCGTCCTTATCCCCATCTCGCCACTGATGAGCTCGCGGTTAGGGGCGAAATTCGTCGTGCACAGGCCATATTCACCCTCTCCATCTTCCATGATCATAGTTTAGCTCCTTGCGCATCTATTGAGCCCACCCGCGCACCCTATCATCACCGGAATCACCTTGCACGCCGTCGTCTTCTTCGCGGCCGGCAGACGCGCCGCCGCCCTCGGTTCGTCCTGACCTGAGCACCTCGGTGGGTTTTTCCTCTTCCAATCTTATGTTCTAGGTTTGTTTGAGTGTTGTGAACTTCACTGGCTAGACGGTTTTGTGAGCCATGTATAGAGGCCGCCAGAACAAAGCCCGTGCCGCCGGAGTGAGCCGTCGCAGGCATGGTCAACATCAACGAGCCACCTCCGCACGTCCTTCGCCCCTGTTTGCTCGAGCATCGAGTCTCGGTGAGTCTCCTAGACCTTCCCCGTGCCCTAGATCGAGTCCTACCGCACCCTAGTCGCCGGAACGCCGCTCGCCGGCGAGCAGCCGCCAGCGGTCCGCCATGAGCGCAACTGCGCATGCTCAGGTCACCATTTAGCCAAACCAAATATACCATTAGATTCATCGCATCTTGGGGAGTTTAACGACCCGCTGCAGCCCCCCTTGGCCACTGTCGGCCGCCCGCGGCCTTGGCCGGGGCTGGCCAGGGCTGGCCGGAGGGCAGCCAGCGCGAGCTGGGCCGGCCGAGTTGCGTAGGGGCACGCTGGGACAAGGAGAGAGCCGAGCTGGGCTAAAGTGGGCTGGTCTGTACTGCTGGCCTGACCTGTGTAAAGGGGTTTTTCATTTTCTAGGAATATAAATAGTGCTAAACCTTGTGATTTTTGTAGGAATAAATGTGTTGTCCTAAAAATCATGAAAATTATTGCAGATGCTCTCTGTGTTATGGTGAACACATAAAAAATATTAAATAAATGTTTTGAGCAATTTCTGTATATGGTAAAAATTCCTCATTTAATTCACAAATGGGACTTTTAGGATTTTTGTAGGATAGAATAATACTCTAAAAATCATGAAAATTGTTTTGACACTGTTTTGTACTGCAGGATACCTCGACAAAATTTTGAGATTCATTTGATGATATTTAGTTATACCCTTAATTGTATGCTTTAAGTATTAGTTGATAATTATCAAAATGATTAGGTCATGAAATAACCTTGGGTGAAATTTTGGAATTGGGTGCAGGCCATGGTACGCTTCCACCACTGTTGCTCCATGGCAAGTTAGTTACTTGGTTGATGTGCTCATGTTCCAAAAAAAAACTAAAAATGCTTTTTGGTTAATTAAGCCCCTCACTTGTATATTCATGCATGTGTGTATGTATGTGATATGGATGGGTTCTTGAATGCAACCTCTTGGGTAAAAAGGGGTAGTTAACTATGTTTATTATATTATATTTTATGAGTCCTGCGATATGCAAACGTAGGAAGACTTGCCTGATAAAACAATTGAAAGTTAAGTGAAATCCTAAATGTTAAGAAACAAGTTGGCTTGTAACTTTATTGTGAAAGAAAGTCGTACCCAACTTTCTAAATGAAGTTTAATTTCTAAGTGATTCACAATTGAGTGTATCCCATGCATCATGGCATACATATCATCATGTTAAGCATTGCATTATTATTTCGTGTAGTGAACGCGCGATAATTATTATCAGAGGCAAACCCCGAGTAAGGTCTTCACTCGGTGGACGTGGATCTTTCTCGGTGATTGACTTCAGGGTTCTATCTGCTTCAAGCAACGGGCAAGCCCCGGTGCATTCAGCCCTTTCCTTGTGATTTACAAAATATTTATAACTTGAGTTAATCTACTGCATTAGGTTTATAGGAGTTGATTGATAACCCATTGATGCATTACCTCTCCTTGACCACGTATTATACCTGAGACCCTGATTTATTTAAAGTATTGAAAAAATGCTTAGTCATGCTTAATTGCAAAAATACTATTTTGAAAACTGTGATGATATGAAACAAATGAATCATTTTATGGGATTGGTATTGTCCTCGTTTGGTGATGGTGTACTTGGCCAGTTCATTATTATCAACGTGGATGGGTTTTTCCGTTTGGTTGGCCAACTGTTTGGGTTAGAGTCCCAACTTTCGTCGCCATCGGGAAAGGGATGTGAAAACCGGGTAGTTACCAGTGTACTTGGGTTAGAGTCCCAATGCATGGTTGCTAACGGAAAAATATTAGGGACCGTTCGTTGTCAGGCCTGCTGTGATCAAGACTTTGCAACTAGCCACATACTACGGGAAGCCTCTGACTCCGGTGGCTCTACTGCTGGAACCGACAACCACGCACTGGGAGTGAAGAGATGGCGAGAGTAGCGTGTACCCTCGTGGCCGGCGTGCTTGGAGACTAGAGGAGTACTATGCTCTCGGGTGGCGCAGGACCGGTTCCGGGGTATGAAAAGCCGTGGTAGGCGGGGTTGGCATATGCAAGCTTAAGTGCTACATATGCAGTGTGGATAGGGATCCCCAGTTGGGTAATAATCGATTCGAATCGTCGTTGCTCCTCGGTTATGGAGACTTGATCCTCACACCTACTGCGAAGAGTGGTTCGAAACTAGGATGTTTTTGAATGGATAATGTACATGAAAGAATGTTGATATATGAGAAAGAACTTGGAGATATGATTAATGATTACTAATATTATTGAGATAAAATACTGAAAATAGGATTAGTATTGCTTTTCTGCAAAATCCTTTGACTCTTGCTAAGCCTTACCTTGACTCTCCTCAGCTTGCATTCCTGAGTCTCATTCCTTTTTCTTAGTCGGGTAAGTCTTGCGGAGTACCCCAGTACTCAGGGTTTGTTAACCCCCTGTTGCAGGTGAGTTGAGTGTATGGTTCTTCGTGGGACCGTACCGGTTGATGGATCGTGCATGGATGAAGATGTGTATAACCCTTGGGCAGGGTGTCTAGTTATGACGCTACTCCACTACGAAACTCTGGTTTGGGATAATATCATTGTAAACCTATGATTATGAAATTCTTCCACACTCTTTACTCTGATTCATTTTATTTGTGTAAACTGTTGTAATACTGCAATGCTTACAATGAGATCCTCGGGGAGTTAGGGTTTCCCAGGGAACCCGGCAGGCCACCTAGGTCAAGGGGAACTCGTGCAGACTAATTTTGGGTCCTTAGGGACGCTGATGGTGCATGTGGGCCCTATTATCAAGGCGGTTCTATCACAAGTAACAAGCACCACCGGCTTGCACCTCGATCACCTAGTGCCACTCGAAGTAATCTCACAATGCAATGCACTACCGATCGATCACTCACTTCTCCGATGTGAATTGTATGAGCACAAGTGAGTTGGAGAATACTAAGTCATGCACAAGCAAGGAAAACACATTCCCAAGGTGCAAGACCGTACCCACAGCCGGCCACACACTCCTAAAAATAGCCCTCAAGCCAAAGAAGCCGTTACCAACTCAAACCGGCCGTCGGACCGAGCGTCGGACCATCGCACGCGCTACCGTCGGACTAATGTTCATGGTCCGACGCCTTGGATTTGCGCCACGTGTCACTAGCCGTTTGAATCCAACCGTTACCGAGCTCTAATGGCTCTCTGGGAGCGTCGGACCGGAGCGTCAGACCATTATTTAGGGTCCGACGGTCTACAGAGAGTTTTTCCGAGAGTAAAATAGTGTCGGACTGGAGTGTCGGACTGTCTCGGGGTAGGCGTCGGACTATACCTCAAAGGTCCGACGCTTTAGCCCCTTCGAACGGCTATTTTCAGGGCGTCGGACTAAACCGTCAGACTAGTCCGACGCTTAGCGTTGGACTAATGTTTTCCAAGGTCCAACGCCTGCCCCCGTTCGGTAAAACGGCGATATCTCTTAGCTCCGAACTCTGATTTCGATGATCTTGGATATTTTGGAAAGCTTATTCAGAGGGCTACATAACCCATATGGTTGCTTAATCCAAAACTCAAAATGATAAAAGCAGTTTATCCATCCAAGATCTAACCAAGCCTCCCGCAAGCTCGAACTTCCACCCTTTTGCAATTGTGCCAACTCCAAAGTGTTCCACAACAATGTGCATGTGAGTTAGCATTTTCACAAACAGTTTTCAAAGGGTTTTTCACTCTTTCTTGCCATGCCACTCGATCCTAGCAATGCAAAGTTAGATCACTCCGAGTGGCACTAGATGACCGATATGCAAACAAGTTTGCCCCTCATGATAGTACGGCCATCTATCCTAAATCCGGTCAAGCACTTCTCTACTCAACCTTAGACCGGTGAAATGGAAATGCCCTAGGTTATACCTTTGCCTTGCGCTTTCCATTTCGATCACCGTCTTCATCACCTTCTCTGACACTATCGATGTCGGTGCAACACGTGCACCAACACCTCAACAATGATATGATCCACTTCATATCATCACGTGGCTTTTAGTTCATCGATCCTCGACTTCACTTGCTCTTCACCGTTGCGTTGGTCCATCGGCGCCAAGCCCACTAGCTTGCCCTTCACACTTGCAACCGGTCCGTCGACACCAAGTCATGTCTTGATCTTCTCCATCTAGCCACATGACTCATTGTCATGTCTCATGTGCATTTAGCTCCTCCATATCATATGTGTGAGCTAAGCATCATCTCCAAGCTATTTTCACCTCCATGGCATAAATGCTCACACACATGTACCTGTGGACTAATCACATGTGTAATCAACACTTAAACACATATTAGTCCACCTAAGTTGTCACTCAATTACCAAAACCAAACAAGAACCTTTCAATCTCCCCTTTTTGGTAATTGATGACAACTCTACAAAGATATAGAAATTAAGCGCATTAACCAAATTAGCCCTTCACACAAGTGTAAATTACTAACTTGGCTTTGGATTTTATGTTCCTTATCCATCTTTAAGCTCAAATCTTTAGACTTGGATAAGCTCCATAAAACCCAACTAGGTAGTGTTAACTCCCCCTACATGTGTGTTCAAATGGTTTGGTTTCAAATTTTCACACATGCATAAATATGGAATTTGTGGGAGTGCCAACACTACTAAGTGATGCTAAGGTGCATAAAATAAACCTTTGTAGCGTGATACCAATTTGCTTGATGTCAATTGAAGTTGCACCATTAAAGTCCATCCTTAGCATCATAGTTAGCTAGACAAGCAAAAATACTAGATACCCCGTGAGATCAACATTATAAGCAAGGTTCTAGTAAATACTTGAAAAACACAAGTCTAGCTAACAACCTATGCATGCTAGTTATCAAATCATCATTCAAACCTATACTAGCATACACCACACAAGTGAGGATACCACGTGTAGGAAACTAAGTGCAAATGCATGCAAGCATATGAATATGCACATTTCAAATGCAATTAACCATGTCCATGAGCTTGCTCCCCCTACTTGTGTGCCTCTCTTATACAAGAATTTTGATCCCCTTGTAATCTTCAATGTTGTGGATCATCCTTCTTGTTGGCCTATCGCTCTCCCATCATCGGCCTTCATGATGGTTCATCGCGTACTTCCATCCATCTTGATAATCTCTCCCCCATGATCATGTAATCCAATATCTTCCCTTATCACACAATTTCATATCTTTGTCCAAATCTCTCCCCCTTTGTCATCAATTTCCATAAAAGGTAAGCTCTCTATTGTGACAAAGGTGTGTGGTAGGGATGTTGAGGGTAGATACTTGCACATTTGATGGACACCACCATTTTTGAGTTGGAATGACACCACTTGAAAAACATCCATAGGATAAGATACCATATGTTAGGACCTTGCATCTCATGATACCAAATGAATAAGTATCTCCCTTATGCCATATGATCGGTCATCCACTTGAGCTATTGTTGGTGTAGGAAGTCTTTATCTTGATGATCACTTAAAGTTGAGGATCACTTGCACATATTGTTGGATACCACTTGAATACTTGATCTAGCCACCACTTGTGAGTACCAATGGAGTTGGACTTATACCACTTGCATGGATGCCGTCATGATGATCATAGTACCACTTGAAATTAAACTACTTGTAGACATACACCATGTATAGTAATACCACTTAAAGAGTAGTGATACCACTTAAAGAATAACCATGTGCATGCTACTAGTGATTTGGTGAGTCTAGATACCATTTCGAAAGAATAACTTGATATCCATTTTCATTGTTGTATTGTGCTTCTTGAACCATTCCTTTTTTTATGAGCTTGTTTCTCTTATAGTTCAATCTAACAAACTTGCATAAGTAATCTAACTCGGTTTGAACCAAAGACAAGCTTCTTCACGCCACTAGGGGTTATCTTGCCTATGTTAAATTGGATCCTTTTTACTCATTTAACTAGATCAAACACTAGGTTCACATGCTCATGAAAAGTCATATTTAACCACTAGATCAAACAAGACATAGAAGTAATAGTGGCATCATATGAACTTAAAATCATTTTATTTTTCATGAATGCACAACTATGTATAACTATATGCTCTAATCAAGTCCTTATCAAAATATGGATGCATATGCCATACAGTGATACCTTTGCTATCTCGGAGTAGAGGATAGTCATTTTCAATCAATCTCCAATAATAGCAATAGTGAAGTCCATCTGAAGAGCTTGGTGAAGACCAATCAACATCATGAATTCCATTCTTCACCCATATGGTCAAGTGCTAGCTTCAAATTGTGGTTAACTTGCATCTTTTCTTGATCAAGCTTGCTTAAGAAAATACCACTTGAATAAGCATGAATACCACATGTATATATATAAATTCTTCTCATTTGGTTGTTGCTTGCTCTTTAGATCAACCCTTTTGATTTGTTTCAACTAAGCATATTCAATGATTCTCCGGATCACCACTTCCATATTAGCCATCCAAGCATCACCCACTTGGTTTACCTACATAAGGTGGCACCCCCCGACGATCGGGAGAAGTGACCTCTCTCCAAAAAAAACATCTTCAATACTCACTTGAATTGCCTTTGCTTGATTGATCTAAGGACTTAACATGATGATCAACTTAAATTCTTTCTTTAAGTCCTTTTCTTTCTTCTTCATTTCTTGGTCTTGATCTTCAATTGAGCACAAATCTTCATGATCCAAAACCAAACAAATGAGACTCTCAACCACTTGTAATCATAATTCCAACTTGAGAGCCTTTCAATGCAAGAGATACCAAATATTTCCAATAATTCTCTCTTGTGGACAGATTCTGTTCCTTTTAAAGAATATACTATATCTCCCAATGTACATGTCCAATTGCCACGAAATTTTGTGGAGATGACCTTCTATGAGTCTACTAGCAGCCACAAAAATTTGAGCTTCATTTTACTAAGTATGAACTGCCAGCCATCATTTTCCTCCACACTGCTACATGCTGAAAACAGCTGCACAATAGTTGATAAGAACTACACCAAAACCAAAGCAATCCTTATCCAATACTCATGAAAGTTGTACAAAAACTTATACAATAAGTCCACACCTTGCATACCAAGTTTCAAGCAAATCCAATTGGATTTGAGCACTCAAACATGGCTTTCTTCTCAGCTAGCTCGGATTTCAGATTTTGGACAGATTTTGATACTGGAGCTATTCTTCTTCAAATTGAATCAATCTTGAGACAAACTTAGCTTGAATACTCTCACAAGACATATTTCCATTCAATCCATTTACTAAAAGTCATCTCATGATCATATCTAACCAAATTTACCCAAACTTGATTACTAAGCAATTATTCCATTCGGTCATCTCATAGCAAGCAACATATGCACATATATGCAATTCAATCAACTCATATGCATCCAAATGAATTGGATCAACAAATGATATACCTTGATGGTTCATAATCACCCATTTGCAAGCTTCAACTCAATGGTTTGCAAGTCATCAAATATTTAATCGATTGATCACCCACAACTTGATCTTTTGCACTTGTATGAATTAAGCACTTGGACTTCACTTCATTTGACTTGGCATTGGTTTGGATATGTACTAGTCTTCATGACTTGACTCAACATATGATGATCAAAATGAATTCCATTTGAATCAAGCCACCAATGCCCTGGTACCTACACACATTCATCCACTTTTTGATGGTACCCAAACTAGTTTGGGTCCTCTCAATTTAGGAGCAACATACTTTGGCATAGCCTTAGTATGGATAGCGGGATGTTTGGCAATAACAACCGATGAGGTACCATTGTCATCCTTCCTAAGCAAATTATTTGTATGAATTGAAATAGGCTTAGGAGTGTTACCTAGGGGACATGAATTTGCCATGTGTCCCCTTTCCCGGCATTAGTAGCACTTTTGCTTTGCTTGAGCCTTCTCTTTCTTGCTCATGTTGTGCTTCTCATTGCCTTGCCTCACATGGGTTGCTTGAGCCTTCTTCTCAAACTTGTTGGGACACTTTGAGGCAAAGTGACCCATTTCTTCACACTCGAAGCACTTGATGTGAGCTAAATCTTTCTTCACTTGATTCTTGCTCATCATCAACTTGGCATCATGAATGTGAGTTAGATGCCTTCCTCTTCCACTACCCCTTCTTGTCTTCTTCTTGTTCAAGTCACCATTGCAAGCTTCGTGGTTGGTCTTGACTTGATCTTGGGGTGTGTTGATTTGAGGCTTCACAAATCTCTTGTATAAGCTTTGTGAGCGGGTGAGCCTCTTGTCATCCTTCTTCAACTTGACCTTATCTTGGTTGGAGCATGATGAAGCTAAGTGGCCCATCTCATGGCATACAAAGCACATGAAATGAGCAAGCCATTCTTGCTCTAGCTTCTTCATCTCTCTCATATGTTCTCTTGCCCCATCTCTTACCTTTGATCTTACTCTTGTTGAAGTGTATGCCACTTGTATCATGGCTTGTTTGTATGTTGACTTTGCTTGATTTGAAGCCAAGACCACTCATGTCACTCACCATTCTTGTGTTCATTAACATATGGTTGAGGGCGGCACTTGAGTTGTTCCACTTTTCTATCTTGTTGCTCAAATCCTTTACTTGACTTTTAAGCTCATTGTTCTCCTTCAAAAGGTTAGTCTCACAATACATAATAGTAGAACAAGAGTCTAATTGTGAAGAACATGACATGAAAAGCAAGTCATCACAAGAGGTGGATACATTGTTCATTCCTACATCACAAGGGTTAGTAGCAACATATGATTGATCATTTGACCCAAGTGATGAGCTCTCACTAGTTTTAAATTTTTCATTAGAAAGCTCATTAGTGAGAAAATCATGGTTTTTTACCAAATTTTCATGAGCAACACAAAGCTCCTCATGAGTCAATTTTAGCTCCTCATGTAAACAACTCATGACATAAAGTAGATGCTTTTGTTGTTCACATGTGTTCTTTAGAAATGAGTTTTCATTAGTCAAATTCTTTGTTTTGTTCATCTCATTTTCTAAAGCATTAAAGAGTTTGCACACAAGCTCAAAATTTGGATTATCACAATCAATAACACATTGCCAATAGATACCTTTCCATTACCGAGTGATGTGTAGCAATGCGATGAGGATGAAGAGCTTGTGGATGCATCACTCTCATAGCCAACGTCAAGTGAGCTTGAGGTAGAATCATCATCTTTCTCACTTGACCTTGAGGAGGAGCACTCCTCCACAATCACCGAGTTGTGGATGTGCTCAACTTCCTCAACTCCGTCACCAAGCTTTAGCTCTTTGGCTTCATCTTCATCTTTGGAGTCTTTGCCATACTTTTCATTGAGAAATACCCAAATCTCATGGGCGGTCCCAAACTTCATGATTTGTCCAAAGATGCTACAATCCAAAGATCTATGAAACATGTCAATTGCAAGGTAACCGAGTTGTAAGCATTTCCCTTGCGCTTCGGTAGGATTGTCCTTATCAATCGCATGGGAAAAGCCTACATCTACGATCCACCATATTTGAGGAGAAATAAACTTAATATTGCATTCCATCCAATTTCTCCAACGTGCAAAGTGTGTGCCGTCAAATGTGTATGGACACTCAACATCTATCCCATAAGTCGCCATCCTCTCGGGTCGGTTAAGACCACAATTGAGAGACCAAGCTCTGATACCACGTGTAGGGTCGAGATGGCGGACTAGAGGGGGCGTGAATAGTCCTTTTTAACAACTAATCGTAGCGGAATAAAACATATTCGGTTCTATCAATAATTCACCTCTCTAACTATAACTCTATGCACCTTGTAAAATATCCTAGCAAAAACAAAGGTGCAAGCCTAGTTTTGAGCTTCCCTAAACCGTTCTAACGCAAGGTCACACAAACCTAAGCACTAGTACTTTAAGCACGGGGGAAACTCCTACCAACTAGCAAGCAAAAGCGCACTAAGCACCTAAGCTCACAACGTGCTCAATGACAAGGATACACAATCCTAATCATGGAGCGCAACTTGATTAGTTACACAAACTAATCAAGACACTAGTTCTAAGCTACACAAGCTAAGAACGTGAGTGGCAAGCTACACAAGCTAACCGGTCTCACAAGAGCAACTATAACTGCACAAGTAAAGTAATGCACAAAATAAATAACTTGTGTAGAAGGGAGCAAACCACCGTGAAGGATGGGAAGATGTTGACGCGGTGATTTATTTCCCGGAGGTTGACTTGTCGCCACAAGCTACGTCCTCCGTTGAGACAAGCTCCAAGGTTGCCGCCGGTGGTGACCCGTAAGTCACACTCTCCCACGTGGAGTGCTTACCACAAGCTCTAGCACTTGACTCAGCCGGACCACTTGTCGCTCTTCACGTCTTGCTCTACTAGCGATGCTCTTCGCGATCTCCCTTGGGGTGAGCTCCAACCCCTCACGAAGCTTCTCTGGAGCTAAGCATAATCTTCTTGCTTGCTTCACGGAGCCACAAGCCACCAAGCCATCTAGGAGGTGGCAACCTCCAAGAGTAACAAGCACCACCGGCTTGCAACTCGATCACCTAGTGCCACTCGAAGTAATCTCACAATGCAATGCACTAGCGATCGATCACTCACTTCTCCGGTGTGAATTGTATGAGCACAAGTGAGTTGGAGAGTGCTAAGTCATGAACAAGCAAGGGAAACATATTCCCAAGGTGCAAGACCTTACCCACAGCCGGCCACACACTCCTATAAATAGCCCTCAAGCCAAAGGAGCCGTTACCAACTCAAACCGGCCCTCGGACCGAGCGTCGGACCGTCGCACGCGCTACCGTCGGACTAATGTTCATGGTCCAATGCCTTGGATTTGTGCCACGTGTCACTAGCCATTTGAATCCAACCGTTACCGAGCTCTAATGGCTCTCTAGGAGCATCGGACCATGCGTCGGATCATTATTTAGGGTCCGACGGTCTACATAGAGTTTTCCCGAGAGCAAAATAGTGTCGGACTGGAGCGTCGGACTGTCTCGTGGTAGGCGTTGGACTATACCTCAAAGGTCCGACGCTTTAGCCCCTTCGAACAGCTATTTTCAGGGCATCGGACTGAACCGTCAGACTGGTCTGACGCTTAGCGTCGGACTAATGTTTCTCAGGGTCCAACGCCTGCCCCCGTTCGATAAAACGACGATATCTCTTAGCTCCGAACTTCGATTTCGATGATCTTGGACATTTTGGAAAGCTTATTCATAGGGCTACACAGCCCATATGATTGATTAATCCAAAACTCAAAGGATAAAAGCAGTTTATCCATCTAAGATCTAACCAAGCCTCCCTCAAGCTCGAACTTCCACCCTTTTGCAAATGTGCCAACTCCAAAGTGTTCCACAACAATGTGCATGTGAGTTAGCATTTTCACAAACATTTTTCAAAGGGTTTTTCACTCTTTCTTGCCATGCCACTTGATCCTAGCAATGCAAAGTTAGATCACTCCGAGTGGCACTAGATGACCGATATGCATACAAGTTTGCCCCTCTTGATAGTACGGCCATCTATCCTAAATCCGGTCAAGCACTTCTCTACTCAACCTTAGACCGGTGAAATGGAAATGCCCTAGGTTATACCTTTGCCTTGCACTTTCCATTTAGATCACCGTCTTCATCACCTTCTCCGACACTATCGATGTCGGTGCAACACATGCACCAACACCTCAACAATGATATGATCCACTTCATATCATCACGTGGCTTTTGGTTCATCAATCCTCGACTTCACTTGCTCTTCACCGTTGCGTTGGTCCATCGGCACCAAGCCCACTAGCTTGCCCTTCACACTTGCAACCGGTCCGTCGATGCCAAGTCATGTCTTGATCTTCTCCATCTAGCCACATGACTCAATGTCATGTCTCATCTGCATTTAGCTGCTCCATATCATATGTGTGAGCTAAGCATCATCTCTAAGCCATTTCCACCTCCATGGCATAAATGCTCACACACATGTACCTGTGGACTAATCACCTGTGTAATCAACACTTAAACACATATTAGTCCACCTAAGTTGTCACTCAATTACCAAAACCAAACAAGGACCATTCAGCAGTCGATGCGGTTGCGTGCGCGAGGCTGGCGGCGATGCCGGGATCATGGCGGGTCCCACGCAGTTAATGCGGCGGATTCTCCGCACCTAACACGGCTCACCGCCTGGGTATATAAGGGAAGGTCATGATTTTTTCTTTCTACCCTAGCCATTCGCTTGCGCAGCCATTCGCCTTCTCGCTTCCGTTGCCCATCTCCTCGTCCTCGTTGTTTGCCCGAGTGAGAAGTGCCACCGCGGCCGACATCGTTGTCTTTTCCACAGCTCTTCGTCTTTAGCTCGCCATGGCTTCCTCCCCTGTTGCCACCGATGCCGCCGCCGCCGCCGGCATTCTCAGGTTGGAGCCGTGGCCGCGTAGCACCGTGACGGAGGCGGACCTGGAGCGACTCGTGGAGCTGGGGCTCCTACGCCCTCGCACCGACACGGAGCGTCCGGAGTGGGTCGTGCCATAGTGCGACCACGACAAGCCGAACCCGACGAGGGGTATGTGGTGAGCTTCATCGCCTACCACGAGCGCGGGCTCGGGTCGCCGCTGAGCCGCTTCTGCCGGGCAGTGCTCTTCAGGAACAGGCTGGAGCTCCACAACCTCACCCCCAACTCCTTCACGCAGGTGTCGATTTAAGTTGCCCTGTGCGAGGTTACCTCAGAGTACCGCCGCACTAGGACCTGTGGCGTCACATCTCCCGCGTTGACTGGTACACCAAGGCGGCTGGTGCGAAGAAGCCGCGGGAGATCCCGCGCACGGGGGCTGTGGCCTCGTGATCCGCTCTGGCTCGTACATCCCCTGCAAGGCCCCCTCCTCCAACAAGGGCTGGCACCACGGCTGGTTCTACCTCCGCAATGACGGGGACGTCTTTCCCAAGTTTACGGGAAGGGCGTTCACCGCTCCCCTTCCTCAGTGGGAGTGGGGGTGCCCGGCTAAGGAGGCCAGGCATTTGAATGTCTACTTCGACGTGCTCCAGGTGTTGCGCGATCGGGGTCTCACGGGAGCCGGTGTGGTGGCCCAGTTCCATGCGCGGACGGTGCTGCCGCTGATGGAGCGCAGGCTGGCGCTGAACCAGATACTGATTGGGGCGTCGCGGGAGGGCACGGCGATGCTGCCCTAGAATATTGGCGAAAAGGAGATCATGCTTCGCATTAAGTACATGGTGGGCTGGCATTCTACCTGGGACGAGGTGAACCGGGTGCCCAAGCGCCCCCGCACTGGCTTCATCGCGCTGGTGAGCACCGCTTGCATCGCCGTCTTTGTGATTCCCCGGTCTTCTAATTTCTTCTCCTTCCATCGCAAGGCCTTTCGAGGGCCGGGAAGCTCTCCCCCCTGTCCCGGAGGACCAGCTGCAGCGGACCCAGAAGCGCTTGCACGCCGAGGAGGAGAAGGCAAGAAAGGACAAGAAGACCGCCCTGAGGAGGAAGAAGGCCTAGAGAACCGAGGAGCTTGCCCAGCTTCGCCGGCGCCGAGGGCGACGGGAGAGCCAGAGGAGGATTTCGCCACCGACGAAGATGACGAGGAAGATGACGACGATGATGATGATTTGATGATCCTGTTGGATCGGCCTGCAGTGGCCACAAAGACCGCCGTGGGCGCCGATGAGCCAGGAAAGGCTCCCATGTCGGCGTCTGCCGACGGATGTGCCGGGGCTCGTGACCCGAGCCCCCTGGCAAAACAGCCGAAGACCGCGTCTGAAGGCGTGGTCTATGGCAGCGAGACCATTGGAGCCATGGCTCCGCCTTCCAGGGGCCGCGAGGGCCCGCTGGAGTGGCCGGGAACGGGCTCGGGCCTGGCGCCCGAGCCAGGCCAGGCTGTTGCCGGTGGGACCGAGGGGTCCTTGTTCTGGCGCACCCTCCCTTCCGACGCGTCACTAATCGACGCGACGGCCGAACGCGGGGGGAGCGGAGAGAGGATGCCGTCGGGGTCGGAGCTGGCCAACGCCAAGACGTCGGACGTCGAGCTGGGGTCCTCCTAGACTCGGGCATCCCCGCCGAGGGGTGGCGGCGTCGAGACGACCTCCGGCGCCTAGGCAGGGCCCCCGTCTCAGGGCGGGGCTGGCCCTGAGGCCGAGGTAGCGCCCACTCCTCCGCCGGCGGCGCGGCCCGCGTCGTCCGCCGGGCCCGTCTCCTCGCCAAGCACCGGGACGAAGAAGAAGACGGCGATCCCGAAGACTAGGTAAGTAGCTCTTCCGAATCGTTCTTTCACCGATTTTTGTTCTCGTTTCATGGATGCCCGTCTTCGCGTTCCTCGCTCCAGGAAGCGTCCGGGGTCGGACCTCCAGGTTTCGCACCTAAAGGTCCTGAAGGCGCAGGGCGGTGGCACCGCCGGGAGAGGCGCCCGGTCGCTGGACGAGGAGGTCCCTCCTCCCGTGGGCCCTGGAACGGTGTCCGAGGGACCTTGTTCAGGGGGAGTCGCTCCGTCTGCAGCCACCATCGCCGTGTCTGTTGCTTAGGCCACCGTCGTGGGGGCCGTTTGGGCGTCGACCTCCGAGGCCCAAGTCTTCGCCGCTGGGAACGCTTCAGGAGCGTCGGCCGAAGCTGCCTCTACGGGGCCGGATACTGTGGGTGCGGTGGCGATGGACATCGGCGCGAAAGCCCCTCGCGAGGAGGGCCCCTGGGCAATGGCGCTGCGGCAGGCCCCGCCCCGGGAGTTGACCGCGTCCCGGATCGCGTGGACAAACCGTGCGGACCCTCAAGCGCCGCCCGTCTTCTCGCTCCGAGATGACCTCGAGGCCTCCAAGTGGGACGCCATCCAGGAGCTCGGGCCGAACTTGGCGACGGGTCTCCGAGCGATCGCTGGCGCCCTTGAAACGGAGCTCCCCGCGCAGCTGCAGGTAAGCCTTCTTGTTCGTCGGATATGTCTCGCGGCTTCGTCCACATACATATGTGCGTGCCTTGACCGCTGTAGTTCTTTCCCTCCTCTAGGACCTTATGCATACCTCCCGAGACAAGTCCCGCTTTCTTCGCCGTGGGCTCGGGCTCTGGAAGCAGCTGGACCTCAAGGGGAAGGCCCTCGCCCGCGCCCAAGACGAGCTTGCCTCTGTGACCGCCAAACTCGCCGAAGTGCGCGTCGACTGCACCATCATGAAGGCAGAGGTCGCGGAGGCAGAGAGTCGGGCTGCCGCCTTGGCAAAGCGGGCGCAGGAGCAGGAGAGCGCCTTGGCCGAGGCAACCAGGGAGCACAACGCCGCCCAGAATTTCACGGCTGAGAAACCCTCTGCCGCCGAAGTCTTGGCCAAGGACCTGAGTCAGACTCAGGCGGCTCTGACTCGATCCGGGAGGAGGCCCAGAAGGCCGAGGAGGAGGCCAACGGTATGTGTCCTGTCGTATTACTCGTCTCGTTTTACCTTGGGTGTTCGACGCTCGGAGTTTCTGTCTTACCTTCTTGTTCTATCATCGCAGTCCTACAGGCGGCTTACAACGGTGAAGTCACTGACCACCAGGAGCTGCAGAGGGTGGCGCACGCGCTGTGCGACTCCCTTGGTTCCAGAGGAGAGCCCGGAGGGGAACCCTCGGGCAGCTCGCTCCGGAGCCGGCTGGAGGCGCTTCATGGCCGCGTCGGCGTCCAGCTGAAGGAGGCTCTGCTGGCGGGCGTCTAGAAGACGCTGGTAGTGGTGAAGTCCCATTATGGGAACTTCGAGGCTGAAGACGACGAGCTCCAGGCGCTGGTCGATTCGATGAAGGCTCCAGGAGAAGCGCTGGCAAGCCTCTTCTAGGATGACGTGGAGCTCCCCCTGAACCTTAATTAAGGGAGAGAGAGTGAGAGCTGGGCCATCGAGCCCGTTTTTAGGAAGAAAACTTCATGAAAAACAAACATGCGGCCCTTCGTGGCCATATTTATGTAAATGTTCGTTGTTTGTTTTCAATTCTTCTTTAAGTGTTTCCCTTGCTGATCCTAAGCCTGGGCTATCGAGCCTCGGGGGACTTTTTTCTGGGCATCGTAGCTTTAGTGACGTAGACTCGACCATAGTCCTAGGGTTTTGGCGAAGGGAAAGCTTGAAAAGAAAAGTTTAGCCATGTCTATCCGAGCCTTCTTCCTTTGCCGAGCGTTGAACTTATTAGTTCTCTTCTGAGCGCGAGTCGGCCTTCGGGCGAAGAGTGGTGAGTGAAGGTGCCGTAGCCCTGGAGCATAGGCGGCCTCACGACTCGGCCGGCTCTGTCTTCTGGGACCTCTTGTGCTCTTCCGAGTTTTATAAGTTCGTGCTCGGTTTAGGCGAGAAGGACGTTCGGGAGACAGAAAATTTCAACGCGTTTTGAAATTTCCAGTTTCGATTTTCACTGAGGCTCGGAGGAGTCCGGGGGTTCCCCCGTCCTAGCCCCCGAGGGAGGATTGGCCTTACCAGAGGTAAGGCCGAGCCTCGCTCTAGTGCATGGAAAAAAAGATACGCTCGTTTGCTCCGAGGGTAGTCTCGGGCTAGAATCTTAAAATCATAAAGATAAGAAAATGGGTCCTTTTTATTGATTTCAAGATTTACGAATAGTACACTGCTCGGAATCTTAAGGATAGAAGCGACGTAGCTGTTCAATGTTCCAAGCGTTGCTGTAGACCTCGCCCTTCTCGTTTGCGAGCTTGTACGTGCCGGGATGTAGCACCTCAACGATGACGAACGGTCCTTCCTACGGCGGTGTGAGCTTGTGGTGCCCCTTGTTGTCCTGCCTGAGCCGCAGTACCAGGTCGCCTACGCTGAAGGCTCGGCCTCGAATGCGCCGAGCGTGGTACCTCCGCAGGGTCTGCTGGTACTTGGCCAAATGTAGCAAAGCCATGTCCCGAGCTTCGTCAATTTGGTCCAATGCATCCTCGCGGGAAACCTGATTGCCCTGTTCATCGTAGGCTTGGACCCTCGGGGCGCCATACTCCAAATCCATGGGGAGGACAGCCTTGGCACCGTACACCAGGAAGAAGGGCGTGAAGCCCGTGGCTCGGCTTGGCGTAGTCATTAGGCTCCATATCACTGCCGGGAGCTCGGCCAGCCACCTCTTGCCGAACTTATTCAATCTGTTGAAGATTCTCGGTTTAAGGCCTTGGAGAATCATGCCATTGGCACGTTCTACTTGGCCATTCGTTCTTGGGTGGGCTACTGCCGCCCAGTTCACTCGTATGTGGTACTCGTCGCAGAAGGCCGGAAATTTTTTTCGGTGAACTGCGTGCCGTTGTCAGTGATGATGGAGTTCGAGACACCAAACCGATGGACAATGTCGGTGAAGAATAACACCGCTTGCGCCGAGCTGATTTGGGTGATCAGCCGAGCTTCGATCCACTTAGAGAACTTGTCGATGGCAACAAGTAAGTGGGTGAAGCCTCCGGGCGCCTTCTTGAGGGGCCCAACAAGATCCAGTCCCCACACGGCAAAAGGCCAAGTGAGGAGAATTGTCTAGAGAGCTTGGGCCGGGAGATGCGTCTGCCGAGCGTAGTATTGGCATCCCTCACAGGAGCGTACCACCTCGGTAGCATTGGCCACGGCGGTTGGCCAGTAGAAACCTTGTCGAAAGGCATTGCCGACAAGCGTCCTCGGTGCAGCGTGATGGCCGCAAGCTCTAGCATGTATCTCTTCAACTAGGCGCTTGCCCTGACTGAAGGGGATGCAGCACTGGAGGATTCCCGAGGGACTCCGTCGATAGAGGTCACCATCAATCATCGTGAAAGACTTAGATTTACGTGCCAGCCGTCATGCTCTGGTTTTTTTCGAGGGTAAGACTCCTCAGACAAGCCAGCTGACCAGTGGCTCGCGCCAGTCTGGCTCATCATCGTCCATCTCGGCTTCATCTTCGGTTGCCTCTGCGTCGATTTCCATTGCTTCGGCTTCGTCGATGTCACTGTCCTCAGCCTCGGTCACGGGGCGCTCTTCTTTTCCCGACGGACTCGTAGCCACCGAGGGGTTGCTACCGATTGACGGCTTGTAGAGGTCGTTGGCGAACACGCCCGTCGGGACTGTAGTCCTTTCGGACGGGATTTTCGCCAACTCGTCGGCCTCTTCGTTGTACCGACGTGTGACGTGGTTGAGCTCGAGGCCGTTGAACTTTTCCTCCAGAAGATGCACTAGCTTGCAGTAAGCGGCCTTCCTGGGGTTGTGGCACGTCGACTCTTTCATTACCTAATCCACAACAAGCTGGGAGTCTCCCCGAACTTCGAGGTGCTTGATTCCCAGCTCAACAGCGATGTGGAGCCCATTGACGAGTGCCTCGTACTCCGCTACATTGTTGGAGGCGGCAAAGTGCAGCCGCAACAAGTACTTGAGTCTGACCCCAAGGGGTGAGACAAAAACTATGCCTGCGCCGGCACCATTCTTCATCATCGACCCGTCGAAGTACATGACCCAACATTCTTTCTGAGTCAGTAGCGGTGGCAGTTGTGTTTCGATCCACTCTGCCACGAAGTCCACCAACACCTGGGACTTAATCGCCTTGCGAGGCGCATAGGTGATGCCATCCCCCATGAGCTCGATTGCCCACTTAGCGATTATCCCCATGGTTTCCCGATTCTGGATCACCTCCCCGAGGAGTAGTGCCGCAACTTGCGTCGAGCAAGGACGATCACGTACACCAGCTTCTGGATCTGAGGGTAGCGTGTCTTGGTCTCGGACAAGACCTCGCTGATGAAGTAGACCAGCCGCTGTGCCGGTAACGCATGCCCATCTTCTTGCCGCTCTACGACGATCGCTGCACTCACAACTTGGTTAGTAGCAGCGACATATAGCAAGAGATTCTCCTCTTTCATAGGGGGCACGAGAACCGGTGCTTTTGAAAGCAGAGTCTTAAGTCTTTTGAGGCTTTTTGGGCCTCGGTGGTCCAGGTAAAGTGCTCACTTTTCTTTAGCAACCGATACAAGGGAAGTCCCTTCTCGCCGAGCCTTGAAATGAATCGACTCAAGGCCGCGAGACATCCCATGAGCTTTTGCATGCCCTTGAGGTTCCGAATTGGACCCATCTGTGTAATGGCCGATATCCTTTCCGGGTTGGCTTCGATGCCACGCTCGGAAACGATGAACCCGAGGAGCATGCCCCGTGGGACACCGAAAACGCACTTCTCGGGGTTTAGCTTTATGTTCCACTTCTTGCGGCATTCGAACGCCTCTTCTAGGTCGGCTACTAAGTCGCCCGCCTTCCTAGATTTTATCACTATATCATCTACGTAAGCCTCAACGGTTCGCCCGATGAGGTCCCCAAAAACTTTGAGCATGCAACACTGGTAAGTCGCGCCCGCGTTTTTGAAGCCAAAAGGCATGGTTACGTAACAATATGTGCCGAAAGGAGTGATGAAAGAAGTCACTAATTCATCAGACTCTTTCATACGAATCTGATGGTAACCGGAATATGCATCAAGAAAGCAAAGTCGTTCACAGCCAGTGGTGGAATCAACTATTTGATCAATGCGAGGTAATGGAAATGGATACTTAGGACAAGCTTTATTTAAACTAGTGTAATCAACACACATTCTCCATTTTTCATTTTTCTTCTTAACCAAAATAGGATTAGCTAACCACTCTGGATGGAAGACCTCCTTGATGAATCCGGCCGCCAAAAGCTTCTGCACCTTCTCCCCGATAGCCCGGCGCTTCTCCTCGTCGAATTGGCACAGGCGCTGCTTCACCGACTTGGACCCGGCCCAGATGTCCAAGGAGTGCTCGGCGACCTCCCCCGGGATGCCTGGCATATCCGAGGGACTCCAAGCAAACACGTCGACGTGTTTGCGGAGGAAGTCGACGAGCACGGCCTCCTATTTCGGATTGAGGGTGGTGCTGTCTTCAGCACCTTACCGTCGGGAGAGCTCGGGTTGAGGGGCACCTCCTTCATCCCCTCAGCGGGCTCAAAGGTGCTCGTGGTCTTCTTAGGGTTGGGGACCTCCTTTGCCATCTTCTCGAGGTCGGCAATGAGGGCCTCGGACTCCACCAGCGCACCGGCATACTCGCAGCACTCGACGTCGCACTGGTACGCGTGCTGGTAGGAAGCGCCGATGGTGATCACCCCCTTTGGCCCTGGCATCTTGAGTTTGAGGTAGGTGTAGTTCGGGACTGCAATGAACTTGACGTAGCATGGCCTCCCGAGGATGGCGTGGTAGGTGCCGTGGAAGCCCACCACTTCAAACGTCAGGACCTCCTTCCTGAAGTTGTCAGGAGTCCCGAAGTATATGGGC
Organism: Eremochloa ophiuroides; assembly: GCA_038502445.1. Lineage (NCBI taxonomy): Eukaryota > Viridiplantae > Streptophyta > Magnoliopsida > Poales > Poaceae > Eremochloa > Eremochloa ophiuroides. The sequence goes on from JAHLJS010000002.1 coordinate 26,766,709, forward strand.
AGGTCGATCTGCCCGAGGGGTTGCACGCTCTTCCCGGGCACTATCCCGTGGAACGGGGACGTCGTGGCCCAGAGGAGCGAGCGGCTGATTCCCATCGAGTCAAGGGTCTCAGCGCATAGAATGTTGAGGCCGCTACCTCCGTCCATGAGGACTTTGGTGAGCCTTGTGTTGCCGACGACGGGGTCGACAACGAGTGGGTAACGCCCCGGCAATGGGACATAGCCCAGGTGATTGTCCCGGCTGAAGGTGATGGCGTCGAGGCACCAGTCAAGGAAGCATGGTGTTGCTGGTCCGACGGAGTAGACCTTCCGATGCTCGTGCTTTCACTGTCGCAGCGTAGGAGCGGTCCCGGGCCCGCCGAAGATCATGAGGCACTTGTTGACAAGCGGGAACTCATCGTCCTTCCAGTCCATGTCCTCCTGGCCTTGGCAGGCTTTTTGCTGGCATCGTCCTTGAACGCCTGCCGGCCGTAGTATTTCTTGAGCATCACACACTGCCCAAGCGTGTGATGCACCGGACCCTGATGGTAAGGGCACGGTTTGTTGAGCATCTCATCGAAACGGCCTCGAGGGGGCCGTGCCCCCTTGGGCTCAGTGGTTGCCATGAGGGAGTCATTGCGGAGGGGGCCTTTCCCTTCCCTTTCTTCTTTTTGCTGTTTGGGCCTCGGGAGGGGGTGCCCTCGAGGGCCTCCTTCCGTTTGCCCTTTGGGTCGGAGAAGAGGGCTCCCACCGCCTCATCCCCCAGGGTGAAGCTGGTTGCAATCTTCATGAGCTCGGAGACGCTGGTGAGAATCTGACGTCCCAGCTCGTGAACGAGCTCTTTGCAGGAAGTTCCTGCAGCGAATGCTCCGACGACATCGGAGTCGTCGACCTGGGGCAGCTCATTGTACTGCTTGGAGAATCACCAGATCTAGTCCCTGAGGGACTCGCCCGGCTTCTGTTTGCAGCTTCTGAGATCCCAGGAATTGCCAGGGCGCACGTATGTGCCCTGGAAGTTCCCTACGAAGATCTTGACCAGATCGCTCCAATCAAAGATCAACCGTGGGGGGAGATGCTCCAGCCAGGCTCCTGTAGAGTCAGCGAGGAACAAGGGTAGGTTGTGGATGATGATGAGATCATCCTGCGCACCGCTAAGCTGGCATGCAAGACGATAGTCCGCTAGCCACAGTTCGGGGTTGGTTTCCCCCGAATACTTGGCTATGTTGACCGGCTGTCGGAATCGGGGCGGGAATCTGACCCTTCGGATGGCCTCGCTGAAGACGCGAGGACCCAGGGCTCGGGTGAGGGCTCGTGGTCCTCGTCCGAGTCGTAGCGCCTGCCCCGATGGATGTTGTAGCCTCATGCGGCTCCATCGGTCTTTCGCCGACTGCGGGCCTGAAGGATGGCTCGGACGTCGACATCCTTGCCAAGCCATTGGTGAACCGACGGGGCCCTTGGGACCCCGGGATGCACCGAGGTCTCTCGCTCGTGGCGCGCCGCTCCGCCACGTTGGTGACTTTCAGCGCCACGATGGCGTGACGCTGAACTCTCCGCCTGGAGGACGGCTGCGTCCTCCAGGAGGTCCTTGAGCTGGTTCCTGAGCTACCGCGCCTCCTCGGTGGAGGGCTCGGGTATGCCTCGGAGCAGCATTGCCGCCTCCGTAAGCATGCGGCTTGCTCGTGGCGGGGCTCCTGGTGTCCCGGCTCCATCGTCGGCGATGATACGAGCCTGAATGTCCCGGGCCCGGCGACGAGCTGCTCCACCGGTGCCCTGCTGCTCCTCGCGTTCGAGCACGGCTCGCAGCTGGGTGAGGCGCAGGCAGTCCTCATCCATTTGTGCCTCAAGTTCTCGGAGCTGCTCTAGCTCCGGAGACTGGTGCGTGGGGCGAGACGTCCCAGCCCCTGGGTGTTGCTGCGGAGCTGACCGTGCAGGCCACGGAGTCGCCGGAGGTAGAGTGTGTTGCTGAAGCTGTGGTTTGGAGTGGAGGAGGGACTTCTGAAAGTGCATCTAGCCCTTTGGTGGGTTTTGGATGAATTGATGACAATGTTGATTAAAGGACTAACCCGTGTGCTAAGTGTGAAACAGGGAATTGTATATCTCATATGTGCTTGAAATATTGTTGAAAGCCAAAATGATGGATTGCTATATGTTTCAATCAAACTCAAACACAAGACAACGATGAAAATGAGGTTATAGCAAAGGCTCATTTATTATGAGGTATCAATGATTCACTTGGAATCAAAACAATCAAAGTGAAGATGACAACACATTTGAATGGATGATTCAAAGCTAGTTGTGACTAAAGTGCTTGAGTTGGTGAAGATAGCAAGGAAAAGTCTTTGAGGTACTAAGCAAAGGTGAAGGGCAAGTAAAGGCTTGGCGGCCAAAGAACCTAGGTAGGGTGAAGAAGAGAAGTACTTGCATTTAGTAGATGGACTAATCAAGCATGAAGAACATGACATGGTGGAGAATCAAATTTGCTTATTCGAGAAGAAGCAATCAATGTAACTTGATGCATTGAGATCATCCCACAAATAAAATGTTGCAATCAAGTTACATGCTCAAGATAGTTTTTGCTCAAGATGAATTTCAAAATCACTCATGACATCCCATTGTTACAAAGTTGAAGAAAAACGGCTTGGTTCACTTGAATATCAACTCCAAGGTTTAAATTCGTTTTACATTTAAATTTGAGTTGATAGGAAAGCCGTACTATTAAGAGGGATGCATCATGATGATAGATGGTGATACATAAGTGCTCAAACCAACCCATGTGAGATATGAGAGAGGTAGGACGCTTCAACTAGTTGAGAGCTCTCAGGCTAAGCATACCGGACATGTCCGGTATTCATACCGGACGCGTCTGGTATTAGCAGTTTCAGCAGAGTTTTCCCTAACTCTCATGTTGTTTGTTTGTTGGAAGTTCCGGTGTTGGCTGGAAGTTCCGACGTGCCGGTAGTACCGACTCTGTATCGGTAGTACCGCTGGCACTTGGCGCCGAATCTCCTCCCAGCCAACTCGCTGCTCTCGGGTTTCAGAAAATATATTTCGGTAGTACCGGATTTTAATCCGGTAGTACCGGTTTTCGAGCGGTAGTACCGACCCTAAGAACGGTAGTACCGACAGCACTTGGTATCCAAGGGAGATCTGAGTTCTGACAGGTGACCGTTGGGGCAATACCGGATGTGTCCGGTATGCATACCGAACGCGTCCGGTATTCCAACGGCTAGTTTTGGGGAGTGGCTTATAAAAGGCCCCAAACCTCCACCTTTGGAGGCTGCCGATACTACTAACTTCCTTGACCTTCTCTGAGCTCTAGCAACACTCTCTAACCCTCTCTAAGTGAGTGATTGATCCTAAAGTGCCAAATCCATTTGTGGGTTTAGAGAGAATTCAAAATAGAGAGCAAGCCATCACTTGAGCACTTGTGCAAATCGTCGATCTCGTGGTTCACATTTGTTACTCTTGGACTCTTCGGTCCTAGACGGTTAGGCGTCACCGGAGAGCACCCAAGAACTTGTGGTGTGCCTCGGAAAGTTTGTAACGGTTCGATCTCTCCGCAAAAGAGATCACCTAGTGGAAGGAGCATAGCGGGTGAAATAGACCACGGCTAGAGTTGACCTGTGGTGTCCTCTAGAGCTAACCCTTGTGGTTGCTCGCAGCCGGCTCAACGGAGAGTAGGACCCGAGGGGGTGCTGAACTTCGGTAAAACAAATATCGTGTCTCACTTTGCATTCCTTTATTATTTGTGATTGTCTCCGTTGTGCAAGTTGCTGTGCAGGTTATACAGGCTTATATACATCACCAGGGGACTGTGTGAGAGATTGGAGAAGAGCAGCAAGAGTTTTGGAGCAAAACTGCACAGCCCGTGCATACCGGACACGTCCGGTATTAGCTCTCTGTGCGGAATTTTGTGCCATTTGTTCTAATCCTTTGTGGTGCAGGTGTTAGGCTCCTAGGTGTTTCATATTCAGTTTATATACTCTGTTTACTCCTTTGGGGGAGTTTGTTTCTTTGTGAGAAGTTTCTAAGTAATTAGAAACTCCGGTTCTAATCGTTTCCGCATTTGAAAGAGTAAATTTTCAGAAACGCCTATTCACCCCCCTCTAGGCGGCATCCTAGGTCCTTTCAACTTCATTGTCCTCTCCTGAGTAGACGTCCTCCACCCGTCCGTCGTCGGGGTGCACCAAGTGGTAGCATTCCCGAGCGGGGTCGATGTAGGAGTGATCGGAGTCAGTGACGATGCTCGGGGCGTCCTCCCACGAGTCATCGGGGTGGACGGTGAAGTCCACGTTTGCCCAGAACTCGTCGTCGTCGCTATGGCCACGCCGTGACGGTGAGGTCCAACCGTAACGATCCCACTCATCCGAGTATTCTCGGGGAGTGAGACTGTCAGAGGAGTCCGTCTCCCTTCCGCCATACGCCCTGGGACTGCTCCCGGGAGAAGACGGTGGGGAGGCCACGTGGTCGCCCACGAGGTCATCCAGACGCTCGAGGCGATGGACAGGTGTCTCCACCAAGTCGCGCAGCAATGCACGAACTGCGCGGACGTGGGCGTCCATAGCGCTTTGGAGCCCGAAGAGAGACGGCGGTGCCCTCCCTCTCCCCCAATGAGGGCAGAGAGAGAGTCCTGTCGACGCCGCAATCCCGCCCTCGCCCGGCCTTCGGGCGGTTGGCGGGTGTGCGGCCGCCGGCGCCGGGGATGTCGGGGTGGCGGCTGGTGCGGAGTCGGTGCCCCCTGCTAGGGGCACCTGGTTGGCCGCGCTTCCCGCGACCAGGGGCAGGTTGGTGCAGTTGCGCCTCCTCCTCCGGGTCGGCCGGGGACGGCTTGCGGCGTTCCCCTCATCCTCTAGGACGGGCGGAAGCGTCGCCGTGGTCCCTTTCCCGGCCGCCTGATGGGCCGGAGTCAGGACGATGATGATGCGGGGCTCCGTCGGGCACAGGTTCATCTCAAGCCCTTGGCTGGTGGCCACGAACTCAAGACTCCTGAACCGGAGCACCGCGCCAGCAGGAAGTGTAGTGGAGCTGTCAGCCATCCGGAACCTGAGTCAACATGCAAAAGGCCCCTAACTGGCGCGCCAACTGTCGGCGCTAGTTTTAGCAGGTGATAACACCGGCTAGTAAATTTGTATTTTGCGGTTGAGGCTTCGGATGGTGTGTTAAGGGGGAACACAGGATTTATATTGGTTCAGGCCAAGAGGGCCCTACGTCCAGTGGAGAGGCGGATCGTGTTGCCTTGCACCGGGATGCTTGTAGTAGGGGTTACAAGCTGAGCGAGAAAGAGAAGTGCTCCCAAGTCTCTTGTGAGCGTGTAAGTGTGTACAAGTTGCTCGTTGTTGTGTGTGGTGAAGTGGGGTGTGTGAGAGCTTGTGTGCCTATGAGTCCGTTCTAAGGCTGAGCTCTGCCCTCCCTTTTATAGTCACAAGGGAGGGTCGAGGGCAGCGCGTACATTGCCATGCATGTTACACTTGGGAGTTGTTGCCACTGTTTGACTGTCATCAGCTACGGTCTTGTCTCCGTGCCCCAGGGGTATGGCCGTAGTGGTTCGTACGATCTTGGTGAGTTCCAAGGCGGCAATAGTCATCGTGATTATGGCTCGGCGTAGTGCCACACCCGATGGCTGTCCTCCTGCATGATGTGACAAGAGGGTGAGTCGCCTCGGGGCGTTATCTCTAGAGGCTCGGGATTTCTGGAGGCGTGGTGGAACGGAGCAGGGCGACACCTTCCCTCGGGCGCATTTCTGGCTTTCGGACAGTGTTTCCCGAGGGTTAGGTGGGCCTGGATGGAAGGCGTGCTCGTCCTTTCGAGCAGACAGTGCAGTGGGTGCTTTTTCCGTTCTTGCGTAGCCCGTTCGTCAGGCGCTTGGACTGTCGTAGTCGTAGTTGGTAGAGCCCGGCGCAAAACGGGATGGAACACCGTAGACCATACTAGGGAGGATATGGCCGTAGTGGGTCCATCAAATCCGTCTCCAGGGAAGTCCTGACAGGTGGTATGGTCGTCGTGCGCGTGCGAAGCACAGTCGTGTCGAGAATCTTTGCCTGACGGGACAGTACTTGTAAAGTGGTCAGAGAGGTCCCCTATGATCCAAGATTGCTCCGCTGACGTCAATTGTGCATTGGATGCTTCAGAAAGATTGCGCCCGAGGGCGATGGGGGAGCTCGGGCGAATCGGAGAATCGGCACCCGAGGGTGCCGCTTTCCCGAGCTCTCTCGGGGAGGCTCGAGCGAATCAGAGAATCGGCGCCCGAGGGTGCCGCTTTCCCGAGCTCTCTCGGGGAGGCTCGGGCGAATCGGAGAATCGACGCCCGAGGGTGCTGCTTTCCCGAGGGTAGGCTGGCGTTGATGTAGTGTTGTCATGGGCCTCCGTAAGCGCGGCCTTCGTGGGCTTCCACAGGCTTTGCCTAGGCTGGGCCGTATTGGGAATATGTATTTTTGCATCGAAGTTGGGTACCCCATACTTTGGTACCCGATAGAAAGAAAGATGGACACAAGAAAGTCCATAGAAAAGAAAAGAAAAATATATGAGCAAGTCTAGGCTCATGAATAAAGAAAGGAAAAATGATAGCCATGTCTCGAAAAATTTATTAGAGAGAGATACAATTTCAAATAAAGGAGCATTATAATATTTTCCACACACTTGCACATCTTGATCTAAGGGCATGGCATTTCTCTCTTTGGATCCAAGCTTTGACTTTACAATATATGCAAAGTAAGTATGCTATATTCTTTCATTCCTACCTTAAGCTCCACATAGGCCATTTTTAGAAGTAGGATGATAAAGAGAAGGCAATCTTTACTTTGTGCCTTGGTAAGGAATCATACACCATTTGAGCGACATGAGAGAAACATATGAGGAACATTAAGTTTTCTTTTGCAAAATATTGTTAAAACCTCTAGTATGAAACTTGCGAAGAATGAGAAAAGTAGTGCTCAAGTTAAACTGTTCTGTCTCTCAACCATCTAAGGCAAAAGAAAGGCTATTAGCTCCACAAAGGACTAAGGTAAAATGGGTGAATTCTTTATAGCCAATTTTTCCATTCAAAAGAGAAGTAATTTGTTGTGCACTTGGTACTAAAAAAATATGAACATTGTAACAACTCCTGATCCACCGAAGCTAAGTTTAATTATTTGCTCGATACGAACAAAGGTTAAGCTTGGAGGATCTTGTTGACGGTAGATATACCATAAAAATCCACACTCAAACACCGTCAACAGGCCTCGGATTCAAGGAAGATCAACATAACATGAGCATATTTTTATCAATAACTAGTTACACTTGTACTCTTAACTTGTGAATGCAGGAAAAATCAAACAGAGCTGAAATGAGCACTTGGAGCCCAACTAAGTGGGTCGGCCGAACCATAAATTTGGGAACCAAGTCATGACATTTCAGCAAATAACACAAGGAAGCAGATAGAAGAGAGTGGAGCACCTGGAGGGCCCACAGGTGGTTCGGCCGAACCACATGTGGGGCCCACCAGGGCTCTGCTGACATGGCACGATCCGTGTGACTTCCTATCCAGCTCAATTCCACCTTTGGATCAAAGCTGTGTTTCCAATCAACAGTGGAAGATTAAAGCACATGAATCAAGGCATGAACCGACAGAATCGAGACAAAACAAGTACATAGCCATACTCTATGACAGATGGGGACACTGTTGATGGGTCCACCTTGCCATAGGTGGTTCGGCCGAACCTCCCATGGTAGGCCCAGGCCACCGACGTGCTCCACCGCCTTCCTGCATGCTTCCCACGTGATGGTTTTGCCACTGCCGTCCATTCAAGTCGGTTTCAATGACGGTTTATCCAAGGGCCAAGGTGGAAAGGCACACAGATCGCTGACCGTGGCACCCCTCCATCTCCCCCTATAAATAGAGGCTGCATCCACCCTCTCAAGACATGATTCATTCAAGATACAAGTGAAGAGTAGTGTAGTTCCACCTTAGTAGTAGTTGTAGTCTTGTGTGGGAGTTAGAGTTGAGTCGTGCTGCGCTCGGGGTCTCTGGAGTCGTCTGCTGGAGAGTCTGGTATAGCTCTTGTATCTTTCTCTTTCTGTAAGACTTATCTACTTTAATATATTATTCCTACTTTACTTTACTGAGTCTTTACTTAGTGCATTACTTTAATAGTATTGTTGTGAGTTATCATATTAGTTGGTCGGTTTGCATTAGATTGTGATCCTGTAACCAGCTCACGTGTGTAGTTCATCGCCTGTCATAGGGTGCTCTAGTTGTCTTGATCACAGCTAGAGTAGTAAGGGTTAGTGTAAGCGTGGTGCTTAGACTAGATCTTACCTTTGAATGCCGCTTGTCGCACGGATTGTTCATGGGTGCTAGCAGGTGGTGACAGCCCTGTCTAGTCTTAGTATCCTTCCACGTGTTTTAGGCAAGTTCTTAAAAGGTAGGCTCCCATAAGAGAGTAGGCGCTTCGGGCAGAGGTTATATCCTCTATTGTCTCGCACTACCCCCTACACACCGGAAGTAAGGTAGCAGTCTTAGTGTACTTCGTCCATTTGATAGGATAGATCACAGGAGTAGAGTTCGAATCACAGGAACCTTTCTCACTCGTTGTCCTCCCACCTAACTACACTACACTAGTTATCTTTTAGCATTTCATTTGTTATCTTTGAATCATCACCTTTCTATCATACTTCGATTACTCCCTCTGCACTAGTTGTGCTAAGTTGAGATAGATTTAAGGATCTCCTTCTATTAACATTTCTAGCAATCGCTTTCCCTTAGGATAAAATAAATAACGATACCTTGGAATACTCCCGGGTAAAGTACTACAGCAGTATATTCTGTGCGCTTGTGGAATTATCCAATAGACATAAGAAATACCCTCAGGGCACTTCTGACGCCGTTATCAGAGATAGCCTAACACCCTATCTCTGGTGGTTGCGCTAAGAAGTTTCAACACCAAACAAAACAGGCTGTCGGACCGACTGTCGGACGCTCACGCGCGCCACCGTCGGACCAAAGACCAGCGTTCGATGCCTCCGATGCGCGCCACGTGTCACTAGCCGTTTAACGTCGATCGTTGAAGCACAACGGCTACTTCGCGCGCCACTTCTCCACCGTCAGACGCTCAACCCGTCGGACTATCGAACACCAAAGTCCGACGCTTCCAGAGAGCTACCCGAGAGCTCCAAACCCCGTCGGACGCTGTCCGACGCCCAACGTCGGACTAACACCTAGCGTCCGACGCTCTACAGCTCGCCACGCGTCGCTGCGCCAGCACGCCACCACCGCGCTGCACCGTCGGACTCTGAGGAAATAGTCCGACGGCGAGAGTCCGACGCTCTCCCCAGCGTCCGACTCTCATAACCGCCTGCTACCGTCGGACCAGCGCAATAATCCGACGCTTGCACTGCTACCAGCGTCCGACGCTCACACTTCAGCTAGGGTAAGCCATCGGACCAAAGCCAGTGGTCCGACGCCCCTCTTCCTTAGCGTCCGACGCTTCTCCTCTTTGCCGAAAACCGCTGAATCCTGTCTTGCAAGCTCGGCAAGAGGAAAAGAGAGAACCACACCCTCTCTACCTCACAACTTCACCTCCAAACACCTTCACCTTTGCAAATGTGCTAACACCACAAGTGTTCAACCTCAAGTGCATATGTGTTAGCTTTTCACAATCATTTTCACAAAGGATTTTCTCTCATTTTATCACGCCACTCGATCCTAGCAACATACGCAAGTTAGATCACTCAAGTGGCACTAGATGACCGATATTCAAACAAGTTTGCCCCTCTTAATAGTACAGCTATCTACCCTAAATCTGGTCAAGCATTTCTCTACTCAACCTTGGACCGGTGAAATGAAAACGTCCTAGGTTATACCTTTGCCTTGCGCTTTCCATTCCAATCATCGTCTTCATCTCCTTCTCCAACACCTTGGTCGATGCCGGTGCAACACATGCACCAACACCTCATTAATGATATGATCCACTTCATTCATCACGTGGCTTTTGGTTCATCGATCCTCGACTTGCTTGCTCTTCACCGTTGCGTTGGTCCATCGGCGTCAAGCCATCACCCGAGTTGCCCTTCACACTTGCAACTGGTCCATCGACGCGAAGCCTCATCTTGATCTTCTCCATCTAGCCACATGACTCCATGTCATGTCTCATGTGCATTAAGCTCCTTCATCACCATATGTGTGAGCTAAGCAACTCTCTCCAAGCCATTTCCACCTCCATGGCATAGTTGCTCACACACATGTACCTGTGGACTAATCACCTGTGTAATCAATACTTAAACATATATTAGTCCACCTAAGTTGTCACTTAATTACCAAAACCAAACAAAATCCTTTCACCCCAAATAGAGGACTCCCCGTGAAAGTGAATTTTAGGTTGTTCTTAAAAAAAATCCTATCGTTTGTCCCAGGACCAAAGCACAGGTCTACCTGCGTGAGAAGTTCTTCTTCTTAAGACACTCAGTCTACCTGCGTGAGAAGTTTTCCTTCTTAAGATACTCTCGCAGGTCGAGTATCTTGACCGGCAAAATAAACACCCTATTTTATACTTTTGCCTTGAGCTTTCATAGGATTTTGTTTTATCTTTCTTCTTTTCAAAGATAGAATCACTTGATCAACACTTGTGGCCATCATTATCATCTCCATGGTAGCCATCCTTGCTCCATTTTGGTGTGGATTTAACCTAAAACATAGACAACAACATTAGGATAAAAGTTAGTCCACTAGTTGCCTCATCCCGGCAGTCGCGTGTGAGAGGCCACAAGCCCCACGGGCGGGAGGCTCCGCCCCAGTGGCGGCGGGGTAGGCCATGACCTAGTGGCCACGGGCCCCAGCGGCCACAAGTGGGAGCCCGCTTGCCCCAGTGACCACGCTCCTGTGGCCACGCCTGGGAGGCCGCTCGCCCCGACGGCTGCAACTCCCGATTGTCGCGCACCTGCCATGGCAGCAGCGAGCCCTGACGGTCGTGAGCCTGCCCAGGCTGTCACGAGCACCGGGAACCACAATCTCCAGGACCTGTGCTACCCAGCGGTTGTCACGACTCACTCCTCCCTTGCGCTCTCCTTCTCCGTGAGGGGCACCTGCTGTTGTCTAGGCCTTATGGGTCCCATTTGTGTCAGATGAAGTGGGGAGTGGCTACTTTTTTTAGCTTCATCCCAACTCATCCCTCTGTGGGAAGGGAGAAAACCAGCCTCACCGTAAAGTCGTTTTGAAATAGCATGTTTTGGCAAAAAAAAAACAACAACAACTCATGAAGCTCTTGGTGAAGCCATGCCAAAGAAGTCCTAATCTGTTTTCTCTTCATGCCTTTTGATCAAATTTTGGCTAAATATTATAACACTTTGACGGATCAAAACAAGTGAATCTCGGTCCGAAGTTATCAAAAAAAAATTAGATTCACCCATGTCTATTAGTTTTGAAGTTTTTTGTCATTTAAACCCAAACCCTTGTTTTGGTTACGAGAAACAATCACGGTGTACGAGTTTAAAACTCCATCCTCGCTCCCTGTTTTTGTGATTGCATCGCATCGCTTTCTGTTGGAGTGGCGTACTCCTCCTAGAGATCGCCGCAACACCTTCTGCGAAGTTTACCGTGAGCCCTTGTTGATCCGCATCACTAGACCATCGATAAAAGCAGCGCACCATGAAATTAGCAATTAACGGCGAACTCTCTAGGCCAGGACAGGATCGGATGGGTATGCTGCTGCGGTGCTGCCATTTGGGCGGCAAGGCAGGCAATGGCCATTGCCGGAGGTGACGCGCAAGGCCGACGACGCATTTCCCCACCGAAAACATGCATATACAAATACAAACAACGTATGGATTAATATATTCCGTCGCTATTACGCGCTACCAGCTAATTAATTAACCGAATGAATAGCATCGAGGAAACGGCAAGTTGGGCAGCAGCCGGTTGCACCAGGAACGCATCGACGAAGTCCACAGTCCAGACAAGAAACTAGCAAGGTATAGGTATGTACTGATTGGAGAGATTGTTACATCGATCTATATAGTTAATAATTCCAGGATCCAGACAAGAAAATCCCGGACGCCTTACCGTGTGAGGCGGAGTGCCCAGCCTCAGATATGATCGATCGTCGGCTTCATTGTTAACGTGATACACTAATAATCAAGTTGTTGGCATTTATACTCGTCAGGTTGTGGCTTGTCGCCTGAGCGGACGACGGCACTGGACCGTGTGTGTGCGCGCGCGGGTAGTAGTATAACCTTGAGGACGAAGTAGTCCAACCGCAGGGCGGCAATTTAGCGAAGCAGCATCATTTCCACCGAGGGCAAACGCTAGCTAGCTAGGTCAGCGAGAAGCAGAGAGAGCTAGCTGCAGGAAGGATCCAGGTCGCGGAGGCAGGCATGGCGGGAAGGTGGAGGCACGACGACAACCCGTTCGAGGAGGGCGACGGAGACGTCGTCAACCCCTTCTCGGTACGTTTTCAGCTCGTTTGGTTGGGGATAATTGAAAGCAGGCTTATAGCCTAGTAATAATTGGACTTTTGGTATTTTGGTAGTTCAGAGGCTTGGCCTAGTAGCACCTTAGATCCTAGGTTCGACTTCCTATGGAAGGTCTCTAGCTAGCGAGGTGTCTGTATTGTTTACTAAATCATTCATCCTGTTTTTTTTTTCTAAAAATAAGCGTTGATTTCGGGTCGTGCTGATTTGTTGTAAGAGAAAAATACTGTTTCGTAGCTAGAAATAAGCGTTGATTGGTCAAAAGAACAAGCTGATTGTAATTTTATGGCTTTGATTGGAAGATCAAGTTAAAAGCTACCCTCTCCGTTCCAAATTAAGTACATATCATTTTAGTTTTCTTTTATATCAAAATGTATCTATCTCTAATTAAGTTATAGAGAAATATATTGATATCTACAGGATTAAATAGAATAAACTATCAAGACACATTCCATAGAGAAATATATTAATATCTACGACTTGTTTCTTTTTTTGTTGTTGTTGTGGTTGCTTCACCCTTGTTGTTCTTCATTGCTCTATTGTATTTGTTCGATCTAAGTTTTCTCCTTTTAAATATAATCAACAACTCTTTTGTCTAATTCGTACAAAACTGAGAATTTAATTAAATATAAATGTTGTGCATCTTTTGATAACCTTAACTATAGTTGGAGAAATGTAACTTAGAATAAACTTAAGTGGCCTCTAACTTCGAACGGATGGAGTAACCGGAATTTTCATATATAAATATATAGTTCATAAATATATACACTACTGGAAAGCCGAAATTCCCTGACGACTTACCGTCAGGGAAAATGGTAAAACCGTCAAGGAAATGCAAATTTAATTTCCCTGACGGTACCCCCATCAGGGAATAACCGTCAGGGCTGGTTCGACAGGGTAAATGTATATTGCCTGACGGTTAATCGTCAGGGAAATGCAATTTTAATTTCCTGACGGGGAAGAACCGACAGGAAAATAGTTAAACCGTCAAGGAAAATGGATTTTCCCTGTCAATTTTCCTGTGTGTTTTACAAAAACCGTCAAGTTAATTCTATTTACCCTGACTGTTTATGCAATAACCGTCAGAAAATTTTGAAACCGTCGGAGAATTTCAAGTTTCCAGTAGTGATAGTTCCTAACTGGTCCATATGTGGACCTATTTTCATATAAATAAAATTCTAAAATACAACAGAGAAGGCAACTAGCGTCGCCCGCAAAAACTAAAATAGGTTCATACGTGGCTAAAGCTAAAGTTGTTTTCTCTCCTTGTCTATGTATATTAGCTTTAGCTTTTTATAAGGTCATATTGCTCTTTGCATTTAGCTACTATTTTTAGTCTGGGTTTCATTTCCACTATATATATATTAAGTAGTCCTCAACCACATGCCTTTGTTCTCAAAATTCCATCTTTTCTGATAAAATATAGATGATATTATTTCTTAATTTATTTCTATAATAATCCACATGATTTTTATTTTCATAAAAGGAAATATCATTTCTTTTCTTTTCTTAGGAAATGTATTTTTTATTATATATACTGTAATTTCGTTTGTTTAGCAAAAACTGTAATTTATTTTAGATATATAGAACGGCGGGGAGCATGGGCCCATTACATTTTAGGCCGAAGTGAACAAACGGGCCTTGGTTCTACTAGGCTCGAGTCAAGCCGGCCGCCGGCCCAGCAGTCTGCTCGTCTCGCATCCCAGTCCGGCGGGCGGCGGCTGCTCCGTCCGTACTCCGGTGCACGGCGGCGACACCCAAACTGCGGTGCATAGTCACTGGTACTTAGCCCACCCATCTCAGACGCTGGCTTCGGGGTTCTCTCGGCACGATGGTGCTGGCGGCAGAGCAGCGGCGGGCGCTCTGGAGGATGGTCGGCTATGCCTACGGCGCGCGCCGCCGCAACAGTCGTGACCTCTCGCCGCGCCGGAGGTACTTCGTCTGCGGGATTCGCTATTGATTAGACAGAACTTCGTCATTTATCACTGTACTTTATCCATTTCTAAGTCGGATTGGGTGTTTTTGCTGTTACCTGAACAATTGCACGGAGTACCCAAAAAATTGCCAAATAACAAATCGCGCTATTATCTTAGCTGTTACCTGTTATGTTCTTCCTGCTCATCACATGATTGGGCGTTTCTTCACCCAGCTTAGTTGTTGCAGCTTAGCTTCCGCTTAACTCACTTCTCTACTATTTGTTGTATAAGAAATGAAATATCTTATACTTGGTCTGGTGTTGCTATGGATACTAGCGATTTTATATGGTGTACCCATATTCCATGCTGTTGTTTGTTCTATAAGTCTATCGTATGATTCTCTAACCCATTTAATCATATCGTTGATGTATCAACTTAACAGGTCAATACAAAAAAATATCATGGAATCAAACACGTGACAGAGTGACACAATAAAACTGTACTTCTACATATCTTTCTCATTTGTGTTATGCCTTGGCAAAAGAGAAGACGAAAGTATGTTGTGAACAGCACATAGGCATGCGCACACACTTGCAAAGCTCTGAATCAAAATTTAAAATTTTATTACGGAACTAAAGTTGTGTGTGTGTATGTTTCATTATCTTTGCTTTGGCTCAGCTTTACTGTCTAAGGATCATATTTTTTTACTCATGTAGCATCCACGCCCAGCTCCGCTCCCTCATGAACCAGCTGGTTTCTACAATGACATTGGTGCATCTGTAGATATCCCACTTGATACGAAAAAGGTAGTTTGACTGCTTGAATTGCTTGGTTAACTATCATTTACTACGATTTTAGCCTTTTTCATTGATTTTGCACTATTCAATCATTATGCAAAGCTTCAAACTTACACATGTATGTTCAGATGATGTTCGGTTCCATGTTTCCACTGTAAGCTAAGAAATAAGTTTGCTATCTTTCTTTTGATTGAACCTATAATTGATTTTTATATGTGTCCTACGAAGTCACTGATATGTTGTGGTATCGCAGAAAAAAAAAATACATGCACGTGTCTGTACTCTGTAGGAATGTGATAGAAAACTCCATAATATTCTAAATAATTCTATTTGGCAAGCAGTCATAAAGCAGAAAACTATTTGTAAGGCTGATAAAAAGGCTAGAAGTTAGGTTCAGGCTAAAGAAAGGGATTAGAGACTAGTTTTCCTTTTCCCTTAGCAGTTTTTCTATGTTTTTTCTTTCGATCTCAGTGTATCAGATCCTTTTGTGAGTTTGTCTACATAATCCAGGACCTCAAGAAAAAGGAGAGGGAACTTATGGCTAAAGAGGCTGAGCTAAATAGGAGGGAAGAGGTATATACTAATTAAATCGAGTGTATGATCTGCCATTTACTGTTGTTGTTTTATCGAGTATATGCAACTAACTTTACAAAGTTTTGAACTTTAGCATTTATTCTAATCATTATATTGTATAACTTTGTGCTCTTTCTCTAGGAAATAAAAAGAAGGGAAGAAGCCCTTGCGAGAGGTAACCTTAATTTTGTTTTGTGCATGTGCCATTTTTCTTCAGTATATCCCATAAATTTAAATTATCACCCCTCTTTTACATGCAGCTGGAGTTTTAATAGAGCCCAAGAACTGGCCACCGTTCTTCCCCATCATTCATGTTGACATTTCAAATGATATACCCGTGCACTTGCAGCGAGTACAGTATGTTTCTTTTGCATCACTCCTAGGTATGAAGCTAGGAAATGTTCTAATTAATCGAAAACTGTCCTCTTTAAGAATTACTGGCTTTCAAAAGTATTGTACTAATACTTTTTTGCAATTTTTATCATGCAGGGTTGGTCATATGCCTCTTCTGGAACATTTTATGTGTATCTGGTGCTTGGATTACAGGGCAAGGTATGTTCATAAAAATTTTTATTTCGTTTTGTGTGCTTCTAATACTCATGTTATTTAAATTTTCATTTCTGCTACTTAGTTAGTATCAATGTTCTTCCATGCAGATCCTAGGATCTGGTTTCTGGCAATCATATACTTCATTACTGGATGCCCAGGTGCCTACTTTTTATGGTACCGACCTCTTTATCGTGCCATGAGGTACTATATTCCTACTGAGCTTCCAGAACTATTTTATAAAGTTTCTGTATGAATTATAGTATTTAAAACATAAGATTCACCTGATATTATAATGCTTTCACCAGAAAGGATAGTGCATTCAGCTATGGATGGTTCTGCCTATTCTACTTTGTAAGATTTCTTTAAAAAACAAGATTCTTTGTGTAGTGTAATTTCTGTTCCATGGAGTAGAAAATCTGCTCATAACTTGAGTTGTCTCTGCAGTTTCACATTGCTTTCTGCATATATGCTGCTGTTTCTCCGCCGTTCTTTTATGTGGGAAGATCATTGGCGTAAGTATTTTGATAGCATCAGCTCTTTTCTCATAGACACTGAAGTTTACATGTTTCTTATTTTATTACAGCTACATGTTTCTATGAAAAAATTGTTGTATAATTGGGGTTCATGTTGAATATAAGTAAAAAGTTGCTTTGTTGTTTCCAATTTTTAAAACTCAGTGTGATAAACTTGCTAATTTCTTAGCTTTCTCTTTTGTGCACTACCTTGCTATTCAAACATAATTTGCTCCATTTGTCCTATCTTATTATTTGCAGCGGAATTTTTCAATCGATCCGCGAGATAGGCGACAATGCTGGTGTTGGGGTGAGTTGATACTATGTCAATATATGTACCATGCAAAATACAAGGAATTAGAAAGGATCGGTTATCTTGCCTTCTATGAAATGTAGACAGAAGTTAGAATCAAATCGTTACCACTCCAGTTCCCTCTGTCAATATTTCTATGCTAACTAGTGTAACAATATCAAGCTTGCTTTACCAGTGTTGTCCATCCCATAAAATGGCTTGAGCAGAACTATAGTTAGCTACTCCTACAAGTTACTGCTGGAACCTGAACCATTGGCATAATTTTGTGAACGCTTTTGATGTGACATGTTCTTCAGACTGAGGCTAGGCGCAGGGAGCGATTACTGGAATAACTTTTTGTCGCAACCATTTCCACGAGTCTTATATACCACTGATACCCTTCGTTGCTCACAAGTACTTCATTGGCTTTCAGATAATGTACTTCATTGGCTTCGCGATGTTTGTGCTGGAGTCACTGCTGAGCATCTGGGTTTTCCAGGTAGGAAGGAATACATCATATACTTGAAAAAAACAAACAATTCCTCCATGCCCCTACCAGTGGTCATGTGTCTCCGACAAGTAAACTTGATTGGGTTTTGGTCTGCAAAATGTCTGTTTTCTGTGGTTTGCAGAAAGTGTACTGGTTCTTCCGCGGGAAAGGTAACGAGGCGCAGATGAGACCTGACGCCGCGTCTCGCGCGCCACCGTTCTGATGGTGCCTTGTCCCGAACCAGGAGAGAAGATGAATGAAGCATAGTATGTGAATTAAGTTTGGTGTGACCGAGTGAGCGCTGATTTACACTTGTTGGTTGAAGGAAGCAAAAGCAGTTTCGGGGTGCTGCATCAGGTCAGGCCAGCAGCG
Source organism: Eremochloa ophiuroides (assembly GCA_038502445.1). NCBI lineage: Eukaryota > Viridiplantae > Streptophyta > Magnoliopsida > Poales > Poaceae > Eremochloa > Eremochloa ophiuroides. The sequence goes on from JAHLJS010000002.1 coordinate 26,784,626, forward strand.
CCAGGCGCACGCACAGCTGTAGTACCTGCCATTTCTGCCCTGTGGGGTTGGTTCCTTTCTTCCCTGAAAATGAAAACCCCGAAAGGTGAAACAGAGCAAATGGAAAAGACAGTCCTGCATGTGGCCGCAGATGATTGCTTTTGCTCCTTTTTTGCACATTCTTTTTTTGTGATTATTATAAACTCACATAGTAGCATTTCTCATGAGCCATGCTGTAATCTGGCGATTGCAATTGTGTCATGTACTAATCACGTCTCATGTGTGAGCCGAAAGGTGGTTTTTTTTTTTTTTTTTCCGTGGCTTCGTACATCGGGACGGTTGCACGGACAACGGCAGCAGGTAGTAGGAATTAGGATATGGCGACGCCGTCGCTTTCTGGATGGCGTGGCTGGGGCGGCAAAGCCAAAGGTTTACCGGTGGCGGTGGTGCCTCTTCCATTCGTTGCTACGGCTGCTGATGATGCGTTTGACGGCGAAAACTATAGAGGTAAAAGCTGACGGCTGACAAATCCACGCTAAAATTTTCGTCGCCCTGACCGACCCTGCCCGTTCTAGACGCCATGGACGACGGCTGCTTCTAGTCCGTCTGCGTTTTCTACGCGTTGGCCGCTGGGTGGGGGGAGTACACAAGGAGGAGGAGTAGAGGTCCAATTGGGCTGCTGCGTTTTCCTCTGCTGCCGCTACTGGTTCTTTTTGTGCTGCCCTGCCCCGAGTGCCCCTGTCCTGGTCCTCCTTCCCCTTGCTGACCTCGGAGCGGAGCAAGGAGACGCCAGGATTCCATGGCGGGGAGATCGCGGTACGACAACCCCTTCGAGGAGGAGGGCGGCGCCGACGAGGTCAACCCTTTCGCGGTAAGCCGGCCCAGGCCCTCCGGCCGTCTCCTCCTCCCCCTTGCTTTGATTCATTGCTTCTGCGTATCTACCTCCTTTCCTAGCTACTGCTGCTCCTGCTGCTGCTGCTGAGCTTGACTGCTTTGGTGATCAGACTTGTGCCAAAAGTTCAGTTGCAATGAAAAAAGAACAATATATATACTCTTCAAAAGAGAGAAAAGATTGCTTCTTGCAGACAAGAGATAAAAGATTGATTCTTGCAGAGAATAGACGATCGCAGACTCTGTATCTATCAATCTATGCTATTGAATTCAATTGTGTTCGACTTTCTACACAAACATGATCATGCAGGGGATCTGAGCTAAATCGCCTCCAAGGGGACGGATGAGTTTTAATTGTATCAATTTTTTTTTTCTCAAACTGTATGCACCAACTTGTCAGGGAAAAGTCATGCGCCAGTGGGTTGTGATCAGTTACCTTATTAAAATTCAAATTTATTCTCAAACTTCCAGGTGAAGGATTCGAGGAAAATCCTGTCACCGGCTTTACTGCTGTTAATAGGATAACCATTTCTAGTTGCTTGCAAGCCCTGTTACCTGTGCTTAGAGTTCATACTATGTATGCAGAAGTCCTTATCAACGTTACCTGAAAAAAAAACTGTTCCTTGTGTAATGAGACCATGACCATGAAAATTGCTTGAAGTTCATACTATGTATGCCCAAGTACTTATTAACGTTCCCCAAAAAAAAATCCAAGTTAGAAGAATACTTGTGCGCTGCTGATGAATTTAAAAGAAATGAAGAAAGGTTGCATATGATACATGCTAACGAATTGTCCATTATGGGTAAACAAGCATTGTTTTTCAGTAGTGAGGTGTGTTCAGGAACAGCAGAAGTTAGGTTAGCTGCAGTTGTGCACTCATGCTGCTCTTTTATCCAGGACCAAGATAAAAGAGGAGGATCAAGTGCTCAGTCCAGCTATTCTGGTGGCGCATTCTACACAACAGTGAGTGCAATGCTTGGAACGTTTCAGTAACAAAAGTAAAATTTAAAAGGCTTTAGATGGATGATCATGCGAATACAACAATTTGTTCGCGCAGCAATCACAACGCCCTGCTCCTCCTAGCACACGCCTTTCGCCTCTTCCTCCTGAACCTGCTGACTTCTACAATGACTTTGCTACCCCAGTGGATATCCCCATGGACACAAACAAGGTAGTTGCGACTATTCATGCTACTAGGTGGATGTTATTGTCTTAATTCTAGTAACATGCTAATCAATTCTTGATTGGTTGTCCATGCACATAGGACATGAAGACAAGGGAGAAGGAGCTTCTTGCCAAGGAGGCCGAGTTGAACAGGCGTGAGAAGGTAACTTGATCCAATACAGAGACTGGAAATTAGAATAGTTGGCATCAGCATGCTGTTCTTGATGGTTTTGTGGAAATGATCTTTTGTGTAACATACTATGGCACAAAAGTTTAGGAGAAACTATTGTGTACCTTGTACATTACCCCAGTTTATTGATTTCTCTGTTAAACCTATCTCTGCTCCATGTAGGAAATAAAAAGGCGAGAAGATGCTGCAGCACGAGGTGGAGTTTCAGAGTTCATCATCCGTTTTGACGTCATTCGCAAAGACTTCCTTTCATTAATAATAATAGCATCGTTATCCATGTTCTCTTGCAGCTGGCATTGTATTGGAAGATAAAAATTGGCCCCCATTCTTTCCTATCATTCATAATGATATTGGCAACGAGATACCTGTTCATCTGCAAAGAACAATGTATGTCGCATTTGCGTCACTCTTAGGTACGTTTTCTTTTGTCCTCTTCTCTGAAATGGCATTCTTACTACCTTCACTATAATACAAAAGGTTATTAATGTGTATTATGATATATGTCTGGTAGGGTTGGTCTTGTGCCTGTTTTGGAACATAATCTGTGTCACCGCTGCCTGGGCAAAAGGGTCAGGTATGCAATAAAAACCGACGTGTATGGTTCACGGACATGTACATCTGTTGATGGAGGCGAGGGCAATTTAATTCATTATCTAAAGAAAGAATGTGTGCTATTTTGTTCCTTGATGCAGGTCCTAAGATATGGTTTCTTGCAATCATATACTTCATTCTTGGATGCCCCGGTGCCTTCTACCTTTGGTATCGGCCACTGTACCGTGCCATGAGGTAAATGCAATGTTACCCATAAGTCGTTTCCTCCCTATAAGTAGTACTATTTCATTCTGTGGTTTTAAACTTTGAAGACATATTAAGCATCACATGGCCTCATATAGTTTCCGTTGACAACACATGTTTACAGGAATGAGAGCGCTCTTAAATATGGATGGTTTTTCCTCTTCTACTTGGTGAGCTCCCGGTAACATTTCTGTATTAGGATCTGCTGCCGATAAGCCAATGCATCTCACATGTTCACGCTGATCCCACACAGGTTCATATTGCCTTCTGCGTGTATGCAGCTGTTTCTCCTTCAATTCTCTTTGTGGGAAAATCATTAACGTAAGTTATACCTTTTTTACATTGCACTTTTCACTATTGTTTCAACATCTTTCTTTTCTTAAAAACTCCTGGATCTGAATGGTAACGTAATTTTCTTCCACCTGTCTATGCAGTGGGATTTTTCCAGCAATCAGTTTGATAGGCGACAGTGTCATTGTTGGGGTGAGTGAGTTTACCACTATTTCACAGTCTTTATCCAGTGAAATTCGACAGTACAGTATCTATTTTCCTGCACATGCAAATGATACATGCATCAAAAACAAATTCATGTCTCGCATGACATGCTTTCTGGACACAACCATAACTCAATTGCATATTAATCAATTTCGACTTGCAGATCTTCTACTTCATTGGCTTTGCACTGTTTTGCCTGGAGTCTTTGATAAGCATGTGGGTCATTCAGGTAAGTTACTGCCAACTGCTTTTCTATTCATCTCTTGATAATTGATACCTTCAATTGGTTCTGAACTGTAATATTTGCCTCCTGCAGCGTGTCTACATGTACTTCCGAGGAAGCGGGAAAGAAGCAGAGATGAGGCGGGAAGCAGCACGCGGTGCAGCAAGGGCAGCATTTTGATGAAACCATATATATAAGCACGACATACAAACTGTTCATAGCTTGAAGTATTTTAGATCAACAGACATATGTAGAGTAGGTTGGTGTACTGTAAATGTTCAGAATTTTTCTTACGGCAGTGTTTTGAGCCCTTCAGATTGATCAATCATGTCAACATGACAGTATATAGTATGGAGTAAACACACATGAACGGATAAACCTAGACTGTTTGTTCCATATTTGTATTTTTATGTCCCACCTTTTATCAGTCATTATACCCATAATAAAGTTGTAATGATGTTCTCACCCATGATTTTTAGGAAAAAATTGGAAAAATATATTACATGTCAAGAGGGTTCTACTCACACCCACTCAGGATGTATCCTGTATAGACTGCATTGCCTAATAGCCATTCAGCGGCATTGCGATTTGTATATGGCATGCCCAATTAGAAAGGGTTTTGACTGGCATTCTTAGGGAAATAAATGAGATTGACCTGGGACCCTTTTTGACGAGTTCCTTTCATGATTCTTCATCAGTTCAGTTTGCTAGCTTTCGTGTACTTCGCTGCCCCACAGAACACCCTCCTCAGTCCTCACTGGCTGGCCTGGAAACAGGGTACACTTTCTACTTGCTAACTGAAGCTCTCCTCCAACTCCAGATTAACAAGGTGATGTGGACGTGAATATGCATCTGCAATACATCGGCCTGTCTCACTCAGATCACTGTCTTTCAGCATCTCTGCAAACTCAGAGCCACTTGACTGTATCTCTCTGCAAAATCATACAGCACCGACCAACTTAAATTACACAAAATCTCTCTCGATTGCCGTCCATGTTGTTATTTACCAGACTACTCTTATTCTCCGGCCACATAATTTTGTGACTAAGAATTCTAGAAGCCTGTCGCCCGAGTGATCCAGAGAGCTCCGCTGGCATCAAGTGCCCATTCCCGCAGGAGCATTTGGGCATGCATCTACACCCTTCCAATCTAGTCACAGGCAGTCAGGCACCACCACTAGCTAGCGCTTATAAAAACCAGGCGCCGAGCTCACAGCACGGATACATGACAGTGATTTGTAGGCTGACGCAACATCATCCACGCTCCACGGGGCTGTCGACGGCCACACGTCTCCATTAACAATTTCTTCCTCCATGGACGACGAGACGACGACAGCAGGAGACCTCTGGCGGCAAGGGTGGTGGCTGCTGGACGGGCAGGTGCTTGCCCTCTCGAGCATCGTCGCCTTCTTCCTCTACCTGACATGGCAGATCGAGGAGTACGAGGAGCAGCTGCGCAGGCGCGCGGAGGCCGGGCTCTGGGTGCTCCTGCTGCTCGGCTTCCTCGCGCTGGCCGTGCTCGCGCACCACGCGCTGTTCGACGCCGACGGCAGGCTCGCCGTCGTGCCGGACGTGACCTCATGGTGGCGGCGCCAGCTTGTTGAAGAAGGTGGTGGCGCGCCGGACACGGAGCGCGGCAGCGGCAGCGGAACATCGGCGTGGGCTGTCGCGGCCGTGGTGGCGCTCCTGCTGGTGTTGGCAGCGCACAAGCCGTCCTTCCAGCTGTTCCGGCCGCCGTTCTACCTCAAGTAGCAGCATAGCTTGAGTGCAGGTCATACTCGTAGTAATAGTAGGTTCTATGAAGAACATTTGAGTTGTACGGTTGCTGTGTTGTATCATATCATCGGCTCTGCTTGTTTTCGACACATACACGACAGATTCATCGGCTGGGATATAACAGCTGACGAAACATTGCACGTTTATTACGGCTGTGTTTGGTTGCCTCACTTTACCCTTTGTAGGCTTTCATAATACAACTTGGACCTATTTGGTTGGCTATAGGCTCTATTCACTGAAGCTGAAAACCGCTGAAAATAAGCGCTGATGTTGATTTCCTATGAGAGAAAAATATTATAGAAGAGATGAAAAATAAGCGGTTTTAAGAAAAAACAAACAGTGCCATAATACCCTCCTAGCTAGCTAGGCTTACACAAGCCCACGACGGGTAACCCAGGCTTGCTAGAAACGGTGGTGGTAATGCATTTTCAGCTAGCCTGGCTTGGCTAAGCAGCAGTCAGAAGTCGTATCACCGCCACGGTGCCATCGAGCACGCTTCGTCCAAGCGTCCGTCGCCGCTCCGGCCATCCACGCAGGCACGCCGCCGTCGGGGTTCCACGCAGGCTCGCCGCCGGGGTGCCGCACATACATGTCGTTGCCACCGTCGGACATCCACACAGGCTCGCCACCGCCGCCAGACATCCGCTGGAGGTCCGCGTAGGCCAGGATGTCCGCTGCTCCTCCCAACCCCTGCTCGAATCTCGCCGGAGGACCAACACAGACCTAGGAGGCGGACGTCCGCTCGGAGCTCACGGAGGACCAATGCCTTGTCCTTGTTGCCCCTGTTCACCGGAAGACCACCCTCTTCTCCGCCCCTACTCTTGCGCGGCCTGGGTCCTTGGGCAGAGCCGTAGACGGGTGTCGCGGTGCGGAGACTGGGTGCGGTCCCGGAGATGGAGACGAGGCGGTGGAAGGAGCTCGGTTCCACTCCCCACGCGGCTCGACTCGCCCCCACCGCCCCCTTCCATACTTCATTGACGAGGTGGGGTCGTCCGTCTGCGTCCCCGGACCCCGGCCATGGCGAGGAGGAGCAGGAGCGGTTCGCGTCCCCGGTCATGGCGAGGAGGAGGAGGAGCAGGAGCCATCCTCGTCCCCGGCCATGTCGAGGAAGAGAGGCGTCCGATGTCGCCGAGGTGCTCGCCATCGCCACCACCACCACCTGTTCGATGTAATGCCTAAGAGAAGGTAGAGTTACCATGTGAAAGAAGAGGTGGCTTTATACCCTGGCACACAACAAACCAAACACAAACCTATCTAGCCTGGCTAAGTAGCGCAAGCAACTGAACAGACACGACTTGGCTCCCTGAAGATAGATTTGCGCTATTCAAGCTAAAAATTCTAGCCAGGCTAGATGAAACCAACCGACCAAACACGTCTTGTCTAGAATCATCCATCCCACTCACCTCTAACAAGCATCTTCTTACGCACATGAACGTTAAAGTTGACTGGGCCTAAGCCCATAATTGGTCGGCCGATATCAACCGTGGCCCGTAGCGGGATGAATTTGATGGGCCTCCAGGCCTCAGGGAGTCCCAGCTTTCCATCCTCTCGGCCTCTCTTCTTCCCGCACCTGCCGCCCGCGCCCTGCTCGACGCTCCTTCCCCAGTCCCCACCGGCACTCAAGCTGCCAGCCTGCCACCCGTGACCCGCCGCATCCGCAACCGCATTCTCCACCATGTCCGCCGCACAAGGGCTCCTCGCCGACGCATGCAGGGGCGTCCCAACTCTCCGGATCTTAGTTGCTCATCTTCAAGGCTGCCGCGGCCTCCTCCGCTTCCTGCGCTGGGAGGCGAGGGCGGCACCATCTCCGTTCGTCGTCGAGCGAACGAGGCCTCGCGTGGCGGATGTTGGATCGCAGGAACGCCGTCCCCTGCAACTTACTCGCCAGGCTGGACCAAGGTACTTGAGCTGCTTAGGGAAATGACGAGGCACAAGGAGAATGATGGGGCTTGTTTGTGTTTGTGTGATAACAACAACAATTCCAGCATGTCGAAATGCGGCTTGTTTTGTGGGGATTGATTATTGGTGACAAGGTAAGGTTGATGTATCCTGACAACCGCTAACTATCCTCTGAAGGGAACAGATAGGTAGACAACGGTACAGAGGAAGACGTTGCTGCATTCTGCAAGTTTCTGAAGAATGTACATTTTGAGAAAAGAGGAAGACGTTGCGGCATGGATCTCTTCATCATTCTTCGAGGAACAATGGTACATTCTTCAGAATGTAACTGAGGCTGCATTTGTTTTCTTCTCTGTTTAATCGTCTTGCTTGAGCCTTGAGGTGCATGAATCTGTAGGATCAGTAGCTTGTTCTCAGTTTGTATAATAATACTTCATTGCAAACTGATGGTTGAACAAAACGTTGACTAATGTGGATCTTAGGATGACTAAGTTTCGGGTTGCCAGAAAACAAGAGCACAGCAAGTTTGTAGGCGTTTTTGAATTTCCTTCTTGCTTACACTATGATGTATTACTAGTAGGATTATATTGTTTCCCTGATGCTCCTACTCGATTTGTTGATATTATGCAGCGATTGATTGTTGAAACTGTGATTGGCTATTGAAGAAGCACGGTGATGGTATTTGCTTCTTCTTTTTTCCATTCATGTGTTTGAAACGATTTTCCATGATTAAATCATATTAGCAGTCTTATTTGCATGTGGGTGGCATTTGTTCCGTATATTTACTATAGAGCACATTACTGGAACTTACAGACATGCATAGTTAAACTGGACTAGTCAGCCGCATAGAATCCAATTTTATGGCATTCATATCATTCGGCAGCACAAGCTATCTTTAAGTACTTATCAAGCATCCTATCCTTGGTTAAGTCAGTGAGTACCACTTCATAACTTCAAGACCTTGCTCTACTGCAATCTGCTCGACCACTTTCTGAACTTGATAAGCAATGACATGATTTGGATCCAACAAGCATGCAATCTCTGTGCAATCATCACCATGGAGAAGTACAAGAGCTTGCACTGTTTGAAGCCTCCACCCCTTCCTCTCACACTGCAGGTAATCCCCCTCACAGCTGTGACATCCTTACTATGTCACCTCTTCTATGAGAAACATGAGTTGGGCCCTCATCAGGCATAATTAGCAGAACATCAGGGATCATGCTACCTGGCCACTGATTTCGAATGTGATTTGGTCGGTTGTAGCCAAGCTCATGGTGTATGGTACCAATAGACTTGCCTGTAGGCTTCTGCATACAGGAACACGGGGACTGCATACAAATTGGGAGTGAACGATCAAAATAGTGTGTAGCTGATGTTTCTATAAGCATTTGGCATATCCTGTAAATCATTGCCAATGTCAGAGGCCACGAGCTTAGTAAGCCAAATGGCATCATCCATTGTGGCTTGAGCCAAGGAGTTCAAGGACAGATAGCTTGACAATGCAGCCACCATCATTGCCAACACTACTTCCTGACTGGGCTATATATGACTTGACCAACCAAGCTGTCGTCCATGATATAGGAGACATAGCGCACATGTAGATCTTCATACTTGCTTAGCACCACAACATGTGGAACACTTTTGGCTGGGAAATAATTGTGTCAATAGCTGTGTGATTGCAGCTTTTTTGAACGCAAGTGTGATTGCAGCTTTCAGAAGTGTAGAGCTTGCAGCAGATATAACTTGTAGCGTTTTATGATTGTCTTTGTCTTTTCCTGTGGAGCGGGTGAACAGGATAGCAGTCAGGTTAGCAACATTTAAGGTTTTCTATGTAGCTATGGGACTGGTTAGCGGGAAAGTGATACAATCAGGGAACATAGTTTGCAGCATAAACTAATCACAAATGGCAGCCTCTGAAAACAAATTACAAATAAGGGAAAGGAAAGGAAAAATTGATGAAATGGTGCTATCAAAGTCAGTTTAATATAACAAAACATATTCATAAGTTGCAGTGAAGTGTTACTAATTTACTGCCCCTGTCAAAGGTGAACCAGACTTCCTTGTGATATCAGTGTTTGATTACTTTGCCAGACAAGAATGAAAGCTTCAGGCTGATTCTTCAGTTTTGATTCAGTGTTTCTACAGAGCTGATTTATGTGAGCTAAAGATAAATTACTCTGTTTTTGTGATCCTGTACTAATTGCAGGAAGAAATAGAATGATGCATCAGCCTGAATAATTTGGATCACGTTTGAAGATGGTAATGCAGGCAGCACAGCAACAGGAAATTTGTGACTAGGTGAGTGTTTATCAGCAGATTTTCTTGAGGTACGTCTAGGATCAGGAAGTCGAGGTAGGCTTCAAACGCTGTATCATATTTTTCTACCCATACTTTTAGATTGAAATCACCCTCAGAAAACAGGTATAGGTACCAGAGGATACCTTGTTTGAGTGATTGGGCTCCATGGTTTCGTCCTTTCCCCCTCTCCCTTCGCACCCCCGTCTCACTCTGTGTGTGGTTCTTCATACTTCAACGAGTGCACTTGCTCAGTGATTGAGCAAGGGGGACCTCTTATAGCGGGAATCGGGATATGCATCGTGAGAAGTACTTGCTAGAAAGCCCCCCACCCAACCCCCCTCCTCTTTTGCCCCTTGTTTTTTGCGAGTCAAGTTAGCAAGGCCCCTAGGCCAGTAAGGATCCAGCATGTGCTTTTCAGCTTTCTGACTCATCACGAGGCCCTCCCTGCATTGTGAAGCAAGGCAGCGACTTAACAATTCTTTTGTCTTGATATCCAAAAACACATGGCATCACTCAAATACTATTTTGAAGACAATGATATTATGTTATTGCCTGTTGAGCAGCAGCATCCATCCTTCTAATCTCTTGCATCATCTTCAGCAACCTTTGCCTCTTACACAGTGAGGCATACAAGATGATGCCATTGTCATATAACAACAACAACAACAACAAAAGCCTTTTGTCCCAAGCGAGTTGGGGTAGGTTAGAGATGAAACCCACAAGAGACCAAGATTAGAGAAACACAAAACGGACACAAGACGAAAGGTAGAGTTAGGGATAAACAGAAAAGGAAACAAAAGTCACGGTTCAGACACACTGATTGCTAACCTCCAGGCGCTCCTATCCATAGCTAATTCCTTGGAGATATTCCACTCTTTAAGGTCTCTCTTAACCGACTCGTCCCAAGTCAGTTTAGGCCGACCTCTACCTCTCTTAACATCGTCGACCCGCTTTAGAACCCCGCTGCGCACCGGCACATCGGGAGGCCTTCGTTGGACATGTCCAAACCATCTCAACCGATGTTGAATCAGTTTTTCCTCAATTGGTGCCACCCCGACCCTCTCCCGAATGTCCTCGTTCTGGATTCTATCCCTTCTTGTGTGCCCACAAAACCAACGTAGCATACGCATCTCTGCTACACTCAGTTGTTAGACATGTCGTCTTTTTTAGGCCAGCATTCAGCACCGTATAGCATCGCCGGGCGAATCGCTGTCCTATAAAACAATAAAATATGACAAATGCCATTGTCATATAACAATAAAATAAATTTTGTCTTGATATCCACAAACTCATGCCCACTAAAGCGGTATTTTCGTTTTACAAAGTTCTCATCCCAGTAAAGGATGTATATCCGTTTGTCCTTTTTGTGCTACTAACTAGCATAGTACAATCTTTGTCAATTTGTCCTTATCAGTTAACAGCAGGCCATCAATCACAACCAAAATTGTGGAGTTCCCATAGTGATGTGTGCTTCTCCTAGTGTTTTCTTGTTCAATATTTAGTATAAATTTTCCTTACTAAATGCCTCCCAGTGAGATTCTCATGTGCTATGATTAGTGATATTGTTTTATAACTATTTGAAAACACTAGAACTCCACAATTTTGGTAGTGAATAGATTGAGGTTATTTTGACTTGCCTGTTTTGCTTATAATATAAGAAAATGACAGCTGCCTATAGTTTATTTCATAATTTGTATTGTTTCTAGTACTCAAATTATTGATATTTTGTGCACAAAGTATCAAATAGAATCGGTTCTTCATTCAGTTGAACTAAACAGCAATTGATGCACAAGCATGTCAGAAAAGTCTATACAAGCTTATCAATCATCAGCACAAGCAATCTTCAAATACTTATCGAGCGCTGCATCCTTGGTTATGTCAGTGTAGTAGCCCTGCTCAACTTCAAGTCCCTGGTCTCCTGCAATCTGTTCCACCACGGTCTGAACTTGATAGGCGCTGACATGATCTGGATCCAACAAGCATGCAATCTCTGTGCAATCATCTCCATGGAAGAGTGCAAGAGCTTGCACCGTTGGAAGCCCTCCACTCCGTCCACTCACCCTACGGGTAATCCTCCTCACAGTTGCGACATCCTTACACAGTACCGGGACATTGTAGCCCTCAATCCAAGGTGTAACACCCACTGTTGTGGCACCTCTCTCATGTGAAACATGAGTTGGACCTACATCAGGCTTAACTGGCAGAACATCAGGGAGCATGCTACCTAACCACTGGTTGTCCTTGTAATTTGGACGGTAGTAGCCAAGCTCACGCCGAATTGAACCCACAGACTTTCCTGTTGGGTGGGCAGCTGCATACAGGAACACTGGGACTGCAGACATACAATTCGTTGAGGAAGATCAAAATAGTAGAACAGCTGATTTTTGGAAGCTTAATACATTGGACATACCTTGTAAGCCATTTCCAATGTCAGATGCTACCTGCTTAGCCAAAGAAGCAGCATCCTCAATTGTGGATTGACCCGCAGGGTGGAAGGACAAGTCATCGACGACACCGATCCTTGGATGTGTTCCTGACTGTGATTCAAGGTTTATGCTTGAAAATGCAGCCTCAATCATTGCCAGCAACGTCTTCCTGATTGGGCTATATGTCACTTCTCCTGTTGAGCTGTCGTCGGCGATGTAGGAGACAAGCGTGTAGCGGAAACGGTTGTAGTGATGATCACCTAACTGGCTGACGACAACAACCTGAGCATCACTCTTGCTTGCACGCTCGATTGCGTCCATAGCCATAGTATTGCGGGTTTCAGAAATGTAGAGCTTGCAGAAGATGAACTTGGAATGCTTCATGCTGAGCTTGGGCTTTGGCTCCACAGCAGATGAACAAGATAACTCAGGTTAGCGCAAGTTGTTGTCTAAGATTTTATTTGTAGGTACTGGACTGGTTAACAGTAAGACCTGTTCATAAGTTGCAGTGAAGTGACGAGTGAAAAAGGTCCAAATTTAATGCCTCTATCAGAAAGGCTGCCTTTTGAGAACCGGGCTTTCTATTTTGATTGCTTTCGGCCTTTCATGGACAGGAATAAAATACTTTAGATTCAGCCTTGTGTTTCTACAGAGCTCATGTTCATATGCAGAAATAGAGTAGTCTGCTTTGTGGTCTGACCTCTAGTCTAAAATGCTATTGCAGGAAAACCGATGCATCCATCTGGATAATCTGGATAAAGCCTAACGATAATAATGTAGGAACCCCACATCATCATGGAAATTTCTGGACCCAGCAGATTTTTTGCGAAGGTAAAGTCTTGAATAAGATATTATACTTGGGCTTTCGGTCGATTTGTACTGCCAAAAATTTTGCTCCAAACCATCTTGAAGTATTAGGCAGCAGAGCATACCTTGTTTGCGTGATGGGGCTCCATGCCTGCTACCCTGCTTCTTCCCCTCTTCCCTTGGTTCTTCAATGAGTGTGTGCCTGCTCAGACGCTCAGTGATTGAGCAAGGGGGCCCTCTTATAGTGGGATATGCATCATGAGGGGTACTTGCAAGAAACCCTTTGGGTCTCTTGTTGCTTGTTTTTTTGCGAGCCGATCTAGCAAATGTGGCTTATCAGCTTTCTGACTCATCATCAGCCCCTCCCTGCATCGGGCAGCGAGTTGACCGATAGCTTTTTTAACCCTATAATCTTCAGATCGGAAACAGAATGCCAAATACTTTTTTATTTTTTTGATGAAACACTCGATACTATTTTATTGCAGCATCCATCCATTTAATCTCTTGCATCATCTTTAGCAACCCTTGTATCTTCTCTTACTACACTTAGCCGGAGCAGAGCAGGCCTTGCTTGTTGCATGAGTCATGGACACCCGTCTAGTGGCCAGTGCAATGTCATTATCCACCTTCAGCACACGGTTCGCAAAAAACCATTTTTCTGGAAGAGACCGGTTGATAGCTCTGTGGATCCGAAAATAATAAAAAATCTGTATCTATTTTTCGCCACGCAACCGAGAGGAACTGAAGATCGGATCAGAATTGTGGTGTAGCGTTTGTATTTATTGCTGCCATGTGCGCATCCACTACTATATATTAGGAATAATAATCTCATAAAGGCCTGTAACAGAAAACCGGTTGTGTTGCGTCTGTGTGTACCTCCATGACCATAACCATCCTGCGTTCTTCTGTGATTGGAAGGACAGTAACAACAGATTACTCTGTCCGTTTATTTCCCCACAAGTAATGTTACTGATAGCTGCACTGTCTGTTTTCCCGATTTGCAGAACCAAGCTTGTTGGACTCTGAACGGGGTGAAGGTTTCAGTTTGGAAATAAAGCCCAAGCAATGCTGAGGTTCCCTGCTTTATTATCAAAATGAAAGCTCGTGCCCGTCCGTTTACTTACCAAAAAAAAAAAAAAGGAATGCTGAGGTTTTGTCTCCAAGGTCTGGAGGCATGACGTGTGGGGAGCTGATTTTCGAGAAAGAAAACCCGTGTGTGGTGCCTGTATGGACGCCGCTGGTGTCAGTGTCGGAGCGTGTCCACACGCATAGACACGTGCATCCTGTTGTTAAATTAACTGTTCAAAGCTTGTTGGCCCTGTTCGGTGAAGCTGAAAGCGCTGAAGTGCTGTAGAAGTGCTGAAATCTTGTGAGAGAAAAATACTGCTGAAGTGCTGAAAAATAAGCGCTTATAAGCGCTACCGAACGCAGCCGTTGTCGCTTTCAACGTTTGTCTTGGTCGAGCGCTACGATTGTCCCACGTGTCTCAGCTTCTGCCCTTCCGCCGTGGGCATAGCATTGCCACGCCGTGTCCCGTCTCCGTGTCCGTCAAACCTCGAACACGGCCACTGATCAGCCCGCGCCAAGGTGGACGCGCGTGAGCGAGCGATGCGGCAGCACTGCAGCAGCTGCGTCAAGCAGCGACCTGCCCAGCCGGATCCCATTCCCAGCGCCGCTGTTGGGGTTGTCGTTGCTCCAGCTGAATCTTGGCGGGTTCAAGCGACCACAAATGTTCGCTTCAAGCGCTTATTTTTTTTATTTTTAAAACAGTATTTTTCTCTCACAAGAAATCAACGTAAATCAGCACAAGTCATTATCAGCTTCAGCTTTAGCTACCTTTTCAACAACCCACACTCCAAGTTCTAAATTAAGCAGTACAGATAGAACTATCAATAAAACTTTTGTTAAATTCATCGGCAACAACGCAAACTAGAAAGGAAGCATGGTGATCAGATCAATTTGGAAGTACAGCCTTTTTTTTGACAGAAAGAAGTACAGCGTTGAACTGTTGATGGCCAAAGAAGTAAAACATCAACTACTCAAATCGCATGAAATAAGTACAACATTTGCAGCGTTCACCAACATGAAGTTCCACTGCAGCAAAGATTATTCATCGGGGATGAGTAAGAGTAGCTTCTCAAAATATTGCCTAAGTAAATCAAAATCTCTGGTTGCCACAATTTATATCAACTTGAAAGCACAACATAACACCAAAACTTTTATTTAACATTGTTGCCTGGCCACAGAAATAAGTAGAGCTCCATCTCAGCCACCTATGCCTGTGCTGGTGCCGCCTGTAGCAGAGTATCAGGTTTTTGTAAATCTGCTAGATTTCATAAATCATTCTCACTGTGAAAGCGTAACAAAACCAAAATAGCAAGCATTTGGATTGTGTATTAGCCATAGTAACCTAACATGACAAAACAGTAGCTGGTGCCGTCGACAGTAATGATAAATAAACTGCCTAATTTTTGTAACACAGATAGGGCTGGGCAAAAATACACCACCCCAAATTAACCACACCGTACCACACCAAACTTATGGATTTTCAAGTGGTCGGTGTTCGGTGTGGTGGGAGAAGCCATGCCTGTTCGGTTTGGAGACGGTGTGGTTCATGAGCATCAGAAACCAAATCACTGAGATCCCCAAACAAACAGAGCACGGAGTGTGCTGGCCATTCGCCCAATTCGCACACCATGTGGCGCAGACCAACTGCCAAGACCACATCGCTCCTGACCTCACACGCAGTACGTTGTTATTCAGTTATTATCCACCTCCTTCCCCAATCCAGGCAGTGAGGCAAGGTAGCAAGCCGGTGGTCATGACAAGCACACAATGGTGTGAACCTCCGTTGATGCACAGGTAGCCTAGTCAAGTGTGCAAGTTCACCGTCACCACTGGCACGCTAGCCTCCATGGGTCCAGTGCCAAGCATAGGACCATGGCCACCATGCCCAGCGCAAACGCAAGCAGCTAAAGGCTTTCAAGCTCAGCTTGCTCGGTTGTTTATATCAATCTCTCCCTAGATCTGACCTAGGCCTCATTTCCCAATTGTTTCCCCTGATTTTCTTATCATTTGCTACCACATTGTCATTTCTTTAGAAAACAACGAAGAGTCAAAGACTCCACTGAATAACCGGATATCAAAGTGTGCAGTGCTTTGCTTTGTCAAAGAAACCAAACCGAAGAAACAATAAACCCTAATGCCCAGGCCTAAGCACAGATGCAACCTTTTGTCTTACATTCTAGTTATCAAAGTGTTAGTATAACTGATTAAATTTTAAAGAATTACCTCAGTCTTGTCTTCCTTCTTTCCACCAAAAAGCTTGAAACCACCGTAAATAACAGCCCCCCACATAGAGAGGCTTGCTAGAACAAACTGCATGAGGGAAACATAGTTATAAAAAAAAAATTCTCCATGGTCTAGTTAATTACAAAAGAAACTTATGTTCATTTGGAGCTGTTACATAAACAGATCAAAGCACAAAACAACCATGATTAATAGAAAACACATGGAAATCAGATACCGAAAACAAGAATATACAACATAGCATAGAAAATGAAATGACCCCACCTCGTGTGGGAGCTTTCAGCACTGGGCGCAAATACATATCTCATATATAAAACCACAACACTGTAACTGCATAAAGACAATTCTTAACGACTCCCAGATCGGATGAAGGTCCTCAGAATGTATAGAATTTATTTATATCTATTGGATGAAGGTCCAGTTTTCATATTAGAAATTTAGAATATATATATTCAAGATAGCAAGATACATCGATAGGAGTCAGGTATCGTTTGCAGGTGTCACAATCTGTAAAGTGTAATTCAAGAATCATTGCTAGCCTAGAAGGGGAGGAAAGAAAGGGGGAGGGAGAAGATGAGGTTTGGATTTGTGGAAGCTCTCTCAACATCGGGATTGTGTAAGGAGGCATGGTTAGTGGCAAACCAACAAGATTCAGTGGCTGCTGAGACTGACTTGACATCACCCATTGGCCACCTGGCCTCATTGACCAGGCCCTTACTGTAGCCAGATCACCTTGACTGGTTTTTGAAACACTTCCTGCCAACATATTTTAGCTAGAGGCATGCATGTTGGGTGATTGCAGCCAGCCAGTAAAAGGTACTTAGATGAAGTACTTTACATCAAGGTTATTAAGGCGTCGCTTAATCCACGCTTAAGCGTCGGGGCGCTCCAGGCTCGCCTTAGGGGTAAGGCGGCGCCTTGTCGCCTTATGTACATGCTGGCTCCCCCTCGATTCCTCGGTCTCCTCATCGATTCTGATGCTGACCCTCTCTATTCCGCCATCTCTTCATCGATTCCGCCATCTCCTCGCCGCGGCCTACTCGATTCCCCTCGATTGCGCCATCTCCTTGGCTGTTGTCTGTTCGATCTGGAAGGGGACAACACCGGCTGTAGATCTGGAAGGGGAGCAGCGAGGGAGGGGAGCAGAGCAGCGCATCTGGAGTGAGAGGGGAGCAGAGCAGCGCATCGGAGAGAGGGGCAGAACCGCAGAGGAAGCGGAGCTGCGGAGAGAGAGCGGAGGCGGAACGAGTGGTGGAGAGTGGAGATAGGAGAACAAGAGAGGGGCAGTGCCGGAGGGGATTAGATGCATGCCAGGATAGGGAGTGGCAAATGGGCCGCCTGGTGGACTGGGCCAGCCCACATCTTACTCCTTTCCTTTTTCTTTTTTTCCTTTTCTTTTTTTCTTCATCATCTACTGCTCTAAGCTGCTATTTTAAGTTTTTCTTAAATTCATAAGGCGTCGCCTCGCCTCATGGTTTAGTCGCTTAAGCGTAAGGCGGTAGTCACTCGCCATGCCTCGCCTTACCGCCTTAATAACCTTGCTTTACATGAAACAAGGTATGCTCATTGCTCAAAGAAGGATCAGGAAGAAACTCGATGACATGATTCCAAATGAGAAAAAGCTATAGGGTACAACAGCTCTAGTTTTGCAGATGAGGTATTACAGATAACAAGCATGCCAGTCAATTTTTCAAGAACTTGGCTACAAAATGCATATGGGAGGGTAGAAAAATATTGATTCAACTGATGACAGAGGCAACATAACGATGTAGGTAAACCTGTAATCTGACTACATGACCAAAAAGATTAGCTTTAGTTACCAACTTATATGGTTTCCACCCAGAAGACATTCTACAGTTTCATTTAAGCATCCAAATGAATTCAAGACCTCAGTGACAGACTCTCATAAAGAAAATTTAATATACTCGTTTCACAGGTTGTATGCCTAACACTAACATGATGATCATCAAGACCTCAATGTAGTTAGCTTCATCAATGACTTAAAACAAGATATTCGAGGGTAAACTCACGTGCTCTTCCTTCCACTTGCTCGGGCTCAACGGATCCTTCCACAAGGGCACCTTTGCAGGCCCATGGCCGTCTGCCAAGCACACAAAACGAATCCATCAGCATTCCGCAAGGGTAAGCTATCAATCACGATGACATGACGCCACGGAAACAACAAATAAAGGCTGCAGATTGCTCGCCTAAAGGTTCTTATGTCAAAACCCCACAGTCGACCGCATCGGGCCTAGGCTACGTATATCCCAACATGAACATACCCAATCCAAAACTAAATCCAAATCGCAGGAAAGAATTTGGCGAGACAGATCCAGAAATGGTCGCAATCAACGAGCGGATCCAAACGACCTGCGCCCGCAATCCCTAGATCTGGGGAAAGGGTAGGGGAGGTGTACGTACCTGCGGCACCGGCAAGGCCGCGGCGAGAGATTAGGCGGGCAAGGGGGGACGCGGAGGAGGAGGAGGAGGCCGCCGCCGCCGCAACAAGACGAGACGCCATGGCGATGGATTCGTTTACGGAATGGTTCGGTTCCTCGGCGATGGTCGGAGACGCGTCTAGGGTCTGCGGAATTTATATGGGCTGGGCTGGGCTGAGCTGGGCCATCTCGGATCGAAACGAGTCCATCCCATATCTGATTCATCATTCATCATGTTGGATTGTTTCTTCAAATTCAAACCGGCCCTGCTGTGTGTGCCTATGTCTCAATTCTCATCTCATCATCATCTATATTTATTTATGATTTGAGTACAAAAACAAAAATTTCATATTTAAATTTAATAAATATATATGCTCGATCGGAGTATCTTAATATTTGGAATAAGAACAACAAAAGAAATTATTGAAAAATATTGCGTACCACGTATTCACTAGTGTTTGGATTAGTCAAAATAATATTGTCTAGGATTCAAGCACAAAACTTAGATATAGTATAGTCATATAAAGACCATAACTGCAGTTGAAATAGAAGCTTCCTACTATTTTGAAAACCAGGCGATCTGTAGACCGGTGTAGTGGTGTACAATCGAATACTTTTTTTTCCTAAGGAACAAGGATGAGACGGTGCTCATTTATTTATTAAAGAGAAAGAAGAAGAAGGTATAGCGGAGTGAATTTACCCTCTTATTTATTTCAGCCATAAAATCATGATGTTGTAGTTCCTTGTTTTTTTTTTTTTGAGAGAGAGAGAGAGAATAGGAGGGTCTCAGGAGCCCCTACTGAAAAACACAAGTTGCTCCAAACCATGATTCAATAGAAGGGAAATAATTTTTCTTGGCTCCCAAGGAGCTGGCTAAAGGTAAACTTGAAAATCTCTAAACATCGTACACTGCTTGCAGGGATCTCTCTGAAAATAACATCATTCCTGATTGCTAGATGCTCTAACTCATAATGATAATGATTTCCATGAAGAAAATGAACATTTATCTGCCTTCTGAAATCCTCAAAAATCTGGAAAGGATTGATAGAGCTGTTTACTGTCAGTGCTGATCAATCACCAGCAGGCTTTACCTAATTCACAATCAAGGAACAGGTGCTCGACCGTCTCTTGAAGATTATTAGTGCAGAGATCACATTATTGAAAGAGGCCAACTGAAAATCCTTGCAGTTGAAAACTCTTGGATTTTTTTTTTCGTTAAAGTGACCAAGATTACCAATGTTCTGATGAGTGATGACTTTTCGTGCCTGAGTTGGTGTCAATGTGACGAATTGCCACCACATGGTAACCAATTCTGTTTCTTCCCATTTGATGGGATGGATGGTATCCAGAGCAGTCCACTTTGCAATAGCTCTGACGACCGTACGTCTCTTGCTCCCTGATCCGGCATAAAGCAAAAGCGGGTCATAATAATAAACGAAGTGAAAAACCTGCACAATTTAGGAGTGTCTATAACGCCTCTTGGCTAGTCCATCGGCAGTCCACACACGGTTTTAAACGACGAACCAAGAAAAGAACTTGAGCTTTAATTAGAGGTGCCAAGCCTTCGAAATGAAATAATTCAGTAGCCAAGAAACTGTGTACAGTCGAGAATGGTGCAGACACAAACATTAAAGTGGATATATACACATATTGGCTTTGGTTTAGAAGTAATAATAAACACATATAAATATATCTTTCTTCACGGTTTTTGGCATTGACATGGCATGGACACATCACTTTGAATCGTTCACAAACTGTTACAGAAACTGGGAATGTAATTTGTGGCCGATCGGGAGCCCCTGCTCGTTGTTCCAACAATTGAAATAATGAAAGTAGTAATCCTGATTCGCGGTTGCACACTTGCACCGTACCCTATGCTGCTTAGTCTAGGCCGTCTTGATCCGCGGCTGCTGCAGAAGCGAGGGCGGGAAGAGCCTTTTGCCTCCGGTGGCGTCCAGGATCCTCTGCGCGAGCGGCGGACTCCCCTTCTTCTCCTTGTACATGGCGCTGGACATCCAGTCGAGGAGCTCTGGGGCGAGGCAGGCGATGAGCTGCAGCGGCGCGTACATGGACGGCCACGTCACGTACCGGTCACCGTTCCGGATGCCGTCCAGGGCCACCTCGCACAGCGCCTCCACTCGCCCCACCGGGAACACCCCGATCTGCGCCTGCAAATTAATATTGCTTTCCATGAGCGATCGATCGAGGTACATGCATGAGACTTGAGAGAGCTTTAATTTGTTGTTAGAGCTAGTAGTACATCTCTGGCGTCCTCATCGACTGCGACCTCGCCGGTTTTCTGGATGCCTTTGCCCTTGGTTATCTCGGACTCGACGTAGCCAGGCGTGAGAATGGTGATGCCGACCTCCGACCCCACCTCCGCTCTCAGCGTCTCGTAGAACCTCAGCTGTGCTGCTTTGCTGGCCTGTCGTCCGTCCACGACGACGACCACGATGATGCCGAGCCAGGAAATTAATTAGCAAAAGACAGGTATATATTCAGTTTCAGTTTCATTCTTGCTTACGGCTTACGTACGTTGTAGAAGGCCATCCTGGACGTGGCCACCGTGCCTGCTGCTGAGGAGGAGACGATGAGCTTCCCTTTGCTGGCCTTGATGTGTGGCAGGGCATGGTAGGTTGGATACACAGAGCCCCAGAAATTCACGTCCTGCCAGTGGCACACGCGCGTACACATAATGTGTAATGAAACATTATATATACTTCGTAGCCAAGAGACGATCTGGATCGGTCTAGCTAGGTAAGGTTAATTTACCATCAGCTTGGTGAAGGCGGTTATGTTGGTGACCTGATCGAAGGAGCAGCTGGACCAGACGCCGGCATTGGCAACCAGATGGTTCACTGATCGACGAAGGCGTCATCAATCAAGTCAACAGATGAAACGGCTGATCCATGTATCTGCATTCATCGGGAGACAGGAGAGCAGGAAAAAAAAATTACGCACGTTTGCCGAAGTGAGCGACGGTCTCCTCGACGGCGCGTCTCGACTGGTCGGGGTCGGAGACATCGGCCCGGAAGACGAGGACGTCCGGGGCGCCGCGCTCCAGGGCGGCCGCGGCCACGGCGTTGAGCGCCTGCTCCCTCCGCGCCACCAGCGCAAGGCACGCCCCTTCCTTCGCGTATTGGTAGGCAAGCTCCTTTCATGCATTCATCCATATGCACGTTTCATCAGTATATATATCTCCACTGATATACAAAATATCTTCATTATTGGCGGTACTTCTAATACTTTTATTGATGCTTTTATGACCGACGTTATAAGTGTCTGTTTGGATGAACTAGGACTAATGATTAGTTAGAACTAGTGACTAGCTGAACTAGAAGTTTGTTGACCACCAATAATTAGTTCAGTCATGTTTGGATCCAAGGACTAATAACAAGCGCTACTATACAATAGAACTAATTGTTAGCCACAAATAGTTATGTTTTATGGACTACTGAACTAACAACTAGTTGAGACTTAAACTACCTGTTAGTCTACTCACTAGTTTACCTGTTTGGATCCTCAAGGACTAAACTTTAGCCAACTAGTTGTTAGTTCATGGGATCCAAATAGACCCTAAATGTATTTTACTGGTTCTTCTTAAGCCTACCACTAGCAGAAATAAATGATTTCTATTGGTGGTAGGCTTAAGATTTTACTTTGGGTTAATGTTTGATCCACCCATTTGTTGATATAGTTTGATGGATTGATGGATAGGATTGAATTTGGGTTAATATTTGATCCACCCATATACTGATATATATAGTTTGATATGGATCGGTGGTATAAACGATTGGATTTAATTTGGGTTACTTACCCATTTATCGATATAGTTTGATGGATTTGGGTTAATATTTTGATCCACCCATTTTATTGGACGGGTGCAACGGCCGCCGGCATCGGAACCAGGATCTCAAAGGCCGAGCTCTAGTGCAACGCTTCGCCTGGGCACGACAATTGAGGGCGACGACTGCGGCCAGCCTTCCTTGTGCAAGAAAGAAAAGCTACAATGCAGCTCCCTCCATCTCTAAACACATGGTATTTTTACTTTTATAGACATCTTGTTTACTGTTCATCTTATTTATTTTTTTATAAATATTATTAGAGATAATTATATTATTTATTTTATTATCTGCATAAAAAAAAACTTAATAAGACAAATGGTCATATGATATCTGAAAAGCAAAAGCATCATATATATGTTTTGCGAGAGAGTACTTCTTTTGTCCCAAAAATAATACAACTTTAATGACTTACAATTTAAAATGGAGGGAGTAGTTGCTAAAAAACAGTTGTTGTTTGTTTAGATTCCTAGTTAAGGCCATGTTCGAATACAAAGTATTTTTTGGAGTTTTAAAAAATACCATGATTTTATAAATTACTTTGGTTTTAGAGTGTTATGAACTGTTTGGATGGAATAAACTTTATGGTTTAAAATATCATGGTATTGTTGAAACTATAGTCTTTTTGAAGTTTTAAAAACTCCACTTTAGACCTCTTTTTTCTAAACCACGGTTTTATACATCAGAGACTTTAAAACTACAGTTTTATGGTACTATAATTTCTTAATACTATAACATTTAAATAAGGGCTTATATGTCAACAAGTGTCTTGCGTAGGAGTACTTCCTAGCTTAAAATTAGCTTTTAGCGGACTTCTCCATCTAAGAGCATCTCCAGGAGTCGCTATTAAAATCACTCTCTGTACCATCATTTAGAGAGTCATTCAAATAAAAATTGTTTTGATATCTTTTCATCCTCTACAATTTTTTGTGTGCAATAGTCAACCATACTTTCTCTGGCTAGCGAGAAATTTAGAAGAGGACGTTAATATTTAGAGATCTAGTTAAAAAAAATTGTTGGACGTCAATTTTTTTCAAAGATTTAATCCTAGCAAAAGGAAAGAATATAAAGAAGCTCTTATTAGAGTTGCTCTAACATAGCTAAGAGATTTGCATGGTAGAGTTTATTTGCAAACACGGCTATATATATATATATATATATATATATATATATATATATATATATATATATATATATATATATATATATATATATATATATATATATATATATATATATATATATATATATATATATATAGTTACTATACACTGACCTCGCCGATGCCGGAGGAGGCGCCGGTGATGAGCACGACCTTCCCTCTCAGGTCCTCCTTCCTCACGAACGCCCGCACCAACAGCTTCACCGGAACAGAGAGCGGGATGTAGACCAGGATCACCAGAGCGGCTGCGACATGCATCAGCGCGCTGTGAAGCAGGAGGTGAAACTCCATCTGTCTAGTCTATCCTTTGCTTTTAATTTGCCACGTTGTCGATGACGTGAGCTAGCTAGCTATGCAATGCAATGCAATGCAGGCGATGGAACCGACGACCCATCCGCCATATATGGTACTGCGGAGAATGCGGACTGCGCGCGCCTCAATCGTCTTGTTAATTCGAGACTTGGAGTCCTCACCGCTTTGCATGGCGCTTGCTTCGCTACGGGCAGAAGATGTCTTTTTCTTGCAGGGTTTTTTAATCTTTCAGGCGCTGCCCCTGAATTTGTCGTTTCTCGCTTGCTGCATCCGCTGCCTCTGGCTTGCACTAGCTAGCTGTGATCCCAATAACGTACATGTCTCTTTGTGCGTGTATGTGTGGAACCAGATGGATGCTAACCGTTTGGGACTTAAGAGCAAAGCTCACTCTGTTCGTCATCTTATCAGAGCTTATTTTTAGTTCTGAAATAGTATTTTTATCTCACAATAAATTAACATCAACCAAAATCAGCCCTTCTTTTCAGCTCCAGCGAAGCAAAATATTTAGAATTCTCTCTCTGTATAGAAAAATGATGTCGTTTTAGAAAAGATTTTAGTCACATTAGAATATAAATCATAAATAACTTTTAAATTGTTAGTTTGAAAATATAAAAACTATATAAATAAATTTGTCTTCAAATATAATTTCATAAAAATATACATATATCACTTTTTTTAATATTTTATAAAAATAGCTTCAAATACCGTGTTATTGTCCTAAACGATATTTAAATCCTATACAAAGGGAGTATAAGTTAAGTCGTAAGAGTTTAGTTGCTCCTATTTAATAGTTGTCTGTCGTCTTGTACTCTCTTATGCACCTAATAACAATTTTTTTATTCCTGGTAAAATATGCCCGTGCGACACACACGTGTTTTCATACATAAATATTAACTGAATTTTCGATTTGTCAATCCATATTAACATCAACAATTTATTTAAATACACAAAAGGATAATGAATTATAAATTATTGGATCCATAAAATGTTAAAGAATTTTACAAAAATATGTGAATGAGTGGTACTAGCCTAGTGGAGCCAATGTTGTTGTTCACTGGTTCCGGAAAATAATGATCTGAACTAGAAACCGTGGACCATGCGGTGTTCTACACGGCGATTTTATATTTATGCAGATCTTAAAAGAATCCGCGTGACCAAACGGGTGATGTAAACATGCATGAGTGGCACTAGCCTAGTGGAGCCAATGTTGCTTGTTCACTGGTTCCGGAAAATAAAGATCTGAACTAGAAACCGCTGACCATTCGGTGTTCTGCACGGAGATCTTATATTTCTACAGATCTTAAAAGAATCCGTGACCAAACGGGTGATGTAAACATGCATGAGTAGTACTAGCCTAGTGGAGCCAAAGTTGCTTGTTCACTGGTTCCCGAAAATAATGATCTGAACTACTCTTTCAATTCTAAATTATAAGTTATTCCATTCTAAAAATCCTTGAGAATCAAAGCATCTCAACTTTGATTAAGTTTATATAATAAGATAATAGCATTTATAATATCAACTACTCGATCCGTTTTAATTTATAGGTCGTTTAACTTTTTTCTCCAAATTTGACCACTCGTTTTATTCAAAATTTTGTGCAAAATATCACTTTTTTGTTATGGTCTGTTTTTATTAATAAAAGTTCTTCAAGAATAAGTTAAATTTAACTCTTTTTTTGCAAACTTTTTAAATAAGACGAGTTATCAAATTTAGAGTTGAAAAAGTCAAACGACTTATAAATTAAGACGGGTTAAGTAAATATCATTAGATTCTTCATTAAATATATTTTCATATACATTTATTTAGTGTTGTAAATCTTCATATTTCTCACTATAATTTGAATCAAACTTGAGATGGTTTGACTCTCTAAGATTTTTTAAAATGTCTTGTAATTTAGAATAGAGGGAGTAGAAACCACGGACCATGCGCGTGGTAATATTCAATTTTACCATGGACTACACGGCAATTTTATATTTCTGCATATCTTAAAAGGATCCGTATATGTAATATTCAATGAATTATCATGTGTGTTTCTCATAATATTGCTATTCATAACGATGATGTTAAGAAATACAACTACCGACGTTTTCATCATCCTCCGGCCCTAGTATATTCAGATGGAGCGCGAGGGTGTGAGCGTGGTGGCATCTCGCGTTTTTGTTGTATGCGACTCATTGTCAAATCAGCTGTAAAGGTTGAGAATTTTTACAATGGTTGTAGAGACGATGAGAGGCGATTGGTATGTCTATGATTAGTGGACCCATAATGTGAGAAGCGATTAAAGGCGATGAGAGTACAGGCGATGGAAGGCGATTAATGTGTCTATGTTAGATGGGTCCTCGTGATTTCATCGCCTCTCATTACCTCCGAAATTAAATGAATTAGGATGTCTGTAACAGAACCGTCTAAATCATATGGCCCACAGGCACCTGTCATTGTCACTAATGACCTCTGACAGCCAGGCCCGTGTCCCAGATGATCTAGAAGGCTCTGCCGGGCTACATAAGCACCCGTATTCTCAGACAGGATCTCATTGCGAAGCCATTACAGAATTACAACATTTCATAATAAAATACATCGGAGTAAAAGTGCAGAAGATTAAATAGTACTTAGATTACAAACCGGTTGTTCAAATAGAATTCTAGTACAGTTATTACAAACCATAATTAAAAGTAGCAGCGGTAGCAGTAGAACAATAATACAACATACTAAGATAGGTGATAACATGAACCCTGCCCATAGGTTCAACTTCACTCTTCCTTGCTACCGTCCTGGACGATGGTCACACAGTAGGGAGCGAGACACACCTGCTGCTGCGGCTCTCCTGCAACAGGGGTTAACAAACCCTGAGTACTGGGATACTCCGCAAGACTTGGCCGACTAAAGAAAAGGAAATGAGACTCAGAAATACAGGCTGAGGGGAGTCAAGGTAAAGCTTGAACAAGAATCAAAGACTTTTGTAGAAAAGCATTACTATCCTATTTCAATATTTTAACTCAATCTTATTTTACTCATAATCCATAATTTCAAACCCATTCTCATATATCATCATACTTTCAATTCTTAATTCTTCTCAAAAACACCTAGTTCTGAACCACTTTTCAATTGTAGGTCAAAAGATCAAGTCTCCATAACCGAGGAGCAACGACGATTCGAATCGATTAGTACCCAGCTGGGGATCCCTATCCATACTGCATATGTAGCACCTAAGCTTGCATATGCCAACCCCGTCTGCCACGGCTTTTCTATCTTTGAACCGGTCCTGCGCCACCCGAGAGCACAGTACTCCTATCCAGGCACGCCGGCCACAAGGGTACACGCTACTCTCGCCATCTCTCCACTTCCAGTGCCTGGTTGTCGGTTTAAGCAATAGAGTGACCGGAGATAGGGCTTCCCGTAGTATGTGGCTAGTTGCAAAGTCTCGATCACAGCAGGTCTACAACGAACGATCCCTAATTCTTTTTCCGCCAACGACATTGCATTGGGACTCTAACCCAAGTACAAGTGTCCCAACAGTTTTTAAATCCCTTTCCCGCCGATGGTCAAGCATTGGGACTCAAACCCAAATTCACAACCATCGAACGGAAAAACACTTTTCGTCGCTAACGATGCATTAGGGCTGCTACCCAAGTGCACCATCCTCGAACGGACTCATATCCCTTCCTTTCTCATGATTCATTATCAACATATCATCATAAGTCGAAAATAGCATTTTATGCAAATCTTATTCAATTAAGTAGAGTTAAGCATTTTTTTTCAAATATTTTCATTTTAAATAGGTTTCAAGGGTAATATATCAAGATAGATAATGCAGCAAGATAGGTGACAACCAACTCCTATCAACCTAATGCAATAATTAATTCAAGTTATAAAGATTTAATAAATCACAAGGAAGGGACTGAATGCACCGGGGCTTGCTTTAGATTGCGAAGAGCGTCGGATTGGGATCAGTCCCGCAAATGTCAAACCCCTGCACAACCTCGGGAATCACCTCCTCGGAAGTAGCCTCGATTTTAACTTCTTCGTTCCCGGACACTACACGTGTGCAATGATGCATGCTTAATATAATGAAATGATACAGGTACATGAAATAATAAATCAAACAATCTGCAAACACTACTAATCTTCACAAGGTATCTAAAGTAACTATTTCTAAAAAATTTGCCCTAGGTCATAAGGGTGTTTGACCTAAAATCATAATCAATCCAAAATCCACACCAACCCTAAGTGATTAGGATTTTCTATTTATTTTATAAATCAATTAATCAAGTATTTAATTAATAAATAATTAAACTATTTTCATTTGATGCCAAACTTTACCAACAGGTAGCTCTTGACTTAAAACAGTAGAAAAATAAATTTCATGATTTTTGGAGTTACAGAGAATTAATTAAAATTACTCAAAGTTGTATTTATTAATTAAATCACTGATTTTTAGTTACTGCAGAAAGTGTCCAAAATTAGTATTTAATATTTTTCTAATATTCTATGTACTTTAGAGAGCAACACATTTATTCTCATAATTTTTCAGCCAGCAGATTAATTCATATAGAAATAACAAAGTTGAGCACTGTTCATTAAAAATATAATGGAAAAGCTATTCAAAATCCCCTCGGAAAAATAGAAAACGAAAATGCCTGAGGCGGCCTAGCAACGTCCGGCCCGCCCAGCACGGCCCGGGTGCTCAGCCGCGCGCCCCACTCTCTCTCTGAGGCGCTGACAGGTCTCCCCCACCTGTCAGCTCTCTCCCCCTCCTCCGTTCTTCTTCTCGAGCGTGCACGGGAACGCTCGCGGCGGCGCGTCGCGCGACTGTTCCGGCAACTGCGCGGCGGTAAAGTTTAAACGAAGAGCACGGTCGCCATTAGGAGCTCACCTAGACTTCCAAACACCACTAGAATGAAGCTCCACCTCCTCGGAGACTTGAGCTTGACAACGATGGCGGACCGACGGCGCGGGCTCGACGGCGAGACGGTGTTCCCCACCCTACAACGCGGTAACGTTTAAGACAATCGACCGAGACGTCTCACTAGGTTAAGGGAAGCACAAAACAGAAACTGGAGCAAGGTCTACCTCTCTAACCCGACCGGAATGCGGCACGACCGACGCGGCGGCGCTCTACCGGAGCCGAGGGAGAAAACCGAGCCGCAGGGGGCACTCCGGTGACCAACCGAAGCACGGACGGGCTCAAGCGATGCGCAAGAGAGCTAATTAGATGGTTGTGGACTGGAGCGGGTGGAGATGGGCGAGGCACGATGAATCCGGCCGGAACCCGAAACGAGGTCGACGGCGGTCGGCGGGAGAAGAAACGGGAAGACGGAGCTCTCGTCGCCTTAAAAGGATGGGGAAGGAGCGGATAAGGGCGGGGTGTCCGGGGTCCCCCTGTGACCCTCACGCGGCGGTGCCCGGGCCCTTGCTGGCCGGACGGCGGCCGGCGCGGCGCACGCGCACGCGTGCCCTGCCCACTGTAGGGGCCAGCAGTAGTGTAACTAGGGTCCTACAAGTCAAAGCCTATGATTCCCAATTATGGCCTATCCATGCAGAATCAATTGAAACACATTAAATAAAAGTTGTGCCAAATTTCATGTAGAATATTTTTTTCTTTTTGAACCATGTCCAAATTCTGCTCAGATTTGAAATTATTCAAAAGGGGGTAAATCTTGAATTTGAAATTGATTTACAATTCAGTGAAATTCTCCCAAATTTTCTCAA
This sequence comes from Eremochloa ophiuroides, assembly GCA_038502445.1. Classification (NCBI taxonomy): domain Eukaryota; kingdom Viridiplantae; phylum Streptophyta; class Magnoliopsida; order Poales; family Poaceae; genus Eremochloa; species Eremochloa ophiuroides. Next base: position 26,814,341 of record JAHLJS010000002.1, read on the forward strand.
CAATTTGAAAATCTGTAAAAATAAAAGTTGTTATACTTGTTGAGATATACAACTTTAGTTAAGGAAGTTTGGTTAGATTCCATTTAATTTTTGAATTGATGTTTCAAATTTGAATTCCAAACTAGTAATTAGGGTTTAATTCAAATTTCTATGTAGTAACTCTAAATTTTCCCAAAATGAAAGTTGTTCCATTTTAAAAGATCTACCACTTATATTAAGGGACCAACACCAAAATCCTTTTATTTTTTGAATTAGGGTTTTAGGTCCTATTAGGGCTTAATTTAAATTTTCTTTTTGATTTTATTTTTGATTTCCAATTAAAGGTTTAATTGCACAATCATTCATAAACACAATCAAAGCACTCTAGAGACCATAAACACAATCATATGCAGACAATTAAATTAAACATGATGACATGGCCTTTTTGATTAACCGTAATACCCGGGGTATTACAACCCTTCCCCCTTAAAGAAATCTCGTCACGAGATTTGATACACGACTAAACCTTAAGGCTAAGTAATGGAAAAGAAACTGTGTCATGTAAATATAGTCCAAATCTGATTATAAAATAACTAGGAGAATTTACGTATTACATAGCGAGAAATTTACATCTACAAGATAGCAAAGAATTCGGGAAAATTCTCGGCGAGGTAGTCTTCGGATTCCCAGGTGGCTTCATCTTCTGAATGTTCACTCCATTGAATCTTGTACCACCTAGTGGTGATTCTTCGAGTGACGCAATCCTTTCGATCCAAGACTTGTAACACCTGTGGTGTTACGGTTAATTAAACTTGCCATGTCATCATCATTAGTTGAAAGCATCCCGCATCAACCCTAACTACCATGCATTAAATAAGATGAGATTATTCTTGCCTATTCTTGTGCTTAGGGACATATAGAGGGATTTGGTTGATTGATTGTATAAATAAATGTATTTGGCAAAAATAAAAAGGAAACCAAATTAAACCCTAAACCTTGACCCAAAAACCCTAATTCAAAAATTACATGGAATCTGGTGAAAGTGTCTAAACAAAAGTTGTAGATCTTTTAAAATGGAACAACTTTTATTTTGGAGATTTTGAAGTTATATTATAGAAATTCAAATTAAACTCAAATTACTATGTTGAAATTCAAATTTTAAACTTCTATTTCAAAAATATTAAGAATCTGATCAAACTTCCTTCATAAGAGTTTTAGAACTCACTAAGAAGAACAACTTTTATTTTGGCCATTTTTTAAGTTATTGAGAAAAATTAAAAGTAATTTTAATTTTTCAGTTTGAAATTCAAAACCCACTTGTTACTTTTTTCCCAAGAAATTCAAAAGGGTTTTCCATTTCTATTTTTGTTGAATAGTGCTCAAAATTGTTATTTTCATGTGAATTAATATGGTGATTGAAAAATTATGAAAATAAATGTGCGAGCTCTCTGTAGCTTGTAGTATTTATTAAAAATATTAAATACTGATTTTGGGCACTTTCTGAAGGTACTAAAATTTAGCACATTAATTAAAAAGTGTGATTTTAAACAATTTTAATTAATTCTATGTAACTCCAAAAATCATGAAAAATTATTGGGCACTGTTTAGGGCCCAGAGCTAACTGTTGGTGAAGTTTGGTATTAAATAGAAATAGTTTAATTAATTATTAATTATATGATTGATTAAATGGTTAATAAAATAAATAGAAAACATAGGTGACTAGGGTTTGATGTGAATTTTTGGATTGAATGTAGTTCTAGGTCAAACACCCTAATGACCTAGAGCACCTTAATCTAGAATTTGTTATGAATAGGTTATGAGTATAGTTGTGCTCAAATTAGATATTATTTATTGTCGAATTTTTGCATTGTCATTTCATGTGGCATCTTATTAAGCATGCATCATTGCATACGTGTAGCGCCCGTGAACGAAGACGTGAAAGTTGAGGTGACTACTGAGGAGATACTTCCCGAGGTTGTCCAAGAGTTGGACATTTGCAGGACTGACCCTGATCCGACACTCTACGCAATTCAAAGTAAGCCTCAGTGTATTAGCCCCTCCTTGTGATTTAAAAATTTTTATCACCTTGAGTTAAATTATTGCATTAGGTTGATAGGAGTTGATTGTCACCTAATTTGCTGCATGACCTACCTTGATATCATTCCCGAACCTGATTTAAAATAAAAGGTTTGCAAAATGCTTAGCCCTGCTAAATAAATACTAGCTTTGCATAAAATGGTACTTTCTATGTTATGATGATATGTTATGAATTAAATATGAGAATTGGTGAAGAAGTTGTTATCCATTGGTCGACTTGCACTTGGGTTAGAGTCCCAATGTATTGTTGCCTTCGGAATAGTTTGGAACCGGTTGATAAAAGAAATGTTTCGCTCGGGTGCTGTGCACATGGGGCGGCGTTCCCCATGTCTTATCATCCGACAGGCATGAAATTTAAAAACCGTTGGGTAACTTTGTACTTGGGTTAGAGTCCCAATGCATGGTTGCCGACGGGAAGGAAATAGGGACCGTTCGTTGTAGGCTTGCTGGATCGAGACTTTGCAACTAGCCACATACTACGGGAAGCTCTATCTCTGGTAGCTCTATTGCTTGAACCGACGACCACGCACTGGGAGTGGAGAGATGGCGAGAGTAGCGTGTACCCTCGTGGCCGGCGTGCCTGGAGACGAGAGGAGTACTGTGCTCTCGGGTGGCGCAGGACCGGTTCAGGGATAGAAAAGCCGTGGTAGACGGGGTTGGTATATGCAAGCTTAGGTGCTACATATGCAGTATGGATAGGGATCCCCAGCTGGGTACTTCTGGATTCGAATCGACGTTGCTCCTCGGTTAATGGAGGCTTGATCCACTGCCCTACCCCGAAAAGTGGTTCGGAACTAGATTGAGTATGAGAATGATTAAGAAATGAAAAGCATGTGATATATGAGAATGAATGTGAGAGATGGATATGATTAAGATAATATTGAGATAAAACATTGAGTTAGGATAGTAATATTTTTCTGCAAAATTCTTGATTCTTGCTCAAGCCTTACCTTGACTCCCCTCATCCTGCATTCCTGAGTCTAATCTTTCACTTCAGTCGGGTAAGTCTTGTGGAGTACCCTAGTACTCAGGGTTGTTAACCCATGTTGCAGGAAGTCAGCAACCAGAGGTCTGTCTCGCTCCCTGCTGTGTGACCCTTGTTCAAGAAGGAAGCGAGGACGCGTGAAGTGGACCCGTGGGCAGGGTCCGAGTTACTCCCTATCTATGTATGTTGTATTATGGTTCCACTGTACTGCTACCCTATTTAAGTATGGTCTGTAAGAACTGTATTTGAATTCTATTTGAACGACTATTTCGTAATATAAGTACTACTAATCTTCCGCACTTTACTCTGATGTATTTTATTATGAAATGTTGTAATTCTGTAATGGCTTCGCAATGGGATCCTGTCGGAGAAACGGGTGCTTATGTAGCCCGGCAGGGCCGCCTAGGTCATCTGGAACATGGGCCCGGCTGTCAGAGGTCATTACTGATGATGACAGGTGCCTGTGGGCCACGTGATTTGGGCGGTTCTGTTACAAGACTCGAATTGGATATTCAGAGTATGTCAGATCTTGTTGGAGTTCTATTCCTTCAACATCAACGACTTGATCAGGCACTCGAAGACACTTTTTGAGTTGCGACACATGGAATACGTCGTGCACAGCTGAGAGGTGATATGGCAATCTCAATTTATAGGCTACTTTTCCCTGACGTGCCACGATTTGGAATGGTCCGATGTATCGAGGGGCTAACTTGCCCTTGACTCCGAATCGACTAATTCCCTTCATTGGTGAGACCTTGAGATAGACATAGTCTCCTGTCTTAAATGCCAACGGGCGACGTCTTCGATCGCCGTAACTTTTCTGTCGCGATTGTGCAACCTTCAGATTATTTTGTATTTACCTGACCTTTTCTTCAGTATCTTCTACCAAGTCAACTCCAAAGAACCATCTTTTTTCAGGCTCAGACCAATTTAGGGAGTCCAACACCTACGACCATACACAGCTTCGAATGGTGCCATCTTGATGCTCTCTTGATAACTGTTATTGTACGAGAATTCTGCTAGTACCAAACATTCATCCCACGTATCTGTGTAATTGAGTGCACATGCTCTCAACATGTCCTCCAACACTTGGTTGACTCTCTCAGTCTGACCGTCAGTCTGTGGATGATATGCTGTACTATGCAAAAGTTTTGTCCCCAGTGATTTATGAAATGCCTTCAAAAAATTCAAGATGAATTGAGTACCTCGATCCGTGACAATGGTCTTAGGCACACCATGAAGCTTCAGCAGATTTTATATATATAGCTTTGCATAGTTAACTGCAGTGTAAATAGTTTTGACGGGGATGAAATGAGCTTGCTTAATGAGGCGATCGACAACAACCCAGATTGAATCAAAACCTCTTGATGTTTTTGGCAAACCTACGATGAAATCCATGCTCATATCTTTCTATTTCCACGCAGGAATAGGTAATGGTTGCAGTTCTCCTCCAGGCTTCATGTGGACAGCTTTCACTTTCTGACAAGTGTCACATCTTGCTACACATCGAGCAATCTCTATTTTCATTTTAGTCTACCAGAATTTTTGCTTCAAATCTTGGTACATCTTGTTGCATCCTGGGTGAATGGAGAATCTGGTCAAATGTGCTTCATCGAGGATCTTTTGACGTAACTCAGGTACCTTTGGAACTACTAGATGATCCTTGAACCATACGACACCTTCGTCGTCAATCCTAAAACAATCTGCTGTGCCGGCTTGGACTTTTTCCTTGATATGCTTGATGCCCTTGCTCCCTTTCTGAGCCGCAATGATCTCATCTCGGATGGTGGTCCCAATGCTAATATGGTTCAACCTGCCATGTTCAACCATTTCTATACCCAACTTCTCTAGCTCATAGCACAAGGAAAGATCTCGGGGCTTCACTGTTAGGCAATTGCAATGAACCTTCCGACTGAGTGCATCGGCGACCACATTCGCCTTACCAGGGTGATAATGTACTTCAATATCATAATCCTTGATCAACTCGTGCCATCTTCGTTGCCTCATGTTCAATTCTTCTTGAGTAAAGATGTACTTCAAGCTCTTGTGGTCAGTGTAGACATTACAAGTACTGCCTAGCAAATAATGACGCCAGATCTTTAAGGCATGTACCACAGCTGTCAATTCCAAGTCATGTGTGGGATAATTCGCTTCATGACGCTTGAGCTGTCGTGAAGCATAAGCAATGACTCGGCCCTCTTGCATCAAAATGCAACCAAGACCAGTTCCAGAAGCGTCACCGTACACATCAAACGGCTTTTCAATGTCGGGCTGGGCTAAAACTGGTGCTGTGATCAACAACTTCTTCAAGGTTTGAAAAGTTTTCTCACACTCAAGTGACCAGACAAACTTGACCTGATTCTTCAACAAGCTGGTGATAGGCTTGGCTATTCTAGAAAAATCCGGAATAAATCAACGGTAGTACCCCGCCATTCCCATGAAACTGCGGACTTGATGTACCGTGGTTGGTGGCTTCCAATTCAAGATTTCTTCCACCTTGCTCAGATCAACGGATACACCTTCAGCTGACAGGATATGTCTGAGAAACGGGACTCGGTCCAACCAAAACTCACACTTGCTGAACTTGACATAGAGTTGATGTTCTCTCAAGTGGGTTAGGACAACACGTAGGTGGCTGGCATGTTCTTCAGGGGGTTTTGGAATAAACAAGGATGTCATTGATGAACACGACTACAAATTTGTCGAGCTCAGGCATAAAGACGGAGTTCATGAGGTAAGGCAGGAGCATTGGTTAGGCCGAAGGACATGACTAGATATTCGTATAGGCCATATCTAGTGGTGAAGGCTGTTTTTGGAATATCTTTGGGACGAATTTTTATTTGGTGGTAGCCAGACCAAAGGTCAATTTTGAAAAATACTTTGGCTCCAGCTAGTTGGTCAAAGAGTAGGTCAATACGAGGTAAAGGGTATTTGTTTTTCATAGTAACCTCGTTGAGTGGGCGGTAATCAACACAAAGTATGAGAGATTTGTCTTTCTTTTTCACAAAAATAGCAGGGCAACCCCAACGAGATGAGTTAGGTCTAATGAAACCCTTATCCAACAGATCTTGCAGCTGAACCTTAAGCTCCGCCAATTCCTTAGGAGGCATCTTATAAGCTCTACGAGAAATAGGTGCTGTACCAGGTTTCAACTCAATGGCAAACTCCACATCACGGTCAAGGGGTAAACCAGGCAAGTCGTCAGGGACCACGTCCAGAAATTCATAGACTATCGGAATGTTTTGCACCTTTTTGACTGCGGTTGCACATATTCTACCAACTGCTCTTTGAGGTATTGGGAGTTGGATGAGGAGTTGGGTTTGACTATTAGGCAAATTTACCCTGATGGTTCTATTCAGCACGTCAATGAGAGCCTTGTGCTGATACATCCAATTCATACCTAATATCATATCTATATCCTAGTCTTTCAGCACTATCATTGAGGTCGGGAATATATGCCCGCCAAGTTCTATGGGCACCCGATGTACTACCTCCTTAGTACTAATACGCCCCCCGGGCGACTGTATAAGGAAATTTTCCTCTATCTGTCCAATTGAAATTTCATGTTGACGACAAATGTACGATTGATGAATGAATGAGATGCACCAGAATCAAAAAGCATAATAGCAGGGTGACTTGCGACAGGGAACCTACCCATCATGACGGGTTTACCTTCAGGAATCTGATCAACTTGGGTGTAGTAGACGTGACCTGCTTTCCTCACAACTTTTCCCTTTTGGGCATGCTGCTGGTGACCACGATGCTGAGTCTGCTATTGCTGCTATCCACCAGGAGCCTTCTGTGCATTTTGGTTGTACTGTTTGGGGAATGAACAGTTGCGGGACCAGTGTCCCATCTTGCCACAATTGTAGCAAGGTTGGTTGTAGGTGGTTTGTGGAGTGGTGACACGAACGCCAGGGGCATTCGGCTGTGTGGTGTTTTGTTGGTTGGAGGTGTGGGAGGTAGCCACATTGTGAACCACGACCTGCTGCTAGGGGTACGGCGGACGAGAATGATGGGTGGGATGGTAGATAATTTTCTGGCGCTTCTGACTACCAGAAAACCCAGACTTCTTCTTCTTCTTCTCCTCCTGATGCTTGCGGTCACTTTCTTCAAAAGGTATAGCGATGTTGACAGCCCCATGATAAGTGCAGTGCAGGTTGTTGGACAGGCTTCGCTGAATCTTGTAATTCAGACCCCTGATAAAGCAGTCCTTCTTTTTCTGGTCTGTGTTGGTGTGCTCAGGGGCATACTGTACCAGGTGATTGAACTGACCAACGTACTGCATGACGGTGAATTCTTTTTGTTGCAGAGCCAGAAACTGATATAGCTTCATCTTCATTACACCGGCAGGAATGTAATGAGCCCGGAAAGCCTCACGAAATTCCGCCCAGGTAAGCTAAGCTGATGTCCATTGGGCTGTGTGGACAGGAGGTCTGCATACCAATCACTTGCAGGACCTCGCAGTTGCTGCGCTGCAAAGAGTGGCTTCTGGATCTCAGTGCAGTGAATCAAGCTAAACTTCTGCTCCATGGTATGGAGCCAGGCGTCAGCCTCCAGGGGCTCATCAGCCTTGGTGAACACAGGTGGACGGGTATCCGTGAAGTCCATATATGTTGTCTCCTCGTCATCGCGGCGGCCACGACGCCCGCCACGGTTGCCTTGATTCTGCGCCATTGCTGTGGCGGCATTGGCTAGGGCCGCAATGGCATCGGCCAAGGTTGGTGGAATAGGCGGTGGGTTGGGAGCACCTCCATCCTCTGAGGTTCCAGCACCGGACGCACGGGTATTGACAGGCATCTGTTTAATAGCAAACCGAACTTAGGACTAGCATTACTTAATCGAACATAGTGACAGTACATTTAAACATTACAACACTTAAACGATACATAAAAGACACGACTAGGACTTAACAAAGTTCCCAACCCATAACTAAGGTTCTTAGCAAGCACCAACATTACAATACAAAGGATAACGATAGGCCGACACCCCTAGTCCTATGACTAGTCTAGTCGTTGTCGCCTACGGTCCCGTAAGAGACGACACCGTCCTCGTCGGCCTCCTCGAAGTCCTCCTCGGCGTCCTCATTGGCGTCCTCCTCGACGACCACCTGGAGAGGCTCAACCTCCTTAGTAACGTCCTCCATGTCCTGATCCTCAGGACCAACAACAACTCCATCCTCGGGGTCCTCGACACGTGGCTCTAAGATAGGGTTAAGCTCATTGTTGAGCCTATGCACCTCCTCATGAAGTGCATCATTGTAGTCCTCAATCTGCTCCACGTAGATCTCGAGCTCGTGCAGTCTGGCCCTGGTCGCATCCTCACGCGCCCAGGTCGCATCCCTCTGTTCGATGAGACGTGCCACAGCAGTCCGCAGCCGGTCAATTGTAGCCACATCCTGGTAATGCTCTCGTCGAGCTGTGGCAAAGTCCTCAGTCATCTGCCTCATCTCCTCCCTCATCCTGTCAATCTCTTCCTGCAGCTCAGCGCGACTGCGGCGGGGACGACGAGTGCCAAAAGCTTTCCCGTCGCGTGGCGCCAGCTGGTGACGCAGCACTCCCCTAGGACCCGTCATCTTGCGAGTAGTCTGCTTGGTGCATGCCATGCTGGAGAAGATAAGTTGGGATTAGCGAGGATATTAGAGGCTAGTAAGAATAGGTTTTATAAATCCTAACTCATAAACCACTTTAAGGAGAAAGCTAATTAATATGTGAATTAATCATAATGCATGAATCGTACTTACGAATTTTAAATCAATGCAAGATAAATAAATGCATTAATAATTTTGACATAGGGCTAATAATAGTGATATTCCACTTGCTACCATAACTGCATTACGGAATAAGATAAGAATAAGCACTTGGACCAAAATATCAATTTTATTTTATGATCCAAAACATTTTGAAGTTTTGCAAAGTAATGCCGTAATGATTTAGCAATGGAACGCTTTGATACCAGCTGTAATAGAACCGTCTAAATCATATGGCCCACAGGCACCTGTCATTGTCACTAATGACCTCTGACAGCCGGGCCCGTGTCCCAGATGATCTAGAAGGCTCTGCCGGGCTACATAAGCACCCGTATTCTCCGACAGGATCCCATTGCGAAGCCATTACAGAACTACAACATTTCATAATAAAATACATCAGAGTAAAAGTGTGAAAGATTAAATAGTACTTAGATTACAAACCGGTTGTTCAAATAGAATTCTAGTGCAGTTATTACAAACAATAATTAAAAGTAGCAGCGGTAGCAGTAGAACAACAATACAACATACTAAGATAGGTGATAACATGAACCCTGCCCACGGGTTCAACTTCACTCTTCATTGCTACCGTCCTGGACGATGGTCACACAGCAGGGAGCAAGACACACATGCTGCTGCGGCTCTCCAGCAACAGGGGTTAACAAACCCTGAGTACTAGGGTACTCCGCAAGACTTGCCCGACTAAAGAAAAGGGAATGAGACTCAGGAATGCAGGCTGAGGGGAGTCAAGGTAAGGCTTGAGCAAGAGTCAAAGAGTTTTGCAGAAAAGCATTACTATCCTATTTCAATATTTTAACTCAATCTTATTTTACTCATAATCCATAATTCCAAACTCACTCTCATATATCATCATACTTTCAATTCTTAATTCTTCTTAAAAGCACCTAGTTTCGAACCACTTTTCAATTGTAGGTCAAAGGATCAAGTCTCCATAACCGAGAAGCAACGACGATTCGAATCGATCAGTACCCAGTTGGTGATCCCTATCCACACTGCATATGTAGCACCTAATCTTGCATATGCCAACCCCGTCTGCCACGGCTTTTCTATCTCTGAATCGGTCCTGCGCCACCCGAGAGCACAGTACTCCTCTCCTATCCAGGCACGCCGGCCACGAGGGTATACGCTACTCTCACCATCTCTCCACTCCCAATGCGTGGTTGTCGGTTCAACCAATAGAGCGACTGGAGATAGGGCTTCCCGTAGTATGTGGCTAGTTGCAAAGTTTCGATCACAGCAGGCCTATAACGAACGGTCCCTAATACTTTTTCCGCCGGCGACATTGCATTGGGACTCCAACCCAAGTACAAGTGTCCCAACGGTTTTTAAATCCCTTTCCCCGCCGATGGTCAAGCATTGGGACTCAAACCCAAATTCACAACAATCGAACGGAAAATCACTTTCCGTCGGTAACGATGCATTGGGGCTGCTACCCAAGTGCACCATCACCGAACGGACTCATATCCCTTCCTTTCTCATGATTCATTATCAACGTATCATCATAAGTCGAAAATATCATTTTATACAAATCTAATTCAATTAAGTAGAGTTAAGCATTTTTTTCAAATATTTTTATTTTAAACAGATTTTAAGGGTAATATATCAAGGTAGATAATGCAGTAAGATAGGTGACAACCAACTCCTATCAACCTAATGCAATAATTAACTCAAGTTATAAAGATTTAATAAATCACAAGGAAGGGGCTGAATGCACCGAGGCTTGCCTTGAATTGCGAAGAGCGTCGGATCAGGATCTGTAACAGAACCGCCTTAATCACATGGCCCACAGGCACCTGTCATCGTCACTAATGACCTCTGACAGTCGTACCCGTGTTCCAAATGATCGAGGCAGCCCTGCCGGGCTACATCAGTGCCCGTATGCCGACAGGATCTCCATTGCGAAGCCATTACAGAGTTACAACATTTCATAATCAAAATACATCAGAGTAAATGCGGAAGATTAACTAGTACTTAAATTACAAACCAAGTTCAAATAGTAAATAAGTGTAGTTATTACAAACCAACTTAAAACAGTAGCAGTGGCACTGGAACAGCGATACAACATAAATAGATAGTAGATAATCGAACCCAGCCCACGGGTCCTTCACTCCTCACCACTATCCTCTTCGATCACTGTAGCACAACAGGGGTCGAGACAAATCTCCGGCTGTGGCCCTCCTGCAACGGGGTTAACAAACCCTGAGTACTGGGTACTCCGCAAGACTTACCCGACTAAGGAAAATATCTGACTCTTGGAATGCAAGGTTAGGGGTAAGGCTTAGCAGGAGGTAAGAGTTTAGCGGAAAAGCATTACTATCCTGTCTCAGTATTTTTGCTCATTGAATAACCTTATTAATATCATAAGTCATCATTCATCTTTTCCATCTATCTTATTCTTTTCATCATTCTCAAACATCCTATTCTTCGAACCACTTTTCGAGGTAGACGTGAGGATCAAGTCTCCATAACCGAGGAGCACGTCGATTCGAATCAAGTAAGTATACCCAGCTGGGGATTCTATCCACACTGCATATGTAGCACTTAAGCTTGCATATACCAACCCATTGTCACGGCTTTTCTATTCCGGACCCGGTCCTACGCCACCCGAGAGCACAGTACTCCACTAGTCTCCAGGCACGCCGGCCACGTGGGTACACGCTACTCTCGCCATCTCTCCACTCCCAGTGCGCGGTTGTCGGTTCCAGCAATAGAGCGACCTGACCCTAGGCTTTCCGAATTGGTATGTGGCTAGGCTGTTCATCATGATCACAACAGGCCTTACAACGAACGGTCCCTACTGCTTTCCGTCAGAGACCATGCATTGGGACTCTAACCCAAATACCCTGGATTCTGCCCGGTTTTCAAATCTCTTTCCCGATGATGACGATCAGTTGGGACTCTAACCCAAACAGATGGCCGATCACTCGGGAAACCCATCCATTACAATAACAGTGTCCTGGCCAAAGGACCCTGCCATCATACATGGACTCATACCCATCCCTTGATAATTCTTCATTCCAAATATCAAGTTTAAATTAGCATTTTTGCAATTCTAATATTTAAGCATGACTAAGCATTTTTCAACTCATTTCAAATCATTAGGTTCCTTGGATAACAAGTAGTCAAGGATGGTAAATGCATCAATTGTTTCATCACGCAACTCCTAACAACTTAATGCAGTTGATTAACTCCAGTGATAAAAGCATTTATAAATAGAGGGTTGAATGCACCGGGGCTTGCCTTGCAGCGCAAAAACAGTCGGGGCAGGAGCACCACAGCTTTCAGGTTCAAGAACCACCTCGGAACCTTCTCCTCCAGGCACCTCGACTTTGACTTCCTCGTTTACCGGCACTACACGTGTGCAACAATGCATGTATGAATGCGATGCGGAAAAGAGCATATGCAAGAAATCAAGAACTAAACATATGACAAGCATAAAACGACACCACTAGGGTGTTCTAGGTCTTAAATGGTTTGACCTAGAACCACAATCAATTCCAAAGTCACACAAACCCTAAATTCATTTTCTACACTTCTTTTTACTATTTAATAAACCCATATCTATTTAATACAAGAGCAAACTAATCCCATTTGAGACCAAACTTCACCAACAGATAGTCTTTCATTCCAAACAGAGACAAATAAATTTTGGTGATTTTTGGAGTTACCTAGAATTAATTAAAAATGTGCAAAAATCCATTTTCCATTTATTTTAGGGATTTTTACCTACTGCAGAAAGTACTTAAACATGACAAACAATATTTTTATAAAATTCTACACTACATATATAGCATGTGTAAATTATTTCACAATTCTTGGTTGCACAGAATTAATCATGCAAAAATAATAAAACAGGTTACTATTCAAACCAAATTAAAATAGAAAAGCATTTCAAAATTCACTGAAAAATAAACAAACCCCATTCGGCCCACTCGGCCCACAGACCGGCAGGCCGGCCCAACCGGCCTGCGCGCGCGCGGCGCCTGGCCAATATGCTAAAGAGCCCTTCGGTTTTGCGGAAAACAACCCGCAGCCCAAGCACTACTATTCACATGAGTCACAGACATTGCAAAAACCCCCCTGGGTTTCTGCTCCTTCTAACCCGAGGTCCTTGCCTCTTCCTCCTCCGCCAGGACGACAGACCCGCCGGCGGATTCGCCGCCCGTGGCTCGCCGCCGGTGGCTCTACTGGCCCAACCAACCCTACCACTGCACTCCAGACTACAAGCCGCACCTATCGAGCTACTACTCGACCCTAGACGACATCCGGAGCAGGCGCATCCACTGCCGCGGCGGCTCGGAGACGGCGGCGACCATGCCGCCGGTGAATATCAACTAATAGCGATCAAGGAAATGGGCGCTAGAGCATCAGGATCTCACCCTGAAGCGATTAGAAGAGACGGTGGAGGTGGAGACGGCTCGGGGACGGCAGCTTGACGGCGACGGTGGACCGGCGGCTCGGCTCCGGCGAGGCGGACACCCTCCGAGCAACCTGGACCATCAAATGACACGCCGAGAAGCGCATGAGTTAGGGAATGATGAGCCGCATCCCGTGCGCATCGGCTCAAAGGCTATAGCTCACCCAAACGAGGAAAGCACGAAGATGAACCCGGCGGCGGCGCTCTGCGCGACCAGCGGCGGGCACGGCGTGACTGGGCTCGACAAGGCACCGGAGCTCCACTGGAAGGGTGGAAAGGATGCGCAATGGAGTGAGCAAACTAGCTACGAGATGGAGAGGCTAGAGATGGCCGGAGGACGGCGAATTTTGTGGACGACCGAGGTGAGCTCGGAGACGGTGGCGGTGGCGATTTCGGACGGGAAGGACTGGGAACGGGCTTAAATAGACGGGAAAGCGGTCGGGCGCGACGTGGGGGGGGGGGGGGGGTCCGGCGACATGCTGCGCTCGCAACGGACAACGCCCCGGCCCCGGCGCACGCGCTGCGCTGCCGCGCACGCCGGCGACGTGCGCGCCGCGCGGGTACGCTGGGTGGCAGATGAACAGTACTCGGGTACAGTACCTGATGCAATGCAATTCGTCCAATTTGATCATGTAGATGGCCGAATCTGAGGGAGTGGTCAAAAGGAGATTTGTAGATCTTTAAGTACTGAACAACTTTTGTTTTTGCACCAATTTGAAATTCGGCCTAGATTTGAAAATATTCAAAAGGGGGTAAACTAGGGTTTTGAATTTCAAACTGAATATTTAAAATTACTTTTTATTTCTCTAAAGAACTTGAAATTTGGCCAAAATATAAGTTGTGCATCTCAAAGAGATCTACAACTTCTATTAACGAAGTTTTATCTAATTCTCATTAGTTTTTGAAAAGCAGTTTTAAATTCAAATTTTGAAACACTGTTTTGAGCTTAATTCAAAAATTTTCAACATAACTTCAAAATCACCCAAAATAGAAGTTGTTCTACATTAAAAACTCTACAACTTTTATTAAGGGACCTACCTCAGATTTGATCAAATTTAGAAAGTGCACTTTGAAGCCTTTAATTAGGGTTTTAGGAAAATTAAAAATCAACAAGAAATAACAACTCAATTAGGGTTCCTTCAAGCACACACAAGAGTTAAACAAGCTAATCACACTATTAGCCCTAATGACAAGCAAATGCACATGATGATATGATGACATGTCATTTTAGTTAACAGTAATACCAGGGGTATTACAGCCTTCCCCTCTAAAAGAAATCTCGTCCCGAGATTAGGTAGATAACATTTTTTTTTTAAACAGAAAATTTTCAAATCAAAGCTACCCAAACAAAACTCAAAACAAGGGGCTAGAAAAGATCAAATACAGGGAGAGGCTATACCTATAAAGAAGCATAGAATTCGGGAAATTTTTCTGCCAAAAAGTCTTCAGATTCCCAGGTGGCTTCGTCCTCAGATTGCTGACTCCATTGTATTTTATACCACCTGGTTGTAGTCCCGCGGGTAACACGATCTTTAATATCCAGAATCCGAACTGGATATTCGGAGGTAGTCATGTCGGGTTCCAACTGAACTCCTTCCACATCGATTACTTGATCTGGCACTCTCAGACATTGCTTCAGCTGCGACACATGGAATACGTTGTGTACTTCTGATATGTGCTCAGGTAACTGCAATCTGTAAGCCACTTTTCCCACACGTTCGATGATCTCAAAGGGTCCAATGAAGCGCGGGGCTAGTTTGCCTTTAACTCCAAAACGATTCACTCCTTTCATTGGCGATACCTTCAGATAAACAAAATCTCCCACTTTAAACTCTAGCGGTCGACGTCGTTTATCAGCGTAACTTTTCTGCCTAGACTGGGCTATTTTTAAGTTCTCTTGTACCACTCGAACCTTGTCTTCAGCCTCTTTTACCAGATCTACCCCATAGTACCATCTTTCTCCTGGTTCGGACCAATTCAAAGGTGTGCGACATCTTCTACCATATACGGCCTCGAATGGAGCCATTTGGATGCTTTCTTGATAGCTGTTGTTATACGAGAATTCGGCCAAGGCCAAACACTCGTCCCACTTGTCCGGGTAATTCAACGCGCAAGCTCTCAACATGTCTTCCAATACTTGATTGACTCTTTCAGTCTGCCCATCGGTTTGCGGATGATATGCAGTGCTGTGCAGAAGCTTTGTCCCCAAGGACTTATGAAATGCCTTCCAAAACTTGGAGACAAACTGGGTACCACGGTCAGAGACAATGGTTTTTGGCACTCCATGCAGTTTCATCAGATTCTCAATATACAACTGAGCATACCTTGGAGCTCTAAAGTCCTTCTTGACTGGCATGAAATGGGCTTGTTTCGTAAGACGGTCCACAACAACCCAGATGAAATCAAAACCCCGAGTAGTCTTGGGCAATCCCACAATAAAATCCATGCTGATATCTTCCCACTTCCATGCTGGCACATGCAATGGTTGTAGCTCTCCACCAGGTCTCATGTGAACAGCCTTAACTTTTTGACATGTGTCACACCTTGCCACATACTGAGCAATTTCAACCTTCATCTTGGTCCACCAGAATTTCTGCCTCAAGTCCTGGTACATCTTATTGCTTCCTGGATGAATAGAGAATTTTGTCGAGTGCGCTTCATCGAGGATCGCTTGACGTAACACAGGAATCTTGGGGACAACTAATCTGTCCTTGAACCAAACCACACCATCATCATCAATCCTGAAACAGTCAGCCTTGCCTGCTTGGATCTTTTCTTTGATGTGCTTGATCCCTTTGCTTTTCTTTTGAGCGGTAATGATCTGTTCTCGAATAGGAGTTTCAATTCTAATGTTGGCTATGCTGCCCCGTGGCACCATTTCAATATCCAATCTCTCCAGTTCACAACACAAGGTCAGAGTATATAACTTCACATTCAAGCAGTTGCAGTGAACCTTGCGGCTCAATGCATCAGCTACCACATTTGCTTTACCAGGATGGTAATGTACTTCGATGTCATAGTCCTTGATCAACTCGAGCCATCTTCTCTGCCTCATATTCAACTCTTCTTGAGTAAAAATATACTTCAGACTCTTGTGATCAGTGTAAATATTGCAGGTACTTCCCAACAGATAATGACGCCATATTTTCAGAGCATGAACCACGGCTGCCAACTCTAGATCATGAGTAGGATAGTTTTCTTCGTGACGCTTGAGTTGCCGTGAAGCATAAGCAATGACACGACCCTCTTGCATCAACACACAGCCAAGACCGGTTCCCGAAGCATCACAGTACACATCAAATGGTTTCTCGATATTCGGCTGAGCCAACACTGGTGCAGTGGTTAGCAATTCCTTCAATTTCTGAAAAGCTTCCTCACAATCTGATGACCAAACAAACTTCACTTGATTTTTCAGCAAGTTGGTGATGGGTTTAGATATCCTGGAGAAATCTGGGATAAAACGACGATAGTAACCTGCCATACCCATAAAACTGCGGACCTGATGCACTGTGGTGGGCGGCTTCCAATTCAGAATCTCCTCGACCTTGCTGGGATCTACGGACACTCCTTCCGCAGATAGAATATGACCGAGGAATGGAACTCTGTCCAACCAAAACTCACATTTGCTGAACTTGGCATAAAGTTGGTGATCTCTCAAACGGTTTAGGACAATTCGAAGGTGGTTAGCATGTTCTTCGGGGGTTTTGGAGTATACAAGGATATCATCTATAAAAACGACTACGAATTTGTCAAGCTCAGGCATGAACACGGAGTTCATCAGATACATGAAATAGGCAGGAGCATTGGTCAGGCCAAAAGACATGACTAGGTATTCATATAGGCCATATCTGGTGGTGAAAGCGGTTTTGGGAATATCTTGTGGACGGATTTTTATTTGGTGGTACCCCGATCGAAGGTCAATCTTAGAGAATACTTTGGCCCCAGCAAGCTGGTCAAAGAGAAGATCGATACGGGGCAAAGGGTATTTATTTTTGATGGTGACCTCGTTGAGAGGACGATAGTCAATACACAGTCTAAGAGAGTTATCCTTCTTTTTCACAAAAATGGCCGGACAACCCCAAGGTGACGAACTGGGCCGGATAAAACCCTTGTCCAACAATTCTTGCAACTGAACTTTCAACTCTGCCAGTTCTTTTGGTGGCATCCTGTACGCCCTACGAGATATAGGTGCCGTACCAGGCTTAAGCTCTATGGCAAACTCCACATCACGGTCCGGAGGCAAACCAGGTAAGTCATCAGGAAAGACATCCGGGAATTCACAAACTACTGGAATATTCAGGATTTCTTGCACTGAGGTAGCATTGACTTGCTTCACGGTTCTCAGGGGTAACGGAAGTTGGATAAGAAGTTTGGACTGACTATCAGGTATGTTAACTTTGATTGTCCTATTCAGCACATCAATCACAGCCTTGTGCTGATACATCCAATTCATCCCCAAAATGGCATCTATGTCCTGATCTTTTAGCACTTATCATAGTGGTCGGGAACTTATGCCCTCCCAATTCTATGGGTACCCGAAATACCATTTCCTTAGTACTGATACGCCCCCCGGGTGATTGTATGATAAAATTTTCATTAACCTCCCCAATTTGTATGTCATGCTTGACGACAAAATTACGGTTGATGAATGAATGTGATGCACCAGAATCAAAGAGTGTAATTGCAGGGTTATCGGCAATAGGGAACCTACCGAGCATGACGGGCTCTCCTTCCGGGATATCAGCGATCTGGGTGTAGTACACCTGGCCAGCCTTCTTGACCACCTTGCCCTTCTGGGCCTGCTGCTGCTGTCCACGGTGCTGTCCCTGCTGCTGCTGCTGCTGCTGTCCACCAGCACCCTTCTGTGCATTCTGATTGGACCGTTTGGGGAAAGGACAATTGCGGGACCAGTGTCCCATCTGGCCACAGTTGTAGCATGGTTGATTGTAGGCGAACTGTGGTGAGGTGACACGAACGCCAGGGGCATTCGGCTGAGTGGTGTTTTGCTGGTTTGAGGTGTGGGAGGTAGCGGCGGTACGCACAACTACCTGCTGCTGTGGGTACTGTGGGCGGTTGTGGATAAGCTGCGCTGGATCTTGTAGTTCAAGCCTCTGACAAAGCAGCTCCTCTTCTTACCATCAGTATTCACGTACTCTGGGGCATACAGAGACAATTGGTTGAACTTGGTCACGTACTCCATCACAGTGGAGTCCCCCTGCCGCAATGCCAGAAACTGTTCGAGCTTCATTCTCATTATCCCTTCAGGGATGTAGTGGGCACGGAATGCAGTGCGAAACTCTGCCCAGGTAAGCTGGTGTCCTGCGGGCTGTGCTGCCAGGAGATTAGCATACCAGGCACTTGCGGGACCACGCAGCTGCTGTGCTGCGAACTGTGGCTTCTGGATTTCGGTGCAATGGATCAAACCAAACTTCTGCTCCATGGTACGGAGCCAGTCATCCGCCTCAAGCGGCTCATCCGCCTTGGTGAACACCGGTGGACGGGTGTCGATGAAGTCCACATAGGTAGTTTCCTGGTTCCCATTATTGCGCCCACGGCGCTCTCCACGCTGACCCTGATTCTGAGCGAAAGCATTCGCCGCATTAGCAAGTGCGGTAATGGCATCAGCGAGGCTTGGTGGCACGGGTGGTGCCTCAGGAAGACCGTCCTCTCCCTGGTTGCTGGACTGACCACGGGTCTGAACCATCTGTGAATTGCACACTTGACTCAGAACTTGGACTTGACATTACTTAAATAGAAACGGAGTAGCAGCACAAACTAATTATAACAACACAAGAAACATAGTCTTAGCGACATACAGCACATAGATTCCAACCACAACTAAAGTTCTAAGGCTCATAAACTACGACATAGAGATACAAGCAACTGCCAACGCTGCAGCACGGGCAACTAGTCGTCGATGACCACGATCTCCTCATCGACGTCGTCTTCCACCATCTGGTCCTCAGGCTCTGCTGGGTCCTCGGCGAGTGGTACGGGCTCGAAGTAGCCCAACTCCTCGGACTCGCTCTCCTCGTCCTCAGGCCCGACAACCACGCCACCCTCCGGGTCCTCCTCACGGGGAACCAAGATAGGGTTAAGCAGGTCGTTAAGCCTGTGCACCTCCTCATGCAGGGTGTCGATGTATGCCTGCATGTTGCCATTGTGGGCTTCCACCCACTCCACACGCTCAAGGGCGGTCTGCTCGCGCCCCAAAGCCTCGTCTCTCTGCTGGACTGCCACCTGCTCACGCTCCAGCGCTGCCGCCTCCCGCTCCATGGCCGCCTGCACCTCGGCCTCGACCTGGTGAATCTCTCGGTGCAGGTCGCGGTTGGTGCGCACATCCCTGTAGTGGTTGCGCACAGCTCGGTCAAAGTCCTCCTCCATCAGCCTCGCCTCGGCCTTGAGTGCCCTGATCTCCTCTTTGAGTTCCCTGCGGCTACGGCGACGGCTGCCTGAGCCCTCGCCCTCCTCATGGCTAGGAGCGAGCTGGTGACGAGGAATGCCACGCGGTCCAACCATCTTGCGTGCGGTCAGCTTCGAGCGAGCCAGCTGGACAAAGAGAGGGTAAGACAAGATAGAACAGGCTAGCATGAACAGGTTGGTAAATCCTATCCCAAAACCCAACATTAGGGAGGAAGTTATTAACATGTGAATCAACATGATGCATGATTCGTTCTTACGCAAATTTTAAATCAATGCTGGTAAATAAATATTGATAACATACTTCAGACATAGGGCTTAACAATAATAATAGTAATAATATTGTTCCACATGCCACCCTACTCCTAGTACAGAGTAAGACAAGAAAAGCAGTTTTGTACTCAAAATAGTTAACTTAATTTTTAGATCCAAAATATTTTGAAGTTTTCGAAAACAACTCCGTAATGATTTAGCAATAGATCGCTCTGATACCACTTGTAACAGAACCGCCTTAATCACATGGCCCACAGGCACCTGTCATCGTCACTAATGACCTCTGACAGTCGTACCCGTGTTCCAAATGATCGAGGCAGCCCTGCCGGGCTACATCAGTGCCCGTATGCCGACAGGATCTCCATTGCGAAGCCATTACAGAGTTACAACATTTCATGATCAAAATACATCAGAGTAAATGCGGAAGATTAACTAGTACTTAAATTACAAACCAAGTTCAAATAGTAAATAAGTGTAGTTATTACAAACCAACTTAAAACAGTAGCAGTGGCACTGGAACAGCGATACAACATAAATAGATAGTAGATAATCGAACCCAGCCCACGGGTCCTTCACTCCTCACCACTATCCTCTTCGATCACTGTAGCACAACAGGGGTCGAGACAAATCTCCGGCTGTGGCCCTCCTGCAACGGGGTTAACAAACCCTGAGTACTGGGTACTCCGCAAGACTTACCCGACTAAGGAAAATATCTGACTCTTGGAATGCAAGGTTAGGGGTAAGGCTTAGCAGGAGGTAAGAGTTTAGCGGAAAAGCATTACTATCCTGTCTCAGTATTTTTGCTCATTGAATAACCTTATTAATATCATAAGTCATCATTCATCTTTTCCATCTATCTTATTCTTTTCATCATTCTCAAACATCCTATTCTTCGAACCACTTTTCGAGGTAGACGTGAGGATCAAGTCTCCATAACCGAGGAGCACGTCGATTCGAATCAAGTAAGTATACCCAGCTGGGGATTCTATCCACACTGCATATGTAGCACTTAAGCTTGCATATACCAACCCATTGTCACGGCTTTTCTATTCCGGACCCGGTCCTACGCCACCCGAGAGTACAGTACTCCACTAGTCTCCAGGCACGCCGGCCACGTGGGTACACGCTACTCTCGCCATCTCTCCACTCCCAGTGCGCGGTTGTCGGTTCCAGCAATAGAGCGACCTGACCCTAGGCTTTCCGAATTGGTATGTGGCTAGGCTGTTCATCATGATCACAACAGGCCTTACAACGAACGGTCCCTACTGCTTTCCGTCAGAGACCATGCATTGGGACTCTAACCCAAATACCCTGGATTCTGCCCGGTTTTCAAATCCCTTTCCCGATGATGACGATCAGTTGGGACTCTAACCCAAACAGATGGCCGATCACTCGGGAAACCCATCCATTACAATAACAGTGTCCTGGCCAAAGGACCCTGCCATCATACATGGACTCATACCCATCCCTTGATAATTCTTCATTCCAAATATCAAGTTTAAATTAGCATTTTTGCAATTCTAATATTTAAGCATGACTAAGCATTTTTCAACTCATTTCAAATCATTAGGTTCCTTGGATAACAAGTAGTCAAGGATGGTAAATGCATCAATTGTTTCATCACGCAACTCCTAACAACTTAATGCAGTTGATTAACTCCAGTGATAAAAGCATTTATAAATAGAGGGTTGAATGCACCGGGGCTTGCCTTGCAGCGCAAAAACAGTCGGGGCAGGAGCACCACAGCTTTCAGGTTCAAGAACCACCTCGGAACCTTCTCCTCCAGGCACCTCGACTTTGACTTCCTCGTTTACCGGCACTACACGTGTGCAACAATGCATGTATGAATGCGATGCGGAAAAGAGCATATGCAAGAAATCAAGAACTAAACATATGACAAGCATAAAACGACACCACTAGGGTGTTCTAGGTCTTAAATGGTTTGACCTAGAACCACAATCAATTCCAAAGTCACACAAACCCTAAATTCATTTTCTACACTTCTTTTTACTATTTAATAAACACATATCTATTTAATACAAGAGCAAACTAATCCCATTTGAGACCAAACTTCACCAACAGATAGTCTTTCATTCCAAACAGAGACAAATAAATTTTGGTGATTTTTGGAGTTACCTAGAATTAATTAAAAATGTGCAAAAATCCATTTTCCATTTATTTTAGGGATTTTTACCTACTGCAGAAAGTACTTAAACATGACAAACAATATTTTTATAAAATTCTACACTACATATATAGCATGTGTAAATTATTTCACAATTCTTGGTTGCACAGAATTAATCATGCAAAAATAATAAAACAGGTTACTATTCAAACCAAATTAAAATAGAAAATCATTTCAAAATTCACTGGAAAATAAACAAACCCCATTCGGCCCACTCGGCCCACAGACCGGTAGGCCGGCCCAACCGGCCTGCGCGCGCGCGGCGCCTGGCCAATATGCTAAAGAGCCCTTCGGTTTTGCGGAAAACAACCCGCAGCCCAAGCACTACTATTCACATGAGTCACAGACATTGCAAAAACCCCCCTGGGTTTCTGCTCCTTCTAACCCGAGGTCCTTGCCTCTTCCTCCTCCGCCAGGACGACAGACCCGCCGGCGGATTCGCCGCCCGTGGCTCGCCGCCGGTGGCTCTACTGGCCCAACCAACCCTACCACTGCACTCCAGACTACAAGCCGCACCTATCGAGCTACTACTCGACCCTAGACGACATCCGGAGCAGGCGCATCCACTGCCGCGGCGGCTCGGAGACGGCGGCGACCATGCCGCCGGTGAATATCAACTAATAGCGATCAAGGAAATGGGCGCTAGAGCATCAGGATCTCACCCTGAAGCGATTAGAAGAGACGGTGGAGGTGGAGACGGCTCGGGGACGGCAGCTTGACGGCGACGGTGGACCGGCGGCTCGGCTCCGGCGAGGCGGACACCCTCCGAGCAACCTGGACCATCAAATGACACGCCGAGAAGCGCATGAGTTAGGGAATGATGAGCCGCATCCCGTGCGCATCGGCTCAAAGGCTATAGCTCACCCAAACGAGGAAAGCACGAAGATGAACCCGGCGGCGGCGCTCTGCGCGACCAGCGGCGGGCACGGCGTGACTGGGCTCGACAAGGCACCGGAGCTCCACTGGAAGGGTGGAAAGGATGCGCAATGGAGTGAGCAAACTAGCTACGAGATGGAGAGGCTAGAGATGGCCGGAGGACGGCGAATTTTGTGGACGACCGAGGTGAGCTCGGAGACGGTGGCGGTGGCGATTTCGGACGGGAAGGACTGGGAACGGGCTTAAATAGACGGGAAAGCGGTCGGGCGCGACGTGGGGGGGGGGGTGCGGTGACATGCTGCGCTCGCAACGGACAACGCCCCGGCCCCGGCGCACGCGCTGCGCTGCCGCGCACACCGGCGACGTGCGCGCCGCGCGGGTACGCTGGGTGGCAGATGAACAGTACTCGGGTACAGTACCTGATGCAATGCAATTCGTCCAATTTGATCATGTAGATGGCCGAATCTGAGGGAGTGGTCAAAAGGAGATTTGTAGATCTTTAAGTACTGAACAACTTTTGTTTTTGCACCAATTTGAAATTCGGCCTAGATTTGAAAATATTCAAAAGGGGGTAAACTAGGGTTTTGAATTTCAAACTGAATATTTAAAATTACTTTTTATTTCTCTAAAGAACTTGAAATTTGGCCAAAATATAAGTTGTGCATCTCAAAGAGATCTACAACTTCTATTAACGAAGTTTTATCTAATTCTCATTAGTTTTTGAAAAGCAGTTTTAAATTCAAATTTTGAAACACTGTTTTGAGCTTAATTCAAAAATTTTCAACATAACTTCAAAATCACCCAAAATAGAAGTTGTTCTACATTAAAAACTCTACAACTTTTATTAAGGGACCTACCTCAGATTTGATCAAATTTAGAAAGTGCACTTTGAAGCCTTTAATTAGGGTTTTAGGAAAATTAAAAATCAACAAGAAATAACAACTCAATTAGGGTTCCTTCAAGCACACACAAGAGTTAAACAAGCTAATCACACTATTAGCCCTAATGACAAGCAAATGCACATGATGATATGATGACATGTCATTTTAGTTAACAGTAATACCAGGGGTATTACAGGATCAGTCCCGCAAATGTCAAACCCCTGCACAACCTCGGGAATCACCTCCTCGGAAGTAGCCTCGATTTTAACTTTTTCGTTCCCGGGCACTACACGTGTGCAATGATACATGTTTAATATGATGAAATGATATAGGTACGTGAAATAATAAATCAAACAATCCGCAAACACTATTAATCTTCACAAGGTATCCAAAGTAACTATTTCTAAGAAAATTTGCCCTAGGTCATAAGGGTGTTTGACCTAAGATCACAATCAATCCAAAATCCACACCAACCCTAAGTGATTAGGATTTTCTATTTATTTTATAAATCAATTAATCAAGCATTTAATTAATAAATAATTAAACTATTTTTATTTGATGCCAAACTTTACCAACAGGTATCTCTTGACTTGAAACAGTAGAAAAATAAATTTCATGATTTTTGGAGTTACAGAGAATTAATTAAAATTACTCAAAGTTGTATTTATTAATTAAATATCTGATTTTTAGTTATTGCAGAGAGTGTCCAAGATCGTTATTTAATATTTTTATAAAATTCTATGTACTTGAGAGAGCACACACATTTATTTTCGTAATTTTTCAGCCAGCAGATTAATTCATATAGAAATAACAAAGTTGAACACTGTTCATAAAAAATATAATGGAAAAGTTATTCAAAATCCCCTCGGAAAAATGGAAAACGAAAACGCCCGAGGCGGCCCAGCAACGTCCGGCCTGCCCAGCACGGCCCGGGTGCTCACCCGCGCGCCCCACTCTCTCTCTGAGGCGCTGACAGGTTTCTCCCACCCATCAGCTCTCTCTTCCTCCTCCGTTCTTCTTCTCGAGCGTGCACGGGAACGCTCGCGGCGGCGCGTCGCTCGACTGTTCCGACAACTGCGCGGCGGTAAAGTTTAAACGAAGAGCATGGTCGGCATTAGGAGCTCACCTAGACTTCCAAACACCACTAGGATGAAGCTCCACCTCCTCGGAGAGTCGAGCTTGACAACGATGGCGGACCGACGGCGCGGGCTCGACGGCGAGACGGTGTTCCGTACCCTACAACGCGGTAACGTTTAAGACAATCGACCGAGACGTCTCACTAGGTTAAGGGAAGCACGAAACAGAAACTGGAGCAAGGTCTACCTCTCTAACCCGATCGGAACGCGGCACGACCGACGCGGCGGCGCTCTGCCGGAGCCGAGGCAGAAAACCGAGCCGCAGGGGGGCACTCCGGCGACCAACCGAAGCACGGACGGGCTCAAGCGATACGCAAGAGAGATAATTAGATGGCTATGGAGTGGAGTGGGTGGAGATGGGCGAGGCACGATGAATCCGGTCGGAACCTGAAACGAGGTCGACGGCGGTCGGCGGGAGAAGAAACGTGAAGACGGAGCTCTCGTCGCCTTAAAAGGATGGGGAAGGAGCGGATAAGGGCGGGGTGTCCGGGGTCCCCCTGTGACCCTCACGCGGCGGTGCCTGGGCCCCGGCTGGCCGGACGGCGGGCGGCGGGCGGCGCGGCGCACGCGCATGCGTGCCCTGCCCACTGTAGGGGCCGGCAGTACTGTAGCTTGGGTTCCACAAGTCAAAGCCTATGATTCCCAATTATGGCCTATCAAAGCAGAATCAGTTGAAACACTTTAAATGAAAGTTGTGCCAAATTTCATGTAGAATATTTTTGCTTTTTGAACCATGTCCAAATTCTGCTCAGATTTGAAATTATTCAAAAGGGGGTAAATCTTGAATTTGAAATTGATTTGCAATTCTGTGAAATTCTCCCAAATTTTTTCAACAACTTGAAAATCTGTAAAAATAAAAGTTGTTATACTTGTTGATCTCTACAACTTTCATTAAGAAAGTTTGGTCAGATTCCCTTTAATTTTTGAATTGATGTTTCAAATTTGAATTCTAAACTAGTAATTGGGGTTTAATTCAAATTTCTATGTAGTAACTTTAAATTTGCCCATTATGAAAGTTGTTCCATTTTAAAAGATCTACCACTTCTATTAAGGGACCAACACCAAAATCCTTTTAGTTTTTGAATTAGGGTTTTAGGTCCGATTAGGGCTTAATTTAAATTTTCTTTTTGTTTTTCTTTTTGATTTCCAATTAAATATTTAATTGCACAATCATTCATAAACACAATCAAAGCACTCTAAAGACCCTAAACATAATCATACGCAGACAATTAAATTAAACATGATGACATGACATTTCTGATTAACTGTAATACCCAGGGTATTACAGCGTCTAAACAGATGAGTGATAACCCCTTTGTCGTAGTTAATTTTTTTAATAAAGGGTAAAAGGGTAAATGTATAATTTATAAAAGGAATAATATGGTTAGAATGAATAATTAAATTAATAAAGTTTGATAAATTTAGGGTTCCTGAGAGGACCCTAGTCCCCGGGCGCGTCGCACGTCCCAAGCCGCGACCACCCACCGCCGCCGCCCCTCCTCCTCATCCTCCTCCCTCCCAGCCGCCGTCGTGCCCTCTCCGTCCTCCTCTCCGCGCTGCTCTCCATCCACCTCGTCCGTTGCCTCCGCAACCGCGGCGTCCTCAGACTCCGCCGCCAGCAACTACTAAGTGGTACGGAAACCAGGTCCTCAGCTCCGGCGGCTCCTGCTGCGGGCGTCCATGCGGGCTGCGAGGGTGGACGCACCGGCGGGGCGAACGTCCGGGGTTGGGCTGGCGTCGAGCGATCCGCCTCATCCACCTCGTCCGCCGAGGCGTCATCCGCCTCCGCCGCCCACTGCCGCGCCGCTAGCAACCAAGTCGCCGCCGGTGCCTCGTCCTCCCCCCTCTCTCCCTCCTCGTCGTCGGCCTCGGCTCCAGCCCACGTCATTTTCGGCCGCCGTCCATCCCCTATCCGCGTGGCCAAGCTCCCAATCCCTCGCCATCTAATCCGTCCCGCCGTCGCCGCGCCGCTCTGGCCGACGTCTCAGCAAGCGTGTCTGCTGCAGAGGTTCACCGATTCTCCGGCTGATGCCACTGGACTGCCATTCTTTCTTCGAGGCGGTGCTGCTGCTTCTCATGTGGTGCCGGCCAATGCAGAGCTGAGGCTTCAGCCCTGGGACTTCGAGCAGGAATGGACGACAAGAAAAGTGAAACCCCGAGCTTGGCATTTCAGATGACTATTTCTTGGAGGTGAGAGTTTGATTTCCTCCCCAAATCTGCATAATTTCGTTCTGAGCAGCATTAGCTTTTCTTTCTAGAGAACTAGCATAAGTAAACAGTTACTGAATATGACAAAATGCAAGAAGTTGCAACAAAAGACTACTGACATCCTGAACTTCAGTTCATAAGACTGAATTTTGTCCCCTGCATGCATCCATTTTATATTTTGACAGTTGGTTTCCCATTTTCCATCTGTGTATAGCTTAAGAGCCCCATCTAGTGAGTGCCATGTTTGACGATGATGGCTGATGTCTACAATGTGCTCAGTTCGGTGTTTCATAGTTCCTGCAGAAACAGCTGTACAATAATAATAAATGAGTGCATGTTTTCTGTAATTCAATGGATCTGTCTTTCTTTCTTTGTTGACAATTTGCATCATCCTTTTTATTGTTTTACTAGGTGAGTGCCCGTGCGTTGCAACGGGAACATATAATACAATGATAACTTATGTACAGACGTTTCGCAATCGTCAGGTTTGAAGTCTCAAGATTACATAAGTCTTTAAAAAGATAGATAATTAAACGTGAAACTTAAACATTAACTCTATTATAATGCCCGTGCTAACGCAACGGCAACATTCGGATATACAAACTTGAAACGAAATATATGCAGACGAAAAAAACCTATTAAATTGCAGAAAAAAAGGCAATATAGTTTTTCATGTAAAAGAAAACATTATCCATGCCAATGATTGCAACAAAACAGTCTTGACAATGTAAAAATTGTATATATGGCACTCACTCGATGTGAGGCATGATGCATCGTCAAAATTCACGTGAAAATTCAAGATCTCATCCAAATTGCACCGCACCTTTCTTCTTCTCTAAAAGAAACAATTGCATTGCTTTTCCACATTGAACCTTGTCATCATCCTTCTCGCCTTCATGCCGAACAAGTGTTTCTTCTTCTCCAAAAGAAACAAGCGCCTTGCTTTTCCACATTGAACCTTGTCATCATCCTTCTCGCCTCCATGCCGAACAAGTGCGACATTGCGATGTGTACAATGCAGTGAAAATTTCTTATCTACAAATAGAAAGAGATTCACTAATACAAATAAATCAACTAATTTTGTACTCCTTTTGCATCTTCTCTGTTCCGAAAGACTACTGAAATAAAGTATCAGCCATGATGCTTATACCTTACAATAATAAAGTTGGCCCCTCTCGCACATGCCACAAAGGAAGATTGGTTACTTGATCCTGCTGTTATCAGAAATCCTGACCTCAGTAATGTTCTAGTAGCTTAAATAGGACTGCAAAACATAAAAACAAAAACAATTATAGATAATACTCATGGTCAAAGGAATAGGCATAAAAATCAGGCAATCATTTTTCCATGATCCCCAACTTTCTGTAAAGAGTGCCTACATCAGGTGGATAATGTCAGTTCAGCAGACCTGTCATTGCTTTCCAACATTAATGTAGTGTTCTCCCCTCGATGCTTGAGAGGCATAAAAGATTTCTCACTCATTTTAGATGCTAACATATGAGAATCTGAAATGTCTGTGCCACAAAGATAGTGATAGAATAAAAATCACACAGCCCATAAGTATGGCAACCCTGATAACTACATATAATGGTAAAAGTGTTCAGCCTCAAGGATCTAATGGATATCCTAGCTGTTCTACAGGGTTTGGTGTCTACAGAATGAAGTGCTCTATTGTTTACTCTTATATGACTATGGGTATCAAGTGAAATACAGAAAATAGTAACAGGCAGTAGAGTTAACCAGCAATTCAATATCATTTTAACAAACTGGAGATGTGCATAAATATCAGTGGAAGTTAGAACCACCACTGTATTGCAAAATAACAAGTAACCGCATAGGTTCGATGAACTGAAAACTGTGTATTCAACAGTACCTTTCATACTTGGAAACTTTTATGGAATCTGTGACACTCCAAGCTGAAAATGTTTTGCCCCTCATGAACACACTGAAAATAAAATGCAGCATACCTAAGAGGATGTAATTATGCCTGTGAGATTTTTTTATGAACTTGTCACACAGAGTAGGTTACCTATTCTCCAAAGACAGAAATGCCCTTTGCAGTGCACTCACGACTTCTGATTTTTTTTGAGTGACTTAAAATCAATCAGGTGAGGGGGGGGGGGGGGGGGGGGTAGCTGGATCCGTGTCCAAGATCCCACGCAGGCGATACACAAGTCACAGTCACATTATTTGAGAAAAATGCATTAGCCTCATATACTGACTGTTTTACTCTTCCTGACACTGACTGTTTCCATATTCACTTCTTAGGTGAGCATGTCTGATTTTGCAGTGTATTTCATTTTAAGGTCTTGTGATGCTATATGTGAACAGAGGTGTAAGTGGTCATTGCCATGAAATCATTCAGTAAAGATCCCATGAAGAAAAAACATTTCAACAACTCAGAAATTTACTAATTATCACTTCACCATAGGGGGGAAGAAAATAGCTTGGTACATGCAGTGACTTGCCACTCCTAAACTCCCAATCCCTCGTCAAGTAAATTTGCTATTCACCGATCCAAAATAGCGGAAACAAAATGTGAATTTCTCTAACAAATATTTGAAACAAGCAAGAATACAAACGCTTCTTAAAATTTCCAATCCTTATCCAATGCAAAAATTCTTTCATAGGCAAATCTAATATGCGCAGTGATCAGCAGGAAGAAGAAAAACAATCAGCAATACTCACCAAATCGCCTAAATGGCCTTGCCGAGGATCGTCAGCTTGTCGCCGACAGATGCTAGGCCATCCCATGGCTGAGAGCATATACGTGCAGCTTAACCGGGTACCCATCTTGCACACGGTCACTCAAATCATCAACCACTTAGTTCATATGTTTTGTGAAGTTGGGACGGGCGGCACTTGCGTTGGCAGGACAACGGCGCGGAGGCACGTTGGCCCAGGCAAGTGCCTTTGCGGGCGCGCGCCAGAGAGGGCAGGGCAGGGGAGGGGCGGTTGGGGCAACGTCCTCCTCGGCACCGATGCAAGCGATGAGCTCGATCCCACACTCCTTCGGCTGGGGCGGGGATGGCGTACCACGATGGGACAGGGACGGGAGAGGAGTGCCAAGGTCGAGCATGCCGCCGCCGCCGCCACTTTCTCCCGCGGCCTAGAGCCCGCGTTCTCCAGAGCGCTGCATGCACGATGGATGGCTGGGGGTGGTGGGCGTCGTGGCGGCCGGGCGTCGAGTCGTCGCGGCCAAGGGGGGCAAGGGATGGCGGCGGTTCGGCGAGCGGGGTTGCGGGCACGGTGAGAAGCCACGACTGACAGCTTTGGGGCGTCCTCGTTTGGGTCGACGCGGCATTGGCGAGGAGCCGCAACCGCGGGGTGCCAGCGGCTTCGGGGCGGTGGCGCGGCCGAGGTCGAGGAGCCGCAACCGCGGGCAAAGCGGTGGCCGACAGCTTTGGGGCGGTGGCGAAGCCGGGATCGAGGAGCTGCGGCCGCGGGCGATGTGGCGGCCTTGGGGCGGTGGCGCGGAGACGCGGAGAGGATGGGGGCGGCCGGACGCGGGAGGTTGAGGCGCGGTGAGGATGGGGGCGCGGGCGAGGAGGGATGGGGGAGGATCGTGGGTGTTGACTTTCTGCGAAGGTGCCGGGGTGAAGCGATGAGTAGCGGTGTTTTAGGCGCCGGGCAGAGCGAAGCGGGGCGACGTACCATCTTTGCCAGGTAGAGTCTTGTTTTCGTACTTTTTAGTAGTAGAGATATTAGCCTTATAATATTGAATTAGTTCATATCAAGTGACAAGATTGCAATGTGATGCTGCAGGTTCACTTTGCCCCCTAAAATTCCCAAAAGCAACAGCCTGTCCTCACATTGCACAGTTCTCAGGTTATGTTTATTTGTACAATTACATGGTCATTGACTGATCAGAGGTCTAAACTATTAAGTTTTTCCTATTCCATTTCACCACCATTTGTTGTTGTGATTGCTTGTTCTGATTTCTGAAAATGAACACAAGAGGAAGCAAACATGTAGTTTGACCAATCATGAAAATACTCTGCTGCACATGTTAGGGGAGCCTTGGAACAAGCTGGTTGTTAGTAACCTGGTCAAAGTATAACCATGCCGTTTGTTTTCCTTTCCAGTTTTGATGCCCTATGTTTTTACTCATTTACATGACTGTAATCTTTTTGCTTCTGCAGGACTGCTGCTTTCTTGTGCTGATTACAGAATTTCTAGTTATCGATCTAGCACCTTTGTGGCTTTGTCGTTATAGCTTGTGCAGCTTCAATACTTCCAGGAGTTTGATGCCAGTTAAAGCACTGAGGTCAACTATTTGGTAACTAGAAGTTTGATGATTGTCACTGAGGTGACTATTTGTGCCAGTTGAAGCAGTGAAGTCATTTTGTTTGTGTAGATTTTGTGTCGTGCTGGTCCGCGTTGAGTTTGTACTATAAATGAAGACGCATTTTAAATTGAAATTCTATGATCATTCCATGTAGCCCTTCATCTTGTTTTGAGTCACACAGCGCCTAACTGAAATTTTTGCTGATCATCTCTTCTGTGCAACTTTCAGATAAGAAACATGGTGACTTTGCAATGATGATACACCTTCTGCTGTATACAAAAGGTTCTTCAATTCATCATCATACTAAACGAGAGTCCAAGTTAACTAATCTCTACTCCTAAAAAGTTGAAACTGCAATCGTCCACACAGGCAGAACCAAACTTACGACTCCCCCTCCCTCCCTCGATACCTGCCCACGGCTCCGCTCCCGGTCACAATACGCGCCGCACACTATGGCTGCCGCAATGCGCGGCCTCCCCGTCATCGATCCGGAGCTCCTCCGGATCCCCAATCGAGGCCGCCCACCTCCGCTGCCCGTTGTATTTGTACGTCGATCTGCTCCTCATCGTGCCCTCGTCAGCCACCGCCGCCTCCACGAGACCACGACCTCCCTCGCCGGGGAAGCCACCGCGAGGAGGTGTGGCGGGCACAGCGCCGCGCCCGTGGCCGTGACCGCCGCCGCCGCCGCCGAGTGGTTAGAGATACACCGGAATCGAATCTCTGCACCGGCCGGTGATTCCAGTAGCTAGCGCTGCAGCGCTCCTGTGACTTCGACGAGGCCTACTACAAGAACCTGCCCCACGGGCTGGGCCTGCTCGCCACCGACGCCGCCATCTGAGATTCCCCAATACCACCTCCTCGCTCCTCTTCTTGGTCGGGTCGCGGCGCGCCTCAGCTCTGGGACTCCAGTCTCCAAGGCTGCTGCGACGGTGTCGGCGAACTGGGGTACGGCATCAGCACGCTCAACTATGTGGTGACGGCGAGCCTCGGCACGCCCGGCGTGGTGCAGACGCTGGATGTGGACACCGGCAGCGACCTGTCGTGGGTGCAATGCAAGCCGTGCGCGGCGCCACCGTCGTGCTACGGGCAGAAGGACCCGCTGTTCGACCCCGCCAAGTCGTCGTCCTACGCCGCCGTGCCGTGCGGAGGGTCCGTGTGCGCGGGGCTGGGCATCTACACGTCCGCCTGCTCGGCGGCTCAGTGCGGGTACGTGGTCAGCTACGGCGACGGGTCCAACACCACGGGCGTGTACAGCTCCGACACGCTGACCCGCGCCCAACGACGCGGCGGTGCGGGGCTTCTTCTTCGGGGCTCCACACAAGTACTCGCCCCTTTCTCTTCTATTCCACAAATAAAATGCAGCAACCCAATGATTTAAGCTGTGATAGAGTTTCATGCTTACTGAAACAATTGGATTTCTTCCCTGTGCTCAGGTCACAAGTTCAAAAAAATAGAGGGCACTTGGATTTCTTCCCTGTGCTCAGTCCTAGGTTTGGCCTTCGCCCCTGCATCAGAGCTGCATGAGCATGTATTCGCGCACGGTTGTTGGTGCCTCTCCTCTTCTCTCCTCGGAGGATTTGCCTTTGGTCATTTTCCTGTTTTCTGCAAGTGTTTTCCTGATCCTGCTCCACAGGCTCAGTTAGATGGATAGGCTTTTGTTTTCCATATCTCATACCTCTATTTGATTCATGGAATGGACTTCATACCTTTGACAAGATTTATGTTTACCAATTTGGACTACATATAGGTACATAGATATGGTACTCTGATGGAAACATTTATCTCTGAGATTTCATTCGTTTATGCCGCTTTGTGCTTCAGATTACTGCACATTTAGGTGCTACGTGCCTGTCACAGATGTGTAGATGATGGAAGCTTTTGCTCCTCTAAAGCGTGTGATGATGCCTCCTTTTTTTTGATGGAAGATGATGCCTCCTTTCGATAACGTGTGTACTATTCACTTTATATTTGGTTTTAGTTGAGAAGCAGCAACCAATGAACATGCTCATATCTGGTGATAGTGAAATTTCACACAGGGTGAGATATTGTGATTTATGTCATCAGTAAAAAAATATTCAACCATTTTTCTTTTGCCCAGGCAAAACATTCAATCAGTCGTATGTTTATTTGGCTCTTAAGCTTAACAGAATTTCATTGAGTAGAATGGAAAGTTATAGACTGAAGTATTGTAGTATTTATAATCTGAAGAATTGTGAATTGATGCACAGGAGTCACCCCCAACTCACACATTAGCATGACTGATGCACAGCCCAAGAGAAGGCTTGGAGAATACCTTATAGATGGGAGGTCTGGCATTAAAATTCTTGCATTGTTGCCTTGTTGGTAGTAATGCTTATGTATTTGATAACTATCATTGTTTTCTTGCAGTTAGTACTTGGATGAGTTGCTTGTCGCATACCAGAAGTTGGGGCCGTTTGTTGCTGATATGCAACAATATGCGACCCACGGTGAGATTGCCATGTTTTGGATAAGCAATATCTCCTATCAATTTTAAAGAGCTTCTGATAGGTAGCTGACACGCTGCTCCTCTCTTTTTGTACTTTTGCTACTCCTATAGTTCAGTGGTTTTTTTCCTCGAAAACGCAGGAGAGCCTATAGTTCAGTGTTTGTGTGCGGATGCTAAATAAAGAAACTTGAACTTTCCAATCAAAACAATGAATATCTTCAAAGGCACTGTCAGCAATGGTGGCTGATGACATGATCAGATCATGTGATGTATTGTGTGGTTTTTTATCTTCAATTCTGAGTTAAAATTTCAGGAGTTGTATTCTGTCCGTACATAGGTTCATACTTTTCAATCAGGTCTTTCTTGTATTTTAATCATGAGTCACACTCTTTCTTGCTCTGCTTGCAGTGTTTGCTGCAATTATTGGACTTGGACATGACTACTTGAAATACATTCCTAGAAACTTCTCTTTCCTATGAACTTCAGTTTAGAAAGTTAGAACTCATAAGGACGTGAGATCCTGTAGGGATGGGCAAGCTCCATTTGTGACCCTGCTAGACAAATAGTTTGGCAGGGTTTTGTTTTGTTAATGGAATGGATTCATAGTTTTCACATATAAAGTTAGAGGGATACATGTTTGGAGTTTGGGAAGTGCAAAAATAGATGACAAATAACAGACTTCAATATCAAGTCAATAACATCGTACTGGTTTTCTTTTATTTCAAAGAAATTAGTTTGAATTATGTGTTTTGGTCTTAATTATTTATAATGACATGAAATTTTACATATATTCTAAATATTTCATCAGTTGTTGAGATTTGACTTTTTCTGTGGCCTCAGACTGGATGTGCAGTCAGCCATGATGGTCGAGTTGGTAATCCCTCTCTGCAGGCTGCAGGCCTCGCATCACCGGCTCCTTCCCAGTTCCCACTACGATGGTGAACATGTGTAAGTACCATCGCTTCGCAAATTGCTATACTTGTTTGTGTGTTAAAAGAGTGTGCCATTTCGTTAGGCAAGTTCATCAGCGTGTTTAGTTGACACTATAAATTTATTTTATTATAGAAGAAATATCGTAGCAGTTTCATGAACCTAGATTACACAGCCAGTTCTGTTCTTATGAAGTTTGGGCAGCTGATGAATAGGCAGCTGATGAATGCAGTGGTGGAGTCTTGGGGGAGATGAGGTCAGAAGTCTTGGGGGCAATTTCATGCATCATCAAATGCCCTTGATTGCAGTTCCCTTGCAGTTGGAGGTCTCACATATGCCTATTGCATATCACTGAATATATCGCCTAAATGTATGATTGATAAGTTTATTAGTTTTGGCACATAGCATGGTTCACTACATGCTATATGTGAAGTTTGCATACAAAAGTTTTAGAATGGTAGAAGGGACCTGTTGTTTTGTTAGGTATACACATTCACGAATGAGTTAAAAGTGTTCATATGAAAGATGAAGCGAGTCTAATTTTCTCTTCAAGTTTTAGGTGATGATCCTGCATAAGTGGCCAAGCGGCTGCGCAGGATCAGAAATCAGCAAGGTGATATGGTACAAAATATTCAAACTTAAGAGTCATCGTGGCATTGTTTTTCCACTGCAACACATATTTAAACTCGGATTATCATGACATTGCTTTTCACCTGTTGCAACACACGGGCATGGTCCTATAATATAATGTTTGGCAAAACAATGAACTAGAATGGTGTGGCCTGTGCCCCTGTCTGGATTGCTTAATCATTACAGAAGTTGAATAAATATATCTGCTTGTCTATACAGGGGTACTGATTTGCTGAAACCATAAATGATGGGTCCCCATTGTTTTACTAAATCATATTTTTGTGGTTTCAGGTTCCTATCCTAACAATCTGAAAAGGGAACAATGTGTCTCCTTGTGTCTTTAGAGCACTTCCTTTTTGATAAGTGATTCTCATTGAGCTTCTGATGGAAAACTCGTTAAGCTGGACATGATGGGGAAACATGCATGCTCATTGCTCACGGACGGCTTCATCAGGCTACATCGGAAAGCTTGGTAATATCAAGCAATTAAGGCACTTTTTGGTTATCAAACTTAATCCTACATCGCTAGAAAAAGTTTAAGTAAAAAGAAGTTTATTATTGGATGCCATGAGCTGAAGAGGTTATACAATTTATGTAAATGTGCGAGGCAAGATTTAGGCTATGGTTCTCCGTGGCTCCAAGGCAACACACTGCACCCTACCATAAAGCGGATTTTTGAACAATTGTAGGACCACTCTTGGTACTTGGAAATATGATATAATTGTTTACTTGATTTGGTTACCGCTCACATTTTTTCTCGGTGTAACACGGTCAAATCTGGATTATGCTGATATTTTTTTTTTCCTGGTTATAAGGCTATCTCTAACAATAACACCCAAAATACAATACTCATTTCACTTTTAGGTTGCGCTACAGTGATACCCATTTTTAGTCTTCTCTAACAACACCACCTAAAAGAAAATCTCTCTGCAAGTGAGTTTCTAGGGGAGAGGATACTCAATTTTGGGTTGCCTCACTCCTAACACCCAAATTAGGTCTCGTATATGGGTACTCTGTTGAAGGCTGAAACAGTACAGTCGGAGACCCATTTTAGGTTTGGATGCCCATATAAGTCTCCTGTTGGAGACAGTCTAACGCAAGGGCACAATAGGATATATGTAACACACGTTGATACATATGTTTCCCGTTGCAACGCACGGATATTTACCTAGTTCAAGAATAAAAAGGAAATGTTGCAGGCTCAAACGTCAATAGACAAACAGCATGTAGGATTCCTACAAAGATGTATGAGTACAGGCTAAACGCTCGTGAAACAAGACAAGAGGCATTTGCTTCAAGACGAAGCAACACATCAACTATTGACCAGAAGTAACATGGAAGAAGAAAGAACATGCTGATTGACATTAAGCCCTAATTTGGCCCAACCAAGATGACGCAGATTAAATTAATTGATATCACTATTTAACAATAATTCAGAACAAAATAAAAAATTGACAGGAGTACAATTCACTGAATGCATTCCTATCAACAACTGCCAGAGGAGGAATTAATCAGTGAAATATTCGTAGTTCCTTTTGTCAGAATGT
The DNA here is from genome assembly GCA_038502445.1 of Eremochloa ophiuroides. NCBI lineage: Eukaryota > Viridiplantae > Streptophyta > Magnoliopsida > Poales > Poaceae > Eremochloa > Eremochloa ophiuroides. Next base: position 26,851,427 of record JAHLJS010000002.1, read on the forward strand.
GAGATGTCACATTGGGGAAGGACAAACCAAAACAGTCTGTAAGCATCACGGCCCCTGCATTTGTCTGTCAATAAATATACTAAACAAGTTAAGGCACTGCTGTAAAGATCACAGAGAATTCTAAGATTTGGTAAACTTTAAGATCCAATGGTAAAGTGTAGCTAATAGTATAGTCCAATTTTAACGTGGCTCATACTGAAGCTACTTCCCCAAGGCCATCACCCTTCCTTACTTATCTATTAATTAATTCTTTTCACAAAGCAAAAGGTGACACAAAGAGAATAGAAAAATAGAATCATATTCAAGATCTAGCTAGCACTATTCTGCATTATGGGACGAAACTTGCCAACATGAATCCAAAAATTAAAATATTCTGCCACTAGTGAAAATGACATCAAGATCTACCTAGCACTATTCTGCATTATGGCATAGACTTAAGCTCTATACTATCCTGAGTGCACTAAATTCCAATCTAATACTAACAAAATAAAAACTTACCAAACTAGCCCAAGGTTTCTATGAAGGGCGGGAGATCGATCATGCATTAGACACATCTTCAGGGAGCATTGCTTCCTACAAATGTAAGAGGAATATTAGTCATAAGTATCTATTTGTACTGAACAATAAGGATTGAACTGGTGACCTTACTGGACTTGTAACACAGAGCTTAGAAAACACAGAAGAAATAGCTCTATATGCTAGTAAATATCTCCGATATTTTGAATACAAACCACAGCCAATACAAGAATAGAGTTCCAATTTCCAACTATACGATAGTAGGCTCAGACATCTTGCCACGCAACAATATGATACTAGTACTACAATGCAATGCATCATAATTCCTGTCAAATTACAGAGTGGCCTAATAGCCTAGCATCTGAAAATAAATCATCGATGTCCATAGCACGTACACTTGAACAACACAGCGGGGGGCGAGCTCATCTCACCTTGCGAGGCCGTAGTGACAACTTGGACGAGGATTGGCAGGCCACCCCGCGAACACCCGCAGCGCTTCCCAGACGGCGTCGCGGTGGAACTTCCCGGCGAGCGCAGCGTTCCCGAGCGCCTGGAGCGCGGCGCGCGCCACATCGGGGGCGGGCAAGATGAAGGAGACCATGGCCGTGGCGGGGCCCGAGCGCTGGATGAAGGCGTACTGGTTGAGCTCGTCGCCCGCGAGGAGGTTGCGGAGGAGGAGGAGGAGGCACGACGGGGAGGCCGGCAGGAGGAAGAGGAGCTCGTCGAGCACGTCGGCGAGGCCCTCCCGGCCCTCCGGCACGTCGCAGTGGAGCACATCGCGGCGGCGGCGGGTTTGGCGTGGGCGAGGGCGAGGCGGCGGCGTTATATTTTTTTTTCTTTTTTTTTCCTTCAGATTTCAGATCGGGGGAGGGGATGAGGTGTTGCCGTGAGCCAGGGACGTGCGCAATACCCTTGATCAATCTTCTACAACTAATACGACTAAAGAGGAGGCTTTAGTTTGGTGCGACGATGGACCTTGGGGTCGTTCGTCGGCTGGCTGCGATCCCCGCCTCCGTCTCAGGCCCGCACATGCGACAACTTGAGCGGCAAAAATAGAAATCAACCGTGATTTATGCCTCACCAGCCGTCCATCGTCCGGCGTCGTCGCACCTTCCCTTTCTCTCCTTCCCTAGAGCCCTACCTCCGCCACCTTCACCGCTCAAGCCCCACGCCCACCGGATCTTCCTTGCCGCTGCTCGTACTCCTACCCCGCCGCCTATCCCACGCTCCCTCGCTCGCAGCGCCCGGTGATTCGCGCGCCTCTTCTCTCCCTTAGCGCTCGCTCACGCCGCCGCGCCCGCGCGCCCCTCCACGCGCTCGTCGACGCCGCCGCCGCGCCTTGACCTCATGCCGCTGCACCAGCATGCCACGGCCACCCTCGCCCACGCCGCCACGGCCGCCATCGCTCATCGCCACCATGGAGGAGGACGGAGACGGACGAGGCCAGGGGAAACGCCTGGGGCTTGACGTGCTGCGGACTCCTCCGTTGAGCGCGCCCAACCGACCACACCTGCAGTCCACGCCTCCGCCGCTCCTTCACCCCGGCTTGCAGCCGATTCATTTTCGGCGATGGGTATGTGGGGATAGCGCAGGCTGAGGTGAAGGCGCTGCAAAATTGAGGAGCTCAAGAACAAGTGTGTGGGGAAGGCGGAGCATCGCTTAGCGTGCGTCCTCTGGTGGCACCATCGTGCCCGCACTTGCACAGCAACGGCATGAAGGGCTTGGGCGTCCTCCTGTCCGAGCCACCGCGCTCCGTCCTGCCGTCGGCAGCAGTCTCGGCGAAGCCACGAAAGGGGGTGTGCTGGCTAGCCATGGCCGGGATCTGCCCACTCGGAAGGGACCACCGGTGGCCCCCAAGCCGAAGGGGACGGCGGCTGCGGGATCCCGACATCTACACCAGCGTTTCCTGCCCCAGCAGCACCCACCACCACCACCTTCAACGCTGGACTCGATGTTGATGTTGATAGCGCACACGAGGTGTTCGACGGAATGGCCACAAGGTAAACAGTGCGTCCTTTTTAGTCTCTATGATAGTTGTCTCATAACTGTAAGAGAGAGTTTATCGGTTTATCCGTGTGATTGGTCGAATCTTTCTCTCCTGAGTAGGCTATCTGTATCACTAGAGTTTGTTGATATTTGTTTTCTTAAACTGTAATGTAGCAGCAGATATTCAGACTATGCTAGAAGAAACCCAGCTGAAATTTGAGGAGGAAAGGTATTTGGTATTTCACTTCCACGTGGTTTTTTCCCCCATTAACTTACTGAGCATCTGAAGCCAGTTATTACTTACGAAGAGCTAAACAAAAATATTCATCTTCAGTGAGAATTCACTAATCTGTGGTCCTATTTGTGCATGCAGACAGAATTTGCTAAAAGTACTGTCTAACACTTCCAAAGAGGTATTCATAACAATTCGTATTTCAGAGTTTTGTTTTGTTCTAAAATGACACGACATTTGTACTTTAGTAGTGTGAGAGTTCACTGAACAAAGAGTACAGCAAGTTTCAGGAAACATATGATACGTTTTGCAAAGAAAAGGATGCTCACATGCAGACTTTCAGAGGTACCTCAAACAAGAGCAGCCTGTGATGGTTGCTTCTCACCAATTCTTTCACTTACACATGATGAGAAGGCTCTTTTTTTTCTTTCTAAAACAAGCCACTAGCCAGTGTGCCTTTTTTTATAGTTACTAGAGTTTGCTTTTTGTTGATTTGTTGCTACCTTACGAATGATCTCGAATTGTGTGCCTTTAAAAAGCATGGCTTGACAAAAATATTAGCCTATCAATTGAAATCTTTGTATATGTTATCTGTAGACCTGTTCTCAAAAGTGGAAGTTGAGAAGAAGAAATTGCTTGACAAGTACGAACATCATAGTAAGTAGTAGGATGACTTGCCAATTTTTGTGCGATGGGGCTTTTCTTTACCTGATTGTTTATATGACTATAGTCATTCTTTCAACCAGGGAAGGCGGAGACCAACACGTTATTGGAACTTGACAAAACAGTCTTAGAGAAGGTAACACATGTGGAACAATCTGTCAGAAGGGCCAAGCAGGTACATCTTGTGAACATATATTTACATCTGCTTGCTCCGTTTCGCAGCGTATCTTCCCTCTAATAATCCAAATTTCTTGTGTTCGAGATTCCAGTACTGATTTCACGTTTCAATTTCATTGCTTCATTTATGCAGAGCCTGTGTTTATGTCATGTGTTTATTTAGATTGTATAGAGAATTCCATAGTTTCTTTGAAAGAACGCACATAACTGGGAAAACATCATTTAACTTTAATGTTATTGCCCGCTGCTGCTAGCTTTCTTTCAATGTGTTTTGCTTTGTTGTTGTCGCTCAGTGCTGCTAGCTTTCTTCTAAGTATTATGTGTGTCGAAAGTTTTGCAATTCACAAAGGTCATATACTCATATCTCCTTGCAATCTAAACAGCTTAGGAGGTCCTTAGTAAAGAGAACTACAAGCTGTTCTTGCAAGACATTTGTCCATACAAAGTGTTTCGGTTGCCTATGCATGTACTCAATTCAAAACCATGGTGCACATAAGTCACTTTTTTCATATATGTATTAGCTGAAAAATATATAGGATTGTGTGGATTTAAAAACCCATAGCATCACATAGGCATAAACCTATTAGCTGAAAATTACACTTGATTTGTGGCAATCTATCAATCAGAATATTACATTTCATTTCATGCTTCTTCTCAGACCGAAATTAAATGAACCTATTTTTCCTGCGTTGGATCTGCATGAGGCTGGAATGATCTGGATTGTATGCTTGCATGGCTTTGATATGTTTCCTATAGGAGTGTCAGGTGCATAATAGTGGATACGGTTTTCAGCCCTCATCGTGCATTTTCCATGCGAGTGGTTGATATGAACTAAACTTCAATAAATCCTGTTTCCTGTTTCTATGTGGCAAGATGAGATGGACCTTCACCACCCTCAAGTGTCAACAAGATGAAGGACGCTAACACATCATAGTATATAGTGAGGCCCAATCATCCTAGCTCAGGTGTATATACAACATTTTCTATTTCACTTGTATTGTGGTATATCTATGTAACGAACAGATATTAATTTACATGCCATGTCCTCAATACAAATATATAATGCTTGCATGTTTAAATCCACAATGTTTATAGAAACATTGCTATTTTAAACCAACACACTTGGACAGCCATAGCTCTAAAATTGCTGAACGTACATAGACTTCTATATTGTACATAGTAGAACTCAATGTCTGCACCTGTTGCCTGAAGCTAAAGATTGATCCCACCAATCGTCTGCTTTGGTAACCAATGTGCTAAGCTATCGGTAATGAATACAAGGCCCTAGAGCCATGGCTCAGACTAAAAAAAATACTAAAAAGATTGATTGTACAGTATGTGTCTGATTCACTTTTTGAAGAAATTAAAAGCCGTTTTTCACCTGAAACCATTATTTTTGCAATGCCCGTGTTTACGACTTCTAATACGTCTATTGGATTCTACTGTCTGATGAGTACAAATGTTATTATAGTAATACGTCTGTTGGATTCTACTGTCTGATGAGTACAAATGTTATTATAGCTCACTAGCTCGCGCAACTACGTGGGGTTTTAATGAAGAGTTACGAAACCATGTATATTTTGACATTTCTCAAACATTGACTGTTTCCATGTATTTAAAAATGTGGATCCGTGAAAGTTTACACATTTGTTAACGTTAGCTGTTTCCATGTATTTAATGGTGTGGAATGCTTTAATCTATAAAAGTTGATCCTACATATTTTTCTTTCATAGTTATCAGGGCATTAGAGAAATGTCATACACTAGATTTGATGAGCCTGCGATGTCGGGCTCTCCATGACCGTGTTACTTTCACGAATTTTATTTTTTGGATTAAATATTATTTTAATATCGTTTTTTAATTTTACGCTATTATTATTTTATCATGCGATCTGTGTGTTTTTAGTATAATAGTTTAATTGTCCCGTAGCAACACACGGGCACGTTACCTAGTGAAATAAATAAAAAAAATCTATTTTACGAAGACGATGGAAGGCGATAAGAAGCAATTTCAAGCATTGTAAAGGTCTCGTAAAGGTTTCAAGGTGTTGATTACGCTAAATAGGAAACGATTCATTAGACGTCACCTAAGTTGGGTGCGCCATATCACGGCCATTCACGGGCGCCTGCACTGTCCAGGTGCTCATCAGTTCCTGCATCTTTGGCAGTGTTTGCATGACGTCCAGCTGAGCCCAGGTGTGCCGTATGTGTTCGCCTGGAGGTTCACAACGGATGGCATGGACTCCTCGGCTTCGGCCTATAGCAGTATAGCGCCATGTGTTCTTCGGTTCATCTAGGATTCTAGGCCACTGGGAGCAAAGGATTCTTCTTCTGGGTTGTTATGCACCGGAGATGCTGGACCGCGGATCGCCGCTTCCACCATGGCCTTCAGGACTCTGACAGATGCGTCATTTGTGATCAGTTGCTGGAAACCATGGACCGCATCGTCCTTGGTTGCGTCTATAGCAGGGAGGTCTGGTGTATGCTGCTCTTGTGTCTACACATCCTGAGCCAGAGGAGGAAGACCATACCCAAGCAGGTGCGCAAAGGTTTCGACGATCAGTTGGGCTCAAGGAGAGGCGTTGGTCAGTGGCGCGCGGTGTCCGGTGTCGGTCGGGGGTGGCTACATTCCGCGCCGACAACCGCAGCGCCCCTCCCCCCAGGCGCTGAAGTTCCCGCCTCCGCCCCCTGGGAACAACTACAAGCCTATCGCCACGAAGCTGATGGCTGCCACGGCGGCAGCAGCGGTGCTCCTCCTGTTGTTCTCGGCGCCCGCTCCGTCCGCCTGCGCCAACCCTCAGTTCATGGTACGGACTAGATCACGACCGACGACGATGTGCGCTCCGCCGACGGCGCCGGGCGGGGGCGGCCTCCAACAGTGTCACATCGGCGGCACCCCCGCAGCATGAGCCCCGGCACAAGGCCTGAGGGTAGCAGCGGCGGGGAGTGCCCTGCGCGTGCCAGTGGTGGCGTCCAGCACTGCAGGCGGCCTCGTCTCCCGGCCGCCACTCGGGGGAGTGGGATTCAGCACGGGCTTGGGTTTTTTTTTTTTTTTTTCCAGGCTGCTGAGTTGTTGCTGGGAACGAAAGCCCAGCAGCGCTTTCATCAAGTTAGAGGCAAGGGCAAAATCGACCCCTCCTCTCAAGTGAAGACGGAGACACAAACGGTGATGGCAATCCAGAAAACAATGTAAGTTTATGGCAGTTAAGGAAACAAAACATGCAACGGCAATGGCAGTTAAGGAAGCAAAAAGCAAAAGTTGATGGCAGACAAGGAAAGCTATATATTTTTTAGTGGCAATGAGGGAACAAGTATAGATTTTGATGGCAATGAGCAAATTTTCTCTAAAAAATAAGAGTACCAAATCCAATGAGTCAACAAACAATACCATGGTCATTTAGCCAAGTAGGTGATTCTTGTCCGTGACAGCAAGTTCACTTATGGTTACAACGGTCCATTCGCATACAACACAATACTAAGTTTTTTCACAATTCCGCATCGTCCAGGTCAAGGGGTTTCACAAAATACTTATACAGAGAAGTTACGGGATCTCCTTGCACTTCAAAACTATAGGAAGCATGTTATGGGAGCTAACGACAGAATAGTAGAGATGTCAGAACAGTGGAGTCCCCTGCACATGAAGACAATCGATTGTAAGTAAATTCTTAGATAATAATTTCAGAATGAATTAAACAAAATTAGACATAAAAATGGGAAGCAACCCGGTCTGCAGTGTACAAAAAATCTCTCCTACGTAGGGATTAAAAAGACGCAAATCCAAGTTACCTAGCAGGGTTAAAATCACAGATACACTTTAGATTGAAAGGCTTGCAAAAAGAAGTTCAAGCTCCTCATCTTGAGATGTAGTCCTCTGCATTGGAGAATGTAAGAAGTGAAAAAGAGAATTGTTGAACGAACTTATAAACAAATAAAAAAGGGACAAACTTTCTCATCACAAGAAGTTGAAACTGATGTTTCAGATCATAGGATTAGAGAAGCAAATTCTATGTTATTATTATTTGGTTAGACATATAGCATCCTAGTTGTTCCGTATAAATTTACTTTTTGGTTATAACTATCATAAGTTTTGCTGCATTACAAAGAAAAACATGGAAATGGCTTTAGCAATTTTGAGTTTTAAGAAACAAGCCAAATAAGGTCTAAAAAATCTACTCATGTTGGGCAACTGGTTTTTCCTTCCCAACATTGATCACACTGTACAGAGCTATACGCCTAGACCTACTAGAATTTAATGAGTTAGCACTAAATCTTTTTGCCGCAATACAAGAAGATCTAGTCAATTTGATCATGCTGCCATTATACATCAGCCATATGTTTCCACCACTAGCTCCCGCTAAACAGACGCAATATTCCTAGCATATCACAAAAGGCCTGATGTATGACCGTGCTCAAACTAGGTGATTAAAACGTCACAATTTATCTATTAATACATTTGGATATGCTATTTTGCAGTCTATAACACATGAAAGAACTAGGTAAAAATATAGAAATTACGTGAGGCTTCTAGTTGCCTCCATCCACAACTGGTTTAGCTGATATATTTTGATTGTGGAAACACTCTGACCAAAGCCTATTGTAAATCCATTCCTATCCTCACTAATCTAAGCAAGGTTAATCAATACAGCATATACTAAAATCCCATGCTTACAGTTCTTCTAATCATTAGTTTGCCACTTGCCTGTCAGAAAGTTGAAGTATTAGATATTGGTCATTCAGCCATTCCCTTTACATCCAATAGATTTCTTTATATATTTGTAATAAACGCCAAGTGTCTATTATTAAGATGTATCAACATGACAGAACATGAATAGCACAACTATAGTAAATTTCAACACCCACTACTGGGCATGAGACATTTTCATCTGTAGGACGGTCGAAATCTATGGGGTCTGTATTTGTTTCTGGGTGTAGCTCTTTTGTGATCACAGACTTGATGTTTATCTTATTATCTGTGATCATGACTTTATAAGAAACAAAACATAAAGATGAGTCCAGTTCTAGAAACACATATATGTAAATGTAATGTTGATGCTGATCATTTAATTGCAATGGAGCGTATTTACTGCATTTTACCAACAGTCAAATCTTGGAAAACTAGGATACATGAAACACCAGGTTGTGCTATACTGCTGAATGAACACATTTAGTAGAACAACGGCACATACCACCAGCTTAGATTTGTTGAAAGAAAGTATGAATTTATTGCGTGAGTTACTGAAAATCTCTCATTCAGAAAGAAGATAGGCTCACCTTGATGGACATCAGATGGCGAAGTTTGTTTAGCACCTTCATGCGGTGTATGGCGTAGGAACTACGAGATGGTAGGTTGTTAACCCTAGCTATCTCAGCATCGATGGCAGCCTCCCTATCCCCTTTCTGTGCCCCATTCTGTTCGCTAGCAAAATCAGCTTTTTGGTCAGTGAAGTAAAAGACAGACCCGTCAGCTGAAATTAGATGCAGTAGTAGGCAGTTGTGTGCTTTGAACACGCAGCCCAGCAAAAACATCCTACGGATACCAAAAAAAAAAATAATAAAAAAAAAAAATCAAGCCACCCAGGATATATAAGCTTAATCTTACCCTCCAGGAATCTCTCTCACATAAATGTATAAAAAATTTAACATATGGAAGCATAAAAAGAAACCACAACGGAGATTTCACTCATAGTCCATTTGGATCCTTTCATTCGGAGGAACTAAAATCTACTTAATAACTTAGGCTATTTTACTTGGAATGTGACATTCCACCACTTTCCAAAGTTCACATATAACGCTATCTCAAATTCATAGAGTGGGAAGTTTGATTATATAGATCATCATGCTATGTTTCTACTTTGTAACTTATAGCACGCTCTTCAACTCCCTCCTCTACTGTAGAAATGCAACCCATAACTATCTCTCTCATATAGCCAACAATAATATACAAATATAATCTATATACAACCACATTAACTTAATTAATATGTGTGTAAATTATGATTCTTAAAACGAATTCAATTACAAGGATCCAAACGCGTCCTCACAGAAACCGTAGTGCCCCTCTTGCAATTATTATTAACATAAACGGCTCATGTCTTGATCCACTGTTGCTTGAATCACCTAGAGCTAGAGCCTAGAGGGGTGGAATAAGCAACGGCGCAGAGCCATACAGCACAGCAACAAGAGATTACGCTAGGAATACAGAGACATACATCGATATTTCTAGTCTAAAGACCTGACAAAGAGCACAAAGACCTAGATTCCAAAAAAAGCGTCGGGAATCCAAACCCGTTGTAGAGGAGGCAACAAGCTCACGGCGTGGAGATTGGGGCTAGAGAAGGCAAGGAAGAGGAATACCGCAGGAGCAGCAGCAGCAGAAGCGTTGGTGGCGTGGACGGTGGTGCTGCCCCGGTAGAAGGGCGTGTTGCTACCGCCTCCTTCCATGATTCGAGTCTCTGCCAGCAGCGGTCGAGTCGCCTGTAGTAGCGCGCAACGAGAAACGCGAAGGGAAGAAGGACGGAGGAGGAACTTGGAAGGCTCTAGAGTCCCACCGCCGCCGCCTCTGGAATCGAAGATTCCCGAATCTGAGCTGAACACGACAGATGCGGCTGGACGAGCTGAACACGACAGATGCGGTCGACGGGGTGCCATCTTTCGGCCCAATAATATAAACTGGGCCGCTGTTGTGTTTATATGTAAAAAAAGAGCCCAGCAGCTAGATCATCAGGTTTGCCTTGTCCTCCTCCTCCTCCATCTCCATGGCTGGCGGAGGCGAGCCGTCGCGGTCTGCGTCCGCCATCGTCGCCAACAACATGGCGGGTGGGTACCACATCCTCAGGATCGACGGCTACTCCCGTACCTTGGCGAAGCCGACGGGAGAGTACATCGCGTCCCTCCCGTTCACCGTGGGCGGCCACCGCTGGTACATCCGCTACTACCCTAACGGCAACAGGTCGGAGGCCAAAGACTACGTCTTGCTCTCTCTTCATCTCTACGACGATGTCGCCAAGGCGGTGGAGGCGCAGTTCAAGTTCCGTTTCGTCGGCGCCGTGCCGGAGCAGCCGTCGACGCTGGGGAAAACGCGTAGCTTCAGCTTCAACTTCAACAAAGGTTCGGGTCCCCAGTTCATCAAGAGGGGAGATTTGGAAGAGTCGAAGCATCTCCGGGGCGATTCCTTTGCCGTTCGCTGCGATGTGGCCGTAGTCACCGACGAATTCCGCGTGGAGGAGATGCCGGAGGCCACTGCTGTGATCCCCGTTCCCCCATCTGACCTGCACGAGCACCTTGGCAGGCTCCTGCTGACCGAGAAGGGCGCGGATGTGGTGTTCGACGTCGCCGGTGAGACGTTCGCCGCACACCGCTGCGTGCTCGCAGCCCGTTCGCCTGTCTTCAGTGCAGAGCTCTTTGGTGCGATGAAAGAGAGCGGCACCGGAGGCGTGGTGCACATAGAGGACATGGAACCTCGGGTGTTCAAGGCTTTGCTCTACTTCATTTACACCGACAGACTCCCAATGACAGAGACAGAAGCGGAAGAGGGAGACATAGATGAGGACGACGACGAAGGCGTTTTTTCTCTGCACCTATTGATGAAAGAAGCGGAAGAGGGAGACATAGATGACGATGAAGACGTTTTGTCTCAGCACCTTCTGGTGGCTGCAGACAAGTACAACTTGGAGAGGCTGAAACTGTTATGTGAAAAGAAGTTGTGTGAGTATGTCAATGCAGGCAATGTGGCAACCATCTTGGCACTGGCTGAGCAACACCACTGCCATGGACTCAAGAAGGTGTGCTTTCATTTTCTGAGCTCTCCTGCAAATTTGAGGGCAGTCGTGGCCAGCGACGGCTTTAAGCATCTAAGTAGGAGCTGCCCCTCTGTTATGGAGGAGTTGGTTGCCATGCTCGGCAACTTAGTTCCATGATGCCTGGTTTCATTCTTATGCAGCGCAGTTGATGAAAAATGCTAGTTGACGATGTTTCCCACTTTAAGTAGTTGTGAGTCCTGAAGTCTCGAAGTAGATCCTAAAGTAGTTAGTGCTTTGGTTGGTTGGCTGCGTCTGTACAACTCTAAATTTGCAACGGATGATCTGTTATCTGCTATCTTTGAATCTCCACTAGTCCGTCTATGTGCTTGACAGATAATTCTCCGAAGTTTGAATGCAATATAGTTCGTCACTAGTATATAGTGCCCGTGCGTTGTAACGGGTTATCTCAACAATGCACATGAATATCAAACGACCATATTTATCGGTATTTTAAGTCTCAAACAATTGTATTTCACCATGTACATAATCTAATGCACATGGTAGGAACATGTATATCCTATTCAAAGGCTCGACAAAAGGCAAGTAGTTAGATGTTGCTCAAAGATCATTCTAATGGACCCACTGGATGCACGCAGACATTTAGGATTGATCTATATATGCTTCACAATAGTTTTGAGCTCTGAAAATAATTATGGTTCAGTTCAATTTACATTTATGATTTAACACAAATGCACACCTGATGAGATAGCATATCTGCTATCGGTGTGTGCACAAAATAAACACGGGGAATCTGTTACAAAGTAAAATGCAAACACAAAATCAAAGGCCATTATTGTAGTGAAAGCAAAATACGTTGGACAAAAAATAGGAAACTTTGCTTTCACATATTCATTGCTGCCAAGCTCTTGACCAGCAAATTGATTACGTCGGAATGCAAGTATCCAAAGGCCTACATGTAAGAGTGAAAGGAAGCCAAAAAAAAATGAGACAATTTCATTTTGAAACATATATTTTTCTACTTTTTTTATATATGGTTCTGCATGATAACGCAATAGTGAATCGCACTTCATTACCAAGCCTAAACATCACAGCTACCAAGATCATCCAAGATCGGGCCTAACTAAACAAATTGTCATAGGGGGCAGCCAGGGACCGGCTGCATGCCACCAGGAACCAGCAGGCGCATGCAGCTGTGTCAATTACAGTTAGTAGGTGGTTGGGGATTAGTAGTTAATGGCTGCAGCTTCCAAGAGCATGCATGGCTAGGAGGAGCCCGAGGAGGTTTAGATGGCTGAAAGGGCCTTAGCTATTAATAGCAATTAAGCTAAACGTTGAGAAGATCAAAAGCTAGCTGCTGGTCAATGCTCAACTGTAGCATCAAGGGGCCGAGCTCCTATATATGTACCCATGATCTAAGATGAGAGGAAAAAGAGGAATGAACAAAGTTATCTCTAAACCCTCCCTTGTGCTTCTCTTAATCTCATCCCCTGCTGATAAGTAGCTAGGCAAAAACCCTGGCACCATTACCCGACCTACGCTGGCAATAGTTATCCTCTCTATCCCCTATATGAACTAAGGTTCATAGCAAATTTTCTGCCAGGATATATAATAAAAGCAAAGACATAAAAATAAAGAAAAACAAAACAAAACATCAATTTTTAGGCTTCTTTCGGTTTTGAGAAGCAATTAAACACATCAGATTTAGTCCAAACTTCTAAAAATATATCCATATTCCAGGTGGCTTTGTTTTTCTTTTCTAACTAAGAGACATACAAGATCAAGTTACCTGCCCACTTTCAAGGACATTACGAATTAAATCAAATCAATTATATGAATTGCAGGAGCATAACTAAGATTTTAAGTATTAGCTTTACAAAAATGTTTATCCGTTATTGCTAAAAACTATATTCACATTCCATTTAACTTAGCATGTTACAATTTACTTGGTTCTATATGTACATAGCCTTATTTGCTTGTAGGTATAAATGTGAGTTAAAGTTCAACAGTTCATCGGCATAGACTGACAGTCCTTCATTGGAAATGCCATAACTCATCCATCCGGAGTGCGATTGAAGTCATTGAGCTCTTGTTGGAAGGCATATTTGTAAGGCTTTCAAATGGATCTGCTCTCAACTCAATATCACGTCGTCAAGGCCACGAAATTATAAAGTCATTCTGTCGATGTTTCTGTTGGGTGCAATGACGACGTTGCGGGTTTGTTATTCTCACTTGGGACACCGTTCCAAGTTGGAGCACGCCCCAAGAAGATGGAGAACACCTAAGAGATGTCCAAGGACGTCCTCCTCCTTGGCCACCACCCATAGAGGCCATTAAGGACGTCCAACATAAGACGGAGGCTCAGTCCAACTCGAGTTCGAGTCTATTTCGGCCTTCAAGACCAATCCGTACTAAAACGTACGTCCAGATCACATACGGGCTCCGTTTTCGATGAACTACGTATAGTTGGAAAGATAATTTCATAAGAAAATCAATGGAGGTGGTCCCACATCAAAACTCCTTCAGAATCAATGGGAATGGTCAAAACAAGTTGACGTCCAGAATCTGTCAAGCGCTGTGTCGCCATCTTTTGGGCCGTTTGAGCCTTATAACGTATCGGAACTCCGTAGGGATGCGACAAGGTGTCCTTGCGCGTCCCTTAGCCTATATAATCAGTAGCCGCCACCCACGTTAGGGTTTGGGGTTTGCTTCAGATCAATCTGTCGTTGAACAGTCGCTGTTATCGGTTTGTGAAACCCCAACGTTGAGATCTTAATCATATATATCTGCAATTGTCACTTTACTTGAGTTGCGTGTTATCTTGTTCTTACTTTTGTTCTTCTATTTGCAACAAGGATTAGCCCTCATTGGCAAGGTCAACCGGATTGTGACACGGTTGATAACCAGAGAAGACGTGGTGCTAAGATTGCAGGGTCCGGGTCTTTGTGATCTGAAGCCGGATCGGTATGTCACTTTTCGCCCAAATCGATAGTTACCTTGAAATGACAGAAGATTAGGATACCCGCTGATACCAAGCGGCGGTGGCAGCGGCGCAGGACAAGGCCGACATAGCGTGACGGGAGTCGGTGCTGGCGCTGACAACGGAGGTGGCCTCGCTAGTGGCGTCCAGTGACAACGGAAACGGCGTGGCGGCAGAGCCTGTTCTGAACCGGGGTGGCGTGCCGGATCACGGGCTTGGAGCTCGGGGTAGACGAGGCTACGACACTACTACAGAAAATCTTTTGGGAGGCACTTTTGAAATCTTAACCGTGGCGGTCAGCCCAGCAAACCGCCTCGGTTAAGACGGGCCGGCCAAAGGCTGGGCTGGCCACCCCCAACCGCCTCGATTAATTCCTTTTCCAAGGCGGTTATCGTAACAAAACCGCCACGGTTAATAGGTATTAACCGTGGTGGTTGAGTTACAACAACCGCCTCGGAAAATACATTAACCGAGGCGGTTGTTGCAACTCAACCGCCACTGTTAATTGCTGATTAACCGCAGCGGTTTATTTAAGATAACCGCCTCCATTAACCCTGAGGCTATAAAACAACAACCCTCCCCTTCTTCCTCCCCGCGACCTCTCCTCCATTTTTGGGTGTTTTGAGCTCAAAACCCTAAAAATAGCCATTTCAAGGGGGATGTTTTGCCCTTGGATTTGGTGAAGGGTGGCACCGTAAGAGGTTGATTCTTACCCTCCAAATCTTGTTTTCCTCTCTTTTTCATTATTTAGGTGTTTTTCCAAATGGTTTAGATCTAGATCTAAATGGATGAGAGGGAATAAGGAATTTATCCTTGGATTTAGTGAAGGGTGGCACCGTTAGAGGTTGATTCTTTCTCTCCAAATCTGCTTTTCCTCTTTTTTCCATGATTTATAGGAGTTTTTTTGAAATGTGGCCGGTTTAGATCTAGATCTAAAAAGATGAGAGAGAATAAGTGAATCTAGAGTTGGATTTTGTGAAGGGTGGCAATTGTGAGTATTTAGATGCTTTTTCGATACTTTTAATTAGTTGTAGAGTTGGATTTACCGCTCGTCTAATATGACTTCATTTCAATTTGCTGTGTTTGTATATAAGATGAAGGTCATGGAGAGCAGGGAGAATTGGATGTACAACACATCAAGGCTGGATCTGTCTTTCTAGGACAATGTGAGGAAGAAGTTCATTCCTTTTGCGCAGAAGCATCGTCTGAGTCTGGGTCGAGATCGCATGATTTGTCCGTGCAATGACTGCAAGAATCGGCTTGCCCAGGAAGACAACGTTGTGCAATCACACTTGGTACGGTATGGGTTCATCAAGGACCCAAAGTACACTGTGTGGAAGTATCACGGCGAAAAAGATCCGAGTGTCGCAGATGCACAAGCAGAAAGCTCCTCGTCGGTGAATGACGAAAGACAACAACAACAGACATCATCTGCCGCCGGCGGTGACGACAATGCGAGACGTGAGTACATCACGATCAGTGATCTGCTCCAGGACATGGCAGACGACGACGCCGACGCTTGCGATGGGGATGGTGACCCTGTCGTTGCCACATTGCTGCCGGAGGATGCAGAGTTCATTGAGAAGGTTGCTAACTGTCAGGATCACGATGATATTTTGTTTGGGGATCCAAAATGGCTCGAGAATTTCAGAGTGATGAAGCAGGCGGCAATTGATCCTCTGTACAAGGATGGGGGGAAATGTCCACAGCATTGGACTGTGCTCCATTTCAATCTCCAGTTGCTTATGTTGAAGGCTCGCCATGGGATGACCGACACTTGCTTCAACGACCTATTACGTATCCTTGGTGACAGTTACCCAGAGGGTAACAATGTGCCCGCCAATGCCTATCGGGCGAAGAAGCTGATCCGGCCAGTGGCAATGAAGCTTAGAAAGTTTCATGCATGTCCTAACCATTGTATTCTATTTCGGGGAGACGACTTTGCAAAGTTGGAGAGCTGTCCGCGTTGTGGCGTGAGTTGTTATAAGAAAAATGCTGGTTGTCACGCGGGTGATGAGGAGGTACCCTCGAGAGGGCCGAAGAAGAAGAAGGCGAAGGCCAACAAACAGCCGCCTCCTGAGGACGACGAAGAAGAAGAGGGTTACACACTCAGGAAAAGTCCTGCCCTGTCGGTGTGGTACCTTCCCGTCATCGATCGGTTGCGTGCACTATTCGGGAATCCAGAGGATGCCAAACTTATGTCCTGGCATGCATCTCCTGAACATGTGAAGGGTGATGGCAAGCTGCGGCGTCCGTCCGATAGCAAGCAGTGGAAGCATTTTGACGCCAAGTTCACAAAGTTTGGGGACGAGCCTAGGAACGTCAGGTTCGCGTTGAGTACCGACGGGATGAATCCCTTTGGCGACCTCAGCAGCAGGCACAGCACGTGGCCGGTCACCCTCACCATCTACAACCTACCTCCACACCTATGTCAGAAGCGCAGGTACCTTCTACTCACCATGCTTATTTCAGGCCCGAAGAAGCCCGGCAATGATATAGACGTGTTCTTGGAGCCCTTAATGGAGGACATGCAGACACTATAGGAGAAAGGGGTCGACATGAAGGATGCGTCCGATAAGAAGGAGTTCACTCTATATGCCATCATCTTTGTCACCATCACTGATTACCCTGGTCTTTTTTCACTATCGGGGCAGATTAAAGGGAAGAGCAATTGCGTAGTTTGCATTGATGGCGCCTGCTACACTTACCTTAGTGCATCGAAGAAGATGGTGTATATGAGGTATAGGCGATTCCTCCCCAAGAAGCACAGGTACAGGAATCCATCGATGAATATATACTTCGACAACAGTGACGAGCTTGAAATTGATACGCTGGATAGGTCAGGGTACGGGCAAAAGGTGTTTGACATTGTGCAGGGGATCAATGTCGAGTTTGGGAAGAAGAAGAAAGAGAAGGAAGATGGGCCGAAGAAGCGGAGGAAGAAGAGGAAGCAGGATGCAGAAGAGGAAGAGGCAGAGCCTGCCCGGCCCCTGTTCCTGAAACGACCTCGATTTCCGCGAAGGGAAATCCACAGGCTCGAATTGTAATTCAACAGATTGCTTGGGACAATCCATGAAATTACCCATATCTCAGTTGACACCAGGATCCATACAACGGTAATTAAGTCTTACATAAACATTTATTACATCGCCACATTGGCGGAATCAACATTCAGAGAAGCTTTAGAAGATGCGGAAACGTTTCATCCTTCATGGCCAACTTGAGTGTAGCACGTGACCCTATTCCTCGCCATCGTCTTCCTCGAAGTCGTACTCATTCTCGTCACCTGACAGCAAATTTATCAGTACGATATGTACTGGCCACGGAGCCCACCTATGCAGCATTTGCTTTGTGGAAAGTGGATGCAAGGCTATACAAGCAGACCTATAGGCTGAGGTTTTCCTATGCAGCTGTAATCAATGTTTAATTAGTCAAGTTTTATCTCCAATTACACCACCATCCCTTTTCCCATCACCACATCTCACATACCCACACCTCACTCTCATTCGACAGGCCCAACTCCCTCTCGGGCCTATCTCAGCGGCACACTACCACAGTGGGTACACTGCCGGAAAATGTCATCCAGGGGGAGAAGAGAACACTCACTACACTAATAGAAGCTTCACAGGAAAGGTCCATAGCCAACAAGTTGGCATATGTATCGATCGATCAACCGTACACTCTGCAGAGGTTTCACTACCCACAAGATTAGCCATCATAGGTGTTGCGCAAACACCTAGGCAGAATTTCGGGTGCTTGCTTGCCTAGGTCGATGCCACCCTACTACTCAGCCCTGGGATATTCCGGATCCTACACCATTATGCTGAGATTGGGAGACACAGTACCGGGCCCATCCAGTGGTACTGCGCATCTAGAACGGAACGGGAACCCATCGACCGTCTCCGCCCACCCTTATCACCTCTCAACCTGGCAGTAGTGGCACCGTCCTACCAAGTAGTCCAGCCATCTCCCGCCCATCAGAAGCGAGTGAGTAGAAAAGGATTCCCATGAACCTGAAACTAGTCCGTCCTAGGTTTGACCAAGCAGGCATCTTCACTTAGGGGATACTCTCCCCGTGCCATCACAGCACCTCCGTCCACGGGCTTCAAACCACCAAGGCTATCCCACCCGGAACCTCCTCAACAACTTTACCCACCACAGGTATCTCGCTTGGGGATGCCCAGGTTGCACCCCTAGCATGACTTGCCCCATGGGCTTGTCTCACATCCCACTTGGTCGACATCAACCCTTACCACGCACCCAAGACGCACGCAGCACTCTCTCCCAGTGGTTATAATCAGATATTCACCGTCCCAATTCCACCACATAGCATATAGTAAGTAGAAAGTAGTGGAAGAGTAACAGTAAATTAAGCAGTAGCTAACCTAGCAGCGGATAGCAGGGTAAAGTCATATCAAGGCAGGGAATTCAAATACACTTTCATGCAACCATTCCATACATAATCATAAAGCAATAGCAACAATGTCATTTGCAATGCGTAAATAGGATCTAAGGATTTGGTGGGACGTGGCACCTTCGTAGTCGTCTCCTAGCTCCTGAAGGTACTCGTGGTCGTCTTCCTTAGTCAGATCCTCCTCCGGCTCTGAAATCGAACACGAAATAGTCACGTCAGCGACTCCTATAGAGTTTTTTAGAAAAATCCAATAAAATAAAGAGCCAAATGCACACAAACATAGTCTTAGATTGTAGATCTCATTTTTCTGAGAATTTTGATATATGGTGCGCAATTTTTGGACATCGTATGAATAAGTTATGAATTTCCGAAGATTATCCTATTTTCTGAAAATGGAAAATGGCCAATTAATCAGGGGATGACAGCTCGGGATTGGTCCACGTGGCGCGCGGTCCAGAAGTGCGGCACGTGGTGCCTCAACAGAACACAGACCCGATGGTCGCCCACCAGGTGTTCGATGCTGGTTCCCAGAGAGTCGCCGGCGTCGGCGTAGCTCGGCGGTGGTCGGGCGAGCTCGACGGTGGTCGGGGGGCGTCGGCGTAGCTCGGCGGTGGTCGGGCAAGCTCAACGTTGGTCGGGGGGCGTCGGCGTAGCTCGGCGGTGGTCGGGCGAGCTCGACGTTGGTCGGGGGTGGTTCTCACAGTTCGCCGTCGGGCTAGTGGTGTGTTCTAGAGTCCAAAAGGTGTCGGTTTTTGTTCCTGGTCGCGGTATTGAGAAGCTCCGGTCGCCGGCGGTGAGGCCGTTGCGCCGGCAGGGCTCCGGCGAGGCGCGACAAGGTCTGAGGAGTGGTGAATCCGCCTCCCCGAGCTCTGTTGACAGGGATCCGACGTTCAATTTGGTGCTAGCAGGGTTCCAGGGCATCTGTTCAAGGCGGCGGTGTTTCTCCGGTGCGGCGGACGATGACAGGGCGGCGATGACCATATTTCGGCAAGACAAGGCTTGGCTTTCCCTAATTGGCCTGCTCAGGCAGTCGTCCGACCAGATGGTGGCGGGTTAGAGTCGTGGTATGGCCTCCTTCTCTCCCACGGCATACGGCGGAGCTCCGGTGAGGTCGCGACGCACACGAGCAGGGCGGACGAGGCTTCCCCTAGCGCTTAGATCCGCATAGCTAGCTCGAGGGGTCGTGGCGGTGCTCCACGACGCTCTAACCTATCCGGGTGCTAGTCGGAATGCTCGGAACGGGTGATTCGGCGTCGGAACGCGTCGGTGGTGAGCGCGCTCCGCCGAGAATGCGTCGTGCTGCGTTCTCGGTCTAGCAAAGCTTGTAGTCCGGGGGTTTCGGCCGGTCGCATGAGTGCATGGTGCAGGTGATCTTCCTAAGCCGTAAAGGCTCGTGCCTGCGCGTCCCGTGGGCGGAACGCCATGGCAAAAGCAGGGCGAGGTTCGGACATGGCGTGCGGTGGCTCACCGTGGTGTTGGTGAAGCTAGGATGGCGGTGCAGTGGCGAGTCGGAGCCGTGCAGAGCGATCGCAGTGCCGTGCCGCTCCTCGTTCGCAGCTCGGGCTTTTCCTCCGTGCCCGGCTCCGGCGTGCTCCGCGGCGGCAGCGCTTCGGCGGTGCTCCCCTCTCTCTGCTCCACCCGTCTTCCTTCTCCCTCTCTCACACGGTGTGGTGTTGTGGTGTGGTTGGTGCCACCAGTGGTGGCGGCGAGTGGAACGAGGCTAGGGCGCCGTGAGGTGCTCCAATTTATAGCGGAGCTCGGGTGGCTACCTATGACGGGCGGCTCTGATCTGCTCGGGCTGATCGGAGGGCTGCGGCTTGCGCGAGCTAGGGTTCCGGTGGTGCGCGCGGGCTTCTTGGCGAGCAAGGCAGGGGACAGGCAGGGGACAACGGGGTCAGGGCTCTGCCATGCGTGGCGTTGTCGGTCACGCCATTTGCATGACACTGTCGGCCACCGTCTTTCGCGAAGAAGAGAAACAGGGGAAAAGAAAGAGTGACTGACAAGCAGGTCCCGGTTGGCAGCGGCTGCGAAAGGCGCTGCGCGCGTGTGGTGGTTTGGCTACGAGATGGGCCGGCTGGCTGGGCCGAATCTGCTCTTCCTCTTTCTCTCTTCTTCTTTTTCTTTTTCTTTTTCTATTTACACTTAAGTGTATAAATACATATATTACCCATTTTAAGTATTGAGTAAACACAAACATAAATTGCAATAAATCCCAAATGTGATGCATAAGTTATTATTCTATGTGAATGGAATTAAAATGCAAGCTATACTCCTTTATTTACCCAATTTATAATGAAACCTATATGCTTGCACAAGAAAAATGGGTTTTCATAATAAATAAATGAAAAATTTTAATTGGTTGGGATTTTTAGGTTGTGTGGATTTTTAGGGTTCTTACAGTCCTCCCCCCTCATTAGGATCTCGACCTCGAGATTCAGAGATAACGTACCCATCGAAGAGGTAAGGAAACATAATCCGCAAGTCCTATTCTTTCTCCCATGTAGCTTCCCTTTCGGTGTGACTGCTCCATTGTACCTTGCACATTGGAATTGTCTTGTTTCGCGTCACTTTGGTATCCCGTGCCAAGATCTTGATCGGATGTTCTTTATATTCAAGTGTGTCTTGCAGGTCTAGTGCATCCGTAGGAACTTGCTCCTCGGGAAGCTTCAAACACTTCCTTAATTGCGAGACATGGAACACGGGGTGTACTCCAGATAATTCCTCCGGTAGTTTCAGCTTGTAAGCAAGCTTTCCAACCCTTTTACAGATCTTGTATGGCCCAACATATCTTGGTGCCAATTTCCCTTTTACGTGGAATCTGACGGTGCCACGAAGCGGAGATACCTTAAGGTAGACATAATCCCCAACCTTGAACTCAAGCTCTCTACATCTTCTATTTGCATAGCTCTTTTGCCTACTTTGTGCAATCCTCAAATTCTCTCTTACTTGGGCAACACCTTCTTCTGCTTCCACAATCTTAGCAGGACCGAAGAATGTCCTTTCACCTGGTTCCGACCACATTAGCGGTGTTCTGTACGGTCTTCCGTACAACGCTTCAAATGGAGACATCTTAATGCTCGTCTGGTAACCGTTGTTGTATGAGAACTCGGCGTGGGGTAGACAGCTCTCCCATCCTTCCTTGTACCTCAATACGCAAGCACGTAACATGTCCTCGAGAATCTGGTTCACTCTTTCTGTTTGCCCGTCTGTTTGCGGGTGGTATGCTGTGCTGTAGTCGAGCTTGGTCCCGATGGACTTGTGCAAGGATTTCCAGAACTGTGATACAAACTGTGATCCTCGGTCAGATATAATACTCAGAGGTGCCCCATGTAACTTCAAAATGTTTGATACGTACAGATCTGCTAGCTTTTCAACTCTATACTTCCTTTTGACCGGTATAAAATGTGCAACTTTGGTCAGACGATCCACTATTACCCATATAGAATCATATCCATGCTCGGATCGGGGCAGTCCTAATATGAAGTCCATGGATATGCACTCCCACTTCCATTCTGTTATCTCAACTGGTTGTAGCAACACTGCTGATCTCTGATGTTCGGCCTTGATTCTATTGCATGTATCACATCGGGCTACATGCCTTGCAATGTCTGTCTTCATATTCTCCCACCAGAAGTGCTTCCTTAGATCATGGTACATCTTGGCTGACCCTGGGTGAATGTAATATTTGGAGTCATGCCCTTCCGACAGGATCTCTTCTCGTATTGCTGAATCCGTCGGTACACAGATTCTATCTTTGTACCATACAGTTCCCTGCTCATCTTCTCGGTATTCGGGGCCTCTTCCCAGCTTCATCAAACCATGGATATAGTCTATCTCAGGACAGTTCCTTTGTGCTTCACGGATCTGTGAGGTGAGATTGTACTCGACGCGAAGCTCATTTGGCATGCCATAGGAGACTACCTCGAGCTGAAATGCGTCGAACTCTCTCCTGAGCTCAGGCGGCATAGAGTTGGTGATGAGGGTATGGCAGTAGCTTTTGCGGCTAAGTGTATCAGCGACAACATTAGCCTTCCCTGGGTGGTAATGGATCTTAAGATCATAGTCCTTGATGAGTTCTAGCCATCTGCGCTGCTTCATATTCAGATCTTCTTGTGTGAAGAAGTACTTCAGGCTCTTGTGGTCAGTGTAGATGTCACACTTGTTGCTTATTAGATAGTGTCTCCAAATCTTGAGTGCATGTACCACGGCTGCAAGTTCTAGGTCATGAGTCGGGTATCGCTGCTCATGTTCTTTTAACTGTCTTGAGGCATAAGCTATCACCCTTCCTTTTTGCATTAGTACACAGCCCAAACCTTGCCGAGAGGCATCACAATATACAACAAAATCTTTGTGAATATCAGGTAGGGCTAGTACAGGTGTAGTAGTGAGCTTCTTCTTCAAGGTCTGGAAACTCTTCTCACATTCAGGAGTCCATATAAACTTGTTCTCTTTCTTCAGCAAGTTGGTCATGGGTCTTGCAATCTTGGAGAAATTCTCAATAAATCTACGATAGTATCCTGCGAGTCCCAAAAAGCTTCTGATTTCTGACACATTACGGGGTTGTTCCCACTCTTTCACAGCTTCAATCTTGGCTGGGTCTACCGCGACTCCTTCTCCTGACAGTACGTATCCAAGGAAAGCAACTTCCTCTAGCCAGAATTCACACTTGGAGAATTTGGCGTATAGCTGGTTGCGAGACAACCTCTCCAATACAGTCCTCAGATGATGTTCATGTTCCTCTTTTGTGGCTGAGTAAACCAATATATCATCAATAAATACCACTATAAACTTGTCTAGCTCATTCATGAAGATCTTGTTCATCATGTTCATGAAGTATGCTGGAGCATTAGTGAGTCCAAATGAGACTACTGTGCACTCATACTGTCCATATCTAGTGACAAATGCAGTCTTCGGGATATCGTCTTCCCTGATCTTCATCTGATGATACCCTGATCGGAGATCAATCTTTGAGAAGTACTTGGCCTTACTCAATTGATCTAACAGATCATCGATGCGGGGCAATGGGTACTTATTCTTGACTGTAACCGCATTCAGATTCCGGTAGTCAATGCACATCCTCATCGTGCCATCCTTCTTCTTGACAAACAAAACGGGAGATCCCCAGGACGAGGCGCTAGGCCTAATGAAGCCCTTCTCCAGTAATTCTCCCAGCTGCTTCTTGAGTTCCTTCAACTCATCAGCCGACATTCTGTAGGGTCTTTTGGCAATCGGTGCAGTTCCTGGCATCAGCTCTATAACAAACTCCACATCTCTATCTGGTGGCATTCCTGGCAACTCCTTTGGAAATACGTCATTGAATTCATAGACTACTGGCACATCTCTGAATGTCAGCTCCATTTTATCCGCCTTAGTCTCCAGAGCACATAGGAGGGCTTGGACTCTCCCAGTTTGGGGTATACATCGGACGGCTGTTCCCCAAGGGTGGGTTACCTGAACATATCTAGGTGAACAAGATATCACTCCCCGGTGTTTGGTTAGCCAGTCCATGCCTAAGATGACATCTAAGCTATTGGAGGGTAGTAGGGTTAGGTCAGCTCGAAAGTCAAGTCCCTCGATTGTGATTATCACTCCCCTACATATGTGAACGCTTCTAAAGGTTCCTAAGGGCGAGCTAGTTAGGATGGGGTTTGCTCTCGGGGTTACAGGTATGTTATGCTTACGTGCATACGCAGATGAAATATATGAACATGTAGCTCCCGAATCGAACAGAACTGTAGCCATGTTACCCTGAACTAGGAACGTACCGTACACAGCATCAGGTGCAGCTTCAGCTTCCTCAGCGGTCATGTGGTTCAGTCTTCCTCGGGTAGCAGATCCCTGGTTCGGATGTACCCTGTGCAGCTGCTGGTGCACGGTTGAGGTCGGGGCACACAGCCACACGGTGTCTAGGCTTTCCGCATCCGAAGCAAGTGAAGGGCGTACTGCCTGCTGTGGCTGTCGCAGGAGCCTTCCAATTGCTTGTCCTTGGCGTGTTGGTAGCGGGGGCGGGTGTGTTCTGCACAGCTCGAGTCGGCGCAGGGTAGGTCTGAGCGGGGCAGTGATAGTTGCTGCTGCTGGTACCACCACCACGGCTCGTTCCCGAAGAAGGTCCATGGCGAGTCCGGAAAGACGGGGGTGCACCCGTTCGCTGTCTCTGGGGTGGAGCAGTGCGAGCGGGTCCCTCAGAGCGGCGCTTCTTTCCCTTGTTCTGGGCCTCGAACTCCAGACGTGCTTCCATGCGATCCTTCTCGATCTCAATACAGCGGTCAATCAGCTACGCAGAGTGTAGCTCTTGTTCCCTGACAAAGCCAACCTGATCTTGGTCTGAAGTCCCTTCCTGTAGTAGTACATCTTTTCCTTCTCGGAACTCACGCAAGACGCAGGTGCGTAGCGGAGCAAGCAGTTGAAGCGGGTGGTGTACTCGTGGATCCGGTCAGCTCCCAGGGAGATGTTGCGAAACTCGTTCTCCTTGGCCTCCATGACTCCCTCAGGAATGTGGTGGTCACGGAAAGCCTCGGTGAACTCATCCCAGTCAATGCGGGCTGGGTCCTCGTGAGCGCTGGTGTAGTTGTCCCACCATGCTCGTGCAGCACCGGTCAGCTGGTGGCTAGCAATCCCAGCACACTCCTCGTCGGAGCAAGTGGTCAGGTCCAGCTTCTTCTCCATCTCCTTAAGCCAATCGTCGGCAGCGAGGGGATCGCTGTCGGTCCCGTCGAAGGTAGGTGGCCTCAGCTTCAGGAAACCCTCCAGTTTCCTTTGGAAGTCATTCTGGGGTGGCCCGTGGTGCCTGTTCATCCCAGTAGCTATGGCATTCAGCAGCTGGGTCTGCTGTGCCATCACTTCCGCCAACTGTCGGTGGCGGCGGCGGCGGCGGCGGTGGTGGCACGTTCTCGCCCTGTGGTGGCGGATCGTTCACCGGCGGTGCATCCTCTGCCCAGCGCAACTCTTCTTCCGGGTTAACTCCAGCACGTCGGCCAGCTGTCCTGGCGCAGGTGCGGGGGAGGGCTGGTGGTTCTCCAGACGCGCGGAACGTCTCATCGACATCTGAAGTTATTAGGTACGTGCTTAGTGCAGTAATTATCTTGTAGTGGTTTAAGTAGGAGTTAGATGTTTTCAACGATTTAAATGAATTAAAACATTTTTCATGCTATCCTACACTCAACCAAAGAAGCATAGAGAACTATAAGAAGCATAAGATCCAAATGTCACTCATCACATGGTTATTATTACATAAAGGATGTTCCTAGCTGTTAAGAAGATCATGCTATGCGCAGATAGCCAATGACAGGACAACTCATGGTATCACTAGTCTAAGGGCCACGCAGGGTCCCATAAGCTACTGGTGCATAAGGTCGAGTACGGCGTCGGGTATGCGGCTGTCCTCTGCCTTGATCTCGTCATCAGTCATGGTCAGGCACTTGACGTAGTCGAGTGCTACTGCTAGCTCTGGAGTGGCCTCAATCTCCTGCATCCTTAGAGACGGACACGCTCCCAGGTTGAGCGTAGTGGGTGGTATGCGGAAGTCTCCCTCCCGGGGCTTCACCATCTCCAGTGGGGGAAGCGAACTCTGCACCTTCCGGACCTCAATGGCTCTCTTGGCATCGGACTGCTTCCAAGCTGTCTCTGTCCTCCGTAGCTTGTCCTTTAAGAACTCCACCATCTTCACGCGGTCGATCAGAATCCCTTGGTTGCGGGTGGACTTCTCCTCGGCTTTCTCCAACTGCTTCTCCAACTCCCTGATCCTGGAGCGCAACGTGCTCATCTCGACTCCTCTGTCTCTGCTCCTCTGCTCCCTCTCAGCAAGTGCTTTCTCCTTGTCGTCCAGCCTCCTCTGTAATCCCAATACTCTGCTGTTCAGGTAGTCATTGCGTAACCCAAAATCCCCGATCTTGTCTCGCAAGTCGGCGATCTCGGCTCGGTGTAACTCATCACGGCGCTGCATCTCCAGCTGCAAGTCAGTGACTGCTCTGCTCAAACTCTCCAGGGTCTGAGTTCCCTTTCTGCAAACTGTCCTCGACCTCTGCCATGCGTGCTCGGTCACGCTGCCTCCTTTGCTCCAATGAGCTGATGAACTCGTCCTGCTCCTGGAGGTGGTGTGCCACTGTGCGTAGACAGGGGTTAGTCTCGGCCTGAACGATCTGGCTGGTGTACAGAATCCTCTGGATGGGGTCAGGGTGCAGCTCCAAAGCCTGAGGTAGCAGACGGAAATGGGTCCCCTTAAAGTACTCGTATGCTGTGTACACAACTGCACATAGTACCTTGCGGGAGACGGACTGTACTCCGTCCTCCACAGTCTCTCCAGTACTGTAGTCAGTAAAAACTGGCATTCCTGGAAGGGTCAGGCTGACGGGTGTCTCAACTCTGGTAGTGATAGGTCCTTTAAACCTCCCAGCCTCGACAAGCTTCCCTCGGCTGAAGTACTGGATCTGGTCAGACGGTGCTCCTAGCTCCTCCAACACCTGGCGTAGCACCATGGCAAATCCGCCGTGGTTCCTCCCATTGATCGGGATCTCAATAGTGCCATCGTGCAGTGGACGAAGTGGTGGTCCAAGGCTGGTCATCTGCAAATTTTCCAAGAAACGGATTAGCAGGACCTTGTATTAGATAAGCCATTGCATAAAAAGTGAATGCAAGGTCGGTAATATAACCGAAAGAGAGTCTGGCTTCCTATTCTAACGTCCATTCTCTATGGGTCTCGTCCTACAGTCAAGTATGGCTCTGATACCAACTGAAACGACCTCGATTTCCGTGAAGGGAAATCCACAGGCTCGAATTGTAATTCAACTGATTGCTTGGGACAATCCATGAAATTACCCATATCTCAGTTGACACCAGGATCCATACAACGGTAATTAAGTCTTACATAAACATTTATTACATCGCCACATTGGCGGAATCAACATTCAGAGAAGGTTTAGAAGATGCGGAAACGTTTCATCCTTCACGGCCAACTTGAGTGTAGCACGTGACCCTATTCCTCGCCATCGTCTTCCTCGAAGTCGTACCCATTCTCGTCACCTGACAGCAAATTTATCAGTACGATATGTACTGGCCACGGAGCCCACCTATGCAGCATTTGCTTTGTGGAAAGTGGATGCAAGGCTATACAAGCAGACCTATAGGCTGAGGTTTTCCTATGCAGCTGTAATCAATGTTTAATTAGTCAAGTTTTATCTCCAATTACACCACCATCCCTTTTCCCATCACCACATCTCACATACCCACACCTCACTCTCATTCGACAGGCCCAACTCCTTCTCGGGCCTATCTCAGCGGCACACTACCACAGCGGGTACACTGCCAGAAAATGTCATCCAGGGGGAGAAGAGAACACTCACTACACTAGTAGAAGCTTCACAGGAAAGGTCCATAGCCAACAAGTTGGCATATGTATCGATCGATCAACCGTACACTCTGCAGAGGTTTCACTACCCACAAGATTAGCCATCATAGGTGTTGCGCAAACACCTAGGCAGAATTCCGGGTGCTTGCTTGCCTAGGTCGATGCCACCCTACTACTCAGCCCTGGGATATTCCGGATCCTACACCATTATGCTGAGACTGGGAGACACAGTACCGGGCCCATCCAGTGGTACTGCGCATCTAGAACGGAACGGGAACCCATCGACCGTCTCCGCCCACCCTTATCACCTCTCAACCTGGCAGTAGTGGCACCGTCCTACCAAGTAGTCCAGCCGTCTCCCGCCCATCAGAAGCGAGTGAGTAGAAAAGGATTCCCATGAACCTGAAACTAGTCCGTCCTAGGTTTGACCAAGCAGGCATCTTCACTTAGGGGATACTCTCCCCGTGCCATCACAGCACCTCCGTCCACGGGCTTCAAACCACCAAGGCTATCCCACCCGGAACCTCCTCAACAACTTTACCCGCCACAGGTATCTCGCTTGGGGATGCCCAGGTTGCACCCCCGGCATGACTTGCCCCATGGGCTTGTCTCACATCCCACTTGGTCGACATCAACCCATACCACGCACCCAAGACGCACGCAACACTCTCTCCCAGTGGTTATAATCAGATATTCACCGTCCCAATTCCACCACATAGCATATAGCAAGTAGAAAGTAGTGGAAGAGTAATAGTAAATTAAGCAGCAGCTAACCTAGCAGCGGATAGCAGGGTAAAGTCATATCAAGGCAGGGAATTCAAATACACTTTCATGCAACCATTCCATACATAATCATAAAGCAATAGCAACAATGTCATTTGCAATGCATAAATTGGATCTAAGGATTTGGTGGGACGTGGCACCTTCGTAGTCGTCTCCTAGCTCCTGAAGGTACTCGTGGTCGTCTTCCTTAGTCAGATCCTCCTCCGGCTCTGAAATCGAACACGAAATAGTCGCGTCAGCGACTCCTATAGAGTTTTTCAGAAAAATCCAATAAAATAAATAGCCAAATGCACACAAACATAGTCTTAGATTGTAGATCTCATTTTTCTGAGAATTTTGATATATGGTGCGCAATTTTTGGACATCGTATGAATAAATTATGAATTTCCGAAGATTATCCTATTTTCTGAAAATGGAAAATGGCCAATTAATCAGGGGATGACAGCTCGGGATTGGTCCACGTGGCGCGCGGTCCAGTAGTGCGGCACGTGGTGCCTCAACAGAACACAGACCCGATGGTCGCCCACCAGGTGTTCGATACTGGTTCCCAGAGAGTCGCCGGCGTCGGCGTAGCTCGGCGGTGGTCGGGCGAGCTCGACGTTGGTCGGGGGGCGTCGGCGTAGCTCGGCGGTGGTCGGGTGAGCTCAACGTTGGTCGGGGGGCGTCGGTGTAGCTCGGCGGTGGTCGGGCGAGCTCGACGTTGGTCGGGGGTGGTTCTCACAGTTCGCCGTCGGGCTAGTGGTGTGTTCTAGAGTCCAAAAGGTGTCGGTTTTTGTTCCTGGTCGCGGTATTGAGAAGCTCCGGTCACCGGCGGTGAGGCCGTTGCGCCGGCAGGGCTCCGGCGAGGCGCGACAAGGTCTGAGGAGTGGTGAATCCGCCTCCCCGAGCTCTGTTGACAGGGATCCGATGTTCAATTTGGTGCTAGCAGGGTTCCAGGGCGTCTGTTCAAGGCGGCGGTGTTTCTCCGGTGCGGCGGACGATGACAGGGCGGCGATGACCATATTTCGGCAAGACAAGGCTTGGCTTTCTCCAATTGGCGTGCTCAGGCAGTCGTCCGACCAGATGGTGGCGGGTTAGTGTCGTGGTATGGCCTCCTTCTCTCCCACAGCATACGGCGGAGCTCCGGTGAGGTCGCGACGCACACGAGCAGGGCGGACGAGGCTTCCCCTAGCGCTTAGATCCGCGTAGCTAGCTCGAGGGGTCGTGGCGGTGCTCCACGACGCTCTAACCTATCCGGGTGCTAGTCGGAATGCTCGGAACGGGTGATTCGGCGTCGGAATGCGTCGGTGGTGAGCGCGCTCCGCCGAGAATGCATCGTGCTGCGTTCTCGGTCTAGCAAAGCTTGTAGTCCGGGGGTTTCGGCCGGTCGCATGAGTGCATGGTGCAGGTGATCTTCCTGAGCCATAAAGGCTCGTGCCTGCGCGTCCCGTGGGCGGAACGCCATGGCAAAAGCAGGGCGAGGTTCGGACATGGCGTGCGGTGGCTCACCGTGGTGTCGGTGAAGCTAGGATGGCGGTGCAGTGGCGAGTCAGAGCCGTGCAGAGCGATCGCAGTGCCGTGCCGCTCCTCGTCCGCAGCTCGGGCTTCTCCTCCGTGCCCGGCTCCGGCGTGCTCCGCGGCGGCAGCGCTTCGGCGGTGCTCCCCTCTCTCTGCTCCGCCCGTCTTCCTTCTCCCTCTCTCACACGGTGTGGTGTTGTGGTGTGGTTGGTGCCACCAGTGGCGGCGGCGAGTGGAACGAGGCTAGGGCGCCGTGAGGTGCTCCAATTTATAGCGGAGCTCGGGTGGCTACCTATGGCGGGCGGCTCTGATCTGCTCGGGCTGATCGGAGGGCTGCGGCTTGCGCGAGCTAGGGTTCCGGTGGTGCGCGCGGGCTTCTTGGCGAGCAAGGCAGGGGACAGGCAGGGGACAACGGGGTCAGGGCTCTGCCATGCGTGGCGCTGTCGGTCACGCCATTTGCATGACACTGTCGGCCCCCGTCTTTCGCGAAGAAGAGAAACAGGGGAAAAGAAAGAGTGACTGACAAGCAGGTCCCGGTTGGCAGCGGCTGCGAAAGGCGCTGCGCGCGCGTGGTGGTTTGGCTGCGAGATGGGCCGGCTGGCTGGGCCGAATCTGCTCTTCCTCTTTCTCTCTTCTTCTTTTTCCTTTTCTTTTTCTATTTACACTTAAGTGTATAAATACATATATTACCCATTTTAAGTATTGAGTAAACACAAACATAAATTGCAATAAATCGCAAATGTGATGCATAAGTTATTATTCTATGTGAATGGAATTAAAATGCAAGCTATACTCCTTTATTTACCAAATTTATAATGAAACCTATATGCTTGCACAAGAAAAATGGGTTTTCATAATAAATAAATGAAAAATTTTAATTGGTTGGGATT
Source organism: Eremochloa ophiuroides (assembly GCA_038502445.1). Classification (NCBI taxonomy): domain Eukaryota; kingdom Viridiplantae; phylum Streptophyta; class Magnoliopsida; order Poales; family Poaceae; genus Eremochloa; species Eremochloa ophiuroides. The sequence goes on from JAHLJS010000002.1 coordinate 26,882,664, forward strand.
TTTAGGTTGTGTGGATTTTTAGGGTTGTTACAGTCCTCCCCCTCATTAGGATCTCGACCTCGAGATTCAGAGATAACGTACCCATCGAAGAGGTAAGGAAACATAATCCGCAAGTCCTATTCTTTCTCCCACGTAGCTTCCCTTTCGGTGTGATTGCTCCATTGTACCTTGCACATTGGAATTGTCTTGTTTCGCGTCTCTTTGGTATCCCGTGCCAAGATCTTGATCGGATGTTCTTTATATTCAAGTGTGTCTTGCAGGTCTAGTGCATCCGTAGGAACTTGCTCCTCGGGAAGCTTCAAACACTTCCTTAATTGCGAGACATGGAACACGGGGTGTACTCCAGATAATTCCTCCGGTAGTTCCAGCTTGTAAGCAAGCTTTCCAACCCTTTTACAGATCTTGTATGGCCCAACATATCTTGGTGCCAATTTCCCTTTTACGTGGAATCTGATGGTGCCACGAAGCGGAGATACCTTAAGGTAGACATAATCCCCAACCTTGAACTCAAGCTCTCTACGTCTTCTATCTGCATAGCTCTTTTGCCTACTTTGTGCAATCCTCAAATTCTCTCTTACTTGGGCAACACCTTCTTCTGCTTCCACAATCTTAGCAGGACCGAAGAATGTCCTTTCACCTGGTTCCGACCACATTAGCGGTGTTCTGCACGGTCTTCCGTACAACGCTTCAAATGGAGACATCTTAATGCTCGTCTGGTAACCGTTGTTGTATGAGAACTCGGCGTGGGGTAGACAGCTCTCCCATCCTTCCTTGTACCTCAATACGCAAGCACGTAACATGTCCTCGAGAATCTGGTTCACTCTTTCTGTTTGCCCGTCTGTTTGCGGGTGGTATGCTGTGCTGTAGTCGAGCTTGGTCCCGATGGACTTGTGCAAGGATTTCCAGAACTGTGATACAAACTGTGATCCTCGGTCAGATATAATACTCAGAGGTGCCCCATGTAACTTCAAAATGTTTGATACGTACAGATCTGCTAGCTTTTCAACTCTATACTTCCTTTTGACCGGTATAAAATGTGCAACTTTGGTCAGACGATCCACTATTACCCATATAGAATCATATCCATGCTCGGATCGGGGCAGTCCTAATATGAAGTCCATGGATATGCACTCCCACTTCCATTCTGTTATCTCAACTGGTTGTAGCAACACTGCTGATCTCTGATGTTCGGCCTTGATTCTATTGCATGTATCACATCGGGCTACATGCCTTGCAATGTCTGTATTCATATTCTCCCACCAGAAGTGCTTCCTTAGATCATGGTACATCTTGGCTGACCCTGGGTGAATGTAATATTTGGAGTCATGCCCTTCCGACAGGATCTCTTCTCGTATTGCTGAATCCGTCGGTACACAGATTCTATCTTTGTACCATACAGTTCCCTGCTCATCTTCTCGGTATTCGGGGCCTCTTCCCAGCTTCATCAAACCATGGATATAGTCTATCTCAGGACAGTTCCTTTGTGCTTCATGGATCCGTGAGGTGAGATTGTACTCGACGCGAAGCTCATTTGGCATGCCATAGGAGACTACCTCGAGCTGAAATGCGTCGAACTCTCTCCTGAGCTCAGGCGGCATAGAGTTGGTGATGAGGGTATGGCAGTAGCTTTTGCGGCTAAGTGCATCAGCGACAACATTAGCCTTCCCTGGGTGGTAATGGATCTTAAGATCATAGTCCTTGATGAGTTCTAGCCATCTGCGCTGCCTCATATTCAGATCTTCTTGTGTGAAGAAGTACTTCAGGCTCTTGTGGTCAGTGTAGATGTCACACTTGTTGCTTATTAGATAGTGTCTCCAAATCTTGAGTGCATGTACCACGGCTGCAAGTTCTAGGTCATGAGTCGGGTATCGCTGCTCATGTTCTTTTAACTGTCTTGAGGCATAAGCTATCACCCTTCCTTCTTGCATTAGTACACAGCCCAAACCTTGCCGAGAGGCATCACAATATACAACAAAATCTTTGTGAATATCAGGTAGGGCTAGTACAGGTGTAGTAGTGAGCTTCTTCTTCAAGGTCTGGAAACTCTTCTCACATTCAGGAGTCCATATAAACTTGTTCTCTTTCTTCAGCAAGTTGGTCATGGGTCTTGCAATCTTGGAGAAATTCTCAATAAATCTACGATAGTATCCTGCGAGTCCCAAAAAGCTTCTGATTTCTGACACATTACGGGGTTGTTCCCACTCTTTCACAGCTTCAATCTTGGCTGGGTCTACCGCGACTCCTTCTCCTGACAGTACGTGTCCAAGGAAAGCAACTTCCTCTAGCCAGAATTCACACTTGGAGAATTTGGCGTATAGCTGGTTGCGAGACAACCTCTCCAATACGGTCCTCAGATGATGTTCATGTTCCTCTTTTGTGGCTGAGTAAACCAATATATCATCAATAAATACCACTACAAACTTATCTAGCTCATTCATGAAGATCTTGTTCATCATGTTCATGAAGTATGCTGGAGCATTAGTGAGTCCAAATGAGACTACTGTGCACACATACTGTCCATATCTAGTGACAAATGCAGTCTTCGGGATATCGTCTTCCCTGATCTTCATCTGATGATACCCTGATCGGAGATCAATCTTTGAGAAGTACTTGGCCTTACTCAATTGATCTAACAGATCATCGATGCGGCGCAATGGGTACTTATTCTTGACTGTAACCGCATTCAGATTCCGGTATTACCAGGTGTAACAGAACCGCCTTAATCACATGGCCCACAGGCACCTGTCATCGTCACTAATGACCTCTAACAGTCGTACCCGTGTCCCAAATGATCGAGGCAGCCCTGCCGGGCTACATCAGTGCCCGTATGCCGACAGGATCTCCATTGCGAAGCCATTACAGAGTTACAACATTTCATAATTAAAATACATCAGAGTAAATGCGGAAGATTAACTAGTACTTAAATTACAAACCGAGTTCGAATAGTAAATAAGTGTAGTCATTACAAACCAACTTAAAACAGTAGCAGTGGCATTGGAACAATGATACAACATAACTAAATAGTAGGTAATCGAACCCAGCCCACGGGTCCTTCACTCCTCACCACTATCCTCTTCGATCACTGTAGCACAGCAGGGGTCGAGACAAATCTCTGGCTGTGGCCCTCCTGCAACGGGGTTAACAAACCCTGAGTACTGGGTACTCCGCAAGACTTACCCGACTAAGAAAAATATTTGACTCTTGGAATGCAAGGTTAGGGGTAAGGCTTAGCAAGAGGTAAGGGTTTAGCAGAAAAGCATTACTATCCTGTCTCAGTATTTTTGCTCATTGAATAACCTTATTAATATCATAAGTCATCATTCATCTCTTCCATCTATTTTATTCTTTTCATTATTCTCAAACATCCTATTTTTCGAACCACTTTTCGAGGTAGACGTGAGGATCAAGTCTCCATAACCGAGGAGCACGTCGATTCGAATCAAGTAAGTATACCCAGCTGGGGATTCTATCCACACTGCATATGTAGCACTTAAGCTTGCATATACCAACCCATTGTCACGGCTTTTCTATTCCGGACCCGGTCCTACGCCACCCGAGAGCACAGTACTCCACTAGTCTCCAGGCACGCCGGCCACGTGGGTACACGCTACTCTCGCCATCTCTCCACTCTCAGTGCGCGGTTGTCGGTTCTAGCAATAGAGCGACCTGACCCTAGGCTTTCCGAATTGGTATGTGGCTAGGCTGTTCATCATGATCACAACAGGCCTTACAACGAACGGTCCCTACTGCTTTCCGTCAGAAACCATGCATTGGGACTCTAACCCAAATACCCTGGATTCTGCCCGGTTTTCAAATCCCTTTCCCGATGATGACGATCAGTTGGGACTCTAACCCCAACAGATGGCCGATCACTCGGGAAACCCATCCATTACAATAACAGTGTCCTGGCCAAAGGACCTTGCCATCATACATGGACTCATACCCATCCCTTGATAATTCTTCATTCCAAATATCAAGTTTAAAATAGCATTTTTGCAATTCTAATATTTAAGCATGACTAAGCATTTTTCAACTCATTTCAAAGCATTAGGTTCCTTGGGTAACAAGTAGTCAAGGATGGTAAATGCATCAATTGTTTCATCACGCAACTCCTAACAACTTAATGCAGTTGATTAACTCAAGTGATAAAAGCATTTATAAATAGAGGGTTAAATGCACCGGGGCTTGCCTTGCAACGCAAAAACAGTCGGGGCAGGAGCACCACAGCTTTCAGGTTCAAGAACCACCTCGGAACCTTCTCCTCCAGGCACCTCGACTTTGACTTCCTCGTTTACCGGCACTACACGTGTGCAACAATGCATGTATGAATGCGATGCGGAAAAGAGCATATGCAAGAAATCAAGAACTAAACATATGACAAGCATAAAATGACATCACTAGGGTGTTCTAGGTCTTACATGGGTTTGACCTAGAACCACAATCAATTCCAAAGTCACACAAACCCTAAATTCATTTTCTAACTTTGTTTTTACTATTTAATAAACCCATATCTATTTAATACAAGGGCAAACTAATCCCATTTGAGACCAAACTTCACCAACAGATAGCCTTACATGCCAACCAGAGACAAATAAATTTTGGTGATTTTTGGAGTTACCTAGAATTAATTAAAAATGTGCAAAAATCCATTTTCCATTTATTTTAGGGATTTTTACCTACTGCAGAAAGTACTTAAACATGACAAATAATATTTTTATAAAATTCTACACTACTCAGAGAGAACATACAAAAATTCTCATGAATTTTGGATCAGCCAAAATATTCTAACAAAATTATGAAACTGCAGCACTATTCATTTGAAAATAAAATGGAAAAGGCTTTGGAAAAAACCTGGAAAAAGAGAAAACCGAAAACGGCCCGAAGCCGGCCCAACTCGGCCCAAACGCGAAGCAGATCGGCCCACTCGGCCTGCCCGCGCCCGGCGCCTGCGCTTTTGCGCAAAACCCCCTGGGAAACACGGTTATCAACCCGCGGACCAACTCACACTATTCACCAGAGTCACTGACATTGCAAAAACCCCCCTGGAACTTTTCACCTTCTAATACGACGCCCCTGGGCCCCCTCTGTTTTCGAACGGAGGTGAGGCGCCGGCGGTTCGCCGCCCGTGGCTCACCGCCGGTGACCCCAACGGCCAAACCAACCTTCCCACGACCCTCGGGGCTCCTAGCCGCACCCAACAAGCTACTAAATGGCAAGGATAGACACTCGGAGCACCCTCGGGCACCTCCGCCGCGGCTCGGCGGCGGCGACCGGACCTACTCCGGCGAGGCCAAGGCTTAATCAAGCCGGGTTAGGGCATGGGAAGATTCGCGAGCTCACCGAGACTTGACTAGTACGGAGAGAACGACCCGAGATGGTGTAGAGGCACGGTGGTGACGGTGGCCGCGGCTGCAACGACCTCCGCCGGCGGCGAGGACTCCGTTCCGGTGAACCTACGGTCAGAGACGAAGAACCAACAGGCGCATGAGCAACAAGGAAGGTCAGTGAGCACGGAGGAATACTCGGACGAGGCATTGGCTCACTGGAGAGAGCTGTGGACGGGTGTGAGCTCGCGGCGGCGCTCCGCCGGATGCGCACGCGCGGCGACGGTGACCCTGCGACACACAGAGGGTCAGAGCAAGTTCCAAAGGCACCAACCGATTCGCCAGGAAGTGCTCGACCTACCGGTGAGACGGAGAGGGTGGAGGTGGACGGTGACCGACGAATTTGGTCGGAGACCGAGAGTTCGCCGGCGATGGTGGCGGGGAAGAAGATGGGTGGGGAGGCGCGTTCGAGGGCTTAAATAGCCGGGGAACAGGCCAAAGAGGACGTGGGAGGGCTCGGCTCCATGCTGCGCGTACCACGGATGGAGCTCCGGCGCCAGAGGACGCGCGGCACTGTCGCGCACGCCGGCGACGTGCGCGCCGCGGCCGTGCGCGCGTGACGCGATGAACAGTGCCTGCCGGTACAGTACCTTGCTCAGAGAAAATCGCTCAAATTGACTGGCCAAACGACCGAATCCGAGGCCACGCCCAAAAGCAAAGTTGTAGATATTTTTGTGCTGGACAACTTTTGTTTTTGCACCAATTTGAAATTCGGCCTAGATTTGAAAATATTCAAAAGGGGGTAAACTAGGGTTTTGAATTTCAAACTGAATATTTAAAATTACTTTTTATTTTTCTAAAGAACTTGAAATTTGGCCAAAATATAAGTTGTGCATCTCAGAGAGATCTACAACTTCTATTAAGGAAGTTTTATCTAATTCTCATTAGTTTTTGAAAAGCAATTTTAAATTCAAATTTTGAAACACTGTTTTGAGCTTAATTCAAAAATTTTCAACATAACTTCAAAATCACCCAAAATAGAAGTTGTTCTACATTAAAAACTCTACAACTTTTATTAAGGGACCTACCTTAGATTTGATCAAATTTAGAAAGTGCACTTTGAAGCCTTTAATTGGGGTTTTAGGAAAATTAAAATCAACAAGCAATAACAACTCAATTAGGGTTCCTTCAAGCACACACAAGAGTTAAACAAGCTAATCACACTATTAGCCCTAATGACAAGCAATTGCATATGATAATATGATGACATGGCATTTTAGTTAACAGTAATACCAGGGGTATTACAGCCTTCCCCCCTAAAAGAAATCTCGTCCCGAGATTAGGTAGATAACATTTTTTTTTTAAACAGAAAATTTTCCAATCAAAGCTACCCAAACAAAACTCAAAGCAAGGGGCTAGAAAAGATCAAATACAGGGAGAGGCTATACCTATAAAGAAGCATAGAATTCGGGAAATTTTTCTGCCAAAAAGTCTTCAGATTCCCAGGTGGCTTCGTCCTCAGATTGCTGACTCCATTGTATTTTATACCACCTGGTTGTAGTCCTGCGGGTAACACGATCTTTAATATCCAGAATCCGAACTGGATATTCGGAGGTAGTCATGTCGGGTTCCAACTGAACTCCTTCCACATCGATTACTTGATCTGGCACTCGCAGACATTGCTTCAGCTGCGACACATGGAATACGTTGTGTACTTCTGATATGTGCTCAGGTAACTGCAACCTGTAAGCCACTTTTCCCACACGTTCGATGATCTCAAAGGGTCCAATGAAACGCGGGGCTAGTTTGCCTTTAACTCCAAAACGATTCACTCCTTTCATTGGTGATACCTTCAGATAAACAAAATCTCCCACTTTAAACTCTAGCGGTCGACGTCGTTTATCAGCGTAACTTTTCTGCCTAGACTGGGCTATTTTTAAGTTCTCTTGTATCACTCGAACCTTGTCTTCAGCCTCTTTTACCAGATCTACCCCATAGTACCATCTTTCTCCTGGTTCGGACCAATTCAAAGGTGTGCGACATCATCTACCATATACGGCCTCGAATGGAGCCATTTGGATGCTTTCTTGATAGCTGTTGTTATACTGAGAATTCGGCCAAGGCCAAACACTCGTCCCACTTGTCCGGGTAATTCAACGCGCAAGCTCTCAACATGTCTTCCAATACTTGATTGACTCTTTCAGTCTGCCCATCGGTTTGCGGATGATATGCAGTGCTGTGCAGAAGCTTTGTCCCCAAGGACTTATGAAATGCCTTCCAAAACTTGGAGACAAACTGGGTGCCACGGTCAGAGACAATGGTTTTTGGCACTCCATGCAGTTTCATCAGATTCTCAATATACAACTGAGCATACCTTGGAGCTCTAAAGTCCTTCTTGACTGGCATGAAATGGGCTTGTTTCGTAAGATGGTCCACAATAACCCAGATGGAATCAAAACCCCGAGTAGTCTTGGGCAATCCCACAATAAAATCCATGCTGATATCTTCCCACTTCCATGCTGGCACAGGCAATGGTTGTAGCTCTCCACCAGGTCTCATGTGAACAGCCTTAACTTTTTGACATGTGTCACACCTTGCCACATACTGAGCAATTTCAACCTTCATCTTGGTCCACCAGAATTTCTGCCTCAAGTCCTGGTACATCTTATTGCTTCCTGGATGAATAGAGAATTTTGTCGAGTGCGCTTCATCGAGGATCGCTTGACGTAACACAGGAATCTTGGGGACAACTAATCTGTCCTTGAACCAAACCACACCATCATCATCAATCCTGAAACAGTCAGCCTTGCCTGCTTGGATCTTTTCTTTGATGTGCTTGATCCCTTTGCTTTTCTTTTGAGCGGTAATGATCTGTTCTCGAATAGGAGTTTCAATTCTAATGTTGGCTATGCTGCCCCGTGGCACCATTTCAATATCCAATCTCTCCAGCTTCACAACACAAGGTCAGAGTGTATAACTTCACATTCAAGCAGTTGCAGTGAACCTTGCGGCTCAATGCATCAGCTACCACATTTGCTTTACCAGGATGGTAATGTACTTCGATGTCATAGTCCTTGATCAACTCGAGCCATCTTCTCTGCCTCATATTCAACTCTTCTTGAGTAAAAATGTACTTCAGACTCTTGTGATCAGTGTAAATATTGCAGGTACTTCCCAACAGGATAATGACGCCATATTTTCAGAGCATGAACCACGGCTGCCAACTCTAGATCATGAGTAGGATAGTTTTCTTCGTGACGCTTGAGTTGCCGTGAAGCATAAGCAATGACACGACCCTCTTGCATCAACACACAGCCAAGACCGGTTCCCGAAGCATCACAGTACACATCAAATGGTTTCTCGATATTCGGCTGAGCGAACACTGGTGCAGTGGTTAGCAATTCCTTCAACTTCTGAAAAGCTTCCTCACAATCTGATGACCAAACAAACTTCACTTGATTTTTCAGCAAGTTGGTGATGGGTTTAGATATCCTGGAGAAATCTGGGATAAAACGACGATAGTAACCTGCCATACCCATCAAACTGCAGACCTGATGCACTGTGGTGGGCGGCTTCCAATTCAGAATCTCCTCGACCTTGCTGGGATCTACGGACACTCCTTCCGCAGATAGAATATGACCGAGGAATGGAACTCTGTCCAACCAAAACTCACATTTGCTGAACTTGGCATAAAGTTGGTGATCTCTCAAACGGTTTAGGACAATTCGAAGGTGGTTAGCATGTTCTTCGGGGGTTTTGGAGTATACAAGGATGTCATCTATAAACACGACTACGAATTTGTCAAGCTCAGGCATGAACATGGAGTTCATCAGATACATGAAATAGGCAGGAGCATTGGTCAGGCCAAAAGACATGACTAGGTATTCATATAGGCCATATCTGGTGGTGAAAGCGGTTTTGGGAATATCTTGCGGACGGATTTTTATTTGGTGGTACCCCGATCGAAGGTCAATCTTAGAGAATACTTTGGCCCCAGCAAGCTGGTCAAAGAGAAGATCGATACGGGGCAAAGGGTATTTATTTTTGATGGTGACCTCGTTGAGAGGACGATAGTCAATACACAGTCTGAGAGAGTTATCCTTCTTTTTCACAAAAATGGCCGGACAAGCCCCAAGGTGACGAACTGGGCCGGATAAAACCTTTGTCAAGCAATTCTTGCAACTGAACCTTCAACTCTGCCAGTTCTTTTGGTGGCATCCTGTACGCCCTACGAGATATAGGTGCCGTACCAGGCTTAAGCTCTATGGCAAACTCCACATCACGGTCCGGAGGCAAACCAGGTAAGTCATCAGGAAAGACATCTGGGAATTCACAAACTACTGGAATATTCAGGATTTCTTGAACTGAGGTAGCATTGACTTGCTTCACGGTTCTCAGGGGTAATGGAAGTTGGATAAGAAGTTTGGACTGACTATCAGGTATGTTAACTTTGATTGTCCTATTCAGCACATCAATCACAGCCTTGTGCTGATACATCCAATTCATCCCCAAAATGGCATCTATGTCCTGATCTTTTAGCACTATCATAGTGGTCGGGAACTTATGCCCTCCCAATTCTATGGGTACCCGAAATACCACTTCCTTAGTACTGATACGCCCCCCGGGCGATTGTATGATAAAATTCTCATTAACCTCCCCAATTTGTATGTCATGCTTGACGACAAAATTACGATTGATGAATGAATGTGATGCACCAGAATCAAAGAGTGTAATTGCAGGGTTATCGGCAATAGGGAACCTACCGAGCATGACGGGCTCTCCTTCCGGGATATCAGCGATCTGGGTGTAGTACACCTGGCCAGCCCTCTTGACCACCTTGCCCTTCTGGGCCTGCTGCGGCTGTCCACGGTGCTGTCCCTGCTGCTGCTGCTGCTGTCCACCAGCACCCTTCTGTGCATTCTGATTGGACTATTTGGGGAAAGGACAATTGCGGGACCAGTGTCCCGTCTGGCCGCAATTGTAGCATGGTTGATTGTAGGTGAACTGTGGTGAGGTGACACGAACGCCAGGGGCATTCGGCTGAGTGGTGTTTTGCTGGTTTGAGGTGTGGGAGGTAGCGGCGGTACGCACAACTACCTGCTGCTGTGGGTACTGTGGGCGGTTGTGGTGGGTGGGATGGTAGATGATTTTCTGGCGCTTTTGGCTGCCAGAGAAAACAGCTTTCTTCTTCTTCTTCTTCTCTCCTTGAAGTTGGCGGTCACTTTCTTCAAAAGCGAGCGTGCTGTCAACAGCTTCATGATAGGTGCAGTGGCGGTTGTTGGATAAGCTGCGCTGGATCTTGTAGTTCAAGCCTCTGACAAAGCAGCTCCTCTTCTTACCATCAGTATTCACGTACTCTGGGGCATACAGAGACAACTGGTTGAACTTGGTCACGTACTCCATCACAGTGGAGTCCCCCTGCCGCAATGCCAGAAACTGATCGAGCTTCATTCTCATTATCCCTTCAGGGATGTAGTGGGCACGGAATGCAGTGCGAAACTCTGCCCAGGTAAGCTGGTGTCCGGCGGGTTGTGCTGCCAGGAGATTAGCATACCAGGCACTTGCGGGACCACGCAGCTGCTGTGCTGCGAACTGTGGCTTCTGGATTTCGGTGCAATGGATCAAACCAAACTTCTGCTCCATGGTACGGAGCCAGTCATCCGCCTCAAGCGGCTCATCCGCCTTGGTGAACACCGGTGGACGGGTGTCGGTGAAGTCCACATAGGTGGTTTCCTGGTTCCCATTATTGCGCCCATGGCGCTCTCCATGCTGACCCTGATTCTGAGCGAAAGCATTCGCCGCATTAGCAAGTGCAGTAATGGCATCAGCGAGGCTTGGTGGCACGGGTGGTGCCTCAGGAAGACCGTCCTCTCCCTGGTTGCTGGACTGACCACGGGTCTGAACCATCTGTGAATTGCACACTTGACTCAGAACTTGGACTTGACATTACTTAAATAGAAACGGAGTAGCAGCACAAACTAAAAATTATAACAACACAAGAAACATAGTCTTAGCAACATACAGCATATAGATCCCAACCACAACTAAAGTTCTAAGGCTCATAAACTACGACATAGAGAGACAAGCAACTGCCAACGCTGCAGCACGGGCAACTAGTCGTCGATGACCACGATCTCCTCATCGACGTCGTTCTCCACCATCTGGTCCTCAGGCTCTGCTGGGTCCTCGGCGAGTGGTACGGGCTCGAAGTAGCCCAACTCCTCGGACTCGCTCTCCTCGTCCTCAGGCCCGACAACCACGCCACCTTCCGGGTCCTCCTCACGGGGAACCAAGATAGGGTTAAGCAGGTTGTTAAGCCTGTGCACCTCCTCATGCAGGGTGTTGATGTACGCTTGCATGTTGCCATTGTGGGCTTCCACCCACTCCACACGCTCAAGGGCGGCCTGCTCGCGCCCCAAAGCCTCGTCTCTCTACTGGACTGCCACCTGCTCACGCTCCAGCGCTGCCGCCTCCCGCTCCATGGCCGCCTGCACCTCGGCCTCGACCTGGTGAATCTCTCGGTGCAGGTCGCGGTTGGTGCGCACATCCTTGTAGTGGTTGCGCACAGCTCGGTCAAAGTCCTCCTCCATCAGCCTCGCCTCGGCCTTGAGTGCCCTGATCTCCTCTTTGAGTTCCCTGCGGCTGCGGCGACGGCTGCCTGAGCCCTCGCCCTCCTCATGGCTAGGAGCGAGCTGGTGACGAGGAATGCCACGCGGTCCAACCATCTTGCGCGCGGTCAGCTTCGTGCGAGCCAGCTGGACAAAGTGAGGGTAAGACAAGATAGAACAGGCTAGCATGAACAGGTTGGTAAATCCTATCCCAAAACCCAACATTAGGGAGGAAGTTATTAACACGTGAATCAACATGATGCATGATTCGTTCTTACGCAAATTTTTAAATCAATGCAGGTAAATAAATATTAATAACATACTTCAGACATAGGGCTTAACAATAATAATAGTAATAATATTGTTCCACATGCCACCCTACTCCTAGTACAGAGTAAGACAAGAAAAGCAGTTTTGGACTCAAAATAGTTAACTTAAATTTTAGATCCAAAATATTTTGAAGTTTTCGAAAACAACTCCGTAATGATTTAGCAATAGATCTCTCTGATACCACTTGTAACAGAACCACCTTAATCACATGGCCCACAAGCGCCTGTCATCGTCACTAATGACCTCTGACAGTCGTACCCGTGTTCCAAATGATCGAGGCAGCCCTGCCGGGCTACATTAGTGCCCGTATGCCGACAGGATCTCCATTGCGAAGCCATTACAGGGTTACAACATTTCATAATCAAAATACATCAGAGTAAATGCGGAAGATTAATTAGTACTTAAGTTACAAACCGAGTTCAAATAGTAAATAGGTGTAGTTATTACAAACCAACTTAAAACAGTAGCAGTGGCACTGGAACAACGATACAACATAAATAGATAGTAGGTAATCGAACCCAGCCCACGGGTCCTTCACTCCTCACCACTATCCTCTTCGATCACTGTAGCACAGCAGGGGTCGAGACAAATCTCCGGCTGTGGCCCTCCTGCAACGGGGTTAACAAACCCTGAGTACTGGGTACTCCGCAAGACTTACCCGACAAAGAAAAATATTTGACTCTTGGAATGCAAGGTTAGGGGTAAGGCTTAGCAAGAGGTAAGGGTTTAGCAGAAAAGCATTACTATCCTGTCTCAGTATTTTTGCTCATTGAATAACCTTATTAATATCATAAGTCATCATTCATCTCTTCCATCTATTTTATTCTTTTCATTATTCTCAAACATCCTATTTTTCGAACCACTTTTCGAGGTAGACGTGAGGATCAAGTCTCCATAACCGAGGAGCACGTCGATTCGAATCAAGTAAGTATACCCAGCTGGGGATTCTATCCACACTGCATATGTAGCACTTAAGCTTGCATATACCAACCCATTGTCACGGCTTTTCTATTCCCGGACCCGGTCCTACGCCACCCGAGAGCACAGTACTCCACTAGTCTCCAGGCACGCCGGCCACGTGGGTACACGCTACTCTCGCCATCTCTCCACTCCCAGTGCGCGGTTGTCGGTTCCAGCAATAGAGCGACCTGACCCTAGGCTTTCCGAATTGGTATGTGGCTAGGCTGTTCATCATGATCACAACAGGCCTTACAACGAACGGTCCCTACTGCTTTCCGTCAGAAACCATGCATTGGGACTCTAACCCAAATACCCTGGATTCTGCCCGGTTTTCAAATCCCTTTCCCGATGATGACGATCAGTTGGGACTCTAACCCCAACAGATGGCCGATCACTCGGGAAACCCATCCATTACAATAACAGTGTCCTGGCCAAAGGACCCTTGCCATCATACATGGACTCATACCCATCCCTTGATAATTCTTCATTCCAAATATCAAGTTTAAAATAGCATTTTTGCAATTCTAATATTTAAGCATGACTAAGCATTTTTCAACTCATTTCAAAGCATTAGGTTCCTTGGGATAACAAGTAGTCAAGGATGGTAAATGCATCAATTGTTTCATCACGCAACTCCTAACAACTTAATGCAGTTGATTAACTCAAGTGATAAAAGCATTTATAAATAGAGGGTTAAATGCACCGGGGCTTGCCTTGCAACGCAAAAACAGTCGGGGCAGGAGCACCACAGCTTTCAGGTTCAAGAACCACCTCGGAACCTTCTCCTCCAGGCACCTCGACTTTGACTTCCTCGTTTACCGGCACTACACGTGTGCAACAATGCATGTATGAATGCGATGCGGAAAAGAGCATATGCAAGAAATCAAGAACTAAACATATGACAAGCATAAAATGACATCACTAGGGTGTTCTAGGTCTTACATGGGTTTGACCTAGAACCACAATCAATTCCAAAGTCACACAAACCCTAAATTCATTTTCTAACTTTGTTTTTACTATTTAATAAACCCATATCTATTTAATACAAGGGCAAACTAATCCCATTTGAGACCAAACTTCACCAACAGATAGCCTTACATGCCAACCAGAGACAAATAAATTTTGGTGATTTTTGGAGTTACCTAGAATTAATTAAAAATGTGCAAAAATCCATTTTCCATTTATTTTAGGGATTTTTACCTACTGCAGAAAGTACTTAAACATGACAAATAATATTTTTATAAAATTCTACACTACTCAGAGAGAACATACAAAAATTCTCATGAATTTTGGATCAGCCAAAATATTCTAACAAAATTATGAAACTGCAGCACTATTCATTTGAAAATAAAATGGAAAAGGCTTTGGAAAAAACCTGGAAAAAGAGAAAACCGAAAACGGCCCGAAGCCGGCCCAACTCGGCCCAAACGCGAAGCAGATCGGCCCACTCGGCCTGCCCGCGCCCGGCGCCTGCGCTTTTGCGCAAAACCCCCTGGGAAACACGGTTATCAACCCGCGGACCAACTCACACTATTCACCAGAGTCACTGACATTGCAAAAACCCCCCTGGAACTTTTCACCTTCTAATACGACGCCCCTGGGCCCTCCTCTGTTTTCGAACGGAGGTGAGGCGCCGGCGGTTCGCCGCCCGTGGCTCACCGCCGGTGACCCCAACGGCCAAACCAACCTTCCCACGACCCTCGGGGCTCCTAGCCGCACCCAACAAGCTACTAAATGGCAAGGATAGACACTCGGAGCACCCTCGGGCACCTCCGCCGCGGCTCGGCGGCGGCGACCGGACCTACTCCGGCGAGGCCAAGGCTTAATCAAGCCGGGTTAGGGCATGGGAAGATTCGCGAGCTCACCGAGACTTGACTAGTACGGAGAGAACGACCCGAGATGGTGTAGAGGCACGGTGGTGACGGTGGCCGCGGCTGCAACGACCTCCGCCGGCGGCGAGGACTCCGTTCCGGTGAACCTACGGTCAGAGACGAAGAACCAACAGGCGCATGAGCAACAAGGAAGGTCAGTGAGCACGGAGGAATACTCGGACGAGGCATTGGCTCACTGGAGAGAGCTGTGGACGGGTGTGAGCTCGCGGCGGCGCTCCGCCGGATGCGCACGCGCGGCGACGGTGACCCTGCGACACACAGAGGGTCAGAGCAAGTTCCAAAGGCACCAACCGATTCGCCAGGAAGTGCTCGACCTACCGGTGAGACGGAGAGGGTGGAGGTGGACGGTGACCGACGAATTTGGTCGGAGACCGAGAGTTCGCCGGCGATGGTGGCGGGGAAGAAGATGGGTGGGGAGGCGCGTTCGAGGGCTTAAATAGCCGGGGAACAGGCCAAAGAGGACGTGGGAGGGCTCGGCTCCATGCTGCGCGTACCACGGACGGAGCTCCGGCGCCAGAGGACGCGCGGCACTGTCGCGCACGCCGGCGACGTGCGCGCCGCGGCCGTGCGCGCGTGACGCGATGAACAGTGCCTGCCGGTACAGTACCTTGCTCAGAGAAAATCGCTCAAATTGACCTGGCCAAACGACCGAATCCGAGGCCACGCCCAAAAGCAAAGTTGTAGATATTTTTGTGCTGGACAACTTTTGTTTTTGCACCAATTTGAAATTCGGCCTAGATTTGAAAATATTCAAAAGGGGGTAAACTAGGGTTTTGAATTTCAAACTGAATATTTAAAATTACTTTTTATTTTTCTAAAGAACTTGAAATTTGGCCAAAATATAAGTTGTGCATCTCAGAGAGATCTACAACTTATATTAAGGAAGTTTTATCTAATTCTCATTATTTTTTGAAAAAGCAGTTTTAAATTCAAATTTTGAAACACTGTTTTGAGCTTAATTCAAAAATTTTCAACATAACTTCAAAATCACCCAAAATAGAAGTTGTTCTACATTAAAAACTCTACAACTTTTATTAAGGGACCTACCTCAGATTTGATCAAATTTAGAAAGTGCACTTTGAAGCCTTTAATTGGGGTTTTAGGAAAATTAAAATCAACAAGCAATAACAACTCAATTAGGGTTCCTTCAAGCACACACAAGAGTTAAACAAGCTAATCACACTATTAGCCCTAATGACAAGCAATTGCATATGATGATATGATGACATGGCATTTTAGTTAACAGTAATACCAGGGGTATTACATCCTTCTTCTTGACAAACAAAACGGGAGATCCCCAGGGCGAGGCGGTAGGCCTAATGAAGCCCTTCTCCAGTAATTCTCCCAGCTGCTTCTTGAGTTCCTTCAACTCATCAGCCGACATTCTGTAGGGTCTTTTGGCAATCGGTGCAGTTCCTGGCATCAGCTCTATAACAAACTCCACATCTCTATCTGGTGGCATTCCTGGCAACTCCTCTGGAAATACGTCATTGAATTCACAGACTACTGGCACATCTCTGAATGTCAGCTCCATTTTATCCGCCTTAGTCTCCAGAGCACATAGGAGGGCTTGGACTCTCCCGGTTTGGGGTATACATCGGACGGCTGTTCCCCAAGGGTGGGTTACCTGAACATATCTAGGTGAACAAGATATCACTCCCCGGTGTTTGGTTAGCCAGTCCATGCCTAAGATGACATCTAAGCTATTGGAGGGTAGTAGGGTTAGGTCAGCTCGAAAGTCAAGTCCCTCGATTGTGATTATCACTCCCCTACATATGTGAACGCTTCTGAAGGTTCCTAAGGGCGAGCTAGTTAGGATGGGGTTTGCTCTCGGGGTTACAGGTATGTTATGCTTACGTGCATACGCAGATGAAATATATGAACATGTAGCTCCCGAATCGAACAGAACTGTAGCCATGTTACCCTGAACTAGGAACGTACCGTACACAGCATCAGGTGCAGCTTCAGCTTCCTCAGCGGTCATGTGGTTCAGTCTTCCTCGGGTAGCAGATCCCTGGTTCGGTGTACCCTGTGCAGCTGCTGGTGCACGGTTGAGGTCAGGGCACACAGCCACACGGTGTCCAGGCTTTCCGCATCCGAAGCAAGTGAAGGGCGCACTGCCTGCTGTGGCTGTCGCAGGAGCCCTCCAATTGCTTGTCCTTGGCGTGTTGGTAGCGGGGGCGGGTGTGTTCTGCACAGCTCGAGTCGGCGCAGGGTAGGTCTGAGCGGGGCAGTGATAGTTGCTGCTGCTGGTACCACCACCACGGCTCGTTCCCGAAGAAGGTCCCTGGCGAGTCCGGAAAGACGGGGGTGCACCCGTTCGCTGTCTCTGGGGTGGAGCAGTGCGAGCGGGTCCCTCAGAGCGGCGCTTCTTTCCCTTGTTCTGGGCCTCGAACTCCAGACGTGCTTCCATGCGATCCTTCTCGATCTCAATACAGCGGTCAATCAGCTACGCAGAGTGTAGCTCTTGTTCCCTGACAAAGCCAACCTGATCTTGGTCTGAAGTCCCTTCCTGTAGTAGTACATCTTTTCCTTCTCGGAACTCACGCAAGACGCAGGTGCGTAGCGGAGCAAGCAGTTGAAGCGGGTGGTGTACTCGTGGATCCGGTCAGCTCCCAGGGAGATGTTGCGAAACTCGTTCTCCTTGGCCTCCATGACTCCCTCAGGAATGTGGTGGTCACGGAAAGCCTCGGTGAACTCATCCCAGTCAATGCGGGCTGGGTCCTCGTGAGCGCTGGTGTAGTTGTCCCACCATGCTCGTGCAGCACCGGTCAGCTGGTGGCTAGCAATCCCAGCACACTCCTCGTCGGAGCAAGTGGTCAGGTCCAGCTTCTTCTCCATCTCCTTAAGCCAATCGTCGGCAGCGAGGGGATCGCTGTCGGTCCCGTCGAAGGTAGGTGGCCTCAGCTTCAGGAAACCCTCCAGTTTCCTTTGGAAGTCATTCTGGGGTGGCCCGTGGTGCCTGTTCATCCCAGTAGCTATGGCATTCAGCAGCTGGGTCTGCTGTGCCATCACTTCCGCCAACGTCGGTGGCGGCGGCGGCGGCGGCGGTGGTGGCACGTTCTCGCCCTGTGGTGGCGGATCGTTCACCGGCGGTGCATCCTCTGCCCAGCGCAACTCTTCTTCCGGGTTAACTCCAGCACGTCGGCCAGCTGTCCTGGCGCAGGTGCGGGGGAGGGCTGGTGGTTCTCCAGACGCGCGGAACGTCTCATCGACATCTGAAGTTATTAGGTACGTGCTTAGTGCAGTAATTATCTTGTAGTGGTTTAAGTAGGAGTTAGATGTTTTCAACGATTTAAATGAATTAAAACATTTTTCATGCTATCCTACACTCAACCAAAGAAGCATAGAGAACTATAAGAAGCATAAGATCCAAATGTCACTCATCACATGGTTATTATTACATAAAGGATGTTCCTAGCTGCTAAGAAGATCATGCTATGCGCAGATAGCCAATGACAGGACAACTCATGGTATCACTAGTCTAAGGGCCACGCAGGGTCCCATAAGCTACTGGTGCATAAGGTCGAGTACGGCGTCGGGTATGCGGCTGTCCTCTGCCTTGATCTCGTCATCAGTCATGGTCAGGCACTTGACGTAGTCGAGTGCTACTGCTAGCTCTGGAGTGGCCTCAATCTCCTGCATCCTTAGAGACGGACACGCTCCCAGGTTGAGCGTAGTGGGTGGTATGCGGAAGTCTCCCTCCCGGGGCTTCACCATCTCCAGTGGGGGAAGCGAACTCTGCACCTTCCGGACCTCAATGGCTCTCTTGGCATCGGACTGCTTCCAAGCTGTCTCTGTCCTCCGTAGCTTGTCCTTTAAGAACTCCACCATCTTCACGTGGTCGATCAGAATCCCTTGGTTGCGGGTGGACTTCTCCTCGGCTTTCTCCAACTGCTTCTCCAACTCCCTGATCCTGGAGCGCAACGTGCTCATCTCGACTCCTCTGTCTCTGCTCCTCTGCTCCCTCTCAGCAAGTGCTTTCTCCTTGTCGTCCAGCCTCCTCTATAATCCCAATACTCTGCTGTTCAGGTAGTCATTGCGTAACCCAAAATCCCCGATCTTGTCTCGCAAGTCGGCGATCTCGGCTCGGTGTAACTCATCACGGCGCTGCATCTCCAGCTGCAAGTCAGTGACTGCTCTGCTCAAACTCTCCAGGGTCTGAGTCCCTTTCTGCAAACTGTCCTCGACCTCTGCCATGCGTGCTCGGTCACGCTGCCTCCTTTGCTCCAATGAGCTGATGAACTCGTCCTGCTCCTGGAGGTGGTGTGCCACTGTGCGTAGACAGGGGTCAGTCTCGGCCTGAACGATCTGGCTGGTGTACAGAATCCTCTGGATGGGGTCAGGGTGCAGCTCCAAAGCCTGAGGTAGCAGACGGAAATGGGTCCCCTTAAAGTACTCGTATGCTGTGTACACAACTGCACATAGTACCTTGCGGGAGACGGACTGTACTCCGTCCTCCACAGTCTCTCCAGTACTGTAGTCAGTAAAAACTGGCATTCCTGGAAGGGTCAGGCTGACGGGTGTCTCAACTCTGGTAGTGATAGGTCCTTTAAACCTCCCAGCCTCGACAAGCTTCCCTCGGCTGAAGTACTGGATCTGGTCAGACGGTGCTCCCAGCTCCTCCAACACCTGGCGTAGCACCATGGCAAATCCGCCGTGGTTCCTCCCATTGATCGGGATCTCAATAGTGCCATCGTGCAGTGGACGAAGTGGTGGTCCAAGGCTGGTCATCTGCAAATTTTCCAAGAAACGGATTAGCAGGACCTTGTATTAGATAAGCCATTGCATAAAAAGTGAATGCAAGGTCGGTAATATAACCGAAAGAGAGTCTGGCTTCCTATTCTAACGTCCATTCTCTATGGGTCTCGTCCTACAGTCAAGTATGGCTCTGATACCAACTGAAACGACCTCGATTTCCGTGAAGGGAAATCCACAGGCTCGAATTGTAATTCAACTGATTGCTTGGGACAATCCATGAAATTACCCATATCTCAGTTGACACCAGGATCCATACAACGGTAATTAAGTCTTACATAAACATTTATTACATCGCCACATTGGCGGAATCAACATTCAGAGAAGCTTTAGAAGATGCGGAAACGTTTCATCCTTCACGGCCAACTTGAGTGTAGCACGTGACCCTATTCCTCGCCATCGTCTTCCTCGAAGTCGTACCCATTCTCGTCACCTGACAGCAAATTTATCAGTACGATATGTACTGGCCACGGAGCCCACCTATGCAGCATTTGCTTTGTGGAAAGTGGATGCAAGGCTATACAAGCAGACCTATAGGCTGAGGTTTTCCTATGCAGCTGTAATCAATGTTTAATTAGTCAAGTTTTATCTCCAATTACACCACCATCCCTTTTCCCATCACCACATCTCACATACCCACACCTCACTCTCATTCGACAGGCCCAACTCCTTCTCGGGCCTATCTCAGCGGCACACTACCACAGCGGGTACACTGCCGGAAAATGTCATCCAGGGGGAGAAGAGAACACTCACTACACTAGTAGAAGCTTCACAGGAAAGGTCCATAGCCAACAAGTTGGCATATGTATCGATCGATCAACCGTACACTCTGCAGAGGTTTCACTACCCACAAGATTAGCCATCATAGGTGTTGCGCAAACACCTAGGTAGAATTCCGGGTGCTTGCTTGCCTAGGTCGATGCCACCCTACTACTCAGCCCTGGGATATTCCGGATCCTACACCATTATGCTGAGACTGGGAGACACAGTACCGGGCCCATCCAGTGGTACTGCGCATCTAGAACGGAACGGGAACCCATCGACCGTCTCCGCCCACCCTTATCACCTCTCAACCTGGCAGTAGTGGCACCGTCCTACCAAGTAGTCCAGCCGTCTCCCGCCCATCAGAAGCGAGTGAGTAGAAAAGGATTCCCATGAACCTGAAACTAGTTCGTCCTAGGTTTGACCAAGCAGGCATCTTCACTTAGGGGATACTCTCCCCGTGCCATCATAGCACCTCCGTCCACGGGCTTCAAACCACCAAGGCTATCCCACCCGGAACCTCCTCAACAACTTTACCCGCCACAGGTATCTCGCTTGGGGATGCCCAGGTTGCACCCCCGGCACGACTTGCCCCATGGGCTTGTCTCACATCCCACTTGGTCGACATCAACCCATACCACGCACCCAAGACGCACGCAGCACTCTCTCCCAGTGGTTATAATCAGATATTCACCGTCCCAATTCCACCACATAGCATATAGCAAGTAGAAAGTAGTGGAAGAGTAATAGTAAATTAAGCAGCAGCTAACCTAGCAGCGGATAGCAGGGTAAAGTCATATCAAGGCAGGGAATTCAAATACACTTTCATGCAACCATTCCATACATAATCATAAAGCAATAGCAACAATGTCATTTGCAATGCATAAATTGGATCTAAGGATTTGGTGGGACGTGGCACCTTCGTAGTCGTCTCCTAGCTCCTGAAGGTACTCGTGGTCGTCTTCCTTAGTCAGATCCTCCTCCGGCTCTGAAATCGAACACGAAATAGTCGCGTCAGCGACTCCTATAGAGTTTTTCAGAAAAATCCAATAAAATAAATAGCCAAATGCACACAAACATAGTCTTAGATTGTAGATCTCATTTTTCTGAGAATTTTGATATATGGTGCGCAATTTTTGGACATCGTATGAATAAATTATGAATTTCCGAAGATTATCCTATTTTCTGAAAATGGAAAATGGCCAATTAATCAGGGGATGACAGCTCGGGATTGGTCCACGTGGCGCGCGGTCCAGTAGTGCGGCACGTGGTGCCTCAACAGAACACAGACCCGATGGTCGCCCACCAGGTGTTCGATACTGGTTCCCAGAGAGTCGCCGGCGTCGGCGTAGCTCGGCGGTGGTCGGGCGAGCTCGACGTTGGTCGGGGGGCGTCGGCGTAGCTCGGCGGTGGTCGGGCGAGCTCAACGTTGGTCGGGGGGCGTCGGCGTAGCTCGGCGGTGGTCGAGCGAGCTCGACGTTGGTCGGGGGTGGTTCTCACAGTTTGCCGTCGGGCTAGTGGTGTGTTCTAGAGTCCAAAAGGTGTCGGTTTTTGTTCCTGGTCGCGGTATTGAGAAGCTCCGGTCACCGGCGGTGAGGCCGTTGCGCCGGCAGGGCTCCGGCGAGGCGCGACAAGGTCTGAGGAGTGGTGAATCCGCCTCCCCGAGCTCTGTTGACAGGGATCCGACGTTCAATTTGGTGCTAGCAGGGTTCCAGGGCGTCTGTTCAAGGCGGCGGTGTTTCTCCGGTGCGGCGGACGATGACAGGGCGGCGATGACCATATTTCGGCAAGACAAGGCTTGGCTTTCCCCAATTGGCGTGCTCAGGCAGTCGTCCGACCAGATGGTGGCGGGTTAGTGTCGTGGTATGGCCTCCTTCTCTCCCACAGCATACGGCGGAGCTCCGGTGAGGTCGCGACGCACATGAGCAGGGCGGACGAGGCTTCCCCTAGCGCTTAGATCCGCGTAGCTAGCTCGAGGGGTCGTGGCAGTGCTCCACGACGCTCTAACCTATCCGGGTGCTAGTCGGAATGCTCGGAACGGGTGATTCGGCGTCGGAACGCGTCGGTGGTGAGCGCGCTCCGCCGAGAATGCATCGTGCTGCGTTCTCGGTCTAGCAAAGCTTGTAGTCCGGGGGTTTCGGCCGGTCGCATGAGTGCATGGTGCAGGTGATCTTCCTGAGTCGTAAAGGCTTGTGCCTGCGCGTCCCGTGGGCAGAACGCCATGGCAAAAGCAGGGCGAGGTTCGGACATGGCGTGCGGTGGCTCACCGTGGTGTCGGTGAAGCTGGGATGGCGGTGCAGTGGCGAGTCAGAGCCGTGCAGAGCGATCGCAGTGCCGTGCCGCTCCTCGTCCGCAGCTCGGGCTTCTCCTCCGTGACCGGCTCCGGCGTGCTCCGCGGCGGCAGCGCTTCAGCGGTGCTCCCCTCTCTCTGCTCCGCCCTTCTTCCTTCTCCCTCTCTCACACGGTGTGGTGTTGTGGTGTGGTTGGTGCCACCAGTGGCGGCGGTGAGTGGAACGAGGCTAGGGCGCCGTGAGGTGCTCCAATTTATAGCGGAGCTCGGGTGGCTACCTATGGCGGGCGGCTCTGATCTGCTCGGGCTGATCGGAGGGCTGCGGCTTGCGCGAGCTAGGGTTCCGGTGGTGCGCGCGGGCTTCTTGGCGAGCAAGGCAGGGGACAACGGGGTCAGGGCTCTGCCATGCGTGGCGCTGTCGGTCACGCCATTTGCATGACACTGTCGGTCACGCCATTTGCATGACACTGTCGGCCACCGTCTTTTGCGAAGAAGAGAAACAGGGGAAAAGAAAGAGTGACTGACAAGCAGGTCCCGGTTGGCAGCGGCTGCGAAAGGCGCTGCGCGCGCGTGGTGGTTTGGCTGCGAGATGGGCTGGCTGGCTGGGCCGAATCTGCTCTTCCTCTTTCTCTCTTCTTCTTTTTCTTTTTCTTTTTCTATTTACACTTAAGTGTATAAATACATATATTACCCATTTTAAGTATTGAGTAAACACAAACATAAATTGCAATAAATCCCAAATGTGATGCATAAGTTATTATTCTATGTGAATGGAATTAAAATGCAAGCTATACTCCTTTATTTACCAAATTTATAATGAAACCTATATGCTTGCACAAGAAAAATGGGTTTTCATAATAAATAAATGAAAAAATTTAATTGGTTGGGATTTTTAGGTTGTGTGGATTTTTAGGGTTGTTACAGTCCTCCCCCTCATTAGGATCTCGACCTCGAGATTCAGAGATAACGTACCCATCGAAGAGGTAAGGAAACATAATCCGCAAGTCCTATTCTTTCTCCCACGTAGCTTCCCTTTCGGTGTGATTGCTCCATTGTACCTTGCACATTGGAATTGTCTTGTTTCGCGTCTCTTTGGTATCCCGTGCCAAGATCTTGATCGGATGTTCTTTATATTCAAGTGTGTCTTGCAGGTCTAGTGCATCCGTAGGAACTTGCTCCGTAGGAACTGATATAGACGGCGATATCGTGCAAGATGCACATCACGCCGCCCTCAATCAGTTAGTGTCAATGGACAAGTGGGTTGAGTAGCACCTGAAGGAGTTGCGCCGCGCTAGTGATGGACGCACGGAGGCATGGGTACAGAAGCAGCACAACATGCATTTCACGACATGGATAAAAAATCAGGACATATCGAACGATTGCATTGAAGAATCGAATCTAGCATCCGGCCATTCTAGCCAAGCCACCACATGGCAAGGGTATGACATCAATGGATACAGGTTCCACACAAAAGAGAAGGACAAGAAGAGTGTGGCACAAAACTACGGTGTTCGATATGAGGGCATCGATGACGCGACAGGGGACATCAAGTCATAATACGGGCAGATCGAAGAGATATGGGAACTTGACTACGGCGATGACCTACACATACCCATCTTCCGGTGCCAGTGGGTCAAGCCGAAATCCGTGGTCGTGGATGAGTATGGGCTAACAATCGTTGATCTCCAAAGCTTCGCCTATAGAGATGATGAGTGGGTACTCGCAAACCGCGTCACACAGGTAGCCTACTATCCGATGCCCAAAGAGACAAACAAGCATGTGGTTGTCTCAGGAAAGCAGAGGATCGTAGGAGCCGATGGAGTCCACAGTCCCGAAGAATACAACAACTACGCAGAGTTCTCTCTATTTACCGATCATCCACGCAAGATCAAGATCGTTGAGAACCGCGTGAGCAGGAACAAGATAAAGCCTTGGTTCCACCCCGACGGTGAGAAGAATGTCCATCATAGGATCACTCCCACCAAAGTGATATGTACGCCATACATTTATGTAACAATGTACTCACCTAATGATTAACTGAGAACTTTTCATGTATGCCACAAATTTATACTCAACTACTACTCCTACTACTACGCTTACTACTCTACTACTCCTCCTCCTCTTACTACTATACTACTACTTGTAATACTACGTTTACTACTACTCTACTACTACGCTTACTACTCTACTACTACTCCTCTTACTACTGCTACTACTCGTACTTCTACTTGCACTACTAATCCTGGCCTACACTTCTCTCACTACTACTCCTAGCACTACTCACACTACGCTTACTACTCTACTACTCCTCCTCTTACTACTATTACTCGTACTACTACGCTTGCTACTATTTCTACTGCGCTTACTACTACTCGTACTACTGCGCTTACTTGTACTCCTACTCCTGTTACCACTACTCTATATCACTCTTACATCACACCTAAAAACTTAAAAATTCAAAAAGGCTTAACCGAGGCAGTTAACTTAGGATAACCGCCACGGTTAATAAAATTAACCGTGGCGGTTATCCTAAGGTAAATATTAACCGTGGCGGTTTTCTTTAGTTAACCGCCATGGTTAATACCATTTATATATACCCTCTACACCTCGCCCTAAAATTCAAACTCCTCCGCGCGGCTGATTTCGTCCCCGAAGGGCTGCCGGATTTTCCCACCGCCGCTGCCGCCATCGTCGACCCCCGCCTGCGCCTGCGCCTCTCCTCTGCACCTTCGTGCACCTCCGTCCCTCCCCCGCACCCGCCTCCTCCTCCGTGTCTAGGACCTCCACCACCGGAATCCTAGCACCGCCACCCACGCGCGCTCGTTCTCCAGCGGCTCTCTGTTCCCGGTCGACGGCTCTCCTAGCTCCGTCTCCCCCGTCTTCGGCTCCGTCTCCGTCCCCGTCCCCGACCCCGACCTCCGTGCGCCGCCACCGTGCTCCTTCCCCGACCCATGCTCTGTCTCCGTCTGTCTCCGTGTCTGGCCCCGGCCACGGCCCCGCCACCGTGCGCGCCTCTTCCTTCCCCGTGCTCGCCGGCGAGCTCGACCTCACCGACCTCCTTCCCCGGCCACGCACCTCGGTCTCCGTCCTAGCATTGTTGCTGCCGTGAGCCGAACCCTAGCTTCTGCCCTGTGTTGCCTGGATGTGATGTCTGTGATGCAATTTTTTTGTTTCAATTTTGTTTCAATTTTCTCAAATTTGAGTTGAAAATGCTGCCTGTGATGCGTTTGGGAGATTTTGAGGAAAAGCAAATGCCACTGCCTATGATGACTAAGGTTATTAACTGAGAATTTGCCAATCATTTGAGATTAATTGAATTTTACTCTTAGCAGTACCTCTGCAGTGCCACTACCACATATGTTGCAATCATGAGTTCATCATTTGTTTCTTGGTTGCCTTGCACTGTCTATGAGTTCAGGAGTCCCTTGTTGTTTTGTGAGCGTTAACTGAATTTTACTCCTACTACTACTTGTCTACTCCTAATTCTACTATACTACTAATCTTACCTCTACTTCTATACTAGCTGTACTACCCTACTCTAATTGAATTTTACTTGAATTTTAACTGAATTTTACTCCTACTACTACTTGGCTACTCCTAATCCTACTATACTACTACTATTAGCTCTACTTCTACACTAGCTGTACTACCCTACTCTAACTGAATTTTACTTGAATTTTAACTGAATTTTAGTCCTACTACTACTTGTCTACTCCTAATCCTACTATACTACTACTCTTGGTTCTACTTCTGTACTCTACTACTACTCTAAGCTGCCCTACCCTACTCTAACTGAATTTTACTTGAATTTTAACTGAATTTTACTCCTACTACTTGGCTACTCCTAATCCTACTATACTACTACTACTACTATTAGCTCTACTTCTACACTAGCTGTACTACCCTACTCTAACTGAATTTTACTTGAATTTTAACTGAATTTTAGTCCTACTACTACTTGTCTACTCTTAATCCTACTATACTACTACTCTTGGCTCTACTTCTATACTACTACTGAATTTTACTCTACTAGTTTTGCGAGGCACTTGGGGAAACTTAACTCTACTCTTAGCTGTCCTACGCTTACAACTCTACTACTACTCTAGCTACCTCCTACTTTTGTACTACTCTACTACTACTCCTACTCTACTACTACTCTATTTCTCTACTCAACTACTACTCTTAGCTTTACTACTACTACTCTACTACTTGTACTCCTACTACTTTGATAACTGTGCGTGCCGAGGAAAGAACACATGTGATATCTGCAATGTTTGTTTCTTGGCCGGACAATTATTACCTTGGAACCACTCGGCTTTGATAAACTCTGCTACTTTGATACTCTATTGTATGGCATTTTCGATGATGAATTGGTTTTGATTCTAGTAATGTGCTCAGGCAGTGGCATTTGCAATGATGTGAAACTTTGTATGCTGAGGCAGCGGCTATGATGATAAAAAGTCCCCATATTGCTTGTGAGCCTCTAAACTAAGATGGCATGTATATCATATACGAGCAACCAGTTTAGAAGCGATGTTATTACAATGGGGCAAATCTGAGCCAAATATGTACTTTTCTTATACTCTTTTGTACTCTTGTTATACTCTTTTATACTTTTCTTATTAATTTATTTGTAAATGCAATGATGAATTGTTTGGCATATACTCTACTACTACTTGTGTACTACTACTCTACTACTACTTGTCTACTTCTACTCTATGACTCTACTACTACTTGTCTATTCAACTACTACTCTCAGCTATACTACTACTACTCTACAACTTGTACTCCTACAACTACTCTAACTCCTAATCCTATTACTACTTGTCTACAACTACTCTAATTCTACTACTTTAATTGAAACCCTATTGTATAGCTTTTTCGATGATGAATTGGTTTTGATTCTAGTAATGCCCTCAGGCAGTGGCATTTGCAATGATGTGAAACTTTGTATGTTGAGGCAGCGGCTATGATGATAGGAAAGTCCCCATATTGCTTGTGAGCCTCTGAACTAGGATGGCATGTATATCATATACAAGCAAACGGTTTAGAAGCGATGTTATTACAATAGGGCAACTTTGAGCCAAATATGTACTTTTTCTTGTACTCTTTTGTAATTTTTCTACTCTTTTGTACTTTTCTCAATTACTTTGTACAAAATACTCGCAGTGTAAATGAAAAATGATGTAATCTCTGATTGCAATGAAAAAAGATGTATTATTCTTTTCTTTTGTACTTTTCTTGTCTACTTTGTATGCCCTACTCGCACTTGTGAGATGTCCGTATAACTCTATCTTATTCATAGCTTCCAATGCCGGGATCGCCTGAAGGACAATGGCGTCAGCCAAGCCCAGGCCCGAGTGATAAGGGAAGCTCCTCATCATCATCAGATGAGAGCAGCGAGTACGAGGAGGAGGTTCTAACACCTAGGCCAGAGAAGAAAGCACGTACGGAGGAAGAAGAAGATCCGACCTATACACCAGAAAAGGGACAAAGAATAAGGCCGTCAACTCAAGGATCTTGCACCCCAGGTCGCGGACCAGAAGATGAAGAGGGCCGCGTAAGTGTCCAACTAACACACCGTCGACGGGCTCGCATGTACTATGTATACAGCTAATGTGAGCTCCTGTCGTGTATACAGATTCCGGTGCCGCCTTTGCGTTTGGAGTTTGGTGATGAGAGGCATGAATCCGGTCCGTCCCCGGGCGCTTCATCAGAAAAGACAACCTCCAAGAGTGGAAAGTCAGAATTGAAGAGGGGCCAGCACGGAAGGCACCAGGTTTCGAAGAAGGTGCATGCCATAACCAAGATAGGGCCGCAGGGAGAGCCCTTGGAGCCACAAACAGTTATCGGCACCTTCAGCAACCAATGCTCTTGCATAGTAAGGGAACATGTGCCTATCACTTATTCAGATTGGAGAAAAGTGCCGCAAACTCTGAAGGACAAAGTGTGGGCTGACGTGAAGAGACTGTTTCCAGTATCTAACCGAACAATATGATGAAGCCGTGTGCAGGGGCCATGCGTTGTTCCTGGCAGGCAAAGCTCTTCGCAACTTTCGGTCCAAACTCAACACCCAGTATGTGAAGAAAGGGAAGACACCATATGAAGACTACAACTTCATCAAGCGGCACATCTGGGATGAGTTTGTCGAGAAGATGACCACCGATGAAGCAAAACGCAAAGGCGAGAAGTTCTCGGAGCTCGCAAAGAAGAATGAGCTCGTCCACCACCTAGGCATGACCGGGTATGCTGGTAAGAGGCCCAAGTGGCGCCAGGAAGAAAGGGAGGCAGAAGTGAGCAGGCAGAGCTACCCGTTACAAGGCATCGATGAGAGGTCACGCGACTACTTATATGCCCATAGGCCGAAGAAGCTGAAGGAGGGCAAGATTCAATATAATGAGGAAAAGGCCGAGGAAGCAGAGAAGGCTGTACTCAAGATCACTAAGGCTGCTCAGACCGAGGAGTTCAAACCTCGTAGGGATCACGATGTACTGACCGAGGCACTGGGCAACCCTGAGCACCGGGGCCGCGTCCGGGGCTTATCCTCAAGGCAGAGCTGGAAGAACGTGGAGTCCTGGTAGTCTGACGCCGGGACACAGCACACGAGGCAGGCATACAAGGAAGGGCTCATCCAAAAAGGCCACGATGAAGCAATGCAAGAGATGATCAGCAAGTCAATACAGGAGGCTTTCACTAGCACTGACCCTAAGATGGTGGAGTTGCCGGCACAGATGTTTGTGCAGGCTGGTGTACAACTACCAGCGAGTCAGCAAATAGTTCCAGGCTCGTCGACGGCCGGAGGAATCCGTAGGTACCCGGTCGATGACATCGTGGAGCCGAGGGAATGCACGCTCTATATTCCAATCAGACGCAAGATGGCGAATAAGAAGGCTGTTGCTAATGGACTAGTGTACCCCACGAAAAGTGGTGCCACATACAACAACAGGCCGATCCTGCATGACTATGCCAAGGCAGAGATCCTTTGGACCGACAAAGATTACGACGAAGAAGAACTCGACTACCCAACTGAAGAATGGGTCAGGTACTTCGGCTATACTATCGCGTCGTTTGTTCTGTGGAACAAGGAAGACATCGTCTTGAATTCCAGTCGTCTCCGCCATCGCATCCCACGGCGCCACACTCGTCTCCACTGGATGGTGGCGACGACGATGGCGGCGACGACTCTGACGACGACAACGATGACAAGTACGATGCTACAGGCCCAGACAACAGTCCTCTACCGCGTCCCGACAAGAGCAGCCCTCAAGGAGGTACAGGGGGTCCATCGGGCAACGAGACACCGTCCCCAACCCAGGGCAGTGGGAAATGTCCTTCAGCACCGAAGAAACCGGATGATGAAGCTGGGGATAAACCTGCCGACCTCACCACGAACAAACCTCCCCACCTCACCACGGAGCAATGGGCGGCGTCCAACTTAGCCGAAGAGTTCAAGTACTCTACGGCGTTCGAAAGGTATGTATGCTTATGGCAACTAAACATCTTCAACAGCTTAACTGCGCATAGATGCACGTAACATTCTTTTTTCATGGTGCCCCTATAGGGAGCGAACCCCTCCTAAATTTTGGCCCCTAAGTCCAGATTACCCAGATAACTTCGAGAATGGCAAATTCATGTTGACCTTGGGCGATCTTTTGGAGGAGCCGTGGGAGGTTCGGAGGTTCCATATCTGGTATATGCATGCTGCAAAGCTGGGCATGAAGGAGTTCGTTGTGAAGGTCCCGCAGGAGTACTTCCACTTGGAGGATGATGAAAGTTACATGCCTGTTGAATTCCACGACATGCATAGGCTGTTGCGGCGCAAGGATCTCGACGTCGTCCAAGTGACTCTTTTTGCCATGTAAGTTATATCGTATCTTTGAATCGCTATAGGTATGTTAATTGAAGACGATCAAACTAACAATGTCATGACGACAACTTATGTCTTTAGGATACAAGCATATGTATGCAAGGAACTAGACAAACCTATTTTGTACCTATCTCCTATGCATATTAGCCAGAGGGCAATAATTGGCCACGGAATATCGGACACGCATCCTGAACTCGTGAACTTGGAAGGGTTGCAGAAAGCGGAAGTCCATGCGAGATTGATAGGAGAGATCAAGTACAGAAAAGGACAGTACCTCTTACATGTCATGAAGAAGGTCCCAGAGAATGGGTGTATCTTTGCCTCCCACCAGTTCGGGTATGTCAAAATGATACGTACAATAACTTATAGGTCAAAAGTACTATAACTTATGGGTGTATCTTTCCACATTGATTTAATTGTGTAGCTTGGGAGTCAGCGGCCACTGGATTTTATTTGTCATCTATCCTCAGGATGGAAAGGCCGTCATATTTGATTCCTTGCGGAACCCGAGCGACAAAGAAGGGTATAAGGATTTCGAGCACTGTCTGCGATAGTAACTGACAACAATACACGCTTGCATTATTAGTGTTTGTCATATAAATAAACATCAGTGTTTTGCCATATATATAGCGCATATAGGATGTACGTGGAAGACCCCACCACCTATGATCGGAGGTCCGAGAGACAGAAGAAGAAGTTTGGCACACACTTGGCCGTGAGAGAATTCCCGGTGCGAGTACTTACCATGCACTGCTACCCGTCACGGATAATATCCTGTATCTTACATTACTTCTATTTTTCATGCAGTGTGCCAAGCAACCACTTGGCTCAGTCCTGTGTGGATACTATGTTTGCGAGTTCCTCAGGGCTTGCGGAAGTTACCAACAGGGCTGGTGTCAGCTTAGTAAATCAATAAAAAGGTGAAAAAAGGATAAACTGGATGATAGAAACATCAAGCAAACAATAGCTGATATTTGCAAGTGCATCACGGACGATTGTTGTCATGTGGGGGGTAAGTTCTTCGATCCTACAAGCGAGCTCGCGACAGCTGAGAAGTACGAGAAGCTGCGCAACTGGAGAACCAGTGGTCTAAACATGAATGACTACAGATTGCCGGACATCTTCGATTAGCTTAATTATGCCGTGCTGAAACTATAATGTCATGTCCTAGTTTAGAAGTAAACATTTTGTAATATTGACGGTGACATATTGGGGATATACATACGGACGACATAAGACTAAATATGATTTACGTGTTTATACTCTGTACGTGTATTTTTCTACTTTGAATGTATGTGAATATCAGAAATTTTGGTTTCAAATCCAAATTCAAATATTGTAAAAATATTTTTTTTATTCCTGAAAAATAATAACGGTGGCGGTTATATTAAGATAACCGCCACTGTTACTCCATTAAAAGTGACGGTTATTTTAAGATAACCGCCTCGGTTAATTTGATTATTTGTGGCGGTTATCTTAAAACAACCGTCTCAGTTAATACGATTAACCGTGGCGGTTGCCCAACCGCCTCGGTTAAGGCCACGATTAACCGTGACCTTATATCAGAGGCGGTTGAGATAACCGCCACGGTTAAGCCTTTTTAACCGCCACGGTTAAATTTTTTTTAGTAGTGCGGCGGATTGCCGAGTAGGCTGTCGGCTCTTTGCGCGACACATGAGATGCTTGTCGCAATGCCCACCGTAGTCGTGATGGGGCATGGGGTGAGGAAGGGCACGGACGAGAAGCCGCGAATGGTAGCTTCGGGGCGTCCTCATTTGGGTCGATGCGGCGGTGGCGAGGAGCTGCGACCGCGAGCTCTGGTGGCTTCAGGGTGGCGCTGCGGCTTCGGGGCGGGGGGCGCGGCCGGGGTCGAGGAGCCATGACCGCGGGCGACGCGGCGGCCGGCGGCTTTAGGGCGGTGGCACGGCCGTGATTGACGCGGCGGCCTCGGGGTGGTGACGCAGAGCCGCGGAGAGGATGGCAAGGTAAACCAGGTGAACTTCACAGGGAAGCGAGGTTAAAGAGACGGGTGAACGGTTCCCTTTCCAAATTTTTAGTTGTAGATACCTAGAACTCGTTTACCTCTCTGCTTGTTAATCCAGATGCATATATATTACAGATACAGCATCACGCTGAGTTGGTTCTTTTGTCCTTCAGTCTAGGTTGCCTAAGGAGATGGAGATCTACACTAGTTTTGCTGTAACATCTTCGTTTTTTGATGTATTTCTGGTTGTAACTGAACATGCATGTTGCAGTAAAAATTGAATTTTGTATTCAATTCAAAACAAAGTCAAATCATATGTATGGACCTTGTTTAAAAGATTTTTTGATGTGGAGAATGATGATTCCAATAAGTGTTAGTTGTCAAAATTATTTACTGTGTCTTACCATAATTTGTACACGTCTGGCCGTCTGGGACAGCTCTAGAGTCCCGCCGCCGCCGCCGCCTACGGAATCTGAGCTGGACGAGCTGAACAGAACAGATGGGGTGCCATCTTTCGGCCCAATAATATAAACTGGGCCGCTGTTGTGTTTCTATGTAAACCGGCTTATCAGAAAAGATGAGACCAGGTCTTGCCGGCGACGACTCCATCGCGGCATCGCCTCCTTCGCCGTCCTGTCTTCCCCTTTCCCCACCGCTGCTTCGTGCCAAACCCTACAAAATGCAGTGGCGCCTAAACTGAAATCAAATCAGTGAGAACTTCTTGCTGGGGCCTTGGGCGACGAGGGGAGAGGGGGTCAGGGAGGTAGAGAGATAGAGAGATCATCAGGTTTGCCGTGTCCTCCATGGCTGGCGGCGGCGGCGGCGAGCCGTCGCGGTCTGCGTCCGCAATCGTCGCCAACATGGCGAGTGGGTACCACATCCTCAGGATCGACGGCTACTCCCGTACCTTGGCGAAGCCCACAGGAGAGTACATCGCGTCCCTCCCGTTCACCGTGGGCGGCCACCGCTGGTACATCCGCTACTACCCCAACGGCAACAGGTCGGAGGCCAAAGATTACATCTCGCTTTCTCTTCACCTCTACGACGACGTCGCCAAGGCGGTGGAGGCGCAGTTCAAGTTCCGTTTCGTCGGCGTCGTGCCGGAGCAGCCGTCGGCACTGGGGGAGGCGCGTAGCTTCAGCTTCAACAAAGGCTGGGGGCCCCAGTTCATCAAAAGGGGAGATTTGGAAGAGTCGAAGCATCTCCGGGACGATTCCTTTGCCGTTCGGTGCGATGTGGCCGTAGTCACCAACAAATTCCGCGTGAAGGAGATGCCGGAAGCCACTGCTGTGATTCCCGTTCCCCCATCTGACCTGCACGAGCACCTCGGCAGGCTCCTGCTGACCGAGAAGGGCGCCGACGTGGTGTTCGACGTCGCCGGTGAGACGTTCGCCGCACACCGCTGCGTGCTCGCAGCCCGTTCGCCTGTCTTCAGTGCAGAGCTCTTTGGTGCGATGAAAGAGAGCGGCACCGGAGGCGTGGTGCACATAGAGGACATGGAACCTCGGGTGTTCAAGGCTTTGCTCTACTTCATTTACACCGACAGACTCCCAATGACAGAGACAGAAGCGGAAGAGGGAGACATAGATGACGGCGACGACGAAGGCGTTTTTTCTCTGCACCTATTGATGAAAGAAGCTGAAGAGGGAGACATAGACGACGATGAAGACGTTTTGTCTCAGCACCTTCTGGTGGCTGCAGACAAGTACAACCTGGAGAGGCTGAAACTGTTATGTGAAAAGAAGTTGTGTGAGTATATCAATGCAGGCAATGTGGCAACCATCCTGGCGCTAGCTGAGCAACACCACTGCCATGGACTCAAGAAGGTTTGCTTTCATTTTCTCAGCTCTTCTGCAAATTTGAGGGCAGTCGTGGCCAGCGACGGATTTAAGCATCTAAGCAGGAGCTGCCCCTCTGTTATGGAGGAGTTGGTTGCCATGCTCGGCAACTTAGTTCCATGATGCCTGCTTTCGTTCTTATGCAGTGCAGTTGATGAAAAATGCTAGTTGACGATGTTTCCCACTTTATGTAGATGTGAATCCCGAAGTCTCGAAGTAGATCCTAAAATAGTTATAATTTGTTAGTGCTTTGGTTAGTTGGCTGCGTCTGTACAACTCTACTAATTTGCAACGGATGATTTGTTATCTGCTATCTTTGAATCTCCACTAACTCAGCTCTTCAAAAAAAAAATCTCCACTAAGTCTGTCTATGTGCTTGACAGATAATTCTCAGAAGTTGGAATTCAGTAATTCTTTTTTTTTTCGCGATCGAGCCATTCACCCGTGTTTGAATTCAGTAATTCTTGTTACCTAGAACTCGTTTACTTCTGTGCTCGTTATTCCAGATGCATATATATTACAGATACAGGATCACGTTGATTTGGTTCTTTTGTTCTTCAGTCTAGGTTGTCTAAGGAGATGGATATCTACACTAGTTTTGCTACAACATCTTCGTTTTTTATGTATTTCTGATTGTAACTGAACATGCATGTTGCAGTAAAATTAAATTTTGTATTCAATTCAAGACAAAGTCAAATCATATGCATGGACCTTGTTTAAAAGATTTTTTGATGTGGAGAATGATGATTCCAGTCAATCTTAAATCTGATTTCCATGTCAATGTTAGTATCATTTTTCACCTACAGATATTATTACAAGTGTTGGTTGTCAAGATTATTTACTGTCTCTTACCAGAATTTGTAACTTGTAAGCATAGTAAATTTAGGAACATTTTAAGAGTTCAAGGGTATTAAGCACCATGTGCTCACACATGACACCTCTTGTTTCTGATTCGATCATACAATATCTAAACATATATGGCTATGATTCTATTCTAGCTAGCTTTACTGGAAAAGTCTAGAGCACGTCCGGGGCAGGTCCTAGTACTAAAATGCCTGTGTACAAGCGCTCTGCTATTTCACGATCACAGCACTAAGGGCGTGTTTAGTTCCCCTCCAAAATCCTAAAACTTCCATTACATCAATTTTGCGGCACATGCATAAAACATTAAATGTAGACGAAATTTTTGCATGTTTGCACAGTTTACCTGTAAATCGCGAGGCAAATCTTTTGAGTCCACTTGACCTATAATTAGACACTTATTGTAAAAAATTTCTCATTGGTACAGTGCCAAAATCTCAAAAATTTTGGGATCTAAACACCCCCTAAGCGATGCCGACTGCACTAGATGGCTGCGCAAGCTCTGTTCCTCCACCTGCAGGTTGTGATCAAACTAATGAGACTAAGTAGGAGTCCATGCTAGCATATGATCAGCGAAAGAAACAGATGCTATTACCTGCAGTGCAGAGAACAGGCTAAGCAGCTCGACACATTCCTGCAACATAGCCTGCTCTTCTCTTGCCACACGCACCAGCTTCGAGATTAGTAACGCCGTGTCCTGAGCCTAGAGTGAAAGGTAGAGCTCCATTAATCAGAACAATCAATTGCACATGAGTCAGCACATGTGAAATTATTATGAGCTTATTTTCGCATATTACCATCGGACTGAATGGTCTCGTCATTGCCTTGGCAGTCAACGTGAGCTCGTGAGCTTGCTGCAGAACGGTCGCCAATGGCGCTAACGATACCTGTGTCGGGTTGCACGTTTCATGTTGTTATCTGTTGAAATTACTGTTTGTATGTTTGCATTGAAGACAAAAAGAAATCCGTTGCTGAAACTGAAATGTATCCCAATATGGCAATACTACCTTGGCACCGTTGGTGAGAGGAAGCCTGCAAACGGCTGCCCGGGTGCAGCTCACCGTTGAAGCCAGGGCGGAGTCATGTCTGGTCTGCAGCTGGCCCCAGCTCTCCAAATCTTTCATCTGCAGGTTCATCATCCACCATTATCTCATCGGAAAACAGAATCATCATTAAGGCAAAGCTTTCGTAAACTGTATAGAATTTAGCAGCTGATGAACCTGTAAAGAGAGCACGGTGTTTAGTTTAATCTTCTGCTTCTCCTTGTCAAGCTGCACTCGCTTCCTGGCCACCTTCCCTCTCAGCTCCGACACGCTTGCCCATGCACCCATCAGCTCCAGCTCGGCGCCGGCCAGCTTCCTCTTGCGGACGGCGTCGGCCTTGGCGTTGGCAAAGCGCCACTGCAGGAGCCGGCAATGCGCCATCCTCATGTGGTGCCCGGCCTCCCCGCCGCCGCCGCTGCTGCGCGACGATGTTGGCACCGGCGAGGACAGCAGGGTGGCCGTGACGGCGGCGAGGGACGCGTCCTCGGCCGCGTGCTTCCGCCGGTGGAAGATGTGGCCCCACCCGAGGCTGATCAGGCTCTTCTTGCCTCGGCTCGTCTCCGGCACCGTGGGCAGCGTCGCCGTCGCCGCCGCCGCCCTGAGCGGCGAGCCGCTGCGCCGCCCTGGCGAGAGCGCCCACTGCGTGTTGCTCGAGCCGAGCAGGCGGACGGAGCCCGTGCGGGGGAGCAAAGAAGAGTGCGGCTTGGAGGACGCCGCCGCCGTCCTCCTCGGTGTGGTGTTGGTGGCGGAGCCGGAGCCCCTGGAGGCGTCGCTGCACTCGGAGCCGGAGCTGGCGACGTCGGCGGCGGCGTCGGTGGCGAGCCTGCGGAGGTCCGACGGCGCGACGCGGCCCGGCGTGAGCGTCACGCCGGCGGGACGGGTGGACGGGAGGAAGCGCATGGAGCGGCCGAACGCGTGGCCGCCGGCCCTGCCGCCCTTCGTCCCCGACGACGGCTTCCCGATCTTCCTGGCCTCTGCGTCCGCGTCGGCGAAGCGCGGCAGCTCGGTGCAGCTGCGCTGCCGGGAGATAGCCCTCGGCGCGTCATCTCTGGCGAGGTGGTCCGCGAGGGTGGTGGCCACGGACGACGACGGCGGTGGCGGTGGCGCCGAGGACAAGGGAGACGGCGGCGTAGGCGGGGCCTTGCTCTTGCCGCTCTTGTTGCCGCCGGTGGAAGAGGAGGAAGGCCAGAGCGTGCGCGCGATCGAGACGGCGACGGGGGATGCAAATGCTGTTGTGGCAGGTTCCGATCGGGAGACTGAGCGCCGGGCGGTATGCCGGACTGGCGAGAGCGCGGAGGCGGGGAGCGGCGGCGACGACGTCCTGCCTGGAAGCTCCGTGCCGGAGCCGGCGGACGTCCACCGCTTCGACGACGACATGGCCAGGCCAGTAGAGCTCCGCCGCAGGCCAAGTATGCTCTGGATAAGCTGCGACATATATGCTGCTTTTCGCGTTGGATGTCGGCATCGGCACTTTGGCCGTAGCAATGGGCAACGGCCGGCCGGCCGCCGCTAGCGGCCGAGAGCGAGGCCGGCCGGCGTCCGAGGAGAACGAGTCAGCTGCGTTTAATTCCCGCCGTGCAGGACAGCGCGTGATGAGACAAATGGAAGAGCTTCGGCGACGGCGACGGCGACGTAATATAATCTGGATCGAAGAAGGCGTATGTCCACGAGCACGAAGAAGTGGCATCCTTGATGGCTCGACGAGACGGCGGCGCTTGGAGCTCTCCGCCCACCAGAATCGAAGGAATGAACCAAATGAACAGGTGATCCGACGACTGATGGAAAGGGAAACAAATCATATTTCATTCGACATCCTCTGATATGATATCTGTAATTTGATATAGACGTACGTGTGTAATCTTTGCTTCAACGTAAACAAGATTCATTCATTGCACAAACCATAAAATATATATATTTCATGTATTTTAGTTAATATTCTCTTCGTTGTAAATCATAAGATGTTTTATTTTTGTATGTTGCTTTTACTATGTATTTAAACATATAATGTATACATAGGTGCATATCAAAAGTTACGTAGGTTTAAAGAAATCAAAATATCTTATGATTTAGAATGAAGGGTGTAATTTTTTTTATAAACCTAGTTAACGTTATAAACAAAACTAACATGACTTATAATTTAAAATGAAGGGAATATATAATTATATTTAACATTTATTGGCGAGGTTTTGTTACCAAAAGATGATTTTTTTTAGCAAATGTTAATTTCATTTTAACTATATGTGTGTGGAATTAATAAATTTCTCATAAATTACTACTTCAAATCATTTTTGGAGCGCGTTCGTTTTTTGGTGACATGCACAACGTCCTCCTCCAATGCATCGTCTTCGTTAATCAAGGCTTTTGGAGACAGGCGTGAGCCCCGCCTCTGTTAACATCATTAATGGAGGTGGATATCTTAACACGTTCGTCTCCATAAATGCTATTAATGGAGGGGGACATTTTAACATGCTCTACCAGAAAATCCAAAAAATCAAACTACAATCTGTCTCTTAGCACCAAGACCTTTCAACCATGATACACCACTCATTTGTGATAATATACATCTATACCGAATAATAAAAGCTTCAAAATTTCTCTTTATTTTTGTCTATGGCCTCCCCTAACTAACACGTTATGGAGGTCCGGACTTATATGACTGTTGTTTATAAGAGTTTGAACAAATTGCGTCTTAATATAGAGTCCAATTCTCGCATCGCTTCCACGTGATAGCCTCACAGCTCATCATGAGTCTGAGTCCATGTTCTAACTTAGAACGTCCCTAGCAGCTTTTTGTTTATTTTTCTATCAAAGAATATCCCTTTTCCTATAAATATAAAAATAATAAAAAATATTGTTATGAATCATTAAACCCTTAACCATTTTATAAAAGAAAAAATATCTATGGAAGGGAATGTAGGAGGCAAACAGTAAAAGGGAAAAAAAGTAACAAGGATACAGATAGAAAAGGAAACATCGGGGCAGTCCCTTATATATGTATGAAAAAATAGAAACAATAGTAACGCATATAGAAAAAATAGGAATAAAAAGAATAGTAATTAATGGACTCTGTCACAGACTCATCTAGTTTGTGGGGAAGAAAGCAAAAATAGCAATAGACCGTCATAGACTATTCAGATTTGGAGCTTTAAAAGACCAAGTATTTAGACCAGAAAATAGCATTATAAATATAAATAAATACTCACTCTGTCAAAAAAAAATGCAATTATGAGTTGCATGTCACATGAAGTAGTTCATGTTTAACCAAGTTACTAGCGAATATTATTTGTATTTATAGTTCCAAATTAATTTATTATAAAAATACATTTTATAATTAATCTAATAGCTAGTGTTTATTTAAAATTATAAATATTTATAGTTTTTTATTTATAATTGGTCAAACTTGATACACTAAAATATGTTATTGTGCTAGAATTGCATGTTTTCTTGAAGAGAGAGAGAGAGAGTAGAACGCTTCTATCATTGTGTTTCATTAATGTTTTTTTCTTTTGTTGCAACCTACGGGCATATCTTGGGCGATACGTGGATTCCACGTGTAGCCCTGCACAATCCCATATAGAGCATAAAATCTTATCTGATCTCATCAATGGAACAACTATTCGCGATTGAGAGGTGACGGCGCAGGGGGATATAGATACAAAGGGTTGGCTTCATCTTTCTTTCTTTTTTTTCTTTTTTTTGAGGGAAGCTTCATGTTTCTTGTACGTGTTCGTGGGCCACAATGGGGTTACTTTTGAGGCCGACACCCTTTGGGAGTAGGCCCCTCTTTAAATTTCATATAAAGATGTTCTAAATTTCTAACCTCTCTCAACCAATTAGCTTGCCATTTCACAGGAACGACAAGAACAACTTCACCACGACAAGGTGTCATCGCGCGTACCGGCGAAGTCATTTTTGATCAAGACGAGGATGGCTAGGATGGCTACAAGGCCATCGCGGCATGTAATCCCGGCTGATCATGAATGAGAAACCCCTCTTTGTCGCAAAAAAAAAAAAAAAAAAAGAAGTCTGCGGAGTTATCTTCAAAGAAGTTCGTAGGGCTGATGTTGGGCCACAGAGGGGTCAAATCCGAGCTTGACTTGTTCAAACCAAAAGAACGAAAAATGCCCCCTGTTAGTTCCTTCCAAATTATAAGTCACACTTTCACTTTTTCAGTACATTTAAATATGTCTAGACGCATAGCAGAAATTAAAACGACTTATAATTTAGAACTGAGCGAGTACTTAGATGTTTAGATTTCAGAAATTATCCTATGTTTTTTTATACCAATTAGAACACATACATGTAGGCTAATAAGAGCTAATTTTTAGTTAGAGTTTGTTAGTAGCCCATAATTAGCTTATGCTCAAATGTTTTTTTCACGAGATTGGCTACTTTAAGTCATGTGATCCAAACATGTCCTCAGCATGTATGCGGGTATTTTTGTTTGCAAATTGTAAACTGAGCACTATTAAATAGTGTGCCCCATGAATAAAGAAGGGAGAGCATCACTGGGATTGCACCATTCCGCTCAGTATTCCACCTTTGTTTCCCTTAGTTCGGTACA
Source organism: Eremochloa ophiuroides (assembly GCA_038502445.1). NCBI lineage: Eukaryota > Viridiplantae > Streptophyta > Magnoliopsida > Poales > Poaceae > Eremochloa > Eremochloa ophiuroides. The sequence continues at coordinate 26,923,745 of JAHLJS010000002.1, forward strand.
CACTTGTCGAAGATTTCGGCCCGGTTAGCTGGATTGTACGGCTGATTTGTTGTGCGAGAAAAATATTGTTCTGTGGCTGGCTGGAAGCTGAAACTAGGTCAGCCGAACTGTCACATGTTCATACAGTACTGTCAGCTAGAGAAGTAGCAATGCAAGCAATCGAAGGAATCAAAATACAAGCACGGATCGAGATAGAGTTTAGAACTTAGAACAGAGGAATGCTTGGGTTACAGAGTTCATGTTTTATTCTTAAAAAAAAGTTCATGTTTTCTCATCAATGCCTCCTCTCCTCTCTCGATACAAATACCAGGTGCACACAGCACTGTTGCCAGTTGTCGCCCCGGTTACGCCCACTCTGGCCCATGGATTTTCACACTGGGCCTGCGGACATGCTCTCCTCGACGCGCGCCATCCTCAGCTGGGCCGTCGTCGCCTTCAATCTCTTCCAGGTGCACAGGTGCGGTGGCAGGAGCGCTGACAAGGACCAGAATTTCTACATCTATACATGTGCGTGTATCCATTTGAATATTCCAATAATGTGGCCACTCAAACTTTTGGCCGGAATATATTTCTCAATCGGTGACTATATAATTCGCAAGCTAATTACTTTATAATTTTTTTATGTTTCCCAGAGATACGAATATCGATCGCCAAGCACACATGCACATGTATACTCCTATGTTCCAATGAGAGCACATGTTGGATGATACGCACAGAACAAATTTGGAAAGATGATGGCCAGCATGAAGCTAAGGGTTGTCATCGCACGATGAGCACGATTACCATCTATCATGTTTGTTGATTAATTAATGTAGTTCATTCATACTAGTTGGAAACTATAATATGTGTTGTCTCCACTAGGTAATCGCCCAAAGAGGGAAGTGATACAGGAGTGGGATCGTCTAGGTGACTAGGTGTAGTATAGATCCAACGGGTAGAACACTTACATTCGTGATGCATATATCTGTGGAGAAGGAGACCGACAGAGGTGCAGACATCGCGGTGCGGCGGTGAAACGATCCCTTGGCAAAGTGGAGCTTCTTGTCACTGGTAGAGCACCCTCACGATCGGTCTTAGGGTTTAGACAGTGGGGCTGTGTCAGCTGTGATGAACCTCACCCCGGCCCCGACCTGCTCTTTATATAGCGCTGCACGACAGGGTCTACCACCTGCCAGTCATATATTAGGCCGGGCACCCTCGATCAGGGAGCGAGGATAAGGTCCACGTGGCCGTTGGTCCAACTAGTAGGAGATCAACAAGGAGTGCCAATTTTTGAAAAAGATCGAGGTGATGTTTTTACAAGAGCAAACAAAGCAGCATATGCTAGTATATATGATTGCTATATATAAGCAGTATCATTTCTTCTTTTATCCTACGTACAGATTCAAACAGTGAACTTCTTAACAACAAGTTTATTTGAACAATTTTACATGGCCTCTTGCTAATTTTTGCCGGTATATAAAATGACACAGCTGGCAGCAGCAGGCTTCTGGAGTTTACTCCCGGATGAAAATTTAAACCTTACAACAGCCATGCGTCCTTCTAGTAGATAGAAAAACTATGAAGTCGCATAGGCAAGATATTCAGGATTTGCATGCATGCTATACCACCGAGCCATCGTCTCGCCTCTCTTATTATACTATATCGCTTCTATATACTCGTAATATAAGATACTATCATCACAAATTCACAAGCGCCTGAAATTCTGAACCAGCTACGAAATGGGTGTCGCCTCTTCTTGTAAGATCCGGAGCAGCACCACTACTGCTGGCCTTCTTCTTCCTCTTCTTCTCTGCGTCGTTAGTTTCTTGGCCGAGGTCGTCCTCGTCGATGGGGCGCTGGTCCCGGCGCTGTACGTGCTGGGCGACTCGCAGGCGGACGTCGGGAACAACAACTACCTGCCGCAGTCGCCGGCCAGGGCAAACTTCCCGCACAACGGCATCGACTACCCGGGGCAACAGGCCACTGGCAGGTTCAGCAATGGCTACAACTTCGTCGACTTTCTTGGTACGTTCGTATTGATTCGTGCCCATTTCACTCGAACAACCTTAGGTCTTGGCATTTCATTATCCTCGATCGCATTAGTCATTAGCAGGAGGATATATTAATTATAATGAGCTCTGGTCTGTGCATCAATTCGTGTACGTTCGTTGTTGAGGATTTGAGTTTATCAGTCGGATTGCTGACTGAAACTGCATGATGTTAGTGACCTGACCTCCTGATGGTCATCATCAATTTCAGCTGGAAGCCTTGGGCTCGCCAGCCCTCCTGCGTACCACTCCGTCTGCGACACCGCAGGAGGCTACTCCATATACCTGAACGGCGTCAACTTTGCTTCCGGTGGCGCGGGAGTTAGTGACCTCACAAACAAGGTTAGTTATTCAAAACGGAAACTGTACTGTACTGTTTCCGGCCAAAAGAAGTTGCCAAATTGAGTTTTACACACAGGATGCTCTACAGACTGACAAAGATGAGCATGCTGAACGCGGGATATGTAATGTAATGCAGGGCCTGTGCTTCAGCTTCGACGACCAAATCGAGCGCGACTACGTGAGCGTGCATTCACAGCTGGTGCGGCAGCTCGGGCAGCCTCGGGCCATGGCGCATCTGTCCACATCCATCTTCGCCGTGGCTATCGGCGGCAACGACATCATCCTCCGCGCCCTGCCCCCCGCCGTTGACCTGATCACGGTGGAAGCCGTGGCGCGACCAGTAGTGATCTCCCTCTCTCCCCAGCAGTTCATCGACTCGCTGGCGCAGACCTTGAAACGCCAGCTGCAGGTGACCACAACACAAACCCTGTTTGCCATGCCAGCTGCTGCTGAGGCTCGACGATCTGACGACTGGCTGCTGAACATACAATACGATTGCAGAGGCTTTACGACCTCGGGATGCGCAGGCTCTTCTTCGCCGGCGCGCCTCCCATCGGGTGCGTGCCGCTGATGCGGGAGCTGAGCCGCCTCACCACCGGCGAATGCCACGGCGGCGCAAACGACCTGTCCGTCCGGTACAACGCGGCGGTGGAGTCCATCCTCGCCGACATGAGCGCGCGGCACCAGGATTTCCGCTACGCCTTCTTCGACACATACGCCGCGTTGATGCGGCACATCGACAAAACAGAAGCAAACGGTAATACGGTAAACAATCAGCTAGCGCAGATGCTTTGCTTGCTGAATGCTTTGTTTTCTTGTTTTGTGATTGACTTGATGACCAGCTGATGAGATCCTTCAATTCCTTGCGTTGCGTGACAGGGTATGCTGATGTGAAATCAGCGTGCTGCGGTCTCGGGGATAACAATGCCATGTATCGGTGCGGGCGGGTGAGCGCGGTGTGCGCCAACAGGACGGAGCACATGTTCTGGGACCTCGTCCACCCGACGGAGACCACGTCGCGGAAGCTCATCAGCATTGCCTTCGACGGCTCCCCGCAATTGGTGTCACCCATAAATGTGAGGAACCTGTGTGGCTTGTAAGCCAGGCCCAGGAGCCTTGACGTTACGTTGTACTCCCTGAGTCCCAAAATAGAAGTTGCTTCTTGAGAAATCAGCATTTTAAAACTTTGACCAATTATATCTAAAACAATATAAATATATATTGCATGTATTTTCTATAAATCTAGTCAAAGTTGAGAAATTTTAACTTGTATGTATCCCATAACGACTTCTATTATGGGACGGAGCTAGGGAGTATACTATACTAGCCACCATGCACGTATGCACTTAGCCAATGAGTGGTAGAGTGCTCAATATATGGTATCTCTCGTTTTCATTATTCCATCATCCAATTTACCATACGTAAAAACATGAAACGAGATATATATAATTATCAGCTTGAAAAGAATAGCCATTCATAATTGTTTGAATATGCTTGTGTTCTCCACTGCTAGTCGGTGCCTTGTATCCTTATCTTTTCTGGTCATGAGCGGTGTCTCGTTGTTTTATATACCAGAACGTGTTTGTATTCTCACTCTCTCCTAATGAAGCGTACGCTTTCTAAAAAAACAATACTTCAGGAGTTGCTGTTTTGTTGCTTATAGCCTACTGTGGAAAGGAACACAAGTAAAATCATATCAGACCATTGAACTTTGAAGACGTACATTGCCTAAATAGAACAGATATGTTATCTTCTTTTACCTACAGTTTGTATAATCCAAGTATCCCGGAGCTTATTTTTGTTCTGTTGGCTGGTGTGGGTGTGGTGGAGTAATTGAAGTAGTATGTCAAACTTGTTTTTTCATCAATACAACTGACACTCTGAATGTTCTGGAAAGCCCATTCATAAACTCTGATATGACTCCATTTTCAAGAGCCTTCCCAACAATAAGTCCCGAGGGCCCGATGGATTTACCAATGAATTGAATTTTACAAGAACTGTTGGCATATTATCAGATCTGATTTTTATGAATTATGTAAGGCTTTCTATGACAACTCTCTGTGCCTAAGGAGTATAAATTCCTCCCATATCACTCTGGTACCAAAAAATGACAGCCCTATGCTTATCTCAGACTACAGGCCCATATCCCTGTTAAACTCATCCATCAAACTGATAACAAAACTGTTGGCCAACAAACTTCAGCTGCTTATCACTAGCTTGGTTCATAGAAACCAGTATGGTTTCATAAAGTCAAGAACGACCCAAGATTTTCTGGCCTAGACATTTGAGTACCTGCATCTTTGCCACCACTCTAAAAAGGAAATTGTTATCATCAAAATTGATTTTGAGAAGGCGTTTGACATTTGAGCATCAAGCCATGTTAACACTGATGCAAACAAAAGGATTTGGACAAAAATGGCTAGATTGGATGCAAGCTATCTTCTCTTCATCTACCTTTGCCGTCCTCTGGAATGGTGTCCTGGGGAAAAGATTTAACTGCAACGGAGGTCTAAGGCAAGGTGACCCCCTCTCCCCTCTGCTCTTTGTTTAGGCAGCAGATTTTTTTTTTTGAAATCCATGATCAATAAGGCTAGAACAATGGGACTTCTCAACCTACCGATCCCTATGGAACACAATCTGGACTTCCTAGTTGTTCAATATGTTGACGACACACTCATCATAGTTGAAGATGACACAAAGCAATTCTTCTTCCTAAAATCGTTGCTGAATTCCTTCTCAATGTCCACTGTATTAAAATTGAACTATTATAAAACAATGATGGTACCCATTAATGTCAGTGATGAAAGACTAGAAGTCCTATCCAGGACCTTTGGTTGTGCAAAAGGGACATTACCATTCACTTATCTTGGGCCACCGTTAAGTTTGACCAAGCCCAAATTAAATGACTTCTTGCCACTCATCAGCAGATGTGAGAAAAGGCTATCTGACATCTCGTCATTTTTAAGCCAAGCAGGAGGGCTAGAGCTAACCAATGCAATCTTTACATCACTGACAAACTTTTACATGTGCTCTTTGGAGCTACCAAAAGGGGTGACCAAGCAGATAGACAAATTCAGGAAAATTTGTCTATGGCAGGGTGCTGAGGTCAATGCAAAAAAAAACCACGGAAAGCAGCATGGAAGAAGGTCTGTGCAAACAAAAAGGATGGAGGACTAGGAGTCATTGATATTGGCAGACAGAATAAAGCATTACTACTCAAAAACCTCCACAAGTCCTTCAATAGAATGGACATCCCTTGGGTAAATCTTATTTGGAAAAAACATTACAGAAATGGTAAACTCCCAGGACATACTAATAAGGGTTCCTTTTTGGTGGAGAGACATCCTAAAGTTACTGCCTAATTTCAAAGAACTAGCCATGATCACCCTTGAAGATTGTCTTTTCTGGAGGGATACTGGAGAACAAACAGTCTAGAAAACTCTGTTCCTGAATTGTTTTCTTTTGCCAAGAATAAATTTGTCACATCCGGTTTTAAGGATAAAACCAGATGCACACCATATGTGAGCCCAGGAAGTCAAAGCACACATATGGCTACAAATATGAGGTAATATCAAAAGACAATGCTAAAATATATAACGTAGAAATATTAAAGGATACAACCTTAAGAAACTAACAGCGGAAAGACACTCCGATCATCTGGTGTAGACGCCAACTCCACAGGGACACAACTGACTGGTTGATCGCAAGCCCAACACCTCCAAACTCTAGCAAACTGATAACCACCTGAGGTGTGGGGAGATAGCAAGGGTGAGTCCATGTCGGAATCCGTAAGTATAGCAACAAGGTAGTGATCCCAAAAACTCATGATCAATATAACATAAATACTGTAGAGCATAAAACGGTAAAAATGAGCATATTAGCAATCAAAAGTAACCATCTTAAATGTAAGGATTCCAAGGCCGCGTTGACACCAGAAGTGGCAAACGGATATACCGCAAGCGTACAGTAGTCAATGTATCCTTCATCGAGAGTATCCGGGTATCGTATTTTCCACAGGGAACGTGAAGTGTTCTAACTAGGTTCAAGACCGTCCAGTGATGAGACAAAGGAGCTATGATAACTAGGTAGAGAGGTTCTTATGTAGCAAAGATATCTGGTCTTGGTTTTCTAAGTATAAAGAGGTTTACCACCTCCTCCCTTTACAAGAGGCAATAGGTGAAACAGGAGGAGATATAACTCCTCCCGAGACGGCTATGCTATTGTATTGATGCCCTGCCGTTTTAATAACTTGTCTTACACACGTGGTGGGATACTAAGACCAGACAAGGCTGTCACCACTTGCTGTCACCCACAAACAATCCGTGCGACAAGCGGCCCACACTGATAAGATATAGTCTACACACCACGTCTACACTACACTTACTACTCTAACCTTCGCGAGAGACTAGAGCACTTCACTAAGTAAAGTAATGTGCAAGTAAAGCAAGTATATACTTAAAATATCAGAACCAGAATATCAAATACTTAGAAGGACTCAGATGTAAAACTTACTTGAAGATTCGCATCTGCTGAGGTACACCTTGGAGAAGATTCCCGACAGGCCCGAGGCTTTCTCCTGAAGACTTCCCTCACTCTCTCCCAACTAGCACAGCACTATAGCAGAGCTAAAGCTACTACATAGTGTTTTCTCTTTTGAATCATGCTCTAAAGTGAAGGCCTATGGGGGTATTTATAGGGGAAGGTGGAGTAGAGGCTACTCCACTGCCACGTCATCAATCTGCGTGACCTCCATCATGCACCGTTGGATCAAACCGTCATATAACCACCTTAGGATCAAGGGTGGAGGATTTTCAGCACATGTTCAACATGAGGAAGGCGGTGGAGGTTCAACCGACCTGGCTGGGCCCAAGGAGGGGTTCGGCCGACCCCCCTATGGCAGGTGGGCCCAGCCAAGGTCTTCTAGAAGGTCTCCCCACCTCGCTGGAGTGCAGCTGAGCTTCGGGGCCCACAAAGCTGGGTTTGGCCGAACCACCTTTGGTGGAATCAAAGGTCCATCTTTTGCAGGTGGCTTCTTCATGCAATTCTAAGCACAATGGTTGTGCTAACTTGCCTATGGGTGGTTCGGCCGAACCACTCATTGTGCCCATCTTTTGCACATCGTCTCCAGAAGCTATGATATTAATCATTGTCATTTAGCCATATTTGGTTGGTTGCCCAACCTTCATATAGAGCTTCCGGACACTGAAAAGTACCTGTTCTGAGTGCCTGCAACCAAATAATGACAAGTACATGTGGAACCAAGTTATTTGTACCTAAGTCACTATGTGTTTGGTGGTTTCCTTCTAGAAAGAATGTCTTATTGACGGTTTTGATGGGGTAAAAACTTTGTATAACTACCGTCAACAAGATCCCCCACACTTAAGTCTTTGCTTGTCCTCGAGCAAAGGTTAGAGAGAATGATAAAATAAGATTATGACATTTTCAAGGTATTAGTAAACACAAAGTTTTACTCAAGACATATCTCATATAAGTGGGTTATGTGGTACTGTCTAGCATATATCCTTCAAGTGTTGAAAAATGGAACAGTTCTCAAAACAAAGTCATCTTCCCATTTTCATATCCTTAGCACTTAGAGTTTTTGATAATGGTTTTAAAAGAAAGCACATAGTTTATTTTTACTCCTCAAATAGTACTCTCAAGTCACTCAGTAAGTATATGATTCTTCACCAAGGCATAGCATAAGATTGCCTTCTTTTGTTTCATCCTACATCTATCAAGTTTATGTGGGGCTCAGGTAGGGATAAGATAGCATACTTGCATTGCATATATTGTAAAGTCAAAACAAGGATCCAAGGAGAAGACTGTCATAATCCTAGATCAAGATGTGCAAGTGTGTGGAAAATAATGGAATGTAGTGCTCCTTTATTTGATAAGATCTCTCTCTACTTTATTTTATTTGAGACATGGCTAGCATTTTTTCTCTTTTTTCTTTTCTTTTCTTTTTTTCTTTTTTTTTCTATTTTTTTCAAAGTAATGGACCTTCATGTGTCCACTTTTTTTAATAGCCTTTGTGTCTCATCTACTAAGTCATACTTAGAGAGATATTCTAAACTTTAAAGCATGGAGCATATTTATGATGGAGATAGATGGCATAGTTTTGCGTACTTCCAGTGTAGAAGCAGCATGTGTATATGTGGTGTGTATGTGATCTTGATCTTAGGACTATGACATAGTTCTCAACAGGGGTCAACAAGATTTGATCAAACTCAACACAAGTACAAGTAGAATATATAGAAGGGGTTTTGAATCATGGTATGAACATATATGGATTTGATAGGAATTTCCTTACTATTAAGGAGTAAGTGACACTATGGTTTTATGACATTTTCAAAAATAAATCTCTAAGCACTTTGAATAAAAAAGGTATGAATCATGAGCTAAACCTATATCACATTTGTCAACAACTAAGTCAATATGATATTCCTATCAAAATATGTGACCCACAAGTATAAGCATATGCAAGAATTAAACTTTGTGACGCTTCTACCCTTTAAATGTCATAAATCATGTCACTTTTTATTTTCAGATGTAAGTCTTCTTGTTTTTATTTTATTTCATTTAAAGAAAGTAAATAAAAGATAAAAGTAAAAATGAAAGAACAGAGGGGGGATTAGGAGTGGCAAACTAGTCAGGAGACATGTAGACGATGAGTGGATGCTAGCTGGTGAGTCCAGGGCTCCAAGGTGGGGTCGGCAGACCCCACTTGGGCTTCTCCGTTGCTGTCATTTGAAGCCCCTCTATTGAAAACTTACTTCTGCAAACTTGTGTTCCCGTTGGCTGTCAAAGTGGGGGTCGGCCGACCCCCTATTTGGGTCAGATTTTGTCGTGCCAACGTGTCGGGCCATGTGCTACGCCGTGGTATGTTGAGAAAAGTTCAGAGACGTAGTTGGGGGGTCGACCGACCCCCCCACACTTGGGTTCTTGAGCATTCTGAAATGCAGAGACATGGGAAACATCAAGTGCAGGTGTCCTGCTGGTGGCGACACACCAGCAGAATGAAAACTTTATTTTATTTAATGGATCATAGGCACACATTACAATGATAAATAATGAATGAACTTAACTATGTGCCTAGCATATTTGTGAGGAGGTTTGATCTATCTAAGGAAAGAGGTCAAAGGAGGAGGTCCTAGTGTCCAATATTGTTTCTAAGCGTGTAAATCGCACTAAGGGCCTTCTTTCTGACTCTCTTCTCAAACCGTCATCCTCGAAATATTTTAATGGCTCATTGATCATGGAGGACTATCCCTCTATTGGATGATCTTCGGGTGAGCTGGCGGAGTTCTACAACTACTTCTTCTCCTCTGAGATGAATAAGGGGACAAAACAACTTCCCTTGTCTTATCTGACCGCCAACTACCCTTGTGGTTCTTTTACAACAGGTGGGTATCAAAGGCATGGTATGGCTTTTCCTCGAACAGAATGACCTCCATGGTGACCTCTGGTTTCTTAAACAGGTCTCCCTCATGATTGAAAGGGCCCTCACTGAAGGAACTAATGACATTTGTATTAGTGGGGGCCACGGTAAAGTTACTCTAGGTAACTTGGGAGGCATAGAGGAGGCTAGAAGGTGTTGAATTTAAGAATGAGGAGAAATGGGATGAAGAAGAAGAGGAGGAGAGGTCAGAGGGAGCTATTGCCTAAGATTACAACCCTAGTTTCCACAAGAGTTGCAACTGGGGATAGCTTCTAAGTAATGGCACAACACTCTGGGTCAAACGGGTCAGGCTGGATCCTCCAACTAGGGGTCGCCCGACCCCATGTTGAAGGGTTTAGAGCGTGCAGGTTCGAGTTCTATACTTTTTAGGTGATGAGAAGTGGTCTGGCCAAGTTTGGGCCCAAGTGGGTACCAAGCCAAGGTCGCCCAACCCCTGTTTGGGAAGTTCGGAGCGAACGGGTTCTGGATTTGTACTTCCCCATATGTTAGGGATGGTTTTGCCAGACATGGGCTTGGTTAGCTATCCAGAGGGGGTCGCCCGACCCCCCTATGGAGGCTTCCCAGGACCAGTTTTTGTCATAGGGACTATCATAGGTGTGTTCATTTTAATCTAGTGGCCAAACCATAAATAAAGAGAAGTTAAGACATTTAGGTTTTGGTTTTGTTAAATGATTAGCAAGGATGAGATCTAGCATGTTAACTTCTTCTTTCAAGGTTCATGCTCATGGAAAACTTTAAGAAGGTGGCCATTTACCTTAAAGATGATGAGTTATAGCAGTGGTCCTCCTCAGTTGCATCGAAGTTCTCCTTGGCCAAACAACTTGACTTTTGACCATGAGGATTTCAATCTATCTCCCTGAATGATCTAATGACTTACCCATAGAGATGTCGAGGCTCTTGCTACAGGGGTTAGTCCAAAAGTGCAACCAAGTTCCATGCAAGTATGTTTGATTCAATAATCAAGCTTAACACCATGTCTTACTTGATTAAGGTAGTCTATTTAACCTAAACACCATGCTTAATTTAAAAAGACAATGGAGGTATGACCGATCCATACACCAAAACCAAAGCATGCTAACATAGAAAAGGAAGCATAATGGAATAAACAAGATTCATTCTACTAGAGATAAGAGCATGAGTGGTGAAGACAAGAAGTATTTTTTTATCTTTTATTTTATTTTAGAGGGTTGAAGATAAAAGTAAGAGGAATGCACTAAACAAGAGGAAGGAAAAGTGACAAACCAGTCACGAAGTATGGCTCAACATAGTGGAGGTTGACTGGTGGGCTGAGGGGTCCATGGTGGGGTCGGCCGACCCCATCTTTGAGGCTTCAACCACTTTGCTTCTTTGCTTGTGCATTTTTACTTCTAATGATGTGTTCCTACACTGATGCATTTTGCTTGGGATGTCCTTCAACACCCAAATGTGTTCGAGAGGTCAAATGACCCCCCTCACACTTGGTGTAAGGTATGTCCTGAGTCATGGAAATAGAGAAAACATCAAGTGCAGGGGTTCTGCTGGTGGTAACACACCAACAGAACCAAAAGTCTCGCTAAGCTACTCAAGTTAGGCGCACAAGTTGCATGATGTTAATTTGAAATCAACTTGTGGCGGCCTAACTGCAAGAACTCATACCACAATGAGATTTGGAGAACTTATGATAAACAAAAGCATCTACAACCTCCCTTGCAAAGATTTTAGAAAGAAGAAGGATGAAGGGGTAGTAGATGTTGTGTGTGGTAGTAGTAGTAGAGAAAATGATTGATTTCGGGGGTTTCTCATATGAGCAAGGATCTAATGAGAGGGTCAGGGGATAACTTCCATGGTTATTGATATAACTTTCCTGCTTAAGGAGTGGGTGAGCATTTTCTTTTTCAAGACATTCCATGTCCTTTTTAGGACTTGGATGGGCCATGGTTGTAAGTGAAATTGCCATAAGCTCACCCCTTGGATCAAGAACAGAATTAGATTCTACCCTTGTGCTAAGAGGTTGGGAAGACCAAACAGGTAGATATTCCTTGCCTAATCTATGACCAAGCTTCTCATTTCCAATGTCCTCCAAGATTCGCATGATTGGCCTTCCAATGAATGTGAGATGAAAGGAAAGTCCAGAAAGGTCAAAGATGTGGAAATCTAGGGAGATCTTTAAATCATCAATCACTACAAGTATGTCTTGAAGAACTCCTAAACAATCAAGGACTTGACCATTAGGGAGACTAAGACGCTTTTGGGATTAGAGTAGGTGATTCTTTGATGAACTTTGAACATGGAAATAAGGAATGATGTTGATGCCTAGGATAGGATCATAGCAAATTTTGCTATAAATGCCCATTACTTGACAAGATATCCTTCTTACATGAGTGGGCATTTTAGCAACCTTCATTGATGCTTCGGCCTCATCTAACCATTCTTTACTTACAACGGTAGATAGATTCACTAACCGTTGTTGTTGCTCTTTTTGTCAGATTTATGGGCCTGATGACTCTCATGCCTCAGGTGTCTTAATGAATCTCCGGAGTCAATGACTGGATCATCATAAGACTTTGATGGAAGGGCACAATTAGGATCATCGGGATCAAGGATGGGTTTAGAAATAGGTTTAAAGGACATGGCGGATGTGGACATAGAAGAGGAGAGGATAAATTTTTCTTCTAAGCATTTTGGTTCTCCTTCTATGGGCACTGTCAGCATTCCTTTTGGAGGTTCATCCAAGATCCTAGATGTTTTCCTATGTGCCACATGGGAATTCGAGACGTCAGATGACGCTAATTTGGGAGATTTTTGAAGAGATCCTTTCTTGAGAGGTTTTAAATGAAGTTTCTTAGAAAGTCACTTTTGGATAGTATAATTGTAGGCATTTCCAAAACTAGCAAGGTCAGATAAGAGTTTAGCCTCGAAATCGAAGGAGCAATTTATAGGACAAATTTCTTTCTCCTCCGATGTTTCTGGTATTTGTGGTTCAGGATCGATGGCAGAATCTTTGGTGAGACTGATTTTGATTCGAGTATCGGGATTTCTTTTTGCCTGGGGATTAATTCCTTTTCTTCCTTAGGAGGTTTACCATACCCGTCGGTGTGGGGAGTGTTTTCAAAAATTTTAGCAAGAATTTTCTTCCCTTCACCAACGGTACAACGAAGGAATGCTCCTCCAGAAGATATATCAAGGAATTATGCGGAATCTTTGCTAAGACCGAGGTAAAAAATGTTGTAACAATGCTGGCTCGGTTATAGCAAGATCAGGACCAAGGGATACTAGATCTGTGAAACGGGCCCATGCCGCACCTAGAGTCTCCTTCTCCTTTTGCTTGAAGGTTAAGACCTCTAGTTGAAGACGAGCAACACGAGAGATAGGGAAGAAAGCTAAGCAGAATTTGGATTGAAGGCTTTCCCACTCTCCATGTGCACTCTCTACGTGTCGAGCATACCAATGTTTATCTGCTCCCGTCAAAGAGAACGGGAATAGCTTCCATTTCAATGTATCCCGTGTCATGCCTTGAATGTGAAGGCATGAACACAATTGCTCAAACTCACGTAAGTGAGTGTAGGGGTTTTTATCTTCTTCCCCAGCAAAAGGTTGTTCCTGAACCTTAGCTATGAAACTAGGGCGAAGCTCATAGCTAGGTGAAAAAATGGGTTGTGATGATGGTGGCGGCTCCAAACAAGCGCCCTTTGGAGCGGCGAGATGAGAGATGGATGTTTGGTTCATGGTGTGGAAAGGATAAAAAGAAAAGAAAGATAAAAGAAGGATAATTCGGACGACTTGGTTCTAATCTAGAACAACTACCGTTCCCCGGCAATGGCGCCAGAAAGTTTGTTGACACCAGAAGTGGTAAACGGATATACCGCAAGCGTACAGTAGTCAATGTAGCCTTCACCGGGAGTATTCCAGGTATCGTATTTTCCACAGGGAACGTGAAGTGTTCTAACTAGGTTCAAGACCGTCCAGTGATGAGACAAAGGAGCTATGATAACTAGGTAGAGAGGTTCTTATGTAGCAAAAATATCTGGTCTTGGTGTTCTAAGTATAAAGAGATTTGCCACCTCCTCCCTTTACAAGAGGCGATAGGCGAAACGAGAGGAGATATAACTCCTCCCGAGGCGGCTATGCTATTGTATTGATGCCCTGCCGTTTTAATAACTTGTCTTACACACGTGGTGGGATACTAAGACTAGACAAGGCTGTCACCACTTGCTGGCACCCACAAACAATCCGTGCGACAAGCGGCCCACACTGATTAGATATAGCCTAGACACCACGTCTACACTGCACTTACTACTCTAACCTTCGCGAGAGACTAGAGCACTTCACTAAGTAAAGCAATGTGCAAGTAAAGCAAGTATATACTTAAAATATCAGAACCAGAATATCAAATACTTAGAAGGACTCAGATGTAAAACTTACTTGAAGATTCGCATCTGCTGAGGTACACCTTGGAGAAGATTCCCGACAGGCCCGGGGCTTTCTCCTAAAGACTTCCGTCACTCTCTCCCAACTAGCACAGCACTATAGCAGAGCTAAAGCTACTACATAGTGTTTTCTCTTTTGAATCATGCTCTAAAGTGAAGGCCTATGGGGGTATTTATAGGGGGAGGTGGAGTAGAGGCTACTCCACTGCCACGTCATCAATCCGCGTGACCTCCATCGTGCACCGTTGGATCAAACTGCCATATAACTGCCTTAGGATCAAGGGTGGAGGATTTCTAGTACATGTTCAACATGAGGAAGGCGGTGGAGGTTCAACCGACCTAGCTGGGCCCAAGGAGGGGTTCGGTCGACCCCCCTATGGCAGGTGGGCCCAACCAGGGTTTTCTAGAAGGTCTCCCCACCTCGCTGGAGTGCAGCTGAGCTTCGGGGCCCACAAAGCTGGGTTCGGCCGAACCACCTTTGGTGGAATCAAAGGTCCATCTTCTGCAGGTGGCTTATTCATACAATTCTAAGCACAATGGTGTGCTAACTTGCCTATGGGTGGTTCGGCCGAACCACTCATTGTGACCATCTTTTGCACATCATCTCCAGAAGTTATGATATTAATGATTATGAAGTTGGTTTGTCATTTGACCATACTTGGTTGGTTGCCCAACCTTCATATAGAGCTTCCGGACACTGAAAAGTACCTGTTCTGAGTGCCTGCAACCAAATAATGACAAGTATATGTGGAACCAAGTTGTTTGTACCTAAGTCACTATGTGTTGGTAGTTTTCTTCCAAAAAGAATGTCTTGTTGACAGTTTTGATGGGGTAAAAAGTTGGTATAACTACCGTCAACAGGCCGCTCGTGTCCTTGAGCAAGGCTAGTATACCAGTTTAATAAACTCTGCGTAGAGGTGTACACTTTTACTATGAGCCGTGATTTACCCTTTTGCCCGAGGTGATCAACCTCTTAGCCCACTACCAAGGAAGGCTAACAGGGTTCACTATGAAGCCTTTCAAAGGTTTGTCTAACAAGTTAGGGGCGCTAGGTTTCATTAGTCAGTCTGTGTGATACAACCTGTCCAGGGATCCACAGTCTCCTTAACCCCATTTGTGCCCCACGGGTAACCTCTAATAAGCTAGAAAAGGTCCTCATACTGAGCTAAAACCAGAGCCATGTAGCCCTCACAGTTGTACTGTCAATCCCGGAGATTCTCTTACAGATAATTTCTCAAGATGCTAAAAATGACCTTTTTGTCGTTTAATGCTAAAACATTAATTAAGTCACAAGATCATGATCACAGAAAGAAAACCCAAGCTATAGTTGCCTTAAACTTGAGACCCTTCCTCTAGTTCAAATCTTCAATTGATAGCTCCTTGAATCATCCACGTAATTCTCACCGACAGGGCATGATCATAAAGCACCACACAAGCATCCAAATACAGACATGCACGACATACAAATAGAGCTAAATTAGAACAATACACCAATCGATGAAAATAGAAGTAGAAAATATTATAAATGTAATCTACTTATTGCTACGAACACGTGAGCAAAAATCACTCTAATCGGGTTTAAAACGTGAAAGTTATGCTAAAAATAAGGTTCAAATGGCATTTTTGTGAATGAACCAAATTTAATTTGAATTAATTTGAATAAAAACGAAATTCTCCTCTCTGTTGGACAGGGCATCCTATTGTTGAAAACTGCAGGGTCAAAAACGTAAGAAAATAGGACTAAAAGAAAATACTTTCGAATAGGAATGGACCGCGGGTTGATTTCGACGAAACCTAGGGGTTAAAGTGCAAAACGTGCACTGCCGGTCAGCGGTTTGACCCCGCAGCTGACTTGGCGTACCCGAAGGGGTATGTTCTAATCTCGTACGTCCATCACGAGATCGACGGCGCACCCAGCTCGGGGGCAAGTCCGGATGGTCGGACGGCGCTCTGCACGGTGGTGCGCCATGGCCGGCTCCACCGAGCTCGCCGGAGAGAAGCCAAACGGCGATTCTAGCCTTGGTTCGCCCCACTGGCTACTCCTACGCGCTGCGCACGGGCTCGCAAACTTGAGGGGTCCAACGACGAGGGCGAGGAACGCCACTGGATGGCAGCTCCGCGGCGGCGCCATTGCCGGCGGCCGCTGAGCTCGCGGACACAGCGATACAGAGCGAGGGAAGGGGAAATGAAGGCTCTGGGAGAGAGAGGAGGATACCGCGAGTCCGGCGGTGAGGTTCTCGGCGTCCAGAGAGAGGCCCCGAGATGCCCGGCGGCGCTCTGGAGTGAGAAAGCACCTCCAGTGAGCATGAAACCGAGAAATTCGTGATGAAAACGGGATGGAGATGGTACCTACGGTCGCGGTGTAACACTGCGATGCTCTGAGGCACCTCAGCCGCGACGATTGAAGCTTCGGTGATCAATTTTGATGGTGGCAGTGTACGCGTGCGAACAGAGAGCAAAAAGGGAGAGGGATGAGCTCGGCTGCAGGCTTTATAGGCGTCTAGGAGGGTCTTGAAGGGTCGTGGGTGGCTCCACCCATGCAAAGAGGCGGCCGGAGTGGGCTTTAAACGTGGCTGCAGCCGTTACCGAGAAGAGGAAGGAGTAGCGGCGCGGCTCTCGGCTGGAGGAAGGAGAAGAGGTGGCGCTGACGTGTGGGCTCGCAGTGCAGCGAGAGAGAGAGGGAGGGTCGCGCAGCGCTGTGGCCAAGCGGGCCGAGATGGGCCACGGCCTGCTCGCTGAGTGCGCACGCGCTTGGGAAGGGAAGGAAGAGAAGGTGGGCCGACTCGGGCTGGCGTGGGGCGGCCCACGCGCAAGCCCGAGGGAAAGAGGGAGTGAGAGAGCCTGCTGGGATGGGCTAGAAGTAGAGAAGGGTGAGGGAGAAAAAGAAAACAATTTTTATTTTCTTTTCCAAACCAAAGCAAACCAATTTCAAATAAAGTTTTGAAATTGTTTTCAAACGACTAGCCCTACACTCAAACAAATTTATATGCTCCAGCATGAGTGCAACAATCATGTTTCTAAAACTTACATTTGATTTTATTTAATCAAAAATTATTATTTGATCTAGGTTAAATGCAAGGAAAAACAAATTAAGTGCTCAATTTAAATTTTCAAATTTTTTGAGAAAATCATTTATTTCACTGCTCAATTTACAATCATAATTAAACCTTGAGAGATTTAAGGAAAATTCTAAAATTATTTATTTTGTTTAGTGTTTTCTATGCGCAACCCAAAATAGAATTTTTGGGGTGTGACAAACTACCCCCCTTAACATGAATCTCGTCCTCGAGATTCGGAAGGGTCTCGGATCCTGAGAGAGAAACTAATAAATCTTTTAACTTTTCACAACTTGCATACCGAACTTAAACACTTATGTCTCATGGTCACCACTGGTGTACAAAGTTTCCATTAAATGATTATTATTCACAATTGACCAGAGTCTATCTTGACTGCTAGCTCTTTTTTTTGGCTTGCAACTCAAAGAGATATGAAAACTCGATCTGCATTTGCTCCTCATCATCTATGTGGATATCCTTAGTGTGCACACCTTTAGAACATGTCATTGGCTTTCTCAGGTAGGAGTTGACAACCTTGATACGCAATTCTCTTCCCTGACGGTGCTGTTAAAAGCATTGTGCACTGGGTACCATGAATCACTCCCTTGTGCGCACGTAACCATCCATTACCCAGAACTATGGGATTATTAGGTGACTCTAACACAATGAGGGTTGCAGTGAAGTTTTCCTTGTTTATGACAAGACTGACGTTCGGGCATATCTGATCTGCATGTATTTCTCCCATTGGGGTACGAACAAGCAAAGGCCTCCTCGCGGGACAATTCACCATCTTGTACTTTTCCACTATGTCGGCGGAAATGAAAGAATGTGAAGCACTGGGGTCAAACCGCGCAAAAATTTGTAGTGAGCTTACTTGAATATAACCACCTACCACTTTGGTAGCTCCATGAATATTATTCCTATCCACATTGCTCAGTCTTCCATTGACATAGTTCCGCTGCACTGTGCTTCCTTGAGTAGGCTTCTTATGGGCTTTCCATTTTCGCTTTCGTCGTTGTGGATTCTGACTCGGTTCACTCTCAAATTGCTCTTCTACATTGTTGTTTTGATAGTGCTCAGCTTCATTGTTCTCATAACATCCTTGTTGGCAGTCCTTATGGATCATTTCTATGCTGCCAACTTAGACTAAAAAGAAGAAAGACAATCATATTCTAGCACATATGCCTTTACTACTAACAAGTTTCACTTGTTTCCCTAGTATTCATGTTTTGCAGGTTTAATGGTGTAACAAGTGGAAATGCACAAACTTCATGAAGAAAGCGCAAAAGCCAAAGATGTATTCAGCAATTGCGCAAACAAAAATAATAAAGAAGCCCACCTTCGATGCATATCTAGGCCTGATCGTAACCATAGGAGAGGTCCAGGTCTAGGGAAGAACCGACCACCAGAAGGCGGTGGCTAGATGGCACATCCAGGGGACCGATCGCCCCCAGGTGCGGCCGCCCCCTGGTGAGGCCTCCCGGGCCCAGTCTTCGGTGGTGGTGCTCTAGACGGTTTTCCAAAGGCGGTTTCACCTCCTTCCAAGTTTAGAGACACCAAACTGTCCTGGTTCAACTATAAATAGATGGTGCTATTTTCATTCAACACACACATCATTTTGGAGTCATCTACCTCACACCTCTCACTTGTATCTTTAGAGTAGTATTAGTAGTTTGTGAGCAAGGCAAGAGCTATCAAGGAGAGCTTGTCTCCTTGGAAGAAAATGATCATCTTGTTATGAATACAATTCGGTCTTCTTCCATGAGCAAGTTCTTATCATATTTATATGATCATGCATATGAACTAGAGCAAAGTTATGATCTTGTTATGAGCATAATATATAGACTAGAATATAGTTTATGTGTCATGTTCTTGACTTGTTCATCATCGTTCTTCATTGTTCATCGAATTAGTATGAATAGAGGAAGAACTAAGAATGATGTGATGGTTCGTCGTGCCTTCTTGGTTGCTCTTAACC
Source organism: Eremochloa ophiuroides (assembly GCA_038502445.1). Classification (NCBI taxonomy): domain Eukaryota; kingdom Viridiplantae; phylum Streptophyta; class Magnoliopsida; order Poales; family Poaceae; genus Eremochloa; species Eremochloa ophiuroides. The sequence continues at coordinate 26,943,016 of JAHLJS010000002.1, forward strand.
TAGCCTGTCAATCCGAAGGGTTGGGGTCCGCGGAGGTTAGGAGTTGTTTCCAAGTACGTGAGCATGGTGCTCAGGTATGCGGAGATCGGCGAATATGTCGGTATCCCACGGGCAGAGGGGTAGGTGGGCAGGTGGTGATAGCCCTGTCCATCCCTAGCACTTCCCCACGTTCGGATGTTGAAGTAGGAGTTCGTAAAGTCTCTATCGGCTGGCAGACCAGCTACGGGGATCTCCCTATCACCCCAAACTTAGTCCTGATACTGGAATTACTGATTAGATGTGTTGCTAGTAGTTCTTTGCATAATTATATATGATCAATGCCTGCTCAGTTAGTTATATTCTTTTATTCTTTATTTTTCCTTTTTATTCTTGAGGTTGACCCAGATGTGTGTCCACTATTCTTTTATTCTTTTTATTTTTCCATTTTATCCTTGAGGTTGACCCAGATGTGTGTCCAACCAGTGATCATGTTTACACCACGCTTGATGCATATTGCCCTCCTACGGGAAATTATAAATACAACACCCTTGAATACTCACGGGTTGAAATGCTACAATGATAGTTCTATGCGCTTGCAGAGTAATCTTACTTTTTACTGAGCTATCGATTGGCGTACCTAAGTACCATTACTTAAGAATTGTAATTCTTGTGCACCCCATGGCGCCGCGTCACAGTTTTGCATATCGTAAGTAATGACGGTTAGGAAGGCCAATCCGGCACTTCTAACTGCTATTACCAGACTGCATTACCTAGGCCGACGCCATTAAGGGCCAAGGGTTACCTTTCTGAAGTAATGGTGGTTGGGAATGTCAACTTACATTTCTAGTATTATTATTAATGACAGACTCATAGTCTATCTTTAGTAGTGATGCTAAGAAACACCAACAAGCATTTCTGGCGCTGTTGCTGGGGATGGACTTTTAGTCTATCTTTTGTAACGACGTTAAGAAATGCCAACAAGCATTTCTGGCACCGTTGCCGGGGATGGACTTTTAGTCTATATTTTGTAACGACATTAAGAAATGCCAACAAGCATTTCTGGCGCCGTTGCCAGGGAGGGCAAAAACATCTAAGCTGGCATAAACATCGATTGCATAATAAAGCATTGGTAGACGTAGTTTAAATAGGCTAACTTCGCTGTTTTCTTCCTCTTTTTATTGGAATGAAAACAGGATAGTGTATGAGCGGTTTTGCTCTGCCGAACAATTTCACCAGTAATCCGGAAGCACTCCTAAGGAAGAAAAGGTCTCGTACCGCTTCTTCCTCTGCTACCTCATCCGTAGACGAACTAGTCACTCTCGCACCATCCGCCACTACCGCTATGGCCAAGACACTCCGTGACTACTCCACTCCCGTTGTTGCCAACGTGCCCGTTGGGCCCGCTGTCAATGTGGGAGATGGAAATTTCGAGATCCGTACGGGCCTTATTTCGATGGTGCAGGCGAGTCAGTTCTGTGGCTTGCCAAGTGAGGATGCAAATGCTCACTTGCAACACTTCCTTGAGCTGTGCGACACCATTGTCATCAAGAATATCACACAGGACAGCATCAGACTCCGCTTGTTTCCTTTCTCCCTCACAGGGAAAGCGAAGCAATGGTTCTACCAAAACAAGGAAGTCGTTAACACGTGGGACAAATGTTCCACGGCGTTCCTCTCCAAGTTCTTCCCCATGTGCAAGACCAGTGCTCTAAAGGGAAAGATTTCAAACTTCCAGCAATCTTCGCTAGAGTCCATCCCCGAAACATGGGAAAGGCTTCAGGAATACATCCGAGCCTGTCCTTATCATGGAATGGAAGATTGGCTCGTGCTCCAAAACTTCTATGAAGGCCTCATGGCCATGTCAAAAGGGCACGAAGATGCCGCAGCTGGAGGTGCATTCCTCTCCCTCACCATCGCGGATGCAACTGCACTCATTGAGAAGATGGTGGCTAACCAGAGTTGGGGTGAAGGAAGAAAAACACAAAAAGGCACGCATACCGTGAAAGAGACGGACTTGCTAGCCGCAAAAATAGACTTACTGATGCAGAAGCTGGACGATCGTGCCACCAACCCTATCATGAGTACCATCCAGGCCATGGATTCACACATGACGTGTGAAGTCTGTGGGAACGTTAGCCACTCGGGGAACAACTTCCCCGAAACCCAAGAAGAAGCTTCATACGTCAATAATGGGTTTCGCCAACCTCAGCAAGGTAATAACGGGTGGAACAACCAACACCGCTTGCAAGGTAATAATTTCAATTCAAGTTACAATTCAAACCAACCTTCCTTAAAAGACCTCGTGTTAGGACAAGCTAAGATCAATGAAAATCTGACCAAAAAGCTGTCTTTCAACGATAAAATTTTGAAAATATAAATGCAAAGCTTGAAACTCTGTCTTCTTCTATTCAAAATCAAGCAAGTTTTAACAAAATAACAGAAACCCAAATGGCTCAAATAGCTGCTTCTATCCCTGTCAACAATACGGGAAAAATCCCGGGGCAACCCGAGGCTTCTCCCGAGTTTGTTCATGCAGCTACAGAGCAATAAAGGAAGAAGAGTCTTGCCAACGGACTGTAAACGTTGAGTCCTTGCCGTAGGTCATCGGCAGTTATCTAAAAATAAATAAATATAAAGAAATAAATAAATATCTGAAGGGGCCCACACCATCTTTCAAGCTTGGGGGAGGAGTCCCCACTCAGGTATTGTATCTTATCCTTTTGAAAAAATATATATATATAAATATATATACTTATGTAATTTATATTTCATGCATTTAAAAAGAGTTTTCCTCTTTCTAGTTTTTTAAAACTCTATTTTTAATCCAAAATAAACTCTTCTCCAAAAATTCTATAAAAATTATTCTTAGAAAGTTTAGATTTTGTTATATCTAAACCTTATTTTTTTATTAATTTTTGAAAATCAAAAAGTTTCAAATAAATTTGAGGAAAATCAAAATCTGGGGCAAAATTCCGAATGGGAGTCATTCGTAACCGGCTACATCTTGGGGGTAGCCGTTAGAGCGAGCTGTAAAAAGACGGGACAGAACCGGCCCCGCCAGGGGACCGGCCGGTCCCAGGGGCGACCGCCCCCTTCCCAACGGCTCTGCGGCGCGGCCTTTTGCCAACGGCTACTATCCGTTGCAAGGAGCACTCCCCCGCCTGCGATTAAGTCTATAAATACCAGGATCGTGGGTAGAGCTCCTCACCCCTCTCACACTCATATTCTTTCACTCCCTCCATCACTCTCTTTCTCCACCACTCTCCAAATACTTTCCACAAAGTTCAAGTGCAAGAAAATTCTGCAAGAACCTCTTGCATTTTCCACCACAAAGCAAGATCCTGTGCTAGCTCACTCACCATGAGTGGGATCAGAGGTCGGATTTCCGGCATGTTCTGGAAAGACCGTCGCTCTCATGGAGAGTCTAGCCAAGGCGCCCCCACAAGTGAGGAGAGCCCGCTGCATGAAGAAGAGGAGGCGCCAAGAGGCCACGCCATCAACGAGACCGACTCCCCCTTCATCGACTTGGAGAGCGAGCGGGAGATGCAAGCATACAACCTCCTCAAGGGACGCGAGTTCCTGCATACACCGGCCTTCGACCCACACTTTCTCCAGCAGACAGGTATGAGCGTCGAATTTAATACCATTTTCGAAAATGTTGGTTGGAGCCAAGTTGCCCCTGTACACGAACTTGGATCTCGTCTTTTGACCATCCAAGTCTTGGGCACTCTATAAATTGTCGATTATGCTATTACTTTCCGTTGCTTTGGAAAAGAGCATAGTCTTTATTGGAAGGATTTTGCTACCCACTTAGGCTTTCATGAGCGATGCTCTGTTGACTTGGGTTTTTCTCTCTCGGGTTATCATCGTCATACTTTTTGGCACTTGATAACCGGACAAAATATGATTGGAAAATTCCAACCTAATATCAACAACATCCATCACCCTACTTTAAGGTTTATGCTTAAGTGGATTGCTAATTCCTTCTTTCCTAGAGAAGACACGCATCATGCTTATGATATTGAGTTGAAGATGCTTTATCCCGTGCTTAAAAAGATTAAAGTCGCTCCTGTCTATGATATTGTTAAGCATTGGTTGAACTCTTTCAAAACTTCTACACCTATCATGTGCACTTCACTCATCACTCGTCGTGCCGCTAGTATTGATCCTCATGGTGCTAATACTATTGTTTATTTCTCCACTCCTCGCATTATGCTCAATGAGTTTTATTTCGTGCAAGCCCATACTTTAAAACGTGACGAATCGGGACAGAATTTGGTATTTTATTTTCCGGGATATATAAACAAGATACCGTTACCTAACCCGGATCTCGCTTTATATAAATCCCCATCTCTCTCCTTCGACCTTGTTAAGAAGGAAGAAGCACGCAAGAGTTCTGTTTCGCGCAGGAGATCACGAAGGAGAGGAGTACAGGAGGAAAAGTCTGCACCATCCGTACAGCCTACACCATCGGCCATGCCCACCATGACACCAGGGGTGGGATGGTCCCCTGTCATGTCTACACCCGGGTTCACCCCTGGGTATGGATATGGTATGGGACACATTCCTCACCCTCACGGGGCTGGAGGGTCAGGGTGGCAACACTCACACGAGGTAGGAGGATCAAGGCAGCAAGAGCATGTGCATTCCTCAGATTCTGAAGGCATTCCACCTCCACTTCACCCACAGCCGGTCACACTAGAGATTCTCAACACACGCATGGGAGGACTAGAGCTACAAAACAGGCAGATCCAAGGTACGCTCAATACTCACATCCAAACTGCCACTCAATGGCATGAGCAGTACCAGCAGCACTTTGTGGACCTCGAAGATGCGAACCGGCGACGGCACGAGGCACAGATGACCTACCTTCGGTCTATGGGACAATTCCCGGGACCTAGGCCTTGAACTATCTTGTGGGAGGAGACCCCACAGAGGTAACATGTATCTTTAAAATTTCTTGCACTTTATTTCTCGCACTTTTAAATTCTGCAATTTTATTTCCTTATTAAAAAATATATATATAATAATAATAATAAATAAAATAAAATATTCCACTCCCGTATGTGCTAATATATGTTAGTTTCTCTTCTGTTGAAATGATGAATAGTTGCTCTGTCTATAATTCGTTTGTGCCTAAAGTTATAACTTAGTATTCGTCAAGATTTAAGTTTGGCTAAAAATGTCCCATTCTGAGAACTTGAAATCTTGTAGGTTGCAATTGCAAGATCCTTTTTCTAAGTTGTTGCAAGATATGAGATGGTACAAATAGACTTTGCTATGACTTTGTGCTAAGAGAAACCTGGCATCCGGAGTTTTCTTTTCAAAAATTCAAAAATCAAAAGTTCCCCAATGATTATGAAATACCTACCAAGGCCATATGACATGCTCTACTTTTGCAAAACCTTAGTCATATGCTGCTTGCGGAACTTTGAGTCGAGTCAAAAAACTGAGACCTAGTGAGATTATAGTCATCCACCCATGATTGAGATTCACGTACACCCACCAAATAAAGCCAACTCTCACCCTAAGAGTTGCGCACAACATGCACCCTTCCATCCACAAAAGTAAAAATTTACGCCAACTCTTACCCGGAGAGTCGCGCACCCGTCATACAAAATTTTCACTCCTTGCATTCGCCATCATGACATCTCTCCATCCATGAGTTTCCATACGTCAATAAAAAAGATATGGGCTATGTAAAAAAAGAAGAAGAAGAAGAAGAAAAGGAAAAAAAAGAGAAAACCAAGGGGCATGAGAAAACAAACGGGAAAGAAAATCCAAATACCCGTTCAAAAAAAAGAGAGAGAGAGAATGATCTTTCTATAGCCCATATCTCTCCAAAAGACTTTGTTCCATCCAATAAAAGAGAGTCATGATGTATGGAGTGCCAAAAAAAGTTTTATTAGAGATAGGTTTCCACCATACTTATATTCCACACACTTGCACATCTCAATCAAAATGTATGACTTGTATCTTCTTATGGTCCGGTCTTTGACTCAGCAATACAGGTGATGTAAGTATGCCCACATACCTACCTAAAAACTCCACTCTTAGCCTTAGTAGTAGGATTTTAAGGCAACACTACAATGCCTTTGGTGAGGTAATCATACACATTGAGCGATTAAGAGAATCATTTGAGGAACTTGTTTTATCTTACAAAAATTCATAAAACCTCCGGATAGAAGGTCTATCAAAGAATGAATGATTAGTGAATCTGTTATAACCATTCTGTCTTGCAACCACTCAAGAAATTGGAGAAGCTACAAGCCCCATGAGAAATCAAGGTAAAGAGTGGATACAATGCCAACCTATTTAAATCACGAATGAATACTTTGTTATAGGCATGGCACTTATGAATTATATCAGCATCGTAGCAACTCCTGATCAACAACCATACTTAGCTATTTGCTCGGGATGAGCAAAGGTTAAACTTGGGGGTCTTGTTGGCAGTCCTTATGGATCGTTTCTATGCTACCAACTTAGACTAAAAAGAAGAAAGACAATCATATTCTAGCACATATGCCTTTACTACTAACAAGTTCCACTTGTTCCCCTAGTATTCATGTTTTGCAGGTTTAATGGTGTAACAAGTGGAAATGCACGAACTTCATGAAGAAAGCGCAAAAGCCAAAGACGTATTCAGCAATTGCGCAAACAAAAATAATAAAGAAGCCCACCTTCGATGCATATCTGGGCCTGATCGTAACCACATGAGAGGTCCAGGCCCAGGGAAGAACCGACCACCAGAAGGCGGTGGCCAGATGGCACATCCAGGGGACCGACCGCCCCCAGGTGCGGCCGCCCCCCTGGTGAGGCCTCCCGGGCCCAGTCTTCGGTGGCGGTGCTGTAGGCGGTTTCCCAAAGGCGGTTTCACCTCCTTCCAAGTTTAGAGACGCCAAACCGTCCGAGTTCAACTATAAATAGATGGTGCTCTTTTCATTCAACACACATATCATTTTGGAGTCATCTACCTCACACCTCTCACTTGTATCTTTAGACTAGTATTAGTAGTTTGTGAGCAAGGCAAGAGCTATCAAGGAGAGCTTGTCTCCATGGAAGAAAATGATCATCTTGGTATGAATACAATTCGGTCTTCTTCCATGAGCAAGTTCTTATCATATTTATATGATCATGCATATGAACTAGAGCAAAGTTATGATCTTGTTATGAGCATAATATATAGACTAGAATATAGTTTATGTGTCATGTTCTTGACTTGTTCATCATCGTTCTTCATTGTTCATCGAATTAGTATGAATAGAGGAAGAATTAGGAATGAGGTGATGGTTCGTCGTGCCTTCTTGGTTGCTCTTAACCTAGCCTGTCAATCCGAAGGGTTGGGTCCGCGGAGGTTAGGAGTTGTTTCCAAGTACATGAGCACGGTGCTCAGGTATGCGGAGATCGGCGAATATGTCGGTATCCCACGGGCATAGGGGTAGGTGGGCAGGTGGTGACAGCCCCGTCCATCCCTAGCACTCCCCCACGTTCGGATATTGAAGTAGGAGTTCGTAAAGTCTCTATCGGCTGGCAGACCAGCTGTGGGGATCTCCCTATCACCCCAAACTTAGTCCTGATACTGGAATTACTAATTAGATGTGTTGCTAGTAGTTCTTTGCATAATTATATATGACCAATGCCTGCTCAGTTAGTTATATTCTTTTATTCTTTATTTTTCCTTTTTATCCTTGAGGTTGACCCAGATGTGTGTCCACTATTTTGAAATCATGTTTTATTCCTGTTTACTCTATGCCTACCATTGCACTCAATAAGTGATCATGTTTACACCACGCTTGATGCATATTGCCCTCCTACGGGAAATTATAAATACGACACCCTTGAATAATCACGGGTTGAAATGCTACAATGATAGTTCTGTGCGCTTGCAGAGTAATCTTACTTCTTACTGAGCTATCTATTGGCGTACCTAAGTACCATTACTTAAGGATTATAATTCTTGTGCACCCCACGGCGCCGTATCACAGTTTTCCATATCGTAAGTAATGACGGTTAGGAAGGCCAATCCGGCACTTCTAACTGCTATTACCAGACTGCATTACCTTGTCCGGTGCCATTAAGGGCCAAGGGTTACCTTTCTAAAGTAATGGTGGTTGGGAATGTCAACTTACGTTTCTAGTATTATTATTAAGGACAGACTTTAGTAATGATGCTAAGAAACACCAACAAGCATTTCTGGCGCCGTTGCCAGGGATGGACTTTTTGTCTATCTTTTGTAACGACGTTAAGAAATGCCAACAAGCATTTCTGGCACCGTTGCCGGAGAGGGCAACAACATCTAAGCTGGCATAAACATCGATTGCATAATAAAGCATTGGTAGACGTAGTTTAAACAAGCTAACTTCGCTGTTTTCTTCGTCTTTTTATTGGAATGAAAACAGGATAGTGTATGAGCGGTTTTGCTCTGCCGAATAATTTCACCAGTAATCCGGAAGCACTCTTAAGGAAGAAAAGGTCTCGTACCGCTTCTTCCTCTGCTACCTCATCGGTAGACGAACCGGTCACTCTCGCTTGAAAAGGCATCAACACGTGACATCAAGGCACTACCCCCCTTAAAAAAATCAACTAGGGGCACCGAAGGGTATCATGCACCTCCTTTTGAGTGGGTTAACTATCATCACATACTCTTAATGATCCCACCAAACTCATGGGCATAGGTTATAGTAGGAAAACTGAAGTTTTCTTGTGGCCATAAAAACAGTAGCACAGTAAAATAGCTATAACTGAAGTTCTATTAAACAAGTTGCATCTTATACCATCGGAAAGCTGATTAAATCCTCTACAACTTTTGTGTAGATCACTTTTGTAGATTCTACAGTTAAGGTGGTCAAAACCGTGCTTACCCATCGCTGTTCCAGATTCTAAGCTGCATAGTCGTGTCGTCTTGTGATTTCCATAAATCACAAACCAAAATAGCTATCAAGGTATTTCTTGTGCCGATTGAAAGATAAGGACGTCTACCGTTGCCCAGAATTCTCTTGTGATTTTTGGTCATCCAAGTTCAGAGCTGACGAAGACAGGTTGCTCCAAAGAGATAGAATAGAGGGAGCAAGAGAGAGAGAACCCCAACTATTTATTTCACAAGATCATCACACTCATTACAAAGATCCAAATCAAGCATAGTCACTAGAACAATATATCAAACATTCAAAGGTTCACAAGACACACAAACTCGATGGGACTCAACTTTCGCTACTAATGTTTTTATTACCAAGAGGAACACAACTCCTATTTCTTAAACACGGTGTAGCCTCATGGGCTTCAGGGATGGCACGCCTTGTGTTGGTGTAAATGTGAAACATTCTTCACTTCTTCATCCCATCAAGAGCTTCCTTCGAGGTTCAAACTCTTTATATGTAATTGTCCAACCATCTATGCATACTTCATAGGGATAAGTCATAGCTTGAGGGGCTTCTGACTCTTTAAGTTCTAGACTTTTCTGACTAGGGATTGACAATGTAGTAGAGCTCATGTGTGGGTTGTTCTCCAATAGTGGTTCTGTTGAGGTTGCCTTTCTCTCCTTATCCACATTGTCCTCACAATTTGGGTTCATATTGTTTTCCTTGTTGTTTAGCTTTCTTTGGAGACAGGGAAGGTCATAATGTTTATAACATTGACATTGATCATGGATTTGAAACACCTTGTGGCAAGCACTTTCAACTTGATTGACCTCATTCTTTTCAGGCAGAGGTGGATTACCCTCATACTCTATTATTCCTCTCAACAGTGTCGTTAGAAACAGTGATCGCTGACCATTCTGGATCACTCCCTTGTGAGAAGATAACCATCCCATCCCTACGATAACATCAAAGTCCTTTAACTCCAAAACATTAAGATTTGCCTTGAAGTTCACTCCTTTTATGTCAATATCAACTTTTGGGCACACATAATCCGCCTTTAATTCTCCTCCCGGAGTGCCAACTATTATGGTTTTCCATGCCGGAAGCATCATAATCTTATGATCTTTCACATATTTCTTGGATATGAATGAATGTGTAGCTCTAGGGTCAACCTTCTTAGCTTTCTAAGCAGTAATCATATCCACATGGTTCAATCTGCCCATGATATAGTTTTGCTTCACTTTATTGCCTTGCACCTGCTCCTTGTCAACCTTTTGGAATTGCGACGGTGGTTGCTGGTTGTGATTTTGTGACAAGCATAGTTGAGAATACCCATGCGTCATTCCTTCATGAACTTGACTTTGCATACCAGATAACTTCATCATGTTGGATGGAACAAGGGACGCCATGGCTTGATCTTGAGATTCAACACGGTCAGTCTTCTCGTTGCTAATCATCTATTTAGGTAGATGGAAGAGAATTAGAATAGAAGCAAAGTCTTGTCATAAAAGAGGGGGCCAAAGTGAGCATAACTTTTTAGAAAATACCACGGTTAGAAAGAAGCAAGAAATAGGCAAGAATGAACACATGCTAATCGTACCAGTACTAACTAAGCATGCGTCCTATAGTCAGTATTGCTTTGATACCAATTTGTCACACCCGGTTTTAAGGATAAAACCAGATGCACACCATATGTGAGCCCAGGAAGTCAAATCACACATATGGCTACAAATATGAGGTAATATCAAAAGACAATGCTAAAATATATAACGTAGAAATATTAAAGGATACAACCTTAAGAAACTAACAGTGGAAAGACACTCCAATCTTCAAGTGTAGACGCCAACTCCACAGGGACACAACTAACTGGTTGATCTCAAGCCTAACACCTCCAAACTCTACAAAACTGATAACCACCTGAGGTGTGGGGAGATAGCAAGGGTGAGTCCATGTCGAACTCCGCAAGTATAGCAACAAGGTAGTGATCCAATAAACTCATGATCAATGTAACATAAATACTGTAGAGCATAAAACGGTAAAAATGAGCATATTAGCAATCAAAAGTAACCATCTTAAATGTAAGGATTCTAAGGCCGCTCGTATCCTTGAGCAAGGCTAGTATACCAGTTTAATAAACTCTGCGCAGAGGTGTACACTTTTACAGTGAGCCGTGGTTTACCCTTTTGCCCGAGGTGATCAGCCTCTTAGCCCACTACTAAGCAAGGCCGACAGGGTTCACTATGAAGCCTTTCAAAGGTTTGTCTAACAAGTTAGGGCCGCTAGGTTTCATTAGTCAGTCTGTGTGATACAACCTGTCCAGGGATCCACAGTCTGCTTAACCCCATTTGTGCCCCACGGGTAACCTCTAACAAGCTATAAAATGTCCTCATACTGAGCTAAAACCAGAGCCATGTAACCCTCACAATTGTACTGTCAATCCCGGAGGTTCTCTTACAGATAATTTCTTAAGATGCTAAAAATGACTTTTTATCGTTTAATGCTAAAACATTAATTAAGTCACAAGATCATGATCACAGAAAGAAAACCCAAGGTATACTTGCCTTAAACTTAAGACCCTTCCTCTAGTCCAAATCTTCAATTGATAGCTCCTTAAATCATCCACATAATTCTCACCGACTGGGCATGATCATAAAGCACCACACAAGCATCCAAATACAGACATGCACGACATACAAATATAGCTAAATTAGAATAATACACCAATCAATGAAAATAGAAGTTGAAAATATTATAAATGTAATCTACGTATTGCTACGAACACGTGAGCGCAAAAATCACTCTAATCGGGTTTAAAACGTGAAAGTTATGCAAAAAATAAGGTTCAAATGGCATTTTTGTGAATAAACCGAATTTAATTTGAATTAATTTGAATAAAAACTAAATTGTTCTCTTTGTTGGACGGCGCGTCCTATTTTTGAAAACTGCAGGGTCAAAAACGTAAGAAAATAGGACTAAAAGAAAATACTTTTGAATAGGAATGGACTGCGGGTTGATTTCGGCGAAACCTAGGGGTTAAAGTGCAAAAGATGCATTGCCGGTCAGCGGTTTGACCCCGCGCCTGACTTGGCGGCCACGTGGCACGCTGGGGTTGGTGCGGTGCACCACGCGTGCTGCGGACTCGCTCACGTGGACGCTGTGGACCTAGTCCATGGTCCACCGTGGACCGATTACATACCCGAAGGGGTATGTTCTAATCTCGTACGTCCATCACGAGATCGAAGGCGCACCCGGCTCGGGGGCAAGTCCGGATGGTCGGACGGCGCTCTGCACGGTGGTGCGCCATGGCCGGCTCCACCGAGCTCGCCGGAGAGAAGCCAAACGGCGATTCTGGCCTTGGTTCGCCCCACTGGCTACTCCTACGCGCTGCGCACGGGCTCGCGAACTTGAGGGGTCCAACGGCAAGGGCGAGGAACGCCACTGGATGGCAGCTCCACGGCGGCCGCTGAGCTCGTGGACACAGCGATACAGAGCGAGGGAAGGGGAAATGAAGGCTCTGGGAGAGAGAGGAGGATACCGCGAGTCCGACGGTGAGATTCTCGGCGTCCAGAGAGGCCCCGAGATGCCTGGCGGTGCTCTGGAGAGAGAAAGCACCTTCGGTGAGCATGAAACCGGGAAATTCGTGATGAAAACGGGACGGAGATGGTACCTACGGTCACAGTGTAACACTGCGATGCTCCGAGGCAACTCACCCGCGACGATTGAAGCTTCGGTGATCAATTTTGATGGTGGCAGTGTACGAACAGAGAGCAAAAAGGGAGAGGGGTGAGCTCGGCTGCAGGCTTTATAGGCGTCTAGGAGGGTGTTGAAGGGTCGTGGGTGCTCCACCCATGCAGAGAGGCGGCCGGAGTGGGCTTTAAACGTGGTTGCGGCCGTTACCGAGAAGAGGAAGGAGTAGCGGCGCGGCTCTCGGCTGGAGGAAGGAGAAGAGGTGGCGCTGACGTGTGGGCCCGCAGTGCAGTGAGAGAGAGGGAGGGTCGCGCAGCGCTGTGGCCAAGCGGGCCGAGATGGGCCGCGGCCTGCTCGCTGAGTGCGCACGCGCTTAGGAAGGGAGGGAAGAGAAGGTGGGCCGACTCGGGCTGGCATGGGACGGCCCACGCGCAAGGCAGAGGGAAAGAGGGAGTGAGAGAGCCTGCTGGGCTGGGCTAGAAGTAGAGAAGGGTGAGGGAGAAAAAGAGAACACTTTTTATTTTCTTTTCCAAACCAAAGCAAACCAATTTCAAATAAAGTTTTGAAATTGTTTTCAAACGACTAGCCCTACACTCAAACAAATTTATATGCTCCAGCATGAGTGCAACAATCATGTTTCTAAAACTTACATTTGATTTTATTTAATCAAAAATTATTATTTGATCTAGGTTAATTGCAAGGAAAACAAATTAAGTGCTCAATTTAAATTTTCAAAATTTTTGAGAAAATCATTTATTTCACTGCTCAATTTACAAACATCATAATTAAACCTTGAAAAATTTTAGGAAAATTCTAAAATTATTTATTTTGTTTAATGTTTTCTATGCACAACCCAAAATAGAATTTTTGGGGTGTGACGAAATTGATTTCAGTGCATAATGCTTCCAACATGGAGACCCTCCTTAACTTGCTGCATTTGCCACTCTCCCAAACAGCTTTTCAACAACAACAAATGCAAATTGTGGAGAATTACCTAGCACAGCTAAACTTGACAAGTGAAAAGGATAAATAGCACTTTGGTGGTGGATCGATTAAGTTTTCTTCCTCCACAATATACAACAAATTGATGCCACACCCTGCTGTACATCCTGCATTCAAATGGATATGGTCAAACCCCTGCCAACCAACAAACATAAGGTGTTCTTTTGGTTACTCCAAAAAGACATGCTAAGTACTAGGAACATCCTCAGAAGAAGAAACAAGGCCATTCAGGATTACAATTGTGTGCTCTGTAATCTCTCAGCAGTGGAAACTATTGAATACATTTTCCTAAACTAGGGGTTAACATCTTGGTCTCCAGCAAACTGTTAGATGTCATCTCTTCCCTCAAATCGCAGCTTCATTCTGAGTTTTCCATGGTTGCAATCACACTGATTTGTTGGACAACCTGGATAGTTAGAAATGACTTCATTTTCAAAGGGACACAGCCAAATATTCAGAGCTGCAAAATAAAATTCTACATCGAGCTTGGACTAGTTCAACATCGAGTAAAGCAAAGCTTGGAATCAATCTTCGAACTATGGAGTGCCAATCTAACTTCAGAATTCTGACATCTTCTTCTTTTATTTTCTTTGTTTCTTTTCCGGTTGCATAATCTTCTTATTCTCTCTCTCATCTCTACTTTTGCTTGTAACTATGTTTGAAACCTCTAATTTTTAATTAAATCTCCTGTAGGGGCCAAGGCCCCTCTGTTGACGGTAGTTATCTATCATTATTATCCATCAACTAAACATGAATCAAGGGCACAAAACAATCCACAACATAGTTATATGGTTTGATTCTAACAAGTTCCACGAGTTTTGGTGTTCTCACTTGTTTTACAGGGTATAAAGGAATATACAATTTTTCATTGACTAAAATTACCTCAAATATGAAATTGGAGTTCACCATTGCGTAGAGCTCGTCGAGACGATCAAAACGGATATATTACTTGCTATTTTTGGAGTCCGGAATAAAAATATATGGATTTTACAAACACTGGAAGATTTTAGAACATGAGCTGCGGGATTAATTAAGGGCTGCGGGATTAATTGGGCCTAAATCAGAATATGGCCCATTAAGGCCTATGTGCACTTAAATGAGACATGGTGTAAAGGTTTAGTACCACATCGCTTGCTCAAAGTGGAGGAGGGGAGGGCCGCCCCCTATATATAGAGCCCCAGGGACCCTCTAGGCACCATCCCTTTCATTATTATAATTCATATTCTCTAGTTAGGGCTTGAATGGAGAGGTGTCCCATTGAAGGATAACCTCTCTCCAATGTAGTAGATTAGTTCTAGTTGAGAGTTAGGGAGAGTGGAGCCATGCTCGGGTTCTAGAAGAGTCTTCTGAGGTCTGGTATGACTTGTAACGTATCTCTGTAAGACTTATGCTTTTATATATTCATCTTCTCTATTTACTTATATGATTTATTATGTGATTGGTTAGTATAGTTGTTATACTTTAGCATAGGTTCTCCGCTCGCATTGAGTGCTCTAGTTTTCATATGGGATTAGAGTAGTAATTAATAGTGTAGACATGGTGTCTACACTAGAGGTTACCTGAGATTGCACTCAACCTTACGAATAGTTGTGGTAGCCCCAGGAGGTGACAGCCCTGATGGCTGACGTATTTCACCTCATGTAGGTTGATGATTGTAGGACCGTAGTCAGAGCTTCCTAGTCCCATTCTCATCTCAGTCTGAGACTAGTGTTCTGATGTCCCAAAGTGCTATTGTGTGATTTTCTATCTAACTATCGTTCAGTTATCTTAGAACCCAAGTAATAGAGAAGTATCTAGGAACCTTGAACTCTCCTATTGTCCTCTCAACTTAGCTAGACTACTCATTTATCTTACAAGTGATTATTGTGCATAACTCCTATTATTTATCACTTACCTTCACTATAGTCTAGTTGGTGTATTAAGTTAGTAGATACATGATGGTACCTATCGGATTCTTTAACCATTGTTTTTCTGTGGTAAAATATAAATAACGATACTCTAGAATACTCTCGGGTAAAAGCTACAATGGTATTCAGTGCGCTTGCGAAATCTTTCATATTCTATTTGCACTTATTAAATACCAACAAGCTGTTTGGCGTCGTTGCCGGGGAAGCAATTGGCATAAGAGTTTGATAGTGATCTTGATGTCTGCTAATTTAGTGTACCACTAGATTTAGTAGGATTACCCCTGTTCTGTTGAGTTGTGGAATAAGACAGGACAACAGAAGCCATTTTGACCTTCCGGGAAGTTTCCACATGACAAGAAGAAACATTGAAGAGCCCAGGGTGCCTAAACATTCAAGATTCATCAACAATGGAATCCTGCCATCCAACAGGTTTGCACACACACATATATATATCATTCTAACCCTGTGTGGATTGGAGAAGAAGGTCGTCGTTACAAGAATTCAAATCACATCTCAAGTGACGAAAATAGAAGCTGCACTATGCACAAATCTGGTAAGTATGATCAAGAAAGGTGAGAAATTCTTGCTTATGGACTTTAAATTTTTTGAGTAGTTATCTTTTAATTTCTTGCATCCCATAGCATATTTACTTTAATCCATGCATCGACACTATTTAGTTTATGTTCCCTCATATCAAATCCATAGCATATTCAGTTCTTGCATACATCCGTACCACTTGCATATTAAAAAGAAAAAATATCCCTCACTATGATCATACGCTTTCGTCTCTATTTTTGAGTAAATCTTCGTAATGCTTTCATGCTTCCATTTTTTGTTTGGAAGTACTCGACATACCTCCATAGGCTTTTAAATTAAACGTGGTGCTTAGGTTAAAGAGCCTGCCTTTGTCAAATTAGACATGGAGTCTGGTTTGGGTATTGAACTAAAAATTGATAGTGTAGACATTGGATATTTTGTTGGACTAACCCCTACAGAAGGTTTCAAATTCAATCTGGGACAGTCCCGAGACGAACTCATATAAAAGATGAATCACGGCGTGTGCTGAACTCCAACAACTTTGCACGAAGAAGACACATCAGCTCATCCTTCATATAGGGCAGAACTGTAAGTATCAAAGTTTATTCACTTTGTCTTTTACTATAAGTTACCTTTGCCTCGAACCATGTTAGAATGTAGCAAACTAATAAAAAATGCAAAAAAAAAATCTATGCTAAAATAAACCTTTAATAATCTTTTGTTAGCATAGATAAAAAAGGGACAACAACCCATATTTTAAATTTGTTGCAATCCTTCGGTATGTGCCCACTAACATTTTGCAGGAATGAATAAAAGCTATTCCTGTCAATGATTTGGGATGAACCTGCCGAAGACCAAGGCACCACTACAAGAAGTGGATAAACTTGATGGATCATGAGCATCATCAAAGGCAGCCTAACCTTGAGCATTCCCAAGGCTTAAGCTAGGATGATGATCGCAACCAAGGCACAATTTCTGCCGTATGGCCAAACCTTTGCCTGCTCTCATCATCTTCGAGGATAGCAACTCATATGCTGTTGGCACAGACCAAGATGATGAGATGCCACTACATCATAGTGCGCATCTCCCACACCTCATTTGCCAGTGGTGGTCTGTCGGTGATGTCTCGTGAAGCCATGAACAACTATGGTCGCCGGACGACATCCCTAAGTCATTGGAGATGAAGCACTCACACAAACCAGGACAATCAAAGCTAAACTAGAGTATGCATCTCCAATGATCATCAACCCATCAACCAAGAGTCAATGAAGAAGCATGTTACTATCCACATCAACGTCTCCTGGATCAGATGGTGCACAAGAATGAGAGGTCCTGCTCAAGCACAAAGAAGCCTTTCTAACAAGTAATTCGGATCAAGACAATCTCACGAAGCATCCCAAGAAGGCGCAACAAGTGTTGAGTAGAATTGCATCAAGACATAAGGTGACATGAAGTAAGGCCCTTGTGAAATTCAAGCAGACACCATGGTGATGCCAGGGCACTTAAAAGAGCAAGCTTGGGGGATATTCACTTTTTCCTCATTAATAAGACAAGATTCGGGGGAGCTCTCTCCCCAGTATCCATCGCAACACAAGGGTGCGAAAAAGGAGAGAAACAACCAAGCTTAGGAGGAGCACTTCTCACTTAAGAGGATCAATGCAACATTTTGTAGAAGTGGCTCTACCTGCCCTTGCCGATCGGTTGAAGCACAAGGAAGGAAGACTGACTCCTCTAAAAATGATCCAACTATGCTCTTCCTCCTCTCAAGCTTCTGAAGAAAAACAGAAAGACGACATGACAAAAGAATGAGAAAGGAAGAGTGCAATGTAGGAGGCAAACTCATGGACAAGATGTACAACTAACTGAGCTTCTACAAAGTGTTACAGTGCCATCAAAGTTCAATAATGAAGGTAACATTTGAAGATCAAGAAGGAGACACTGTCATCCCAACATCAGAAGAACCAGCCACCCAAGGATGGAGTGATGAGACTCCTACATCAGAAGATCTACATCAGAAGAGAAGAGTGAGAAAGAAGAGCTATGAAGGATGAAACTCCAACCTCAGCGTCAACATCAACTTCACCAACCCGAAAGGAATGGAGAAAGAAGGAGTCACCGTCCAGCTCATCATCGAAAGTGCAACCAGGGTCACCATCTCAATCCAATGATGCACCCGACAAGGAATGAATAGACAAGGAGTCCTGTTCGGAGGACTATAAACCACCGAGCCTTTGCCAAAAGGTAAACTTGGTACCTATCCATATTTACTTTTCAGCATTGCATTAGTATCGTAGTAATTGCATATTTGCCTTTCTACATTAAAAAGAAAATAAAAATATTTATTGCTTTGCATAATAAAATCTAAAAGCCTCATGTGACTAATCTTGTGGCATAACTCACCAAGACTATTCACTGTGGTGGCACAAAAATAATTTGTGTCTAGAATATACTTCTGCATTCATAAAACTAAAAACACCAAAAATATGTGGGCACATGAAGGTCCACACTTTTTAGGAAAAAAACCAAAAATATGTGGGCACATGAAGGTCCACCCACTTATTGAAATTTCTGCTGGAATTATAAAATCAATCACTTACAATGGAGTGGTATTAAACCTAACCCCTCTCCATGAGATTTGGTATTCTTATTGACAATTGAGTTTTACAGGAAAATACAAGATCAAAGAGCTAATCAATCCAACACCCTTGCACCGCCGGTACACCTGCTCACAAAAGGATCACTCAACTTGCAACATCAAAGACCATGTCAGCATCCAGCTTGGGGGAGGGCACTCTCCACTTGAATCCAGCTAAGTATAAGTTTCACACCTTATTACTGTACCATATTGCTTTTCGCGTGAGTTAGCTAGTGAGATAAAATTTGAAAACCAAATAAATAGTGTTTAGGTTAGTGTTTAGGTTAATTAGTGTGTTTGAATAAAATAAAAAGAGAGTACTTACAATAATTTCGCTCAGACTAGATGGAAACCTTGCATAGAATTGATATTTAGCACCTCGCTAGAATCCCTATTTGATACCTAGTGTTTAACCTTAAATAATCCCAAGTTTTAGATCAACTGTTTTGACATGAAGATTTACTTCAAACCTGAAACTTGTGGATAGCAAATGCTTGATCTAAGTCTAGATAGTCGAGGGACATGATTTGGAAAGTTTGAACTGCTATTTATCTTCTTCCAAGTGATACTTGAGTCCTGGAGATTTATTTATGAAAATCCTTCAAAACCACATGATGAGTTCCTGTATGGCAGAGCTTAAATTCCCACCACGGCTATACATGCTAGAATAGAAAAAAAACATACATATTATATGCTACTTGCTTTGTTTTGATTTTTGTCAAGCTTTGTTGATACCTTAAGAACTTGTCAGGCCTTTACAATCAAGATCACTTGCACTCCACCCATAATACACTACTCATATCAGAGTAGGCGCATCCACATCTATTCCACCCAAAAATATACCCCATTGGTTACCCCAGATCAATGCTCCAAAGTTCTTGTTGCTATCTCTCAAAAGAAAAAGAAAAAGAAAAAGAAAAAGGGAAGTACTGTTGCAGAGAAGAGGCATGTGGCTATGAAAAAGAGTGATATGAGAGAAAATAATGGGTACAAAGATGCCCGCCTGAGAGGTAAAAATGGACAAGTGTCCGAGTTATCAAAACAATGGGTACTCTGATGCCCGCTTGAAGAGAAAAAAAGATAGCCCATGTTGTCCTGCAACACAAATCCCCAGTGTTTGAAAAGAGAGAGATGTTTTCAAGGAGCAAGAGTAGAATTAGGTTAGCCACCATATATCCACCTACCATCACATATCCTCACACATACACATCTTGATTTAATTGTATGACTTGTTTCTCTAGATCCATTGTTTGACTCTACAATATATACATTACAATTATGTATGAGCTGTCTCCTTACCCATGAGCTCCACATAAGCCATTAGTTACAGGGTGAGAGAAAGAGAAGGCATACATCACTACTGCCTTGGTGAGGATCCAAAAATACCACATATTGAGAGACTTGAGAGGGTCATACAAAGGAATCTCTGAGCTTTATTCTGAAAACTTGCAAAAACTCTAGAATAAGAGTTGAGCAAAAGAGCTTGAGCGATAGTGCTTCACTTAAACATTCTGTCCTTCAATTGCCTAAGGCCCTAGAGAAAGGTTACAAGCTCCATAGTTAAAGGTAATAAAGTTAAGTTTGAAAGTCAGAATGGTTCACTCTAATCCTAGGGTTTTTTTTGAATACATGGTTATTTCCAAAGAAGTGGCTATATCCAGTTTGGCTTTGCTAAGTGACTAGCAAAGGGTAAGCTTGGGAGAATTTGTTGACGGTAGTTATCTATCATTTTTATCCATCAACTAAACATGAATTAGGGGCATAAAACAATCCACAACATAGTTATAGGGTTTGATTCTAACAAGTCCCACGAGTTTTGGTGTTCTCACTTGTTTTTGTAACACCCCTGGTGTTACTATAACTAAAACCTGCCATATCATCATGATTGCATGTAAATCATCCCGCATAAACTTATTTTTTTACTGTGCATCACTAAAATAATTTTTATTTCTCCATGTGATTGTGCATAGGTGCTTTAGAGTGATCCTATGACCTAAATGTTTGTTTGTTTGTGAGTATCTAAATCTAATTGGAAAATAAATAGAAAATCATTTATAGACCCTAATTCGGACCCAAAACCCTAATTTAAAAACTAAAGAAAATTTGAGGTTGGGCCTTAAACCAAATTTGTGAATCTTCAAAAGATCAGCACCTACTATTTGGGGAAAATTTGGAAGTTATTAAAAATAATTTCAAATAAAACCTTAATCTATGCTTTAAAGTTTGGAGTCGAAACTCAATTTAAAAAACTAAAAGGAATCTGATGAAAGTGATTTAATAGAAATTATAGATCTTTTAAAATGGGACAACTTTCATTTTTGGAGATTTTGATGTTTACTAGTGGAAATTAAATTAAACCCCAATTAGTGTTTGTTTATTCAAATTTAAAATGTCCTTTCAAAAACTATCAAGAATTTGGGCAAACTCCTTTAATAAAAGTTGTAAGGCTTTTCAAGTTGAACAACTTTTATATTTGGGGAGTTTGAACTTATGCATTGAGATTTGAAATTAAACCCTAATGAGTGTTTTAGAATTTAAATTTGAAATACTATTTCAAAAACTATGAAGAATCTGACAAAACTCCTTTAATGAAAGTTGTAGAGGTTGACAAATAGGACAACTTTTATATTTGAAGATTTTCAAGTTGTTGAGAAAAATTTAGATAATTTAAATGAATTGCAAATGAATTTTAAAAGGCTCATTTACCCCCTTTTGGATTGTACAAAATTCATTCAAAATTTGAATATGTCCCAAAAACCAAAGTTGTTCATCACAGAGTTTACCATAACTTCTATTAAAGCAATTTTTTGAGTTGCCATGTAAAATCAGGAGTAATTGTATCAACTAGCTATTGACCCTAGAGCTATTACAGTAATGGGGGGGGTCCGGTTCTGGCCCTCTGCGCGCGCTAGCACGCGCGTGCCGCGCCGTGCGCTGACGACGACCGGGGCTGGCCAGCCACGTGTTGCCGATGGTGCCGGGCCCATGAGGGGTCCTCTCCACGCCGCGTCCTCTCCTCTGCCCTATTTAAGCTCCAGTCGTCGCCGTTTGCTCCTCTTGCCCTCTATTACTACCGCGAGACCGAGCTTCGGTTCATGGCCGAATTGGCGCTGCTCAGGGGCTCGTCATTCGATTCCTCTTGCCACTGATCTTACCACATCCTAGAGCTTCTGTTCGACCTGTTTGTGCCGGCAGTCGACCACCGGAGATGCCGGAACGCCATCTCCTTCATCTTCGGCTCCGGCAGAGTGCCACCGTGTGCAAATTCGATGTGGCGAGCTCTCCTTGGTGAGCTATGTCCTGCCCCTATGCGTGTTCGAGCCTCTAGGTAGCCTCACGATGCTCACACGTTTGTTGGTTTGTCCTTAGAGGCTTTAAACTCATCGGAACGGACGTTCATCGTCGTGTCCGACCTACCGCGTTCGCCGTCGTCACGACTCACCTTTCTGCACCATCTCTGGACCAACCACCTAATGTTTTAAATTTATGGTGAGCTCTTGATCGTTATACTGGTTTTTGTTTAAACTCTACCGCGCCGTGGTTAGTGGGACGCGACTGCGCCACCGTGCGCAGCGTGCCGAGCCGCCATGGGCGTGCCTGGCACCATCTCTGCCCCTTTTTTGACCAACCGTGCGGCTAGTAGGGTTCATGGGGTTATGGGGAAAGCACGAAGGTAGGCACGTCTGCACTGGTAAGCCGCCGGCGGCGAGTCGTGGTCGCGCCGTCGGACGCGCGCACATGGGAGCATTTTCCCTCACTTCTGAGGGAGGAGGAAGAGAGAGAGCTGACCGGCGGGGGCCACCGGTCAGTGTCTCTACGGGGGGAAATCAGGCACGGGCTAGAGCAGGCCGGTTGGGCCTAGCTGGGCCGCGCGCGGATGGGTCAGCTGGCCCAGTAGCGCGCTGGAGCGGCCGACAGTGAACGAGCTGACGCCGGGCTCTATTGGGCCGCAATGGGTCGTTTGGTGCTGTTGGCCCGAGTAGCTTAAATAGGTTTTCCATATTTCTATTTAAATGAATAGTAGTGCACTTTCTCATTTTCATAGGAATAATTCTACAGTTCCAAAAATCATAAAAGTAATTATATAGCCCCTCTGTGATGTACTCTATTTAGGAAAAATATGAAATATGCATTTTCAGTAATTTTGCTAGGTAATAAAAATGTGCCTTTTAATTAATAAATGAAAATTCTAGGATTTTTATAAGCCAAAATATTTATCCAAAAATCATGAAATTTAAATTAGAACTATTTTAGGTCAAGACCTATCTATAGGAAAATTTTGAGCTCAAATGGGAAATAATTTACTTGCTTATTATTTATTACGTGATTAATTGATTAATAAAAGAAATAGAAAACAAGAATCACTAGAGTATTGTGTGATTTTGGGATTGTGTGTTAACCTTGGGTCATTATCATGTGTTGACCCTTGGTATCTCGTTAACTTGCTAAACTTATGCTAATCTTGTTAATTACAATATTTAAATGTTATTTTATGTAATTAGTTTACTTGTTTATTAATTGATGCTCTATTAACTGATTATCAAAATAAATAGAAAACTCTACTGACTTAGGTTTTGCGTGACTTTCAGATTTATTGTGGACCCTGAGTCATTAACTTAAAATGATCTTTGGCATCTTTAATAATTGTTTGAGTTCGTTATTAACTTGTTTAAGAGTAGAATGAATAGATTAATGCGGCTTTCTACGACGGTTAAAATGATCAATAAACTAAATTACGTAATCACCACATGGTTTAGTGGAATTGGCTTGCAAATACATCTTGAAGGAAAGTTGTACTCAACTTTCTAAAATAAGTTTACTTTTTAATTTAGTGCATCTCCTGCATCATGTCATGCATATCATCATGTTAAGCATGCGTTATCATTTCGTGTAGTGAACGCGGGATAATTTATTAACTGAAGCAAACCCCGAGTACGGTATTCACTCGGTGGACGTGGATCTTTCTCGGAGATTGACTTCAGAGTTCTATCCACTTCAAGCAACAGGTAAGCTCCGGTGCATTCAGCACCTTTCTTATTATTTACAAAATGTTTATAACTTGAATTAATCTACTGCATTAGGTTTATAGGAGTTGATTGATAACCCAATCGATGCATTACCAACCTTGACCACTGAAATACCTTGAAATCATTTTAAAATAAAATGTTTAAAAAATACTTAGCCCTGCTAAATTAATTTAGTTTTACACAAAATGCTATTTTTAGCTATGGTGATATATTAATGATTAATTCGTGAAAGAGGGATATGGTTATGTTCTCATTCGGTGGCCGTGCACCTGATCAGTACATCTTCACTGACGGGAATGGATTTTCCGTTCGGTGGCCATATGATTGGGTTAGAGTCCCAACTTATCATTGCCGACGGAAAAGAGATGTGAAAACCGGGTGGTCACCAGTGTACTTGGGTTAGAGTCCCAACGCATGGTTTCCAACGAAAAAAGAATTTAGGGACCGTTCGTTGTCGGCCTGCTGTGATCGAGACTTTGCAACTAGCCACATACTCCGGGAAGCCCTATCTCCGGTGGCTCTATTGCTTGAATCGACAACCACGCACTAGGAGTGGAGAGATGGCAAGAGTAGCGTATACCCTTGTGGCCGGTATGCCTGGAGACGAGAGGAGTACTATGCTCTCGGGTGACGCAGGAGCGGTTCAGGGATAGAAAAGCCGTGGTAGACAGGGTTGGTATATGCAAGCTTAGGTGCTACATATACAGTGTGGTTAGGGATCCCCAGCTGGGTACTCAATCGATTCGAATCGTCGTTGCTCCTCGGTTATGGAGACTTGATCCTCACACCTACAACGAAGAGTGGTTCGGAACTAGAATGTTTTTGAGAATGAACAAGTAATTGGAATTAAAGGACATATGTGAAAGAATTGAGATCTATTGATTAAAATAATAATGAGTAAAATATTAAAAGCAGGATTAGTATTGCTTTTCCATAAAATTCTTTGACTCTTACTAAAGCCTTACCTTGATTCCCCTCAGCCTGCATTCCTGAGTCTCATTCCTTTTTCTTAGTTGGGTAAGTCTTGCTATTTTTGGAGTTCGAAATAAAAAGATACGGATTTTACAAACACTGGAAGATTTTAGAACATGAGCTATGGGATTAATTAAGGGATGCGGGATTAATTGGGCCTAAATCAGAATATGACCCATTAAGACCTATGTGTACTTAAATGAGACATGGTGGAAAGGTTTAGTACCACATCGCTTGCTCAAGGTGGAGGAGGGGAGGCCGCCCCCTATATACAGAGCCCCAGGGACCCCCCTAGGCACCATCCCTTTCATTATTATAATTCATATTCCCTAATTAGGGCTTAGATGGAGAGGTGTCCCATTGAAGGATAACCTCTCTCCAATGTAATAGATTAATTCTAGTTGAGAGTTAGGGAGAGCGGAGCCATGCTCGGATTCTGGAAGAGTTTTCTGAGGTCTGGTATGACTTGTAACGTATCTCTGTAAGACTTATGCCGAGTGCTCTAGTTTTCATATGGGATTAGAGTAGTAATTAATAGTGTAGATATGGTGTCTGGACTAGAGGTTACCAGAGATTGCACTCAACTTTACGAATAGTTGTGGTAGCACCAGGAGGTGACAGCCCTGATGGCCGATGTATTTCACCTCGTGTAGGTTGATGATTGTAGGACCGTAGTCAGAGCTTTCTAGTCCCATTCTCATCTCAGTCTAAGACTAGTGTTCTGATGTCCCGAAGTGCTATTATGTGATTTTCTTTCTAACTATCGTTCAGTTATCTTAGAACCCAAGTAATAGAGAAGTATCTAGGAATCTTGAACTCTCCCGTTGTCCTCTCAATTTAGCTAGACTACTCATTTATCTTACAAGTGATTATTGTACATAACTCCTATTATTTATCTGTTACCTCCACTATAGTCTAGTTGGTGTATTATGTTAGTAGATACATGATGGTAGCTATCGGATTCTTTAACCATTGTTTTCCTGTGGTAAAATATAAATAACGATACTCTAGAATACTCTCGGGTAAAAGCTACAATGATATTCTGTGCGCTTGCGGAATCTTTCATATTCTATTTGCACTTATTAAATACCAACACCCTCCAGTTCGGTCAAAAAAAATTAGTATGTCTGAAGACAACAATGGTGATGGTGTATACATGAAGGTTCTTACTGTATACATACATAGAGAAATTCTTGTAATACTGTTGAAATATTATACTAAATTTGAACTTTTTTTTTGTATATCACTGTCAGTAAAAGATAAATAAATGATGATTATAAAGTCATCAACCTATATGAAGCCATCGCCTTAACAATGGCATTTCACATAATTCAAAACTTTCATGTTTTAACTATAGCTATTTATGCTTGAATGAGATAGAAGCTGTTAACTTTCTTAAGCATGGTTTACTATTTTTACAAATACTAGCATCAAACTAATCCAATTTCAGTTGAAATGCAAGTGCATGCAAGAGGTAAAGAAGACAAAATTGAAATGTGCAGGCCACAATTCCATTGCATCATGGTAGGTTCTGCGCTTTGACAACCGGAACTAAGACTCCGGTTTAGTCATAAGGCAATAAGGCATTTGAATAGAAATTCGTTTAGAAGAAATGATGAAATGGCTGCTAATCTGGTACTATGTGAGCGCTATTTTGAGAAGGAGTTACTAAAACAAAGGGGTTCAACGAAAAATTACCGAG
Source organism: Eremochloa ophiuroides (assembly GCA_038502445.1). NCBI lineage: Eukaryota > Viridiplantae > Streptophyta > Magnoliopsida > Poales > Poaceae > Eremochloa > Eremochloa ophiuroides. The sequence goes on from JAHLJS010000002.1 coordinate 26,969,322, forward strand.
CAACTGTATATTTATGGACCTGCAATGCACACTATAAAAAGTTTAAGGACCTAAAAATGCACTTTAAAAGTTGATGGACTCAGATGACATCCCTTTAAAAGTTAATGGATCTATGATGTATTTTACTCTATTACAAACACACTGTGTGACAGTCGATGGAAGATTGTGTGTCTATATATATTTTTTCTTATCTTACTGGGTAGCGCTAGCTGCTTTCTAAGGAGGAATCAGGCTCAACTGGAGCAGGGAGCTGGAGAATTGAACTCTTGATAATGGTAAACTAATGCTCCGATTCCTTCAGAAGAACATGACTGAAGAAAGGCTACTGGACGCGCAAGTAGAGTTCCATCAGAAGACTATGACCGAACGAAGGCTATATACACCGCTAGAAGACGTGCAAGTCGGAATCACTGCCTGACCCCTGACGCGGGTGTAATGGTGTACTCCCTCATTTTTCGTCAGGGGTGTAATGGTGTACTCCCTCATTTTTCGTCAAGGGTGTAATGGTGTACTCCCTCATTTTTCGTCAGGGGTGTAATGGTGTACTCCCTCATTTTTTTTACTCTCAGACGTCATATTTAATTATTTATTTTATTCAAAAAATTTTATGTAAATTATAAAATAAATAAATTATTATTAAAGTATCTTTAATGATAAAATAAATCATAACAAGATAAATAATATTTATAAAAATATGAATAAAACGAATGGTCAAACAACACATCTGAAAATCTAAAACGATGCTATTTCTTTGGGACAGAGGGAGTATATGGTCGAGGATATTGCGTGCCGGAAACGTCGCTTATGCTGCAACTAGTGGTAGTACTTGACCTGGATGGTTAGTGCTTATCAGGTGTGTGGGTGGTGAGGCGTCATCTCACAAGTCATCACAAAACCCGTGATGGTTAGTGCTTTTGTTGACACTTAAAATTTATCTATCCTCAAATTATATAGAAAAGAACAAAAAGATTTATAATAAAAAAGAAATAATATTTATCAAGTCATTCTAATCGTTTTCTTTCCTAGTAGCTTTGGTTGATGAAGACGACCCTCCACATCTCCTATCTCTTATACCTAAATAGGAAGAGCCTACTAGCATATTTCTCTGTGATTTTAGAGCGCTACGTTATCCGGGGTCCCACATCCACCACGCATGTGTTGAAAAGTATCCCGCCAGTGCTGTTCAGTTTAAAAGGTGTACGGTGCCTCTGCCGGCCCAAAACGGAGGAGGCGGCACGCCCGCTGCATGTTGGATTCCGCCGTGCCCTCGCGATGCCACGGTCGCCGCGGGCGCGAAGGGGCCTGGCTGATTCGGTCCACGATGCCGCGGGGTCTCCGCTGCCTGCCTCCGGGTCCCGCTCCCGCCCGGGTCGCCTCGCGTGGATCCTGGAGCGCACAGAGGAAATCAGGAAAAGACACAGGGGTAGGGATGAAAATGGTACAGATATTTATCCGATTATCTGTTCGATTGAATTCATTTAGAGGTGTTCAGATATGCCCGTATCCGAGCCCGAATATTCAATATCCGATACCGTATCCGTATCCGAATACTTAAATCTCATATCTATGATGTCGACATCCAATCGTAATCTATCCGGTATGGCTGACACTATCCGTATTCGTATCCGAATCCGACTAGAAATATGAAAACAAATGTGATATTAGTGATATCCGTTCGTATCCGATTCGTTTTCATCCCTACACAGGGGTCTCCGCTGCCTCACAATTGCAAGTCTCGCCTAGGCTTGCAGTCAAGGTTCATAGGCCGCTACAACTGTAGTACGGAGTAGTAGTGGTAGGATTGATCAGAAAACAATTTCCTCGCTCATCCAGCAAGCCCCGGTGGATAGGTGGCCGGCGTCGGTCTATTTTACGCCATGCCAGTCTTGCCAGGCGCCTTTAACGATTTCGGAAGGGTGTCTCCGTCACCACGCATGTGTTTGTTGACATAGGAGTAAGAAATATCAGTAGTACCACTATATGTTGATCCAATGATGTATCTTCATGAATTTGATTTACCTATACCCTACACAAGTATTACTATATTTTTCTTATTTTCTTATATATATGCTGGCTTCAAAATTAGTAAAAGTGTACAACTATAATTGCAAATACTTTTGCATGAATTCAAAAGAACCAACTATATCCACGGATCAATCTACAAAATTCCCGCAGCAACGCGCGGGGTATCATGTAGTTAACACAACCCTGTTTAACATGGGCGCTAGAATATAGTCTATATCTCGAATGGGTCAAGCTGCAAGATCTAACGTTCAATAATCAGATGGAAGCACATCTAAATCGATGAAAGAGCACCCAACCTTTGATGCATTAAATTAGAGGGCAGATTTTAATTTCCTCTCTACGGCCATTGACAAATTGGAGTTAATATACCCATGGGAATGTCCACGGGCACCCTTGCACTTGTAGATAGTGGCCACCACAAACTGACATCCTACCATACCTTGAGATCGACTCTTGCAATGGAGACCTCATCATGGCCATTGTCAAAGCCAGCAACAAGTTGACAACATCAGTATTGATTGTATTCACTAATATATTTATTTAGACTGATCCTAAATCTAAACTAAACAACTGCTTAACTATAGTGGAGAGATGGGCCCTCTCCTTACCATCTGCTATCTCGCCAGAGAGGAGGAAGAAGCCCCCTAGGCGGCAGCGGCCACGGCCACGGCCAGGTGCCTAGCTGCGAGGGTGCGAGCCCTAAGGAGGAGTGGCGGCAGCTTTGTGAAGGCACTTTAATGGCCTTGGAGGTAGAATCTTAACCGACGGGTTACGCGTACTCCACCCGTTCTAAAATAGGTGTCGCTATGAGATATATACAGGTCAAATTTTATTAACTTTAACTGAGTTTGTAGAAAATACGTACAGCATTTACATATCAAATAAATTTATTATAAAAGTATATTCAACAACTTATTTAATGATACTAATTATATACTATAGATATTAATATTTTTATATATATATTTGGTCAAAAACTAAAAGACTTTGATTTTTCGGAAAATAAGAATGACATCTATTTTAAGACGGATAATAAAATTCAGGCTCATATGTGATGAGGAATAAAATTTGGGCACGTAAATTGTATAGAATCAGCTAGCGTGTTTGGTTTGCATTATGATGGCACGCTGAATTATCCGTTCCTCGTACCGAGCCTAGTCTACCTGTTTGGTCTGCGTCGTGTCATATGGCCCTCCGTCGCAAGTCGTTCCGTGCCATTTTAACCAGCCTATGGAGGGGACGAGGTTGTTCCAAAAGAAATTGTCTGACGAGTCCATTCTAGACCCGTAAACCAAACACGCTACATTCATGCCTCTGTACTACCACAGCTGGTTTTCAACTCTATCCTTTTTACACTACATGTAGTTACTCCTGCGTCCCACAAAACATGCAATTTTATCACATTACACGTTTTAGTATATCAACTTTGATCAATCATAAATAAAAAACTATAAATATTTAAAATATCAAATAAACATAATTAGATTAATTATAAAATGTATTTTCATAATATATTAATTTGGAGCCATAAATATGAATACTATTCACTAAAAACTTGATCAAACGGAACTACTTTACGTGGCACGTAACCCATAGTTGCATGTTTTTTGGGACGGAGGGAGTAGATAATAATAATATATACCCTGTATCCTAAATTATAAGCCATTTCAAAAATCTTAGAGAGTCAAAACATCTCAAATTTAACCAAAATTGTAGAAAAAGCCACAAAGATTTATGATCTCAAATAGATATGCTATGAAAATATAACTAATAAAACACCTACTAATATTTAGTTAATGTCATAAATATTATTATCTTGTTATATATATTTAGTCAAACTTGAAAAACTTGGACTCTCCAAAATTTTTAGAATGACTCATAATTTAGAAAACTAATTAGGCCCTGTTTAGTTCTCCAACAAAATTTTAACTTTCTCGTCAAATCGAATGTTTAGACGTATGCATTAAATGTAAATAAAAAAGAAACTAATTACGCAGTTTGCATGTAAATCGTGAAACGAATCTTTGAGCCTACTTAAGTCATAAATGAACACTTATTGCAAAAGTTAGCACATGTTCTACGGACTACAATATCCAAAATTCTAACTATGCACTCTGCCCTGACGTCGTCTCCCCCAACACGCTGATGCACGGGGGATCTGCTGGTGTCATGTTGCAGGGCGTTTGAAGAAGACGACGCGCTCCCGGCCCTACTCCATCCTGCACCTCCCCGCCGACGAGATCGCCAACGCCGCCGGACTCCTCCACCCTCCTCGTCGATCGGCTGTCTTCGTTCCACCATGGGGTCTTCCTCAGACCTTGCTGCTCGGCTGGATTTCTCCCGTGGTCGTTCGTTCGAAGGAGAGGTGGATCGTCATTTTGGTACCCTGGTACATCACCCCTCTCCCTCGCCTGATGGTTCTTTCTTCCTGCTGGCCACTTTTCGCCGTTATTTGTTTCGCTTGACCATGGACTCGGTCTCTCTAGCCCTCCAATCGTGTTTGGGTGGGGGTTTCCATGTCCAATTCTTGAGAACAAACCACTTTCGCTTCTCTGTTTCCTGCAAGCAAGTTGGGTTTCATGTGTGTCGTCTTCGTCGTGTGATCACATCGCAATTTGATGCCTATTTCCACCTTTGGAGTAATGGCATGCCCAACTGGGAACGAGAAAAGCGCCTCTAGGAAGAGGAACAGGAAAAGAAATGGTCTGCTGTTCTCTCTAAAAACGTGAAGAGATCGATCAAAAAAGCAAACAACAAGCGTGTCTCCTTTGCGACACAATTGGTTCAGAAGGCTCCGTGCAAGCCAGTGCAGCCCCCTGGTTTAATCAAGTTTGGTTCTTTTCTCGTTCCTCTCCCTCTTGAGCCTGAAATCGGAGTGATATCTCTTCTGTTGGTTGGGGATTAATTTGATTTTCATCTTGATCGTGGCCATGTTCTCCGCGGCAGTTTGCATGAAGATGCTACCTGCATGACGGATTTTCAGGAAGCTAACAGATTAATTTCAAATTCAAATACCTCTTTGGGCCCCTTGGGCTGCAACCGTTGCTTGCATACTGGGCACATACGCTCGCAGTGCGTTAACAAAATTAGATGTCGGGCCTGTTTGAACTATGGTCATATCCAGAGATGATGCCTCACTGTTGGCGGTCTTTAGAGCCTATTTCTTACCGCCAATATGTTACTAAAATAAATAGTAGGTAGGGCTTTAAACTAACATTTCCATAAGTTTTGGTGTGTACTTGACTTGCAGGTGTGACATGTGGAAATGCACAAAAACCATAAAGAAAGCACACATCCAGAAAACGTATTCAGAGAAGACGCAATCCAAGAAAATAAAAAAGCCCACCTCAAACACTAAACTGGATCCATCCGTAACCACGGCATATGAACTAGAGTATAGTTTTGGTCATGTTATGATCATGACATATGAACTAGCATATAGTTTATGTGTTATGTTCTTGATATGTTCATCGTTGTTCTTCATCGTTCATCGACTTAGTATGAATAAAGGAAGAACTAGGGATGAGGTGACGGTTCGTCGTGCCTTCTCGGTTGCTCTTAGCCTAGCCTGTCACTCCGAAGGGGTAGGGTCCTAGGGGGTTAGGAGTTGTTTCCAAGTACGCGAGTATGGTGCTCGGGTATGCGGAGATCGGCGAATATGTCAGTATCCCACGGGCAGAGGGGTAGGTGGGCAGGTGGTGACAGCCCTGTCCATACCTAGCACTCCTCCACGTTTGGATACTGAGTTGGAGTTCGTAAAGTCTCTATCGGCTGGCAGACCAGCTGCGGTGATCTCCCTGTCATCCCAGACTTAGTCCTGATACTAGACATGCTAGTTAAATATTTACTAATAGTTCTTTGCATAGTTATATAAGACCAATGCCTGCTCAATTAGATATATTCTTTTATTCTTTATTTCTCTTTTATCCTTGAGGTCGGCTCAGATGTGTGTCCACTATCTTTGAACTATGATTTACCCCTGCCTATGCTATGTCTACCTATGCATTCAATAAGTGATCATGTTTATGCCAAAGCTAGATGCATTCGTCCTGCCCTCCTACGGGAAATTATAAATATGACACCCCTGAATACTCACGGGTTGAAATGCTATAATGATAATTCCGTGCGCTTGCGGATTTATGTATACTGAGCTGTCATGATTGGCATACCTAAGTACCATTACCTAAGGACTATAATTCTTGTTGCACCCAAGGCGTCGTGCTTCAGTTTTGCATATCATAAGTAATGATGGTTGGGAAGACCAATCAGGCACTTCTAACTGTTATTACCAGACTGCATTATCTTGGCCGGCGCCGTTAAGGGCCGAGAGTTACCTTTCTGAAGTAATGGTGGTTAGGGATGTCAACACACGTTTCTAGTATCGTTGCTAGGGATGGGCTTTTAGTCTATCTTTAGTAATGACGCCAAGAAACGCCAACAAGCATTTCTGACGCCGTTGCCGGGGAGGGCAAAAGGAAATAAAACATCTAGCTTGGCATAGGCATTGATTGCACAATAAGGAAAAGGTGGCCATAGTTTAGGCAGGTTAACTTCTCTTGTTTTCTTCCTCTTTTTTATTAGAAAGAAAACAGGATAGTGCATGAGTGGTTTCGACCTGTCGAACAACTCCATCCAACAGTTAATCAATGATGAAGGGGTTGTGATTAGTGATCACACTGGAAAGGCAGACTTGATATGGAGCTCTTTCAAAGGAAGAATGGGGATCACAGCTAACCCCACCATAGTTTTCAACCTAGCAGACCTCATGTTGCCCCATGAGGGCCTCAATTCGCTTGTTACGCCTTTCTCATAGCCAGAGATTGATGCCATTATAAAGAGAATGCCACCTGATAAGGCTCCGGGCCCGGACGGCTTCAACGGTCATTTCATCAAAACATGCTGGCACCTAATCAAGCCTGAGTTCTACCGGTTGTGTACAGATTTTTATAGCGGTCAGACAAACTTGGAAAGCATCAATGACTCACTCATAACGCTTGTTCCCAAAACTCTGAACCCGGAGACAGTAAGCGACTACCGGCCCATCTCACTATTAAATAGCAGCCTCAAGATCCTCACTAAATTGCTAGCAGATCGACTGCAATCCCAAATTATGCAATTGGTTCACAGAAACCAATATGGATTCATCAGAACCCGCACAATCCAAGGCTGCCTGGCTTTGTGTTTTGAGTATAGACACCAGTGCAAGCAAACAAGACGTGAGGTGATCATTCTAAAGCTCAATTTTGAGAAAGCGCTTGATACGATTGAGCACATGGCAATCCTACAAATGTTGCAGCACATGGGTTTTCCACTAAGATGGATCGATTGGATCAACACTATTCTATCCACGGGTACCTCGGCAGTCATCCTGAATGGAGTACCGGGTAGGAAATTCAAATGCAGAAGGGGTGTTCGCCAGGGGGACCCCCTTTCCCTGTTGATCTTTGTCCTGGCTGTGGAACTGCTCCAAATTCTTGTGACCAAAGCAGCAACACAGGGCCTTCTTATCCCACCGATCCCCCAAGCAAATGCTGACTACCCCATCATACAATACGCCGATGACACACTGCTCATCATGCAGGCGGATGCCAGGCAATTATTTTTCTTAAAAGCATTTCTCAGAAGCTTCTCAGACTCCACGGGGCTCAAAGTTAACTACTCTAAATCCCAAATACTACCGATCAATGTTTCCCATGATAGAATGCACATTCTGGCCAACACTTTCGGATGTCAAATTGGCACGTTTCCATTTACATATCTTGGCCTACCTATGGACACAACAAAACCGCGTGTTGAGGATTACACACCTCTGATGGACAGGATTGAAAGACGTCTAACTGCTTGTTCATCACTGCTATCTTACTCTGGAAGGCTGCAGATGGTTAACTCGGTGCTTACATCGACAGCCACTTACGCAATGTGCACGCTCAAACTGCCGATTGGTGTGGTTGACAACATTGATAGAGCACGTAAACAATGTCTGTGTAGAGGAACTGACCATACAAAAAAAGGCGGGAACTTGGCTGTTTGGCCGATGGTAAGAAAGCCAAAGAGAAAGGGAGGGCTGGGCGTCATCAATCTAAATAACAAAGCCGATGTCCCCTGGGTCAATCTCATTTGGAGCAAGTACTACTCGGACAAGGTGCCACACGCCACCAGGGAGGTTGGCTCATTTTGATGGAGGGATGTGCAAAGGCTGAGCACAATTTTCAGGAATATTGCTCGATGCAACATAGGTGATGGCACGACCGTCACACTGTGGCATGATCTCTGGTCAGGTGATGTTTTAGCGCTACGCTTCCCCAGACTGCTCTCTTTTGCCAGAAATCCTAACATCAGTGTTAGTGAAGCCATGTCGGCCGAAGATTTAGATGCTCTATTTGCATTGCCCCTCTCACAAGAGGCGTTCGAGGAACTTGAGCTGCTCGGTGAATTATTGCAGTCACAACCATTTGATGAAGAGAGTGCAGATACCTGGATATATCAATGGGGCAATGCAACATATTCTTTGAGCAAAGTATACAACCTAGCTTTCCAGAATCTACCAGAGCACCCAGTTTTTTCGTGGCTATGGAAATCTACATGCATTCCACGAGTTAAGTTTTTTGCATGGTTGGTTTTAGTTGACAGATTGAATACCAAAATGATGCTCCGGAGAAGGAACTTGTATGCCGAAGATGATGCCTACTGCATCTTATGCACCGGAAGGATTAATGAGGACCTGGATCACTTATTCTTTAACTGCCCATTCTCTAGGAGCTGCTGGGAGAAGATTGGTATGCAGTGGAACACAAGCCTAAGTTTATACCCCAGCCTGGCACATGCGAGACAACAGCTGAACATTCCTTTTTTTTATGGAGATTGTGGTCATTGCCGCCTGGGAGATATGGAAACTAAGGAATGACAAAGTGTTCAACAATGGTCCAGTCCACATTGACATTTGGTTCAAGAATTTTAAAAACCAGTGTCTTCTACAGTCTCTGCGTTTTAAGGATGATCTTAGATCAGCCTTTTGTTTTTGGCTAGATGCTTTTAGTTAATTCCTTATTGTTTGTTTGTACTTTCTTTTCCGTTAAATTTATAAAATGAAGTGCTGTGGGACCTCCCCACAGTTTTGCCCTAAAAAAAATTCTAACTATCCAGCATCTGAACACAGTCTTAAAAAAAATTATGAATACAACTACACACGTGCAGTCGTGAACTCGTGGTATTCTGGACTCTCCAAGGTCTCCACTCCTCTATATATCGTCTGATAACGAGGCTCTAGCTGATCTGCTCCGATCCATTGCCTGAAATTTCTGATGAAAATGGGTCCTCCTCCTACTACTAAGGTCACTGCGAACTGGAGTGGCTTTCTTCTCTGCTTATCTTTCCTGTTCCTGCAGTCCTGTCCGATTTCGTGCAGGGTGGCAAGGCCCCAGCGCTGTATGTGTTCGGCGACTCACAGTCGGACGTCGGTAACAACAACTACTTGGAGACGCCGATCAGGGCCAACTTCCCCCACAACGGCGTCGACTACCCGGGGCAGCTGGCCACCGGCAGATTCAGCAACGGCCAAAACTTGGCCGATTTCATCGGTTAGAAAGAAACTCTGTTGAGATGAGCATATAAATAATCATAACATAAGCAATGATTTTGCATACAATTTCATGCCAGTGTTTAACAATTTGTTTGTTCTTTAATTTGCGTCCGTGCATGCCATTTGCAGCTGCCAGTCTCAGCGTCGCCACACCTCCTGCATATAGGTCCATCGGCAACACCACCACAGGAGGAAACTTGTCCATATTTCTCAACGGCGTCAACTTTGCTTCCGGGGGTGCAGGAGTCTTGAAGCTTACAAACAAGGTTAATTATTAGCTTGTTGGATTCGAGCAAAGTTTCTTGCGGACAAAAGCTCGCCTATGTTTTATTTGAGCCCCGGTGGTAATAACGTATATCCACACAATTTTGCAGGGCCTCACCATCAGCTTCGACGAACAAATCAAGCGCGACTATTCCATCGTGTATGCAGGACTGGTGCAGCAGCTCGGCAACACTCAGGCCTCAGCCCACACAGAAGGCTCCATCTTCGCCATTGGAGTCGGTGGCAACGACATCGCCACTCGCATCTCCTTAGACGACCCCACCCCCCACTGATGAGCAGCAGCAGCTCCTGACAAGCTCCGACTCCGATCAGCAGCGGTTCATCGACTCATTGGTGCATCGCTTGAAACGCCAGCTTCAGGTGTGTTGAACACTTAAAAGTTAAAACCTGACAAGTTATTGTACTGTTTCGTCGATCTGCAGCAGTTCATTCACTCACTGTGAATAGATCTAAAACTGAGCGAATTTCAGAGGTTGTACGAGCTGGGTGGGAATGCGCAAGTTGTTCTTTGTGGGTACGGGGCCACTTGAGTGCTATCCATTGCTGCGGCAGCGAAGCGTCACCAAGGAATGCAATGCGGAGGCCAACTCTTTGTCAATGCAGTACAACATCGCCGTCGAGAATCTCCTACGCGAAATGAGCAGGTGGCACCCGGACTTTCGGTACTCCTTCTTGCACCATAATATGCTGCGTTGCAGCAGTACATAAATGAACCACAGGCAAATGGTAATAAGAAGATGCATCGATAAACTGTGCCTGTCAGCCTGTGTTTTACCATTTACTTAGTTGACTATATAATACTCTGTATGCTCCAAGTCGGTGCTTATGTATGTCGTCGCCTTTTATTTGGTGATAGGCTTTGCTGAAGTGGAAGCGGCGTGCTGTGCTCTCGGGGACAACAATGCCATGTTGATATGCACCCCGGAGAGCCAGCTTTGCTCCAACAGGACGAACCACATCTTTTGGGACGGCGGCCATCTCACAGAGGTCACCACACAGAAGCTCATTGCGGTCGCCTTCAACGGGTCTGCGCCGCTGGTTACTCCCGTAAATCTGAGGCAGCTCAGCGCTCCATAGGTTGACTCAATCTGTGGTGCCTAATAAAAATAGTACAGATAAAATATATGTCGTTTTTCTTTTTCGAACGCGGATGCTGTTTGCTTCATTTCAGGGAGTGGTAACGCTAATGTGAATGGATCACGCTGCAACTGCTAGTTACAGTGCAATATAAAACTTATTTTTGTTTGGATAGCTCCTTCAACGTTTTCGATTCACATTACCATGACTGTTGTTTGGCACAAAACAGCCAAAGCTGGCGGGTAACACTTCTGGATGTTCTGCGGCCTCCACTCATTAGCACCTAACACTCGAGCAGGATTGCCCAACTCAATAGTCTTCCGTCTACTATTAGGTTGGATAGACCACTTAACTGGTCATCCCAGTACACCACCCGTATGATGAACTATGTCCAACCTTCATTCAAGTTCACACAAAGGAAAGGAATACATAACAGGTTACAGATACGTTATATTATATCAAAAGGTATTTAACTTTACAACAAGGTTCCAAACATAGTTCATCACACTTAAAGTGTATATATATCCATACAACTTAACATCATCAGAGATTTCTAGCAGGTCTTCTAATTAAACAACATTGAAGATATACATGTGTGGTCGTGCCACTTCAACACATCTACGAGACTTTGGTCTCTTTGCCACTCTTTGTCCTCAGAGGAGTGCCTAAAAGAAACAATATGCCAGAGCAACACCTATCTGCAAGACTTAATAAATAACAGGGAGAGTACTCAATAATTGTACTAAATAGGACTTACCCAGTATAGTAAACAATGGAGTATGCATTTGGTTAGTATCAATGAATGTGTTTGAATTTGCATAAAGGCATTTTATACTATGAATCATAGCTGAGCAATGACAAGCATAGCAGTGGTTATAAGTAAATAAGCAATTCACATTTGGATCACGATCTTCCACATGTCCTTGTTTCAATTCAACTCTAATCTGTATCTAGATGTATAGAACTTATAGCATTCGAAATAACTCAGTAGAGGATTACACATTAACCCCACCAAAGACAAGGGATATCGCCCATACGGCCCATCACTACATAAGGGATACCTCGATGTCTCAATCTTTCCCCAACCTGGCCATGAATGCCCACAAATGGTTTCACAGGTACCAAGGTAATGCCATCACATCTACCTTGCATCATCCCACGTTGAATCCACAGCAAAACCGGTCCCAATCAGTTACTTGCTTGTCACACCCATATATGACAAGTGGTACAATTATGTTCATGACTTGCCTGCCACAGGTACATGGTCCTTAACCGCTCGTTGAGCTACACCATTCAAGACCTTACCCATATTGACATGGTCCACACCTCGTCGACCGTTCATCATTCTTTAATCATTTTGGTGAAGGTTTAGATCATAACCCATTTATGTTGCTTTAGTGGACAAGCATACCCTATAATGAGAAATCCATCATCATCTCGAGTTCTACCGTCTAAGCAAACTAAACAAGAGTTATTCGAGTAATGAATGTAAACAGCCAACATTTCAGTGGTGCGGGAACATTCAAGGTATGAAATCTCAAATAGGTGATATAGACATTCTAATCTTATCGTGAAATAGCAATGCATTAAATAACCATAGTCATATTGTGCATTTGCAAAGAAAGGGATGCATAGGGGCCAACATTGTGATTGTTCAATTGGGGGATCGTCGATGATGTTAGCAATTTGGGTCTCTTGCCTCGAAGACCTCATCACCTATTGGATGCATCATGCTTCATCAGTGCAATGCAATAGATAAAGCTAATATATGATATTCATGGCATGTTCATCACTTATGTTTTATAGGTTTAGCATATGTGTTAGTGTAGTATTATTGTACTGTCTACTTGTTGTGGTGCATGATCTATCACATCATCGGATGGTCTGTGGGAACAATCCGCCAAGACATGTGTGAAACTGTGTAAGTGCTGCTTCGCGAGGATGACCTGTTAGATGGGTGAAACTTTCTATACAAAGAAGCTACTCTATGTGTTTGGCAGATAATTCGCCGCGCACAAAGTCAATAGCTTCAAAATTTTCTTTGTCTGAGGTTGCCTTGCTGATTGTTTCGCTGGGTGGGCAGACATTTTGCTGGACCAGTGTGCTAGGACAAAATAACAAGCTCTCTAGGTGATTACATTGAATGTGCCATGGTTTGAACATATGATCTGCGTCATCAAGGACTTGGGTGTTTTTCATTCACTATGAGCTTGTTCACATGGAGCCTTTTGGCTGTCGTTCGAATGCTCCAATAGAACAAGGTAAGAAGAGAATGCTCTTGGGTTGCCAAATATTTGGAGCTTGAATATTTTCATATGGTTAGAGGTTCTCTTGTGGTTGATATGCTAGAACATCAACTAGTTTTCTAGATTTTGGGTTGTGCATTGTTCTAGCTAAACATCCTAGCATGATGGCTGACGACCCATCGGAACATCTAAAGTGTAGAAATGAACATGTCGAATGGAGATCTTCAACTATATTCTTTCCTTGTCAAATCTATTGCTAAGGTAGGTTTCGAGGATACTATGGAGCATAACACTGTATGACCCGAGCCACTATTGGTATTTTTTAAACGTACACAGATAGATCCGCAAGTGCACGGATACCGCTGTAGCTTTCACCTAGAAGTTTTAATATCATATCCACAGGGAAACGTGTGAGGTTAACTACAGTCTAACTTAACTCCAGGAGTAGCTATAAGACTTAAGAAGGTCGGGAGTATAGAGGAGATTGCTAAGGTCCTCTAATTCTAATCTCAATAAGCTATGTCTCCTATTGTTCTATTTGGGGAAATCACATGAGAAAAGACACCACAGAAGATGCTTTACTTAGCAACAAGGTCCTACTAGTCCTACAGACGGGAGGTGAACTATAGAAGATTCAACAAGGTAAAGTCACCCTCGTGAGCTACCACCAGATCCGGAAAGTAGGCTGTATTAGTAACTAGGTCTAAGCACCATGCCTACACCTATAATTACTACTTCAATCTATAGGGTCCTATAGACTCAAGCACTCAAAGAGATATGAACCAGATGAACAATATAAACAATGTTGCTTAAAGATATCAGAAGTAGATTACCACAGAAATCTCAGACGTATGTTGACTTCCGCCAAGGTACAAGCCGTAGATGGAGCATCAGCAGGCCGGCACCTCCTCCTCCAAACTCTTCCCTCTCTATACCTCTCTAATTCTAAAGACTAGATCCTAATGAGGACTAGCCTCTCTTGATAGCTAGCATTGAGAGGTAAATCCTTTCTCGGGACCCCTCTCAATGGATCCTACTGGAAAATATGAATTAGGGTTTCAAGGATGCCTAGTATCATGGGCTAGGGCCTGCTTATATAGGCCGCTAGGATGAACTAGAGCTCTCGGATCAAACCGACCTTGACCAACAGTGGAGATGCAAACCCTAAGGTGGTGGCGAGTCCATGTCGAAAACTGCTGACAAGTGGGACCAGGGTGGTTCGGCCGAACCAGGGCCCAATTCGGCTGAAACCCCTCTATGGCCGATGGGCCCCATCTTTGGAGGGTTACCTTCTCGTGTCTTCTAGATTCTTCTCACTTGGTTCCACGATGAAATATGCTTTTTAGCCCGTCGTCCTTGATATTTTTCCATCTTTTCCTGTCTGGATCCCTATAAAACACTCATTCACCAAAACCTATGGAATTCAGTCAGTTTAATCCGTAAACCCTAAGTTGATGATTCCTTTTATACCCTTTTCATGTTTGATTGATAGCTAATTTTGCATTATCACTACTGTCAACAGCCTACTAGAAGAAGTGCCAAGCATACGCACACCCCAAGACTCAAACCTAGATGAAGTCCTGAACATACACAGGCACTAGGACTCAACAAGAATTTGGGTGCCGAACATAGATGGGCACCAGGACGTGAAGCTAAAACCTTCGACTACTATTATATCAAGTGACTAGGCATATTTTACAGCAAATATAAAGGCAATGTCTTTTTGAGTATTGAAAGACTTACTAACAAGTTGATTTTAATGAAGCTGCAATGCTCAACCTAACTCCTAAAAAATGTATCCCTATCAACTCAAGTGCATTTTCTCAGTGACTTCTCCGTCCTTTGGCCAAAAGAATTTCCTCGACACCTTTGGCATCTATACCAACACCGCCTCCATCAAGATGTTAGCATAAGAGACTTTGCCTGACAGCTTTGACATCAACACTACCCCCATGAATATGTTGGCACGAGGAGCTTTGCCAACACCTTTGGACATCAACATTACCTCCTGTTAACATGTCAGCATGATGGGCTTCACTGACATGTTTGGCATCAACACCAATATCGCCTTTGCCAAACACCTTCACTTGATGGCCTTCGCGAACACCTTCAGTAAAAAAAAAAACAATTTGCCATCGTCCACACGTTGTCAAGAGGGACTTCACTGACACCTACACCGACATCACCTCAGCTAAACCCCTTTGTAGGAAGGGCATTCACAAACATCTTCGGCAAACCATAGTGAGATGCCTCCGGCAAAACTTCGGCATGAGGGGATTTGCCAACATCTTCGACAAACCTCTACAACTTACTTCCGTTAATACTTCAGCATAAGAGGCTTTACTATCATCTTCACCCACTACAATGGCTCGAGAGCCATCAGTTGACACCTTTGGCATCAAGGGGCTATACCAACTCCTTTGGCACGAGGTCCACTACACCTTCTCATTGAACCACTTTGACTTGAGGGGCTCATCAGCAACTTTGGTTCGAATATGTGCTTCCACTACTATGCCTGCGTCAACTACAACAAGCTGTGTCTAAGGATTTGGCTTGAGCACCAGCCCTAAAGGGCTAGGGGAGAATATTGGAGGGACAACCTCTTGAAGGATGAAGTCTTGTGCTCAATGCTCATTAGATAATATTTGGAGGCCACAGAACAACCTTTAGCTATGACAACTTCAACTACACCTGACTACTTCAACCTTTGGCTATGCCCTAATACCTCCGGGGCTATGTCGGGGGAGCACGTATTGTATGTTGGCCAAGTCTCCCTTGAATAGGTCCAACTAGTGCTAATGTAGTAGCATGTAAAACACACCCCCACTAGGGGGCCACTTGTAAGTATCCATTGCCTATATATAGTGCCTAATGGCATCAGGGAAAGGGACTCTCTCATCCGCTCACTCATTTGCTTGTCCGAAAACCCAAATATGTCACCTCATCCATAGCCAAGCTCTCTCCTTTCTAGTCAACCTCTTAATGTGTTCAGATAGCTAGTTTCAACAATGCAGAGGGATCTAAAAAAGATAACATATAGAAATTGCAGTCCTAATGGTACTGCCAAAATGGGAAGACCCATACATAACGAAGGCAGCCAAAATTATTCTATCTGATGATGCAATCACAGTTCACACTTAACAAGATGCTACGTATAACTGTAAAGGACGCCTTCACAGAACTATAAGTGAAGGTCTTCTTACCATGTCTTTGTTTTCTCTTTCCTTTTTTATGTTTCAGCAGAGGTCTTGTACTATTTTCTTTTTTCGGTACTCTTTTATTCACAGAGGGGTCTCATAAAGGAGAACTCTTAGCGGGGGTGAGGTTTTTAACGAGGTGACCATGTATGTCATCTATACGACTACACCTAATAATAAAGAGGGAAGATTTCTACCATTTTTTGGTGAAACTTTTTTTGTTATGTTTTTTCGTCAACCTCTCTCCCACACTCCGTGGACTCTGCCTACCAACTCAATCAGCATCGCCACGGAATCTTACTAGCCCATTACGATACAAGTCCCAAGTATATACGATCCAAAGCCAAATCAAACTACCTCAATAATAAGGAAACAAATCCTCAAATCAAACTAATAAATATATTGTTTCTTTTGCAGACCTCCAGCAATCACTAAATCAAGATTGAAAGGGGAAATCACAAAAAAAATGTTTCTTTTGCAGACCTCCAGCAATCACCAAATCAAGATTGAAAGGGGAAATCAAAAAAAAAAAAAAATCAAGACGGCCTACCTCTGTTCCGATAGCCAGGTTTACCTACGTCGTCGCCTTCGTGCTCGTCGGCGACCACGCGGCTTCCAGGCTCCTACCCAGCGGGGCTTTGCCAGGACTCATGGTGGCAGTCACCGAGATGCTTGAGCGTGGAGGCTTCTGTTGCCGGCCCCACGTGGTTGCATCCCGCGTGGACTGTGCTGGAGTTGCGGCAGTTGTAGTACCACGAGGCGGCCTAGTTTGTTATCGAGAACTTCATCTATGGCAACCAAGTGGTTGGGCACCACCTCCTTGCCCTACGACGATGACGTCTGATCAGTCTTGCTCTGCAAATCTCAAGAATGCAGCCGCTAGCCACAAGTGACCGTGCAAGCTATGCATACCCATCATCAGTCGTCGATAAGATTTGCTCTTGTTTTTAATATGATAGAGATGGATTTCCAGTCTGTTTTCTAAGCGTCTTTAAGTCCGAGTCCTTCTCTGATTTTTTTGTTTATATAAAAAATAAGTATACGTGTCGTATGAGAGCATTGGCCCGGCCGCTCGCTCGTCGCTATATATCCCGTTGCAATGCAGAGCACATTTGCTAGTATAGAATAGAGAGGAATTCCCCTTCAAAGTGAGATGTAAAAAAACAAACTAAAAGTGGACAACAATGGAGCTACAATATTGGACAGCGGCAAAATAGTATAAATCGACTATTTTCACGTTAACCGCCGAGTTATGGAGTTCGCTGAAACCCGAACAACTGTCTTGGGTACCTCCGTGGCAGGCTATCTGGCAGACTATCAGTTGTAAAACACCGACATAAGGTTAAGTGAGAGGGGTTGTCCCACATTTAGTTGAGGATGGCTTGTCTATACTACAATACGTGGATGATACATTTATTTTTATAGACCATGATATTGAGCAACCCAAAAACATGAAATTAATTCTATGTGTGTTTTAACAACTATCTTAAAATTAACTTTCATACAAGCGAGTTAGATTGTTTTGGTGAAGCATGACAAAATGAAGAAGTCTATGCAAGCATATTTGGTTGTAATGTAGGTTCTTACCCCTTTCGCTATTTGGGCATCCCTATGTAAGTAAGGAAGTTAAACAATAAGGATTGGAGGGTAATAGAACATTGTAGTGAGAAAAAAAATTAAGCAGTTAGAAAGGAAAAATGTTGTCAGCTGGAGGTAGACTAATGCTGATGACTAACTCTGTCTTATCTAGCTTGTCTATGTTTATGATGTCTTTTTTTGAGATCCTAAGAGGGGGTCCTTAAGAAAATAGACTATAATAGATCTAGGTTCTTTTGGGAGAATGACCGGCACAAGAAAAAATATAGACTGGCTAAGTGGTCTCTTCTTTGTCAGCCGAAAGATCAAGGAGTAGAAATACAAAATTTAGATATTCAAAACAGGTGTCTTCTTAGTAAGTGGTTGTTCCCTTTATGTAACGAAGAGGGTATTTGGCAAGAGTTGTTACAAAATAAATACTTGAAAAATAAAACCTTGACCCAAGTTTCAAAGCAACCTGGCGATTCTCACTTCTAGATGAGTCTAATGGGAGTCAAAGAGCAGTTCTTTAGCTTGGGAAGATTTAAGCTAGTAGTGGTAATCAAATCAGATTCTGGGAGGATGTTTGGTTGGGAAACCAGGCTTTGAAATTTGTTTATCCAAATCTGTACAATATTGTAAGACTTATGAATGCAACAGTCGCTGATGTATTGGGCTCAAACCCGTTAAATGTTTCCTTTAGAAGAGCTTTAATGGGAAATAAGCTTTCCGAGAGGTTGAACCTAGTGGCTAGCGTTATGCATATCAATTTAAATATGGTTATAGATACTTTTGTCTGGGACCTAAACAAAAATGGTTCTTTCACTGTAAGGTCAATGTACAAGCACCAAATTAATAATGGTATTAAGGTTACTCAGGAAATTTGACATATGAAGGTCCCTTTAAAGATAAAATTATTTATATGTGGTATCTAAAGAAGGGAGTCATCTTAACTAAAGACAATCTAGACACGAGAAATTCCATCATTTATTCTTTGATTGTCATTATGCTAAATTTTTATGGCGTGCCACTTTTGTTGTTTTGGGTCTTCGACCACCAGCCAATTTTGAAGATTTATTCAATAATTGGTTAAAACAAGTTGGTCCGAAACAAAACTCATCGTTGCTAGTAGATGCTGCAGCCATTTGTTGGTCAATATGGGTCATTAGGAATGACCTGGTTTTCAATAAACCAACACCAAAATCCTTTTTGCAGGTCTTGTTCAGAAGGCAACTCATTGGCTTCAGTTTTGAGCTCGGTTGCAGCGTACTACTAAGGACCAAATGGAGGCCATGATGCTAGCAGGCCGTCTACTAGAGTCGAGGGCATTATATTTCTTCAACTCAAATGGATGGCCTTTTATTTTTCGGATTGATTTTAAGCTCGGAACTTCTGAGAGTGCTTTGCCTTTTTTTTTTAATAAGTGTGAACTGATGCCTCTTCTTTGAAGAGGGTTGAACCCGGAACTTTATTTTCATTATCTGAAAAAAAATTGAGATCGAATCTTGATTTATGAGGAGCATGACATCTTATACATATAAGATTACAGATGACCCAGGACACATATAGCATGATGTATAGATGGAACAGTTGTTTTGCTTAATTAATTTCACTGGTGCACATATATGAACAAAACAAATGCATCACGAATTAAAGTAAAAATAAACAAATAACAATTTAAAATTGCAAATAGTCCATAATGTATGATAGAAGACGTAATTTACTTGATGTCTTGATGACTCATGCAGTCATGCTGCTGCCTGCGCCGGGATGATCACGTGATGCTGCTGGGATGATCATCACGTGATGCAGCGCCACCGCCTAGCATGCACCATGATCTGCAGGTCGCTGGGCATGGTCTAATTCGCTGCAGCGCAGAGACTGCAGTCCCGCGTTCATGGCGAGGTCTTGCCTGCTTATTTGCCATGTCAGTCATCGCCGTAGTGCCTATCAAGTCCACCTGCCAAAACCGCCAGAGGCTAGGGCTTAGCCAGTCATAGATGATACCCTGCGTCGTCCGCTCCCTGCCACTCAACACCAACATCGTCCGTCCAGGACGCGAGGAAGACTGACGCCACCATTCCCGTCTGCACCGTTGAGGCCACGTACTCTTCCCCGGACTCGAATCGACGTGCACGGGGATCGCTAAATCTGAGCCTTCACAGGTGGCGCATGCGAGATGTTCCTGTTGGGCGAGCGTGCATGAGGGGTCAAGTATAGGATAGAACTTATGTCGACGGGGTGGACGATTCAATCTTGTTTTACGAGTCTTATATACACATCTTATATATATACATGTAATTAAGATCGTCACGGATGATGGAAGACTCATATAGCTCGACGTGTGATCGAACTTGTTGATCACCATTAAGGCCTCGTTGGGTTCGGCCGGTTTGGTCTGTTCCGGGGCCCAATCCGGGTGGATTGCTGCGGCCCGTTTCTGAACTAGCTGTGCATTGGATTGCCGTTTGTTTCGGTCTGGCAGGGAAAGAAAATAAGCCCAGCTTGGATTTCTCCCAACATTGAACGGCCCGGATCGGATCCTGGTGTCCTACCCTCTGGAACGAAGGCCCGTGTTGATTTCCTGGCTGAAACGAACGGGCTTCATAGTGTAGAGAGTTTTGATTCCTAGGCTGAATCTATTGTGACCAGGATCCAGTGTAATAGCAGGATTCACTAATCGCAGCCCAAGAAGAAAACAGGTTGGATCTGAAACAAACGAACGAGGTCTAAGCAATTCGAGAAGGATGAGGAAGATGAGAATGAGTAAGAGGGATGGCAAGTCTCACTTATATATAATGGCAACGAGACACTGGAGGCGGGGCAAGAGAGCTGAGGGAGAGTAAAAGGGGTCGACGACCTAACGGGGGAGAAAGCAAGGCACTAGAGTCTGGAGGAGCGGAGAGCAGCTAATCAGAAAGAGAGGGTGGGAAACAAAAGACCGACAACAGGGCGTGCCTAGGCTCCAAGGACGGATCTTGTTTATGTTTTTCCAGAGCCCGATAGACGCTGGAGTACGCTTGCATGTGTCAGGCCAGACACAAGGCTTGGTGCAGGCTACTGAACGGCCCTGACTCGCATCCGAGAGCCTGACCCAACCAAATGCAGGCATCGAAACACACTATAGTGACTGTCCTTGGATAGATTAGATAAATCACCTTTTCTTTTAACGTCCATATGGAGGTGGGCCACGCGAATCCGCAACGATGATCCTGCGTGCGCACTAGCTTCTCTTGGGATGGGATCAGTCATGGACTGACTGACACTTGTAATTGTAATATAAGGTCCAAACTCCAAGTATGCTCAAATCTTCTAGTCACACATCTACGCTCGAGGCTCGACCACATCCGTCGTCGTCCTAACATTTCGGAATGGACAAGTACTACTATACGTCAACACGTACGGTCCAGAATAATCTATAGCACTATCTCCTTTTGTCGTGTGTGGACGACATCCATTATCCGACACATTAGACAATACATACACATGTTGTCAAAAATGAAAAAAAAAAAGAACACAATACAGCAGGAAGCGTGCTGGCGCGCAGAGATCATATTGAATGAAATGAAGACACTCAGGTGTGCACAGAATGTGAAAGAAGGAATAATCCCGTTGTTTGCTTGCTTGGCCTTGGAAGCGTCGTCAAAGGTGTAACAGTGACTGAGGTATGTACACACACGTACTACCAGACAGCAGCACACACACATACACACACACGTCGCTAGCTAGGCCAGGCTTAGCTGTACGCCTCTACGGTGCACTAGCCAGCGAGAGGGGTATATTACTGTACAACATGATGATGGGATTTGAGGTGCCCCGTCGCTACCGATCGAACCCAGACCAGACATGCACAGACTGCATGCATGCATGTTCGTTCCGGATGCCGTCGTCGTCGACCCCGTTCGCTAGTCGCCGGCCGCCGATTCCACGGCACCAATGCACCATGCACCGCGCGCGCGCGCGGGACCTCGGCAAGTCGGCAGAGTCTCGAGCCCTTTGCGTCTTTCCATTCCAAGCAGCGGTGGCACACCGGCACTATTATAGTAATGTACGGATTATTTAAAGCTGTGTCCATATCCATCGATTCGGGAATTTGGGATCTACTATCCGCTCGAACGTACACGGTCTGTCCCTGGATTGAAATCAGTGGGAACTGGCAACTAACACCTTCCATGCTTGCTTTGTAGACGACTAGCTTATCCAGGGGCCGGGGCTATCTGGATTGGATGCAGGCGTATGCAGTGCCCCTGTGCCCGTCGTCGCTCCATCTGCCAAGGACAAGGACGGTCAGACATATCGTGCTAACCTGTACAAACGTGCCCAGACTCGTTCAGCCGTGATTCTCTGGTCGTGGCGAGCGGAGGTGCATGGGCCGGCAAGGTCCTGGCCGAAGACGGGGGAAACACGGCCACACCATGTGTGTCGTATGCTTGCTCGACCAGTGGATGGCCGCATTTCTGCCCGATAGCGCGCCTCAGCCGCTGCCCGCCGTGGACGGTTCTCTGCCACCAATGTTGATGCATGGGTGATGGGAGATCCTCGCACGGCCAGAGCCGCGACCTACGGCCTCCTCGATTGCGTCTTGCCGTGACACAAGACAACCTTTGCATGCTCGAAAGGTCCCCGCCGAGCTTCACGGCAGATGCAACTTGTCTCTCCTACTCGCACCGAGTAGGGACTTGCCTATTGCTATTACCACGGTGTTGTCTGCGTTGTCACGGCTTTCGCCACGTCACCAGGGACACGCTACGGTTTCCACCGCGAATGGCGGACGATCGAACGTGGCACCCCATTCGTGACAAATCTTTGCGAGGTGCAGTGTGGGGCACCGACATTACCCGTCGTCGAAGCCAGAGACAACGCCGATGATGCAGGGGAGAGCCCATGACGGCCATCGACATGGGCGCGCCCAATAACGATGCTGACAACACGCCGACATCCCACAGGCCTCCCAGCGTGCAGCCCTCGATAGTACTCTACCTCTGAGGGGACCGCGAAGGGTGCCGTGGGGGGCACCGACGGTACCCATCAAAGCCAATGACGACGCCGGGGTGTGCCGACGACGGACAACAGCATGGCCACGACTGCTAACTATGCCGACGACGCCTCTACTTCAACTGCTGCGGCTTGGTCGAGTCAAATCCACACTGGTGGAGGCATTGTACAATGGTGCAAGGCTTCCCGCTTGGATCATCTCAGTTGACCTAATGCGGGACGAGCTTTCTGCATCACTCATCGTGAGCCTACCACAGGTCACATCGGTGACTGGGTTCTATAGGCAACAAAAGCCGATCCTCAAAAGGTTCAAGCTTTGATGGTGGACACTAGTTCCCCGGCAGTGGCCCCTCAGTGCGCTGTGCACTCGCAGTCGCTGTTGTCAGTGCAGGGCACATCCCTTCAGTAGGGACTACCCGTTGTCACGGATGTCTGGGCGCTAGGGAAGGATGGCGAGCCCAGTGATAAGACACCCATACCGTGCAAGGACGTTCGACGTTTTGCACGGTTTACTAAGGAAATCTAGGACAAATGAAGGTCGCCCTTAATCGCGACTCCACCAAGGTTGATGGCGGCAACCCAGAGGCCCCTACCAATCTGGAGCACTTGGATTGCCGCTCAGCCGCTAGCTTAAATCAAGGCCTCCAAGCGGGGCGAGTTACTCCACATGTAGAAGATGGGCATCGCGTTGCCGATAGCACCAATTTCATGCACGTCCAAGTAAGCTTTCAACGACATATCCACACCTGGTAAGTTGTCGACAAGCCAGGTGGAAGCTCTGGACGAGCTGTTCCCCACGACTAACAATATATAGAGCTGGTAGAAGAGCACTCTTCCCGGATGGCGGAGTAGGCTAATGCAGTCAGCAACGGAGATGCCCAGCTCAGTAGGTTGTTGTATGTTGCTTTTAGTTTTGGTTGTATGTAATACCGAAATCTGAAATAGTCTATAAGGATGATCCAGTCGTAGTTGTAAGACCTTCTAGACACTCGTCAAATCGTATCGTTTATATGATTAAACTTTTCTTCTTAATTTTTATGATACACAAATCTTCTGTAGATTGGAGAAAAAAAAATCTGCGGTCAACCCTGAGACGCTGAGACTTGATTCGCTCGCTGAGCACGAAATGAACCTCGTATTCTTTTATTTTCATTAAGTGCGATCAATAAATACGTAACCTGAGATTCGTATGAAACATAATTTCAGGCACACCTCTCATGGACACGATCGAACGCCGGTTTGTTGCCCAATAGTAACAGACATTTGGATGGACGATGTGAATACGTCCCGCGGGAGAGGCGCGCGCACGGCAAACAAACAGAGCAGGACTCACGTCGATCCATCGGCATCAGATGCCCCCGTCCCACACGCTCGTCTGCTGACCGCGCCATGCCCTGGGCAAGCCGTCTTCTCCACACGCCACAACTGATATACACACGCATGACAACTACGTACGTACCTCCACCGCTCCCCTCTCTCCCGGTACACACCTAGCTAGCTCCATCACATGATAGCCTTCTCGCTTCTTCAGTTCCTGGCCAGCTCTAGCTATAAATTGGTCTCCCCCAAAGCTCACACATTCACCGATCGACCGTGTGCTTCAGCTACTACACAAGTGAAGCAGCACATATATATACTAATTAAGCTAGCGTTGACGACGTACGTAACAATATAATGGGTGTTGCTACTGTCACATCATCCTCGCCTTGTTGGATGGCTGTCGTCGCCTGTGCCTTCGTCATGGCGGCGGCTTCGCTCCTCGCGGCGGCGGCGGCGTCGACGCCGGCGATCTACGTGTTCGGGGACTCCCTGGCGGACGTCGGGAACAACAACCACCTGGTGACGCTGCTCAAGGCGGACTTCCCGCACAACGGCATCGACTACCCTGGTGGGAAGGCCACCGGCCGCTTCAGCAACGGCAAGAACTCCGTCGACTTCCTCGGTGCGTGATGTTGCTCCATTATATTTCCACTTCCACCTCGCCCCCGCTACCACCTACTACCTCTTGCTTGTCACGATTAATAATTAGTGCATATTCATCGATCTGCATATATATGCAATCGATCGAAATGTCGAATTGGATTTCCGATCGATCATCAGCTTCTCATCACCACGACGACATTTAGTATTGTTTCCAACTTTGGATATATGGATCGGTCCCAAAGTCCCAGTGGTAGGCTCATCACTCGTAAGGTGTGAGCTCACTGTTACTGATGTATCTACTATTCTATTTGAAGTCAGTAGATCACAAGATTAGTAAGTCAGCCTACACTAAAGGTTTCCTTTTGGATTGTAGAAAATTTTCCGTGTTTTCTGCATTTTTCACATGAAAACTGTCATTGCGCAATTCCTACAAAATTCATGCGTTTCATACGGAGCCTAGACCGTTACCTCATCAAACTGCACCCAATATTTGTCAGCACAGTAGATATTTAATTATGCGAAAAAGAAAATATCTAACTTATTTTGTCTAAGCATATATATAACTACAAATATGAAAGCGGTATAGGCAATGGCAGCACGCTATTCATACTCGGTTGTTAGGGCCCCGGGCGAGAAATATCTTCTTCAATATAATGTCAAGAACATTCTAATAATTTTATTAGGTATAACATCACACTATCAGGTACTGTGTATTATATTGACCCAAACAAAGAATCAAGGAGGGGTTTTCGTGAAAAAAAGAAGAGTCAAAAAGGGAGTTCGCCCTGTCCAAAAAAATAAAAATTATTTGTGTTAAGTCTTCATTGCAACTTAATACATACGGGGTTTTTAATAGTGGGCTATATAAGATGGATGAAAATTTCATAGGAATGTGTTGATGTGACAAGCAGTCAAGCAGCGATCAGTGCTGTTGTAAATAATCCAAAATTGTACCCTGGTGTTGAGAATATATATATATACGTACATCGGTTTTTATGGATAAACATAACTTTCAATATACACTTAGATATATACTATATCTACTACATAGTAAAAACAATATATATAGAAAAACAAAACATCTTATTATAATTATATTTGTATCCGTGGGAGTAGCAGTCTAAATTTAGATTAATAAATAATACAAAAGAGCACCAATTTTGCATAATAACAGTCCAAAAATATGGATAAAGCAAACATCGTTTTTTCTTGCAAAGACATTTTTGCCTTCCCCATCTGAAACTGGTCGCTTGGCGAGCGCTATTGTAATATATATGTGAGATATCTCTGGGACCAAGAGAAATCCTCCTATTCTTCTTGTTTCTCTCTCTCTCTCTCTCTTTTTTATTTGGCTTGACATAACTTCAGAAATAAAGAGACGCAAAAATTGACTCTTGGTGACCAGTCATCAGTCCGATAATGAGCCCACAATTTGGCATCATTCTGCATGCATTTCACTTTCGTAGCTCAAATAAATTCAGAAAAGAATAGACCAGCGTGTGGTTGCGTTAACGAAATTCTTTCTAACATGACCTGTCTTCTGAGTTTGATGTCGACAACTGAATTTCCTACTAGAATTACTTGGTATATTTTTTTTCCTTATCCAGTTGCTGGACTGAGCTGTCCTAGCTTGCTAGTTGCATGCATTGACTTGTCTTAGAAAGCTAAAGTGTTTCGTATCTTGGAAAAAAAAACTTTTAAATTTAGTTTACATGCATGTGCACATGAATTAATTTTGCACATATTTCTTCTTTTCCCCAAGTTCCAAGGGTTCCGTTATTTTTTTTTTATCAGAAGCAGTCTTTGAAGCATGGGTTTTGCACAGTGTGCAAATAGCCTAGTAAAACTTGGCCTTCACTTATTATTACAAGTGCACCATCATCGATATATCAGAAATTCAAACATGTCATATTTGACATCCTTGCAGCTGAAAACCTGGGGCTGGCGACCTCGCCGCCGTACCTGGCCTTGACTGCTAGCAGCAACCCCAACTATGCCAACGGTGTCAACTTCGCTTCCGGTGGTGCCGGAGTTTCCAACCTCACAAACAAGGTGCATCCATGCGCCAATCTCAATTCTCAAATCATGATTTCTACTCTTATGAGAGGAAAAAAAAAAGATGCCGGACATGCACGAATGACACCTAATAGGTTAGTGCTCGTGCCTTGCAACAGGACCAATGCATCAGCTTCGACAAGCAGATAGACTACTTCTCGTCAGTGTACTCGTCGCTGGTGCAGAGCCTGGGGCAGGCGCAGGCCACGGCTCACCTGTCCAAGTCCCTCTTCGCCATCACCATCGGCAGCAACGACATCATCCACTACGCCAAATCCAACTCCAACTCCGCCGCCACCAACGCCGGCGCCGGCGCCGACCCGTCGCAGCAGTTCGTGGACGTGCTGATCCAGACGCTGACGGGGCAGCTGCAGCGCCTGTACGGGCTGGGCGCGCGCAAGGTGCTGTTCCTGGGCACGGGGCCCGTGGGGTGCTGCCCGTCGCTGCGGGAGCTCAGCGCCAGCAGGGACTGCAGCACCGTCGCCAACGGCGTCTCCGCGCGCTACAACGCCGCGGCGGCGGCGCTGCTCGCCGGCATGGCGTCCCGCCACGCCGACATGCGCTACGCGCTCTTCGACTCCTCCGCCGCGCTGCTCCAGTACATCGACCATCCGGCGGCGCACGGGTTCGCCGAGGCCAAGGCCGCCTGCTGCGGGCTCGGGGACATGAACGCCAAGATCGGCTGCACCCCGCTCAGCTTCTACTGCGCCAACAGGACCAGCTACGTCTTCTGGGACTTCTACCATCCCACGGAGACCACCGCCAGGAAGCTCACCAGCACGGCGTTCGATGGGTCGGCGCCACTCATCTTCCCCATGAACATAAGGCAGCTCAGCGCCATATAGTTAGCTAGGCCACCGATAGACTTGCTACATTAGTCCTTGTACATGTGTTGTGCACATTATCGTGGCCTTGGACGTCATAGAAAAACAAATAAAAGTATGCACCCAAACCTCGTAGAAGCTTGCATTGGCAATGCATCATGTACTATGTATCTCCAAAGGACGTAATTCTAGATTCAAACTATATACAAATTATCAAATCTCATTGAAGCTTGCCACTACCGGAAACAGCTTCTTTACCGAGTGTCATATGCTTTGCCGAGTGTCAAATATCGAGCACACGGCAAATAGCCTCTTTGCCTAGTGCCGCACTCGTAAAGGAGCTTTTTTGCCGAGTCTCTAGCACTCGGCAAAGCCTGGCACTCGTCACAAGCGCCCCCAGGTAACGGCCGTGACCCACCGCCAACCTTTGCCGAGTGCGAGATGTTAGGCACTCGTATCAGACTCTGACAGTCAGCAAAATTTTCTTTTTTAATATATTTTGGCCCTCAAATTTTTTTTGCAGCCCTCAAACAGTACCAGGTACTCCAGGTTACAATTTGGAATATTTTTTTAGCTTTTTGCTATATTTAGTTAATTTATTTTATTTAGTTGAATTTTTTCGAAAAATACAAATTTGAACTGCACGTGCATCGAATAATGGAATTTAGGGTTCAAAAAATGATATTCATGTTACTTAGTGTAGTGTGAGGCCGTATCCAAGAAGAGACCCCAAATTTCGAATATCTTGTTAACGAAACATGACCACGAACTTGCAGACGAATTGTTTTTAAAATCTATAAAATGCGAATGAAGTCCGAAAATCACGAAACGTATGGAGATGAACTGATATCATATGTGGAGACTGTGATAAAAATTTGAGAAGGTTTCGTGCACGTTATCATGCTGACAAACCAGGACATCATTACATATGACATTTGAGAAGGATCCAGTAAGATTTCAATGCAACCGCCGTGACAAATTCCGCGAAACCATCTCAATTTTTCATCACAGCCTCCACATATGATATCATGCCATCTTGACAAGTTTCATAATTTTCGGGCTTTATTTGCTTTTTATAGAATTTAAAACAAACTCGCCCGCAAGTTCGTGGTTAACTTTCGTGAACTAGATATTTGAGATTTCTAGTCTGGTCCTAGATATGGCCTCACATTAGAATCAATAACATGAATACCATTTTTCCATTTATTTAATTTTATTATTCGGTTCACTTGCAGTTCAAATTTGCCTTATCCAGAAAAAATTCAATTAAATGAAATAAATTAAAGAAATATAGCAAAAGGTCCGAGAAATGTACCAAATTTGAACATGGAGTACCATGTAATATAGGAGGTGTACAGAAAAAGTTTTGAGGGCAAAAGCGAAAAAACAAAAATTATTTTGCTGAGTGTCAGAGCAAGACACTCGGCAAACCGGCTCTTTGCCGAGTGTCAAAACGTGACACTCGGCAAACCGGCTCTTTTCCGTGTGCCACCGTCACAACTCTCGACAAATTTTTTTAATTAGGACATAGCAGGACGATATTTTTTAAAAAATAAAATGGATTTGTCGAGTGCCGTGGATCTGACGCTCGGCGGGTTTGCTAAGGGCCAGATCGGGGCGCCCGGCAAACCTGTTTTGCTTAACCCACGCACGGACACATGCACCCACGCGCGCACACACACTCAGACACAGCCAGCCCTTGCCGCACTGCCTGCCTATTGTAACAGGGACGGAGGCTCGGCCACAGATCGCGCTGGGGTTCCAATGGAGGATGCTGCCGCGCTCCTTTCTTCGACGTAAGAACACTAACCATACTGAATAAGCGTGTGCACGAATGCGGAGGCTCAAGACGGAGGTCAGTCTCCGTCCACGCAAGCCGAGGAGCCCAAGGCCGAGCGGAGCCTCCGCCCGGCGAGCGAAGACTCCTCCGCGACGGGCGGAGGTCCAACAACCCCAAAGCCAGGAACCTTCGACTGATCAGGTCGTGCTGAAGATACCTCTGCTCAGAAAGGTCCGGGCGCACCGCGGAGGCTCCCGAGGCGCTACAAGACAAGCAAGCGGGTGGTTGAGACGCAAAGAGGAATTGACTTAGGTGCCCGTGAGGCAGGCAGTTGTGTGTAAGGATATCCTAGGAATATATTCTTCCCGCTTCTGAGGACCCCAATGTAAATGGCTTAGGGCTCTGTACTGTAGCCTATAAATAGCGATGTACCAACAGTGTGCAGAGTTAGTTGAGGTCATTTACTTCCATATTGATTGTTGTGCTCTCTGAAGCTTCCGCCTTCGAGCGGAGGCTTGTATCCCGTGTTGTGTGTGAGAGACCATACCCTTGTGAAGAGCGTGGATCCTCCGCCAACATTTGGCGCCCACCATGGTAAGCCACACAGAAACCCAAAATGCCACCCAAAAGAAAACCGCCCGCGCGTCACCGCGATGGGACGGAACCCCCAAAGCGGGGAAGGCCTCCAACGCGCACACCACGCAACCGTCGGCGAAGCGACCCAACTCAGGATCCCCCGCCAGGTGGTGGTAGAGATGAAGAAGAGCAGGAAGAAGGCAAAGATCAGCCGGCCCCCCGAGTCAAGCCCTACACCAGAGCAAGTCATCCAACAGTTGCAAGAGCAGATACTGAAAGCCCAGCAGGACAGGGATCAGCTGGCGGTGGAGCATATAGCTGCGCAGAGGACAATGATAATCTCCCAGCAAGCAGAAGAGCTACGGCAGCAGCTCGCACTAATCCAGGCGAAGATACAAAGCCTCCAAACCGCGCCATCTTCCACAACACCTACCCAGCCCATTGCAACGGCTGGGCAAACCCCGCCAGTCATCCGCATCCTTGACTAGCCTGGTGCTTCCCAAAAGTTCAACACGACTTTTGACAGCAAGTCGCCGTTATCTCAGGGACTCCAGGCCACCCCATGGCCCCCAAAGTACAAGCCAACAAGCCTACCCAAGTTCAACAGAAGATCAGACCCAAGACAGTTCCTCATGAGCTTTGAAGCAGCAATAGCCTCAGCAGGAGGAAATGACATAGTCCTCACCAAGTCCTTCGTCATTTCAGCAGAAGAAGATGCCCTGGTTTGGTACTCCATGCTCAATCCCAGCTTAATATATTCTTGGGAGAACCTCCGCGACAAGATCATCGCCAACTTCAAGGGCTTCTCCAGTGAATCCCTAACAGCCTCCGACTTGTTCCAGTGCAAGCAAGCCCAGGGTGATTCCTTGAAGCAGTACTTTTAGAGATTCATCCAGTTCAAAGCGAAGGCTCCAGATGTGCCAGAGGAGGTGGCAATCGAAGCCGCAATCAAGGGCCTTTGCATCGGACCCTTCGCAGCACACTTAGCAAGAGAGAAGCCTCAAACCCTCGACGCGCTATATCAAGAGTTCGAGAAGTATTGCCGGTCAGACAATGACCTCCGCAGAAGAGTAGAGGAGCAGAATCAACACAAGCAGCAAAGCTCATCTCAGCAAAAGCATCAACAGCAGAGGCAACAAAATCCAAACTGGCAGCAGTCAAAGCATGCCTAGCAGGTCTACAACATTAGCCGCCAGAACCAGCAGAACCCTCGCCAACAAGGTCAACAAGAAACAACGCAAGGAAACCAAGCAAAGCAGTCAAACTGGAGAGGCCAACAGCAGAGGGAGCGAAGGCAATTTTGTTTCTTTCACGGGGAGAACAAAGGTCATATCACAAGAGATTGTCCGGAGGCGAAAGAGACCCAAGAAAGAATGAAGGCAAAGGCCAACCTACAGCCTCCGCAAGCGCAAGAGTAGAGACAGGTCAACCATACCAACCAGTGGCAGCAGCAGCAATATTGCCCAGCTCTACGCTAGCCTAAACTCCACTCAAATCCACCCATCAACCCTAGCCGCACAATACTACCCAAACTTCCTCCCAGCTTGGCGTTCAAGCCAGCCAAACCTGTCCCAGCGTAGTGAACCTTCGCCTGTCCAGTATCCAGGAACCCCGCAGCTCACCTATTTGGAAAACCACATCAAAGAGAACCGCAAAATCAGCAAATTCTGCCTCCGCTTCCCCAACCAAAGCAAGAGCCCACCCACCAACCAGAAAACCAAGTCAACGCATACGCCCCGCTACCAACCATCGGCATGATATTGCCAATAGCTGGAGGCTCCGCACTAGAATTTGAAACAAAGAGACAGAAGAAAGATCACTACAGGCTAGTCAATAATGTTGCAGTACAAGGTCCAGTAAGGTATTCAGATTGGTCGAAGATGCCAGTAAGCTTCAGCGAAGAAGACCTTTGCCTGGAAAGCTTCCCACATACCAACGCAATGGTCATCAAGGCAAACGTTGCAACCTAGGAAATCAGCAGAATACTTGTAGATACTGGCAGTTCATCGGACATTATCTTCGCCAATGCATTTGATCAAATGAAGATCAGCCGAGCTCAGCCCCAACCTTCGGAATCACCCTTAGTGGGATTCGGAGGGAGAAAAATCCAAGCACTTGGAAAAAGCTCCTTGCCTGTTTCTTTCGGAGACCTGCACAACGCGAGAACAGAGTACATCACCTTCGATGTAGTTGACTTGCACTACCCATACAATGCCATATTTGGGCGAGGGTTCTCTAACCGGTTCAATGCAGCCATACACATGGCATACCTGTGCATGAAGATTCCAGCCCTACACAGAGTCATTACAGTGAAAGGCAGTCAGAAAGAGGCAAGAAACATAGAGCGAGCCATTCACAAATCCCAGAGAAACATCAATTCAGTAGAGCAGCAACCTCCGGACATGCCGAAAGGGAAGACAGACCTGAGAAACCAGGAGAGAGCGACAGCAGTACCGCTTCAAGATGATGTACCGGACAGAAAGGTACTAATAGGGGAAGAACTCTCGCAACAGGAGGAGCAAGAAATCCAAAGAGTCCTTGAGGCTCATAAGGACATCTTCGCGTGGGAAGCATCCGATCTGAAAGGAGTAGCAAGAGACATAGTTGAGCACATTCTGGATATCAATCCCAGCATGAGGCCGAGAAAGCAAAAACAGAGAAAAATGTCCGAGGACCGAATCCAGGCCGCCAAAGCGGAGGTTCAGAGACTGCTTGACGCAAAGGTAATCAGAGAAATGAAGTACCCTGAGTGGCCAGCAAATGTAGTGCTCGTGCCGAAGAAGAGCGGCAAGATGCGCATGTGCATCGACTTCACGGACCTGAATAAGGCTTGCAGGAAAGACCAGTTCCCTTTGCCGAGGATAGACTCCTCAATAGAAAGAGCAACTAGATGCAAAAAGTTTTCATCGCTAGACTGCTTCTCAGGCTACCACCAAATCTAGATGAAAAAGGAGGATGAGGAAAAAAGCTTCACCGCACCCTTCGGAACATATTGCTTCACAAGAATGCCCGAAGGTCTGAAAAATGCAGGTGCAATCTTCGCCAGGATGACAAAAGCAGTCTTGGGGTCTCACCTGCCAAAAAAACATCATAGCATATGTAGATGACATCGTCGTCATGAGCGAAGAAGAGGGAAACCACATTGCAAACTTACAAGAAACATTCGCGAACCTCCGCTCAGCAGGACTCAAGCTCAACCCAGAGAAGTGCATCTTCTGGGTTAGCAAAGGAAAGATGCTCGGATACATTATCAGTCTGGAGGGCATCAAGGCCAACCCAGAAACAACACAAGCAGTCCTCGCAATGGCAGAGCCAAAGACCAGAAAAGAAGTACAGAGACTAACGGGTAGAATTGCAGCGCTCAACAGGTTCATTTCAAAATCTGCTGAGAAAAGCATACCTTTCTTCAAGGTCCTAAGAAGCGCAGAGAATGTTCAGTGGGGGCCTGCGCAGACGTCAGCTTTTGGGGAGCTCAAGAACTACCTAGCGAAGACACTGGCAGTAATAGCGCCACCTTTGGAGGCACCCCTTCTTCTCTATGTGGCAGCCTCTGATCACGCAGTAAGCGCAGTCCTAGTCTTAGAGAAAGAAGAGGAAGCGAAGGCCTCTCAATATCTGGTGTATTACGTATCCGAGGCTCTGTCAGGGGCCAAACTTGGCTGCTCGGAGGTAGAGAAAATCATCTACGCAATCCTATCAACATCAAGAAAGCTCAGGCACTATTTCCAAGCTCATGAAATCATTATCCCCATGGACAGACCAATATCGGAGATATTGAGCAACAAGGAGGCATCCAGCAGAACTGCCAAATGGGCCACAGAGTTGTCTCAGTTCAACATAAGCTACATACCACGAACAGCTGATCAAGTCACAGGTGCTAGCAGATTTCATCGCGAAATGGACACCGTCCAGGCAAACTAGAAAAGCCAGAGCAAGAACAACATTGGACTGTACACACACACGGAGCTTGGGGGCGCCTAGGCGCAGGTGCAGCCGCGGTCATCACAGCCCCGTCTGGGTCAAAGCTCAAGTATGCCAAGAGGCTGAACTTCAAAGCCACAAAGAACATTGCAAAGTATGAGGGGTTATTGCTCGGCCTAAACAGCGAAGGGCTCAGAGGGTCTTAGTAAAAACAGACTCCCAAGTCGTAGCAGGCAAGTAGAGAAGGATTTCACAGCGAAGGAGCCTGAGCTAGCAAAGTACCTAGAGGCAGTGAGAAAGGTAGAGCAAAGGTTCAAGGGATTCACCGTAAAACACATACCAAAAACAGAAAATGCGGAGGCCGATGAGATAGCGAAGGCTGCGGCTACCCAATGCAAGTTACCCGAAGACGTGTTTTACTGTGAGAGTGCAGAACCTGCAACCATTGGCAGTTGCTCTAAAAGAGAGGTTCTAGCCCTGGATAATGACTGGAGAACTGGAGATCATAGCAGCAATTTCCGATAATGCACCGGACGACGAAGCAACAGCGACCAGACTAAGAGCAAGGGCACGGTCATACACAATTGTAGACGGGTCCTTGTACAAGAAGGGGGTAGTCCAGCCACTACTGAAATGCATTCCATTAAGCGAAGGCATAGACCTGCTCAATGAAATACTCTCCGGAATCTGTGGCTCCCACATAGGGGCAAGAGCCCTGTCAGCGAAGGCAATCAGACAAGGATTTTACCGGCCAACCCTCCTCAGAGATGCAGAAAAAATTGTAAAGAGTTGCCTGGCTTGCCAGCTGAATGCACCCCACCAGTCAAGGCCAGGAGCGGAGGCCCAACTGATACCTCCGACATGGCTTCTCCAAAGATGGGGAATGGACCTAGTCGGCCCCCTACCTCCTTCGCAAGGGGGGAACAAATTTGCAGTAGTGGCAATAGAGTACTTCACAAAATGGATAGAAACAAAACCATTGGCAACAATAACTTCGAACTCAGTGAGAAAATTTTTCTGGCAAAACGTCATATGCAGATTCGGTGTCCCAAGGGTGCTAACACTAGACAACGGCAAACAGTTCGACTCTGACAACTTCAAAAACTTCTGCGACAGCATTGGCACTAAGCTAGCCTTCGCGTCCGTATAGCACCCGGAGTCCAATGGAGCTGTCGAAAGAGCAAACAGGGCAGTGTTCTCAGCAATTGCGAAGACTCTGCATGGGATGAAAAAAGGGAAATGGATAGATGAGCTACCAAAAGTTGTGTGGTCACACAACACAACCACCTCACACTAGGTTTACTCCATTTAAGCTCTTGTATGGAGAAGAAGCCATGCTACCCGAGGAGGCCAAGCACCAGAGCCTTCGCGTGATGAAACACCACCTCGCTTCAGATGAAGCATACTCAAAAGAGACTGTGGAAGGGTTAAGGCTAGAGGCTATGGAGACAATTGACAAGTACCAGGCCCAGACAAGACGCTAGAGAGATAGCAAGGTGGTTAGAAAGAGTATCAGAACCGGAGACCTCGTGCTCCGACGAAGCCAGATGCGGCAAAAGTGGGTAAGCTACAGCCAAAGTGGGAAGGACCTTACACAGCAACAGAGGCAGGAAGGCCAGGATCATTTTACCTCACAGATACCCAGGGCAAGAAATCATCGCACACCTGGAACATCGACAACCTCCGCAGATTTTACATTTAAGCTATATCGGGCAACCTTCGAGTAAATATAATCGCAGGCCCCTTTTTTTTCGCATTTTTCATTTCTAAATTTTTCATTTTCTTAAAAAGACTGCACTCTTTTCCTCACTACGGGGGCTCCTAGCGGAGGTGAGGTTTTTAATGAGGTAGTACCTATGTAACCCTCTGACATATGAAGAGGACAACCCCCAAAAGCAGTCCCTGCCGGAAAGTCGAAAGTGGTCGGCAAAGAGACCACAATATTCGACATAGTAATCATGAGGACAACCTGCGAGGCCCCAAGCGATGCAGGCTGACCTCCGCTGGCATAGTCCGGTCCAAATTTCAGGCACCAGCAAAACCCCGAACAAACGGGACAGTAAATAGCTCCGCTGGCAAAGTCCTGTCCAAAGTTCAGGCACCAGCAAAACTCCAAACAAAGGGGACACTAAACATCTCCACTGGCAAAGTCCTGTCTAAATTTCAGGCACCAGCAAAATCCCCAAGAAACGGGACACCAAATACCTTCGTTGTTAAAGCCCCGTCAAATCGCAGGCACCAGCAAAATTTCGAAGACCAAGGAGATTTAACCTCCGCCCGGAGGCAAGATCCGGGGCATGAGAGGGGAAACACCCCCGCAAAAGAATTCCTAAAAGGTTTCTAGGAACCAGAAAAATCTCGAAGGGAATGGCCTTCATCTGAAGCAAATCTAGGTCATAAAGAACAACGATACACTACAGATCCTGCGAATTAAAACACATTTTCATAAAGCCCCGCATCTAACAAAGGACACAGTACTCATGCTCATAGCCCTCAACAACCAATAATAATGGCACCACACTGGGCGCCCAATATAAAAGCAACAGCCCAAGGCTAGACACCCCGTAGCCATTTCAACTGTCAGCGTAACCACACAACACCAAGCACAGAGGGGAGTGGAGGCCGATGTACATCTAACACAAAGTGCATAGTGGTACCACTCGAATACTCATAAAAACCTGGCCACCACGACACTGCAAAGAGCGAGCCTTCGCGAAAGACTAAGGGGGATATCACGCGAAGACTCGTAACATCGCCCGCGTCCGTCGATGCGTTTTGCTTCAAACCGGCCCCAAGAAGAGGCAATGATGCCGCTCATCTTCTCCAAACCACAGCAACAACGGAGGCTAAAGCATCAAACACCTACGCCAAGTCTACAACAACAGAAGCAATGGAAACAAGCACGAGCTCAACGAAGTCTACAAGCAATTTCTCTAGCAGCACATTGCCAGGCGAACACGAAACGTCGACTGCGCCGCCAGTAAGCCAACTAAGCGAAGGCCCGGTAAAAAGATCAAGAACGCTCCGCGAAGAAACAAAGCGGCTGCGGATCGGCAGACCAATGTGGAGACTGACTGTGGTACCAGCCAGTCAAACAAGCGAAGGCTGCTAGTACATCCCAGTGAGGCCTCCCTCAAAGATAAGAGAGGGCCAACAAAATAACGCAGTGCGAAGCATGATGTACCAAATCATGTAAACATGGACTGCGCGAAGGCAGATCGATAAAAATTCAATGATACAAACATCACTAACATTCCAAACCGCGCCAAGCCAAGGACCTAGCAAACAAACTGCGTCTATCGTCAATCTCCGCCTCAACAAAGTCGAACATGCCTTCGACACTCGCATTCGGGAAACTATCGCGCCAATACTCCCAGAACTCGCCTCGGATAAAAACACCACGACTCCAAAAAGTAACAGGACAAATGTCCTACATAGGTCCAGCGAAGGTATCCTGCGCAGGACAGACTTCCATTAATAAAGTTCAAATATTACACACGTATAATACACAAAATTCACAAGTCTCCAGCTGCACAGGCTAGTCCTAAACCTCTGGGCGAGAAGAATCCCCCGGTAAATCACCCTTCGGCAGCGCGCCAGTGGCAGGAGAAGCCTTCGAGCTCCCAGCAGTCCTCAATGCAGCTGCCTTAGCGGCAAGCCCGGCTTCCTACACAGAGAAAACAAACAAACAATGAACAAACAGACAAAGCGACCTCATAAACAAAACAAACTGGTAACTAACCTCCATCCGGCACGCCTCGGCGAGAGCCTTCGTGTCGTCGCGGCCATAGTCGAACCAGAAGTTGGCCATAAATTGCCGGACGAAGGAACGGGTAGCCTCAGTCCCCTCTCCAAGATCTGCTGGGCTGGAATACTTCTTCCTTTTCCGCATCTCTTCAATGTGTCCACAGCCTGCAGCCACGAGAGTCTTCGCGAGGTTAGTGGCGCACGAGAGCTCACCAAAATCACTAACACCCTTCATAAAGCTCTCAAGCCCCGGGACACAGGTCTTCAAACATTGAAGAGTTGGAAGTATACCCCCGTCGGGGAGTGGAGGAGTGGCACCACCAAACTTTGAAACGATCTCCTTCAAAGCAACAGCGACAACAATGGAGGAGGTCTCAGCCTCCGTAAGTTGCTGAATAGCAGCAGCACCAGAAGCTTGTTCAGCCGCAAGTTGTCTCCATATGTTTTCCAAGGATTCATTGGTTTTCTCGAGTCGACTAGACAAGAGAGTCTCCGCCTCACTAGCAGACGCCTTAGCCTTTTCCAAGTTAGCAACCTTGCCCCGCAGTTGCACTAAATCGGCTTCTAAAGCTCCTCTTGCGGCCTTGGCATCCTCCGCCTCTTTGACAAGCCAGGAGTTGGTGGTTTCAAGCTCCCGTATGACTTCATCCTGACGAAGCACCTCGGCTGTCACACGATGCTCAAGGTCTCCGCCAGGAAAGCCCCCTATATATATAAGAAAAATATATACATACATAAAACATAATAAGTATGCAGAGATTCACAAAAAAGAAGAGGGCTAGACTAGAGAATGCGAAGACTTACAACATTCTCTTGCTCTAAATTGAGCCGGAGCAGCTTGAAAAAGTCCAAAGTGTCGAAATGCCTTCGGGCAACACCTGCGAAACAAATAAGCATAAAAAACAGCAATTTCAGCAAACAACGCATGTTCACTAGAAAAATCAACTACCTCGAGTAACATCCTTCACAGCAGAGACGGCCGTTTCCCACTCACCAAGTAGGTCAGCTTGTGAAGCTGAAAGATAGGGGGAATTAAGTTAGCGAAGACCCTTTAAATCATGAATACAAATAACTGCACCCTGGACAAACCTTCAGAGGAACCCGGGACACTACTTGCACTAGGGCCAGTAGCGGAGGCTCGAGCCGCGGCAGCCTCCTTCAGCTCGGCGCGGAATTTGGCGCCAAGTTCCCCTATAAGGCAAGAAGAGTCACAAACATATAAAAAAGGGGGGGAAGGAGAAGCGAAGGCAGACTCACCTAAAGCAAGGATACCCTCAGCAGCTGCAACCACGTCGGCCTGAGCTGGAACCTCAGCACCCCCCTCAGTCCGAAGTTTTCTCAAGAAAATTGGCCTGGTATCAACCCCACCTTCGGCAGGGATACCCGCAGAACCGGAGGGAGCGGGGACCTCAGGCGGAGTCAGAGGCCTAGGCGAAGTTGCAGTAGTCATTATCAGAGAACGAGCCGCGGGAGAGGGTCTGGCGAAGCCCCGTCTCGAAGAGGTGAAGAGCTCTGAGCTCCCTCACTTCCGCTCGAGACGCACTCGATTCCAAGAATGGGAGCGAGGAACTCAACCTTGCCAACGGTAGATGCCGGGGGAGAGTGCCCTTCATCCTCACCTCCCGAGGAGGCGGCCGACTGTTCGCCAACCTCAGACCCAGGCAGAGGTAGAGCGATTCGCACGCGTGATCTCCGCTTCGTCTCTGGCGCCAAGAGCAGAATAAGTCCCAACAACTCGGATTTTTTTTATCACGCCGTGAGTCACAGGACCCCTAGCTCTCTTCTTCCTTTCAAGCACAGTGGTAGACGCAGTGCTCTTGCCCAAAAGTTTCTGCTTCACCTTCTTTGGGATAGGTCTAGTCCTATACACAACACCCATGCCTTCAAAAATACGGTTGAGGCGAGGCATGCTGCCAGCCCCCGCCCGGCGAGAAACGACCTCCTTTTCCTGTCAAAGGGCCAACAATATCCAACGCCGCCGACTCCACATTGGAGACGAACTCCTCCTTGCTGACATCCGCAGGAAGCTCAAAACCAAAACGAGGGAAAGGGATCCAGACGTCGTCGCTGAAGACAGGAACCCGGACATTGTCAAGCCTCATCTCAGGGCGGACCAAACCCAACGGCCAAAAATCAGAGGCAATCATCTCCTCCACCAAGTCACGCCCCCCGGAGTACGTGCAAGCCTTAGCGAAGGCTGTTTCACAAGAGTGGTACCTCTCCAAAGGTTCACCAGGCGGAAACCTCTGCGAGAGCAGCTTCATCGGCCCCAGATTCCCTGACGGGCAAGCTAGAGGATAAACCTTCGCTCTAGAACCATCCAGAGAATCAACCGTGGCAACTCGGACATAAAACCACTCCGTCACCCACTTAGTCTCCCACTTGTTCTTTTGGTAAAATGATAGGTCCAGCAAACCTTGTTTCTTCTTCCGCCTCGGGATGAAGGAGCAGCTGGTGAACTGAGCCTCTGATGAGCTTGGCGCAAGCTTGCGTGGCTGCCGCTGAAGCTAGTAATGCTCAGAAAAAAGTCCAAATCCGGCTGAGCGCCATAAGACTCACAAGCCCAGGCAAATTTGCTCAAAGCGAGGACACCATTTGATGTAAGGTGGTGTATCTGAGAGTTAAACCCTTCCATGATAGAGCACAAGAAAGGGCCCTCGGGGGAGCGAAGACCACAGTCAAAAAATGCCCGGAACACAATGGCCTCATGGATCCTCGCCTTCAGAACCTCTTCCACCCCGGGTGCACGGCCATGGCCCAAAGGGAATGCACCACGACGAGCAAGGTCGTCGACTGCAGCCTGAGTCATCGAAGACCGCCCAAAGTGAAAGCTGATATCGGCCGCCATCGAAGAAACAGGCTCTAGATCACCTATAGAAACTTCAACGTCAGACAAGGTCTCTAGCAGATCTTGAGCCTCCGCCGCAGCCAGCATGCAATCTTCAAATCTAGTAGCCCAACCACTAGCCCAAACCCCCGAGAGCTCAGAGTACGGGCCTGAAAAGATAGGGAAGCAAGAATGCAAAGCCACAGTGGCAAGTGAAGCAACGCAAAGCGTGCGGAGGTTGGCAAGCGGTTAAAGCAAGCAAAGAGCGTGGTAGCGGCTATGCAGTGCTAGAGAAGGAGAAAGCGATGGTTCTGGTGGGGGGGTTCACCGCAAGATGACCCCTATTTATAGGAAGCACGGTGACCCTTCGAATTCCGGAATCCAATTGTCAAAATCGTGGCACGTCCTCGCGAATCCCGAAATGAATGACGTCACAACAGTAAAAAGTTAAAATCTCCGCCAGCAGCAGGTGGACCAGGGGGAAGAGGAGGTTCAATTTACCAAAACCCCCGCGATCCTCCGCTAACCTCACCCCGCGTGGCTTCGAGGGTCGTGGACCACCTGCGCCGGACCAAACCCTCAAGGGGGGAAATGTTGTAACAGGGACGGAGGCTCGGCCGCAGATCGCGCTGGGGTTCCAAAGGAGGATGCTGTCGTGCTCCTTTCTTCGACGTAAGAACACTAACCATACTGAATAAGTGTGTGCAAGAATGCGGAGGCTCAAGACGGAGGTCAGTCTCCGTCCACGCAAGCCGAGGAGCCCAAGGCCGAGCGAAGCCTCCGCCCGACGAGCGAAGACTCCTCCGCGACGGGCGGAGGTCCAACAACCCCAAAGCCAGGAATCTTTGACTGATCAGGTTGTGCCGAAGATCCTCACACGAAGGCTCCTCGACAATACCTCCAGCTCGGAAAGGTCCGGGCGTGGTACACCGCGGTTGCACCACTCGAAGGCTCCACCGCGTAGGCTCCCGAAGCGCTACAGACAAGCAAGCGGGTGGTTGAGACGCAAAGAGGAATTGACTTAGGTGCCCGTGAGGCAGGCAGTTGTGTGTAAGGATATCCTAAGAATATTCTTCCCGCTTTTGAGGACCCCAATGTAAATGGCTTAGGGCCCTGTACTGTAGCCTATAAATAGCGATGTACCAACAGTGTGCAGAGTTAGTTGAGGTCATTTACTTCCAAATTGATTGTTGTGGTCTCTGAAGCTTCCGCCTTCGAGCGGAGGCTGTATCCCGTGTTGTGTGTGATAGACCATACCCTTGTGAAGAGCCTGGATCCTCCGCCAACACTGCCCCCCGCCCGTGCTACCCCGCGCCCGAGCCGCCCCACGCCGCGTCGCCCTCCACAGGATGTCCCGGTGAGGCTTCAGCTCCGTCACGGTCTACTGGGCGAGCAAGGCAGCGGCGCACAGCTCCGGTTGTGGCCAGCCGTGCAGCAAGGCAGAGAGAGAAAGGGAGAGAG
This sequence comes from Eremochloa ophiuroides, assembly GCA_038502445.1. NCBI lineage: Eukaryota > Viridiplantae > Streptophyta > Magnoliopsida > Poales > Poaceae > Eremochloa > Eremochloa ophiuroides. The sequence goes on from JAHLJS010000002.1 coordinate 27,011,415, forward strand.
CAGGCAGAGGCAGGGCAGAGTGGTGAGCAGTGGCAGGGAAGGGGAGGAGAGAGGCCAGCGGCTGGCGCCCCTGTGCTGCAGCATGAGGAGGAGAGAGAGTCGATGGGAGGGAGCAGAGGCAGGGGCTTGCCGGCGGCTTGGTGGCACACGGCGAGGCGAACGCGGTGCCCCGTGTTCGTCTTCACGAATCATCACAGTAGAGGGAGGAGTAGAGCAGCGAGCATGGAGACACTCGCGGCGAGCAGGGGCGGAGCGAAGCGGGTCATCGGGCCATGACGAGCTTGGCGGTGCTCTGAGAGCACAAGGTATTCTTCTCACCTTGTTTGCCAGCTAGGTCCCTTTGATGGAGCATTGGAGCTATCTTCTTCGGGTAGCAACTGGGATGCAGCGAATTTTTTTTATTTTTAACACTTTTTAAAAACTATTTTTAAAACTAACACGTGCAAACTTTTTTTTAAAAAACTAGCACGTTTGGAGGTGCCATCCCGGGTGGCGCGTCCAAACAGTACCGACGCGCCACCCAGGGTGGCGCGGCAGAGGTGCCACCTGGCATCGCGCTGGCTGGGGACGCCGCGCCACATGCAATGGCGCGGGGGCCGCCGCGCCACGCCGCCTGGCGCGGCCCCTGCCACGCCACCCCGCATGGTGCGGCCAGGGAATAACCCCCTGGCCGCGTAGCCCCTTCTCCCTCTCGCTCCTCACTCGCTCTGCTCGTCCAGTGCCCCCGTCGCCGCTCGCCCAGCGACCCCGCCGCCGCGTCCTCTGCTCCGGCCATCATCCGTCGCCACCGCGCCGCCGGCCCGCCGTCTCCGTCCCTGATCCATCCTCTTCTCCCCTCCTCAGCTCTAGTTGGCCCGCAGGGGGGGCGGCTGCCCTTGGCCAGGGACGCCGCTGCGGGCGCCATAGCCGCGGCTCGCCGGTCGGCGGCGCTTTAGAGGAGCTCTTGCATCATTCTTCAAGTGCTGTGAAGGTATATTGTCGATCTTGTGATTCCATTTCGTGTTTGGTTAGGGTTTGGGTTGGATTGCAGTGTGTTAGTTGGTTAGTTATGTAGTTAGGGTTTAGTTATATTTTAGTTAGTTCAGTTGTTAGGGTTTAGTTAGGTTTAGGGATTTAGTTAGTTTAGCAAAAGATGTAGTTTGTATGACCTAACTAGTTAGGTTTTGATTTATTAACTAGTTAGGGTTTAGTTAGTTAGTTAGTTAGTACATTTTGATTTAGTGGGTTTTGAAAGGTGAATGGAGATAGTTGCAATATTAGAGTTTAACTTTGGTGCGATGATTCGCAGGCGTGGAATCAGGATGGATTGTTTTGTCCGTGTTTTTTCCGAGGGAAGTATTAGTAGAGAAGATTGTATGTATGAGGACATGGAAGAAGATTTGGAAATGTTTAATGAACCGCCTACGTTGATGGACCTTTTGGTGCGGTTGAGGTCAAAGTTTGTGGGTAACTTCACATTGAAAGCGAGGTTCGCTGCCGGGAAGAATAGGCCACGCTATGTGATAATGCCCTTGCTTGGCCCCTCAGATTGGAGCCGCTACAATCGAGCACTTCAGGCTTTGAATTCTCTGGTTCCTAAGGTTGTGGTGGAGAATGCCTACAAGGTGGCTGATGAGCCGTACCATGACAGATTGGAAGGTGACCAAGTCGGTTTTCGGGCTGATACAGTAGAAGCAGAGGGTGTTATGGACAGGGATGGTGTGCTGACACAGGATCATGATGATATGGCAGTCGATGAGCTGATGAGGAGGTCACCGGGGCACGTAAGCAATGATCTCGATGTGAATGAATTTGAACGAGAGGAGGAGGAGCTGGAGGACGAAAGGATTGGTGATTTGGTAGACACTGATTCATCGGATTCGGAGGAGGAGCAAGGAGGCATTGAGCAGCATGGCAACACCGTTCGTCCTATGCCAATGCCAGTTAGTTTGCAAGAACTACATGCGTTGCCGGTGCATGGAAGATTAGCTAGAACTGAGGATGATGATGTTGTGACCCATGATTCATGGGCTCGTTTGAGCGAAGCCGAGGCGTACGTTCCACCACCTCCGTACACGGCTACAGAGTTGATGCAATTGAGGGCTAGAAACATCCAATTTAGTGGAGTACCCAACTATAGGGATGTCAGCATGACGGGTATGGCAGTATGTGACACAGGCCTGCAAATGTGCAGGGAGTCGACTTACAACCATGAGAATGAAATCCTTACTAAAGGGATGTTATTCAACATGTTGTCTGAGCTGAAGTTGTTCCTTGAGAATTATGATGTTTACCACCATAGGCCATACACCGTCACTCATTCCAACAAGGATGTGTTGTTTCATGTCATTTGCAAAAAAGGTTGCTTGTGGAGGCTAAATGCTCGTACGAAAAGGAACGACGGGAAGTAGGAAGATAACTAAAGTGGTGCAACCTCACACATGCGCGTCGAATGAGAAGGAAGAAAACCATCCTCAGCTCACGGCACGTTATCTTGCCCGTCGCATATTGGGCCTCGTTGATGACAACAATGACATATCTGTTTCTTCATTGATCCAGAGCATAGTGGGCTTCACTAAGTACGTGCCAAAGTACGGAAAGGTGTGGCGTGCTAAGCAGATTGCTCTGGAGATACGGTGGGGTAGCTGGAAGGATGCCTACAATAGAGTTCCCAGAATTCTGTGTGCAATGAGCTCCTATAACCTCGGGATGAAATGGTTCATAGACACTGGCGGGATGTACTTCATTGTCGAAGGTCAACTAAAACACGTACTGAGGCGTGTGTTTTGGTCCTTTGCGCGGACAGAACACGCATTCTAGTTTTATCGGCCAGTGGTACTAGTTGATGGCACTTTTCTAACAGGGAAGTACAGGGGGGGTTGATGATGGCAGCTGCTGTTGATCCAGAGAATCAGATAGTTCTAATGGTGTTTGCCTTAGCAGGAGGGGGAGAACAATGAATCATGGTACTGGTTCATGCGACTTCTACGGACTGAGGTGCTTCGCTCATCCCGCACTGTTTGTATGATATCAGATCGGCACGTGGGTCTCCTTAACGCAGGCTGAAGAACAGATACCGGGGTATCCTCCTCTAGTTCATAGATGGTGCATGCGTCATTTTGTAGCCAACTATTGGAGGCGTCATCGCAACAAGGAGGTTTGTGACAAAGTCAAGGAACTTTGTTGCAAGCGTACAGAGCGGGAGTTCAAGGAAACAAAGGCAGAACTTGATAAGATGGTGAACACACAAGAGAAGGTGTGGTTGGCCCAACAGATGGACGAGAAAGCTAAGTGGGCGCTAGCATACGATGAGGGTGGTTACAGGTATGGCATCATGACGACCAACTCGTCCGAGTCTTTCAATAGGGTTTTCAAGGGTGTCCGAGCTTTACCCGTGTCTGGAATTGTGGAGTACTCGTTTCAGAAGTGCAATGAATATTTTGTGAAGAGATGGGAAAAAGCGCAGAGGAGGCTAGCGAACGATGGTGGTCCGTTTGGAAAAGTAGCGCGGGAATATTTGGATGAGGCCGAAGTTTGGTCCAAAATGCAGGTAGGAGAGGCCTACGGGCCCAACAGGCAGGTTTATAACATACGGGGGAGGGGTGGCACGACGCTGGGAGGTGAAACGTATGGAGGCCGCAATTACAGGGTAGACCTTGAGAAAGTTATGTGCACTTGCAATGTCCCGCAGATAATGCATGCCCCCTTTTCCCACATGATAACGGCTTGCAGGGTTATCGGATACGACCACAAAGGTCCCCCCTTTATGTCTCCGCTGTACCTTCGCGTGAACACCCTAAGTATATGGCAGAAAAGCTTCGAGCCGTACCTTGACCCCACCCAATGGCCACCTTATTTGGGTGCGGACTATGTACCCGATCCAGGGTTGATGAAGCTCGGTAAGGGAAGGAGGAAGAAGAAGAGGTTGAAAGGGGACATGGACGATATGAAAGGATACGGCGCTGATATGTATGGTGGGGGTGACTTCAACGAGACACATGGGACCAATCTATGCTCCGTTTGCCACGAACCAGGCCACAAGGCCTCTAGACATAGGAGGAGAGGCAACCAGGTATACGAATGCTCTTAGAAACCATGGTCTTGTCACTGTTTTCTTTTTATGCATTCTTTCAGGTCATTTAAATTATATAATTTCATTATTTATCATGATACGTTTGATTTATTTCTAACACGTTTGTTCTTGTTCATGCAGGATGGCTCCTCATCAGCAGTACCCCCTTCTTGACCTGACCTACGACCAGCGGCACTGAGGCCACGTCCTGTCGGACCTCGGCCTTCAGGAGTTTCTTTCACCACTCAGGAGTCGTGTTCACAGTGTGCACCCTTGGGACGAGAGGTACGCGCCTTACCTATGGCGTGCGGGCTTCCTGGAGCTAGTGCGTTCGTACTTAGCCGGTCTGCCACCGCTGGACCCTACACTCCTCACGGCAGCTGTTGACAGGTATGCGCTTTTTATTTGAAAAATCATAATCATTCCCCCCGTCCGTTTTTTGGGTTTTTCCTTGCTGAACTCGTATTCTTTTTGAAATTGTTAGGTGGAGGCCGGAGACCCACACCTTCCACCTACCAGCTGGAGAGATGACAGTCACTCTGCAGGACGTCTCGCTTATACTTTGTCTGCGCTTGGGTGGCCATCCAGTCACCAGCACTATCGACCCCGACAACTGGATGGACACGGTGGAGGAGTTCTGTGGACTTAGGCCACCAGAGGACTGAGCATGCGAAAAGATCCAAGTAAGTAGAGTGCTACAACATATTTGGTTTCATGTTACTACTACCTTAGTCTTATAAATGTTACTGTTGCAGGAGAACTTCCGGTGTCACGTCTGGTTGGATCAGAGAAAACTTTGGTTGGCTACCAGATGACGCACCGGACGTTGACGTTGAGAGGTACGCGAAGGTCTGGTTGTGGCACTTCCTTGGTGCCTTCCTGTTCCCTGATGAATCGGGGAACACTATCAGCTGGTCCTTCCTCAACATATTGAGGCTCTCTTGGGAGGACATTGGAGCGTACAGTTGGGGAAGTGCGTTACTTGCTTGGTTGTACCGCCAACTTTGTGTTGCCTGCCGTCGAACCGCAGATAACTCCAACCTTGGTGGTTGCCTTTACCTCCTACAGATTTGGTGCTGGGAGCGTTGGCCAGTGGGCAGACCACTTCGTTCAAGCTTGCCTGTAAGTTCCTTTCATCGTGATTGGCTTACTATGGTTGACTGATCATGCCCTTAATTTGTAAACTTCTATGGCTTCTTAATGCAGGCTTGGCCCCATGAAGACGTTGGCCCCACTGCTCTCTTCGTGTGGAACAGGGACAGGGCACCGGCGGTTAGAGGGAACCCTGTAAGGAGGTATGCGTCGTACACGGACACACTGGACGTCCTGACACAGCACCAGGTAAGCTGCAGTAAGTGCAAACCGGAAATGATGCACTATTCTAAACTATGTACTAATTGGACTTTTATTGTTGCAGGTCAATTGGTGTCCCTGGGCTCGGATGGAGTTGGAGAACTACCTGAGTCCAAGGACAGAAGAAGAGAGTGATGAGTGGTGTTCAGTTACGCCACTTATCTGCTACCATGTGGTAGAGATGCACTTCCCATGCAGGGTCTCCAGGCAGTTTGGAAGGTTCCAAGAGTGTCCTTCGCTGTACAACTCGACGAGCAGGAAGTTGCACGGGTATGAAATTGATGTAACATCACCGATCGACAATTTCAGATTATGTTATTACACTTATCATGAATATAGGGCATTCGATTGCTGCAGGTACGACCGAAGGAATAGGTACAGCGAGAGGAACTGGGCAGTTACACACCACAAGTACATCCAGGCTTGGGAGACCCGTCAAAGGCTGCGGATACTGGATACTCCAGAGCACTCGCAAGCCCAATTTGATCGATACCTAGAATGGTTGCAGAGGAATGCGAGGACCTACTTGAAGTTGCCGTACGATGACGCGGCGAATCCCTGGGACTCCGAGGACGCAGACCACGAGGAAGATCCTTATGACAAGGCAACCCGGAGCAGTACGCAGCCAGAGAGAGGGCCTATACAGAGATATGTGGTAAGGAAGCTGAGTTGGCAAAAGTAGCTGGTTTTTTTACTTATGCAACTTCTTCGATTAATCACCCGTTTACTATGTCCGCAGGCGAGACGGTTGTCCACCCTCTCCAATGAAGCAGTCTGTCGCCTAGATGAGACTAGAGGAGAAGAAGAGGGCATTCTACACCACTTTGTGAAGGTTAACATTATTTCTGTCCTCCAAAATAACGTAATGCCAAGTAGATCAAATATGAAAATTGATTTGTTTACTGTCCCTGTAGAGAGTGAGCAAGACATGCAGGAAGCTAGCTCAGAAGCTAGCATGTATGGATCCGTGGTTCCAGCCAGGAAACACCGCCCTTAAGTCCGGTTCGTTCTGGTACTCCTGCAGGACGTGCACCTCCGCCGGTTTCCATGGAACCGGGGAGTTCACAGGCTCCAACTCGGCCGCATGGCAAGGGCCCCATGATTGAGCCCGACGAGTCTTCACAAGACTTCGAGGACGATGACGAGGACGACTACGATGAGGACCAGGTGTACGATGAGATGGGCGGGTCTCAGCTGTACGATGCACCTCTTCCGTCTCAGGTAACTTGCAAATAGTCACTTTCATGCTTGGATTGCGTTGCATCTCAAAATTAATTGCTCATGCTCTTAATTATTATGACAGGGCCCTACCCACACACAGCAGGTGAGGCAGTGGCCCTAGACAGCGTGACCGTACCATTGTTGGGTACACCCCAAACATCGTTCCGACAAATCCGAAATGGCAGCGTCGTCCTCGAGACCCTTACACTCCAGGAGCTTAGAGTTAGCAGCTTGCGATGAGTGTTTCCAGTTAGGGTGGATGTTTTGTACAGAGTAGGTGAAATAACATGAACATCATGCGATTGCAACGGATGATGGATGTTGCGATGGTTGACCCACTTGCGTATTTGTTTTCCTTGCTGTTCTTAATTTTCCTTTTCGAAGAAATCTTACAAGGCACAACACCGAAAACCAAAAACTGCAGAAAACAGAATGCAGCCTAGCAGAAAACAGAAAGCCACAGAAAACAGCAGAAAAACATAAAGCAGAAACAGCAGAAAAATGCCAAGGCCGCGCCACCAGGAATGGCGCGGCTACTGACTGGCCAGGGACTGCGGCGCCATGCCTGGCGGCGCGGCCACAGAATTGCAGGGACGGCCGCGCCATACAAGGTGGCGCGGCTTGGTCAGCTGCACAGCTGGCCTGAGGCCAGCCACGGCCGGTCACGACGGGCCACGGCTGGCCTTAGGCTGGCCAGAGCCCGGCCACGCTTACTCAGTGATTCAGAGGGTTTACGAATAGCCTTTTCAGTGCATAGCCTTTTCAGCGACTTGTTAACTCAATTCATAGTCTCTTCAGTCACTCATACAGCGCAGTGTCTAGCCTTTTCAGTGCGTAGCCTTTTCAGTGAGTTGTCATGTCGCGAGTAGGGTGTTCGGTGACTCAGACTGGACAGTGAGTAGGCTTTCAAGGCTATAGAATTAAAAACTAGTTATTGTTTACTTTGGCAGTCCGAGAATCTAGCCTTTTCAGAGTACTACAAAGAATTGTGCTGAATTAACTCTGCATTAATTCAATTGTATTCCATGGCAACATCACTCCTCGCCTCCCTATATATACATGGGACTGGCCCCTCGACAAACATCACCAGCACAACAAGATGTCTGGACCAAAGGGTAGGGGGCTTGGGTTTGGGAAGGGCAAGGAAGTGGTGGAGAGCAAGGGCCCGCCAATAATATGGAATGATGGGGGTAGTCTTGGTCCCGAAGAGTGGGACGAACCCATTGACAGGTTCCCAGAAGAGAGCAAGAGTGATTATGGGAAGGATAGACCTCTGAGGGGCTATGTCAAGCCAGGGAAAGAAGAGTGGCCTAAATGTATGCATGGTGAGGACTGCCTTGTGCAAATGTACACCGAGGGCAGGATAAACGGGGGCCGGCGATTCTTCAAGTGTCCCTATGCATATGTAATATTTTGTTGTCATTTATTTCTGTAATGTATTTCGCAACACCAAAGCGTGTTAACAAATCTATTCATCGCAGACCTCGTGGGCAGAAGGCAGTTGCGGGTTCACTAAGTGGGTGGACCTTCAACCTATTACCCCGCATTTAGAGTACATCTCGTACCTGCAGGACCGCATCGGGTCGCTCGGCCCAAGCTACAGCTCGAGCCACAACAAGGAGGAAGATGAGGAAGGAGGCAACAGTGGGGCCACATCGCAGGAGCCAATATGCACAGACTCGTACTGCCGCTGCCCTCATCACAAGAACAATGGCAATCCGTCGGCATCGCCACCGCCACCACCTTCGCCAATGGGCGGTTATTATGGGGAAGGTGCAACTCAGCTCAATAGGTGGCAGCACTACTAGTAGGGTGTCCATTTGTCCGTCTATGTGTGTGGTGCATGTTTTAATTACCTAAGGCATGTTAGGTCTAGTGCAGAGAGTCTTTACCCTTGTTTGGTGCAGATTCTCACATGTCATTTCGTGTATTCGTTGTATGTTTTAGTTCTCAAGGCATGTTAGGGTCCACACATGCCTTTTCATGTGTTGTGCTTGTTCGCATCGTTTAGTAATATGTTTCACAAGAAAAGAAATATCCGCAACATGAAACATCAACTAAAAACACTGACTAAGTGAACACAATAGTACGATTAGGTTACAATACAGAAGTTCAATTCATGACAACCAAATATAGGGTCCTCAATACGAAAACACAAAGTTCAATTCAAATCCAATAGGCTACTGAGTGCAACGAGGCCACTTTCCCTTGGCGAAAGCATCGGGGTTCTCCTCCATGGCTGCTTTTGCACGACGTGCATGCTCAAGCTTCTTCTCCTTCTCCTCCCTGAAAGCTACGAGACGCCTCAGCCGCGCCTCTTCTTCCCGCTCTTTCTCCGCGGCCAACTCTTTGCGTCTCCTCTCCATCCTCTCCTCCCGCTCTGCGTCCAACCTCAAAAGACGCTGCATCCGCTCCTTGTCCTCCTGGGAGATCTCGGTGTCGATCCACTGCTCAAAATCACAGAGCGGTGGTGGAGTCTACAAAAAACACATTATTTTACGGCAACAAAATTAATTTACAAATTACTTTCAGACATAATATAATACCACATTCTCACCAGCATGTTAATGCGACGCTGTTGTATGGTAGGCTCGTACACATAGTTGGCGCACATCCAGTAACGCTGCCTATACGTGTCCTCTTCGTCCGACCTAGCCACCTTGCATGGATCGCCACAAAAACACATAGGCACAGGAACGCCACTAGGCAGTGGCAAGACGTCAAACGCATTTGCTGGCCACAATGGATCCTTGCAAAAGGGCTTTGGTTTACGAGGCGTACCACGCTTAGGCATCCTACTGTGCCATGAAAATGATATTAGTAATTGTTATAATATCAAACCCAAACTAAAAACTATGAACCCTGACCGTAGAAAAAACTAAAGGACCTCATGACAGAGGGACTAAAGACAGTGGAATCCGGAAATTTCTTGGGGGAAACAAGAGAGGAGGGAGGGATCGACGATTGGATGCACTTACAAGGCAGCGGAGAAGACCAGGGGGTGCCAAAATCGCCCTTGAGCTCGCGGCGGCGGCGCCTGGCTCGAACAGACTGCAGAGGAAGTGAGGAGCGAGAAGGAGAAGGGGCCGCACGGCCAGGGGGTTATTCCCATGGCCGCGCCATGCGGGGTGGTGCGGCAGAGGCCGCGCCAGGTGGCGTGGCGCGGCGGCCCCCGCGCCATTGCATGTGGCGCGGCGTCCCCAGCCAGCGCGGCGCCAGGTGGCACCTCTGCCGCGCCACCCTGGGTGGCGCGTCGGTACTGTTTGGACGCGCCACCCCACCCGGGAAGGCGCGTCCAAACGTGCTAGTTTAAAAAAAAAAGTTTGCACATGTTAGTTTTAAAAATAATTTTTAAAAAGTGTTAAAAATAAAAAAAATTCTATGCAGCAAGCAGTGAAGAATTTGGATGGCCAGTGGTCTATATCAGGCCTAGTGAACAATAGGAGGTGCTTCCTTCAAAGAGGAACACTGTAACAGAGTTAAAGCCGCAAGCTGTTTATGAAGGCAAGGTGTTTCATCTAACAGCTGCAATATAGTTGTAGAAACAAACAGTACCCTTGGTAGTTCAATCACAATACCGTGCAAAGATTTAGTGCGTGCATCTGAATCCGATGGACCATTTGCCAGGCAAGTATATGAGGAAGAGGTCTCTGCTAATGCAAGGACGAGAACATTGGGCAGCATACTGCAAGTAAAACACACACATTATGTGAAGGTATTCCTCCTTACACTTTTTTTCACCTAGAAATAGAACCCTCATTGGTTAGAGTGCTACCTTATGCTGTTTGATATGAAGTAGCTATATCTAGCCCACTGTATTGTTCTTTCTTCTCTTTCATTTCAATCCCGCATAATCCATCTCGTGTAGCTTCCGTTCCCCTGTGCTTTCTTCATCGTGTAGCATGAAACTGCGTGGTGTCGAGTCTATGCTGAAATGCAAGTAATTAGTATGCCAGGGTTACTCATCTGGAGCTTGCTGTATATTTATTATTGAAGAGTATGTTGAATAACTAGCCCTGAGTTTTAACTCTTAATCAGTCGTCTCTAAAATGGCCTGATGTTTTTAGTAACTTTTTTTATCCTGCTACTAGTAACTAGAAGGGTGCTCGGCCAGCAGCAGCAGCTCGAGGAGGAGAGAGAGAGAGGATGGGAGGTGAATAATGGGTGCTCATGATCTTGTGATGCATATTCTCTGAGAACAAACATGAGGTTTATGCAGGTACGAGTACAGATGGGCTGATGGTGTGTAGATAAACAAACCCATAGAAGTATCAGCGCCAAAATATGTGGAGTATCTGATGGATTGGATTGAAGGCCGGCTTGATAATGAATCCATATTTCCTCAAAAACTTGGTATGTTGCTTTTATTGTGGATTTATGGAGCTCTCTCAGTTTCTTGTGAACACTGAACACCTGATACTGGATGCAATCGGGCATGTTATCTGATTTTGGATTTCGTTTCCCCTCTGTGAAGGCACACCATCCCCACCAAACCGGAATCCAGCAGTAAAGACAATATTCAAGCGCTTGTTTTGTGTTTATGCCCATATCTACCACTCTCATTTCCAGAAGATTGTTAGCCTTAAAGAGGAAGGCCATCTCTATACCTGTTTCAAGCACTTCATTCTGTTTACAAATGTAGGTCCCATCATTCATGGCAATATCTTTTTATACAACAAAATTACATATTTATATTCTTGGTCAGGGAAAAAAGAAAATGGCAGCAGTTAACATTCTTTGGTGTTGGTGCTGCAGGAGTTTGGCCTGATTGACAAGAAGGAACTAGGCCCACTTCAAGAGCTCATCGAATCCATCATCGTTCCTTACTGAGAAGAGAATCCAGTGTGCTAAACATGGATACAGAGCTCTGAATGCTAATTTAGTCTGTGCTAAACATGGACAGTGGCGGATCTACTAGGGGGGCTGCCGGGGCTCAAGCCCCCTCCCCCCCCTACCGTGGCCGGACCAGTGGAGCCCCCCCTTAAAAATTTCGACCATAAACCATGGAGTAGGAGGGGCTGGAGCTGTTTCTTGAGGTTGAAGACGACCTCATCCTGTCATCAGGCAATTGGGCTGCTACCTGGGCCGAGATGGGTGTGTTTCATTCATTCATTCAGTGGCCCACTAAGAAAATAAAGGCCAGCCTTTTTTGTTTCCTTCTCATTCACTCGTAAGTCACAGGAGGGGGGAGCACGAGTGCACGACCGCCTGTCCGCCTGAGGCCCCGAGCGGAACAGCTGAGCGAGCTCCCTGCGAGGTTGGAGCGGCGGCGGCCAGCTAGGGTTAGTGGGAGCCTGGGAGGCGGACGGCGGCGACTGCGACCGGAGGGGCCGCGTCCGCGCGCGGCGTGCCTGCGCCCGTGCACAGCTGCGGAGGCGCAGCCGCAGGGGCGACGTGGGTCACGCGGCCACCAAGCGGTCGGTTGACGGCGGGCCGGCGGCCAGCAGGCCAGGGCGCTACCGCGCCAGGCCAGGGGGTAGGGCCAGCCGGCCAGGTCCCAGGGGCACCTTGGCAGCCAGAGCCAGTGGAGCCGACAGGCAAGCTTGCAGCAGGTTGCTGTTCTTTTTTTTTTTTTTACATTTGCCTTCTTATTTTGTAATTGTTCAACATTTCATTTAGATTTAATAAATTACAGACTGTTCAAAATATCCAAAAGAACATTACACACATATTTTTCTAGTTCAAGTGGTACACCAACTCCAGGCACTAATGACAGCACAAATCAACCAATTCGTCGTAGAGTGGATTTTAGTCAATCTGATTTAGTTGGTGATCCAGGAAATCGCATTGGTATTGACGAATATCCACCGAAAATTAGAGACCAAGTTAGAAGGGCATATGCTTTGAGAGGTCCGACACAACCTTGTAATATTATCTTTGCTCGTAAATGGCAAAGTGGTCAATGGAGGTCATTTCAGCAAACTTAGTTTGATGAGTTTGATTGGTTAGAGTATAGTGAGTCCAAGGATGCAGCTTATTGCTTATATTCTTATCTTTTCTTTGATCCGGGGAAGCCTGAAAAATTTGGTAGCTCTGTCTTTGCAAAGGACGGTTATAACAACTGGAAAAAAGCTAAGGACAGTTTTAATCAGCATAGTAGTTGCAAGACTCACAATAATGCTAGGTTAAAATGTGATGATTTTATGAACCAGAGAACAAATGTGGCTAGAAGAATTGAAGTAATTAGCAAGGAAGAAGAGAAGAGATATGAGATCCGCTTAAACTCTTCATTAGATGTAGCAAGATTTCTCATAATGCAAGGTAAAGCTTTTGTGGACACGATGAGTCCTCTACTTCCAATAACAAGAGTACATGTAGAGAGATGGTTGATTGGTACAAAGACAAAGTTGAGATTGTTAAGGATGCTTATGATAAAGGTGCAAAAAATTGCACGATGTTATCTCATCATATACAGAAGGACCTCACAAAAGCTTGTGCAGAGGAAGTCATGTCAGTGATTATGGGTGAGATTGGAGATAAAAAATTCTATGTGTTGATTGATGAATCTCGAGATGTATCAATAAAAGAACAAATGGCCGTAATTCTAATGTTAGTAGATGAGAGCTCTATTGTTATACCTTGACTTTTACTTGTACTTGTATGCTTTTACTTGTACTAACATGAAATAAAATATGGTTTGCACTCTGTAGGTTTGTGAATGATGAAGGGAAGGTGATGGAGAAGCTTCTTGGACTCAAGCATATTGAGAGATGTACAGCTGCTGCATTAAAAGAAGCATTGGTCAGCATGCTTAACAGTCATAATTTATCAATCTCTAGGCTTCATGAGCAAGGTTATGATGGAGCTTCCAATATGAGAGGTGAATTCAATGGTGTGCAAAAATTGATTCGAGATGAAAATCCATATGCTTTCTATGTGCATTGTTTTGCCCATCAGTTGCAATTAGTGGTTGTTACTGTTGCATCTTGCACTACAGCCATTTCAGATTTTTTAACTATGTTCATCTAATAGTCAACACTGTCGGCGCATCTTGTATGAGAAAGGATGCCTTGCTTGCAAAACATCATGATGTGTTGACTGAAAAGTTGGAGAGTGGAGAGATTATCACTGGAAAAGGATTGAACCAGGAATGTAGTTTAGCAAGGCCCGGAGATACTAGATGTGGTTCACATCTTAAAACTTTGCTTCGTATTTTGGTGATGTGGGAAGCTGTCATAGACATTCTTGAGGTAGTAAAGAAAGATTCTGTTACACAAACAAGTAATGGTGGAGCATATGGTTTAATTGGTAAAATGGAGAGCTTTGATTTTGTCTTCATCATGCATTGAATGATAGAATTGTTGAGCATCACAGACAATCTGTCACGTGCTTTGCAAAGGAAGGATCAAAAGATTGTTGAGGCAATGCATTTGATTACAGGTGTGAAAGAGCAGTTGCAGGATATGAGGGACAATGGATGGGATTCATTATTCAAAAGAGTGAAAACATTCTGTGATAAGAATGAGATTAAAGTGCCAGATATGGATAAGGAAAAAAATGCTAGAGGGACATCTGTACGTAGAAAGCAAAAGGTAACAAACATGCACTTCTACCATGTTGAGGTTTTTCTTACTGCCATAGATGCCATTTTATTTGAGATGAATCGTAGATTTGGTGAAGTTAGTTCAGAATTATTAGTAAGCATGGCTTGTCTGAACCCAAGGAACTGCTTCTCTAATTTTGATGTGGATAAGCTTATGAGACTTGCTGAAATTTATGCTTTGGATTTTGATGTTGGTGAGCTTCTTTGTTTGCCAAATCAATTGAGAGGCTTTCTAGGTCGTGCTAGAAGAGCACAAGACTTTCTTGGGTGTACGGAGCTTGGAAAGATTGCTGAAATTATGGTCAAGACTAAAATGAACACATCTTATCCATTGGCGTATCGGCTTATTGAATTAACATTAATTCTTCCAGTGGCAACAGCTTCAGTTGAGCGGATATTTTCTGCTATGTCTTTTGTAAAGACAGATTTGCGTAACAAAATGGGTGATGAATGGCTCAATGACTTGATGATATGCTACACTGAGAAGGAGATATCTAGAAACATCAAGAATGACAAAATTATAAAACGATTTAAAGACATGAAAACCCGGCGTATGTTAGTGCCTCGAAACAATTTAGTGGTATGATATACGTTTTCTTCTACCTTCAAACATTTAAACTTTTACTTCAAATTTGTGTCACTAATCTATTTTGTCCTTGTATATAGATTGCTTCTAATGATTCATGAAGAAAAGAGCAACGTGAATGTGTCGTCATCGATCGATCATGGTTAGTTATAAGAATTGATCTTTTCCTTTTTATGCGTTTTAGATGCACTTTTGACTGTTTACGTAAGTTATTATGTAAAATGTTTGAAACTGCTATGTCTTAGCTTTATATGCGATATAATTAAGTCAAGTTGGCCGGCTGTCTTTGGCCCAGCCCCTCCTAAATTTTTTTCCTAGATCCGCCACTGAACATGGATATAGAGCTCTCAATGGTGATCACCGTGATGGACTTGTGGATTTGTTTCGATGAACATGACAACTTATTGTTATTTATGTGATATATATTGTGATGGATGTGATATATGTGATGTATGTGATATATATGTGATGATGTGATAAATATATGTGATGGATTTTGGATGGATATGATATTTATATGATATTTTCTGTTTGTCAAGATGGAATGTAAAAAATAAATTAAAAACACAATTTTGAGTCACTTTGCCGAATGCAACACTCGGCAAAGAACCGCTTTGCCGAGTGCCATGGTCCTGGCACTCAGCAAAGAATTAAAAAAAACAAAATTTAAAACTTTGCCGAGTGCCGGCCAAAATAGCACTTGGCAAAGAATTTTAAAAAAAAATAAAAAAATCTTTGCCGAGTGTCATCCTGGTGGGCACTCGGCAAAGTCGTCGTCACCATCTCCGCGCCGTCACGGCGACTTTTCTTTGCCGAGTACCCTATAAATGATACTTAGCAAAGACTCCTTTACCAGTATTTTTTTTCGAGTGCCCTTTGCCGAGTGTGACACTTGGCAAAGCCTTTGCCGAGTGCATTACTGGCTTTGCCGAGTGTCCCAGGCACTCGGTAAAGCGCCTGAATCTAATAGTGTGCCTTGGCAACAGTACACATGTCCAAAGAATTAATGTAGTTCTACATTTAGTAATAGCAACTTACTTAAGTATCACTAAGGGCCCATTTAGCGTGGAAAACTTTTACAAAAATGACACTGTAGCACGCGTGCTAACTTTTGTAATAAGTGTCGAATCATGGCCTAAATAGGCTCAAAAGATTCGTCTCGTGATTTATATGCAAATTGTATAATTAGTTTTTTTCTACATTTAATGCTCCATCTATGTGTCCAAAAATTGATGTGACAAATTTTTTTAGAATTTGGAAGGGAAATTAAACAGGGTCTAAGAGTATCTCTAATAATTCCTCATTTTTTTCTCCACAAGGTGAATCCCCATATGTTGCAACGGGAACATATAATATAATATAACGTTAACTTATATCACTACAAGAAATATGTGATTTTTTAACGTATTTAGCATGACAACAGGTCAAAATGTCATTGTATCATCCTGTTTATGACATTTTATTTTAGGCGCACTTTGACTTAGTGACAATAAAAAGTGGTACGTCACAAAAAACATCATACAGTTAGTCCAATTCCATCCAATGACAATATTTGCTATGTCATATGGGCATTTTCTATGTCACAAAGTATAATCTATAAATGCCATTAACCTATGACAAAGTTTGAGTGTCACAAAGTAATTTGTTGATTTTTTTAAAACATTATCATCCATGTTGGCATGTTCGAGCCACATGGTCACAAGTGGTCCATGTACTGTTTTATTTTCCTTGTTTTCCCAAACATATTTTAGCCAATCTATCTTTACTTTACGGCCCGTATTATTAAATATGGCATTTTATTTCATATACATCTAATTACTAGATATTGGTGTATCAGTTTTTTTTTTAAAATCAAGTCTTTATTTTGAGTGACTTTGAAATAAAAGAAAAGGTTATATTTAATTGATTTTGAAACGAAAGAAAAGGGAAACTCTTTTTAAAACCCTTACACTCTGTCTTGTTGGCCCATAAATGGCGGCAGCCCGTGCCCCCTTCCGAAGCGCCTTAGCCCTCTCCACTACCTTGCAGGAATATTTAATTTTTCACCAAATAAAAGTATTTCAAATGAAGGAATGGAATGCAGCATTGTGTAGATCTCGTCGCGCTGATCGAAACGGATATATTGTTTGCTATTTTTGGAGTTCAGAATAATAAAAAAAAATTTGCAAATAAATTATTATATTAGGTGGGACCTACCATGCAGGCGGCCCCACCTGTCAGCAGAGCCCACCGGCAGAGACAACAGCGGCGGCCAGGCGGCGTAGGCGGCTTCGCGGCCCAGCAGTGGGGCGCGGCCCACGCGCACGAGCACACTGGCGCTGCGGTCGGATGGCGGCCCAAGGCGGCCCACGAGCTAAGGCGGGGCGCGAGGCGCGCGCTGCGGTGCACAGCAGCTCTGGCGGCCCAGCAGGGCGGGGCAGGTGACCGACGGGAATGAGCGCCCGAGCGGCCCAGGCGGGAGGCAGCCCACGCGCGCGAGCGCTCTACGCGGCGAGCGAGCGGAGGTGGCCCGGGTGCCACATGGCGGACCAGGAGGGGCAGAGGCCAGGTTCAGCAGGTGCGCGCGCGTAGGGAGCGCTTGGACCGGCTGGTCTAGCTGCCTGGAGACCCGGTTTACTTCCGAGAAAGGCAAATAGAACGTATTTCTTTTGGTTTAGGCTTTTTTAAAGCAACCGCCTCCGTTAATCCCATTAACCTTGGCGGTTAACTTAAGCCGCCTGCCTCCATTAATGGTATTAACCGTGACGGTTGCCCAACCACCTCGGTTAATACCATGATTTACCGTGACCTTAAGTCCGAGGCGGTTGGGTTGTCCGCCTCGGTTAACCTATTTTGCCCGCCTTCGTTAAAATTGTTGTAGTAGTGAACGTCAGCCGGGTAGACGAAGCGATTGACTAACACAGAAGGGCAAAAGGGTCACATGAGGGCAAAATACATGTATTTTAGATGGAAAAATTGATTAAAAGGACGAAATGTCATGTAAAACGAAGTGCTGACGTTTCAAGTGTCGTTTTAGTGAAGTCGATGTTTGAAGTCCTATAATAGCAAAGCCCATTGTTTGAAGTCCTATAATAGGAATTTTCTCATACCTAAGTTTATGTGACACAAACCATAAACCCTGTGGCTGTGGTATTGTGATAATAGGACCACAAAACATGGGGATTCGGTCTTGAGGTTGTTATCTATACATGTCGATGCACGTGTGCTGTCCCAAAACTTTCACCATGGCTTGAGCAACTTTTGTAGTAGAGTGGTGATGACTCTTCCGGGGCTTGATCTCAGGCCGGGTAAGGTGGTTGAAGCAGAGATTCAACGGAGGTTTGCTTCCCCGGTCAACTTCTCTCCCTCTACTCATCACAAAGAATTCTTTCTTGTGGCCTCAGTTGGCCGGTGCAGATACCGTCTTGATGAATTCTCGATTTCTTGGATTCTTCAAGCGGTAATTGGTGGCTCTCATAAGGATTTCTAGGTCTTCCATTTGGGTGATCGTGTATTCAGATTCTCGGTCTCATCACAAGAAGTGGGCTTTCTTATCTACAATTTGCGCTCTTTTGAGTGCACTGCTTTCAAGCTTTTCTTCAATCTCTGGCATAGTGGAGGACCTGCCTTTCAGCGTGAATTTCATGCCTGGAAGACAGCAAGCGTCGAAATGGGTGGATGTGGTGAGAAAAAATCCGCACAGTTCAAATCTGGTACGTCTTTCTGGTGCCAATGCCATTCCAATTCCTGTTCGTCGTGATCATACTTTCAATCGGGCCTCTGTTCGTCGTTCTGTTTTTTCAAAAATTGGTCCGGTTAATCACGCCCCTGTTCTTCGCCCTGTTCATCAATCTGCTGTTAAGAGGTTTAATTCTGTTAATGGGGATTTTTTGAATTCAAATTCAATTCATGGCTTGGGCCTTAATTCTGGTAGCCGTTTCAATCTTAATGCACCTGGTATTCTTGGCCCCATTCCGTCTGGGCCTAGAAACAAACGAATGGGCCAAATCAATGCGATTTCACCTGGTCGCCTTACTAGAGTTCAAAACTTCTCGCCCTGGTCGGCGCATCGTCTTTACGCCGGACGCGGCTCCTCAGCTTCCAGGCATTTACCCTCAATGACGGGTGGACCCTTGATAGCGGACATGAGCTCAAACGATATAAATCCTTTTCTGATTTCGCCACCTCTTGTCTTGGCCACACTCCTCCGCCACCACTTACTGTTCCGTGGCGTCTCCCCTGGAAAGTGGCGATCCCGGAGTTTGTCGACGACGAGGAGCAGGCCGAAGCTCACACTCCGCCAGCCTTTCATTCTTTTGGTCAGTTTGTGCTACATTCTTTTGGTTCTCATCTTCCGATTAAGCACATTGTTTGGTGCAAGAAAACCCTAGTTGCTACAGTACACTCTTCTTCTGTCCAGCTGGGATCTATGGCTTTTCGCTTTGTTGATCCGCGGCCTTTCCTGCCGCCTGGTGTCGATCGTCTCGTCTATCCCGGTCGCCCGCTTATGCGACGCGTGGTCACTGGTCGTCTTCAAGAGAGAAACAACGACTTGGCCATTGCTTATATTCATCCTATGCCTCAGGAACAGGTTGATTTTGAGGTAATCAGGGAATCTTTGGCTGAATTTCTCAATGTTCAGCGTGGCATACCTTTTCAGACGATTCAGTCGTGCCCTCATGGACAAGCTTATGTGCGTTTTAGCTTTCTACATCATAGGGATTTGTTGATCAGTAGTGGTCCACACCAATATGGAAACACTACTATTTCTTTTATTCCCCACAACAAAGCTTGGAATAATAGATCCACTTCTTTACACATGAGGTTTGGTTGGCCTTGATTGGATTAAATCTAGATCTATGGAGTCATTCACTTGTGGACAAAGCTGTTTCTGAATTTGGAAAGCTTATTGTGTGGGAAGAGGACCATGACAACATGGCCAGAGTCCTGGTGAAGGCTAGAGTTGAATCCCTTGATTCCATCCCTTGGTTTCTTACTTTCTCTGAAGGTGATGATCCTGAATCCAATAGTTGGACTGCTCGGTGTGAAGTTTTTCAAGCTTCTCTGTTAGGTGCTTTGGCCCAAGATGAAGACCAGCCACCTGATGATGATGACGATATTCAGCCCAACAACTTTGATTTTTTTTGGTTTTGGACAACCTGGCAATGGGCCACCAAACCCACCAGCTGTTCATGATGTTGGGCCTAATGTTGGAGCCCAAGATGGTTGGAATGCCTGGCCCAATCCAGAGAACCCGCAGCAATTGGATGCTGCTGATGAGGTAGCACCTCAGCTGATCCCTTTTCCTCGACATCCTGAGCCAGAAGTGATTAATGTTGACAATGTTTTTCCTCTGCCGCCTGACAATGTGTGCAGCCTGCTCAAGTTCTGGCAATGGATGATGTTAGTGATGGTTCAGTTGGTGATGGCCTTCCTCCACCTCTCTTTCAGGTGGATCCAATTGAGATTGCGCCCTTCCCTGATTTCAACAATCTGCAACCTATAATTGATAACTCTGATGATGAGGTTCAGTTTGATGACGTACTTGGTTTTGTTAACTAACTGTTCAAGAAGAAAACCTGCATGTGGGGTATGTTGAGATCTTACAGCCTCCCATCACAAGCCTTCCTAAGTTTTAGCCCAGCCCTGAAGCTTTTAGACTCTGGGTAAAGTTCTTCTCTCATAGTAATTCTTATAGTAATTGGAAAAAGTCTACAACACCCCAAAACTACGGAGTGTGGTCTACTTCACCCCACCAATTATAAAACCGTCTATTTTACCCCCTGAACTTTCTAAAACTAGTCAAATTACGCCCTCAGACAGTTTTGGACGGCGGTTATGCTACAGTAACAATGGTTTTTGCTACAGTAACTGCGGTTTTGCCTTTTCTTTTTTATTTATTTCCGTTGAATCTTTGAAAAATCATAGAAAAATCATAAAATAGAAAATCCAATTTTATTGGACTCCACATGAGTAGATCTACACAGTGAACATATAATATGGTATACTTTAGTACAAAGTTTTTGTTATAGCTTTAGATTGATTGAAAAATCCAATTTTGTCTGTAATTAATTAGAATAATTTATAGCTACAGCTTATGTAGTCCAATTGTGGTTAAATTTTTATGGTGGACTAATTATTATATGCTTGAACTATAGTAAAAATTTTATACTCATTGGATCATGTATAACCCAGTTATAAATTTATTTAGAGGTTTATAGATAAAACGTAGATTTAGATACACGTATAATTGGAATAAATTTATAACTAAGTTATACATGATCCAAATAGTATGAAATTTTTACTATAGTTCAAGCATATAATAATTAATCCATCATAAAAATTTTACCATAATTGGACCATAAAAGCTGCAGCTATGAATTATTCTAATTAATTACAGACAAAATTGGATTTTTCAATTAATCTAAAGTTACAGCAAAAAATTTGTACTAAAGCATAAAATATTATATATTCACTGTGTAGATCTACTCATGTGGAGTCCAATAAAATTGGATTTTATATTTTATGATTTTTCTGTGATTTACTATGATTTTTCAAAGATTCAGCGAAAATAAATAAAAAAGGAAAAAGACAAAACCATTGTTACTGTAGCAAAACCGCCATTCAAAACCGCCTGAGGGTGTAATTTGACCGGTTTTGGAAAGTTCAGAGGGTAAAATAGACTGTTTTATAGTTGAGGGAGTGAAGTAGACTACCCTGCATAGTTTGGGGGGGTGACGTAGACTTTTTCCATTTTTTCCATGCCTTCTGTTTCTATTCCTGACATTTGGATGAATTTCTTTACAATGCTTCTGTTACATACTCCTACTTTTGACTCGTCCAAGAACTTTCTCCATTCTCGAGCTTGGGATTACTTCAGTAAGGTGGAAGGTGGAAATTCTAATATCTTTACCATTCCTAAGGTTTGTCCCTCCTTCTCTCTTCCTGTTTGCTCCAATTTTGAGCTTTCCCCATCTGTCACTATAGAAGAGTTGGATGACTTTCCTGTTTCCCAGCCAGAGGATGTGGCCACCCAAAAAAGAAAAGAGCCAAGAGCAACAAACAAGCACCTATCAGTGAAACAGAAGTGAAAAGAAGCTTAAGATTGAAGAAACTTAATAAGGGCTTCAGGAGTTCTAGTTGCAAGGATGGCAACTGTCTTGGTTGCTCCTCAAGCCCTCCAACCATCTCCACAAGAGTAATTAGAGATTTGGGGGCTACTTTCTGCAACATTGATCCAACAGAGCTGACTGAGGCTAATCTTCATGCCAAGCCAAAGCAAGGAAAAGCCAAGACTAGAAATGGTGCACCTGCTAAGGACAAAGCAGCCAAACCAACCTCTAGTCAGAGTTCCTCTAGCTAGGCTCTGGCTCTGTCTTCTTTTGTTCTTTTGTTATCATTAGAACATTGTTTTCTCTCTTTCATGGTTTGATTATGGATGTAAGAAAATGGATAGTTCTGTGTTGGAATGTTAGAGGACTAAACTCTTATAAAAAATGGAATGCTATCAGGGACAGAATCAATGATAGTTTTTGTGATGTAATATGTTTGCAAGAAACAAAAAGTCCATCCTTTGATGATGCTTTCATTAGAAATTTATGTCCCGCTGCTTTTGATAAATATGTTGTTTTGCCTTCAGTTGGTGCTTCTGGGGGTGCAATAATTATTTGGAAATCACACTTGTTCATGGGTTCGCTTATCTTTCTGAACCAGTTTACCCTCTCATAGAATTCTTCTCTAGGCATAATAATGATCATTGGATCCTCACTAATATTTATGCGCCTTGTTCACCTCCTGACAAGTTGAATTTTCTGCAATGGTTTAAGCAAATTCAAATGCCTGATTCTATTAGCTGGCTGGTAGTTGGGGATTTTAATCTCTACAGAAGTCCTCAAGACAGAAATAGACCTGGGGGGATATTAATGAAATGCTTCTTTTCAATGATGCAATTAGTACCCTTGGGCTGGTAGAGCTACCTTTGAAAGGGAAAAGGTTCACTTGGACGAACAAGCAAAGATTCCCTCTGTTAGAACGTTTGGATTGGTTTTTTACCTCTTCCTCTTGGACTTTGAATTATCCTAACACCTTTGCCTCTCCTCTAACTATGGAAACTTCAGATCATACACCTTGTTCTATTACTATATCAACTGTCATTCCTAAACAGCATGTCTTCAGGTTCGAAAATTATTAGCTTCAGCATAGTGACTTCCTCAACATTGTTCAAAATAGCTGGTCTGTACCAACGCATCATGTGGATGCTGCTGCTAAGTTTAAAAGGCTCAGAATGGATCTCAAAATTTGGAGATCATCGATCTCTAATCTGAAGCAATCTATTCATAATGTTAAGCTTGTCTTATATTTTCTAATCTTTATTGAGGAATTCAGGGATCTCTCTCTGCCAAAATGGAATTTTGAAAGGTTACTGGAATTGAAAGTTCAAAATCTTTTGCAGCAGCAAGACACTTACTGGAAGCAAAGAGGTAAAATCAAATGGGTGCAGTTAGGTGATGCTAATACAAAATTCTTTCATGCACATGCCACTCTGAATTTAGAAGACATCTTATCACTGCTTTAGAAGATGATAATGGCCAGGCCTATTCTAATCATAATGATAAGGCAAACTTAATTTGGCGGTCTTTTAAGGAGAGGCTGGGGGTTTCATCTTTTTCCAACATTCAATTCAATCTAGACACTTTGCTTGCTGCTGATGTGGATTGTTCAAGCTTAATAGTACCATTTAGTTTATAGGAAATAGAGGCAGTGGTCAGAAACTTACCTTCAGATAAAGCTCCTGGCCCAGATGGTTTCAATACTGATTTTGTTAAAAAATGTTGGCCCATTATCTCACAAGATTTCTATAATCTTTGTACTGTTTTTTATGATGGTAATGTGTGCCTCCAAAGCATCAATGGATCTCACATTACTCTAATTCCCAAGAATGATAATGCTGTCAAAGTGGGTGATTTTAGACCGATTAGTTTACTCAATACTTCTATGAAAATTGTCACCAAAATTTTGGCCAACAGATTGCAGAAACTTATGCCCTCTTTGATTCATAAAAATCAAAATGGTTTTATCAAATCAAGGTCAATTCAAGCCTGTCTAGCTTGGGCTTTGGAATACCTTCATATTTGTCATCATTCCTCAAATGACATCATCATCCTTAAATTAGATTTTGAGAAAGCTTTCGATAAAGTAGAGCATGAGCTGATGATTGAAATAATGAGGAATAAGGGACTTCCACAAAAATGGTTGTCCTAGATGAATTCAATTTTTGGGTCAGGCACCTCGGCGGTTTTGTTAAATGGAGTTCCTGGAAAAGTTTTTCATTGTAAGCGAGGGGTTAGGCAAGGTGATCCTTTATCACCTTTGCTTTTTGTTCTTGCTGCAGATTTTCTGCAAACCCTTCTTAATTCAGCAAAGGATAGAGGACTTCTACAATTGCCAGTTAATATCCCATATAACCAGGATTTCCCAATTCTACAATATGCAGATGACACCTAATTTTCATGCAGGGGAATGCTAGACAGCTGTTTTTTCTTAAAGCTTTGCTTCATAGTTTTGCTGAATCCACAGGCCTGAAAGTAAATTATTCAAATCTATGATGATATCAGTCAATGTGCCTGAGGAAAGATTTAACATCCTTGCTCAAACTATGGCCTGTCAAAAAGGGTCTTTGCCATTCACTTATTTGGGACTACCCCTCAGCCTTTACAAGCCATCAGTAGCTGACTTTTGGCCTTTGGTGAATAAATGTGAACGAAGATTAGTAAGTGCTTCTAGCTTCCTCAATGAAGCTGGCAGATTACAGCTTGTGAATGCAGTATTTAGCTCCTTGCCAACTTTTGCCATGAGCATTTTTTTACTCCCAAAAACAGTTATTAAGCAAATAGACAAATTTAGGAAGCATTATCTGTGGAGAGGCTCTGATATAAACAGCAAAAAGCCTCCAAAGGCAGCTTGCAAATTGGTTTGTGACTCAAAAGAGAATGGTGGTCTGGGTGTGTTAAACCTCAGAATTCAGAATGAATGTCTTTTGCTCAAAAACTTGCATAAATTTTTTAACAAAGATGACTTGCGTTGGGTTCAGCTTCTCTGGAACCA
Source organism: Eremochloa ophiuroides (assembly GCA_038502445.1). Lineage (NCBI taxonomy): Eukaryota > Viridiplantae > Streptophyta > Magnoliopsida > Poales > Poaceae > Eremochloa > Eremochloa ophiuroides. The sequence continues at coordinate 27,036,252 of JAHLJS010000002.1, forward strand.
TTATTATCATAGTGGACGGCTTCCTAATAGTGCCTCTAGAAGAGGCTCATTTTGGTGGAAGGATTCTTTAAGTTTGCTGGATTCATATAAAGGCATGGCCTCTGCAACAGTCAAAAGTGGAACTACAGTAAAATTTTGGGTGGATGTTTGGAATAATCAGCTTCTTTCTGCTCAATGGCCACATCTTTTTTCATTTTTCAAGTCCAGGAGTAAACATTTGACAATACATCAAGTCACTCATCTAGCCTCAACCCAGCAACTTTTTCATTTACCTCTATCTGAGGAAGCTTTCCAGCAATTTCAGCTTTGCAGGGATATAATTGACTCCTTGCAATTAACTGAAGAGTCTGATATTTGGACTTATATTTGGGGTACTACAGTCTTTGCACCAAACTTGGCATACAAGCATCTCATTGGCGTCAGAAGTGTTCATGACTCTTATAAATGGCTTTGGAGATCATCCTGTCAGAACAAGAGGAAAGTTTTCTTCTGGCTCTGTCTCAAGAACAGGCTTAACACTAGAGGTCTCTTGAGAAGGAAGAATATGCATCTTGATGATTACACTTGTGTCCTATGCAATTGTCAAACTGAAGAAACTTTGAGTCATCTCTTCTATTTGTGTCCATTTGCTGAAGTTTGCTGGGCATCCATTGGATTGATTTTGCCAGATGATATCTTTCAGCTTTGGGAACACCTCAAGGCAATGCTGCTACTTCCTTTCTTTATGGAGATAACGGTTGCAGTCTTTTGGGCGATTTGGGAGTTTCGGAATGATGCAATCTTCAGAAATTTAGCGCCTTCACTCCAAAATTGGAAAAGAATTTTTAGAAGAGAGTTTGACTGGGTTATACTCAGGGCAAAATCAAGACTAAAACAATCGATGTCTCAATGGCTAGAAACCCATGTGTGATCCTTTTAATTTTCTTCATTACTTTCTTTGTTTCTTGACTCCCCTGTAAAGAGATTGTAATTGTTTCTTTTTTCAATAAAAGCCCAGTAGGGGGTGACCCCTCCTGTTATTTAAAAAAAACATGGGGATTCACAACTAATAGCAAGTGATCAAAGTAATGCATTACTCGTGTTTGGAGTTCGGGTTAGCGTTTGAATGCCAAGGTAAACCAGCCCAGATTAGAGAAATATATGAAGGCTAGACATGGCAGTGTTCGGCAGCCAGTTTTCCGGCTGGACTGCTGCTGGTGCCAAAGCAAGCAGGCAAACAGCTCCAGCCAGCCCACAGTGGCTGGGCTACTAGCATTACCGAACGGCTGTGTGTTGCCCAACGGCTGGGCTTTTTTGATCCAGCCAAAAGCAGCCCACGCAGCCGGAATCGAGCAGCCGAACTCTGCCAAGATGGCATCTCTGTGTGGTGTTTGAACAGCTAACATTAGCAGCTTAACATCCAGAACCTATGCTCTGTAACTGCAAAATCTTACACTGTTCGCCATGTGGCGTCCGCACTGTCGAGGACACGCTTACCGTTGGTGCGGTTGCTGACAAGGCTGGCATCGTCCTCCCCGTCGCCACAGGTCTGTCTTGCAAATCCAGCCACTAGAGTACGATGACATTGAATGTAACGAAGATTCTACAGTCTAGCAAGCTCTGATATTGTAGCACCCGCATGTAACGAATGCTGTACTGCATGGAAGGTCGTCGCATCATGTAACATCATGGGCCCATAACACGTAAATCCAATGGAAACTGAAAGTTCAACTGCGAAATTTGTTTTAGGTAAAATAATACGCAAAGTCATTAACGGAAGCAAATGTGAAAGATCAGTTTTACACATGGGACATAGTCCTACTGAAAAAATTTATTTAACTCCAAAACAAAAGACACATAACGATGCTGTAAAAAGTGTGTCACCCACCCATAATCATGCATCTACTCCATTATCTTTTTACCTGAAACAGAAAAACAAGTGTAAAACGGAATAACACTACTATATAATTAAACCCTCATCATAAACGGTTCTAAACCCTGATGATCGTAATTATCATAAATGGTTGAAGAACTGTTTATGATAATGGTTTATGATAATTGATTTAGGAGACAACAACTATGAAGTGTAGGTCTCAGTTGACAGAATCCAGTACGTATATTTAATATAATCATTTTTAACTAAATATTGAAAAGCAGCACATACACATGATACAATCAGGTAGACAATAGAATGGAAAGCAGCTTTGTTTGATACATTAAGGAAGTCCAACATCACAAAGTGAATTCACTGCAAATGACACAAGTCCACACACACATTTGAAATTGCAAACCAGAAAGTCTATCAAATCTATGTTGTGAGAGCCTTTGCCAAATTATACTTTCCATTTTTCCTGAGGATTTCTTGGTTGATGAATTTGCAAAGCTTTTCACGAATTGACTGCAAATCTTTTTCTTGCAAGGCACTCTCCAGCAAGCTCCATTGTGGCTTGCGGTTGTCATCCTAAAAAAATGATATATGAAGAATATTAATTACTAACAATCGCAAATAGCTCATAATCTGGTAAGAAATTAACCTAGGAATAAGATTTTCCTTCTATTGCAATCTGGACAGAAATTAGTCTTTGTGAACAATATGTACGCCAACTCTTTAATAACAAGGAAAATCATGGAAGCTATTTTAAGAGTAATATCATATAATATAGATATTTTGACAGAAGTACTTGGAAAACTGAAGCTGGTAGTTATGCACATAAACTCTTTAATAACAAGGGAAATCATGGAGGCTATTTTAAGCATAATATTACATAATATAAATATACCGACAGAAGTACTTGGAGAACTGAAACTGGTAGTTAGGGCCTGTTTGGGAGAGATTCGGATTCACCCAATTCTGGTTCACGAGATTGGATTCACCAAAACTTGTGCCAAATGGTCAAGATTCGCTTGGATTCGGATTCACTAAATAGGTGAATCCACCTTTTAAACCTCCTCAAGGGGTGTTTCACGAATGAGTTTTTTTTTACCTCGTCATGAATTTAGGGGGAAATTACCCGCTTTTGCCACTGGTTACGCACCGTACCCCTTCGTTATTTTTTTCCTGTCCTTCTGCCTCCCACCGCCCCCATTCCCTGCGTGCCCGACCGAGCCCACCTCCTTCCCTCTGCACCGCCGTAGGCGCCTCCACCTCGTCGGGGCCGCGAGATCGCCAGTGTCGGCAGCAGAAGACGACGGGAACGAGGGTCCCGTGCGCGCGCGCCAAGGCGGAGCTCGAGGGGTGGGCTAAGGCGGTGCGGGCGCGGCCGCTCGGGGCGGGCAGCATCAGCAGGCGAGCGGGGGGCGGCGGGGGCGAGCTGGGCGGCGGGGCAGCGTGCGAGCGCGGAGCGGACACCGGCCGCCATTGCCGAGCTCGGGGCGGCGCGCAAGAGAGGGAGACTCCACGCCGCGAGCAAAGGTAGAGGAGCCTGCCGGGATGGAGAGGAGAGGGAGAGGGAGCCCACCAGGGTGGCGAATTCGGAGCCTCCCGGGCCATGGCAGCGGTCCATGTGGAGGAAGAGAGGAGAAGATGAACAGGATTGTTTCCTAGAGACAATGACAAGTCGGACCTATCACAAAGGGTAAAATAGACCATGCCTACCAAAACCTCACTTTCATGGATCTGGATCTGTTGTTTTGCCAAACAGTTCCTTCAAAGATTCACGGCATAAATTTAGATTCACTTTTTACAGTGGTGAATCCCTGCCAAACAGGCCCTTAATAAGGATAAAACACTGGTTATGTGCATTAATAGGGAGAAGGGTCCTTTGTATTTATTTGAGAAGATAAATGCATAAGTACAGAGGTTCTATATCACACAAGTGCTTTTAGGTAATTGCCTAGTACAGAAATATTTTAGGTCCAATCTGTTCGCACTCAAATTTGGCGTAGTCTGCAAAATAGGCTAGGCCGGGTATCGAACCCGGCTAGGCCGTGTTTTGGCCCTTGTGCCAAGCCCCGTCAGCAGGACACGTGTCGCCCTAGGAGACCCCGTGAAACCCGGCTTGACCGGGTTTGGTCGAGTCCGAACCGATTAATAGATCTAATCGGTTTTGGGTAGTTTTTTAACGTGGGAAACTTGGAGACTTACCTAAATACGTGTTTCCTACTGGGATAAGACCACCCCCCTTCTATATATATGGAGGATCATGGCCGATTGAGATCTTAACCATCCAATCGTCAAAACACATCTACCAAGTAGATTCTCGCGGTGGTTCATCTCTATCCTGCTGTTCGGCTCGACTCTCCGCGAGTTTAGTCGGCGTTCTAGGTGATCTCCGCGATCCCTAGAGGGGTGTTCGGGAGTTTCCGGCGAATGACGGGCACTACATCGACCACCAAACGTCCTCTGCTGCTGAAGACGGTCGTCCCGATGACCAGAAGACCGGAACCCTAGCTTCCTCGGTGAACCCGAGGAAACCGGCTCAGCCGACTATCAAAGTCGGCCAGGCCGGGTAGGCGGCTCGGCCGGGTTCTGAAACCGGCCAGGCCGGGTTTCGTGGACGTGCTGCTCCGTGCTGTTTTGTTTCGTGCGCGACTGTGCGATCTAGCAACTTGCTATGTGTTGTCCCGTTTCGGCGTCAACACAATCCCTTTAAGAAAAGAACTTCATTGACTAAACGACGGCATTCCTGAATATGGTTTTTTAATATAAAGTCATTTCTGCACGTCTGCTACTTACCTAATACTATCTATATATTACTGCAATTATGAAAAGTTATTTAGACAGTATGACTCCAGTCCTTTTGCCTCTGCGTTTCAATAGAAAGTTAGCACATGCATATATCTGACTGATTATGACAAGGGAAAGCAGAATGTATGTATGCTTCTTTTACTCTTTTTGACAAATTTGGTTGTCCACTGCACAATGAACGACCCAAGATACATTAGATTTCAGTTCTAATTACCGAGATGTGTAGTATACTTATTTGATCTGCAATCTAAGAAACAAAGGATCAGATTACAGTTCTATTCGTTCAGATTATATTTTTGTATTAAGACCCTTACAGTCGTCTGACTTTTAAGTTATGAGGTAATCAAACTATAAATGCTAATAGCTGCCAAATAACAAATTCGATTTTCAATCCATTTGTAGAACTGTTCCTTGCAATTTTATCTACAAAATAAGATCTTATTTTACTATGTTTAGGACAAACAAATAACATACAGACTCTATATATCACATTTTTTTTAAAAACAAAGGCAGGAGCTCTACAGCTCATTTAAGACGAAAGAATTTTATGTACAAGAAGGTTAGCCAGACGAAATACTAATAGACATTCGAGGAGCTAACCAACCCACGCGAGGCGGATAAGCACAAACACGACGTACTGCCATGGGTCATCGTTGCCGAGCATAGATCAACCAGCAACTCCGACTTCCCATGGCAAGCCACCCATCAGCCATCCACTGACTATCCCGAAGCGGATGACCGCAAAAGTCATCGTTGCCAAGCTCAAACCGAAGAGCAGCTCCGACTCCCCCTCTCGATCACTCGCCTCGCTCCCGGCGGTTGTAAACCCTCGGCAGAGCCCGGACCTGAGAATGGAGGAAGGCGCGCCGCGTGTCATCGTTGCCGAGCCACGTCCTCGACGCAGCAGCTCCGACTTCACGAAGTGAGCCTCGCCTCCACGCTTCGACCAAGCACCGAGAAGAAGAGAAGCCGCCGAAGGAAACTTCTAAGCCACGGCGATAATCCAATTGTGTGATGGAACTGCCTTAATCATAGGGCCCACGTGCCCCGTCATCGTCCTTAAGGACCTTTGACTAGTCTGCACGAGTTCCCTTTGACTTAGGTGGCCCGTCGGGTCTCATAGGAAACCCTAATTTCCCCGAGGATCTCATTGTAAAGACCTTGCAAGTATTACAACAGTTTACACAAATAATTTGAATCAGAGTAAGGGGTACGGAAGTATTACTTAAACATAGATTATAAATATAAATTACATTATCCAAAACCAGAGTTTTGCAGTGGAGTAGCTATATACAACTAAACACCCTACCCAAGGGTTTCATTATATACACATCTTCATCCATGCACGATCCGTCATAGAACTGTTTACTCAACTTACCTGCAACAGGGGGTTAACAAACCCTGAGTACATGGGGTACTCCGCAAGACTTACCCGACTAAAGATGTAAAATTAGACTCAGGAATGCAGGCTGAGGGGAGTCAAGGTAAGGCTTGAGCAAGAGTCAAAGTATTTTGCAGAAAAGCATTTCTATCCTATTTCATTATTTGATCTCAACATTATTTTATTCATATACATAATTCCAATATCAATTCTCGTATATTATGTACTTTCAAATTCATATTCATTCTCAAAAACACCTAGTTCCGAACCACTCTTCGCTGTAAGTGTGAGGATCATGTCTCCATTAACCGAGGAGCAACTTCGATTCGAATCCAGAAGTACCTAGCTGGGGATCCCTATCCACACTGCATATGTAGCACTTAAGCTTGCATATGCCAATCCTGCCTACCACGGCTTTTCATACCCGGAACCGGTCCTTCGCCACCCGAGAGCACAATACCCCTCTAGTCTCCAGGCACGACGGCCACAAGGGTACACGCTACTCTCGCCATCTCTCCACTCCCAGTGCGTGGTTGTCGGTTCCAGCAGTAGAGCCACCGGAGTCAGAGGCTTTCCGTAGTATGTGGCTAGTTGCAAAGTCATGATCATAGCAGGCCGACAACGAATGGTCCCTAATATTTTTCCGTTAGAAACCATGCATTGGGACTCTAACCCAAGTACACTGGTAACTACCCGGTTTTCACATTCCTTTCCCGATGGCGACGAAAGTTGGGACTCTAACCCAAACAGTTGGCCAACCAAACGGGAAAACCCATCCACGTTGATGATAATGGACTGGCCAAGTACATCATCACCAAACGAGGACAATACCAATCCCATAAAATGATTCATTTGTTTCATATCATCACAGTTTTCAAAATAGCATTTTTGTAACTCTATCATTAAGCATGACTAAGCATTTTTCAATACTTTAAATAAATCAGGGTCTCAGGTATAATATGTGGTCAAGGAAAAATAATGCATCAATGGGTTATCACTCAACTCCTATTAACCTAATGCAGTAGATTAACTCAAGTGATAAATATTTTTAAATAACAAGGAGGGGCAAATGCACCGGGGCTTGCCTGTTGCTTGAAGTAGATAGTACTCCGAAGTCAAACCGAGAAGGATCCACGTCTACCGAGTGGAGACCTTACTCGGAACACGCTTCAGATAATTATCACCGCGCGTTCACTACATGAAAAAATAATGCAACACTTAATATGATGATATGTATGTCATGATGCAGGAGATGCACTGAATGGTAAATTAATAATAAAGGTAAACTTGATTTATAAGATTGAGTACATCTTTCCATCACAATAAAGTTGCAAACCAACAAAACCGACTTATCAATTACCCACCTAGGGCTTCTTGTCATTAGTCATTGAAAGCCAAATTAGTGCACCCATAACATCACCACTAAGTAAGTTATCAACGATTAATGATACATAAAGGTTACATAGTGAATTCACTGACCTTTCTAACAGTTGTGGAAGGCTAAGTTAGTTTTCCTTAGAATACCATCAGATTTTTGCCAAAACAAATCATTACACCCTATGATCATATGTGAATAACATAGATTATTAATGCTCCTAATTACGATTTACTTAAGAACTCAACCAACTAATTAAAGCATCGTGGTTCATCTCAAATTAATGACCTGGGGACATTACTCAATCAAGGTCACACCAAATCTAAAATGATTAGGGCCTCCTATTAATTTTTATTAATCATTTAATAGGATATAAAATATTAAATATATAAACTATCTCCAAAAGAGTTCAAACTTTTTCTACAGCTAGACTTTTCACTAAAACAGTACCCACACAAATTTCACAATTTTTGGATAAACATTATGGCTTACAAAAATCATGGAAGTGGCATTTATTAATTAAAATACATATTTTTATCAGCTACAGAAAGTACTTAAAATCCATATTTCATATTTTTTGTGGGTTCACATTAACATATAGAGCTCACTCAAAAAGTTTCATGATTTTAGGAGCTGCATTTATTTCTACACAAAAATGTCAATTCTCAGCACTATTTACTCGTTTTGAAAATGAAAATGTGTGACACTCAATACGGCCAGAGCTTCTGGGCCGGCCCACACGACCACAGCGCGGCCCAGCTCGCTCTCCCCTTCTCTCCCTCACTCTGCCGCGCTGCTGACTGGCCCAGTCCGGCCCAACGCGGCCCAGCACGCCCCCTTCTTCCCCTGTCCTCTTCCAGACGAGCCAGGCACCTGGCTCGTACGCGCACGCGGCGGCGCCGGCCGCGGCGGCCCGCCGGTGGTACCTCTCCGGCGAGGAGAAGCGCCCTAACCTGTTCTTGGAAACATCTGCACCCCTCCCCAGTACTTTCTCCGCAACAGGACCCCCAGAGCATAGCCACCGGCGGCCATGGCGGACCGGACGTGCAGAACCCGGCGGCAATGCCGGCGTTCCGGAAACTGTAATGCGGTAGAGTTTGAATTGGTGGTGGGTTCAGCAGTAGAGACTCACCTATACTTCGAAACAGTTGTTGGTAGGATCGGAGACGAGCCAGAGAAACGAGCCGGACGACGACCGCGGCTATGGCGATGCGAACCGGACGTCAAGACCACGTTCCGGCCAACCTAGAGCACCAATCGCCCAACCGTCTAGTGCGTGAGAACCCAAGGAAGTCACAGAGATTAAAACATGCAGGAGGATGGGCCAAAACTCACCACCGACGACTGACCGCGACTGCGAGCCTTGCGGAGGCGCTCCGCCGGCCGTGGAGAAGAAAACGGCCCCCAGGTCGATTTCGGCGATGATAGGCGGCGCAAGAGGACTCGGTGGATACGCAAGGACGTGGCGCGGCTAGTGACAAGATGATGAGAATAGAGATGGTCGGGGCACGGCTAATTCCGCCACCACCCAAGAGCACGTCGACGGCAATGGCCAAGGAAGAAGGAGAAAGGGGACGGCCGTCGACTTATATGGTGGGGAAGGATGGACCCTCGACGCAGAGAGGACCCCCACGGGCCCGGCCCCGTCGGTGCCACACGGCCGGCCGGCCCCGGGCATCGCCGGCGGCCAGCGCGCGCACGCGGGCCTGCCCGAGCAGGGGCAGAGCCGGACCCCCCCTGTCGGTACTGTAGCAGTAGGGTCAAAAGCTATTTTGTTAAATTACCCCATATTTCCTGTAGCAACTGTAAAATCTTCAAAAATAAAAGTTGTGCAAAATTTTGTGAAGTTCAACTTTGCTTTTTGAATCATGTCCAAATTCTGCCTAGTTTTGAAATTATTAAAAAGGGGGGTAAAAATCAATTTTGAGTTCAATTTACAATTCAATGAAATTCTCCCAATTTTTCTCAACAACATGAAAATCTACAAACATAAAAGTTGTTCTACTTGTCAATTCCTATAACTTTCTTTAAACGGATTTTGGCAGATTCTTCATAGTTTTTTTTTTTGAAATAGCAATTCAAATTTAAACTTTAAAACACTCATTAGGGTTTATTTTGAAATATCATTGCATAACTTCAAAATCTCCAAATATGAAAGTTGTTCCATTTTGCAAGGGCTAAAACTTTTATTAAAAGACCATCCTCAGATCTCTACTAGTTTTTGAATTCGTATTTCAAGTTTAAACTTTAAAACCTTGATTAAGGTTTTATTTGAAATTATATTTAATAACTTCAAACTCGCCCAAAATAGAAGTTGCTCAACTTTTAAAGATTTATAATTTTCATTTAAGGCCCAACACTTAATTCTATTTAGTTTTTGATTTAGGGTTTCAGGTCCGATTAGTATTTTTAATTGTTTTCCTTTTTATTTCTTATTTGGATTTAAAGGCATACACACAAACCATTATTTAAAACAGAAAGTCACTCAAAGGTACCTAAGCACATTCACATGTGAAAATAAAAATTGTCTTAATGATGCACAGTGATCAGATTTGATGCGGGATTATTTGCAACTAAGGATGATGACATGGCAGGTTTTAATTAACCGTAACACCAGGGGTGTTACAAATTGCGACACCTTCAGCAAGGAGTGACGCCGAAGGAGCCACCGTCGCACGTCCAATAGACTGGGTTTTCACCCTTGGATGATTGTGTTGAGGTGAAAGAACGACGCCCACAGACGTCACCACCGCCAAGGCTTTCACTTACCAATCCTCAGACACAGACGCCGGACTTTGAAGATGGACCTCCTCCCTGCTAGCACCGACATCGTCGCTGTCCCATCGGCCCCCGGAGCCCCATCAGACGAGCACCAACGCGCTGGTTGTTTGCAACAACCGCCCAGCTGCGTCGGTCGCCACCCCCTCTAAACCAGGCCACGCGGAGCCGGACCTAGGCCCGCCGCTCGCGTAACACCGCCGCACGTCGAGGCCGCCATGACCACCGTCACCGGCCCAGCACCCGCCGCCATTGCTAACGCTTGCAGCCACGAGACGCGTGCCCCACCATCACAGGCGCTGCTCCTTGCCCTTGGGGCGCCAGATCCAACCAGCAAGCCTCGAACCTAGCACCCCACGCCGACATCGCTGCCTCCATCTTGACCGCTGCGGTAGATGCGTTCCCGGCCGCTACTAACCCCGGGCGCGCCAGGCCGCCGAGCCAGCCGCTGCGGACAGGCTGGCCCGGACGCAGTCGGCCCCTCAGGCCTACTTCTAGGGAGCGGGAGCAGCACCCAAGGGCGGGCGGGAGTAGCACCAAGCGGCGGTCGGCACAACCGCAGTGGCCGGCCAGCCACACGGAGGGCCGTGAAGGAAGGGGCAGGCGGAGGAAAGAGGAAGTCGCCGCCCCGCGCCTGCACGCAACCGCCGCCGGCCGCCCTACCTGCTGAAGCCACCCACCGCCACCGTCTGCTCCTTGCCGGGAAAGGCCTCCAGGGTCCCGGATCCGATCACCTAGGCACCGTATCTGCCCGTCCCTGGGCCCGGTCTGGCAGCCTCGACCGCCGCCCATCAAGACCGGAGGAGGAGACAAGCGGGGAAGGAGAGGAACCCCGCCGCTGCCCCCACACGCCTGCACGGGCACCGGCCGGTGCCGCCGCGGCCGCGGCAGCCATCCCCACCGAGCTCCACACAGCTCGCGCCACGGATGGACTGCCGGCTCGCCGCTGCCTGCGTCGCTGAACGAGAGGGATGGATAGCCCGCCGCCGCCATCCCAGCTGGCCGAGAGGCCTTGCCAGCGGCCAGCTCCGGCGCGGCGAGGCGGAGAGGAGAAGGGAGGAGCGACGGCTAGGGTTTCAGGGAGGGACTGCCCATGTCGCCCGCGTGGGTGCGACTCGGGGGCGAGCGTGCAAGTTGCCGATCACCGGGTTACTCTCTATATATCACATTAATAGTTTAGTAAACTGCAATCAAAACAAAACAAAAAGTTCTATTGTCCATGTTTTTGCATGGCTTACGAACCTTCTCCCTTGCATTTTCGTATGATGCATATTTATGGCTATATATATAAATAAAGCTACAAGCTTACAATCATCAATATTGTTCATAACTTGAGTTACAATTTTGAAAGAAAAATCTCCTCACGTTATATAATAGATATATCTGACTGTTAATCTCCTATCCATGGTCATCTCAAATCATGATTAGTATGCGCAAGGAATTTTAAAACCGAACATAGCACTTTGTCGGCCAGAGACCGAGCCTCGCACAGTGTAGGTAAAGTTCCTCCCGCAAGGAAAATAAAATAATTCCCATACTGTGGAATAAAGGATACGCAATAAAAAAAATCTTTAGATCCTTTGCATTTGATTCAAATAAAAGTCCACCTTATCTCTATCTCTCACGTATTAAAATCCATCTCATGTTGATTTATATTTTGGCAAAATTTTGATCGATGCATGGTTGTGACGAGAATCTACAACGGCTCACGAACCTATACTGCATGCGGCAAGCATTTGCTCGCCCCTAGGATTTTTCAGTTCATGGACTGAAGTAGGTCCAATTTGCCTCACCTAAATACCGGGCGTCATGCCAAAGAACAGAACAAGTCTAAGCTTTAAGGACCTTGACGTGCTCGGGACAGAATACTCAAGATCAAACCACGAAGAGGTGATGATCCATTGGTGCATTGATGCATATATAGTGATTACTTAATTAGTCGTGCCAGTATTAGTACTCGATACAAGATATTAATTCTTGACTACGTACCCGTCTCATTGTTCACCGGTCTGCCGCTTTGTTCCACACCGCGTAATCCAGGCCGTCCTCCTTACAGTTCTCGTCGATCTCTGAAATCTCCTTGATGTTTACCATATAGTTCTCGTCGATCTCCTTATTGATCAGCATCATCGATAGCTTGGTCACCACCGTCTTCTCGATCCATCTCCTGATCGGCCTCGCACCGTATGCCTGTTTCAGATGAGAACCACAGCACTGGTCAGCATCAATCAAGAATATTATTGAGGAATTTGTGCCACGGATCAAATGGATGCACTCAGTTACCGGATCACGCGGCACAGACAAGATGAAATCCAGTGCAGCGTCGGTCCATTCCAGGGTGATGCGCATCTTGGCGAGACGGGCTTTCACGTCCTCCATCAGAAGGTGAGCCACCTTCCTCAGCTCCTCGTGGGGTAGAGGATCGAATATCACAATCTCGTCAATCCGGTTCAGTAGCTCGTCACGAAAGTGATCTCTCACCTGCAAAAGCCACTCGGATTGTGCGTCACATGGCAAAGAACAAAAGTTGTTAGTTTTGGATGTTCATTGATCATTTCTGGATGATGAGCTGCGTACCTGCTTCATGACGAGGTCGTGCGGATCCTCCTTCATGGAGTTCTCGCCGTGCACCTTCATGGAGTTCTCGCCGTGGAGGAGGCAATTCGCGCCGAGGTTGGACGTCATGATGATGACGGTGTTCCTGAAGTTTACCGTCCTGCCTAGCGCGTCGGTGAGTCTACCGTCGTCGAGCACCTGGAGCAGGGTGTGGAACACTCTTTTGTGCGCCTTCTCCACCTCGTCGAAGAGGATCACGCTGTACGGCCGCCTCCTCACTTGCTCCGTCAGCCGCCCACCCTCCTCATGGCCGACATAGCTTCAATCGCACAAGAATTTCAAAGTCAGCTCACATGTTCAATCATACACAAGGAAAAAACACATTGAATCTTATGGTTGATGCTACAAAATCGTTTATGGACGGCGGCGAGACTACAACGACAACAACTATTTTTACGGATTGTGCATCAGAAATTTGGAAACCACTTCGCATCTATTCGTCGAGTGCCCATTCTCCAGGGAAGTATGGCAGGCAGTGGTGGACTGAAGTGACAGCCAGAACTTATCGCCTGCAAATTGGATCACCAAGCATCGCGTTGAAGACTGGTTTGGGTCAATGATAGAGGCAGGTGACAGGAAAGCCCATGCTCTGGCGATAGCAACTCTGTGATGTCTCTGGAAGCAGAGGAATGACGCAGCCTTCAATGATACGAGAAAGACAGTGCCGCAGGTGGCCGCTTTGATCAAAGACGAGGCTTCTCTTTGGGCGGCTGCAGCTCTCAAGGCTTTGTTTGGTGGCCCAACTTTTGTGAGTAGTTAGCTGAAGTTCCGTTAACCACGGCAGCAGTCTGCTGCCAGTGGTAGCGCATCTCGCGCATGTTGTAATTCCAAACCCTTGCTTATTAATACAATGCCGGATAATTTATGTGTGTTTGTTTGTTTGTGCACGGATTAGAATTTGGAGAGTATCAGAAAAACCTGTCCGATCACGGATTGTCCTTCCTAATTATGTCGGTCTGATACGTCACGTAACATGTAAACTTGTTGACTAGACCAATCCGATTCATACTTGCACGTACGTACTATTTCAGTCACACCCAAACTCGCATACAATCCCACCCACGCTCTCATCCGATCACCAATGCTGCTAGACTTTTTGTACCTGTCCGACCTGTGGATAACAAATTCCAGATATTTACAAGATGGATTAAGACCATCTTTTTTTTTTGCGAGACTCAGTTATAGACGCAGACATTCACATATATAAGTGCACACCCACTCCTACGAACGCACGTACGTACCCTACCTTTATCGAAAAACTGAGTTTTTTTTTTCTCGAACACGCAAAAGCCTTGCGCGTTTTGTATTAAGAAGAAATAGTTTAAATACAATCGGGGTGCCAAAACATTTCTAATCTCCTCAGGGCAACCCCGCTCCACTCCGATGCTAGCCTTACTCGCTGTAGGAGACAACCAAGGTGCTTAGCACCCGCCTGCACCCACTGATCAGCTTGGTACTTGATCCCTGCCATTAGTGCTTGGACTTCGGTGTTGGCTCCGCGGAAGCACCGAGCATTCCGCTCTTTCCAAATTTCCCAAGCAATGAGTGCGAAGAGTGAGTCGGCACCCTTCTTGTAATTCCCTGACCAGTGCGATCGCCAGGTATCCCACCAATCCTCGGATGTAGGCTGGCCGTCAACGTCGCCACTCAGACGGGGTTTTGGGGGTTCGTGAATCTTTTCTAGGGTCCACTTCGCCTGTGGAGGTGCAGAGCGTGTTCCTAACAGGAGGATAGAGGCAGCGATGGTGGCCTCGCTTGGAGAGCTCAGCCGGGCATGGAAAGGAAGGGAAATGGTTTGTGTTGGTTCAGTTGAGGGCGGCGAAGCTCGATTAGTTAAGGGGAGCAACCGCTTGGACGCGGCCCACCAGCAGACTCGGGAGTGCCCGTTTCTAAGGTGGGAATGGGATCAGGGGCAACGGCGGAGACGCGGTAGCGTGTGGGCGTCAAGGGCGGCAATGGAGGCATGAGGCGGCGAACAAGATGTGGAGGCGCAAGGCTTGTGTGCGGGTGGAGGCAATGCCGAAGGTCTGAAGCTGTGACAGAGATGACACGGCGTGGAGTCCTGGCGGACGAGACAAGCCAGCACCAGGTCCTGACCGCGGCCTGGATGTAGGCGGCATGGACGAGCCGGCATGGATCGATGCCAATCGTGCCCTTTGCCAGAATGAATGGATATACCTCTGTCCAAAAATAAGCTAGCATTCTAGGTCCTGGCACGGAAACTAAGAACGGGGTAAAATGGTGAAATTGCCCCTACAAAATATCTCGGTTATACAAGCCGCAAGCCACAGCCTTGGTCGTTCTTCGCCCAATATGCGACACGGCATCCATCGCCAACCTCGGCTGCTCGTCGCCGCCGCCTCGACTTCTTACAGCGTTCGGGGACCTCCGGGGGACCTCCAATCCTAGTTCGCGGCTTCCACCGAAGGCTTCTTCACGGGAAGATGGTCGTCAGTCGTCACCAGCCTCAGCCGTGTTCGCAACGGGGGCCAGCACTTTGCCGGCAACCCCATCCGTGGGCACCTCCACGTCGGCAACCACACCCGCGGCCAACTCCGTGCCGGCAGCGGCTATCTTGCCGCCTCGACGCATCGGCCTCTGGCCATGCACGCGTAGGGCCACTGGTCTAGTAGGGAAGGAGAAGGATCGGACTTGCAACAGTACAGTGGTGTGCGAGGGGACGTGGAAGGGAAGAGGAAGGAGTGGGATCGCAGAGCGGCGGCGGCGACGGGGAACGAGCAGGCGAGAGCTGGGAGCTGTACGGATGGGAGAAAAGGGAATCCGTGAAGTGAACGAGCGGCCACGGAGCTTCTAGAGACTCGTTGTTGTTTTCCTCTTTTTATTTTTTTTCTTTTCTTTCTTATTTTTTCTTCTCTGTTTTCATGAGGAAATTGTTTTTTATTGGTTTGGTCCCTTTGCGCTGACACTGCTCCACCGATGTGCACAATTTTGTGGGAAAAATTTTGAATCCTAGAATGCTAACTTATTTCCGGACCGAGGGAATATCTAGATGTGAATGCTTACTCCTTTAGTCCCAAAATAGAAGACGTTCTCACTTTCCGAAATGGTAATATTTTTCACTTTATAACCAATTATATATAAAAAAGAATATTGATATTTATAATACATAATTAGTATGAAAAGATAAATCATCGAATATACTTTCATAATAAATTTATTTAGAGATATAAATATTATATGTATCTTCTATAAATCTAATTATAGTTGTGAAAGTTTGATCTACACGTATCCCATAGCGTGATCTATTCTAGATCGGGTGGAGTAGATGGGATGGACAGGTACACGTACCTCTTGAAGGATGGGAAAAAAAAAAAAAGACACTTACCCAGGTGATGCTCCGGTCAGGCGAGAAACCGACTGCTCCTCCACGTACTCGGACATGTCGAAGCGGATGAGCAGGTTCTCGTCATGGAACAGCTGCTCAGCGAGGGCCTTGGCGACCTCGGTCTTGCCCACACCGGTCGGGCCCACGAAGAGGAAGGAGCCAA
Source organism: Eremochloa ophiuroides (assembly GCA_038502445.1). NCBI lineage: Eukaryota > Viridiplantae > Streptophyta > Magnoliopsida > Poales > Poaceae > Eremochloa > Eremochloa ophiuroides. Next base: position 27,052,577 of record JAHLJS010000002.1, read on the forward strand.
TAGGCTGCTGCTCCCGGGCAAGGCCAGCCCTCGACCTCAGCACCGCCTCCGCAATGACGTTCACGGCTTTCATCTGGCCGAGCACCCTCTTTTGTAGTCTGTCGGCCAGTCCGACCAGCCTCTCCTTCTCGTTGTGCCCAAGCCGAGCCACCGGAATGCCGGTCATCCGGCTCACTACCTCAGCGATCTGCTCAGGGCCGACGGTTTCGGCGTCCCGCAGTTGCTCGCGGCTCTCCATGAACAGTTTGCTTAGCTTCACCCGCTTCTTGTAGCGCAGATCCTCTTCCTTCACCTTCTTGTACTGTAAATCCAGATCTTTCTGGCGCTGAACAAAGGACGTGATTGAACAACATCAGCATTCAGTACCAAACAGGACATCAAATTTCCAGGAGGTTCAGGAAAAATTCAGGATCCTGAGCTATGCACCTCGAGCCGCTGGGCCTTGCTGGCCTCGTCCTCCATATTCCCGAGCTTCCGGACCTCAAGTCTCAGCTTATTCAATTTCTCCTTCTGCTTTTTAAGCGTCCTTAAGCAGCTACGAGCAAAATCGGCAAGGAACTCCTCGGGATCACGGTACTTGAGGATGTGTTGGGAGACCCGCGGGACTTTATTCTGCAGCACGGAATGCATAAGCTCCTCTCTCTTCTTCCTCACCTCCCTGAATTTTTCGATCTTCTTCTTTTGCTCCGTGAACTTCATCCGCATAGGCCCCAGCTTTTCGCTCAGATGACGCAGTTCTTCCTGAATGATTGAACAACATCAGCATTCAGTACCAAACAGATGACATGATTGAACAACATCAGCATTCAGTACCAAACAGAGCATCGAATTTCCAGAAGGTTCAGGAAAATTCTGTATCATGAGCTACTCACCTCAACCCGCCGGGCGTCCTCGTCCTTGTCCTCCTCGAGACCGTCGAGCTCAACTTGCAGCCGAATCTGCTCCTCCTCGAGGTTTTCTAGCTCCTCCGGGGGGCTTTCCAGCTTCAGAATGACAATGGCACAGGCCCTGTCCACCAAATCGATGGCTTTGTCAGGCAGGCGCCGATCTGTGTTAAACACAACAATCAAGTAATGCGTGAGCGTGAAGCCCAGTGATATGATCAAGTAGTAAGTGATTTCATGACAATTTATTACGTACTTCACGTTTACTTACCCGTGATGTATCTGGCGGAGAGCTGCGCGGCGGCGACGAGGGCTCTGTCCTGGATCGTCACACCATGGTGCCACTCGTACTTCTTCCTGAGATTTCTCAGAATGTAGATGGCGTTGTCGACGCTGGGCTCAGCGACGAACACCTGCCGGAACCGCCGCTCCAACGCGGCGTCCTTCTCGATGTACTTGCGGTACTCCTCCAGCGTGGTGGCGCCGATACAACGGAGCTGGCCCCTGGCCAGCATTGGCTTCATGAGGTTGGCAGCGTCCATGGACCCCTCTGTCCTGCCCGCGCCGGGGAGGGTGTGTATCTCGTCGATGAAGAGGATGATCTTCCCTTGGGCCTCCTCCACCTCCTTGAGCACGGCCTGGAGCCGCTCCTCGAACTCGCCGTTATACTTGGTGCCGGCGAGAAGCGCGCCCATGTCGAGCGCGATGAGGCGGACGTCCTGGAGGCTGCGGGGAAAGCCGCCCCACGCGAACGCGATACGCTGCGCGAGTCCCTCAACGATGGACGTCTTCCCCACGCCGGGCTCGCCAATGAGGATGGGGTTATTCTTTTTGCGGCAGCAGAGGATGCTCACCACGCTGCGGATCTCATCGTCGCGGCCAATGACGGGGTCCAGCTTCCCAGCACGCGCCTGTGCCACGAGGTCGTGGCCATACATCTTGAGCGCCTGGGACTGGGAGCCCGAGAGGCGTTTCTTGAGCTCCTCGCTCACCAGCTCCACGGACACGTCGGCCTTCCCAAGGTAGGTGGAGATCTCCCCGTCCGAGAGGAGGCCGAGCACCAGATAGTCAACTTCTATGGGGGGCTTCTGTCCGCGCTGGTTCTGCTCGAGCCTCGCGCGGCTGATGGCTGCTGTCAGCGAGGTGGAGTGCCGCGGCGGCGTACGCTTCCGCTTCCCCCTCCGCTTCTCCCCCCGCTTCTTCTTCCGCTCCTTGAGCTCTTCCTCCAGCACTCCCTCGAATGAGTCGCCGTCGCCGCCGGACGCCTGCGCGATGGCCTGCCGCAGGATGCCCGTCTTGTCCCGCGCCAGCACCACCGCGAGGTGAAGCGGCATGACCTCGTCGTCGTCCTCCTTTGATGCCATCTCCCGCGCCGCAACAAGCGCCTCCTTCGCTTTGGTGGTGAGATTCTTCATGCTCATGGCCGCTGCTCCCGCTTACTCCTCACGATCTAAAGCAAGAGGAAAAAGAAAGGAAATACAATCTGTCTCTAGTGTTGCCAGATGAGATGAGATCACTGAATGCTTGCGGAATTACTTCTGAAACTAGACATTACCGCGGGGCGTAGGTGGAACCGCGGCCGGCTCAGTGCAACACGAGGAATTCGACCGAAGGGCCGGTGCCGGGGCAGCGTTCCGGTGAAGAGATGCTCCTCTGGAGATGAGATCACCGTGGTTAGCATGGGCAAAGCGGTGTGGATAAGGAAGCGAAAGTCGGTGGCCGCGAATCTTACCGGAGAGAGACGAACGGTGGCGAGGGCGTGTCACGGCCGCACGCTGGATCTCCCGTTCAAGCCGGCCCGCCTCCCTGCAGAGTGGCATGACGCCGAGGTTAGGATGTTGATCGATCGGCAAGACAAGGGGGCGACAAAGGTGAGGTCGAAGTGCTCACCGGAGATGGAGTTGGCGAAGCAGAGCAGCCGAGCAGGAAGAATAGTTCCTCCTGCCAAGGCACGGACGCAAGGCGATTGGCTGTTCTTGGCCTCACTTAGCTTGTTTAAATAGCGAGATATCAAGCAAAAGCGGGGGAAGAAAGTTGTTTAAATAGCGAGATATCAAGCAAAAGCGGGGGGAGACAGTTTGTTCTGCAGGGCATGTGCCCACCTACATGCAGCCGACAGATGAATCGTCTCAAGATACGTACCAACTTTACTCCAGTCCAATACGAATGAATTAAATTTCAAATACACTGCGACATATACGTATGGATACAATAGTAGGACCCGCACGCATTATTGGGGTCATGAGCTGTGCGGGCTGGGGGCAGGTCTCCATTCCTTCCCATTTATTTTTCTCTCGCACTACTACATAAAATCTTTTAGGAGAGGTTTAAAAAATCTTAACCGAGGTGGGCACAGGCAGCAAACCGCCTTGGTTAAGAGAGGCCGACCGAGGCTGGGGCTACCTGCCTCCAATCATCTCGGTTAATGAGTTTTCCGAGGCGGTCAATGTAACATAACCGCCTCGCTCAATGACTATAGGCGGTTATTGTTACTTAACCACCTCGGTTAAACCTCTAACCTGCCTTCTGTTCCCAACGAGGAACCGGGCGTCGTCGTCGCCAGCTGCGCCACCGCGTCGGCCGCCTACAGCTCGCCGGCACGCCATAGCATCCACCTCCAGCTCACAACCAAGCCGCAACTTCGGTGCACCTTGCTGCGTCGCCGCTGCAAGCCCACCGAGCAACATCTTCGCTCCACCTCGCCTCCATCCTCACCGGTGTCCCTTGTCCGCCGTCTCCGCCTCCGCCCCCGGATCTACTTCCACCGCGCCGCCACCACCACTTTCTTCACATCGCGCTGCTACTGCTGCCTTCCTGATAGTGCACAGTTGCCGGCCCATCGGACCTGCTACACCGCCCTTTGAGCTTCGGCAGCTTTTGTCCAGCCGCACTACAGCCTCTACTTTTCACTGTGCGTCCTGATCTGGTGAGCCAGTGATGGAGCCTCTACTTTTGTTATAGTTTCTTTACCCATCAAGGACGTGATCTGTTGTAGGTGTAGGTGATATTCGGTTTGAACTTTGGTGCAACTTGAGGTGGCGATGGCGTGGTCACATTAGGTCTTTGGCATACTCCGATGGTGGCTGATAGCGGGTAGTCGCTACCAATGCCGAAGCCAAGCCAGAAGCGGAAGAAGCACAACGTGGTCACCACCGTCCTTGGCGTGTGGTGGAATGAGAGGCCGGAGGCAATGGAGCAGACAGCCATGAGTACGAGGGTGACACCATATATGGGCTTCCGTCCCATGTTGTCACCAAGTACGCCAAAGAAGAGTTGGCCGAACATGGTGCCAAGAAGCGCGATGCTTTTGACGGCTACCGCCACACCAGTAGGGAGCGAGCCAGGATCGTCAGAGGCCATCTTGTGGTAGTATATCTGGCCAAGGAGGTCGGTGACGAGGGAGATGCAAAAGAGGTCATAGGCGTTGTCTGTGAAGAAGCCCATGCCGGTGATCACCACCGCAGTGAAGTGGTAGTAGCCTAGGGGCGAGCTAGCCCAGTATTCGATGCTGTCACAGGACAATATTGTTACGACTGGCAGGATGGCTGATGGCGCTGCTCCTAAGAAGAAGGATGTCGTCAAGGAGGCTGGTTTGGCAGAGTCAAGGCTGGGCCGCGAGAGGTGTCCAAGTGTGCGAGTTAATGGGCCGGACTGGGTGCGTGGCTGAACCAGCCCAGCCGGAGACGTATGTGTGTAGCTAGCTGGTTATGTGTGGGCGCGGGTTGCCGGCGTAGCTATATCTGCTCCCGCCTGCGAGCGGTGAAGGACATGAAACTTGTATGAACTATTTTTCCTGCTTAATCGAGATCCATCCGTTCCCTGCCCTTTGCTGTGCTTCTGCCCCAACTCCGGTTCCACCATCCTCCTCCTCTTCTGAGTTGTTAACAATTGGTACTCGGAGCCTTCCATCCTTGGCCCTACTCTCACGTTCCAGCACCTCGATCTGGGATCGTAATCCCCGACGGCAGGTTGATCGCTGATTCCTCGCCTTGTGTGAGAAATCGGTGAACCCATAGGTCCGTGCCAAGGTTGATCTGATCGGTGATGGAAGTGAGCGCTGGAGCCCCACCAAATCGACCACAACCACTTCACACGATTCCGCAGAAACCTAGGGACGATGGATCCCAACACCAAGCTGCTCCTCGATGAGATGAAGTCAATGAAGGCCTCTCTGGAGGGCCGCATCGGTGGAGTGGAGGTGGCGTTGAGCAACCACATCGGCGCTGTGGAGCGTTCTCTCGTGGACCGCTTCGGTCAGCTCGAGGATGCAGCCAAGGTGTTCGACGCCTGGAAGCCAACGGTCGATGAGTCCGTGAAGGAGTTGCGTGCGGAGATTGGCGCGATCCACAAAGCGGAGGATGCTGTGCAGTCCATGCGGGAGGAGATGACCGCATTGCGCAAATCTGTTAGTCGTGTGGTGCTCGACTCTGCTCCTGCTACATCATCTAGAGTACTACCTCCTCCGGTGGTGACCGCGGCGACTACATCTGCCGAGCACCCGGTCATCGGCCCGTCTGTTGGGCACGGCGTTGGCAACTTGCACCGGGAACTCGAGTCCATGACTCAGTCTCCGGTCAAGGGTACGTTGCCCCTTTCCCACCCCCATTCCCTGCCTAAGTTCGCGATTCATCGTTCGTTGTCGGGATCGGCGTTGGGGGTTGGGGACCATGGGCCGTTTATCTCTGGTGATGCTTCTCCCGAGTTCCACGCTCTATGGGGACCACAGTTTTCTAGTAGTAAATTGCCTAAGATGAATTTCCCTGAGTTTGCTGGCGAGAATCCAAAGTTATGGTTCACTCGTTGTGAAGATTATTTTGACATGTTTAGTGTTGAGCATGATGTTTGGGTGCGTGTTGCGTCCATGCATGTGACTGTTGCGGCTGCCCGTTGGCGGCAATCGGTCGAGCACAAACTCCGCTTCACGGGTTGGGTTCCTTTCTGCCGTGCGTTGTTGGGCCGATTTGGTCATGATCAGTATGAGGCGTGCATTCGCCAACTGTTTCACATTCGGCAGGATGGGTTTGTGCAAGAGTATATTGACAAGTTTGCTGGCCTCATTGACCAGTTAGCTGCCTACAATCCTGATATTGACCCGCACTTTTATGCTATCTATTTTGTTGATGGTCTTCGTGATGATATCAAAAGTGTTGTTCATCTTCAGCGTCCGTCGTCCTTCGATACTGCTGGTGTTCTCGCTTTGATGCAGGAAGAGCTGTTGGAGCCATCACGGCGCCGTGACCCCAAGAAGCTAGAGGCCTTCAGTTTTAGCCAGTCTTCTCGCCGCAGCCCCTTGCCGCTTCCACCGCCTCCGCAGGTGGAGCGCTCGGACAGGCCCCGGGCGCCTGCATCGGGCGTCGAGGATCATCGGCTGCGCGGCGTCGACGACAAGCTCAACACGTTATGCAATTCCAGACGTGCTCATGGCCTGTGCATTCATTGTGGGGAAAAATGGTCGAGCGACCATCGTTTCCCCGAGACTCCGCAGCTCCATGTCCTTCAGGAATTCTGGGAGATTTGCACCGCTGAGGATGTGTCGGTACCGTCTGAATCGGACGAGGTGATCTCTGAACCCCAACTGTTGATGATGGTTTCCTTGGCCGCTGTCTCAGGTGCTTCTACTGCCTGTACCATGCTGTTGTCTGGGCTAGTGTAGGGTCACACGGTGCAGATTCTCATCGACTCGGGCAGTAGCCATACCTTTATTAGCACTGAATTGGCTCAGTTGCTTTCTGGTGGCCAGTACGTTTCTCCTCCGTTGCAGGTGAAGGTTGCCGATGGAATAGTTATCTCTTGTTCAGTGGAATTTCCTCACTTGCACTGGTCCATTCAAATGATTGTTCCTTTGTCTCGTGTGCGAAGGTCCTGACGATTCCACTGTATGCCATGATTGTTGTTATGGACTGGCTGGAGACCTATAGCCCGATGCATATTGACTGGCGGCATCACTGGATGGATATGTCTTACCAGGGTTCTATGTCTCGGTTGTTTGGGCAATTGTCGGCGTTACCGCCGGGATCTTTGGTGCACTTATCTGTGGTGTCTGCCCCGCCTGATGCTTCTGCTTTACCTGAGGTTCCTGATGCTATTGCGGACTTGCTTACTGAATTCCAATCAGTTTTTGCTCCACCTGCTGGTTATCCGTCGTCCTGTCCGAGTGATCGTGCCATTCCACTCGTGTCTGGTGCTTCTCCAGTCCAGGTCCGATCATATCGCTATCCACCGGCTATCAAAGATGAGACCGAGCGGCTGGTGCGCCACATGTTGGAGGCTGGCGTAATCCAGCACAGCAACAGTCCCTTTTCTTCAGATGTTCTGCTTGTCAAAAAGAAGGACGGTACATTTCGTTTTTGTGTGGATTTCTGTCACCTTAATGCTATTACTGCCAAGTCCAAGTACCCAGTGCCGGTGATCAATGAGTTGCTGGATGAATTAAGTGGTGCTTCGTGGTTCACTTGTTTGGATCTCACAGTGGGATATCATCAGATTCGATTGAAACCTGGTAAGGAGTTCAAGACTGCTTTTCAGACCCATACCGGCCAATATGAGTTCCGGGTCATGGCGTTTGGTCTCACAGGCGCCCCGGCACTTTTCAGAAAGCAATGAACACTACTCTGCAACCGTTGCTGCGCAAATGTGCCCTTGTCTTTTTTTGATGACATTTTGATTTATAGTAGCACTTTGGCCGATCATATTCAGCATGTTCGTTCTGTCTTGGAGCTCCTTCGCCGGGATCAGTGGCAAGTGAAATTTTCCAAATGCTCCTTTGCTCAGCGCGAATTTAAGTACCTTGGTCAGGTCATTTCGGCAACTGGTGTTGCCACGGATCCGGATAAGGTCGCTGTTGTTCGTGATTGGCCTGTTCCGGCATCCGTCAAGGAACTCCGGAGCTTCCTTGGCCTGGCCGGCTATTACCGTCGTTTCGTACGCCACTTTGGCATACTAGCTAAACCATTGACGGATCTTCTTAAGAAAGGTGTGCTGTTTTGCTGGACTACTACTCATTCTGAAGCTTTTGCAGCCCTCAAAGCAGCATTGATCTCGGCTCCTGTCCTGGCCCTGCCCGATTTCTCTAAACCCTTTTCTGTTGAGACAGACGCCAATGGTGTTGGTGTGGGGGGCCGTTCTTATGCAATCGGGACATCCCCTCGCTTTTGGGAGGCACTTGGGAAATATTAACCGAGGCGGGCAGCCCAGCAAACCGCCTCGGTTAAGAGAGGCCGGCCGAAGGCTGGGCTGCCTGCCTCCAACCGCCTCGGTTAATGGGTTTTCTGAGGCGGTTATCCTTACGTAACCGTCTCGGTTAATTTATGTTAACCGAGGCGGTTGTTTTAACATAAAACAACCGCCTCGGTAAAATGCTTAACCGAGACGGTTGGTGTAACACAACCGCCACGGTTAATTGGCAATTAACCGTGGCGGTTTCTTTATGTTAACCGCCTCAGTTAACTCTGGCCCTATATAACCGTAGCAAGCCCTCTTCTTCCCCACGCGGCTCCTCCTCCTCCATTTTTTAGGGTTTTGAGATCAAAACCCTAAAATTAACCATTTCATGGGGGGAGGTTTTGCCCTTGGATTTTGTGAAGGGCGGCACCGCAAAAGGTTGATTCTTACTCTCCAAATCTTATTTTCCTCTCTTTTTCATGATTTAGGTGCTTTTTCCAAATGGTTTAGATCTAGATCTAAATAGATGAGAGAGAATAACAAATCTAGACTTGGATTTGGTGAAGGCTGACACAGCAACGTATTGATTCTTACTCTCTTCAATCCCCTTTTCCTCTCTTTTTCATGATTTAGATGTTTTTTCCATAGTTTTAGATCTAGATCTAGATATATAGAGAAGAGAGAATAACAGATCTAGAGGTATTCCGATACTTTTTTCCTATACCGCTCAAATAATATGACTTTTCAATTCGCTGCGTTAATTTGCAAGGTCACGGTCATGGACAGGGAGAATTGGATGTACAAGACATCAAGGCTGGATCTGTCTTTCTTGGAAAATGTGAGGAAGAAGTTCATTCCCTTTGCGCAGAAGCATTGGCTGAGTCTGGGTCGAGATCGCATGATTTGTCCGTGCAATGACTGCAAGAATCGGTTTGCCCAGGAAGATAACGTTGTGCAATCACACTTGGTACGTTATGGGTTCATCAAGGACCCAAAGTACACTGTGTGGAAGTATCACGGCGAAAAAGATCCGAGTGTCGCAGATGCACCTGCAGAAAGCTCCTCGTCGGTGAATGACGGAAGCCGCCGGCGATGACGACAATGCGAGACGTGAGTACATCGCGATGAGTGATCTGCTCCAAGACATGGGAGACGACGACACTTGCGATGGGGAAGGTGACCCTGTTGATACGTTGCTGCCTGAGGATGCAGAGTTTATTAAAGAGATTGCTAACCGTCAGGATCACGACGATATTCTGTTTAGGGATCCGAAGTGGCTAAAGAATTTCAAAGCAATGAAGCAGGCTGCAATTGATCCCCTCTACAAGGATGGAGAAAAATGTCCACAGCATTGGACTGTGCTCCATTTCAATCTCCAGTTGCTTATGTTGAAGGCTTACCACGGGATGACCGACACTTGCTTCAACGACCTGTTACGTATCTGTTGACGGTGGATAACGTCAACTTTTATTAGAACTTTAGACATGAAAGGACACACGAATACACACTAGTCTAGAGTTTTAACTGACAATTTCCACGAGTTTTGCATGTTCTGTATTTTCCAGGGACTATTCCAGAAAAGCATAAAAGAAGGGTTAAAGAGCATAATTACCACGAAACTTAACCGCCAAGGAAACATCATCACGAAGACACTAGAAGGGTGTGGAAGCACCTCAACGAAGATGGGCCCGGAAGCCCACACTTGGGCACCCGCCCCACCCCCTAGGGTTTTATCCCCCGCCTTCTAGAGTCTTCCTCCACCGCCTATTAGGAGTCATCTCGGCTCTCGGTTAAGTCGGTTTGATCCTACGGCGCACGTTCATCCCACCGGGCTACAAATAAAGGGGCAGACCCCCCTCCCTGAAGTATCAAGTCATTTGGAGATCAAGCCATCCAGAGCCTTTCTAGTTCATCAGAGCCTCTCTAGTTCATAGCTTTAGCCTAATTAGATTAGAAGTAGAGGAGTTCTAGTTCTTCAGTGGGATCTGAAGCCCCTGGCGTCTGTCTGGAGCGCGGAGTTCGGTATAGTTCTAGTTCTTTTCTCTTATTGTATTTAACATTATGATTTGAGAAACATTGTTCTTAATCTTATATATGTTCTTAATTGCAATAGTTATTGTTCACTTTGATTATATGTCTAGCATAGTTAGTTTGATCCTATTGAATTTATGTAATTGCTCGTATAGAGTTCGTCCAGAGATATCGTGGATGAATGATTGGCAGTATGTAGACGTGGTGTTTAGATATCTTACTTACCTGCGAGTGCACCCTGACGTGCCGGGTCGTGTGGTAAATCGCGTAGGTGACAGCTGCGTTGAGTCCTCTATAGTCCACCCCCCGTACGTAGGACGAGCAGAGCGCGGTCGCGAAGGAGGTGACCCTTGTGTCTTAATATCCTCATTAGATGATGCTCATTTATATTTAATCATGATGTAGCTAGAGCTAAACAACGATTGCTAGATGTAATTGCACTAATCATAATATTCATTGACGTAGTTATAGAATTACTTTAGATATTAATTCTTTTATCTATCCATTGGCTACCTATTGTTATGACTAGATGAGCTCTGATATTTACCTATTTATGATGATGACTGATCATGTTTATCCTATATATCTTTATCATGTGACTGATATTTGTTATGAGTAGGATTATAGTTATGGTTTATCTTATACATTAGCAGTATAAGTTGTAGATCTAATTTAAGTCCTACTAGACCTTCCCAGTGGTATAAATATAAATCGACAACCTGATGATACTCTAGGTAAAATGCTACAATGGTATAATTATCTGTCCGCTTGCAGAATTATTTTTAGTTTACATTTATTTATATTTCTGCCTAGTCACATGGAAGAATATATAAAACCTTTATTTATTCTTAGCATATATAATTAGGATTGATAAGCCAGTTCATGCTAAAGAATGTTGATAATAGATAAGTGGCTAGTTGCTATTGATCAGTTAATTAAAATACCATACATCTTCTAATCTCGTGCCTAGTGTTAAAAGTTATAAAGTTATATTGGGCGACGTTAGTAGATGTCAACAAGCATTTTTGGCGCCGTTGCTGGGGAAGGTAGCTAGACATATTAAGAATATTGATAGACTTATACTTATTAATGTAATCAAGATAACCATTAACCCCTGCTCAAGCAGGATTACCCATGTTTTGTCTACTTTAATATTTTATACAGGGTAATGAACGACCGATTTACGACCTTCCGGCAAGCTCCCATAAAAAGAAGAAACATAATAAATGCAAGATTGGAAAAAGAGGTCGATGTCACAAAAATTCAATTCATATATCAAGTGACAGGAATAAAGATGCTACATCACTCACAAATTCCATCATGTGAGATATGGTAAGTATGATCAAATAAAGGTGAGAAAGTCTTGCTCATGGACTTTAAATTTGATGAGTAGTTATCTTTTACATTCCACTGCATGTTTACTTTAAATTCATATATTCACCCTATTTATTCTAAATTCGTTCTACTCATAACTTATTTAGTTCCATTCATATATCTATCTCACTTGCATTCTTATTAAAAAAATAAAAATATATGAGCACATGAAGGCTCATGATTAGTATTTAAAAAAACTCATCATGATCATGCTTTTTTATCTCTACCTGAATAATTCCGTACTAGTGCTTTCATGTTACCTTTGTATGCCATAGTAAGTTTTGGTTTGGAGGTACTACATATGGCCATATGAGTATTCTTCAAAGGTTTTTAAATTAAGCGTAGTGTTTAGGTTAAAATACCTTTCTTAACTAAAGCTAGACATGGAGTTTGGTTTGGTTATTGAATTAGAAATTGCTGTAGTAGACATTGGATATTTTGTCGGACTAACCCCTGCAAGAAAATTTCGAATTAAATCTGGGGAAGTCAAGAGATGAGTTTACACCGAAGATGAATCAAGACAGTAATGACTTTGCGCAAGAAGACCCAGCTCATTCTTTATAAGAGGAAGAACTGTGAGTATTAATGTTTATTCATTTATCTTTCGTTGCAAGTTATCTCTGTTTTGAACCATGCTAGAATGTAGCAACAACAATATAAAACACAATAGACACAATCTATGCTAAACAATCTTAAAACCATATATCATCTTGTTAGCATAGAGGAAAATCACAAAATAGTATGGACAACAAAATCTGTTTTCAATTTTGTTATATTCCCTCAGGTATGTGTTCATTAACATTTTACAGAAAAGAACATCCTTAATCTATTGGAGATGAAGTTTTACTTGAACATCAAAGAAGTTTCCCACCCTGACCATCAAGACGGCTGGCATGTCACTTAAAGAAGAACAACTCGTTGCCATGCCAATAGAAGACAAAGATAACCAGGGAGGAACTTGAGTTTGCACCTCCAGTGGACCCAAGCTCATCAACCATAATTCAATTAAAATCAAGAAAAGGTTGATGAATGAAAAGTATGTAATTATCTGTAATTTCATCGGACGGTGAAAAGGCAAAGACGATAGAAGGAGGGCCTTGCTCAGCAGATAACAAGCTTTCACCAACAGATAAACCGGATAAGCCTCCTCTTCCAAGTAAGTTTGTCACCACTTACTTAGAAGGATGAAGACATAAGGTACGTTTGTCTAAGCCTCATGCAATATTTAACTACAATCAACATCTTATATCATGTTGCTAATTTATCTTGGTCACTCCTACCCTATGCCATGCTCAAACTTAACTTGCTAACAATTAAAACAAATTAAAAAATACTCTTTTTGGTTCACCATACACATTCTTGGTTCTATTTGAATAAATATCTTTAGTCTTGTAAACTTTCTTGTTCTATTATAAGTATGCTTCAGAATATTACTTGAACATAACTATGAGATCAAAGGGGTTGTATATGTAGACTCACCTCTCCCATATAAAAATGTTTAAATCCTATTAGGAGGCTATTCATAGAATGAAGTTGAGGTTGAAGGTACTTTTCAAATAATATCTTTACCTTAACCTTGTTGAAAAAAATTTGAATGAAATAATGATGAATCATTTAAAACTAAAGCTATAAATTAACCTTGGCAAACACTATCTATACTTTAAATTGAATATTCCTTTGGGTATGTGTTATCTACTAACCCCTTGCAGAGAATATATATATATATATATATATATATATATATATATATATATATATATATATATATATAATGAGAGAAGAAGGAGGTCTGAAGAGTGAGAACAAAATAAAAGAAAAGATGCTAATGAACAACTCAAGGTGCAATGAAGGAAAGGACCATTGAATTTCATCTACCCTTTATCATGCTCCAATGATGAAGGTAACATCTCAAGGTAAGTGGTTATTAATTTCCTCTTGATCTTGGTATGCAATAAATGAAAAATACAACCATGTTAGAGTTACTACTTAAATTGATCAACCTGATTAACTCAACATGATTTGTTCTCTAAGTTTGTTCATAGCGCTATTCTCTTGGTCCCAGTCTTAACCAAGTAAGCGAGAATTACTTCGTCTATTATTCTTGGAAAATAATAGTCATCATGAAAATTTTAAAAGATGAACAGTCTTTCCAACGGTTAAGTAACTTCACTCTTTATCTCACAAGTTTAAATACCATATTTATACTTCTGTATTCTCACCCATATTATAAATGAACAATATGAATAACATCAATCTTATTGTGTCCAAGGTTAGAGAATGAATAAATTCCTGGTTCTGTTGGTGTTTTCCCACCAGCAGAGCCCATACACTTGATCTCTACGTTGTCTTTTTGGGCAGAACACACTTCAATCAAAGTGTGAGGGAGATAATCCCCCAAATTCGATAAGTAGAAGTTCTCAACCAGTAATAATGATGCACATAAGATTGGCTTCGAGATGCCGACAAAAGAAAGATGGCACCACCATTGGGAGCCACTAGTGGAGGCACCACCTCAAGAGTAAATCAAAGTACTTGACTAATGAATCACTGCAAGAAGGAGTCCAATTCAGAAGACTCAAAACATCGAACCCTCGCCGTGAGGTAACATCGGTAGTTATCCATTTTTACTTTTCTGCATTGCATGAATTATTTTCTCTTAAGTAGGTTTACTCTTCTGCATTAGCTTTGCATAGAAAATGATAAGAATGAATAGGCATGCATTAAACTGTATTCATGCATCTTAAAAACTTGAAGCCCCATGTGAAACCCTTGCGGTATAAAACCTGTAGGAGTACTCATCATGGTGGCCTAAAAATAAATACAAACATAGCATTCATATTTATCTTTCTGCATATTAAACAAAATAAAAATCTTTACCGCTTTATTAGTGCATTGAAAAGAAAGACAAAAAAATTGTATAGCTTTTATTGCATCAAAAATATTAAAGCCCCATGTAAGTAGACTTATGGTAACCCCGTAGGAATATTTGTTGTGGTGGCATCAAAATAAAAATAAAATAGAATCTATATTTATTTTACTGCATCACAAAATAGAAAATCTAAAAAGAAGAATCCTGCTAGAATCTGCCAACTAATATTAGCTCATTAGAATAATCAATTACTCATCTGGCTGACCGCTAACCCCTTAAATTCGAGCCTCGAGTTCTGATTTTCTTTCTGAAGCATAATTATGCAGGAATGATATTATGACTAATGAGTGAGTCCATCAGTGGAGCCCACTAGGACCACTACTGGCAAGCTCACCCTGAAGATCATCAACACTAAGTATTGCAAACATCTAGATTGGAGGAGGAGCATCCCCTAGTTATCAGGTAACTATACTTATGCGATTATCGAGTCTATTTTATGAAGTCATAAAATACTAAAAATATGTGAACACATGAAGGTTCACCATAGTACGATAAGAAAATCTAAAAATATCAAAAATATGTGGGCACATGAAGGTCCACACTTTTTAGAAAACCAAAAAATATGTGGGCACATGAAGGTCCACCCAATTAGGAAACTTCTGCTGGAAATATAAAATCAATCACTTACCATGGAGTGGTACTAAATCTAACCCCTCTCCATGAGATTTGGTATTTTTGTTGGTAATTGAGTTTCACAGAAAAATACAAGATCAAAGAGCTAGTCAATCTGACGCCCTTACGCTGCCAATACACCTGCTCCCAGAAGGATCACTCAATTTGCAACATCAAAGACCCTGTCAAACATCCAGCTTGGGGGAGGGCACCCTCCATTTAAAATCTAACTAAGTATAAGTTTCCCACCTTATTATTATTGTACCATATCACTTTTCGCGTTAGTTAGCTAGTAAGATAAAATTTAAAAACTAAATAAATATTTGTCTATATATTAGAGTATGTTTAGAGTCAGTCTAGGCTAGAGTTAATTGAAACTGATGAACATTAAAATTTTGTCTCGGAGATCATGAATAGTTGCTCTGGCATAATACTTTTCAAATGCCTAGTTTTCAAACCATGAATTCTCCCAACTTTTAGATATTGCTGTTTTGATTTAAGAACTTACTCTGAACCTAAAACTTGTGGAGGCATATGACTGAGCTAAGTCAAGGTGATTGATTGATATGATTTATGAAGGTTGAGCCACTATTTATCTTATTTCCAGCATTACTAAGTTCTGGAGATTTATTTTTGAAAGTTTAAAATCTTTCATGATGAGCTCTTGTACGACAAAGTTTGAATTACTACCAAAGCCATATGTAATGCATTTAGAGTTTGGAAAACCTTTGCACATTTATGCTGGTTGCTTTGCATTGAGTTCAGTTAACCTCTGTTGTATACCTTATGAGAGTCTTGTCATGCTTTTAAAACCAAGATCACTTACACACTCCAGCCACATATGCATTATTCCTACTCTGAGAGTAAGCGCAATCATCTTCCACTTTCATCCAGATCCACCTTAAAAATGTTTTTTCCTACACGGGGAGTAAACACCCAAAAATATATACCCCATAGGACAACCACGATTTAATTGCTCTATGTTCTTATCATTATCTCTCCAATTATTTATATTCAAAGGACGCATGTGGCTATGCAAAAGTATTGAAAAAAAAGAAAAGGGAGTAAAAGATGGACAAGTGTCCCAGCAATTAAAACAATGGGTACTTAGATGCCCGCCTCCCTGTAAAAATATATATATATAATAAAAAAATAAGAATAAAGATAGTCCATATTTTCCCGCGAAAAGTTCTAAGTTTAAAGGAGGGAGTTATTTTCAAGGAGCAAAAGTAGAATTAGGATCAACCACTAAATACCATATATACACCTATCCACCATATTCCATACACATGCACATCTTGATTTGATTGTATGCCTTGACTCTCTGTGGATCTATTGTTTGACTTTACAATATATGAATTGCAAGTATACTCATCCTTGTTATTGCCATTCCTATAAGCTCCACTATAATCCTTAGTTGTAGGAAGGCATAACATCACTAATGACTCAGTGAGATCCATAAATACCACATATTAACAGACTTGAGGGTGTCATACAATTAAGCTCTGAGTTTTATTTTGAAAATTTGCAAAACTCCGGAATAATAGTACTGTGAAGAATTTGAAACATGGTGCTTGACTTGATTGTTCTGTCTTTCGATTGCTCAAGACTAATGCAAAAGCTGTAAAGCTCCATAGTTAAATGTAAAATAGGTAAGTTCAAGAGTTACAACAGTTTTGTTTAATCCGGAGGAGAATTTCTGTTTGAAAACATGTGTACTTGAAAGGCATGAAAGCATTGTAGCAACTCCTGATCCAATTGCATTAGTAATTAGGCTTAGTTTGTTTGCCAAGGGACTAGCAAACAGGTAAGCTTGGGGGTGCTGTTGACGGTGGATAACGTCAACTTTTATTAGAACTTTAGACATGAAAGGACACATGAATACACACTAGTCTAGTGTTTTAACTGACAATTTTCACGAGTTTTGCATGTTCTGTATTTTCTAGAGACTATTCCAGAAAAGTATAAAAGAAGGGTTAAAGAGCATAATTACCACGAAACTTAACCGCCAAGGAAACATCATCACGAAGACACTAGAAGGGTGTGGAAGCACCTCGACGAAGATGGGCCCGGAAGCCCACACTTGGGCGTCGGCCGGTGCCAAGGTGGGGCCGGCCGGTCCCACCCCCTAGGGTTTCATCCCTGGCCTTCTGGAGTCTTCCTCCACCGCGTATTAGGAGTCATCTTGGCCCTTGGTTAAGTCGGTTTGATCCTACGGCGCACGTTCATCCCACCGGGCTATAAATAAAGGGGCAAACCTTCCTCCCTGAAGCATCAAGTCATTTGGAGATCAAGCCATCCAGAGCCTTTTTAGTTCATAGCTTTAGCCTAGTTAGATTAGAAGTAGAGGAGTTCTAGTTCTTCAGCGGGATCCGGAGCCCCTGGCGTCTGTCTGGAGTGCGGAGTTCGGTATAGTTCTAGTTCTTTTCTCTTATTGTATTTAACATTATGATTTGGGAAACATTGTTCTTAATTGCAATAGTCATTGTTCACTTTGATTATATGTCTAGCATAGTTAGTTTGATCCTATTGAATTTGTGTAATTGCTCGTATAGAGTTCGTCTAGAGATATCATGGATGAATGATTGGCAGTATGTAGACGTGGTGTTTAGATATCTTGCTTATCTGCGAGTGCACCCTAACGTGCCGGGTCGTGTGGTAGATCGCGTAGGTGACAGCTGCGTTGAGTCCTCTGTAGTCCACCCCCCGTACGTAGGACGAGCAGAGCACGGTCACGAAGGAGGTGACCCTTGTGTCTTAATATCCTCATTAGATGATGCTCCTTTACATTTAATCATGATGTAGGTAGAGCTAAACAATGATTGCTAGATGTAATTGCACTAATCATAGTATTCATTGACGTAGCTATAGAATTACTTTAGATATTAATTCTTTTATCTATCCATTGGCTAGCTATTGTTATGACTAGATGAGCTCTGATATTTACCTATTTATGATGATGACTGATCATATTTATCCTATATATCTTTATCATGTGACTGATCCTTGTTATGAGTAGGATTATAGTTATGATTTATCTTTTACATTAGCAGTATAAGTTGTAGATGTAATTTAAGTCCTACTAGACCTTCCCAGTGGTATAAATATAAATCGACAATCTGGTGATACTCTAGGTAAAATGCTACAATGGTACAATTATCTGTCCGCTTGCAGAATTATTCTTAATTTATATTTATTTATATTTCTACCTAGTCACATGGAAGAATATATAAAACTTTTATTTATTCTTAGCATATATAATTAGGATTGATAACCCAGTTCATACTAAAGAATGTTGGTAATAGATAAGTGGCTAGTTGCTATTGATCAGTTAATTAAAATACCATACATCTTCTAATTTCGTCCTTAGTGCTAAAAGTTATAAAGTTATATTGGGCGACGTTAATAGATGTCAACAGTATCCTTGGTGACAGTTACCCAAAGGGTAACAATGTGCTCGCCAATACCTATTGGGCGAAAAAGCTGATCCGGCCAGTGGTGATAAAGCTTAAAAAGTTTCATGCGTGTCCTAACCATTTATTCTATATCAGGGAGACTGCGCGAAGTTGAAAAGCTGTCCGCGCTGCGGCGCGAATCGGTACAAGAAAAATGCCGGTTGTCGCGCAGGTGATGAGAAGGGACCCTCCAGAGGGCTGAAGAAGGAGAAGACGACCAAGAAACAGCCACCTCCTGAGGACGAAGAAGAAGAGGGCTACACACTGAGAAAAAATCCTGCCCTGTCGGTGTGGTACCTGCCCGTCATTGATCGATTGCGTGCACTGTTTGGGAACCCAGAGGTTGCCAAGCTTATGTCCTGGCATGCATCAGCTAAACGTACCATGCTGTTGTCTGGGCTAGTGCAGGGTCACACGGTGCAGATTCTCGTCGACTCGGGCAGTAGCCATACCTTTATTAGCACTGAATTGGCTCAGTTGCTTTCTGGTGGCCAGTCCGTTTCTCCTCCGTTGAAGGTGAAGGCTGCCGATGGAACAGTTATCTCTTGTTCAGTGGAATTTCCTCAGTTGCACTGGTCCATTCAGGATTGTTCCTTTGTCTCGTGTGCGAAGGTCCTGACGATTCCACTGTATGCCATGATGGTTGTTATGGATTGGCTGGAGACCTGTAGCCCGATGCATATTGACTGGCGGCATCACTGGATGGATATGTCTTACCAGGGTTCTATGTCTCGGTTGTTTGGGCAATTGTCGGCGTTACCGCCGGGATCTCTGGTGCACTTATCTGTGGTGTCTGCCCCGCCTGATGCTTCTGCTTTACCTGAGGTTCCTGATGCTATTGCGGACTTGCTTACTGAATTCCAATCAGTTTTTGCTCCACCTGCTGGTTATCCGTCGTCCTGTCCGAGTGATCGTGCCATTCCACTCGTGTCTGGTGCTTCTCCAGTCCAGGTCCGATCATATCGCTATCCACCGGCTATCAAAGATGAGACCGAGCGGTTGGTGCGCCACATGTTGGAGGCTGGCGCAATCCAGCACAGCAACAGTCCCTTTTCTTCAGATGTTCTGCTTGTCAAAAAGAAGGACGGTACATTTCGTTTTTGTGTGGATTTCTGTCACCTTAATGCTATTACTGCCAAGTCCAAGTACCCAGTGCCGGTGATCAATGAGTTGCTGGATGAATTAAGTGGTGCTTCGTGGTTCACTTGTTTGGATCTCACAGTGGGATATCATCAGATTCGATTGAAACCTGGTAAGGAGTTCAAGACTGCTTTTCAGACCCATACCGGCCAATATGAGTTTCGGGTCATGGCGTTTGGTCTCACAGGCGCCCCGGCACTTTTCAGAAAGCAATGAACACTACTCTGCAACCGTTGCTGCGCAAATGTGCCCTTGTCTTTTTTTGATGACATTTTGATTTACAGTAGCACTTTGGCCGATCATATTCAGCATGTTCGTTCTGTCTTGGAGCTCCTTCGCCGAGATCAGTGGCAAGTGAAATTTTCCAAATGCTCCTTTGCTCAGCGCGAATTTAAGTACCTTGGTCATGTCATTTCGGCAACTGGTGTTGCCACGGATCCGGATAAGGTCGCTGTTGTTCGTGATTGGCCTGTTCCGGCATCCGTCAAGGAACTCCGGAGCTTCCTTGGCCTGGCCGGCTATTACCGTCGTTTCGTACGCCACTTTGGCATACTAGCTAAACCATTGACGGATCTTCTTAAGAAAGGTGTGCTGTTTTGCTGGACTACTACTCATTCTGAAGCTTTTGCAGCCCTCAAAGCAGCATTGATCTCGGCTCCTGTCCTGGCCCTGCCCGATTTCTCTAAACCCTTTTCTGTTGAGACAGACGCCAATGGTGTTGGTGTGGGGGCCGTTCTTATGCAATCGGGACATCCCCTCGCTTTCTTAAGTAAGGCACTGAGTCCTCGTTCTCAAGGATTATCTGCATATGAAAAAGAGTATCTCGCTGTCTTGCTGGTAGTGGAGCATTGGCGCGGTTATTTGCGGTTTGCTGAATTTCAGATCCTCACTGATCAGCGTAGTCTTATGCAACTGACTGATCAACGCCTTCATACCCCGTGGCAGCACAAGGTATTCACCAAATTGCTTGGCCTTCGGTATCGTATTGTGCATCGGAAGGGTGCTGATAACCGAGCTGCCGATGCTCTCTCTCGTTATCCGGTGACTCAGTGCACGGCTGTTTCAGTGGTCCAACCCAAATGGTTACAGTCTGTCTTACACTCTTACTCAGTTGATCCACATGCTCAATCCTTGATTTCCAAGTTATCTCTGGCCTCCGATGCTGTACCCCATTACTCTCTCCAGGAAGGTGTTCTTCGTTATAAGCACCGTGTTTAGGTGGGTCTGGATGCCGAATTGCATCAACAACGCATTGCTGCTATGCATGTCAGTGCTATTGGTGGTCACTCGGGTGCTTCGGTCACCTATTGCCGTCTGAAACAGTTCTTCGCTTGGCAGAACATGAAAGCTGATGTCCATGCCTTTGTGACCTCTTGTACCACCGGACCGATCTAACTTGCCAGGGCTGCTCCAACCTTTACCGGTGCCTGATCGTGCTTGGCAGGTGATTTCTATGGATTTTATTGAAGGCCTTCCACTGTCCAATGGGTTCAACTGTATTTTAGTCGTGGTGGATCTGTTTTCCAAGTATAACCATTTCATCGGGCTGAAGCATCCGTTTTCTGCAACTGATGTGGCCAAGGCATTTCTGTCTCATGTGTACAAGCTGCATGGACTGCCTCGGTCGATTGTCTCTGATCGCTACCGTATTTTCACCAGTTCTTTCTGGCAGGAGCTTTTCAAGTTGGCTAAAGTGGACTTGAGAATAAGCACTTCATATCATCCGCAGTCAGACGGGCAGACGGAGCGTGTAAACCAGTGTCTGGAAACTTTCCTTCACTGCTATGTTCATGCCTGTCCGCGCCTAGTGGAGCCAGTGGCCGGATTTGGTGGAATTCTGGTACAACACTGGTTTTCATTCCGTCTTAGGCCGTTCCCCACTTGAGGCGCTATATGGTTATGCTCCCGGTCAATTTGGCATTCCTCCAGCTACTGATGGTCCGGTCACTTCATTGTCTGAGTGGTTGCATGACCGTGAATTGATGACCGACCTTATCCGCCAGCATTTGCTGCGTGCCAAGCAACGGATGAAGCAGCAAGCTGATGCACATCGCTCCGAGCATCAATTCCAGGCGGGGGACTGGGTTTACCTCAAATTGCAGCCTTATGTCCAATCATCATTGGCTGCCCGCACCAATCAAAAGCTCTCGTTTAAGTTCTTTGGGCCATACCAGATTGAGGCCAGAGTGGGGCAGGTGGCTTATCGTTTAGCATTGCCGGCTGGTTCGCCTGTTCATCCTGTCTTTCACGTTTCTCAGCTCAAGCAAAGCAGTGGTTCTCAGCACGTGGTCACCCCGTCGCTACCCCCGGCCTCTATTGTCTGGAGTGTGCCTGAGCGCATTCTTCAGCAGCGGGTGGTCTCCAAAGCAGTTTCCCCGCGCTCGCCTGTGGAGTCAACCCAGCGCGCAAGAGTCAACCCAGCAGCTAGCTGACGGCGCTGCTCCTAAGAAGAAGGATGTCGTCAAGGAGGCTGGTTTGGCAGAGTCAAGGCTGGGCCGCGAGAGGCGTCCAAGTGTGCGAGTTAATGGGCCGGACTGGGTGCGTGGCTGAACCAGCCCAGCCGGAGACGTATGCGTGTAGCTAGCTGGTTATGTGTGGGCGCGCGTTGGCCACCGTAGCTACATCTGCTCCTGCCTGCGAGCGGTGAAGGACATGACACTTGTATGAACTATTTCCTGCTTAATCGAGATCCATCCGTTCCCTGCCCTTTGCTGTGCTTCTGCCCCAACTCCGATTCCTCCATCCTCCTCCTCTTCTGAGTTGTTAACAAATATTTACTTTTTGTCTCCCTTGCACAAACGACCCCAGGGTTCCCAAAGCTCAGCGTGTGCAGCCTTGGCCCTCGATGTGAATTTTCATTTGATCAGGCACTGCTGCTGCTACGCACATGAAATGTAAATTTCCATGCAAAAACAGCCGTCTCTCCTGCAAAATGGACATTTGAAACTGAAAAATTTTAGCTCTCCGGGGCCGGAGGATTATTAGTGCATGACACTCCGCACTCAACAGGCTTTAGCCATACTTTATTATTTCTTTGCACACACTGGTCGACCGACGACGGCATACCAAGGAGCCGATTGACCAGCAGCCATGGACACGCCGGACGCACTAAGAGCATCATTGTTTGGCTGAAATTGAGTATAGTTGGGGTGGGTGGACGAAGTGCAGGGCATCATTACGGGAGTTTCATCTCATCACATGCACACGAAAGCTTTGCATCCATAAACAACTTCTCTCTCAGTGGATCCGTACACCGCAACATTACTTCTTTGACCAATTGGAGACACAGGATGGTCGGCGAGGCCGAGTACACACGTCAATAGACTCAAAGTCCATGCCGGTTGTTACACCAGAGTCTTTTTATTGTATACTATTTATTTGTTGCATCATTTCCTTTTAAAAAAACGTATATTGTTTCATCATGTAGTACCACGTTTTTTTTATGGATCATGCGCCTTCCTCGCTTTGTCGCGTGTTCTGCTTTCTTTTGATATCATGCGGCAACATGTAGTTCCGCTTTCTTTTGATATATTAGCTAGATTAGAGGAAAGACCTATATACACAAAACTATTGTCCTTTTGTGGACCAAATAAACATGAATACATTAGGATGGATATATATATACTTATCACTCATGCATCCTGGCATGACGTGTATATATGTTTACTTTATTCAAATTTTAATAATGTACTAAAATGGATAGAAGTGGGTAACATGGGAACATATATACGTTTGATGGTTATTTTTATATATTTTTATTATATAAGATGTTGACAATTTAGATGTTAGATTTAACGGGGCATTTAGTTTTCCTAATAATGAGTGCAACTTTTTAGACGGAGGTGGGTAATTAGAAATAAAGTTAGATTTACTTTAGATCATGTTTCTTCCTAGCATGGATAATTTCCATATAGTCACGTGTTACTTTATGTTGTTTTACGCAATAGTAGGGGTGGACAGATACTTAGAAAATAGAATAGACTCAATAATTGTTATTATAAAAGGTGATTAGCTGAATTCATGGTCAGATCACTACCGGAAAATCGAAATTTGCCGAGTATTAGATGGTTTGTCGAGTGCAATTTTTTGGGCACTCGGCGAGTTTAAAAAAAAAACACTTGGTGAAAAAAAACACTCGGCAAAGAGGGTATTTGCCGCCGAGTGTCTTTACCGAGTGTTTTTTTTTTTTTGCACTGGTCAAAGAAGCTCTTTGCCAAGTGTTTTTTTTTTTGCACTCGGCAAACTTGCTTGTTTTCCGAGTGTTTTTCCTAGCACTCGGCAAAGAGGGTCTTAGCCGAGTGTTTTTTTACACTCGGCAAACAAGATTTACAAAGCACATTTTGAGGCCCTAAACCAATTCAAATTAAAAAGTGTTCAACTACAAAGTTGTATAACTTCTCAAGATCTATAACTTTTGTTTTAGTCATTTCTTTATTCGAGAAAGTGACTACAACGTTGTTCACAAAATCTACATCTCCATATATAGTTTTATGAAAACTAGAAGATAGATCAGTTTTGTAAACAATGTTACTACCACTATATCGGATGAACAAATGACCAAAATAAAAGTTATAGATCTTGAGAAGTTCACTACTACACAAAATCTTTTGGGAGGCACTTGGGAAATATTAACCGAGGCGGGCAGCCCAGCAAACCGCCTCGGTTAAGAGAGGCCGGCCGAAGGCTGGGCTGCCTGCCTCCAAGCCGCCTCGGTTAATGGGTTTTCTGAGGCGGTTATCCTTACGTAACCGTCTCGGTTAATTTATGTTAACCGAGGCGGTTGTTTTAACATAAAACAACCGGCCTCGGTAAAATGCTTAACCGAGACGGTTGGTGTAACACAACCGCCACGGTTAATTGGCAATTAACCGTGGCGGTTTCTTTATGTTAACCGCCTCAGTTAACTCTGGCCCTATATAACCGTAGCAAGCCCTCTTCTTCCCCACGCGGCTCCTCCTCCTCCATTTTTTAGGGTTTTGAGATCAAAACCCTAAAATTAACCATTTCATGGGGGGAGGTTTTGCCCTTGGATTTTGTGAAGGGCGGCACCGCAAAAGGTTGATTCTTACTCTCCAAATCTTATTTTCCTCTCTTTTTCATGATTTAGGTGCTTTTTCCAAATGGTTTAGATCTAGATCTAAATAGATGAGAGAGAATAACAAATCTAGACTTGGATTTGGTGAAGGCTGACACAGCAACGTATTGATTCTTACTCTCTTCAATCCCCTTTTCCTCTCTTTTTCATGATTTAGATGTTTTTTCCTATAGTTTTAGATCTAGATCTAGATATATAGAGAAGAGAGAATAACAGATCTAGAGGTATTCCGATACTTTTTTCCTATACCGCTCAAATAATATGACTTTTCAATTCGCTGCGTTAATTTGCAAGGTCACGGTCATGGACAGGGAGAATTGGATGTACAAGACATCAAGGCTTGGATCTGTCTTTCTTGGAAAATGTGAGGAAGAAGTTCATTCCCTTTGCGCAGAAGCATTGGCTGAGTCTGGGTCGAGATCGCATGATTTGTCCGTGCAATGACTGCAAGAATCGGTTTGCCCAGGAAGATAACGTTGTGCAATCACACTTGGTACGTTATGGGTTCATCAAGGACCCAAAGTACACTGTGTGGAAGTATCACGGCGAAAAAGATCCGAGTGTCGCAGATGCACCTGCAGAAAGCTCCTCGTCGGTGAATGACGGAAGCCGCCGGCGATGACGACAATGCGAGACGTGAGTACATCGCGATGAGTGATCTGCTCCAAGACATGGGAGACGACGACACTTGCGATGGGGAAGGTGACCCTGTTGATACGTTGCTGCCTGAGGATGCAGAGTTTATTAAGGAGATTGCTAACCGTCAGGATCACGATGATATTCTGTTTAGGGATCCGAAGTGGCTAAAGAATTTCAAAGCAATGAAGCAGGATGCAATTGATCCCCTCTACAAGGATGGAGAAAAATGTCCACAGCATTGGACTGTGCTCCATTTCAATCTCCAGTTGCTTATGTTGAAGGCTTACCACGGGATGACCGACACTTGCTTCAACGACCTGTTACGTATCTGTTGACGGTGGATAACGTCAACTTTTATTAGAACTTTAGACATGAAAGGACATACGAATACACACTAGTCTAGAGTTTTAACTGACAATTTCCACGAGTTTTGCATGTTCTGTATTTTCCAGGGACTATTCCAGAAAAGCATAAAAGAAGGGTTAAAGAGCATAATTACCACGAAACTTAACCGCCAAGGAAACATCATCACGAAGACACTAGAAGCGTGTGGAAGCACCTCAACGAAGATGGGCCCGGAAGCCCACACTTGGGCACCCGCCCCACCCCCTAGGGTTTTATCCCCCGCCTTCTAGAGTCTTCCTCCACCGCCTATTAGGAGTCATCTCGGCTCTCGGTTAAGTCGGTTTGATCCTACGGCGCACGTTCATCTCACCGGGCTACAAATAAAGGGGCAGACCCCCCTCCCTGAAGTATCAAGTCATTTGGAGATCAAGCCATCCAGAGCCTTTCTAGTTCATCAGAGCCTCTCTAGTTCATAGCTTTAGCCTAATTAGATTAGAAGTAGAGGAGTTCTAGTTCTTCAGTGGGATCTGAAGCCCCTGGCGTCTGTCTGGAGCGCGGAGTTCGGTATAGTTCTAGTTCTTTTCTCTTATTGTATTTAACATTATGATTTGAGAAACATTGTTCTTAATCTTATATATGTTCTTAATTGCAATAGTTATTGTTCACTTTGATTATATGTCTAGCATAGTTAGTTTGATCCTATTGAATTTATGTAATTGCTCGTATAGAGTTCGTCCAGAGATATCGTGGATGAATGATTGGCAGTATGTAGACGTGGTGTTTAGATATCTTACTTACCTGCGAGTGCACCCTGACGTGCCTGGGTCGTGTGGTAAATCGCGTAGGTGACAGCTGCGTTGAGTCCTCTATAGTCCACCCCCCGTACGTAGGACGAGCAGAGCGCGGTCGCGAAGGAGGTGACCCTTGTGTCTTAATATCCTCATTAGATGATGCTCATTTATATTTAATCATGATGTAGCTAGAGCTAAACAACGATTGCTAGATGTAATTGCACTAATCATAATATTCATTGACGTAGTTATAGAATTACTTTAGATATTAATTCTTTTATCTATCCATTGGCTAGCTATTGTTATGACTAGATGAGCTCTGATATTTACCTATTTATGATGATGACTGATCATGTTTATCCTATATATCTTTATCATGTGACTGATCTTTGTTATGAGTAGGATTATAGTTATGGTTTATCTTATACATTAGCAGTATAAGTTGTAGATCTAATTTAAGTCCTACTAGACCTTCCCAGTGGTATAAATATAAATCGACAACCTGATGATACTCTAGGTAAAATACTACAATGGTATAATTATCTGTCCGCTTGCAGAATTATTTTTAGTTTACATTTATTTATATTTCTGCCTAGTCACGTGGAAGAATATATAAAACCTTTATTTATTCTTAGCATATATAATTAGGATTGATAAGCCAGTTCATGCTAAAGAATGTTGATAATAGATAAGTGGCTAGTTGCTATTGATCAGTTAATTAAAATACCATACATCTTCTAATCTCGTCCCTAGTGTTAAAAGTTATAAAGTTATATTGGGCGACGTTAGTAGATGTCAACAAGCATTTTTGGCGCCGTTGCCGGGGAAGGTAGCTAGACATATTAAGAATATTGATAGACTTATACTTATTAATGTAATCAAGATAACCATTAACCCCTGCTCAAGCAGGATTACCCATGTTTTGTCTACTTTAATATTTTATACAGGGTAATGAACGACCGATTTACGACCTTCCGGCAAGCTCCCATAAAAAGAAGAAACATAATAAATGCAAGATTGGAAAAAGAGGTCGATGTCACAAAAATTCAATTCATATATCAAGTGACAGGAATAAAGATGCTACATCACTCACAAATTCCATCATGTGAGATATGGTAAGTATGATCAAATAAAGGTGAGAAAGTCTTGCTCATGGACTTTAAATTTGATGAGTAGTTATCTTTTACATTCCACTGCATGTTTACTTTAAATTCATATATTCACCCTATTTATTCTAAATTCGTTCTACTCATAACTTATTTAGTTCCATTCATATATCTATCTCACTTGCATTCTTATTAAAAAAAGAAAAATATATGAGCACATGAAGGCTCATGATTAGTATTTAAAAAAACTCATCATGATCATGCTTTTTTATCTCTACCTGAATAATTCCGTACTAGTGCTTTCATGTTACCTTTGTATGCCATAGTAAGTTTTGGTTTGGAGGTACTACATATGGCCATATGAGTATTCTTCAAAGGTTTTTAAATTAAGCGTAGTGTTTAGGTTAAAATACCTTTCTTAACTAAAGCTAGACATGGAGTTTGGTTTGGTTATTGAATTAGAAATTGCTGTAGTAGACATTGGATATTTTGTCGGACTAACCCCTGCAAGAAAATTTCGAATTAAATCTGGGGAAGTCAAGAGATGAGTTTACACCGAAGATGAATCAAGACAGTAATGACTTTGCGCAAGAAGACCCAGCTCATTCTTTATAAGAGGAAGAACTGTGAGTATTAATGTTTATTCATTTATCTTTCGTTGCAAGTTATCTCTGTTTTGAACCATGCTAGAATGTAGCAACAACAATATAAAACACAATAGACACAATCTATGCTAAACAATCTTAAAACCATATATCATCTTGTTAGCATAGAGGAAAATCACAAAATAGTATGGACAACAAAATCTGTTTTCAATTTTGTTATATTCCCTCAGGTATGTGTTCATTAACATTTTACAGAAAAGAACATCCTTAATCTATTGGAGATGAAGTTTTACTTGAACATCAAAGAAGTTTCCCACCCTGACCATCAAGACGGCTGGCATGTCACTTAAAGAAGAACAACTCGTTGCCATGCCAATAGAAGACAAAGATAACCAGGGAGGAACTTGAGTTTGCACCTCCAGTGGACCCAAGCTCATCAACCGTAATTCAATTAAAATCAAGAAAAGGTTGATGAATGAAAAGTATGTAATTATCTGTAATTTCATCGGACGGTGAAAAGGCAAAGACGATAGAAGGAGGGCCTTGCTCAGCAGATAACAAGCTTTCACCAACAGATAAACCGGATAAGCCTCCTCTTCCAAGTAAGTTTGTCACCACTTACTTAGAAGGATGAAGACATAAGGTACGTTTGTCTAAGCCTCATGCAATATTTAACTACAATCAACATCTTATATCATGTTGCTAATTTATCTTGGTCACTCCTACCCTATGCCATGCTCAAACTTAACTTGCTAACAATTAAAACAAATTAAAAAATACTCTTTTTGGTTCACCATACACATTCTTGGTTCTATTTGAATAAATATCTTTAGTCTTGTAAACTTTCTTGTTCTATTATAAGTATGCTTCAGAATATTACTTGAACATAACTATGAGATCAAAGGGGTTGTATATGTAGACTCACCTCTCCCATATAAAAATGTTTAAATCCTATTAGGAGGCTATTCATAGAATGAAGTTGAGGTTGAAGGTACTTTTCAAATAATATCTTTACCTTAACCTTGTTGAAAAAAATTTGAATGAAATAATGATGAATCATTTAAAACTAAAGCTATAAATTAACCTTGGCAAACACTATCTATACTTTAAATTGAATATTCCTTTGGGTATGTGTTATCTACTAACCCCTTGCAGAGAATATATATATATATATATATATATATAATGAGAGAAGAAGGAGGTCTGAAGAGTGAGAACAAAATAAAAGAAAAGATGCTAATGAACAACTCAAGGTGCAATGAAGGAAAGGACCATTGAATTTCATCTACCCTTTATCATGCTCCAATGATGAAGGTAACATCTCAAGGTAAGTGGTTATTAATTTCCTCTTGATCTTGGTATGCAATAAATGAAAAATACAACCATGTTAGAGTTACTACTTAAATTGATCAACCTGATTAACTCAACATGATTTGTTCTCTAAGTTTGTTCATAGCGCTATTCTCTTGGTCCCAGTCTTAACCAAGTAAGCGAGAATTACTTCGTCTATTATTCTTGGAAAATAATAGTCATCATGAAAATTTTAAAAGATGAACAGTCTTTCCAACGGTTAAGTAACTTCACTCTTTATCTCACAAGTTTAAATACCATATTTATACTTCTGTATTCTCACCCATATTATAAATGAACAATATGAATAACATCAATCTTATTGTGTCCAAGGTTAGAGAATGAATAAATTCCTGGTTCTGTTGGTGTTTTCCCACCAGCAGAGCCCATACACTTGATCTCTACGTTGTCTTTTTGGGCAGAACACACTTCAATCAAAGTGTGAGGGAGATAATCCCCCAAATTCGATAAGTAGAAGTTCTCAACCAGTAATAATGATGCACATAAGATTGGCTTCGAGATGCCGACAAAAGAAAGATGGCACCACCATTGGGAGCCACTAGTGGAGGCACCACCTCAAGAGTAAATCAAAGTACTTGACTAATGAATCACTGCAAGAAGGAGTCCAATTCAGAAGACTCAAAACATCGAACCCTCGCCGTGAGGTAACATCGGTAGTTATCCATTTTTACTTTTCTGCATTGCATGAATTATTTTCTCTTAAGTAGGTTTACTCTTCTGCATTAGCTTTGCATAGAAAATGATAAGAATGAATAGGCATGCATTAAGCTGTATTCATGCATCTTAAAAACTTGAAGCCCCATGTGAAACCCTTGCGGTATAAAACCTGTAGGAGTACTCATCATGGTGGCCTAAAAATAAATACAAACATAGCATTCATATTTATCTTTCTGCATATTAAACAAAATAAAAATCTTTACCGCTTTATTAGTGCATTGAAAAGAAAGACAAAAAAATTGTATAGCTTTTATTGCATCAAAAATATTAAAGCCCCATGTAAGTAGACTTATGGTAACCCCGTAGGAATATTTGTTGTGGTGGCATCAAAATAAAAATAAAATAGAATCTATATTTATTTTACTGCATCACAAAATAGAAAATCTAAAAAGAAGAATCCTGCTAGAATCTGCCAACTAATATTAGCTCATTAGAATAATCAATTACTCATCTGGCTGACCGCTAACCCCTTAAATTCGAGCCTCGAGTTCTGATTTTCTTTCTGAAGCATAATTATGCAGGAATGATATTATGACTAATGAGTGAGTCCATCAGTGGAGCCCACTAGGACCACTACTGGCAAGCTCACCCTGAAGATCATCAACACTAAGTATTGCAAACATCTAGATTGGAGGAGGAGCATCCCCTAGTTATCAGGTAACTATACTTATGCGATTATCGAGTCTATTTTATGAAGTCATAAAATACTAAAAATATGTGAACACATGAAGGTTCACCATAGTACCATAAGAAAATCTAAAAATATCAAAAATATGTGGGCACATGAAGGTCCACACTTTTTAGAAAACCAAAAAATATGTGGGCACATGAAGGTCCACCCAATTAGGAAACTTCTGCTGGAAATATAAAATCAATCACTTACCATGGAGTGGTACTAAATCTAACCCCTCTCCATGAGATTTGGTATTTTTGTTGGTAATTGAGTTTCACAGAAAAATACAAGATCAAAGAGCTAGTCAATCTGACGCCCTTACGCTGCCAATACACCTGCTCCTAGAAGGATCACTCAATTTGCAACATCAAAGACCCTGTCAAACATCCAGCTTGGGGGAGGGCACCCTCCATTTAAAATCTAACTAAGTATAAGTTTCCCACCTTATTATTATTGTACCATATCACTTTTCGCGTTAGTTAGCTAGTAAGATAAAATTTAAAAACTAAATAAATATTTATCTATATATTAGAGTATGTTTAGAGTCAGTCTAGGCTAGAGTTAATTGAAACTGATGAACATTAAAATTTTGTCTCAGAGATCATGAATAGTTGCTCTGGCATAATACTTTTCAAATGCCTAGTTTTCAAACCATGAATTCTCCCAACTTTTAGATATTGCTGTTTTGATTTAAGAACTTACTCTGAACCTAAAACTTGTGGAGGCATATGACTGAGCTAAGTCAAGGTGATTGATTGATATGATTTATGAAGGTTGAGCCACTATTTATCTTATTTCCAGCATTACTAAGTTCTGGAGATTTATTTTTGAAAGTTTAAAATCTTTCATGATGAGCTCTTGTACGACAAAGTTTGAATTACTACCAAAGCCATATGTAATGCATTTAGAGTTTGGAAAACCTTTGCACATTTATGCTGGTTGCTTTGCATTGAGTTCAGTTAACCTCTGTTGTATACCTTATGAGAGTCTTGTCATGCTTTTAAAACCAAGATCACTTACACACTCCAGCCACATATGCATTATTCCTACTCTGAGAGTAAGCGCAATCATCTTCCACTTTCATCCAGATCCACCTTAAAAATGTTTTTTCCTACACGGGGAGTAAACACCCAAAAATATATACCCCATAGGACAACCACGATTTAATTGCTCTATGTTCTTATCATTATCTCTCCAATTATTTATATTCAAAGGACGCATGTGGCTATGCAAAAGTATTGAAAAAAAAGAAAAGGGAGTAAAAGATGGACAAGTGTCCCAGCAATTAAAACAATGGGTACTTAGATGCCCGCCTCCCTGTAAAAATATATATATATATAATAAAAAAATAAGAATAAAGATAGTCCATGTTTTCCCGCGAAAAGTTCTAAGTTTAAAGGAGGGAGTTATTTTCAAGGAGCAAAAGTAGAATTAGGATCAACCACTAAATACCATATATACACCTATCCACCATATTCCATACACATGCACATCTTGATTTGATTGTATGCCTTGACTCTCTGTGGATCTATTGTTTGACTTTACAATATATGAATTGCACGTATACTCATCCTTGTTATTGCCATTCCTATAAGCTCCACTATAATCCTTAGTTGTAGGAAGGCATAACATCACTAATGACTCAGTGAGATCCATAAATACCACATATTAACAGACTTGAGGGTGTCATACAATTAAGCTCTGAGTTTTATTTTGAAAATTTGCAAAACTCCGGAATAATAGTACTGTGAAGAATTTGAAACATGGTGCTTGACTTGATTGTTCTGTCTTTCGATTGCTCAAGACTAATGCAAAAGCTGTAAAGCTCCATAGTTAAATGTAAAATAGGTAAGTTCAAGAGTTACAACAGTTTTGTTTAATCCGGAGGAGAATTTCTGTTTGAAAACATGTGTACTTGAAAGGCATGAAAGCATTGTAGCAACTCCTGATCCAATTGCATTAGTAATTAGGCTTAGTTTGTTTGCCAAGGGACTAGCAAACAGGTAAGCTTGGGGGTGCTGTTGACGGTGGATAACGTCAACTTTTATTAGAACTTTAGACATGAAAGGACACATGAATACACACTAGTCTAGTGTTTTAACTGACAATTTTCACGAGTTTTGCATGTTCTGTATTTTCTAGAGACTATTCCAGAAAAGTATAAAAGAAGGGTTAAAGAGCATAATTACCACGAAACTTAACCGCCAAGGAAACATCATCACGAAGACACTAGAAGGGTGTGGAAGCACCTCGACGAAGATGGGCCCGGAAGCCCACACTTGGGCGTCGGCCGGTGCCAAGGTGGGGCCGGCCGGTCCCACCCCCTAGGGTTTCATCCCTGGCCTTCTGGAGTCTTCCTCCACCGCGTATTAGGAGTCATCTTGGCCCTTGGTTAAGTCGGTTTGATCCTACGGCGCACGTTCATCCCACCGGGCTATAAATAAAGGGGCAAACCTTCCTCCCTGAAGCATCAAGTCATTTGGAGATCAAGCCATCCAGAGCCTTTCTAGTTCATAGCTTTAGCCTAGTTAGATTAGAAGTAGAGGAGTTCTAGTTCTTCAGCGGGATCCGGAGCCCCTGGCGTCTGTCTGGAGCGCGGAGTTCGGTATAGTTCTAGTTCTTTTCTCTTATTGTATTTAACATTATGATTTGGGAAACATTGTTCTTAATTGCAATAGTCATTGTTCACTTTGATTATATGTCTAGCATAGTTAGTTTGATCCTATTGAATTTGTGTAATTGCTCGTATAGAGTTCGTCTAGAGATATCATGGATGAATGATTGGCAGTATGTAGACGTGGTGTTTAGATATCTTGCTTATCTGCGAGTGCACCCTAACGTGCCGGGTCGTGTGGTAGATCGCGTAGGTGACAGCTGCGTTGAGTCCTCTGTAGTCCACCCCCCGTACGTAGGACGAGCAGAGCACGGTCACGAAGGAGGTGACCCTTGTGTCTTAATATCCTCATTAGATGATGCTCCTTTACATTTAATCATGATGTAGGTAGAGCTAAACAATGATTGCTAGATGTAATTGCACTAATCATAGTATTCATTGACGTAGCTATAGAATTACTTTAGATATTAATTCCTTTATCTATCCATTGGCTAGCTATTGTTATGACTAGATGAGCTCTGATATTTACCTATTTATGATGATGACTGATCATATTTATCCTATATATCTTTATCATGTGACTGATCCTTGTTATGAGTAGGATTATAGTTATGATTTATCTTTTACATTAGCAGTATAAGTTGTAGATGTAATTTAAGTCCTACTAGACCTTCCCAGTGGTATAAATATAAATCGACAACCTGGTGATACTCTAGGTAAAATGCTACAATGGTACAATTATCTGTCCGCTTGCAGAATTATTCTTAATTTATATTTATTTATATTTCTACCTAGTCACATGGAAGAATATATAAAACTTTTATTTATTCTTAGCATATATAATTAGGATTGATAACCCAGTTCATACTAAAGAATGTTGGTAATAGATAAGTGGCTAGTTGCTATTGATCAGTTAATTAAAATACCATACATCTTCTAATTTCGTCCTTAGTGCTAAAAGTTATAAAGTTATATTGGGCGACGTTAGTAGATGTCAACAGTATCCTTGGTGACAGTTACCCAAAGGGTAACAATGTGCTCGCCAATACCTATTGGGCGAAGAAGCTGATCCGGCCAGTGGTGATAAAGCTTAAAAAGTTTCATGCGTGTCCTAACCATTTATTCTATATCAGGGAGACTGCGCGAAGTTGAAAAGCTGTCCGCGCTGCGGCGCGAATCGGTACAAGAAAAATGCCGGTTGTCGCGCAGGTGATGAGAAGGGACCCTCCAGAGGGCTGAAGAAGAGAAGACGACCAAGAAACAGCCACCTCCTGAGGACGAAGAAGAAGAGGGCTACACACTGAGAAAAAATCCTGCCCTGTCGGTGTGGTACCTGCCCGTCATTGATCGATTGCGTGCACTGTTTGGGAACCCAGAGGTTGCCAAGCTTATGTCCTGGCATGCATCAGCTAAACGTACCATGCTGTTGTCTGGGCTAGTGCAGGGTCACACGGTGCAGATTCTCGTCGACTCGGGCAGTAGCCATACCTTTATTAGCACTGAATTGGCTCAGTTGCTTTCTGGTGGCCAGTCCGTTTCTCCTCCGTTGCAGGTGAAGGCTGCCGATGGAACAGTTATCTCTTGTTCAGTGGAATTTCCTCAGTTGCACTGGTCCATTCAGGATTGTTCCTTTGTCTCGTGTGCGAAGGTCCTGACGATTCCACTGTATGCCATGATGGTTGTTATGGATTGGCTGGAGACCTGTAGCCCGATGCATATTGACTGGCGGCATCACTGGATGGATATGTCTTACCAGGGTTCTATGTCTCGGTTGTTTGGGCAATTGTCGGCGTTACCGCCGGGATCTCTGGTGCACTTATCTGTGGTGTCTGCCCCGCCTGATGCTTCTGCTTTACCTGAGGTTCCTGATGCTATTGCGGACTTGCTTACTGAATTCCAATCAGTTTTTGCTCCACCTGCTGGTTATCCGTCGTCCTGTCCGAGTGATCGTGCCATTCCACTCGTGTCTGGTGCTTCTCCAGTCCAGGTCCGATCATATCGCTATCCACCGGCTATCAAAGATGAGACCGAGCGGTTGGTGCGCCACATGTTGGAGGCTGGCGCAATCCAGCACAGCAACAGTCCCTTTTCTTCAGATGTTCTGCTTGTCAAAAAGAAGGACGGTACATTTCGTTTTTGTGTGGATTTCTGTCACCTTAATGCTATTACTGCCAAGTCCAAGTACCCAGTGCCGGTGATCAATGAGTTGCTGGATGAATTAAGTGGTGCTTCGTGGTTCACTTGTTTGGATCTCACAGTGGGATATCATCAGATTCGATTGAAACCTGGTAAGGAGTTCAAGACTGCTTTTCAGACCCATACCGGCCAATATGAGTTTCGGGTCATGGCGTTTGGTCTCACAGGCGCCCCGGCACTTTTCAGAAAGCAATGAACACTACTCTGCAACCGTTGCTGCGCAAATGTGCCCTTGTCTTTTTTTGATGACATTTTGATTTACAGTAGCACTTTGGCCGATCATATTCAGCATGTTCGTTCTGTCTTGGAGCTCCTTCGCCGGGATCAGTGGCAAGTGAAATTTTCCAAATGCTCCTTTGCTCAGCGCGAATTTAAGTACCTTGGTCATGTCATTTCGGCAACTGGTGTTGCCACGGATCCGGATAAGGTCGCTGTTGTTCGTGATTGGCCTGTTCCGGCATCCGTCAAGGAACTCCGGAGCTTCCTTGGCCTGGCCGGCTATTACCGTCGTTTCGTACGCCACTTTGGCATACTAGCTAAACCATTGACGGATCTTCTTAAGAAAGGTGTGCTGTTTTGCTGGACTACTACTCATTCTGAAGCTTTTGCAGCCCTCAAAGCAGCATTGATCTCGGCTCCTGTCCTGGCCCTGCCCGATTTCTCTAAACCCTTTTCTGTTGAGACAGACGCCAATGGTGTTGGTGTGGGGGCCGTTCTTATGCAATCGGGACATCCCCTCGCTTTCTTAAGTAAGGCACTGAGTCCTCGTTCTCAAGGATTATCTGCATATGAAAAAGAGTATCTCGCTGTCTTGCTGGTAGTGGAGCATTGGCGCGGTTATTTGCGGTTTGCTGAATTTCAGATCCTCACTGATCAGCGTAGTCTTATGCAACTGACTGATCAACGCCTTCATACCCCGTGGCAGCACAAGGTATTCACCAAATTGCTTGGCCTTCGGTATCGTATTGTGCATCGGAAGGGTGCTGATAACCGAGCTGCCGATGCTCTCTCTCGTTATCCGGTGACTCAGTGCACGGCTGTTTCAGTGGTCCAACCCAAATGGTTACAGTCTGTCTTACACTCTTACTCAGTTGATCCACATGCTCAATCCTTGATTTCCAAGTTATCTCTGGCCTCCGATGCTGTACCCCATTACTCTCTCCAGGAAGGTGTTCTTCGTTATAAGCACCGTGTTTAGGTGGGTCTGGATGCCGAATTGCATCAACAACGCATTGCTGCTATGCATGTCAGTGCTATTGGTGGTCACTCGGGTGCTTCGGTCACCTATTGCCGTCTGAAACAGTTCTTCGCTTGGCAGAACATGAAAGCTGATGTCCATGCCTTTGTGACCTCTTGTACCACCGGACCGATCTAACTTGCCAGGGCTGCTCCAACCTTTACCGGTGCCTGATCGTGCTTGGCAGGTGATTTCTATGGATTTTATTGAAGGCCTTCCACTGTCCAATGGGTTCAACTGTATTTTAGTCGTGGTGGATCTGTTTTCCAAGTATAACCATTTCATCGGGCTGAAGCATCCGTTTTCTGCAACTGATGTGGCCAAGGCATTTCTGTCTCATGTGTACAAGCTGCATGGACTGCCTCGGTCGATTGTCTCTGATCGCTACCGTATTTTCACCAGTTCTTTCTGGCAGGAGCTTTTCAAGTTGGCTAAAGTGGACTTGAGAATAAGCACTTCATATCATCCGCAGTCAGACGGGCAGACGGAGCGTGTAAACCAGTGTCTGGAAACTTTCCTTCACTGCTATGTTCATGCCTGTCCGCGCCAGTGGAGCCAGTGGCCGGATTTGGTGGAATTCTGGTACAACACTGGTTTTCATTCCGTCTTAGGCCGTTCCCCACTTGAGGCGCTATATGGTTATGCTCCCGGTCAATTTGGCATTCCTCCAGCTACTGATGGTCCGGTCACTTCATTGTCTGAGTGGTTGCATGACCGTGAATTGATGACCGACCTTATCCGCCAGCATTTGCTGCGTGCCAAGCAACGGATGAAGCAGCAAGCTGATGCACATCGCTCCGAGCATCAATTCCAGGCGGGGGACTGGGTTTACCTCAAATTGCAGCCTTATGTCCAATCATCATTGGCTGCCCGCACCAATCAAAAGCTCTCGTTTAAGTTCTTTGGGCCATACCAGATTGAGGCCAGAGTGGGGCAGGTGGCTTATCGTTTAGCATTGCCGGCTGGTTCGCCTGTTCATCCTGTCTTTCACGTTTCTCAGCTCAAGCAAAGCAGTGGTTCTCAGCACGTGGTCACCCCGTCGCTACCCCCGGCCTCTATTGTCTGGAGTGTGCCTGAGCGCATTCTTCAGCAGCGGGTGGTCTCCAAAGCAGTTTCCCCGCGCTCGCCTGTGGAGTCAACCCAGCGCGCAAGAGTCAACCCAGCAGCTAGCTGACGGCGCTGCTCCTAAGAAGAAGGATGTCGTCAAGGAGGCTGGTTTGGCAGAGTCAAGGCTGGGCCGCGAGAGGCGTCCAAGTGTGCGAGTTAATGGGCCGGACTGGGTGCGTGGCTGAACCAGCCCAGCCGGAGACGTATGCGTGTAGCTAGCTGGTTATGTGTGGGCGCGCGTTGGCCACCGTAGCTACATCTGCTCCTGCCTGCGAGCGGTGAAGGACATGACACTTGTATGAACTATTTCCTGCTTAATCGAGATCCATCCGTTCCCTGCCCTTTGCTGTGCTTCTGCCCCAACTCCGATTCCTCCATCCTCCTCCTCTTCTGAGTTGTTAACAAATATTTACTTTTTGTCTCCCTTGCACAAACGACCCCAGGGTTCCCAAAGCTCAGCGTGTGCAGCCTTGGCCCTCGATGTGAATTTTCATTTGATCAGGCACTGCTGCTGCTACGCACATGAAATGTAAATTTCCATGCAAAAACAGCCGTCTCTCCTGCAAAATGGACATTTGAAACTGAAAAATTTTAGCTCTCCGGGGCCGGAGGATTATTAGTGCATGACACTCCGCACTCAACAGGCTTTAGCCATACTTTATTATTTCTTTGCACACACTGGTCGACCGACGACGGCATACCAAGGAGCCGATTGACCAGCAGCCATGGACACGCCGGACGCACTAAGAGCATCATTGTTTGGCTGAAATTGAGTATAGTTGGGGTGGGTGGACGAAGTGCAGGGCATCATTACGGGAGTTTCATCTCATCACATGCACACGAAAGCTTTGCATCCATAAACAACTTCTCTCTCAGTGGATCCGTACACCGCAACATTACTTCTTTGACCAATTGGAGACACAGGATGGTCGGCGAGGCCGAGTACACACGTCAATAGACTCAAAGTCCATGCCGGTTGTTACACCAGAGTCTTTTTATTGTATACTATTTATTTGTTGCATCATTTCCTTTTAAAAAAACGTATATTGTTTCATCATGTAGTACCACGTTTTTTTTATGGATCATGCGCCTTCCTCGCTTTGTCGCGTGTTCTGCTTTCTTTTGATATCATGCGGCAACATGTAGTTCCGCTTTCTTTTGATATATTAGCTAGATTAGAGGAAAGACCTATATACACAAAACTATTGTCCTTTTGTGGACCAAATAAACATGAATACATTAGGATGGATATATATATATACTTATCACTCATACATCCTGGCATGACGTGTATATATGTTTACTTTATTCAAATTTTAATAATGTACTAAAATGGATAGAAGTGGGTAACATGGGAACATATATACGTTTGATGGTTATTTTTATATATTTTTATTATATAAGATGTTGACAATTTAGATGTTAGATTTAACGGGGCATTTAGTTTTCCTAATAATGAGTGCAACTTTTTAGACGGAGGTGGGTAATTAGAAATAAAGTTAGATTTACTTTAGATCATGTTTCTTCCTAGCATGGATAATTTCCATATAGTCACGTGTTACTTTATGTTGTTTTACGCAATAGTAGGGGTGGACAGATACTTAGAAAATAGAATAGACTCAATAATTGTTATTATAAAAGGTGATTAGCTGAATTCATGGTCAGATCACTACCGGAAAATCGAAATTTGCCGAGTATTAGATGGTTTGTCGAGTGCAATTTTTTGGGCACTCGGCGAGTTTAAAAAAAAACACTTGGTGAAAAAAAAACACTCGGCAAAGAGGGTATTTGCCGCCGAGTGTCTTTACCGAGTGTTTTTTTTTTTTGCACTGGTCAAAGAAGCTCTTTGCCAAGTGTTTTTTTTTTTGCACTCGGCAAACTTGCTTGTTTTCCGAGTGTTTTTCCTAGCACTCGGCAAAGAGGGTCTTAGCCGAGTGTTTTTTTACACTCGGCAAACAAGATTTACAAAGCACATTTTGAGGCCCTAAACCAATTCAAATTAAAAAGTGTTCAACTACAAAGTTGTATAACTTCTCAAGATCTATAACTTTTGTTTTAGTCATTTCTTTATTCGAGAAAGTGACTACAACGTTGTTCACAAAATCTACATCTCCATATATAGTTTTATGAAAACTAGAAGATAGATCAGTTTTGTAAACAATGTTACTACCACTATATCGGATGAACAAATGACCAAAATAAAAGTTGTAGATCTTGAGAAGTTCACTACTACACAAAATCTTTTGGGAGGCACTTGGGAAATATTAACCGAGGCGGGCAGCCCAGCAAACCGCCTCGGTTAAGAGAGGCCGGCCGAAGGCTGGGCTGCCTGCCTCCAACCGCCTCGGTTAATGGGTTTTCTGAGGCGGTTATCCTTACGTAACCGTCTCGGTTAATTTATGTTAACCGAGGCGGTTGTTTTAACATAAAACAACCGCCTCGGTAAAATGCTTAACCGAGACGGTTGGTGTAACACAACCGCCACGGTTAATTGGCAATTAACCGTGGCGGTTTCTTTATGTTAACCGCCTCAGTTAACTCTGGCCCTATATAACCGTAGCAAGCCCTCTTCTTCCCCACGCGGCTCCTCCTCCTCCATTTTTTAGGGTTTTGAGATCAAAACCCTAA
The DNA here is from genome assembly GCA_038502445.1 of Eremochloa ophiuroides. Lineage (NCBI taxonomy): Eukaryota > Viridiplantae > Streptophyta > Magnoliopsida > Poales > Poaceae > Eremochloa > Eremochloa ophiuroides. The sequence goes on from JAHLJS010000002.1 coordinate 27,093,287, forward strand.
AATTAACCATTTCATGGGGGGAGGTTTTGCCCTTGGATTTTGTGAAGGGCGGCACCGCAAAAGGTTGATTCTTACTCTCCAAATCTTATTTTCCTCTCTTTTTCATGATTTAGGTGCTTTTTTCCAAATGGTTTAGATCTAGATCTAAATAGATGAGAGAGAATAACAAATCTAGACTTGGATTTGGTGAAGGCTGACACAGCAACGTATTGATTCTTACTCTCTTCAATCCCCTTTTCCTCTCTTTTTCATGATTTAGATGTTTTTTCCATAGTTTTAGATCTAGATCTAGATATATAGAGAAGAGAGAATAACAGATCTAGAGGTATTCCGATACTTTTTTCCTATACCGCTCAAATAATATGACTTTTCAATTCGCTGCGTTAATTTGCAAGGTCACGGTCATGGACAGGGAGAATTGGATGTACAAGACATCAAGGCTGGATCTGTCTTTCTTGGAAAATGTGAGGAAGAAGTTCATTCCCTTTGCGCAGAAGCATTGGCTGAGTCTGGGTCGAGATCGCATGATTTGTCCGTGCAATGACTGCAAGAATCGGTTTGCCCAGGAAGATAACGTTGTGCAATCACACTTGGTACGTTATGGGTTCATCAAGGACCCAAAGTACACTGTGTGGAAGTATCACGGCGAAAAAGATCCGAGTGTCGCAGATGCACCTGCAGAAAGCTCCTCGTCGGTGAATGACGGAAGCCGCCGGCGATGACGACAATGCGAGACGTGAGTACATCGCGATGAGTGATCTGCTCCAAGACATGGGAGACGACGACACTTGCGATGGGGAAGGTGACCCTGTTGATACGTTGCTGCCTGAGGATGCAGAGTTTATTAAGGAGATTGCTAACCGTCAGGATCACGATGATATTCTGTTTAGGGATCCGAAGTGGCTAAAGAATTTCAAAGCAATGAAGCAGGCTGCAATTGATCCCCTCTACAAGGATGGAGAAAAATGTCCACAGCATTGGACTGTGCTCCATTTCAATCTCCAGTTGCTTATGTTGAAGGCTTACCACGGGATGACCGACACTTGCTTCAACGACCTGTTACGTATCTGTTGACGGTGGATAACGTCAACTTTTATTAGAACTTTAGACATGAAAGGACACACGAATACACACTAGTCTAGAGTTTTAACTGACAATTTCCACGAGTTTTGCATGTTCTGTATTTTCCAGGGACTATTCCAGAAAAGCATAAAAGAAGGGTTAAAGAGCATAATTACCACGAAACTTAACCGCCAAGGAAACATCATCACGAAGACACTAGAAGGGTGTGGAAGCACCTCAACGAAGATGGGCCCGGAAGCCCACACTTGGGCACCCGCCCCACCCCCTAGGGTTTTATCCCCCGCCTTCTAGAGTCTTCCTCCACCGCCTATTAGGAGTCATCTCGGCTCTCGGTTAAGTCGGTTTGATCCTACGGCGCACGTTCATCCCACCGGGCTACAAATAAAGGGGCAGACCCCCCTCCCTGAAGTATCAAGTCATTTGGAGATCAAGCCATCCAGAGCCTTTCTAGTTCATCAGAGCCTCTCTAGTTCATAGCTTTAGCCTAATTAGATTAGAAGTAGAGGAGTTCTAGTTCTTCAGTGGGATCTGAAGCCCCTGGCGTCTGTCTGGAGCGCGGAGTTCGGTATAGTTCTAGTTCTTTTCTCTTATTGTATTTAACATTATGATTTGAGAAACATTGTTCTTAATCTTATATATGTTCTTAATTGCAATAGTTATTGTTCACTTTGATTATATGTCTAGCATAGTTAGTTTGATCCTATTGAATTTATGTAATTGCTCGTATAGAGTTCGTCCAGAGATATCGTGGATGAATGATTGGCAGTATGTAGACGTGGTGTTTAGATATCTTACTTACCTGCGAGTGCACCCTGACGTGCCGGGTCGTGTGGTAAATCGCGTAGGTGACAGCTGCGTTGAGTCCTCTATAGTCCACCCCCCGTACGTAGGACGAGCAGAGCGCGGTCGCGAAGGAGGTGACCCTTGTGTCTTAATATCCTCATTAGATGATGCTCATTTATATTTAATCATGATGTAGCTAGAGCTAAACAACGATTGCTAGATGTAATTGCACTAATCATAATATTCATTGACGTAGTTATAGAATTACTTTAGATATTAATTCTTTTATCTATCCATTGGCTACCTATTGTTATGACTAGATGAGCTCTGATATTTACCTATTTATGATGATGACTGATCATGTTTATCCTATATATCTTTATCATGTGACTGATCTTTGTTATGAGTAGGATTATAGTTATGGTTTATCTTATACATTAGCAGTATAAGTTGTAGATCTAATTTAAGTCCTACTAGACCTTCCCAGTGGTATAAATATAAATCGACAACCTGATGATACTCTAGGTAAAATGCTACAATGGTATAATTATCTGTCCGCTTGCAGAATTATTTTTAGTTTACATTTATTTATATTTCTGCCTAGTCACATGGAAGAATATATAAAACCTTTATTTATTCTTAGCATATATAATTAGGATTGATAAGCCAGTTCATGCTAAAGAATGTTGATAATAGATAAGTGGCTAGTTGCTATTGATCAGTTAATTAAAATACCATACATCTTCTAATCTCGTGCCTAGTGTTAAAAGTTATAAAGTTATATTGGGCGACGTTAGTAGATGTCAACAAGCATTTTTGGCGCCGTTGCCGGGGAAGGTAGCTAGACATATTAAGAATATTGATAGACTTATACTTATTAATGTAATTAAGATAACCATTAACCCCTGCTCAAGCAGGATTACCCATGTTTTGTCTACTTTAATATTTTATACAGGGTAATGAACGACCGATTTACGACCTTCCGGCAAGCTCCCATAAAAAGAAGAAACATAATAAATGCAAGATTGGAAAAAGAGGTCGATGTCACAAAAATTCAATTCATATATCAAGTGACAGGAATAAAGATGCTACATCACTCACAAATTCCATCATGTGAGATATGGTAAGTATGATCAAATAAAGGTGAGAAAGTCTTGCTCATGGACTTTAAATTTGATGAGTAGTTATCTTTTACATTCCACTGCATGTTTACTTTAAATTCATATATTCACCCTATTTATTCTAAATTCGTTCTACTCATAACTTATTTAGTTCCATTCATATATCTATCTCACTTGCATTCTTATTAAAAAAAGAAAAATATATGAGCACATAAAGGCTCATGATTAGTATTTAAAAAAACTCATCATGATCATGCTTTTTTATCTCTACCTGAATAATTCCGTACTAGTGCTTTCATGTTACCTTTGTATGCCATAGTAAGTTTTGGTTTGGAGGTACTACATATGGCCATATGAGTATTCTTCAAAGGTTTTTAAATTAAGCGTAGTGTTTAGGTTAAAATACCTTTCTTAACTAAAGCTAGACATGGAGTTTGGTTTGGTTATTGAATTAGAAATTGCTGTAGTAGACATTGGATATTTTGTCGGACTAACCCCTGCAAGAAAATTTCGAATTAAATCTGGGGAAGTCAAGAGATGAGTTTACACCGAAAATGAATCAAGACAGTAATGACTTTGCGCAAGAAGACCCAGCTCATTCTTTATAAGAGGAAGAACTGTGAGTATTAATGTTTATTCATTTATCTTTCGTTGCAAGTTATCTCTGTTTTGAACCATGCTAGAATGTAGCAACAACAATATAAAACACAATAGACACAATCTATGCTAAACAATCTTAAAACCATATATCATCTTGTTAGCATAGAGGAAAATCACAAAATAGTATGGACAACAAAATCTGTTTTCAATTTTGTTATATTCCCTCAGGTATGTGTTCATTAACATTTTACAGAAAAGAACATCCTTAATCTATTGGAGATGAAGTTTTACTTGAACATCAAAGAAGTTTCCCACCCTGACCATCAAGACGGCTGGCATGTCACTTAAAGAAGAACAACTCGTTGCCATGCCAATAGAAGACAAAGATAACCAGGGAGGAACTTGAGTTTGCACCTCCAGTGGACCCAAGCTCATCAACCGTAATTCAATTAAAATCAAGAAAAGGTTGATGAATGAAAAGTATGTAATTATCTGTAATTTCATCGGACGGTGAAAAGGCAAAGACGATAGAAGGAGGGCCTTGCTCAGCAGATAACAAGCTTTCACCAACAGATAAACCGGATAAGCCTCCTCTTCCAAGTAAGTTTGTCACCACTTACTTAGAAGGATGAAGACATAAGGTACGTTTGTCTAAGCCTCATGCAATATTTAACTACAATCAACATCTTATATCATGTTGCTAATTTATCTTGGTCACTCCTACCCTATGCCATGCTCAAACTTAACTTGCTAACAATTAAAACAAATTAAAAAATACTCTTTTTGGTTCACCATACACATTCTTGGTTCTATTTGAATAAATATCTTTAGTCTTGTAAACTTTCTTGTTCTATTATAAGTATGCTTCAGAATATTACTTGAACATAACTATGAGATCAAAGGGGTTGTATATGTAGACTCACCTCTCCCATATAAAAATGTTTAAATCCTATTAGGAGGCTATTCATAGAATGAAGTTGAGGTTGAAGGTACTTTTCAAATAATATCTTTACCTTAACCTTGTTGAAAAAAATTTGAATGAAATAATGATGAATCATTTAAAACTAAAGCTATAAATTAACCTTGGCAAACACTATCTATACTTTAAATTGAATATTCCTTTGGGTATGTGTTATCTACTAACCCCTTGCAGAGAATATATATATATATATATATATATATAATGAGAGAAGAAGGAGGTCTGAAGAGTGAGAACAAAATAAAAGAAAAGATGCTAATGAACAACTCAAGATGCAATGAAGGAAAGGACCATTGAATTTCATCTACCCTTTATCATGCTCCAATGATGAAGGTAACATCTCAAGGTAAGTGGTTATTAATTTCCTCTTGATCTTGGTATGCAATAAATGAAAAATACAACCATGTTAGAGTTACTACTTAAATTGATCAACCTGATTAACTCAACATGATTTGTTCTCTAAGTTTGTTCATAGCGCTATTCTCTTGGTCCCAGTCTTAACCAAGTAAGCGAGAATTACTTCGTCTATTATTCTTGGAAAATAATAGTCATCATGAAAATTTTAAAAGATGAACAGTCTTTCCAACGGTTAAGTAACTTCACTCTTTATCTCACAAGTTTAAATACCATATTTATACTTCTGTATTCTCACCCATATTATAAATGAACAATATGAATAACATCAATCTTATTGTGTCCAAGGTTAGAGAATGAATAAATTCCTGGTTCTGTTGGTGTTTTCCCACCAGCAGAGCCCATACACTTGATCTCTACGTTGTCTTTTTGGGCAGAACACACTTCAATCAAAGTGTGAGGGAGATAATCCCCCAAATTCGATAAGTAGAAGTTCTCAACCAGTAATAATGATGCACATAAGATTGGCTTCGAGATGCCGACAAAAGAAAGATGGCACCACCATTGGGAGCCACTAGTGGAGGCACCACCTCAAGAGTAAATCAAAGTACTTGACTAATGAATCACTGCAAGAAGGAGTCCAATTCAGAAGACTCAAAACATCGAACCCTCGCCGTGAGGTAACATCGGTAGTTATCCATTTTTACTTTTCTGCATTGCATGAATTATTTTCTCTTAAGTAGGTTTACTCTTCTGCATTAGCTTTGCATAGAAAATGATAAGAATGAATAGGCATGCATTAAGCTGTATTCATGCATCTTAAAAACTTGAAGCCCCATGTGAAACCCTTGCGGTATAAAACCTGTAGGAGTACTCATCATGGTGGCCTAAAAATAAATACAAACATAGCATTCATATTTATCTTTCTGCATATTAAACAAAATAAAAATCTTTACCGCTTTATTAGTGCATTGAAAAGAAAGACAAAAAAATTGTATAGCTTTTATTGCATCAAAAATATTAAAGCCCCATGTAAGTAGACTTATGGTAACCCCGTAGGAATATTTGTTGTGGTGGCATCAAAATAAAAATAAAATAGAATCTATATTTATTTTACTGCATCACAAAATAGAAAATCTAAAAAGAAGAATCCTGCTAGAATCTGCCAACTAATATTAGCTCATTAGAATAATCAATTACTCATCTGGCTGACCGCTAACCCCTTAAATTCGAGCCTCGAGTTCTGATTTTCTTTCTGAAGCATAATTATGCAGGAATGATATTATGACTAATGAGTGAGTCCATCAGTGGAGCCCACTAGGACCACTACTGGCAAGCTCACCCTGAAGATCATCAACACTAAGTATTGCAAACATCTAGATTGGAGGAGGAGCATCCCCTAGTTATCAGGTAACTATACTTATGCGATTATCGAGTCTATTTTATGAAGTCATAAAATACTAAAAATATGTGAACACATGAAGGTTCACCATAGTACCATAAGAAAATCTAAAAATATCAAAAATATGTGGGCACATGAAGGTCCACACTTTTTAGAAAACCAAAAAATATGTGGGCACATGAAGGTCCACCCAATTAGGAAACTTCTGCTGGAAATATAAAATCAATCACTTACCATGGAGTGGTACTAAATCTAACCCCTCTCCATGAGATTTGGTATTTTTGTTGGTAATTGAGTTTCACAGAAAAATACAAGATCAAAGAGCTAGTCAATCTGACGCCCTTACGCTGCCAATACACCTGCTCCCAGAAGGATCACTCAATTTGCAACATCAAAGACCCTGTCAAACATCCAGCTTGGGGGAGGGCACCCTCCATTTAAAATCTAACTAAGTATAAGTTTCCCACCTTATTATTATTGTACCATATCACTTTTCGCGTTAGTTAGCTTAGTAAGATAAAATTTAAAAACTAAATAAATATTTATCTATATATTAGAGTATGTTTAGAGTCAGTCTAGGCTAGAGTTAATTGAAACTGATGAACATTAAAATTTTGTCTCGGAGATCATGAATAGTTGCTCTGGCATAATACTTTTCAAATGCCTAGTTTTCAAACCATGAATTCTCCCAACTTTTAGATATTGCTGTTTTGATTTAAGAACTTACTCTGAACCTAAAACTTGTGGAGGCATATGACTGAGCTAAGTCAAGGTGATTGATTGATATGATTTATGAAGGTTGAGCCACTATTTATCTTATTTCCAGCATTACTAAGTTCTGGAGATTTATTTTTGAAAGTTTAAAATCTTTCATGATGAGCTCTTGTACGACAAAGTTTGAATTACTACCAAAGCCATATGTAATGCATTTAGAGTTTGGAAAACCTTTGCACATTTATGCTGGTTGCTTTGCATTGAGTTCAGTTAACCTCTGTTGTATACCTTATGAGAGTCTTGTCATGCTTTTAAAACCAAGATCACTTACACACTCCAGCCACATATGCATTATTCCTACTCTGAGAGTAAGCGCAATCATCTTCCACTTTCATCCAGATCCACCTTAAAAATGTTTTTTCCTACACGGGGAGTAAACACCCAAAAATATATACCCCATAGGACAACCACGATTTAATTGCTCTATGTTCTTATCATTATCTCTCCAATTATTTATATTCAAAGGACGCATGTGGCTATGCAAAAGTATTGAAAAAAAAGAAAAGGGAGTAAAAGATGGACAAGTGTCCCAGCAATTAAAACAATGGGTACTTAGATGCCCGCCTCCCTGTAAAAATATATATATAATAAAAAAATAAGAATAAAGATAGTCCATGTTTTCCCGCGAAAAGTTCTAAGTTTAAAGGAGGGAGTTATTTTCAAGGAGCAAAAGTAGAATTAGGATCAACCACTAAATACCATATATACACCTATCCACCATATTCCATACACATGCACATCTTGATTTGATTGTATGCCTTGACTCTCTGTGGATCTATTGTTTGACTTTACAATATATGAATTGCAAGTATACTCATCCTTGTTATTGCCATTCCTATAAGCTCCACTATAATCCTTAGTTGTAGGAAGGCATAACATCACTAATGACTCAGTGAGATCCATAAATACCACATATTAACAGACTTGAGGGTGTCATACAATTAAGCTCTGAGTTTTATTTTGAAAATTTGCAAAACTCCGGAATAATAGTACTGTGAAGAATTTGAAACATGGTGCTTGACTTGATTGTTCTGTCTTTCGATTGCTCAAGACTAATGCAAAAGCTGTAAAGCTCCATAGTTAAATGTAAAATAGGTAAGTTCAAGAGTTACAACAGTTTTGTTTAATCCGGAGGAGAATTTCTGTTTGAAAACATGTGTACTTGAAAGGCATGAAAGCATTGTAGCAACTCCTGATCCAATTGCATTAGTAATTAGGCTTAGTTTGTTTGCCAAGGGACTAGCAAACAGGTAAGCTTGGGGGTGCTGTTGACGGTGGATAACGTCAACTTTTATTAGAACTTTAGACATGAAAGGACACATGAATACACACTAGTCTAGTGTTTTAACTGACAATTTTCACGAGTTTTGCATGTTTTGTATTTTCTAGAGACTATTCCAGAAAAGTATAAAAGAAGGGTTAAAGAGCATAATTACCACGAAACTTAACCGCCAAGGAAACATCATCACGAAGACACTAGAAGGGTGTGGAAGCACCTCGACGAAGATGGGCCCGGAAGCCCACACTTGGGCGTCGGCCGGTGCCAAGGTGGGGCCGGCCGGTCCCACCCCCTAGGGTTTCATCCCTGGCCTTCTGGAGTCTTCCTCCACCGCGTATTAGGAGTCATCTTGGCCCTTGGTTAAGTCGGTTTGATCCTACGGCGCACGTTCATCCCACCGGGCTATAAATAAAGGGGCAAACCTTCCTCCCTGAAGCATCAAGTCATTTGGAGATCAAGCCATCCAGAGCCTTTCTAGTTCATAGCTTTAGCCTAGTTAGATTAGAAGTAGAGGAGTTCTAGTTCTTCAGCGGGATCCGGAGCCCCTGGCGTCTGTCTGGAGCGCGGAGTTCGGTATAGTTCTAGTTCTTTTCTCTTATTGTATTTAACATTATGATTTGGGAAACATTGTTCTTAATTGCAATAGTCATTGTTCACTTTGATTATATGTCTAGCATAGTTAGTTTGATCCTATTGAATTTGTGTAATTGCTCGTATAGAGTTCGTCTAGAGATATCATGGATGAATGATTGGCAGTATGTAGACGTGGTGTTTAGATATCTTGCTTATCTGCGAGTGCACCCTAACGTGCCGGGTCGTGTGGTAGATCGCGTAGGTGACAGCTGCGTTGAGTCCTCTGTAGTCCACCCCCCGTACGTAGGACGAGCAGAGCACGGTCACGAAGGAGGTGACCCTTGTGTCTTAATATCCTCATTAGATGATGCTCCTTTACATTTAATCATGATGTAGGTAGAGCTAAACAATGATTGCTAGATGTAATTGCACTAATCATAGTATTCATTGACGTAGCTATAGAATTACTTTAGATATTAATTCCTTTATCTATCCATTGGCTAGCTATTATTATGACTAGATGAGCTCTGATATTTACCTATTTATGATGATGACTGATCATATTTATCCTATATATCTTTATCATGTGACTGATCCTCGTTATGAGTAGGATTATAGTTATGATTTATCTTTTACATTAGCAGTATAAGTTGTAGATGTAATTTAAGTCCTACTAGACCTTCCCAGTGGTATAAATATAAATCGACGACCTGGTGATACTCTAGGTAAAATGCTACAATGGTACAATTATCTGTCCGCTTGCAGAATTATTCTTAATTTATATTTATTTATATTTCTACCTAGTCACATGGAAGAATATATAAAACTTTTATTTATTCTTAGCATATATAATTAGGATTGATAACCCAGTTCATACTAAAGAATGTTGGTAATAGATAAGTGGCTAGTTGCTATTGATCAGTTAATTAAAATACCATACATCTTCTAATTTCGTCCTTAGTGCTAAAAGTTATAAAGTTATATTGGGCGACGTTAGTAGATGTCAACAGTATCCTTGGTGACAGTTACCCAAAGGGTAACAATGTGCTCGCCAATACCTATTGGGCGAAGAAGCTGATCCGGCCAGTGGTGATAAAGCTTAAAAAGTTTCATGCGTGTCCTAACCATTTATTCTATATCAGGGAGACTGTGCGAAGTTGAAAAGCTGTCCGCGCTGCGGCGCGAATCGGTACAAGAAAAATGCCGGTTGTCGCGCAGGTGATGAGAAGGGACCCTCCAGAGGGCTGAAGAAGAAGAAGACGACCAAGAAACAGCCACCTCCTGAGGACGAAGAAGAAGAGGGCTACACACTGAGAAAAAATCCTGCCCTGTCGGTGTGGTACCTGCCCGTCATTGATCGATTGCGTGCACTGTTTGGGAACCCAGAGGTTGCCAAGCTTATGTCCTGGCATGCATCAGCTAAACGTACCATGCTGTTGTCTGGGCTAGTGCAGGGTCACACGGTGCAGATTCTCGTCGACTCGGGCAGTAGCCATACCTTTATTAGCACAGAATTGGCTCAGTTGCTTTCTGGTGGCCAGTCCGTTTCTCCTCCGTTGCAGGTGAAGGCTGCCGATGGAACAGTTATCTCTTGTTCAGTGGAATTTCCTCAGTTGCACTGGTCCATTCAGGATTGTTCCTTTGTCTCGTGTGCGAAGGTCCTGACGATTCCACTGTATGCCATGATGGTTGTTATGGATTGGCTGGAGACCTGTAGCCCGATGCATATTGACTGGCGGCATCACTGGATGGATATGTCTTACCAGGGTTCTATGTCTCGGTTGTTTGGGCAATTGTCGGCGTTACCGCCGGGATCTCTGGTGCACTTATCTGTGGTGTCTGCCCCGCCTGATGCTTCTGCTTTACCTGACGTTCCTGATGCTATTGCGGACTTGCTTACTGAATTCCAATCAGTTTTTGCTCCACCTGCTGGTTATCCGTCGTCCTGTCCGAGTGATCGTGCCATTCCACTCGTGTCTGGTGCTTCTCCAGTCCAGGTCCGATCATATCGCTATCCACCGGCTATCAAAGATGAGACCGAGCGGTTGGTGCGCCACATGTTGGAGGCTGGCGCAATCCAGCACAGCAACAGTCCCTTTTCTTCAGATGTTCTGCTTGTCAAAAAGAAGGACGGTACATTTCGTTTTTGTGTGGATTTCTGTCACCTTAATGCTATTACTGCCAAGTCCAAGTACCCAGTGCCGGTGATCAATGAGTTGCTGGATGAATTAAGTGGTGCTTCGTGGTTCACTTGTTTGGATCTCACAGTGGGATATCATCAGATTCGATTGAAACCTGGTAAGGAGTTCAAGACTGCTTTTCAGACCCATACCGGCCAATATGAGTTTCGGGTCATGGCGTTTGGTCTCACAGGCGCCCCGGCACTTTTCAGAAAGCAATGAACACTACTCTGCAACCGTTGCTGCGCAAATGTGCCCTTGTCTTTTTTTGATGACATTTTGATTTACAGTAGCACTTTGGCCGATCATATTCAGCATGTTCGTTCTGTCTTGGAGCTCCTTCGCCGGGATCAGTGGCAAGTGAAATTTTCCAAATGCTCCTTTGCTCAGCGCGAATTTAAGTACCTTGGTCATGTCATTTCGGCAACTGGTGTTGCCACGGATCCGGATAAGGTCGCTGTTGTTCGTGATTGGCCTGTTCCGGCATCCGTCAAGGAACTCCGGAGCTTCCTTGGCCTGGCCGGCTATTACCGTCGTTTCGTACGCCACTTTGGCATACTAGCTAAACCATTGACGGATCTTCTTAAGAAAGGTGTGATGTTTTGCTGGACTACTATTCATTCTGAAGCTTTTGCAGCCCTCAAAGCAGCATTGATCTCGGCTCCTGTCCTGGCCCTGCCCGATTTCTCTAAACCCTTTTCTGTTGAGACAGACGCCAATGGTGTTGGTGTGGGGGCCGTTCTTATGCAATCGGGACATCCCCTCGCTTTCTTAAGTAAGGCACTGAGTCCTCGTTCTCAAGGATTATCTGCATATGAAAAAGAGTATCTCGCTGTCTTGCTGGTAGTGGAGCATTGGCGCGGTTATTTGCGGTTTGCTGAATTTCAGATCCTCACTGATCAGCGTAGTCTTATGCAACTGACTGATCAACGCCTTCATACCCCGTGGCAGCACAAGGTATTCACCAAATTGCTTGGCCTTCGGTATCGTATTGTGCATCGGAAGGGTGCTGATAACCGAGCTGCCGATGCTCTCTCTCGTTATCCGGTGACTCAGTGCACGACTGTTTCAGTGGTCCAACCCAAATGGTTACAGTCTGTCTTACACTCTTACTCAGTTGATCCACATGCTCAATCCTTGATTTCCAAGTTATCTCTGGCCTCCGATGCTGTACCCCATTACTCTCTCCAGGAAGGTGTTCTTCGTTATAAGCACCGTGTTTAGGTGGGTCTGGATGCCGAATTGCATCAACAACGCATTGCTGCTATGCATGTCAGTGCTATTGGTGGTCACTCGGGTGCTTCGGTCACCTATTGCCGTCTGAAACAGTTCTTCGCTTGGCAGAACATGAAAGCTGATGTCCATGCCTTTGTGACCTCTTGTACCACCGGACCGATCTAACTTGCCAGGGCTGCTCCAACCTTTACCGGTGCCTGATCGTGCTTGGCAGGTGATTTCTATGGATTTTATTGAAGGCCTTCCACTGTCCAATGGGTTCAACTGTATTTTAGTCGTGGTGGATCTGTTTTCCAAGTATAACCATTTCATCGGGCTGAAGCATCCGTTTTCTGCAACTGATGTGGCCAAGGCATTTCTGTCTCATGTGTACAAGCTGCATGGACTGCCTCGGTCGATTGTCTCTGATCGCTACCGTATTTTCACCAGTTCTTTCTGGCAGGAGCTTTTCAAGTTGGCTAAAGTGGACTTGAGAATAAGCACTTCATATCATCCGCAGTCAGACGGGCAGACGGAGCGTGTAAACCAGTGTCTGGAAACTTTCCTTCACTGCTATGTTCATGCCTGTCCGCGCCAGTGGAGCCAGTGGCCGGATTTGGTGGAATTCTGGTACAACACTGGTTTTCATTCCGTCTTAGGCCGTTCCCCACTTGAGGCGCTATATGGTTATGCTCCCGGTCAATTTGGCATTCCTCCAGCTACTGATGGTCCGGTCACTTCATTGTCTGAGTGGTTGCATGACCGTGAATTGATGACCGACCTTATCCGCCAGCATTTGCTGCGTGCCAAGCAACGGATGAAGCAGCAAGCTGATGCACATCGCTCCGAGCATCAATTCCAGGCGGGGGACTGGGTTTACCTCAAATTGAAGCCTTATGTCCAATCATCATTGGCTGCCCGCACCAATCAAAAGCTCTCGTTTAAGTTCTTTGGGCCATACCAGATTGAGGCCAGAGTGGGGCAGGTGGCTTATCGTTTAGCATTGCCGGCTGGTTCGCCTGTTCATCCTGTCTTTCACGTTTCTCAGCTCAAGCAAAGCAGTGGTTCTCAGCACGTGGTCACCCCGTCGCTACCCCCGGCCTCTATTGTCTGGAGTGTGCCTGAGCGCATTCTTCAGCAGCGGGTGGTCTCCAAAGCAGTTTCCCCGCGCTCGCCTGTGGAGTCAACCCAGCGCGCAAGAGTCAACCCAGCAGCTAGCTGACGGCGCTGCTCCTAAGAAGAAGGATGTCGTCAAGGAGGCTGGTTTGGCAGAGTCAAGGCTGGGCCGCGAGAGGCGTCCAAGTGTGCGAGTTAATGGGCCGGACTGGGTGCGTGGCTGAACCAGCCCAGCCGGAGACGTATGCGTGTAGCTAGCTGGTTATGTGTGGGCGCGCGTTGGCCACCGTAGCTACATCTGCTCCTGCCTGCGAGCGGTGAAGGACATGACACTTGTATGAACTATTTCCTGCTTAATCGAGATCCATCCGTTCCCTGCCCTTTGCTGTGCTTCTGCCCCAACTCCGATTCCTCCATCCTCCTCCTCTTCTGAGTTGTTAACAAATATTTACTTTTTGTCTCCCTTGCACAAACGACCCCAGGGTTCCCAAAGCTCAGCGTGTGCAGCCTTGGCCCTCGATGTGAATTTTCATTTGATCAGGCACTGCTGCTGCTACGCACATGAAATGTAAATTTCCATGCAAAAACAGCCGTCTCTCCTGCAAAATGGACATTTGAAACTGAAAAATTTTAGCTCTCCGGGGCCGGAGGATTATTAGTGCATGACACTCCGCACTCAACAGGCTTTAGCCATACTTTATTATTTCTTTGCACACACTGGTCGACCGACGACGGCATACCAAGGAGCCGATTGACCAGCAGCCATGGACACGCCGGACGCACTAAGAGCATCATTGTTTGGCTGAAATTGAGTATAGTTGGGGTGGGTGGACGAAGTGCAGGGCATCATTACGGGAGTTTCATCTCATCACATGCACACGAAAGCTTTGCATCCATAAACAACTTCTCTCTCAGTGGATCCGTACACCGCAACATTACTTCTTTGACCAATTGGAGACACAGGATGGTCGGCGAGGCCGAGTACACACGTCAATAGACTCAAAGTCCATGCCGGTTGTTACACCAGAGTCTTTTTATTGTATACTATTTATTTGTTGCATCATTTCCTTTTAAAAAAACGTATATTGTTTCATCATGTAGTACCACGTTTTTTTTATGGATCATGCGCCTTCCTCGCTTTGTCGCGTGTTCTGCTTTCTTTTGATATCATGCGGCAACATGTAGTTCCGCTTTCTTTTGATATATTAGCTAGATTAGAGGAAAGACCTATATACACAAAACTATTGTCCTTTTGTGGACCAAATAAACATGAATACATTAGGATGGATATATATATATACTTATCACTCATGCATCCTGGCATGACGTGTATATATGTTTACTTTATTCAAATTTTAATAATGTACTAAAATGGATAGAAGTGGGTAACATGGGAACATATATACGTTTGATGGTTATTTTTATATATTTTTATTATATAAGATGTTGACAATTTAGATGTTAGATTTAACGGGGCATTTAGTTTTCCTAATAATGAGTGCAACTTTTTAGACGGAGGTGGGTAATTAGAAATAAAGTTAGATTTACTTTAGATCATGTTTCTTCCTAGCATGGATAATTTCCATATAGTCACGTGTTACTTTATGTTGTTTTACGCAATAGTAGGGGTGGACAGATACTTAGAAAATAGAATAGACTCAATAATTGTTATTATAAAAGGTGATTAGCTGAATTCATGGTCAGATCACTACCGGAAAATCGAAATTTGCCGAGTATTAGATGGTTTGTCGAGTGCAATTTTTTGGGCACTCGGCGAGTTTAAAAAAAAACACTTGGTGAAAAAAAAAAACACTCGGCAAAGAGGGTATTTGCCGCCGAGTGTCTTTACCGAGTGTTTTTTTTTGCACTGGGCAAAGAAGCTCTTTGCCAAGTGTTTTTTTTTCACTCGGCAAACTTGCTTGTTTGCCGAGTGTTTTTCCTAGCACTCGGCAAAGAGGGTCTTAGCCGAGTGCTTTTTTACACTCGGCAAACAAGATTTACAAAGCACATTTTGAGGCCCTAAACCAATTCAAATTAAAAAGTGTTCAACTACAAAGTTGTATAACTTCTCAAGATCTATAACTTTTGTTTTAGTCATTTCTTCATTCGAGAAAGTGACTACAACGTTGTTCACAAAATCTACATCTCCATATATAGTTTCATGAAAACTAGAAGATACTACCACTATATCGATGAACAAATGACCAAAATGAAAGTTGTAGATCTTGAGAAGTTCACTACTATACAAAATCTTTTGGGAGGCACTTGAGAAATATTAACCGAGGCGGGCAGCCCAGCAAACCGCCTCGGTTAAGAGAGGCCGGCCGAAGGCTGGGCTGCCTGCCTCCAACCGCCTCGGTTAATGGGTTTTCTGAGGCGGTTATCCTTACGTAACCGCCTCGGTTAATGTATGTTAACCGAGGCGGTTGTTTTATAACAACCGCCTCGGTAAATTGCTTAACCGAGACGGTTGGTGTAACACAACCGCCACGGTTAATTGGCAATTAACCGTGGCGGTTTCTTTATGTTAACCGCCTCAGTTAACTCTGGCCCTATATAAGCCGCAACAAGCCCCCTTCTTCCCCACGCGGCTCCTCCTCCATTTTTTAGGGTTTTTAGATCAAAACCCTAAAATTAACCATTTCATGGGGTGGGGAGGTTTTGCCCTTGGATTTTGTGAAGGGTGGCACCACAAAAGGTTTATTCTTACTCTCCAAATCTTCTTTTCCTCTTTTTTTCATGATTTAGGTGCTTTTTCCAAATGGTTTAGATCTAGATCTAAATAGATGAGAGAGAATAACAAATCTACTTATATGCCCAGTAGGCCGAAGAAGCTGAAGGAGGGCAGGAGTCACTACAATGAGCAAAAGGCCGAGGAGGCAGAGAAGGCTGTACTCAAGATCACTAAGGCTGCTCAGTCCGGGGAGTTCCGACCTCATAGGGAACACGATGTACTGACCGAGGCGCTGGGGAACCCCGAACACCGGGGCCGCGTCCGGGGCGTATCCTCAAGGCAGAGCTAGAAGAACGTGGAGTCCTGGCAATCCGACACTGGGACACATCACACGAGGCAGGCATACAAAGGAAGGGCTCATCCAAAAAGGCCACGATGAAGCAATGCAAGAGATGATCAGCAAGTCAATACAAGAGGCTTTCACCAGCACCGACCCCAAGATGGTGGAGTTGCGGGCGCAGATGTTTATGCAGGCTGGTGTGCAAGTACCGGCGAGTCAGCAAATAGTTCCAGGCTTGTCAACGACCGGAGGAATCTGCAGGTACCCGATCGATGACATTGTGGAGCCGAGGGAATGCACGCTCTTGATTCCAATCGGACGCAAGATGACGAATAAAAAGGCTGTTGCCAATGGACTAGTGCAACCCCCGGATAGCGGCGCCACATACAACAACAGGCCGATCCCTGCATGACTATGCCAGGGTAAAGATCGTTTGGACCCACTCAGATTACGATGAAGAAGAACTTGACTATCCAACTGAAGAAGGGGTCAGGTACCTCGGTGGTACTCTCGCCTCGATTATTCTATGGAACAAGGAAGACATTCGTCTTGGAATTCCAGACGCCTCGGTCATCGCGGCCCTCGGAGCCACACTCGTCTCTACCGGGTGGCGGCGACGACGATGGCGGCGACTCTGATGACGACGATGACAAGTACGATGCTGGAGGCCCAGCCAACAATCCTGCACGTACCCCGCGTCCCGACACGAGCAACCCTCAAGGAGGTACAGGGGGTGCATCGGGCAACGAGACACCGCCCTCAACCCAGGGCAGTGGGAAATGTCCGCCACCACCGAAGAAACCGGATAATGAAGTGGGAGACAAACCTGACCACCTCACCACGGAGCAATGGGCGGCGTTCTGCATAGCAGAAGAGTTCAAGTACTCTACGACGTTCGAAAGGTATGTATGTTTATGGTAACTAAACATCTTCAACAACTTTTGTGTGCGTAGATGACCATAACATTGTTTTTTTATTTCTTCTAACCACTACAGGGAGCGAACCCCGCCTTCAATTTGGCCCCTAAGTCTAGATTGCCCGGATAACTTCGAGAATGGCAAATTCATGTTGACCTTGGGCGAGTTTATGGAGGAGGAGTGGGAGGTTCGTCGGTTCCACCTCTGGTATATGCATGCTGCGAAGCTGGGCATGAAGGATTTCGTTGTCAAGGTCCCGCAGGAGTACTTTTACTTGGAGGACGATGAGAGTTTCATGCCTGTTGAATTCCACGACATGCATAGGCTGCTGCGGCGTAAGGATCTCGACGTCGTCCAAGTGACCCTTTTTGCCATGTAAGTTATCGTACCTTTGAATCGCAGTAGGTACATTAAATACGTACTATCAAACTAGCAATGTCATGACGACGACTTCTGTTTGCAGGATGCAAGCATATGCATGTAAGGAACTAGGGAAACCTATTTTGTACCTATCTCCTATGCATATTAGCCAGAGGGCAATAATTGGCCACGGAATCCTAGGCACGCATCCTAAACTGGTGAACTTAGAAGGGATGCAGAGAGCGGAAGTCCGTGCGAAATTGATAGAAGAGATCAAGTACAAAAGGGGACAGTACATCTTATAAATCATGAAGAAGGTCCCGGAAAATGGGTGTATCTTTGCCGCCCACCAGTTCGGGTATGTCAAAACGATACATAAACTTCTAGGTCACCAGCACTGTTCAAATTTCAACATTTGAGATCGATATTGATTCAATTGTGCAGGTTTAGGCGTCATGGGCCACTGGATTATATTTATAATCTATCCTCAGGATGGAAAGGTCGTCATATTTGACTCCTTGTGGAATCCGAGCAACAAAGAAGGGTACAAGGATTTCGAGCACTGTTTGCGATAGTAAGTGACGACAACACGCATCTTACATTACTAGTGTTTGCCATATAATATTTGTTAACACCAGTATTTGCCATATAACGCGTACAGGAAGTACGTGGAAGACCCCACCACCTATGATCGGAGGTCCGAGAGACAGAAGAAAAAGTATGGCACACACTTGGCCGTCAGGAGAGAATTCCCGATGTGAGTACTAACCATGCACTGCTGCTCGCGACGGATAATATCTTGTATCTTACATTACTTCTATCTTACATGCAGTGTGCCAAGTAACCCGACAACTCAGTCTTGTGTGGATACTATACTTGCGAGTTCTTTAGGGCTTGCGGCAGTTACCACTAGGGCTGGCGTCAGCTAAAGAGATCAATAAAATGGTGGCGAAATGAACATAATGTGGACCATAAAAACATCAAGCGAACAGTAGCCGACATTTGCAAGTGTGTCATGGATGATTGTTGTCATGTGGGAGAAAAGTTCTTCTATCCGCATAGTGAGCTCGCGACAGCGGAGAAATACGAGAAGCTGCGCAACTAGAGAAACAGTGGTCTAAACATGGATGACTACAAGTTGCCGGACATCTTCGATTAGTTTAGGTCGTGCTCAAACAATGTTACGTGAGTTGTTTATAAGTAAACGTTTTGTAATATCAACGTTAACCTAAGGACGACATATGATTAAGTGTAATATATGTGTTTATTCTTTGTACGTGCATTTTTACTTTGAATGTATTTGAATATGAGAAGTTTCGGTTTGAAATCTAAATTCAAATATTATAAAAATATTTTTTTATTCCTGAAAAATGTTAACGGAGGCGGTTGTGTTAAGATAACCGCCTTGATTAAATATATTAACCGAAGCGGTTATATTAATGAAACTGCCTCGATTAAGGCCACGATTTACCGTGACCTTAGCTCCGAGGTGGTTGTGCTGACTGTCTCGGTTAAGCATTTTTGATCGTCACGGTTAAAATTTGTGTAGTAGTGGTTATACAATTTTGTAGTTGAACACTTTTTAATTTAAATTAATTTGGCCAGCAAAAAGTACGTATGAAGTTCTTAAATTGAAAATTTGAATTTTGTAAACGATCTTAGATGGAGAAACAACCAAAATAAAAATTGTAGATATCAAAAAGTTAAACTTTGTAGTTGACAACCTTTTGATTTGAAATCATCTTGTCAACAAAAACTACGTTTGAATTTCTCAAATTTTAAATTTGAATTTCTCAAACGACCTCGGATGAAGAAATAAACAAAATAAAAGTTGTAGATATCAAAATGTTATGAAATTTTGTAGTTGACAACTTTTTGATTTGAAATCATCTTGTCAACGAAAACTACGTTTAAATTTCTCAAATTTGAAATTCAAATTTTGTAAACAACCTCGGATGGAGAAACGGCCTAAAATGAAAGTTGTAGATCTTGAAAAGTTATGAAACTTTGTAGTTGACAACTTTTTTAAAAAAATCAGTTTAGCGCCTCAAACAAGCAATTGTTTAGGGCCTCAAACAAGCAATTTTACACTCAGCTTGTGATAATATGTGGGAAAAGAAAATGCAATATGGACACAAGTGACAATCGGGTGGAGTGGTAGAGTAGCTCAAGCGCGAGCGAGAGGTCGCCAGGTTTGAATCCTAGCTGGCGCAAAGTGTGTACAAATTATGAAAAAAAATACTAGGAGTACGGTTCTCTCTAAATTTAAAAAATATTTTTTCTATTTTTTAATTTTTTTTGTGGTTTTTGAAAAATGATTTGTAGGGACGGCTCAATATTCAATCGCCCCTACAAATCATTAGCTACCCTTACAAATCGATTTGTAAGGGCGGCTGCCAACCGCCCCTACAAACCGGGCATTTGTAGCCGCAGTTGCTTAGGGGCGGCTAGCAAAACCATGGGTACAAATGCTTACCAGCAGCCCCTAAAAAAACGAAAAAAAAAACGTTTCTGTAGTGAATATCCTCACGGCACATGGTTCTAGGGTCCTACTCTTGTGTTCTATGCTCCTTGGATCGTGAAGAGAATTTAGAACATTTGTTCCTACATTGTAGGTTTGCGAACTCTTGTTGGGATTTTGTCAATATTCTCTATCCCACCTCTTGGAATCAGACCTCGACAATTTTTGAATATTTTCGAAGGCAGTTACAGGTACCTTTCTTAGTGGAAGTTATAGTATTACTTGGCTGGAGTCTTTGGACAGTGGGGAATAAGTTCATCTTCGAAGGTATACAAGCATCTCTTGATGTTGTCAAACAAGTTTCTCGTCAGAAATCTCGAGCGAAGAAGGAATACTTTCCACAACTGTTATATGGATCGATACTCTAATATTCCTAATTTTCTTTCTCTCTTTCTTTGTAACTTTATTCATCTTGTACAAACTTTGGCTACTAAATGAACTTTCAACGTTTTAAATCATATATGGGGAAGCACCATTAACCTCTTGTACAAACTTTCAAAGTTTTTATATCAGTATTTGGTAATCTTATATTTAATATTTTGGCTAAGTGAACTCAAATGAGGAAAACTTTAACTAAAAGTTTACAACTTTGGTACAGGATGTCTCTCCATCCGAGATTCTTTGAAAAAAATAAAAAATTGAATCACAAAATATGTTAATTTAAAACAAAAATTTTAAACTCTAAATGACTTCAAATAAAAAACTTATCAACGATAAAAATGTAGCTCAGGTCGGCCACAATATTGGTATTAACTATGTGAAGATTCGAGATCATTTAGAAGTTCTAAATTTTGAATTTTAAAATCTAATAAATTAGAACACACATTTGAGACTCTAAAAGACGACTATATTGAGAAGTATAACTTTCATATGGACCATGTCAATATCTAAGATTGTTTGATAATTTTTAATTTTAGATTTCAAAATTTATGAACTTACAATAATATTTTGGGGTTCTAAACAATTTCAATTCGAAAACTTCTCAACTATAAATTTGTATAATGAATCGAGAGCTAAAATTTTGATATAGAGTTCGTCTTTATCCAAGTTCACATGAAAAAGGTTATGAATTATTTTCTGATGCAACTATTTATAGAGATAGACATCTTTAAGACGTTCATCTCTGTAAATCGATTTAAAAAGATGGATGCTTAGAACATCCGCCTCTAAAAATTATCGATTAAGTGGACATCTTAATTGTCCATCTCTGAAAATCGATTTATAGAGATAGATATCCTAAGACAACCGTCTCTGTTAATCAATGATTTTCGGAGGCGGTCGTCTGCTTGCCATCGTAAATGATTTTCGGATATGTGCATTTTTGCTAAAGCCGTGCTGATCTTTACAGAGGCGACACCTCTATTGTGCCCGCCTCCGTTAATGGTTAAGCAGTGCCTCATAAAATCATTTGTCTAGTAACGTTGTTTGCCTTACAAAGGGTTTGTGTAAACTTTGATAGTTTTATGCCGGAAAAGAGTTCGAGTTTCTCCTCAAGACCTAGTGTGATATGTCGTAGAACATTTGAAAATGTCATGGACAAATTACAGTCATTTTGACAAATTACCGTCATAGACACATGGTTTATTATTTTTTTATTCTCAAAACTGTAATTTCAAGCGAGGGCAATTTCACGGATTTTTTAAAGAAAAATTTTACCGTGAAGCTGTATTTCACACCCCTGCTGTTTCTTAGCTTCACGATTATCGGAAAGAGCTGGATGCAAGCCCATCTGAATTTTTTTTTGAGGAACAAATCTGGATGTTTATTTTTGAGGAACAAGCCCATCTGGATATGCTCTGCATAGACTAAAGCCCAGTCAAAATTGAGCCCATCCTTGTACACACGCGTCTTCTCACGTGGTTTGTTCTGAGTGGCTCTCGGGTTTCCTCTTCGCTCGTTCCAATTCCAACCGGACCGGCCGACCGGAGGTATCCACCACCTTCATCGCCGTATCAACAGCTCTACCTCTGCGCCGCCTCCGACGGGGGTACCAGCTTCCGCCATCGGCTGGGTACCGTCGCCATAGGGTAAGGTACTGTTTTCGGTTGCAATAGAGTGGCTAACTTTGAGGATGTGTACTATCCGGCCTAGTATTTCAACTTGGATTCAATATCCGGCCCAAGAAATCATGGGATGAAATGAACCGACAGTTGAGTAGGTGTGGCCATGTGGCAGCATGGATTTGCTCCTCATTTTTTCAATCAAAGGGATTTTGCCATCAAAATGATTGTTTCTTCTTGAACTGTTAGGAGTTCAGACTTAGATATATTCTCTGAAACTCACATAATTAATATCAGTGATGTCACTTACAACTTGCAAACAACTATTTCACTCGATAGTTGTATCGATCCATTATAGGTTCTTAGGCACGAGTTCTTAAAGAGGGAGAATATGGCATGTCATTAAGCACCTCTAAAAAAAATAATATCTCCAATGGAAATGCATGATTAAATAGATTCAGCTAAATTATTTAAGCGTCTTATCTTCCTTATTAACACTTGACAGATATGACATGGCAAGAAAAAAAGTTTTTTTTGCCTAAATACATCCCCTAAGACCCCCATCCCACATATCACTCGTGAAGCTTTCCTTTGTTTTGTGAGGTCCCTCTTTATGTTCATGAACTGTTCTATATATCTGTTGTCATACATGCTTTGCATTGATGTGCACACTGAACTAAAATGGGTGGTACTCTCATTCATCTACTTTTAATTCAGTGTACATAATTTGGAATTCTTCAAAACACGTTTTGTACTGAACTTTTTAGTTTGTTCAGTCTTTTTTAGTTCTGGTTTTGTATCCTAAAAGTAGATAATGCACGCCATCATCCTGTGCTCATCTTCTTACCCTCCTATGGGCAAGAGCAAATCAACACTGGAGCATCCGAACTATATGTCTCTTTACACAGCCTACATGCTAAATTTTACCAAGTCTGATTAGCTTATGTTGGACTTTCTAACATGCTTACATGATTTTGATGGTCTACCTGTACAGCTGTACTATTGCCATCTCTCGTCGGAGGCCAGACCTAAAATCATCCTTCTTGGTTCAACAATAGATGATGTGCAATCAGATAAAGCAGGAAGGCAGTGTTTCTTAATAGAAAACAGAGTCTACTGGGTGAGGTAATATATTTTTTCTTTTTTTGAAATAAAAGGCAATACATTTTTCTTTCTCTTGCAGTCATGCTTTTCTTCTCATTATTTGTTTGGTGAATGCTACTGGACAAGTTAGTTAGATTTCAAATAGATCACCTGGTCATGATGGATCTGTAACACTATCCATCGGTTTGGTTGAGCAATATGCTGTACAACCTATTACATGTAACAGAAATTAGTGTAAGACCCAAATGATTGTGGCAATAATATGTTAGTCGCTTCATAGATGAATCTTGTCACATGGGAAGTATATACATCATATTCTGATTGAGAAACTATCAACTCGGATATCGATACGAAGAAAGTTAAATATGCTACTATGCAAATGACTCTGTTTAACTTTGCAAGGGCATGATAATTTGGCTTGGTCAGTTGAAAGCTGGATAATGGCGCAAACAAAAAGAAATATCATTACCATTTCTGGAATGGCAGTCATAGATCAGCAAGAACATAGAAAATTGTGACCATTGGCCCATTGCATGGTATGGTATTACACAACAATATTGTCTCTTATTTGGAGAGGGTTTACACTTCTTTTATAGTGTTTTAACAAGCATCGTCACTATCATTATTGGAATCAATGGCCATTCCACTCAATTGTCCAACATCCAGCATGCTATCGTAGAAACAATCATCTTCATCTTCACTGACACCTTCAAAATCATCCTCACTGTCATCCTCTATTGCATTAAGAACCTCTTGATTGTAGCTTGCAACATCAGATTCTTGTAACTGCGTATGCAAGATAGTAATCAATTTATATGATGTAAATTTTCTTTCAAAAATTTATATGATGCAAATGAGGGCAGCAACCAACAATTTGAGATATTACTTTGAAATTTTGAATATATCAGTGAGAAGCTATGTGCCTGTACCTGATGTTGGTGTTTTGGCATTTGAGCTTGCTGCCACTCAGCCCATTCCTGCAACTGAGGACAATTTGTGACAGTAGATTGTTGAACTTTCTGCGGAAGTGGCTTGAAAGGGAGATGCAGGTTTGGACAACCTTTTATGTTCAGAAGACTGAGGGATTCGAGGTTAGACAATCCTGCTACAGAAAACAGCTGTCTGCACCCAACAATAGCTAGTCCCTCTAGCATTGGCATGTTTTCAAGTTTGATAAGCTTGGCCGTTCTCAAGAAACAGACTTTTAATGTCCTGAGGAGTGGAAAATGCAGATAACTTAAAGTTTCTTCATGAATGTTGCCTTTCAATACTAAGCTGGTGAGAGAAGGAGCAATCGGTAGTTTAATCAACTTCTCACAGTTTGTAATAACCAGCTTCTTCATATGAGATGGCAATTTCTGTGGAAGGACCATCAATTCATTGCTATCCTTGATTTTCAGCTCACGAAGAGAAAGGAAATCACTGTCAGCAATGTCATACCACTCCACCCATTTTGGCATGTCCTGAAACTCTAATAGCTCCAGAGCTGGGAACCGTTTTGTGGAGTCCTGGCCATAAAACTCTTGCCCAATTCACTCTACACCTTCCATATGGATGATTACAAGTTCATGGAGCTGAGGCAGTTGGCCAAGAGCTGGAAGAAACTTGCATTTTTGCTTCCATAGAGTCACCTTGGCTAAACGTGAGAAGGCAGGATCACCCATCCAGCTTGGATATTTGTAGCCACTATACTCGACTACCTCCAACTCCTCAAGGTTCCTTTGTGGTGTTAAGCTCTCGAATACCTCCTCTTCTAATTCTGGTGTTGATGTTGCATTATTCTGGTTAATATTGTGCTCACATTCAGCAGCGTAGAATCCAGCAGACCAATCCAATCGCAGAATTTGCAGGTGTCTTTTATTGATCAGGTTTGCTGTCTGAGCATCATTGATGTTGGTCACTCGGTTGAGCCCTGTAATGGAAAGTTCTCCATGGATATTCACCAAATGGTGTAGTTCAGCAATGTTGCAGTGCCAATTCCCTGTTCCAACACTATACCTTGTCAATGTTTTTAGCTTCTTCAGCTCCCCAATTCCTCTTGGCATGCATAGGGGAGACCAGAGATCTAAACTAAGGTGCTGAACGCTGACCAACTTTTGAATGCCTTGTGGAATCTCTCCAAGCATGTTAGTTCTTGCATCCAAAACCTTCAAGTTGTAAAGACCGCAGATAGATTCAGGTAGCTTGGCAATTCGTGTTTGGAAAATACTGAGGTATCTAAGCAACTTCAGTTCCCCTATTGACTCAGGCAATGATGTCAATGAACTACGGCTTAAATCCAAGGCTCTCAAATGCCGAAGACCTCTTAGATCTTCAGGAAGTGTAATGTTGATATGATGAGAGAACAACTTGGAGAAGCATCGTCTGTTGTTTTTGAAAAGAGAAGAATAGTACCTCTTGTTATCATCCATAGCATTTATAACTTGAAGTACCCTAATGCTTCCAGTAACTGGCAAGGTACGCAGGTCCAAATTAGTATGATCCGAAGAACTCACAGCAAAGGATAAGTACCTAACATTACGTGATGCATCATTTAAATACAGCATGTGTTGAGTGTCCAATTTCGGAATGTCTTCACCTGAGACAAATTTGGCCAGATCAAGGAAAAGGTCATGTATGGTAAAGCAATTGTGTCCTCCATCAATTTGTACTCGCTGAACCATAATTCTCTGCAACAGGTCGTCAAAGTATTGATTTCCAATATTCTCAAGGTGTCTATGGTTCTGCTTAAGGATGCCCAAAGATATCCAGAGATATACAACATTTTCCTTCATGAAAATGTGCCCCTTTGGGAACAGCGTGAACAAAATGAAGCACCGTTTCAGGTCAGTTGGCATTCGGACATAGCTCAATCTTAAGGCTGGTAACACAGTATCCTCCCCTGTTGGTAAGTCCCACAGTTCACTGTCCAATATATCACTCCATTTTTCCTCATTTTCCTCAAAGCGAAGCACGCTTCCAA
The DNA here is from genome assembly GCA_038502445.1 of Eremochloa ophiuroides. Lineage (NCBI taxonomy): Eukaryota > Viridiplantae > Streptophyta > Magnoliopsida > Poales > Poaceae > Eremochloa > Eremochloa ophiuroides. The sequence goes on from JAHLJS010000002.1 coordinate 27,119,624, forward strand.
TTGCTTTGATTGCCAAAGGCAGGCCTCCACATTTCTGAACAATTTTTTTGCCAATTTCTTCAAAGGCTTTTTCTATATTTTGATCTAGGTAACCAAAGGCCATCTGCTTAAATATCTGCCAAGATTCATCAAAAGGTAAGCAGCCCACATGATAGGGAGCCATTGTCTGAATAACTGATGACACATTCACATTGCGGGTAGTTACAAGTATTGCCCCTAATTGGGCTGTTGACATTGGTGATAGCAAGGCATCCCAAAGGTCCTTCCTTTCGCTCCACACATCATCAAGAACAAGTAAAAACGTTCTGCTAGTAACTTGATCCATTAGCATATACTCTAGCTGGTCCAGTTCTGTTATTTGACAAGGTTTCCTTGTAAATGACATGATAATTTTGCTCATAATGTTTTTAAGATCGAAATTCTCTGATACATGGATCCATCCCATTAGATCAAATTGCTTTGTTATCCTTGGATCATTATAAACTAGTTGGGCAAGTGTTGTCTTCCCTACTCCCCCCATTCCAATGATAGGAAGAATTGATGCAATTTTTTCTCCATGAGATCCATCCATTGAGAGCAACATCTTGACTATGTTATTCTTATCATCATCTCTTCCAATGACAGTGGGTTCGTCAACATGTGGGGTAGTTGGCATTGTCAGTAAGTCTTGCTCATCTTCTCTCAATGGTGCATCTGCCTCATCCAGATGGAGATTATTCCATGCCTTAGTGATCTCCTTGAATCTTTCTAGAATTTTTTTTACCCTAAGAGCCAATTCATCTGGTACTGGAACCACCACAGGGTCTGTTTTAGGTTCCTGGAGATGAAATACTTTATTAATCAAAATGGAAACTGATATTTATTGTTTGTAATCATAACTCTTTCAATATTTTAGTAATTTCAGTAGTAGTAAGTGCCATTAAAAGTTCACTGGCCTTAGGGCCTGTTTGGATACATGGGCTAATTGCTAGCTAGCTAAAACTTAGCTCTAGTGCATCCAAATGGGAGAGCCAATAGGTGGGCTAATTTCTTAGCCAAGTCTTCAACTAGTTGTTAGCCAACTAGCTAGCCAACCATCGCCAATTTGGGCTAATTTTTAGCCCCAACTAGTAACGCTATGTGTATCCAAACAGGCACTTAATCTCGTTTGTCTTGCTCACATCTCAATTAATTAGTTTCTATCCATGATTTTAATGTTTTGAGTTGAAGGTACCATAGCAAATTCTGCTATGTTTTTGTATGTGGTTAGACAATCATCTAAATCAAAGCATGAAAATAGAAGTGTCAGGGAAGCAGAACTGCAAGTACCTCTTTTTTCCCCCTTGCGCTTGCGTTTACGTGTACTTCTGTCTTCACCATGACTGTTTGGATCATCTATCATACGACGCAGCAGCTCAAACTTGTACTCGTCGATAGCATCCTGTGCATCATAGGCAAACTGCTGGAGCTCCCTCAAGCGAAGCCTTCCAGACTCATCTCTGATGTTATCCTCATCCATCGCCCCAAGTGTGCGCTGGACAGTTGCCATCGTCCTCTGCAGTGCCTGCACATCGCTGATTGCAGAAGTTTGTTGCTCATCAGATCGTGATGACCCAATCGGTGCAGAAACCAAGGAAGCAAGCTTGCTTGCTGTCCACTTGATAACTCCAGATGCAATCAGACCAGCCATCTCTCTTCTGCTCCTCTCTGCTAGCTGGAAGAATTGAGTTGGTCAAGCTATAAGATGGCTTCCAATCACAAATCACACTTAAAAGCTGGTATAACTCCGAAGTCGGAGTGTGTTGACTTTGCTCTATGATGTAGCAACGCTCTCAAGACAGCTTCTTGTTTCTGGTACCATCTCACATGGAGGGTTGTACTTCTTTTGACCACACTTTTGTCTGTTCTTTTAGTGGCCCAAAGCTGGTTTGGCAAACTGCACACTGAATGCCCATTTAAATTTTCAGAGAATCTATCGACTATTGTGTTACATATATTGTGGTGATATTTCAGCTACAGAGCACTGCTGAACCCATTTTTGCCTTGCACTGCACCTAGGTGGTCCCCACTTTATTTTGACATTACATCACTATTTTTTCTTTAACTAATGAATGTCTGACTCTAATATTAATCTTATAATAACATTTTTGCTCTGCACTGCACGTAGGCGATCCCCACTAATTTATGTTTGATGGCTGGATACAAGTTCTGGTCGTTCGTTCCTACTGTTTAAGCCACTGTACACTGGCTTGAGTTGTTTCTGAACCATTATTCAGGTAGGCCACATAGGAATTGTATCAATATATTCAATTTCATAATATTAAACCTTTATGTCTTTTACTATTAATTTTTGAGCTGATTGAAGCTACATTTAAGAGACTGCTATTTCTAAATGAATAACACAACAGTCTTTGTGGTTTAAAAGTTTATTGCACTTGAAATTCGTGTGCAAGATAATGTGACAAACTGGATCCCTATATGTTGGTTTAAATAGATGAATCAGATCAAGCAATTAAGGAAAATTTCAACAAACAAATATAGTAGAATTTTGGATACTGGAAACATTTCGGTAGACTTCATGAATAACTTTGGAAATAACAAGAACTTACTGTGTCCAGGTACCTCGAGAAAGGTGCATCAAATACAGTCAAAATATTTCAGCTGCTTGAATGGAAAAACAGCTCCCAAGGTTTGCAATCTCTGGATCTGTGGATGAACAGAACACTTGTACCACTAAACGTGCATTTGATTGGTGAACTCTTCCTGCTTCATCTAGTTATTGTTCCAAGCCACAATTTTCAATCCCAATAAGTCCAAGATCAACATGTACGAAGTTTATCTGTTTTTGTTGGTTTGTTCACCATTTTTTTTTTTTTTTGAAACGCTTGTTCACCATTTTAGTTTGCAGTTACCCAAATGCCAAAATCTGAAGCTTTGTTTTTTTCATTCTGATAGTGACAAACTTCTTGGGTAATTTCAAAGGATTATTTAAATATCTGTTTTTAATTAACTATAGCACTAGTTTTGCCAAGTTCTCAGTCTCTAGACTGATGCCTTCTCGAGGTTAATGGCAACTTTAGCCCATTGTCAAGGTGAGGAGTTGTAATACCTGATGTTGAGGGTGTGGGCTTCTTATGCTGAAGGATCTTTCATGTCGAGGGCTTCTTGAGCCCTACATCTAGGGTGAGGCCTTCTTGAGCTTAGCGACTTCTTAAGCACGAACTCAAGGGCTTTTTGAAAACAAAAAACTAGACCAACCTAGGAGGAACTATGTGGCTTTTTATTAAGAATAAAATATGCACCCAAGTTCGCCTCGATTAGGCATTGAACCTTGGGTGGTCTGGTGCACATCCTCACCCCTCGACGAACTGATCTAGCTCAGCTTCCTTCGAGGGCTTATTGAGTCTGAGGACCTTTTGAAATTCGAATGGCCTCTTGACATCAAGGACCTCTTGAGTATGAGCACGAGGACTAGGGGACTGTTTGGTTTGCTGTCTTAGCCAAGCCAAAATTTGGTCATGTCCATCAAATTTACCATCATTTGCAAGGGTTTAGATCACTGCTCAACACATGGGCATACAAGTCAGCACAGAAGTTTGATCAATGTTTGGCAAAGTGGGATTGGACCAAAGGATGCGGACATGTACAGTGGGGGGCTAGTCAAAGGTTGTTCCCACACATGGAAAAAGGCGAGCCCCAGGGAAACTTTTCTTTGAATAAAATAAGAAATTAATGAAAACAAATAAGCATTGATAAAAAATAAATACATAAGCAAGCTCAGACTAACAGCACAGCCTCAATGTTTGAAGTTACATTCTTCTTTGTAGGTAAGTTGAAATCTGTTTATGTCAGTTGGTCCATTGTTTAAATTTGGTGTTATCCCAGAAAGATAAAATTTAAGGCTTTGTGTTGTCACTTCGATGATGGCAAACTTCTTCTGGAATCTGAATACAGTATGTAATATGTTTCATTAATTTAGACATAATTCACTAGGAACCATCATTAAAACTGAGAACAAAGGGAATCAGACCAAACTAGAAAGATTAGAAGAGCTAACAGAGACAGAGCACCTAGAAGGACTGAAAGGTACAGCTATTTGTAATGGTTGGTAACCATACTATATAGAGCAGTTTCACTTGGAACAGACCAAGGACACAACCAAATGTCCCCAGTTTGTTGAGTGATAATGTGTTGTTTCTAACATGTGGACATCAGAGATGGTTGTCCTGAAAAGTATCAACACACAGGGTGCTAAATGACATAAGCAAATGTTTACAGCCATCTGCATTTTCTATAGTGATGCAGTAATTTCTATGTCGATTTAGTTTCTCTAATCCTGCTGGTCATCGTCGTCAATACTGAAACCTGATGCCAGGAAGTCTGATTCAGCATCATCATCATTCTCGGGTATATCTACTAAGAACTCTCCAACTTCATCATCTGTGTCATCCCACAGCATTTCAAGAGCTTCTCGGTCTTCATTGCTTTCATGGTTATAGTAGCTGCTAGCAGTGCAAATCAATCAATGTTTTGTTTCTTCTAAAAGTGAAAATTTTGAAAAAAAAAAATAAAATTGAACAAGTGAAAGGTCCTAAATGGCTAGAGGGGGGGTGAATAGCCTATAAAAATCTACAAACAACACTTCACAAGCCGATTAGTAACAATAGCAAGCTTTGCAAAGCACTAGCTCTAAACTACACTATGCAAGCCAACTAGACAAGTATACTACACTATGATCTCTAGTTCACACTCAAAGACTATGTTACTACTTTACACTACTCTTAAGTGAGCAACTAACTAACAAGCTACACAAGAGAGAAATACACAAATGTAAAGAGTAAAGGTGATTTCAATACCGCCGGTGAAGAGATGATATGAAGTCCAATATAACCAATCAATCACATATAAGGGAAATCCTCGGTAGAGAGATGACACAAGAATTTTTACCGAGGTTCACTTGCTTGCCGGCAAGCTAGTCCTCGTTGTAGCGATACACCCACTTGGAGGTTCACGCGCTAATAGGCATCACACGCCAAACCCTTCTCAAGGGTGCCGCACAACCAACACAAGATGGGGATCCACCAAGCTACGAGCAATCCACTAAAGATGCCTTTCGCGATCTCCCGCGGGGATAGGCTCAAGAACCCCTCACAACTTCACCGATCGGAGGCGGAGACAATCACCAACTCCCCTCAACGATCCTCGCAGCTCCAAGCCGTCTAGGAGTCGGCAAACTCCAAGAGTAACAAGAGAAACCGCTGCGAATCACCACTACCAAGTGCCTCTAGATGATCTCTATCAATGCAATGCACTTGATGCTCTCCAAACTCACCAATTGATGATCACAATCAAGTAGGATGAGTGAGAGTGGAGTGGGAAGGCTCACAAGTATGTTATGATGTTTAGGAGTGCCAAGAGATCCTCCCCAAACCGGCCAAGTGACTATTTATAAGCCACACACAAAAACTAGCCGTTTTCAATTCTCTGCGTACCGTCGGACTGTCCGACGGCCAGAGCGTCGGACTAATCCGCACGGTCCGACGCCTCGGATGAACGCCACGTGTCACTAGCCGTTTGAAGTCGAACGTTGGATCACAACGGCTATTTCCTCGCGCCAAAACAACCGTCGGACGGACGAACGTCGGACTAAATCAACCGGTCCGACGCCCTCAGTCGACCACCGTCGGACTCAGTCAGACGGAGCCGTCGGACTAACGAACGCGGCCGTCCGACGTTTCCAGAGAGCTCCCCGAGCCCTGAAAACCGTCGGACGATGGTCCGACGCTCATCGTCGGACTAACGCCGAGAGTCCGACGCTCTCAGAGCTTGCCACGTGTCATCTCTCGCACGATCTGCACCGTCGGACTCTTCGGCTAATGGTCCGACGCTCAGAGACTAAGCGTCCGACGCTCACAGCAGTGTTAGCCGTCGGACCGAAGACATTGGTCCGACGCTCTGAGACTCTACGGTCCGACGCTCTGTTTTCTCAGGATTTTCACTCAAACCTTTCACCCTTTGTTCCCATGTGCTAACACCAATTGTTCTACACCTTGTGCACGTGTGTTAGCCTTTTCAAAAGAGTTTTCCACGGGTCAAGTTAGTGTCACTAGCATCTATATGCATATGCAATGATCATGAACACCTAGTGGCACTTGATAACCGTATTTCATCAACGATTTCGCCCCTCTTAATAGTACGGCTATCTATCCTTAATGTGATCACTCCCTCTATGGAGTCTTGATCACCAAAACCAAAAGAGCTCCTATTGGTTATACCTTTGCCTTGAGCTCCCGGTTTATTATCAACTTCCTTCTCATCTCTTGATGGACCTTGTGAACACCTATGATGATGGACTTATACCATTTGCATGGATGCCGTCAATAGGGCTTTCTCCTTTGTTGATGGACTTACACCATTTTCATGGACGCCGTCATTGCCCTTCACTTGTGACCTCCACCGACCCGGTCCTTTGCTCCATCTTGCCATTTGCTAATCAACTCTCATGAAACACTTAGAGCAATCGTTAGCAAACTAGGTTTCATCAATTATCCAAAACCAAACATGGGCTTTCAACAAGCTAAGGTGTAATATACCTGATCATTGAGTTGCTCATTTTGGAACTCCAACCAGCCATGTAGCTGCGGACATTTCAAGACTGTAAGCCGCTCGAGCTGTTGGGGAAGAGGCTGGTTGAAAGGGAGATGCAGTTTTCGGCACGCTGTTATGTTTAGCAGCTTGATAGATTGCAAGTTGCTAAGGCCCACTAGTTCCTGCAGCTTGTGTCATGTACGAACCGCAAGAAGCTCTAGCAGTGGCAGTTTCTGGCTAAGAACAACTTACTCTATATTGTGAGAAAGAGACACTACCTTCAATGGCAAGTCCAGGACAGAAAACAACTCTTTGTTAAGTTTTCCCTTTAAGACCAAACTAGAAAGGTTTGGAAGATGTGGCAGCCTGACTAACTTATCACAGTTCTTGATTGCTAATTTTGACAAGAATGCAGACAATGGACATGGAAGATACCTCAATTCAAAGCATTCCTTGATTCTGAGTTCGTGGAGACGAGAGAAATCCCCATCATCTATTCCAGACCATTCCACCCAAGTTGGCATTGTTCTCAAACTCTAGATCCTTCAATGAAGGGAAGCCTTTTGTATCACCTTGACCACAGAATTCCTTTGAAATGTGCTGAACACCTCTCATCCATTGCACAGAAAGCTGAAGGTGCTGAGGCAATTTACCCAGTGAACGAAGGAATTCAGAACTTCGCTCATAGAGAGTTATTCGAGTCAGTTGGGTGAAGCTAGAAAGCCCTAACCATCCCGGATATCTGTAGCCACCATAGTTGGCTACCTCCAACTCCTTCAGATGAAGGCTCTCAAAAATTGTCTCCTCAGACTTGGGTGTACGTACAAGATCATGCTGAACTCCGGAATGATGTCTGCATCTACTAGGCCATGATCCATCGGCCTAATCTAGTGTTAACTTTAGCAGGTGCTGTTTACTGACCAGATTGGCAGTTTGGGCATCATGAACACTGCTTAATCTCCTTGATCCAGTAATAGACAGCTCTGGACATATGTTGACAAGGCCATGTAGCTCTGCAATGTTGCAATGCCAGCTCCCACTTCCAATGCTGAACCTTGACAAGGACTGCAATTTCTTCAGTTCTCCAACCCCTCTTGGCATGCAGAATGGGGACCATTTATCTAATTGGAGATGTCGGAGACTGACTAATTTCTTGATTCCTTGGGGAATCTCGGTTAGGCTGTAGGTTCTTGCATCCAAGACCTTAAGATTGTGCAGATTTTCAATAGAATCAGGAATACTTGTAACTTGTGTCTTGAATAGAGAAAGGTATCTTAAAAGTTTCAAGTCTCCAATTGAATCTGGCAAGGTTTTCAGTCCAGTGTGACTGAAATTTAAAACTTGCAGTTGCTGGAAACTTTGCCATAGTGGGTCAGGAATTATCGCATTGATATTAAAGGAGAACAACTTGGAATAGCAATTTGAATTGTCTGTTGAGTTGACAACTTGAAGTACTCTCAGGCCTTCTGGAATCTTAGCAGATTGCAACATTACATTTATATCAGAAGAACTAACAACTAAAGATAAATACCGATAACCTTGATCTACTTCGTGGAAGTGCTGGGTGTTTATTCTCAGGAAATCTTCACACGCAACAAACTGTAGCAGGTCATGGACAAGATCATGCATCATGAAGCAATCCAACTCATCATCTTGGTCTTCTGTATCATAGGTCTTTGCATCAGGTCATCAAAGTATAAGCTGCCAATATTTCCAAGACGTCTGCAACCACCTTGTTTGAGGGTATCCAGTGAGGAAAATGGAAAGGTGCTTTGGCATTCGATCATAGCTCAACCTCAGAGCTGGCAGGACATGGTCTTCATTTCCTGGTAACTCCCACTATTCACTATTCAGTAGCTCCTTCCATCTCTCCACGATAGGCTCAAAGCGAAGAGCACTTGCAATTGCTTTTATTGCCAATGGCAACCCTCCACACTTTTCGACGATCTTCTTGCCAGTTTCTTCAAAGTCACCATGGATATCTTGAACATTGAGGCCAAAGGCCAGCTGCTTAAACAAGGTCCATGATTTGTAATCAGATAAGAAGTTTATATGGTAGGGAGGCATGGTTTGGAAAGCTCTTGAAACAGATTAGTTACGGGTGGTTAGTAGGATCATTCCCAGTTGAGCACTTAGCATAGGAGACGGTAAAGCTTTCCAAAGGTCCCTGTCCTGATTCCACACATCATCAAGAACAAGCAAGAATTTCATGCCCTCAACTTGCTCCATCAGTGCATCTTGGAGATCATCCATTTCCATTGCCTCACATTGTCTTCTTGAAAATGACATGAGGATCTTACTTGCCAAGTTCTTGACACTAAATTCAGGAGATACATGTACCCAGCCCTTGATGTCGAAGTATTTAGAGATCCTTCGATCATTGTACACTAGTTGAGCTAGTGTTGTCTTGCCTACTCCTCCCATACCAATAAGAGGGAGGACGGAAAACGTCCCAGCATCAGCATTGACACCTGCTGTTAACATTTTGATGACGCTTTCCTTGTCTTCTTCTCTGCCAACAATGTTTAGTTCATCTGCATGAGGGTTGGTAGGCAGAGGTAACAATTCATTGTCATCTTCCAGCATGGGTGCATCACTCTCATCCATATGGAGGTCATTCCATGCCCTTGTTATTTCATTAAACCTCTCTAGAATCTTTTTAACCCTTGTTGCTAACTGATCAGGAACAGGAACTGGAATAGGGTCTGCTTCTGGTTCCTGCAAGTAAGTTCTAACAATATGATTATTCATTTATAGTTCATTTGCAATTAACATATTTTGTGGATGGGAACAGTACACATAAGAAAACCCATTGACTAATTCTTCTCATCTGCCTAACCATCTCAATTAGACTTGTGTTGTCTAGAACATATCCAGCTTGCATAGCATGGAAGAAAGTATATATGCCATGCACATAACTTTTTGGCACCGGAAATATCACAGAGCATGGTACTAATCTAACGAACTTCTGTTCTCTTGTATAGGTGTTAAATAGACCAGTGGCCCACCCTACTAATCACAAGTAGCAGATCAACCAAAGAGAAACACATGCACACGTGAGATGGAAGAAGCAGTACCTTCTTTTCTCCCTTGCGTTTGCGACTACTTCTGTTGCTTCCATCACCTTGCCTGTCTTGATCTTCCATCCTTCGCCGCAGCAGCTCATATTTGTACTGGTCAACAGCATCCTGGGCATCATAGACAAACTGCTGCAGCTCGCTTAGGCGCAGCCTCTCTGCTTCACTTCTGATGCTGCTCTCAGCTGATTCATCGAGTGTCCGCTGGATCATTATCATTGTTCTTCGCAGCTCCCGGATGTCCTCAGGAGCAGATTGCCCTTCATCGGAGTCGGAGGTTGATGTCCAAACTGGTGCAGAAACTAGAGAAGAAAGCTTGCTTGCAGTCCGCTTAACGATTCCAGATGCAATTAGCCCAGCCATGTGCTTGGGGCCTTGCACCTGTGTGCTCAGACTCTAAGAACTTGATGATCAGATCTGTGATGGGTTTCTGTTTCGAGCCAGCAGCTTCTGTAGCACTAAAGTGGCAATTGCTTGGTGAACTCTTCCTGCGCAGATATGTATTGTGCTGAGGCTTTCTAGCTGTTACTACCATGTCAAATTTATTCAAAAATCCGGAAGTCGCAGGGTCCAATGCGCAGAGAGCCCGATGTGCCGCACGGCCCACATGTGGTTCCCTCTTCTTTCGTAGCCCAGCGGTAGGAGCAGCGTCACGGGCCGAGCCAGGCCACTGGCTCACGCACGCTAGCTACAGAACCTATTGGACAGGCAAATATTACGCATGCTGTAAAACAAAGAGAGAAAAATATTACGCATGCTAAGCTGACATCTCCTCAAGATCTGGACTGGATAGTCGGCCCATGATGAATTTGTAGTGCCGTTCTCACCTTCTTCATGGCCACAGGTGGTGTTGCAGTGCTACCATAAAGCGCGCGCGAGTAAAAGGAAAGTGTTTTTTTATTTTTTGAATCACAATACATAGTCATTTATACATTTATACACATTCACACTATGAACGCATGTACATATACCCTACTACTATGAAAACATTTGAAAGACTGAGATGGAACTGGCAGATTTTAAGATTAATGAAGTCACCATAGATCTCTTATAGCCCTATAAACAGGTGGAGATCCAATCCAATCCCAAATAATTATCACCCGCCCAAAACAAGCCAAACTCTTCTAGTTCCCCCCGAACCAAACCAATCTGATGCACCCGTTTCCTAAACCAATTTGCTACTCATGGGTTCTCAATCAAAGTAGTAAAATCCCGTTGAACTCTTCCACCCCTCGCGTGATATCTGCCCACGGTGGGAGTATGATCCTCTCTTCCCCTTGTTCCCTTCCTCTTCCTCCTCCTCCTCCTCCCACTCCCACTACAATTAGCAGGCAACGGTCCTGCAATGAGGCAGCGGGACAGAGCACCACCGCCTGTTGTTGTGGTGCATGGCGTCGTTCTACGCCCGACAGCAGGGATGGTGGATAGGTGGCTAACGCGATTGTTCGTGCATGTGATGGTGGATCGCAACTTCTGGCCGCTCCACCTCGTGCTGAGCGCCGCCTACGTCCACGAGGGACGCCGCGCGTAGCCTGGGGCATTGTGGGAGAAGGTCACATGGCGGAAGTCTTCAAGGTACGTCCTTGTCGTCTTGGTTGTCACTGAGCTCCTAGACAGCGACACAAGCCTCCCTGAGCCACTGGCGAGTCTGGCTACATAGCTACCACCATCTCTCCTCCTCCTCGCCGGCACTAAACCATAGTGTCGCATGGCGCAAGATCTTGCCTGACCCGATCTTCACCACGCAACAGAGCCAGCTTTCGCTCTTGCTCTCCATGCGCAACGCACTGCCGCCTTGCAACACCATGGAGCCAGATAGAGGAAGCGTAGCTCAAAACCAAGGGTTGAAGCAATCAGAAAACCGAACCACTCCAGCCCATACGCGAATGCAATCCAAACCAAAACATAAAGTATCTTAACCCATTGAAACCAAACCAAGGTGAAACCAAGATAAAGCTCAAAAATGTTTTCCAAACCATTAGCAGGGCTACGTCGTCTATCATTGAAAAAATAATGTCATTAAATTTTAGAATAAATCTAGAAAAAAATGTGAGCACCCGTGTTAACTCGGGAACTCTAGCAATAGAAAAAGAACCCAACCAGCTTACTAATGCCGCCAAATCTTGGAAAAAAATAGAAAAAAAATTTAAGTATCCACGTCAAGTTGAGGACTTGAATCGAGTGAGAAAGCTCTACCACAAGAAATATATATACATACGAGTTAAATGAAACTGTTTCTATCTTTCTATCATGTGCAACCACGTTCTTAGTGTTACCCTTATTACCATCGGAGCACATTTAATCTTAATCCTACAGATTCCACTAGAATTATACTTGCTCGCTCCTTGAAAGAGAAGGTATTATAAAAATGCTGGGACATATATATTATATAGGAAATTATTTCTTTGGCTCTGAAAAAAGTTCGACTTAGTTTCTTGGCCCTGTTTTCATCGAACTTTGTTATTTGGTCTTAAAACGAAATTCGCTTATTTTCTTGGCCCTTCTGGCCAGACCAAAATACTTCAAAAAATTATAACTCTTCAATACGACATCGGATGAAGATGATTTTTATATGAAAATTGTAGAACTCGACGAGTTCTACAACTTTATAGTTTTAAGTTTTTTCATTTGAGGAAGTTCAGATGCTCAAAAAAATTAAAATAATATCTGAACTTCTTCAAATGAAAAAACTTAAAACTATAAAGTTGTAGATCTCGTCGAGATCTACAATTTTCATATAAAAATCATCCTCATCCGATGTCGTATTGAAGAGTTATGATTTTTTGAAGTATTTTGGTCTGGCCAGAAGGGTCAAGAAACTAAGCGAATTTCGTTTTAGGGCCAAATAACAAAGTTCGATGAAAATATGATCTAAAAACTAAATCGAACATTTTTCAGGGCCAAGAAAATAATTTCCTCTATATTATATAGTAAACTAAATAACGTAGGTAATAACCTTTTCTTAATCATGAGGATGAGCATATCTTGAGGTTGTGATATAGACATTGATAATACGTATGCATTATATATGATTGCAGAGATCCCTTAAAATCGTACCCGCAATTTTTTTTGTTCGGCCATTATTGAACACAAATTCACAATTCACCTCACGTGGAACGGGCCTGCATACGCGTAACAAGGCCGTTTTGCGCGTAGCGAGGTCGTTTGGAACAACGAGACTACACCCCTCCACGGGTAACGTGAAGCAAGGGTTGATTCTGTAACACCCGCGTCCAAAAATTGCTTATATGGCCCACTTCTCATGTGGAATGGGCCTGCATACGCGTGGCACTTCGTTTACACTTTCGTCCTCGCTTCGTGTAAAAGGGTTAACCCGGAGGTGCTACGTTTAGAACAACGACACTTACAAGTTGGCCCTCACCCTCCTAAATTACTAAGGTGGTACTAAACCTACCAACATAATTTCACATGTGCCACTTCGGCCACATGGGTCAACTTCACAATTACTAATGGGCTGGGCTGGGATGTTACGTACAACTCCTGTCAGTAACAAATACTTCTTATCAAACCTCTTATTTAGTTCAAGGTGGAACCCACAAAAAATTAAGTCTATTCGTGGGTTCGCAAACTAGCCCACCCGCATCTATACTCCATCCGTTTAAATTTACAAGATATTTTGATTTTTTTCTAAATATATTGTTTTTACTATATATCTAAACATATGCGTAGTAAACACTAAGTATATAGAAAAAGCCAAGACGTCTTATAACTTTAAATAGACGAGGAAGATTTAAATTCTTGAGCTGCATTGGTAAAATTAAAATGAGGCAATAGTTGGGCGGCAAAATAGACTTCTTATTTTTTAAAAGTCTAAATACACCTGCTAGGTGGTACATGGATTTCTAGACAAGAAAGTGATCTAGATAAGGACCTCGTGAGTGCAAAAAAAAAAAATACAAATACTTTTTCTTGCGCACTCTTACTCTTTCGGGCTTTCTGAACCTATGGATGTCACATTGGATATCACATAGGATATCACATAGGGTGTTTAGATACTGATAAAAAACAAATTACAGATTCCGTCAGTAAACTTCAAGACAAATTATTAAGTCTAATTAATCTGTCATTAGCACATGCTTACTGTAGCACCACATTATCAAATCATGGACGAATTATGCTTAAAAAAATTGTCTCGTAAAATAGTCATAATTTGTGTAATTAGTTATTTTTTAGTCTATATTTAATACTCTATGCATGTGTCCAAATGAGTGGATGTGATAGGATGTAAAGTTTTTAGGGAGATACTAAGGAAGGCCTTAGTTATGTTGATTGTTCATAATACATGGAGGGCAGCTTTTGGTGAACGCCAATGTTTGTTCGTTTTATTTGTTTGTTAATTTACATAGATTACAACATGGTTGCGCACGAATTAGCAGCTCTCGGGCATGAATGTGTGGAGAGATCTGAAACTTCTAATAAACTCACTCCTGGAACATATAAGTATAATAATGTTGTTGAGGAACAATCAGCTCATGAGTAAGAACATGTTTGGATTCACTGTCTATAATACTCTCTTCGTCCTAAAATAGATGTCATTCTCACTTTTCAAGAAGTGAAAGTCTTTTAGCTTTTGACTATATATATATATATATATATATATATATATATATATATATATATATATATATATATATATATATATATATATATATATATATATATGAAAATATTAATATCTATAATATATAATTAGTATCACTAGATAGATCGTTGAATATACTTTTATAATAAATTTATTTAAAGGTATAAATATTACACGTATTTTCTACAAACTCAGTCAAAGTTAAGAAAGTTTGACCTACACGCATCCCATAGCGACATTTATTTTGGGATGGAGGGAGTAGTTACTTCGCTAGTAACCTGTAACCTTTTATCGATTTGTCTAAATAGTGAGATAGTTGCCATCCAGATATCCAGATAACAATTATTCAATCTATATGTTTAAATTCAAAAGAGATAATTATTATCGGATAGTCGCTGTTGTAATCAAACATGGTCTAATTTAAAAGTACTCCCTTCGCCTTAAAAAAGTGTCGCCGTTGATGTGTGCCATAAGTTTAACTCGATTTATATAAAATGTGTGCAACATTTATATCTCTAAATAAATTTATTAAAAAATTAGATTAAAAAGACTTTCTAGTGATACAAATTATGTACCATAAATATTAATAGTTTTTAATATATATTTCGTTAAAATTGTTTCTCGAGAAGTGAAAACGACTTTTTTTTTTTTAAGTAAGCATGGAGTGAGTACCTCACAGTCTCACATAGAGCCATAGAGGTGACTGTGAGTGTGACTACCCGAGCTATTGCTCCGGCTCGCCTACACGGCTACACCACAACCACACGGCTCAACCCCACACCTCAAACTTGCCTCTCCCAAGAATGCCAGATTATCCACTGCGGCCTCTTCCTCCTCCTGCTCCTCCTCCTTTCCCACCATGATTACCACCCATCTCTCCCCAGCCCTCAAGCACCGCTTCCCGTCCCCGCTCCACTCCACCTCCCACCACCACCACCACCACCACCACCTTCCCGTGCACCTCCCGCTCCCGCTCCCCCTCCCCCGCCGGCACTGCCACCTCGCTAAGCCCGCCGCCGCCTCGCCGGACCTCCTCGCGAGCGTCGAGTCCGTGGCCTCCGCGGCCTCCGTCCTAGCCGCCATCGTGCTGGTCCACGAGTCGGGCCACTTCCTCGCCGCGGCGTCGCGGGGCATCCACGTCTCCCAGTTCTCCATCGGCTTCGGCCCGGCGCTCGCCCGCTTCCGCCTCGGCCCCGTCGAGTACGCGCTCCGCGCCATCCCGCTCGGCGGCTACGTCGGCTTCCCCGACGACGACCCGGAGTCCGGCTTCGCGCCCGACGACCCGGACCTGCTCCGCAACCGCCCCGTCCCGGACCGCCTCCTCGTCGTCTCCGCCGGCGTCGCCGCCAACCTCGCCTTCGCCTTCCTCATCGTCTACGCGCAGGCGCTCACCGTCGGCGTCCCCGTCCAGTCGCACCTCCCCGGGGTGCTCGTGCCCGAGGTGCTCCCGGGCTCCGCCGCCGCGCGCGCGGGCCTCCTCCCCGGGGACATCATCCTCGCCGTCCCCGGGGCCGCGCCGGACCCGTCCGTGCCCGTCCTCGTCGACCTCATCAAGGCCAGCCCCAGCAAGAAGGTGCCCCTCACCGTCTCGAGAACCGCCCCCGGGACGGTGGACAGGCGGTCCGTTGAGCTCGCCGTCGTGCCAGACACCAGCGCCGATGGCACGGGGCGCATCGGCGTGCAGCTCTCTCCCAACCTCCGGGTCACGCGTGTGCGCCCCGAGAACCTGGCCGACGCCACCGTCCTTGCCGTGCGCGAGTTCACGCTCTTGACCGGCACGGTGTTCGACGGGCTCAGGCAGACGTTGCTCAATTTCTCTCAGTCCGCCGAGAAGGTGTCTGGCCCTGTTGCTATCATCGCAGTGGGAGCGGAAGTGGCCAGGTCCAGCGCGGATGGCCTGTTTCAGTTTGCGGCAGTGATTAACCTCAACCTTGCAGCCATAAACTTGTTACCCTTGCCAGCATTGGACGGCGGCACGTTGGCATTGATCCTTCTTGAGGCAGCCCGTGGTGGCCGCAAGATCCCCCGAGAAGTTGAACAGGGTATTATGTCATCAGGGATACTGGTGGTGCTCATGGTTGGCATGTTCCTCATTGTGCGTGACACGCTCAACCTTGATTTCATCAAGGAGATGTTGTGATCAATACTTCGGATGAAAAGAAAATTGATTGCAGTTGTAGTAAAATTGCCAGTATCAGAACTTGGTTGGCTTGGAAAAGGTTAGTTGTTGTGATTCTTTTTGCCCTTTGATGGGACTGCTCTAGCACTCTAGCTTGCTATACTGATCATATCGTAGGTCCTTGTATTGCTATTTTTGGAATGAAGTTTGTGATTTTACTTTACAGAATTACAGTTAATCATGACTGAGGTAACGAAAAAAAACCCCCTGAGTTGTTCAAATGTAAATTAATAATTCCAATGCATAGATAGTTGCTTAACCTTGTGCTTTGGAATCAAATCAAGCTTATAACATCACTACTGCACCGTCCAAAAGAAAAAAACATCACTACAGGGTTTTCTATCTCCTATCTGATATTACTGCTTGTGCTTTGGAATCAAATCAAGCTATAACATCACTACTGCACTGCGCATTCCTTCCAAAAGAAAAAAAAATAAAGGCAAAATTTGCTGAGGGACATCACAAAAACGCATCTTTTGCTGCAACACACCGCCAACCCGAGCATTTGCTCAAACATACTCTAATTTCACGTTTGTTTGCCACTGGACACCGCCGCGTTTAAAATACTCATTTGCACAGATCCGGAGAGAGAATGTTTCAAAAATGACCACCGATGCCCCTGGACGCACTTGTTCGAGCCGGACCAGGACCCGTTCGCACGAGCCGGACCAGGATCGAACCGAGACTGAGCCACACACTTATCCAGTTCCCGACTCCCTCTCCCGCATCACCGCCGCCACTCTCATCGGCGCCACCCTCTTCACCGGCACCCCCGCTGCCCTTGCCACCCTCGTCGGCTCCAGCCTCGCCGCCGCAACCCCTGCCTCTGCCCCCATCTCTTCCCCACAGTAGCTGTGCTGTTTCATGGATGCGTGAAGATGGCCTCCCCGAAACCGAAGCGGCTCCGCCCCAGCATCGATTCGCCGTCGAAGGGATTGAATCTGTCATGGGTTCCTGACGGGTATGCACTTTTCTCCTCTTCCACATTCTGGTTTGGTTTTGGTTAGGTTTTGGTGTTGCAATGAACTAGGGGCGATTTATGCATCAGAAATTAGGGTTGCCTGTTCTTGATCTGTTGTTCTTGTCCATTTTTAGGATGGACAGTAGTTCTGCATTACGGATAGTTGTTCGTGTCCCAGCTTACTATGAGGCTTGCGATGATGGTAGAAATGTGGATCACAGTGCAACAGATTTCCAGCTTATTCGGGACAGGGACACTCTGAATCTGAGTGATTTAATTGGGGATGTTAAAGCTAAACTATTTATTGGAAAGAATCAGGGCTTCAATTTGTGTTATTTCGACAAGCACACCCAAGGCTATGCCAATCTAACCTCTGATGCATCCTTGATGAATGCTACTGAGAACTACTGGGACCTAAGGAGGCTACCTTTGTTTGTCAATTTTTATGACTCGGTTCCTATGGCATATAGTCAGAGTTTGTCATTGGATAATGAGACAGGTACATCTACTGATCCTCCACTGCTGCCCCTTTTGCTTGGTGCTGATGGTGGAAACAACAGTGAATGTGTTGATACTCAGTTGCCTGGTGGAGGTTCCATGGATGTTGACTCTCTCAGTGTGGATTTTGAATCAAAGTCTGAATCAGATTCTGAATCAGAGTCTGATTCAGCTAACTCTGATAAGTCAGCAGATAAATCCATACCTGCCCAAGTAAGGGAAGGAAAAGCCAGGAAAAAGGCTGCTGCTGATGATTTGCCATGGGAAGAAGATGAAGAGGAGTATGTTGGAGTCAATGATGGGAGTCGATATATGACAGACCAACAAGATGATCAAGCTACAGAACCTTCTGACTCTGACTCTTATGCTAATGATGATTTGTTTGTTGATGATGAAGCTGGTTGTGAGGTTTCTGAGCATGTAACTAACTTAGAGAACCCAACTATAGCCTGTGGTGTCACATTTGAGGATGGGGACACCTTTAAAAGGGCTATTAGGCATTATGCTGTGCTTAATGAGTTTGAAATTGCAGCTCCTTACAGTGAATCCAAAAGGTACAGAGGTCAGTGCAAAGGGAAGTCTAGCAAGAAGAAGAAGTGCATTTGTGGCCAGCTTGCAGGGCTTATAACCAGAAGCACTTTGACCACCATTATGCCCAAATTATGCTGTCATGAACAAGTCAGTCATGCTATCATGAACAATTTTGTTTGAACAAATGTCAGATTGATCATGGAATTCAAAGTAGGTTCACAAGCCAGGTGGTCAGGTGGATACATGAAGATTGCCATACATGAAAGGTTACATGGAACGATGCTGTGATGCATCACTTAGCCAACAGCACAAACAAAACTAAAACTAAAATGAAAACCTTTACAACACCAACTACAAGCAGCCGTTCTCCAATCTTGTCCATCTTGGTTACCAGTTTGTCATTGCTATCAACTACTAACTTCAGCTGTCCCTCCAAATCTTTGAGATGAATCACTGCACTTTCCAGCAGGTCGTGGCAGGCATCAAAACTTTGGTAGGCCTTCACCATGTCCTTGCCATCCTTCTGCACCTCCAGCGCCATGCCACCACGAGCTCCACCCTGACTGCAAGCGTGAGGAAGAACACCTCTGGAGACCAGGTACTCGACATAGTGCTCTTCAAAGTAATATGTTCCACACGCAAAGTCGGTCTGCAAAAACAGAGATGAACATCACCAAAAAAAAACAGATCTTCTCAAAACCTTAGTACAAATCGACCACAACTTACATGCTCCAATAGTGGACACTTGTAGAACCTCTTCCCCCTGCTGCCGGGCTTCTGGGAAATGCGCCCAATGAAAACGGTGCCGCACTTGTGGCAAGGAACCAATGGCAGGAAGCCTGCTTGGTCTCGGTAGGGATCCAGCGAGAGAGAGGCTGAGCGCGGTGCTCCGAATAGCGTGGAATGCGAGCTCGAAGCCATGGCAGTGAAGGATCTAGGGTTCGTGCAGATGGGGAAGGAGGACGGGGAGAGAGAAACGGGAAGATGAGAATGGGATGAGAAAGAGGAAGAAGACGACCGGGTCGTCTTTAGCTGGTCCGACCCGACCACGAACGGGAGTCAGGGCCGCAGGGGCAAAATTGTCACGCAACTGTGGATTCCCTCTCCGGATCTGCGCAAATGAGTATTTTAAACGCGGCGGTGTCCAGTGGCAAACAAACATGAAATTAGAGTGTGTTTGAGCAAATGCTCGGGTTGGCGGTGTGTTGCAGCAAAAGATGCGTTTTTGTGATGTCCCTCAGCAAATTTTGCCAAAAATAAAACATCACTACCGGGTTTTCTATCTCCTATCTGATATTGCTGACATTTTAGAAGCCTGTGAATCTGGTCATTATATTTCAATTTGGCTAGACATCTGTTTATTAGAATTCTAAATTTGGGCGGAACTTATATACTAGAATTTCCTATACTGCTCATCCTTGTATAGTTGTATTGTTGTTTTCCAAATGAATCTTTTCAAGTTTCTGTAGTGTACTTCAAGGCAAAAGAAATGATGAGATGTTTATATGTAAATTCTAGTCGCAACTTGCAAGGTGCACATCCCGGTACATGAGTACAAGCTTCTATGAAATTCAAATATAAACATACAGAAGAGATAAAAGCCTATGCTTTTTCCATTCGATGGATTTGAGTTGCTTTCACTGTATAGACCATGGTGGAGGACAGCTTAATACTTGCATAAAACTGGATCAAGAAAGACGAAACAGAAAACCAAGAAGTAGAAGAAAAACTCTTAATGTCTCATTTTGTATCCTTGTCAACAAATACGCAATAGTCTGGGTTTTATGTTATCTATTCTGCTTTATTTATCTAAGAACTTTTCTTTCCTTTTTTGTCTCTTGAACTTTTCTGTAAGCTGGTTCTTTTTTTTTTAATTGAATGCACAGTAGGGGGAATTCCTCCTGTTTCCACAAAAAAGGACCTTGGAAGTAGTTTTTTTTTTTCAAAGCTTTGTATCAACTTGATGTAGTGCTATTGCTCTTGAGAAAGTACTAAGAACTTTCTTTATCAGAAAAAAAAAGAGAAAGAACCTGTCCATCATGTTGACATAATAAGTCTGATGACTTTTGAACCAACTAAAGTTCAGATTTGGAACTAGCTTCTACTCTACTACTAAAGTAGTAACAGGAAAAATATAACAAATGTGTACAGCAGGATTTTGCACTCGTGAGAGCAGGATGGGCTAAATGCATATAGGAAAAACTTAAGATCCAGGATCAGTTTGCTATAACAAGATAACTTTGTGGCCTGGAACTTCTGTCCTACTAATCGAGCATACGTATGTTTTACTATGCCAACAATTGCAATCAGCTGTATCTGGACTGCTGTACTGCAATGTATGCTCTAGAATTAGCAGACATCCCATGGCCTACGAGATACAGCTGGTGTCATCGTCATTTTTAACAACCAAACATGGTTTCAAGAGTCATCGTTCATGGTCATCGTCATGTCGTCATATGGGCTGTTTGGATTGAAGGAATTACAAAGCAATTTTAAAGGATTGTGTTCCTGTCGAAAGTTTTTGAAGATTGCTGTTTGGATTGAAGAAAGAAAAGGATTCCTATGCTGTACAAAACGCAGGTGAAACAAAAAAAACATCCAGTCAACTCAAGGCAAATCTTATCCCTTGGTTGGTTGCTTGCTCGTCACAGCAAACTAATTGTAATTCTCCAATATTTCAATGTCTAAAATTTTTAGATGATTTTAGACAACACTCTTATATCACTAAACAGTATAAAACTTTTATTATTTATCTTTGTGTCATGACATATTAAATTATTGTCTTTGTCTTTCTATAGAAATAATTAGTTGTATTTGTGCCAACATAAATCGAATTTTGTCAGGTTTATAGTTTGTCTAATGAGTTTTTTAATTACCGGTATGTAAAATTACAGATTGTGTCTAAAAAATTGCAACGAACTAAATCTGTAATATATATATAACTGTTGTCTCAAAGAAAACTAAAATTCAGTCGCCTAAATTTTAGCAAATTCCAATTAAATAAGAGAGAGAACGGTCAGGCAAAGGTAGATTAATTAAAAAGTACTATGTCAAATGATTAATGAAAAACACCTAAATTACATGAATTTAATATCTTTATTTGTTTATTAAAATTTGACATTGTAATGACAACAGAAGATGTATTAATATCTTTTATGTTTTCGTGTTATATTTTCAGTGAGCTCTGATGATACCCTACAGTGTCCGTGGTAGCCTTGTCCTTCTCCTCGCCCTTACTTCCGCCATTGCTGCCATGGCCATGCTCACTGGTGACCGCAATGCCTTCGTCCCAACCTGGCCCAACCGCCGCCACCACTGCCACCGGCAAGGCCACCAGCCACACCATCCAAACCATCTGGCTTCCCTGCCTCCCTTGACCCTATTCTTTCTAAGCCTGCAGAAGATGGAGATGAGGGAGAGAGAGCTCGGGTGGGGCACGGAGGCGGGTGCGTCACGATGGGGGAAGTGCTAGAGTGGGAGAGGGAGAGGGCAGCACTACAGTTTAGACTGAAGATCTGCTTTGAACATTGGTACGAGAAGATTTTCCATCCTCTAAGACCTTTCATCGAGGTCCACATAGAGGATAAAAAGCCAAGTACCAAACAATCCAGACGGAGAATATTAGCTTCTTTCGCTTGTTGAGATTTTAATTTTTTTAGTTATAATTTTCTTATAATCAATTAGCATCAGCTGAAATTAATGTTTCTTTTCATATAAACGAACAGGTATACTGCCGGAACAAGCATAATCCAGGAACTCACGACCAGCAGCGCGGCGTGTGGGTAATAATGCTCCATCGTAGATGGCTGACGACCTACTGTAATCTTTTTCTTGGGTTCCTGAGTTTGTCCACGTACAATTACTCGTGTAGTGCATGCACCTCGATGGCACCAAGAGCTAGCTATCTTCAGGAAGAACGGCGAGCCGGAGCCGGAGCTGGAGCCGGAGCCAGCCAACCCGGACTGCGACGTGAGACCATTCATGACCTACGTTCACCGCATTAATTCCACTACCACTGCAGAGAAATACGAGTCGCAATTCGCAAAGCCGGTGGCTGCCGCAGTACGAGCCAAAGGCCCAAAGCCAAGGGCTACTACTACTACTACTACTACTTGCTAGGTGTAGTGGGGTACTAGCAGAACAGAACACAGCAGAATACTGGCCACCCAATCGCCCCACCGGGGCTCGGATCGGATATCATCCAGTTTGGCCCCGCCGCCACGGCACGGCAGATGTCACCGCGCGTGCCACTGCCGCCGCCGCACGTCTGGGCTGGCTCGATCGGCAGTGCGCTACTGACGCACGTCACGTTGTCATACGTCCTGAACGTGTCGCTCGGGCAGCGAGGTCGTCGACGTACTCCAGGCGCGACATCGCTCTGCTCTGCCGCCCACGCACGCGCGCATGTCTGGCTAACGTATCTGACGGGAGCCGGCAACATCTGTTCTGTCATTTTTGTTTGTTTGTTTGTTTCACGCGGATCCCATATCCAGTACGTACAGACGTTGCTATTAGTAGTGCTGAACTACCGGTTAAACTTCTTTTGTATAATGACGACCTCTATTCCAGCGAAATGAAAGTCTCAATTAACAATTACTAACATACCAGTCGTCAATTAATAAACTTTCAACACTGGTTCCCTCGAACAATCTCAAAATAAATCATAGCCCGCACATTTGCGCACCAGCTTTCCAAATTCCAATAAACCATGCATCCAAACACGTGCTCGGAGCGGGCAGGTTCTTATTCAGGTCGAATTTGAGCCCTTTTCTATCTTGTATTGTCATGTCAGTTTGCCATCTACACAAATTGAAGACGGATGAAAAATGGACAGTCTTCACATTTCTGTTTACTACATCAATTTTGTCATTAGAAACAGGACCGGGATTAGGTTGATCTCACATGGACATCGACCCAGACTTGCGAGTTCACTGAGGACAGAGTCGGGCCTGCCCATGTCGAGCACTCATGCGGCGTTGCCGATGCCTGATGGGCAATAGTGCAAGGAGACAGGGTATCGTAGGGTTGGGATGGATGGGCCTATGTCATGGGCTTAATAGAGTTACCTAGCTTTATTATTGGGCTTATCCTGAGTTTAGAAAATCTACGTGAAACTGAAACCTCGAGAAACCAGACGGGCGAAGGCTCTCTCGTTTTCGGCCCGCTCTTGTCGGCTTCTATCCCGCAACTACCCCTACCCCCATGTTGTTTAAGTTTAAGGAACCCCATAAATCCCCTTCTAAATTTTGTAGCCATGGATGAAGAGGAGCAAGGAGAAAGAAGAGAGAGTGAGGAACAAGGAGAAGATAAGCTCCCCCTAGAAGTCCCTGGCTCCGCCCCTGGTTTCTCTATATCAAACTCTAATAGGCAACTTTTGAAAATTAGCTAGGGTGGATCCAAATGGACCTAAATAATAGATCAGCTAATTCACTAGTACAGAGATAATTTATCTTGACGCTACAAGCTTTTTTACAGGCAGTTTCGCTTGACGGCCGTCAGTAGAAATCAAATAGAAGAAAACCGCCTATGAAAATCGATTTCTACAGGCAGTTCCTTAAGAAAACCGCCTGTAAAAATGACACATTTCTACTAGGGGTTCTGTTAAGGAACCATCAGTAGAAATAGATTTCTATTGGTGGTTTTCTTAAAGAGATGCCAATAAAATAATCTAAAATTATTTTTTTTAGTTTTTCAAATAACCTCGTATGAAAAAACTATCAAAATAAAAGTTATAGATCTTGAAAAGTTATAAAACTTTATAGTTAACAACTTTTTCAGTTGAAAGGATCTTGCCCACAAAAAATACGTTTGAATTTGTCAAATTTGAAATTTAAATTTTGTAAATGACCTCGAATGGAGAAACTATAAAAATAAAAGTTGTAGATCTTAAAAAGTTATGTAACTTTGTAATTAACAGCTTTTTCATTTGAGTTCTTTTCGGGCCTCAAAGAGTCAAATTTCATCGAATCATTATAATATGTGGAGAACCAAAGTCTCTTTTAGACACAAGTGACAAGAGAGGGTTACGTGAAAAATGACGCGATTTGCGACTTCGACGGAGACGGACGGGCGCTGGTTGATGGGCCTTCCTGGATTTAAATATTTTTCTGCTGTTTTTAAAACTTAATTTTTAGAAAAACATTACTACCAGCGGTTTTGTTAAGAAAACCGCCAGTACATACTTGATTTGTACAGGCGGTTCTATTAATAAGGAATCGTCAGTACAAATCGATTTATTGGCGATTCTCAACTAACCACCTATGAAAAAAATTATTTTCACTTGTCTCTCTCACTGGCGGACGTGAAAAACGCCAATGAAAATAAACCTACAACCACCACTGACAAAGTTTTGTGTACCAGTGATTATTAGCTGGCCACCCAACTAACATTTACCTCAATTTATTTCAACATCGCTAATAATAGCTAATAGACTGCAAAAGAACACCTTTGTTTGTCCACATACCCTGTCTATGAATCCTATTAACAATAAACAAAAAAATGGTATTATTAATAATAAACAAAAAAATGGTATTATAAACAAAACCGCCAATCATGCATTATCCTTGTAGCTAGTAGGTCAAAGATACCCATCCAATAGGTAGGATCAAAAGACCCAGGTAGTATCATAATACTCCCTCTATTCCTAAATATTTGTCGTTCGCACTTCACGAGAAATAACTTTGATTAATTTTGTATAAAAATATATTAATATTTGTGATACATAATTGATATCATTAGATAGATCTTTTAATCTAATTTTTTAACAAATTTATTTGGAGATACGAATGTTGTCCGCATTATTTATAAAATCTAGTTAAACTTATGGCAAAAAAAACGAAAACAACACATATAAAGGGATGGAGGGAGTAGTTAGCTAGCTGGCTTATATTGACTAGAAATGAACTGTTAGCCAGTCAACTATTATTTCCTAGTGAATCTAACAAGGCGCCTAAGGCTATCCGCACCGGTGAGAACGGCACCACGCACGCTATAGTGAGGGGACCCACTTGACAGTTCGCATATAGGTGAAAGGAGCCACCGCCTCGTGACCTCTATCCTCTGCTCGCTCCTTCCGCCTCCCACTGTTTCTCGCCGGCGGCGTGCCCCAGTGCGGCGGCGCAGCCCTAGCCCGGCCCGAGCGCGGCGGGATCTGGCTCGGCGGCGTGGGATTCGACTCCCCGTTGCCCCTCCTCGGTGGCTCGGCGGCGCTGGCCTTCTCCCTCGGCGGCGTGGCGGCGCAACCCTTCTCCCTCGGTGGCTCGGCGGCGTGGCGGCGCGGCCCTTCTCCCTCGGCGGCGGGCCCTTCTCCTTCCCCGGCGTTTCTCCCTCCCCCGACGCGGGCCCTCGATGGCTCCCCGGTGCTCCTCCGCGCGGCTCCTGGCGCTCCTCCTCCACACGACTCTCTCCCTCCCCGACGGCTTGGCGGCGCGGCCGTTCTCCCCCGACGGCTCCCCGGCGTGCCCTGCTGCGCGGTGGCAGCGGCGGCGCACGACGGTAGAGCCCACGATGACAGATAGCGGTCGCTACAGCTCACCTCCACACTTCCAGTTCTCCTGTAGCAAATGGGACGGTGGAGGTCGCGATAGCGTCGCGCGGTGCGGGATTTTCACCTCCAAATCTGGCGTAGCGGTCGTTTTACCACACAGCGGTGCGGATAGCCAAGAAGGGACACAAAAGTCAAAAGATCGAAGCACTTTATTTTTAACTTCTCACTGTCCCTTCTCTGACCCCTTAACTCATGTGGTCATGGGATTACTAGCGGCGTGTCATAGGCTTGCCCCTACACTGTTCATCCATGCAGGGCGTCAAAACCGCCTCATGAGCTTGAATCAGGGACCTCATATGCACGTGAAATTGCATCTAGGCCCTAAGTGAGTTTTGGTTGACTGAATAGCAATACGACGAAGAGACTAACAATGTATTTCACGAGAGTTGTAGGCATTTAGTCCCAGGTACTATTAATGTGTGACTAGCTAGGCTCATATTGTGAAGCAAATGACATAATTGTTAAATGAGTCTAAGTTTTAGTGATGAAATGCATGAACGACAGACATGCGAGCCATATAGCAAAAGTGACATGGTTTCATGGCTATCCGTTGGTCTAGGGCGCAAACGAAGATGTGCCCCATCCTTCTTTCCACTCTCGGAGGGAAAAAGAAAACGTTAGAAGCTTCTTTAATTTACCCAAAGGTAAGGAAGGTAGGGAAGGGCAAAGCAAGATTATGCCGGGGATAGAGGAGCAAGGGAGTCACAACAAGAGGAACCCACTCAGGGGAGAGCAACTTATGGCACAAAGCAAGGAGCAAAGAGTGGGCAACACGTAGTTTGCATGGATATGCACGAACCCTGTTCATGCAATCCAACTGCTCCGTGTTCCCCGAGCCATCTGCGCATCATGGGAGGCTGGAGACAGTGAAACACCTTTGGCATGGTTGGCGTCGATTTCACGACGGATTTGTGACCACCCCCCGCGATTTGCGATGGGTTTTGTATGGTGCAATTGCTTCGATCTGCCAATTCTAGAATCGGTCCATCTGTTTTTGTAGTTAAACCGATTTTAATCTGCGCACAAGAAAATAGTGTGTTTTCGAACTGCAAAATCATATTAGACCCTGATTTATTTGGCTTTGCAGACCAGGGTTTTCAATTTTGGTTTTACAAATATTTTGACTACCATCGAAATTATGGAATATTGTGATTTCAGCAAAAAATTCACCAAAAAATTTTAGACTTGAACAAAATGTATGTTTTTTTCTAAATTTTTTCGATGTAAACAAAATATTAGTATGGGCTATGATTATACATGTATTAAGTAGAAGAATATGCAACATAAACAAAATTTGAGTCTACGGCGCTTAGATAGCACATGTATCTGTGTAATACGAAAGTTCGATTTTTTTTTTCAGCCGCCACCAAAATTTAGCTATGATTATACATGTATTAAGTAGAAGAATATGCAACATAAACAAAATTTGAGTCTACGGCGCTTAGATAGCACATGTATCTGTGTAATACGAAAGTTCGATTTTTTTTTTCAGCCGCCACCAAAATTTAGGAAATTTCAGCAAAATTTCGCTGAACTTTTGAACTACGTTACAGACAACCTGTAGTAGTATAAGACACATATTTATTAGGGACCATGTTTACGTGTACAAAGGGTAAGCACACATAATAATTGCATCAGAGTATCAGACCACAGCAAAATAAGCAAAAAACTTTCTTTGCACGGATGTGAAACGTCGTCCGAAGTTGATAAGGACCATGGTTAGTGCTCCCATTCTCCTATCAGGGTTCAGGACGAAGTTTGTTCCTACGCCTAAGGGTGGCCCACAAATTTGCTTGTGATTTTTTTTTAAGAGGATGTGATCCTAGGTTGATGTTTCAATTGCCTTTGCATTGGCTACTATTAGGTGGCAACTGAAAAGCCTGCCAGCTACTCGGTCTGCTCACAAATTAAATGTAAACTTGATGTCAAGTTTAGGACGCTGGTATTTCAGACGTTTTTCTATATACGTATATATCTCAAAATCGAATAATAGGGCATTCATCGGTTCAGATTGCCACAATTTCTAAAAGTTTCAGGGTGCACAAATGTTTACCCTCATATTTGGGCGAAGCCATTTTAAGTACTGTAGCTACTGTCTTGTGAGAGAAAAATAGTAGCGATAGATGGATGCTGTACCTCCCAGAAAATCCAGAGAACATCGAGGGCATCTATCTGTAAAATCTACTGCCATTGATTGATGATGCCAATTGAACCGGAAACTGGAAAGAAACATGCTTGAGACGCTGACGCAAATTCGGTTGGATTGCGCAGCTGAGAAGATTGACATTGAGTCGGCCAACAGAGTCATCAAGAACAGTGAACAGGAAACAGATTTGCCCATGTTTGGCATCTGACAGCAGCAAGAAATTAAAGGTTCAAAAAAAGGCATGCATTCTAGCTCTCTCCGGCCCCTTGATCAGTTCTCAGAATCATCGGATGGATGTCTTAATCGATGATTCGACATGGCTACGCCGATCCCTGCAGTTCTTGCAATCATAAGCGATCAGCAGATCCTGGACATGCTGCTCCACTGGCAGACGCCGTCGATGCCCCAGTCCTGGTCCGACGAGCCGGTGCCGCCAGCGACCTGAAGGTCCACGGCGAGGTCGACGGTGGACGGGTTCTGATCGTCGCTGCTGTGCTGCGAGGTCGAGCCGGAGTGGTTGGAGGCAGCTGCCGCCGGCGGCGCCGTCGTCTCCGGCGCGTGGAGCGCCGGCGCCGAGTGCACCAGGCCGAACAGAGTATCCATGTCGTCAACCCTGTGCTGCATCAAGCCGCTGCCGAACCTGTTCTCTGGGACTGAAACCAACAGCAGAGAAACGCATGGAGCCAAATGAGGAACAAGAACAAATTCTGAAAGCAAAATTTGCTTCATGAAAGTTCATATATATTCGCACGATGATAACACGCAACATCGTAAAAACTATAAATCAATAGCTTTTATAAATTATCAGTCCTGATTTGATTCTATTCTTTTCACTGATCATGAGAACCTCTCTACTTTTTTATATTAAAAAAAAGAATGAGAACCTCTCTAGTTAATGTCCAGAAAAAATGTGACGTGTTGGTATGGAAGCTAACGAGCAATCATACAATTGCGAAAAGGAAGGATGAATTGGAATCATATTACGTCTGGTTAGGTAAATGATAGATAAAGTAGTACATACAGAGGGAAAAGAAGGGGAAAAAAAGTTGTTAAAGCACTTGGCAGGATAAGGAAAAGTAATCATGGAACAAGATCAAAGGTACTAGTCACTATCTTGCAAGGACAAAAAGAAAGCCCTCTCGATAGACAGTACCTGCAGAAGCTTCTCTAACCTTAAAACTATCAAAAAGAAAGACAAGGAAAAAAAAAAGATTCCAAACACTGTGATGTCCCTGTTTCAGATTTTGTCCAAATCCTAATACAATATAATTAACCAGAATTACTTTCACCAAGGCAGCACATTTATTCCTATTATTACTCTCTGATTAACCAGATGGTGACACCGCGATAAAAGTTCAAATTGTTTAGCTTTTGAAGAAGTTGGTGGCGCATAGCAAGTGAAAACAAATGGAGATTTTGGAAGCACAAACGAAAAGGTTCACACTAATCTGCCAATTCACATCGTAATCATGAGTATTTGTTCTCTTCCCCCCGCAAAGCAACAAATCGAACTCCGAGTGCATCCAAAAAGAGGGAAGTAAGCATGCGAGAGAAATGCTTCACACACGGCATGCACTACTCACCTCCGCCATCATGCCGCTCCAGGGCAGCGGCGCCGCCGCCGCCGCCGCCGTTGGCCGGCACCAGCGCCGGCGGGTCCACCTTGATGACGTCATGCAGCTCCTGCAGCATCTTCTCAAGGCTCGCCGAGCTGTGTTGATCCGGCAGCGCCGCTGCACCAGCTCCAAGTCCGGCGGCGGCAGCGGCGGCGGCCGATGTCGGCTTGCCGTATTGGTTTGAAGGGAGCTCCACTCTGGGGCCAGGGGACTGCGAGAGCGGCGGGAGCCTGCTGCTCTGGTCGGCGGCGCCGCCGCGCACGGCGTAGCCGAGGGACAGGTCCGGCGTGGGCGGGTGCATCGTCGTCGGCGGCCCGGTCGGCGGCGTCGACGGGGACACGGGCGACGAGTGCGCGAGCTGGAAGTACTGCGCGTTCCGGGCGAACGGCGGCTTCGCCCACGGCGACGACGGCGCCGAGAAGGGCGGCGGCGAAAGGAACTGCACCGTCGTCTGCTGGTGCTGGTGCTGTTGCTGGTTCGTCACGGCGAGCTGGCGAGCCAGGTCGAGCGGCGCCGGGCGGGAGCTGGCGTACCCGGCCCCGGCCGACGGCGCGGCGGCACCCGCCAGCGCCTGGACATTGGCCGCCGTCGTCCCCGACAGCTGCGGGGACGGCAGCGGCGCCGGCGAGAAGTCGTCGTAGCGGCAGCGCTTGGCGAGGGCGAGGTGGAGCTGCACCTCCGGCGGGTACACGGGCAGGCCGGCGCGCTGGCGACGCTTCGTCCTCGTGTTCCAGTAGTTCTTGATCTCGTTGTCCGTCCTCCCCGGCAGCTGCGGAACGAACACGAAGCAAGCATCAGTGACTCACATCACATCACATCAACAAGTCGCCATGGATAAATTAATGGCGGCGAGCTTACATGCGCGGCCATGCGCGCCCACTTGTTGCCGAGCTGGGCGTGGAGCTGGGCGATGAGGAGCTCCTCGTCGGGGGAGAAGGAGCCCTTCTTGAGGTTGGGGCGGAGGTGGTTGGTCCAGCGCAGGCGGCAGCTCTTGCCGCAGCGCAGCAGGCCGGTCATCCTCTGCACCGCGTTCCAGTTGCCCTCGCCGTGGTGCCGGACGTGGTCCATGAGCATGGCATCCTCCGCCGCCGTCCAGGGCCCCTTCTTGAGCAGCAGCACCGGCGTCGCCTCCTCCTCCTCCTCCTTCTCCTGCTGCTCCGTCGTCGCATCCTCCTCAGCATGCGCATGGCCGTCCGCCGCCACCACCGCCACCGCCTCCTCCTCGGGCGATGATGTCGGCGCCGCCCCGTAACTCTTCTCCATGAGCGTCCGACGGCGGCGGCGCCAGAGAAAGGGTGGTCGAGGAAGAGGCACACACGGCTGCGTGGGGGTGGGGGCAAGAAGGAAGGGTGACTGCGATGGGAGATTGAAGGGAAAAGTTGCTAAAAATGGAGGCAGGGGAGCTGGCGTTTTGGTTTGTGTGGTTTGCAAGTGGTTTTTGCAGGCGAGTCAGTGAGGAGGGGCTACGCTACGCACGCTGTGGTGGCTGTCTGCCCCTCCCTTGAGGCTTTTTGTTTGCACTTCCCTTTTTGCTCTCTAGAGGCCTATAAATGGGCAGCATAGATTGGAGCATCTGATGCCTGGAGTTTTTGGTGCAACGCTTGCGTTGCTCGTCTATGTGGGCGAGGACCGGGAGATGGAGAGTGCCCAAACAGATATGCTGTGGACGAGGAGAAGGAGAATGATTAGATGGGCCCAGCTAAGGACAGCCCCATGCACGCCCCGAAAGTTCTCCATTTCCGGTCTTCTTGGCCAGCGCTGGCGTCAACCATCACCGTTCCTTCACCTCGCCGTACGCTAATCTAGTCACTGCTCGCTTCCTCCGCCGCGTCAACCATCTTAGGGGAGTTCCCTTGTGATCGAAGGTTTTACTAACAAAGCAACCTGTCTTGTGACTTGTGAACAAGAAAGATCAATCGCGACGAGTAGGTGGGATAGCTGAAGGGGGCGTTTGCATAGTGGAATGGCACCGAGCAGGGGCATCCATGGGCCCATGCGGGCTGTGTGACCGAACAGGGCCTCCAAATTTTATGGGCCTCAAGATTAATAAAGTATACTGTGTATATATAATAGTATTGGACTTTGTTTTAATTAGAAAAGCAACCAAAGCAGTCTTATTTGGTCAAAAACGTGACCTGCTATTGACTCTACGGTGGAGAGGTGAAAAAGAGTGCCAATGCCGCCGCCGTTTTACAGCCTGTTCTTTTGACCAATCAGCGCTTATTTTCAGCCACGAAACAGTATTTTTCTCTCACAACAAATCAGCACGAGCCGAAATCAGCGCTTAAAATCAGCCAAAAGAACAGGCTGTTAGTTTTTCAGGTAACTTTTCCTCTCCCGTACGGACCTGTTCGTCGCTTTCGCCGCTATACGTCCAGAGAGGCAGAGACCATTAATTAAGTTCCTCTCCCGTAAGTTCCATGCCCGGCCTCTAGTTTATTTAGTTATTCTTTTGTGCTTTGTCTTTGTACATAAATTGATTAGTATAATTGTTCCAACTTGCAAGTCATGTCTTCTTCAAATCGGATTAGAAAATATGAATCAGGAAATCAAAAGCGTATGAAAAAACAAAGTATTGAGGAATTAACTCAATCTCAGAAAGGGGCCATGGAGAGGTTTGTTGTTAGAGAACCATAAGTTTCTTCTCCCAATAATGAAACAGTTGGGGTGGGCACTGCACAAGATATAGAAAATGCCGATGACAGTAATGCTAATCAGCCATAGATAGAAAATATTGTTGAGCAAGTTCCTGATAATATCGATGACACTAATGCTTTTCAAGTGATGGTTATACAACATGTATAATTCTTGGTCTATGCTGGCACGCTGCTATACTTTATAACATAACTAATATATACTAATATTTGCACAGTTTTCTTATTTTTACAGTAGATATTAGGCCTCCACTTAGTGTCTTGAACTGGGCCTCGGATTTTTCCGGGACGCGCCTGCACCGAGAGCGAGTAAAGGCCTGGGCAAGCAAAACAGCAACCGACAAGGGCCTCCGCACCACAAAGTAGCTTCATGATCATGCAAGATCACCGATGGGGCCTCCGCCCCACGGAGAGGCATCGAGAGTTCACCACAAAGAAGCGTTAAGAGCAGGCAAGATGACTGAAAGAGCCTTCCCACCGCGATGTAGCGCCACAAGAAGGTGAGATGACTGAACAGGCCTATGCACCACGGAGCTACACTAAGAGCGTGCGAAGCCATAAAGCAGCAAGCTAGCCGACAGAGTCTGCGTAGCCGAGGGAGCATTAGGTTGACAAAGGCAAGGGATGCTTAACCGTGCCATGAGGGAGAGCAGCGCCGGTGGTGGCGCAACATCAACGCCGAACAGGAGGGGCCCTTCTTGGGCCGAGGTGCCGGCTCAAGAATGGCCCATCAATAAAGTCGGTTGAAGTCGTAAAAGGCACAAAACCCCTGGGATGCTAAACACTGGGTGGTGGAATATGTGGGGTTATGCTTTAACTATTATAGGGGCATTCTTGTACTTGTAGAATATTGTGACCATACCCTATAAAAAGGGGAGCTAAGAGTAATTTGTGTGGCTTGAAACCCTATACACTGCCTCTGTAATCGTGTCTCCACATGTTGAAGGCATTCGCTCCTAAGGGAAGCCTTTGGTAGTCGGGAGGCGAGCTGCAACATGCTCCCCCAACTTACCCCGTTGGGAACCTTATTTCCCAACAAGCCATGAGAGAGAGTGGAGAGAAGAGTTAGAATCAAGAAGGGGGGTGGGATGGTACCTGTAGACCAAAATAATAATAAAAAAGGTAGGCTAGTTGAAAGTATTTACCGTTCAAGATTGCAATCTAGTGCTCGTGTGCCACTTTGAGATATGTGTGAAGAGAGAGTTGGAAGCAAGGGGGATGGCAATAGAGCTATATATGTCCAATATGGTACTTGATATGAGGTTCTGAGGCCATTGGTCATGCTTTATGTGGTAGAAGTGTGAGATTTATACAAAATATTACTAGAGCATCACCAACAATATCAAAAAAAGGAGCCTAAACATGACTTTGGCCTTGGTTAAGAAAAACATGACGTCAATCATCCAACGATGCTGTAAACGACCATCCTAAATCCCCGATGCTCATACTACTCTGATGGCGGATTGCTGTCTTTCCACCATCGTGGTGCCATCGAGAGATGGGCATTGTGGTCTGTGTTTTGATCGACACATCTTTTGTTGTCCTGATGCTCTTCGATGATCACTACTTGACTCTCTCTAGCTTCCTTGTCACCGCTGCTCCCTCAGCGAGTTTGGTCCCCTCGAGTACCGGGTCAAGAGCTCATATGAGGGAATAAAAAAAGATCGAGGGTGTTGGCATATATTGTAACTACCATGGGGTCACATGCTCCACAACTAATGCAAATCGACGCTAAAACTCCCGCTTAGGCCATGGTGGCAAGACCATTTAAGTGGGCACAAAGCAGTTGATTTTGGATTTGATTGATTCAGTAAAACAAGTTTTAGGTGCCAAAAACGCAAATCTTAAGTATCCGGATGTATTTGAGAATGCGGGACAAGTTAGGGACCGCCAATAAAATTTACTTTACATGATCTCTAGTTTGGCCAAAAGGAAGAAAATAACATTCCAATTCAACATTGGAGTGTCATATATTCTCATCGGCACCGAGTGGCTCTAGGAAGGAGGGCATGAAACAGGTGTTACTGGATGGTAAGTGGTAATTAGTCATGGTGAATATCACCAATGTGCATCACACCAGTCAGGATCTAGAGCTCAATTTTTTGTTGCTCAATGGTGGGAATGGCATGATGTGGTTGTTATGTTGCATCGTGAAACACACATGCATTGTATGCTTTCCAAATTTGCCAAGCCAGACTTTGAAGAGTGAGCCCCCTTTCCAGTTTTTGCTCGATAGCATTGCCCTTATAGGTGACTATCAGTCATGTGTCTCTGTATCCAATGATGGATAAATTGTATTGAATTCTCATGAACGAATGAACTATCCACCGAAACTGCCCACTAAATGATCATTGAGCAGAGATGGGTCGATGCTTTCTTTATCTTGATCATATAGTTTGAAGGTTAGGTGCACTTTTAATAAATCCACTGCTCGGTCATTTGTTTCCCTTCCATTGTCATCAATCATTAGTGATTCATGAGCCTTAAGAAATGTTTCTCCAAGAGAAGAGCCCATGTATTTTGAATAAGTTTAGGGCCATGCTTCCATAGAGTTATACTAACCCAGGGTGTAGGGTGGCCTCTCAATTTGGTGGTGAATGCCATTGGCATCCACCACCAAATGAATTAACTTCCATGTCACAGTGTATAAGCAAATCATCAAGCTATTTTCATAGATATAGGTAATATCGATCCAGGGATTTCTTAAGCATGGGAAATTAGAAGTCACAATGTAGATGTACCATTGTATTGTTGCACAACAATTACAGGATTGCTTAAGTATCGGACTTGTCCGTTTTTTGAGAACATGGCATACTTGTTGCATCAAAGAAGACAAAATACCTAGCTAACGTAACTCGAGTAAGTTGTTACACAAAAGAACAAAAGGAAACACAACTTGCAAACAAAGGATCATGTGGGATTAATGAGATTTCTACCACAAGCTTTATGCTGAGTCTCTATTTGCTTTCTCATACAAGAGAAAACCTACGAAGATTTGTCTATATATATAGTATGTATGCTTATGATTCCAATCTTATCGTACTATTACTAATTAGAAGCCCCAACGGAGACACCACGTTAATTCCCACTAGATGCGCTAAAAAACAAGATGAGAATCATGTAGCCTTTAATTTTGTAGACACTAATGCGGCGCTAGGGGTATGCCCCTTATGCCTTGGCATACCCAAGTTTTGAGGGAAAAATAATAGGTATATAGTGTTATCATATTGTGCAAATAGGCGCAATCCAATAGCACCTTTAGCAGCCCACAAAGCAAAGCCCAGAGTAACATTTCCATAATTCCATCTCTCGCTTGACCTCTTGCAAGGCTGCTTCCATCGCTCGCGTCATCCCCTGCTCAACTTATTGGCCGTTCTCTCGTCCAGCGACCTGCAAGGCTGCGACTGGTGCCGGCGGCGTCCCTTCTGCAACTGCAGCAGGAAAAACACTCTTCGGCGGCACTCGGTGCCGTCTGCCTTAGATCCACTCATCGGTGATTTAGTGAATTATTGAATTTTCTTTTTCTAATCTTTTGATTGTATTTTTAATTCTTATAATGGAGATGAAGAAGAAGGCTAGTAGCGTATTTTCTTTTCTGTTTTCTAATACTATTTCTTAATTATTTATGTTTGGAACTTGTGCTTTGGTTGTGACTTATGATTATTGATTTGTTTTGGGTAATCGTCCATTATATTGCATATTTGCTTCGAATTTTTTTATATGTGGCATACCTAGGCGTAAATTCTTGGCTCCGCCATTGCTAATCATCATCATCAATAACAGACATTGGATCTATTGTAATTTAAATAAAAAAATTATCCACCTCTAGCATTATGGAAAATACATAAAGTAACCTCCTAATTTTGTATATAGACTACCCACCTTTTCCATTAAAAAAGATAATTTAGAATAACTCCATAAATTTATATGTAAATTAGCCACATTTTTCATTATAAAACATAATTCAAAATAACACCCTCACATTACATCTAAATTACACATTATTTCTATTATGAAATATAATTAATAATTTGACTTTCTAATTGAATTTCTCACATCGACTATTATGAGATGTAACTTAAAATATAACCCACTAATTTTGTATCTAGATTACTCACATCTATCATTATGAAAGATAATTTAAAATAAATGATAATCATTTTGTAAATTATCCACCTTTGTAATTATGAAATATCACGAAAAATAACCTCAATTTACATTAAACCTATCCATATATGTTGTTATGAAATAATATAAAGTATTATGTTTATATTTGTATCTGCCTTAGTGAATAAAAAAGTATTTCTCAAATATACATGTACATAGTAATGTGTGCTATTACAATAAATAAATCATGAGACAAGTTAATCCTCAAAAGACACGATATATAGGAAAAAAAGATAGATCTTAAAAATTCTCATGAAAATCTGAAACATTTGACTATAAAATCAGTATAACCTAATCACAACGAATAATAAAATATAGTTATTGGATCCATTCTATAAATTATTGAGCACCTCTGCTATTGCGTAAAACAACATAGACAACACATGACTCTATATTCAAACTATCCATATATGCCATTAAAAAACATTATCTAAAGCATATCTAAAATTGCATCTAATTACCTATGTACTCTTATTATGATAGATAATTTATGTAACCCAAACTTTATCTTATTACTTCAAAAATAATTATCCTCTAAAATATGCTTCCAAAATTACAGCATCTTTGAATAAAGATAATAAAAAATTAGGAAAAAAACTAAATATTTGACACAAAGTATGAGAGTCTACTGATGGCTATATTTTTTCAACCCTTCAAAATTAAACTCGATCATTATAACTTTATAACTATTAAAATTCTCTTAAGTTTAGCACTA
The DNA here is from genome assembly GCA_038502445.1 of Eremochloa ophiuroides. NCBI lineage: Eukaryota > Viridiplantae > Streptophyta > Magnoliopsida > Poales > Poaceae > Eremochloa > Eremochloa ophiuroides. Next base: position 27,156,884 of record JAHLJS010000002.1, read on the forward strand.
TTACAGTACTACCCCTTTATGATATCTCACTTTAAGCTCTATCACTTATCTTAAAAGACACGGCATGTTTCAAATGATTGCTCTTGTTATTATATTATTTAAGAACATACTCTAAGATAAAAAATCTTTATTATTTAACAAGTGCACAAGTTAGAGTTAATAAAAAAATGCAATAATGACAAGAGTTTCAGTTTGATGGCAAAAAACAAGAGCAGTCAACAAGAATAAAATTTAAAGATATGTGATGTAGCAAGAAAGACCGTCATAGTTAATGGCATTATTTCATACTAAATTGTAAGTCATTCTAAGATTCTCGAAGAGTCGAAGTATCTCAACTTTGATCAAGTTTATATAATAATATAATAACATTTACAATATGAACTAAGTATCATTAGATTCTTCATCAAATATATTTTCATAGAACATTTATTTGGTATCATAAATCTTTGTATTTTCTCTATATAATTTTGGCTAAACTTGAGATGTTTTGACTTTTCAAGATGCTTGGAATGACTTATAATTTGGAATGGAAGGTCTATATATTTTTAAAAATATGTTATGCAATACAAACACATGAAAATAGATGAAAATCTTGTAAAACAGTCCTTTGAAGTAATTAATATCTGTATGATAATTGGATTAAACTATATGAAATATCTATTATGTCTATTTTGTAGAAATAAACAAAGATGAAAACAATGAATTTAATATAAATTTTCTTTTTTTATTACATATATTACATACGCAATATATCTCTACAAAGTTCTAACCTATGCGAGAGCATGGATCAATGGACTAGTGTATACACGATTAAAATGTATTATATATGTCCCCCCACTGTATGCTCTTTCTTCCTTCTTGCCATATTGCCACTAGCTGGGAAACATTGATAATTCCTTGGAGAAGCTCGTCGGTCCGTTAAGTCCGACCAGGCCCGGCCTGAAAAAATTCGCTCAGGCCTAGCCCGCTAGCCGCTAGTAGCCTGGATCAGAACTCATTTCCCATCTCAAAAAAAAAAAGCATGCTTGACTTGGCCCATCAGCAATGTCATTCAGCCTTTGATTTCCCGACGGGCTTTTTGAAGCCCAGCCTGCCCTAGTATTTGAACAAGTAGAGCACCAGCATTGTGTTTGCAAATCTGCAGCCAGCAATGCATTATAAAAACACATGTCCTAGTCGTAAAATTAGAACTAACACGAATACGGTATTCGTGCTAATATGACAAAAGAGCTGACAACAATGCTGGTGAGTATCCATGCCGTCACTTGTTACCAAACGGCATGTGTAGGTAGTGGCGGAGCCGAAAAAAAAAATATCTAGGGCAAACTCTAGGAACACAAAGAAGAACGCATATAGCAAATTACTTTACTAATGCTAAGTTGAAAATAATGCAATTGAACAATGACAAATAGCGGACACATGTTACATGTTGTACAATCACCATCTGTGTTTTGGCTGTTTTCTTTTGAGTACTCTTTCTTGGCACCACTAGATTGCACATGGACCTTGCTCTCCGCCATTGCTAACTCATGCGCAGTTGTCGGAGCAAAAACTACCACAGACTATGTCAGGCCGTGCTAGGGTCCAACCGTTCAGATGCAATCTGTGCGCCGGCAGCACCGCTTTTCTCCCCTGCCTCCACATGCCCTTCCTCCCACGCTTTGCACGTGCCACCCCACCCAGACCCTACCACCCCATCGCGACGCGGTAGAGTCTCACCGGAGCTCCACCACCATGACCGCGCCCGCGGAGCTTCGGCGATACCCTACCGCATCCGCGATGGCCTCCTTCTTCCCCTCCCCGCCCCTCACCCCATCTCCGCCATGGCCATGCTTGCTAGTGAGCCGCTGTGACGCCCCTGCCCCGCCCTGGCAACTATCCCCACTGCCTGGCTTCCCTGCCTCCCCTAAGCTCCTTCCTTCTAGGCTTGCCGGAGATAGAGACAGGGGAGGGAGAGAGAGAGAAGATAGAGAGAGAGGGAGAGAAGACGAGGGAAGGGAGGAGTAGGGGAGAGAGAGAGAGAGAGACGGAGAGAAGAGAGGGGAACGAGGAGAGAGACGGGAGAAGAGAGAGAGAAGAGAGGAGAGGGGAGAGAGAGAGAGAGGAGAGAGAGACGAGAGAGAGGAGGGGAGGAGAGAGAGAGGAGGAGGAGAGAGACAGGAGATAGAGAGAGAGAGAGAGAGAGAGAGAGAGGAGAGAGGAGAGAGAGAGGGTGGAGGCTCGCTGGGCGGCAAACTCCTTTTCTTTGGCGAGCTCGGGTGGGGCCGCGGGCGCAATGGTGCGGTGGTTCATCATGGGCCGCATTGTGGGCCACAAGCGCCCATATGGAAGAGAAACAGTTCCCACTTCCTTCCTGCTCCTTTTGTTTTGCGCGTGGCTCTAGTTAGAACGTTCGGACGAGAAGATTTCCGCTCTATGCCATTGCCATGGCCGTGTTATGTATTATTAAATTACACTTAAATTGTCTTCTAAGATTTCTTGATGTAAGGTCGTAGACGATGGCATCAAGATCAAACTCAATGGTTCTTCAACAATTTCAATTTAGACAAGGTTTTCCAGCCGATGTCATCGTCACATGCATAGTAAATAAGATGCGGTAATAAATGAAAGTATTAGGATAATAATCCATTTCAGTGGCAAACCTAAATAAAATTGACTAATTAACCAGTACTAGTCTCGCAATTATACAATACAATAAGTATTCACAAAATCTGTTAAAAGACAGCAATTTAGCAGTGATGCTGTGAAGAGAACGTACCGACCGATTTAGCAGTGAGGCCTAGGTAGCAGTCAACAGGGAGGCACAACGAGAGCGCCATCCGGCCTGGCGGATTGACGAAGGTCAGCTTATACCAAAATGATGAGCTTCTCTTAGTGATTTTAGTTAATAGTAAAACATTACCAGTAGCACGTGGAAATCTCACTAGAAGATATTTAATATAAAAAATTTATGCTAATTTTTTAATAACATAATATTACGAGAAGCCCACCTCGCTAGGAGAAGTCTAAAATTCTGGTTGTGGCGACGCCGACTCATGATGTTGCAAAAATATCATTGAAAAGGACTGAAGTTGAAGCTATGGCCTGTCCATGTGTATTGTGACATTTGTCCTCAAGAAAAGCTTATCATTTTAGTAGCATTCTTATTGTCTATTTGGTGCTTTTGGGCCATCGTTGAATCCTGATACATATTTGTTCTCCTCTAAAAAAAAAAAGCGCCCCGGTGCAATTCGTTTTGGGTGCCTACCTGCTGGACACCAAGGTTTAGGGATTTAAAAGTTAGAAAAAAAATTGATGCCTAATGACTTGGATGAATTAATTTTGGGACGAGGTTTCTAGGGTTTCTAGGCTGAGGTTCACGTTCATATACCTGTGGGAGATAATTTTGGGCCAGCTTAGACTTTGTATTAGGGTAAAAATTCAAGGTGGGCCAATTTTTTTGACCGGTTTGTATCCCTCTCAGGCCCTAATGAAATGGGCGAACTTCACCGAAATTCAGCCCACTCGGGGTGAATCCAAGAACCTTGCCCAGTGATACCAAATCTTGATCCCTATTTACGCGTTTGTGTCATGAATCATCCTTTACTTAGATCTTACGCATCTGCATCCTTCTATTTCCAATACGAAGATCGGATCCACGTACCCATATCTGGTACAAAGTTCTTGGAGCTCATATGTGTCTACATGGTTTCAATACTAACACACGATACATATGTCCGTGTCTGATACGAAGTCCTCAAAGCTAACGCATCCACATCCGATTAATAAGGTTCAATAAAACAAATCGTGACCTTGATGCAACGCTCAGGTATATATCTAGTTCGAATAAAAAATGGGGATGAAAGATATATATATATATATATATATATATATATATATATATATATATATATATATATATATATATATATATATATATATATATATATATATATATATATATATATATATATAGACCCTACAACTTTGTGTAGTACTTGAGTTTTAAGTCATTCAGATGCTATACGACTCTATTTATTGATCACCATTCCTTTACCTTACAAACAACTTGCTTGCTCTTTTGGTAAGAGGACAGAAACAATAAATATTGTAGATGCTTGCTTAATTCTCCCATGTACTCCCTCTAATTCTTCTAGTACTTCTTCAACTGTCAACATATTGCGGCCTTTGGGCCATCAAGTCCTAGTTACCTTTGTCTCAAGTGAAGTCGTCAAAAAGTGTGCCAAGGCTAGAACACATCATATAGTACAAGCTTGCCCTAGTGCTCCCACAAAGGGCTCCTTCTAGCACCTCCATGAGAACCAACCTAGACGGTTTTGAGAAAGGTCTATCAGTCCGTTGAGCAGTTACTTGAGATGGACCCCCTTAGGGAAAGTGTACGCCAATGCACCCTAGGTTCGACAAGCCAGCTAGGGGCCTAGGGTAGTGCCTGGTCACTGCATGCAGACAAGACAAGAACAAAAAAGTAGATTAAAAGAAGATAAAAAGATAATTAAATTGATATTGATAGATGCGACTAGATGCCCTTGATCGGCCATGGCCCTTTATACCGTGGGGATAGATTGATCGTATTGGGAGTCAAAACTCTTACAAAATCTATGCAAATAAAGTACCACCTCAATTCGGTTGTATACTGTTAAAACTAGCCTATTCCATGGATGCGGAACTTCCTGAAGCTATAAATGAAGTCCATTTTAAGTTTGGCATTGTTTGTTAAACCAGCTTGGTAGGTTTTCCTATAATCAATCTATAATGAACTGTGATTTCATTGAAGGGGAATCCATAGAAAACAAGCGCAAATGTGATTCCTAGGAAATATCGCCATCATTTGCTCATTATCTAGTTGTGTGAGATCATGTGATGAAAAATTGGTTTGATATATATGAATTTGACATTGCGAAGTGATTTGGATTATGGCATAGAGTGATGTGCATTTGCTACTTATTTATGTTTGTGATAGCATGATGGTAGGATACACTCGTAGTAGTGTGATGAATTGGTATTGTTGCATGACATGCTCGTGTGAGGTGTAGTGTGGATTGATTTGAGTCAAGTAGAGGACTTGTGCTCGGACGTGGTTTGCATGTTTGTTCATGTGCAGGTGTTTCTTGAGGCGAAACGTGGTCAATGACGGACTGGAACTAAGTACATGGAGGAATTGATACATTTTAACTCATTTGGTGGAGAACTTGACATTTACGTTTTGGCTTTGTAATCAAGTATGATTCAATGCAACCGCTACACTGCATCAACCATGCACAACATGGTGATTTCATTGACCATGCGAAGAAGGCTTTTTCCTGCATGTTAATGGAGAACAAAAGCAAGAATGTTAAAGAAAACACTTACAAATAGAGATGAAGTATATCAAAGTGAAAGGTTCTCTTGAACCAAAAGGAGTAATAGACACAATCGGAAAAGAACAAGAACACGTGCCCTAATTCACAATAGTTGAAGAAATCGACGTTCCAATTTTTATTGGAGAATGTATGTTTGAAAGGAAAACTAGAACTCAACAAAACCCAAACCCAAACCTGTCATAGAAAAGGCCACACTTTCTCTGCCTATATATGTTGAGGTACACTTCTGCCAAACTTGTCTTGGACGTGTAGTGGACAAGTCAGAGTTGCTTTTTGTGGGGTGTCCAATGTTGGGTAACAATATGACATGGTGCGATGTCCTCCCTAGTTCTGGGGTTGTAAGCCGTGTGTAGGTGCCAGGTGGGGAGGTTGTTGGTGCCAAAGTAAACCATATATATGGGTATGGGTGGTGGCGTCTTAGCTTATCATGAGTGGTTTGTTTGCTCCAGTCAAAATAATTAGGCTCATATACTAACAACAGCTAGTGGCAAGACACACGCATATTTTTGCTATGGCACATGCAAAGCTAGCTCCCAACTGGGTGCAAGTGCGCATGGCAAAATTATTGTCTACTTATGTTTTGATGGTTTTTGAGTGTGATGAAACACATTCGACAAATATTCCACTTATCAAAGCCATGTATGGATGCATTCGTCTCTATCAATTTTCACTAGTACAAAGATGATTTGTCTTGACGCTGCGATTTTTTTTACAGGCGGTTTCACTTACGTCCGTCAGTAGAAATCAAACGGAAGAAAACCGCCAGAACTGACGGTTCTTTAAGAAAATCGCCTGTAAAAAATTGCTCATTTATTCCACCTAGTGTATACTACAACACATAGACTAATGCAAATACAATTGTATCCAAACAAGCCCCAATGGATTTGAGAATACATGTACTCGGGGAACTTTTAGATACTAGCTAGCTTATAATAATTATTCTGTTAGTGGTGGGAATGAAGGTAGTATCTCATAGGTTTGGTTCCATGTTTTTTTTGACAAAACTCTCACTAGGCAACCATTTTAACCTGCAACGTTCAATTAAAGCATCACCACCTGATGAAGCTAGATAATTGTATTTCTATTAAATATGCTGAACATGTGTTATGGAACTGAAGTATATGTAATATTATAGATTAGCACTGAGTTCACTGAAGCATCAACCATAACAAATGCGGTAGCAGCACATGACCTAACATAAGTTTAGGTCTTGCAAATAATTGTTCTTCTGCTAATTGCACACTAAAAAATAAGAACAAAACCCAACAGCATATGTGCTGGTGAAATTTTGTTGGGATGCTTGTGTGAACATTTTCTTTAGTCTGCATCCTGATTGCCTGTCCCTTCATCCTTAATCCTTAATTGAGTGGGCCTTCTTGTTGGACGGCTGACAATGGTCCTTGAGCTAGTTATTTTGTTTACTACAGCCTTCATGTTTCTAATGTTCTCTTTGGGATCATATTCTGAATCTGAGCCACTTGAGATATCATCATCATCCCCTAGAACAAAACACATTAAACATTGATCAATAATAATCTTTGTTTATTTTTCTGGAAGCATATGTCATGTTTAATTTATTAATTTATTCCTTTTCTGTTCAAACATCATGTGGTAATTTGTTAATTGCACATGCACATTGTCTAGTTCCATGTAAATGAATTAGCAGTTAACAAATGTGTTTAATCCAGAAGGTTGGATGCACCCAGTCAAGCAAAATGACACAAGTTTGTACCTTGAACTTGTAGTTTATTATATTATTAGAAGACTATATGGAATGGAGAAACTTGAGATGTGGTTATTAATGGGACCTAAGCAAAACAAGCCCAACTCGCAGCTGTTATCGGATTGGGCCTGCATAGCGATAAGCATGCTAAAAAAAACTAGGTGGTCTAAGCCTGCCCTTAAATACTTCTTTTAATTATTTGTGAACAAAAAAAGAACAGGTGGCCTGCCCAATAGGTCTGGCCCAACAAATACTCATGGCTACTGTTAATTTACTAACACAAGGCAGCTGGATACAAATGAATGACGATGACTAAATAAAGTATGAGTGTGGTAAGTAAATACATACATATACTACCATTATATAATTGTTTCTCTACTATTCCACACAAGGTAGTTTTTCTGTCCACACTAATCATGTCAATAGCTATTGTGAATGTGAATAAGACCCCAAGCTTCATCTTTTTGTGTGGAAGGCTGTACATGGATATGTTATGCATTTTATCACTAACAGAATGGATGTTCTCACCAATAAGTTCCCTTTTGTATGTTTGAAAGAATTGGACAACAATGTGTGTGTGTGTGTGTGTTGGGGCGGGGGGGGGGGGGGTTCCATTTATTGTTTTGTGGGAGAAAGACAAGGATTTGTACAGTTAATCCTTTGCTTGGCTATTCCTTTCAATAATACCTACAACTATTTTTGCATAGCGTATTTGCCTGCAAATACTACAGCTATGGACTTGTTTGTGATTGCTCTGGTATACTTTTTTTAGTTCTTTCCCAACTTTGCTAGAAATAGGGGCAACTCCACTAGCTCTGCTCTAGAAAAAAATGGTTGAGTTCCTGAAGCACTTAAAGGGGATACTCCAAATCTCTAGGTTTTATGTGTAGCTGCTCCATGGTAGATTTGGTGGAGCAGTCACAAAACAAGCACTATATTTTGCAGTTCTAGCCACCATAGCACAACCGATCAAGACTATGAGGTAACATACATCATTTTGCTTTTCATATGCTTTAATTCTGACCAAAGGGGACTGCACTAAAAAAACTAGGCTACCCCTTTCTATACCAATTCAATTTGGACTCCAATAAAGTTCTATATTGTGAGGAATCAAGAGGACGTGAAAAAAACTTAGTGCTGCACAATGCAATAGACCAAACCCACACTTTGTATATTAACTAGGTTTTTTTTGTGATGCTATCTAGCAATACCCAAGAAACTTGTATTTGTAAAATTTTCTTTTGCGTACTTGATCCTAACAAATTGTGTAGAAGTCATGGTACAAGCAAATATTACCAGACCTAAAGCTACCATGTAGGATATGATATTTCACAATCTATATATGAATTTACATGGGTATATGCAATATCACAAATTCTTAGGATACCATGCATGAACTATCATTCCTATAGAAATTTGTAGACAACCTTGATAGTTTCAAGAATATAAATTCTGATAGCACACATAACATCATTGCCAATGTACAATAGGAAAGGAGAAACAATGCAAAATTTAAATAGCATGAGATAAATAGAAAATTTTGTTAACTGTTTCTGATCCCATAGTCTCTTTGATGTCATTTAGTTGTTTGCAAATTTGCAGAAAGTAATAAAAACAAGCGAGTGTGCATGTAAACGTATAAGATTTGTGATAATAACAACAAATATAGAAACTTACAATGGTTTATATTTTGGTGATGCTTTCTCCTAGACTGAGATGATTTTGTGGGCTCTGAATAAGTATTCTAATTTATCACTAATCTATTACGCAAGCGTTCGTTCTGCCATAGAAAACAAATTAATCATTTAGTATTATACAAGAAAGACACCATAGTAGTTTTTCCCAAACCACTGCTTATATAGTCACGGTCATAGTATTATAACACCATGGATCCAAATCCAAAATATGCTACGTAGCACCTCTCTTACAATTTCATCCTTGCTTCGTATAAATGGTTAACCCAAAGATGCTACATTTGGAATGACAAGGGTTATAAGCTGGCCCTCGCCCTCCTAAATTACAGGTCCAAACTATAAATTATTTGTGATTAGAGAGACTATAATAAATAGTACCACAAAATTGCAACAATGATCATAAAAGAAATTAGCACTACATAAACATTAAGTGAAATTGAATTTCCATTTTTTTGTTAACACACTAGTAATTGTTTCCTAGTTATTGCTAATGGTAATGGTAAAAGAAATGGGGCCAAGTGATTGACAAAAACAAATATATAACTATTTGGAAGTTAGCAAAAAATTGTATTAAATCAACTCAAATGGAACGAAATTCTTCACTATATTCGAATTCTGCATGATGATGTTCAAAGTTCAAAGTATCTAGGAAGAAGCATGTCATCGAGATATTTATTGGATAAACACAAATTCAACAGACCAATTACTAGATCTGTGGACATGTCAAAAGAGTACAAATCGTGAACACTTGTCCTTTGAGTAAATGCACGCCTGGATAACTTTCCAGTTTCTATGAAGGATAGTGCAGACTTCAGTGTGCGAAATGTGTAGGAACTAGTAGGATCTGTGTAATACTGCACGACAAGACAAATAATGATTCCAAATCAAACAATGGTCCTTTATTCAATAATGAAAAATCATGACTTATGAGCCATATATTATTTACCGGATCCCTCCTAGTCAATCCTTCCTTTGTTTTTCTATATACTAGTTCTCTTACCCAACCTTCGGGCAACCCACTTGGCCAAAAGTCTACTTTTGCAAGTATCTACAAATATGCCAAAAGAGTAAGATAGGGAAGCATTAAACACTCAAAAAGATGCAATGTGTGTTTTTTCGGTGGAAGAAGTGCTAGAAAGATACACACGTTATCTTCAGAACTTGTGTCACATTCTCCATTTGTATCGCACACAGAGACCTTGGCCTCATTGATGTATTGCAGTACATCTTGCTTTGATAGGAAACGCACTCCAGCGATTGAGTGGACATAAAACTACGATGGAATCACAAGGACTGTCAGTAATAGGTATAGTGTGAACTAAAATCATGAGTAACATAAGATATATTAATTTAAACTTGAAGCTCCACAGAAATCAACTATAAGTCCTCAATATCATATATAGCTTTATTTATAATATGTTCCTTGGATCCATGCTAGGCAGTGGGTAGGAAAAAAATGAACATGTTTCCACGAAGTGTCTTGATGTATTCCTTAGCAAAGAATATATAACCTTCACGGAGCATGTGGTACATGCACCCTCCATCCCAAAAAGGGTTTTTGTCCAGATTCATAGCTAGATTGATACTTTATTCTGATGACGGGTGTAACATACAAAGGACAACTTTCCAAACAAATAAATGTGAAATTGCAATGCTCTCATACACTGATATTCCTTACCTCCACTCTTGCTTGCTCCTTAATAGTGCTAATTATGTAATCAGAGTCTAGCTAACTAAGGCATTTATTTATTAATCATCAAATTCGATCTATATCTACTAATTTTCTTGTTTGAGTATACACACTTGCATGCAAATAAGCAAACATTACAATAATAGATAAGTTTAATTGCAGATAGTGGTTACTACTAGAGACTGAAACTAAAGTAAAACCATCAACATATATAGAACTTAGCAAAGGTGCCAACTAACTAAACTTGTAACTATATACCTTGTACATCTTGTCCATTGTCACCCCACCAGCTCTTACCTCCATCTCCCACCCCTTTGGAAGCCACTCATGTTGTCTCTGAATATGCATGCATAACAAACAGACATAAAAAGTTTGTAATAACATGTATAAAATAAAAAGTCCGCCATATACATTAACTTGTATGTAGACATGCACCTTAAAGCATTATTATTTGTTGAATTATTAGGATAAGACATACCCGATTAATGGTTCCATCTTGAGCACGGTAGACTTCCATGCTCCATCCATCAGGGAGCCAATCTGGTGGCTCCGCTAATGCCTCAATATTCTCCTCCTCATTCAGAGCAGGTTGTTCCTTCACCTCATCCTTGTCTGATATAACAGTCAAATGTTTGTCATCCATCTTTTAGGATTTGGCTACAACCTACCTTTGCGTGCCTTCCCTACCTCTTGGGATCTCGCAGAGCAAAGGATGTATTGATCAATGGGGTATTTATATTACTCTTTCCAATAAATCTTGTGCTAGCTGGCATCCACCGCACAGCTAAAAAAAAATTAACGGTTACTTGCTAAGGTACACCTCAAATATTCTCTTTTATGATCTGACAGGTAGTAGAACGTTTAATTCATTTAATGTTGTAGACATTTATGATTTGAAATCTAATTTACTATGAGAATACATGGAATGAAATTAGAATGGACACTAGGACAACGTACAATATGGACCTTTAAGGTAGGTAACTGGAGGACAACTCATAATACTAGCTGTCATCCATGTACAAATTTAGCTGTACGCAGCTATACTACAGAGTACTATGCGGTCAACATATCATGAATAAACACAATCCTTGCGTATGCTATAAAGTAATTAATTCCCGCACTTCATCTCTAGGCATTTTTTATGCATTGATATATCTATGCATGTGCCCAATGCTTGAGTTCTTTTGCACACTATATGAGATTTTTCATGTAGAAATAACCAAAATCCTAAGTTGCAACTCTATTTGTCTCCCAGTTATATGGAAATTTTATTAAAATAAAATACGGAAGTTTAGAACTTGAAGTGTGTGTGTGTGTGCGTGCGCACACGCACGCTCGTGTTTGTATTGTTTTCACATAGTTGTTTGAGGAAAATGTGTCTGTGCTTCAAATTCTTCCTAGCACTAATTAAATAATCATCTTTGAGCCACCGCATGGCCTACAAGTTTTTCGGTCCCTACCAAGTTGTGTCCAGGATCGGGCGATCGGCAGTGTGGCTTACATGTTGGAGCTGCCAGAATCATCTTCCATTCACCTATGTTCCATGTGTCACAGTTGAAGACTACTACTAGTCCAACCTCTCACAATTGAAGGTTCTACGCTACGGAAGTATTTGTACAATTCCAATTCCGTGTGTCCTCAAGTTCTAATGATCCAGTGGTCCGGCCTGCCGTTCCTTGGCGTCGTGGGAGGATTTTGAAGCTTTGAAGCAACTCTTCCCGCGTGCACCTGCTTGGGGAAAGCAGTTTCTCGTGCAAGGGGTGGTGTCAGCAACACTGAAGTCTGAAGGTGTCACAACGGAACAGCTACAACCTGAAGCGCGTTCGGCAAGGACGACTGTAGTGGAAACGGCAACAGCGGATAAGGCTTCAGTCCTGCCAGCAGGACTTCGCGCTCTGGAGTCTGGATGCGCGGCTTGTCAGTCACTGTTTAGTGGGCCCAGAGTGGCTGTAGTTTTTTATAGGGCTATTTCTGTGTAATACTTACGGAGAGTTGAGAGATGGAGTGTTAATAAAAAAAGAGCTGAGAAATGGAGTGAAAATAAGAAAGAACATAACACAAGTCCAACTAAACTTGTCCTCGGCATCTCTCTTCCTCTGCTCTGTTCTTCCGGTTCTCTGCTTGCTACTCTTTGCACGGTCCTCTGGCCATCACAGTTCTTGATAAAGAAAAACCTTGATTTATCTCTGCTAACTACCTGTCAAGAGCCACGTTTGTACAAATGTAAGATCTTTTGAAGTCTGGCTGCCCTATGATGCTTCAGAAAAGAAATCACCCACAAGACCACAAAAAGAAGATACGACACCGAGGGAGCGTGAATACCCATACAGACACCATTGGATAGATATACATTTGACCGACAGACTTCAATAAACAAGACAGCTCTCTGCGCATAGAAGGAAAAGGTATGGCGAAATAGGATCTCGTCGAAGGATTCCTCTGGATGGCCGGATAGTGTGTGTTGCACTTGCACCCAGCCTTCCTGAGGCTGTGTCCCTGCCGCACATCGCTTGCACAAGTTGCTTGAGTTGCATGTAAGGCGCTCCTTGAACCTTAATCATCCTAATCCTAGTTGTCCTTAGACTATCTCCAACAGTGGGCAGGCAAATGGAAGACCCATTCAGTGTATTGCATCGCACACAGTAGTAGGTTGCCCAATCCAAACCTTGCTCCTTTCCTACAGCTGCGACCCAAACCGGCAGCGCGCTGGCCGGCGGCAGGATGGCAGCGTGCTCGCTGGTGGCTGGACCGAGCAGACCTCGCCGCGAGGGGGCGGGTCGTGGTGGAGGCCGCGAGCTCACTGGCGGCCGCCGCGCGCTCGCTGACGGACGCGCCGAGCGGAGCTCGCCGCGAGGACAGATCGGGGCGGAACTCCGGTGAGCCCGAATCTGCCTCGCTGCAGTACCTGCCGGCCGCGCCGCGGTAGCTCCTCGCAGCGGCGGCTCCCCCCTTCCGAATCCGGTCGCGGCCGCGCTCCTCGCCGCGGTGGCTCCCCTCCCTTCCGAATCCCGACGGCCATGCTCCTCCTGGCCTCGCCGGTCGTGGGCTAGCCTTGCCTCGACGGCCGCGCCGCGCCGTGCCGGCTGTCCTCCTCCTTGCCCTGACGGCCGCACTATTCCTCGCCCCGACGACCGTGCTTCTCTTCGCTGGTCGCAGGCCCGCCTTGTCCCGGCGGCCACGCTGCGCCTCGCGCCGCCGGATGACCTCCGGCCCCACCGAATCGCCTCGCCCCGCTTTGGGTGGTCCATCTGGGAGAGGGCAAATTTGCCTTCCCTCTTTCCTCCTTCCCAAAATGCGTCATGGCTTTGGGTCCTTTGTTGGAGGACAATTCCAGAACGTAATAGCGCTGTAGGATACCCAATTTTGGGTATGGGTGACATTATTGGAGATAGTCTTAGCTGCAATGACATACACCATACACACACCAAACCTTACCCTTTTTTTTCCTTTGATCCATGCATTATATTATTGAACAATACAAGTCCCATAAAGATTATATTATGTGACTATAGAGTTATTGCTTGCAACCAAATATATTCCTATATAGCAATATACAAAATTTGGTAAGAAAACTTTATATCATGCAACGAATCATTTTTTGATGCAATATAGCATGACCTTTCACGCAAGCCAATATAAAAGCAACATAGTTAGTTCATGGTCATACTGAAAACTACTCGCACCGATCGTTAGAATGGCGGCAACAACAATCTGTTATTGCAACAGAAGCACAACACGACATAATTTGTAGTAATATCTACAGGTACTTGTAGCCAAAGTTCAACCATGGACATAACACCTTCCTCTCGCCACGAGGGTTAGGACTAACACAGCACAATAATTTAGATGCAATAATTAAGTTCCATGTATTGCTACCAATTATGGTATAGGCAACAATATCTCCTCCAGTAGCGACTAAAACTACTACAAAAATCATTTTGCTATCCGAGGCATTTACAAAATCCAACCGTCTCAATTAATACTTGGCGATTAACAAACACAATCATTTATATACCGAGGCACCAAAAAAATGACTGTCTCGCAAAATTGATTTACGGAGGGGGTCGTTTTGTTTACCGAGGTGGTTGGGAAATAACCACATTTGAAAATATATTTATGTAGGCGATTGTTTTAAGACATCCGTCTCCAAAAACTCTCTATTTTGAGAGGCGGTCAGCTAAAGGCTCACTTCCGTAATTCCATTTTCGGTGGCAGGCATAGTCTAAGGCCCGCCTCAACAAATACAAAATCATAGTCTAGCTTCAAAGCCCCATCAGTAGCCCGCTCCAAACCTAACTATAAAAGGCAACCATCCCTCACCACTTCTTCCACCTCTCTATCCACTTCACCCCTCTCAGCCACCCCTCCCTCTCCTATGTGCGCAGCGCCTCCCTTCATCTCTCAGGTGCTCCCTCCCTCCCTTTCTCTCTCCCAATGCTCTCTCACTCTCTCTCAGCACTCGCTCTCTCCATAGGTGGCGCAGGGCTGTGCGGTGGTCATGGTGGCGAATGGCGAGGTGAGGGGTGCATGGCGAGGAGCTGCGTGGGGCCCCTCAGATGCACATGCAGGGGCGCAGGCGGCGGGCCCGATCGGGTGCGGAAGGTACGGATCCCTCTCCCTCACTCTTCCCTCCCCTATTGCGGATCCGGTGGAGCAAAGGAAGATCAGGTGGAGGGACTCTTGAGCAGGGGCAGATCAGGGCAATGCTGCGATGGGAGCATGGAGGGCGGCTGGCGTGAGCATGGATCTGGCTCTAGGGCTAGGATTAGAATTGGGCTCACCGATGTGCTCGAAAACAGGATCACCGGTGGGCTTTATTTTTAAATCCGTTGACTGAGGCCTGCCTTCATTAATACATTAGCAGAGGCAGGACATACAATCGCCTCCGTATGTCTTTAACAGAGACCTTTGAATTGAGGCGGCTTGAATCCCCGTATCGGTTAATAGAAAAAACCACCTCCAATAGATTTCTGTAGTAGTGTAAATTTATGACATTACAAATACAAGTGGTTGGATTAGGTTACAAATTACACTTGAGGCTTTTTAGTTGTATGAGGGTGATTGGCATTTCTCCACAAACTCTTCTCCGTAAACTCCACCATGCATGGAGCAGCTCTAAAAAAATCTAGATTTGGTGAAGTACACCTTTAGGTGATCTCGCAACTCTACCTTTTTTTCTCTAGCAATTTGCGTGGAGCTAGACCTATTTGGCCAAAAAATTGGAGCAGAGCAGTCCCAAACGCCCCTTATTTATAGATATACAAAGATAAAATCTAAGTAAGTAATCATTTCCACTCCTAACGTGCAACTAGCTAGGTAGACATTGATATACGCATGACTTTGGAAGGGGTGTGTGTTAGCGTCGTGGTGTATTGTGCAGAGGAGATTAAAAAACTGGTGCTATGGTCATGAATAACAGCTCAATCGACCAGAGAGGGTCTGATGTCAGTGATGTGTTTGGTGCTGCTAATAGGTAGATATTGACACTTGTGGCTTTTTAGTTGTAGATGAAAGGATAGATACAGATTAATTCTTAGTAAGCAACCGGTTCCACGCCCAACATGCAGCTAATGCATCAACACATGCAGAAAGCCTCGTATTGCTTATAAAATATGTTAAAACATAGAGTTATGAAATGGAGTACATTGAAACAAATTTATTATTAGCACTCAGTGCACATGAAGCATTAACGATAACAAATCCTGCAGCCTCAGCTAATCCAAGTTTTGGCTTTGCAATTAACAATTATTTTAGAAAAGAAAATGCACTAAAAATAACAACAAACCACCACAACATAAGTCTTGGTGAAATTTTATTGGTAAATAGTGTGCAAGAAGTTTCTTTAGTCTGCATCTGGATTGTCCATCCTCTCCTTAATCCTGAATTGAGGAGACCTTTCTCATGGACGACTGACAATATTATTTGAGCTAGTTGCTTTTGTTTCCAGCAGCCTTGTTGATCATGTTTTCTTCTTCTTCTTCTTCTTCTTCTTCTTCTTCTTCTTCAGACTCATTTGGTGAAACTGATCCACTTGAGGTATCACCGTCTTTCGCTAGCAGAAAAATCCAAAAATTATGTATTAGAGCATGGAAGGGAAAACACAACCTATTAAACAATGATAAAATAATCACATTTTTTTAAATGGAACCATACATATGTAGTCCCCCCTATAGGAAAAGGATGTCATTTTGGATAAAGTTTTGATCAAACATTAGGAATATAAATCATGAATAACTTTTAAATTGTTGAGTTTAGAAATATGAAAACTATATAAATAGATTTCTCTTCAAATATACTTTCATAAAAGTATGCATATATAACTTTTTAATAAATTTTATAGAAATATGAAGTTAAAGACATGCTTTGAAAACCGTGTCGTTGTCCTAAACGACATCTAAATCCTATACGGAGGTAGTATTAACTTTTATCATCCAAAACTCACATACAATTTGTTATTGAATATGCTGGCTGCCTAGTTCCATATGTAAATGAACTTTCTATTGAGGCATGAGTTTCAATCAAGAAGGTTGGATGCATCTAATTAACCACACAAGTTGGCACCTTGAGACAGTAGTGCATCAGTAAAAGAGGTATTCACAAAATAACCACGGCTATCCATTCTGACCTAGTTATATGTGGATTCAAAAGAAATTATGCAAGTGATGATTTAAGAGGATGTGAACGTGAACTCAGTGTTGCACATCAATAGGCAACTTAGTGTATCAATATTAACTAGTTTTGTGTGCTATGCATTCTAAGGATTATGCGCATTTTTGTCACACTATTCATCTAACTAGCATTACTCATGCAAATTTTATTTGAAAAGTTAACTCTTTGTTTGCTTACTTGGTGATAACAAATTGAGTAAAAGTCACAATACAAGCCAAATAATTAAAGGCCACAGTATAATCTTGCCAATTTTAACACTATATTTAAACCTTCCATGTAAGATATGATATTTCATTATGTATTGTTGTTGAGAAAATTCACAAACAACCCTATTAGTTTTCATAAATTTTTGATACCACATATACCATTATTCCCAATGAACAAAAATAAATGAGAAGACCACTAGAAGCAACAATGCAAAATAAAAGTAGCAAGAAACAAAACATAAACTAACCAATAATCACATGCTATATTTGATGTAGGAACTTACAATGGTCTATATTTGGATCCGGTGCTCGCCTAGAACGTGATGATCTTTTGGGATCCTGATAAGACTTCTCATTTGTTGTTAATCTATTACGTAAACTCTCATGCTGCATGCCAGAGAAAAGAAATTAACCAATTAATGTACTAGAATTAGCTTCATAGTTTTCCGAAGGTACACTTTATAGTCAATAGATTTGATTATGTGCGCTATGATATATATGCTCTTCGATGTGTACTATATATTGACTACTAGAGTTTTTATTATAATATATCTAAATTGCAAGAAGTTACAATACATGTTATTGAAACTATATAGTTTAAAGTTATATTATTCCAATATTAGAAATTTTTGGATGCAAACATGTGCGAACGTAATTATTTGTGTGTAGAGGGAGTATAAAAAATCTTGTCCCAAATTGCCATAAAACCAAGACCATAAATAAAATTACCACCACAGGACATTAAGTGAAACTTGATTTCCACAACATTGTTAACCCATAAATAATTAAATTCTAGATACTTATATATAGTTGATGGTAATGGTGAAAAAATGGGGACTAAGAGAATGCAAATGCAAAACCAATTTTGGAAGTTAGGAAAGAAAATTGTGCATGAATCAAGTGGCAAAGAAACGAAACTCACTACCATATATTGGTTTCTGCATGATAATTTCAAAAATGCAAGTAGCTAAAGAAAAGTATATCATGCAGATTTTCACTAGATAAACAAAAAACAAGAGAACAATTACCATATCTGCAGACACTTCAAAAGAGTACAGCTCATGAACACTTGTCCTTTGAATAAATGCACGCCTAGATACCTTTCCAGTTTCTAGGAAGGATAATGCAGATTTCATTGTGCGGAATGTGTAGGAACTAGCAGGATCCGTGTAATACTGCATGATAAGACAAAATAATGATTCATAAATCAAGAAATTTTCTTTTACTCAATCGTGAAATCGTGACTTATGAGCCGTAAAATTTACCGGATCTCTCCTGATCAATCCTTCCTTTGTTTTTCTATATACTAGTTCTTTTACCCAACCTTCAGGCAATCCACTTGGCCGAAAATCCACTTTTGCAAGTATCTACAGATATACCAAAAGAATGAACAGGAAAGACATCAAATAATCAAAAGATGTAATATGTTATTTGAGTCGAAGAAGTTCTAGCAATAGACACACGTTATCTTCAGAACTTGTGTCACATTGTTCATTGGTGTCACACCCGGAGACCTTTGCCTCATTGATATAGAGTAGTACATCTTGCTTTGATCGAAATCGCACATCAGTGATTGAGTGGACATAAAACTACAAATGAAACCACAAGGAGGATCAATAGTTACCATAAATGTATGTATATAAAATCATTAGTAACACCACACTGTTTCAATTGATGGTCCATTTCAAATAATTAAATCCAATTTCTTATAAGAATATATATATATATAACTTTATTTACATTAAGTTTCTTAGATCACAGCTAGATAATGGATAGGATACACATAGTAAATAAGTTTCCACTAAGTACCATGATATATTCATCAGCAGAGAACAAGTACACCTCACTGACCATGTGATACATAACATACAAAGAACTGAGAGATTATTAGTTTCATAAATAAAAAATAGTTTGTTTTAAGAATATAAAGCAGCAGTGATCTCGTATAGTGATATTCTTTACCTCCACTCCAGTTTGCTATTCACTAGGTGCAATTACATACTCAGACTCTATCTATTCCATACATCGTCATCTTCTATAATTTAAATATGTGCAATGCATTGGTAATAGGAAAACACCACACCTATGTTTCTTGTTTGAATGTAACAACTTGCATACAATTAGAAGAACATTACAGTAAGGATAATTTGTTTTACTGCAATTACTAGTAACGTACTATGAGAGCCTTAAAGTAAAATAAAACAAGCAACATATATATCACACAACAATGGTACCAACTAACTAAACTCATGGCTATATACCTTGTACATCTTGTCTTTCTTCTCCCCACCAGCTCTTACCTCCATCACCCACCCCTTTGGAAGCCATTCATGTTGTCTCTGAATATGCAAGCATAATGAACAAACAAAAAATTGTAATGAAATGTCTAAAATAAAAAAGGGGATACATAAAAAATTGTACTCATGCACACCTGAAGAGTGTTTTCTGCAGCATGTTCCTTTGATTCTAGCATACGCTCATCTGTCCCAGAAAAAAGGTAGTCCAGTACCTCTGACTTCATGGTGAATGTGTAATTTGATATGGGAGAAGTATAGTACTGCTTGCAAAATAGTTCAGAACTTCAAAAGAAATTCATAAATCTAAATAATAGTAAAGTCTATTCAATAGGTAACATTCGATACAACACAATTACATGTTGAATCATATACACGCACCATTCCTACTTTATGAGAAACATACTCGATTAATGGTGCCATCTTCAGCACGGTAGATCTCCATGATCCATCCATCTGGGAGCCAATCCGGCGGCTCCAGTAATGCCTCAATATCCTTCTCCTCATTTTGAGTAGTTGGCTCTTTTACCTCCTCGTCCGATATCATAGTCCTAGGTTTGTCACCCATTTTTCGATGGTTTTGCCACAATCTACCTATGCTTATATCTATACACCAAAGCAAAGCATTGCTTCATGGACGGGTATTTATACTAATCTTACGATCCATCTGGTGCTAGCTGGCATCCACCATAGGCTGGAAATTGTCTGGTTGTTTGGTTAGGAACAACTCATATATATATTCTTTTCAAGATCTAACAGATAGTGTAATGGGTAGCTCATTTATTATTTTAGATACTGCAGATATGAAATCCAGATTACAATATTAATACACATGATGTAAAATAGGAAGGAGAGTGAGCTAACATTTTGTTGTGGATCTTTAAGTTAGGTAAGTGGAAGAACAACTCATAATGATGCCAGCTGGAATTCTATATAGATAGCTGCACTGCAAAGAATACTATGTAGTCAACATGTCAAGAATTAGCACAACCATTGCTTTTACTAACAAGAAAAAAAAAAGAAACTTGTGCAATTCACCTCCAAAGATTTTTTGTGTATTAAATTATCTATTAATCTGCAAATCTGTACGTGTAATACCCAATGCACACTATATATTTTTTTGTTTAGCAAACTGATTTCAGAGATCTAGGATTGTAGTTGACGACAATATTTGATCACAGAGTGAATCTGGACTTGATGTGGTTGGTGTGTCCAGCGAACATGACCACAATTGTATATAACTGAGTCTTAAGGCTCCTATTTGTCTTAATTAATATAGGTATGAATACGTGATGCTCATGCAGGGCCTAATACAAGAATATCACATTAAAAATATAGTTGGACAAGATGAGATGTATCCTCTCGATTCCTTAAACACTTTTTAAGGATATCTCATGAAATTGACACAGAATTGTACTAATTGCAGCATGATTGCTTCTGTAACAAAGAAAGTGACGATGAATATGTTAGAAGGAAGATAAGGCATGATCAGTCGAATGACTGTTTTCCTCCTTGCCCGCCACCCCCAGCCAGGCATCTACTATAGGCTGGAAATTGTCTGTTTGTTTGGTTACGAACAGCCCAAAGATTTTTTTCAAGATCTAACAGATAGTGTAATGCCTAGCTCATTTAGTGTTATAGATACTACAGATTTGGATTGCAGATTACATTGTTAATGCACATGATGTAAAATAGGAAGGAGGTTGTTTTCCTCCTCGCCTGCCACCGTCAGCCAGGCATCTACTATAGGCTGGAAATTATCCGTTTGTTTGGTTACGAACAGCTCAAAGATTCTTTAAAAGATCTAACAGATAGTGTAATGCCTAGCTCATTTAGTGTTATAGACACTACAGATTTGAATCATTGTTAATGCACATGATGTAAAATAGGAAGGAGGCTTGGCTAACCAATATCATGCTGTGGATCTCTAAGGTACTTATGTGGAAGAACAGCTCATAATGATGCTAGCTGGCATTCTATATACATAGCTGCACTGCAAAGAATATTATATAGTCAACATTTCAAGAATATGCACAACCCTTGCGTTTACTAACAAGAAAAATAAGAAACTTGTGCAACTCACCTCTAAAGATTTTTTTGTACTATTTTATCTATTAATGTGCACAATCTGTAATACCCAATGTATACTTTTTTTTGTTTAGCGACCTGATTTTCAAAGATCTTGGATTGTAGTTGACGACAATATTTGATCACAAAGCGAATCTGGACTTGATGTGGTTGGTGTCCAACGAACATGATCACAATTGTATATAACCCAGTCTGATCCCCCTATTTGTCTCTTAATGAATATAGGTACGAAGACGTGATGCTCATGCAGGGACTTAATCTAGAATATCAAATTAAAAATATTGCTGGGCAAGATGAGAGGTATGCTCTGGATTCCTTAAATCCTTTTTTTGAGATGCATCATGAACTTGACCCAGAACTGTGCTAAGTTTAATATGGTTGCTTCTTGTAACAAAGAAAGTGATAATGGACACGTTAGGAGGGAGATAAGGCGCGACTGGTTGCATGACTGTGGTGGGAGCCCATATTCATATGGGCCAAGTCCCCCTAGAAGAAGCCCAACTAGCACATAGGAGTGTCATGTAATATTCACCCTGCTAGGGGGCGTGTGTAAATTTCCCTTGCATATATATATAGTGCCATGAGCATGGCAAGGGGGGCTCTCTCCTCTCCCTTGAGATACTTGTGAAACCCTAATGCGTCGTCCTCGCTATTGACTGATCACTCTTGCGCGAGCCTCCTGCAGTAGAGTCTTCGCCACGCGGAGGCTCCAACACGAATCCCCTCCCGGGACCTCCGCCTGGGGTCTTCGTCGGTATCTAACTTCGACCTCCGTCACAGGACCTTCATCGGGGACCTTCGTCGGGGGACCTCCGCCAGCCTTGTTCGGGACCTCCGCCGGCTGACGGGCCACGGACCTTCACTGGTCGAGCCTTCATCGCCGAACCTCCATGAAGGGACCTCTGCCGGCCGCCTAGGGCTTCGTCAAGACTCTCACCTGACCAACTCCACTCTCTCTGTTCGGGACCCGCAGTTCCAACAATGACCATCTTCCTCCTCTTACGCCACCCCTCCTTTTTTTGCCCACCACCCTAGCAAGGCATCCACTATAGGCTAGAAATTATTTGTTTGTTTGGTTAGGAGCAGCTCAAATGTTCTTTTCAAGATCTAACAGATAGTGTAACGCCTATCTCATTTAGTGTTATAGGTATTACAGATTTGGATTGCAGATTACATTATTAATATACATGATGTAAAATAGGATGGAGGCTTAGCCAACATCTTGTTGTGGATCTAGGTATAGGTACGTAAGTGGTAGAACACATCATAATGATGCTAGCTGGCATTCTATATACATAGCTGCACTAAAAAGAATACAATTTAGTTGTGTAATTTACCTCCAAATATTTTTTATTTATTAATTTATCTATTAGTGTGCACAATTTTTAATACCCAATGTACATTATGTTGGAACTATGGATTCCACAAGATGGTGTTAAGCCTTCACCCATTGCCCGGCTTTGAGAGAGATCACCTTCGCTAGATGGTGAAGGCTCAGGTTAAAGAGTTTAGTGCGACCGAGCGAAGTAGGGCTTCATTCAATTGATCTCAACTAACTCTTACATGAGGCAGTGAACCTTCTTTTATAGTCCAATGTACAACTGGTCACGACACTTTATAACAATGCCTTGGACGCCAGACCAAGCATTCCTCCACCCGTGTAAATGCCCTGGTTGCATCAGGGTTTTTTTTTCTTGCTGATCTTCAACTACTCCGCTTAATAGGAAGGCGGTTTGGCCCCATTGAGGCCCATCAAAACAACCAGCGACTTCCGGGGATGTAGACCCTGGCACAACCTTCGCTCCTCTTCACGTGAGTTCTCGTCCCGAGTGGAGCTTGGCTCGACGAAAGGTCCAAGTTGGCTACAGGGGTGAATAGCCTAATAAAATTTTCTACAAAGCACTAGATTAAAGGATTAGTACTTAAAACGGCTAAATGTGCAACACAAAGGCTACAACTACACTAAGCATGTGTTGACACTTCTTAGCGCAACCACCAGAGACAGGGTGTTAGGCTATCTCTGATAACGGCACCAGAAGTGCCTGAGGGTACTTCTTATGTCTATTGGATAATTCCACAAGCGCACAGAATATACCGCTGTAGCACTTCACCCGGGAGTATTCCAAGGTATCGTTATTTATTTTATCCCAAGGGAAAGCGGTTGCTAGGAATAATTAATAAAAAGAAAGAGAG
Organism: Eremochloa ophiuroides; assembly: GCA_038502445.1. Taxonomy (NCBI): domain Eukaryota; kingdom Viridiplantae; phylum Streptophyta; class Magnoliopsida; order Poales; family Poaceae; genus Eremochloa; species Eremochloa ophiuroides. The sequence goes on from JAHLJS010000002.1 coordinate 27,180,801, forward strand.
ATCCTTAAGTCTATACCAACTTAGTACTGGCTAGTGGTAGGGGGGTAAATCGATAGGTAGAGGAAAAGGTAATGACACCAGCACACAACAAGTATTAAGATAACTAAAAGATAACTAGTAGAGTATAGCTAGGTGGGAGGACAACGGGTTAGTATAAAACTCCTATGACACTTACTTTACTCTTGTGACTTACCCTATCAAATAGATGACTTATACTAAGATAGTTACCTTACTACCGGTGTGTAGGGGGTAGTGCGAGACAATAGAGGACAAAACTTCTACCTGAAGCGCCTACACTCTTATGGGAGCCTACCTTTTAAGAACTTGCCTAAAACACGTGGAGGGATACTAAGACTGTAACAACCCTAAAATAAAAACACCCAAAAATACCAACCAATTAAAATTTTCATCTATACTTCACTAAAACATACTTCATGAGCATGCTTATAGGAATTAAAATCTACAAGCTACATTTATGAGTCATTGCATCCCAACTTCTATTTAGTTATTTTCATTAGCTATGTGCATATGTGGATTTTATTTGCATTTTATGTTTGGCTTGAGTACCCATAGAAGTATAAAACCATATACATGTGTATAAATATGAACACTAGAAATTTGAAAAGGAAAATGGAAAGAGAAAAAGAGAGAGAGGGCAGGGCTAGACCAGCTAACCAGCCGTTCGGTCCAAGCCGGCCTGTTGGCCTGAGCTAGCTTCTCCTCACTAGCGCGCGCGCAGACACGCCAGCCCAGCCCAACCGGCCCATCTCCCTTCCTTTTCACCACGCGCCCACGCCGTCTCCGTAGCTAGGCCAGCCCAAGACCGTGCACACCCTGCAGCCCTGCGCACGCGTACGCACCGAGAGGGTCGCTGGCAAGCCGGGCCCGCTTGACAGCCGCACCCTCCTCCCCACTGTTCTTCTTCTCTCCCCCGGCACTCACGCAAATCGCGTGACTCTGTACGAAAGCCGGCAACCCCATGGTCGGAGCGTGGCCCTGTTCCCTGCCTGTCCCTCTCGCCTTGGCCACCAAGGGAACCCGAGCACGTCTGGAACCCTAGACTGGCTTGAGCCACAGCCCTCCGATCCACCGGACGAAATCGGAGCCGTCCGCCATAGGAAGCACACCGAGCTCGCCTATTTAAGGGGACGGGTCATCAACCCTAGAGCAAATCCGTATTCCGCCGCCGCGCTGCGGCACAGAACACCTCATTGCACCACACACCAGAGAAGGAGGGAGAGAGAAGGAAGGAGAGAGAAGGTGCTGCCGCCGCGGAACCCGCCGGAGCCGAAAACGGAGCCGGTGCCACCGTCGCGGGTCGGCACGGCACTGCGAACTCTCGGCACGGCCACGACCCTTCACTGCGCCGCTATCCACACTCCAACGACACCACGGTGAGCCGCCCGTGTCTCTTCTCCAACCTCGCCCGTACGCCGCGCCACGGCATCTCGCCTCTGGGCCGGGCAGGCACGAGCCACCACCGACTCTGGAACACGTTTGCACGCACGGGCACGACTAGCTTGACTTGGCCACAAATGGTCCGCGGTGATGAGAGCACGCTGGCGCGGCTGGGCCTCTGCGTGCCACGCCATAGGGATACCCGCAACGGCACCGCGTCGCGTTCCATCTAGCCGGAAAAGCCATAGGGGACCCGGACCTGCTAGATCGATCTATCACTCTCGCGGACACCCTGAATGAGCTAGCTACCGGCAAGCCAAGCCCTTGCAACCCCGGAACACAGCAGGACGTGATCTCGGGGGAGCACACTCACCATGGACACTCTACGCCATGGCGAGCACCTGATCCGAACACCTCCGGCCACTCCGCACAGGACGCAGGACTGGCAAGGACCTCACCAAGACCCTGTAGGACTCACTGTGAGGTTGGGGTAAGATCTAAGACCCCAACGCTACCCGAACGCGCCCCACCTGGGAGTCTGTCAGAGCTCTGTCGCGAGCACCGCCGCGGCAAAGGCTTCGCTGTAGTCATAGGATGCCACCATAAATTCCAACGAGTTCCACCACTAAGGCCATACCCCAAACGCTTGGAACGGACCCTTGTCGGTGATGCCGAGCCAAGAAGCTCGGGAACGCCATACCATGATCACGACAGAGCACGCGTCCGCCATGACCAAGACCACCGAGATGAAGCCGCGTCCTGCATATACGAGACCCGGGAGAAACCGTACGAGGCTCGGGATTGGATCCACAAAGACCCGGCGGACGCCAAGCGCATGTCAAGCCAAGTAGAGACCGTCCAAAACCCGGGATTGCCGAGATGTCTCGACGGCGGACTTCGTTCACCGCCACCATGTCGCCACCACCTACACCGAACCCGGCCACTTCCCGAGTCCAGGATGAGCCGTCGAGTTCCGCCACAAGCCAACACTCCGAATCGCCTGAGCGTTTTAGCCTGAGATCGCGGTCCAGCCTACCCTTCACATGAGACAGAGACCCGCTGGAGCATCGACACGAGTCCACGCCGTGGCGAGGGCTCCGCCGACCCCGCCGATCGCCGCCGATAAGCCGTAGTACCCCCTGGCGACTTCAATTGAAGATAAACACCCCTAATTGGAACTAGCCGAGAGCCGACCACCACGCCTCTGTCCACCGCCACCGGCGCAAGGCTCCGCCGTGTCGGGTTCAATGAGAAATGGGGGAAATGTGTAGAGGCCGTGACCCGGTGCACTGAGTCCACCGTGAGCCGTGTGGAACAAGGGACTACGCCGTTGCGGTTCACCGTGAACCAGCCCCGTAGACCGAGGCCCTCCACGCGAAACAGAGCCGCCACCTGGCACCGCCCTAATGTGCCACGTGTCGGTGGACCGAGTCAACGTGATGATGTCATGCTGACGTCATCCGACCCCACCAGTCAGAGCACCGTCGACTCGGTCAATGCTGACGTCAGCAGTGACGTCATGCTGACATCAGCAGAGCCGTTGCCACCGAAACCGTTGACTTGGTCAACTTGAATAGTAACCGGCCAATCATAAACTGCCACGTGTCACCCCCTGGTTTATTGATCAAATTTCCATTTTCAGAAAATAGATAAACTTCAGAAATTCATAACTTATTCATACGATGTCCAAAAATTGCGCATCACATATCAAAATTTTCAGAAAAATGAGCTCTACAATCTGAGCCTATGTTTGAGTGCATTTGGATCTTTATCTTTGTTGGATTTTTCTAAATAATCTATAGGGGTCGCTAACGCGACTATTTCGTTTCCGTTTTCAGAGCCGGAGGAGAATCTGACTAAGGAAGGCGACCACGAGTACCTTCAGGAGTTAGGCGACGACTACGAAGGTGCCACAACCCACCAAATCCTTAGCACCTATTACGCATTGCTTAAGTTGTTCTTGCCATTGCTTTATGATCACATGTTTAGGTTGCATGATAGAATAATTGATTACCCTGCCTTGGTAAAACTTTCACCCTGCTGTCCACTGATAGGATAGATGTTGCCATTTTAATAAATGCTTTCCTACTACTTATTACTGATGAGATTATATGGCTAATACGGGCAGTCTATATAAACCTGAATTTAATGGGAGAGCGTGCTGCGTGCGTCCTGGGTGCGTAGTGAGGGTTGAAGTCGACCAAGTGGGTTATGAGACGAGCCAGAAGGGCAAGTCGTACCAGGGGTGCAACCTGGGCATCCCTACAAGAGATACCTGTGGCGGGTAATGGTTCACGAGGTAGTTCCAGGTTGGATGGCCTGTGTGGTTTGAAGCCCGTGAACAGAGGTGCTGTAATGGCATGGAAAGAGTATCCCCTAAGAGAAGATCGCCTGCTTGGTCAACCTAGGGCCTACTGGTGCTCAGACTATAGGAATCCTTTATCGCTCACTCGTCTTTGATGAGCGGGGAACGGCTGGATTACTTGGTAGGGCGGTGCCACTACTGCTAGGTTGAGAGGTGATAAGGGTGGGCGGGGATGGTCGATGGAATTCCGTTCCGTCCTAGATGCGCAGTACCACTGGTTGGGCCCGGTACTGCGTCTCCCAGTGTCAACATTGTAACACCCCAGGTGTTAGTCACGAGCTAACCAGCGAGTGTGGACCTAATCAAGTTATTTCAATCAATGATCCTAATCGCTATTTCATATTCATATCATCTACCATGATCATTGGAAATGGTTCATAAAGATCCGAATTGAGAATTCACATGGAATGACAAGTTATTCACTTAATTGGATTTATGGATTAAGTGAAGATGAGCATGCAAAGCCAACCAAACCTTGAAAACTTGCCCAAACAACTCTATTGGAACTCTACAACAAAAGTCATGAAGGACTCATGTTGAGAAAATGTCAAGAAAATACCTCAATCGGCCTAAATATCCACATTGAGCTCTCTAATGATCTTACTTTGACCAAAGTGGAAATACTATTTGTGAGCAAGGTATAAAGTTTGACCTTTAATGAAAGTTGGAGATATTTTGGAGTACAACAATTGTTATTTTTGGACCAACTCATGATTCAGTCTCTAAGTGCCTCAAACAGTGGAATCAAGTTTGGTAAAATCCTGATTTCAGCACTTAAATAATTCTAAGTTCGAAATCAGCCCATATTGCATTGATGTTTCGTGTTCTATAAATTTTATCAAGCAACTTGAGTTGGACCCAAAATAAAAGTTGTCTCAAACTCTTTGGAGCACAACATATCGAAATTTCAGAGTAATCCGACTCTGTTTGACAAGGTTTGCCGCTCGATCTTCGATTGTAATTAAGCTGTTGACAGCATCAACTTCGGGCTTAATTACCAACTAATCCAGTGATCAAACTGCCGAGCACCCTTAATCAAAGTTGGAGAGCATCTAGAAGGAAACAACTTTGCTTCTGTGGTCGAGGTCCGAATCTTTCCCGAATATACCGAAAATCGAATCCTAAGCGCTCCTGAATCTCACCCACCACGTGCTCGTCAAAATGCTGCAACGGAGAACACGTGTTCGCCGAGCTCTGGGCACCGCCCACCATGGCCAATCGCCTTGCTGCGCCCCTGTCCGCTCTCTGCTCAATGAAAAGGGCACCAGAGTGCTCCACTCAATCCTCTCTCACTCCTCTCTCGCTTTCCCACCTCTTCATCTCGTCCTCTGCGCGGGAGCCGACCGCTGCCGCCATTGCCGGCGTGCTGAGCTCCGAGGTGCTGCTGTTCCTCCTCCACCTGTGTTCCTCCGGCCAAATCCGCAGCACCACCACTGCCCTCACTCCTTGCCGCACCCCAGCGGCTCGTCGTCTCACCGTTTTCGCCTTGTTGCGGGTCGCCGCGGAGCTGTAGCGCGTCCGCCATTGCCGGCCGGAGCCGAGCTCCACGGCCGCCGGCTATCCTCCTCCTCCGTTCACCCCATGGCAAAGCGGGCAGAGCACCTCGTTCCTCGCTTCGCGCCGCCTCCCCCGCGCTCCTCCCTCGGCTCCGCCGCACCCCGCAGCGCCGCGGCCACCTGCCGCTGGTCGCCGGGCCGCCGGGCGCCGTGACCAGGCCGCCACGGGCCACGCCATGCCATGCCACGGGCACCGGCAGGTGCGCTAGCAGCTGGGCTAGCTCCGGCCCCGCACTGCCGCCGTTGGCCGCCTCCTCGCCGGAGCTGGCCGAGCCGGCAGAGGCCCCGCACGCCCGCCTCCCTCTCTGCTCTGCTCGAGCGAGCCAGAGGAAGAAGGGAATCCCCTGTGTGCGTTTGCTCTGTGTATGACAGGTGGGGTCAAGTGGTCAGCGGGTCCCGCGTGTCAGCTTTCGCTGGAGAGCTTGCGGGGTGCATGGACCGTGTGGATCTAGCGAGATCAGGGGTTAAATGTGTATTCGGTTTTCATTTCAGATTTCGTGCTATTACTTGTAAAATCAATATCTAGTGTTTGGGAGCTCCAAAAATGATGAGGCTTGTTTTGTTGGATTCGTGGTAATGTTTTCTGCATGTTAGTACAGTTGATTGTGTCATGCATGCCTGTATTTATGCTGTAGAAATTCATTATTGAAATATGGTTTAGAAGTTCATTTAAATTATCCCAATCCACATTTTGAGAAATATATGTCCAAAAATCATGATTCCAATTTTTTTAGGCTTCTAATGACATGAACTAGCTCATAAAAATATAAAACATATATGTTGTTTACTGTTTTATTGGTGTTTCACATTAATCTTGTTAAATAGGAAATAAATGGTTGAATTGCTTGTTATTTTTGTAACTAGAGTTGTATTGCTCCAAATGAAATGAAAATTTAATTGTAGACTCTCTGTATGATGTGTAATGTATGGTTAAAATTTCATGATTTATGGTGCATATATAACTGAGTTTTTGATTTATCTTATTTGATGCCCATTAAGTAGATTTAAATGCTTTATAAATAATATATTGGTGTAAAAATGGAAAATGGTGCTCCACTACCTTTGTATAAGGTTGTGCTAACCTTAGAAAACATAATATGGCCATATGGTTTCATAAATTATTGAGTTTTGGATTTAACTTGCTCTCCAATGATTTATTGCATTATAGATTTGTTTATTTTGTAATAATTAAAATATGAAACCTGAGCATGTAAGATTTGAACCTTGGGCATGATTTGTAATTAACTACCTCTCATAAAAATATCAACTCCATTTGATATGTTTACCATATAACTTAAATAATTAAATAATGAGTTTTTATGCAATAGTGAGTGAATGATTAAAGACAAATGAATGCATGCATATTTCTTGTGATGCCTTGATATTCTTTGGTCTGAGATGAATCTTATATGATCATGTTTATGATAGTTGGAGCTAATTAATTAGCTTATATGTGTGTGTCATTGATTTAAAAGCAAACAAACAACTTAATTATATTCCTGCTGAAAATGGCTGCAGGCATAGTCCCTGTTATTGTGGTGTTTTCTCCATGAAAATGATGTTGCATGTAAATGTGTTCTATATAAAAGTTGTATCCAACTTCTATATCTACCTTGTCCTAAAATTTCTTGGTCATAGGCCTAATAGTTTAGGAGTTATGGCTTTTGGATGACTGCTGTCAGGTTTTGCCAATTTTCTATCTAGATCTGATTGATTGCATTATTTGACTGAGTTATGCTTTGAATCACTTCTTGGTGATAATAGATCAGTTGTAGTATATTTCTATGTATTCCCAAATTGTCTATGATCATCCCTTTTGGTGGTCTAAATCTCTAGTTATGATTGTTTGAGTTGGGAGAACAGAATCTGTCCAAGTCTGGACAGAGCTGTCTTCTTTGTGTTGTTTGACCTTTATATGAATTAAATCATCTGAAGAGGATAATACCAAAGTTGTATACAATTTCAATAGCTTTTTAGAAAGGCTTAGATCACCCTAGTTGGATGTATACAGCTTCAGTTATGGTTAAATCTTGTGCTTGCTGTCCTGCTGTCCTTAAAATGCTTATGTGAGATTATGATTGCTTCCATGTTGCTTTGCTTGGTGTGTTTGTTATCTCATGGTTCAGTGACTGCAGATTAACATGCCTTGTATTACTTCCTTTTATTCATACATGTGTATTGTGCATCTCATTTAGGTACGATAGATGGTGAACACGTGGAGTCAAAGGACATGATGATGGAACTAACCACAAGACGGTGTGGTGGACTAATCACGAAGATGGAAGGACTAATCGAGTGCTTGAATGGGAGGTGCTCGTCGAGCAAGTGTCATCTAACAAACACTAACTTAGTGTTGAACCCCAGGCAAGCCCCGGAGCATCCCTAAGCCTCCACCTATCTCTTTTTATAAATGCATCGGTCTTTATTAAATCGTATGTTTGTGCATTTAAGTATAGGAGTTGGTTTGAAACCGTTGCTGCATATATACCTTGTCTACTATATATGTGAACCTAATACTATTACTAGACAGGTGACCGATCTTATGCTTAGCCCTGCTTAGACCGGTAAAAGTCGGGTGATTTCCTGTCATCCGCGAGAAAGTCGGGTGATTTCCTGTCATCCACGAGTGTAGGTGGTGACTGACGAGATCCACATGGTTGGCTATATGTGTCACCATGCCACAATGAAATAATGAGAGAATCAAGGCTAGTTAGCGGGGAGCTGCATGACATGGGTCATGTTGACTTCGGTGCTGTTTGCGGCCGACTAGGACTGAGGCCACCAGACATCAGTTGAGATTGAAGAACGTCGTCACATAGCTGGCCAGATAAGTCGTTCTGACCGCGAAGCCGAGTATTTCTTTCTGAGCCGAGCTTTGGTGCGACTAGGCAGACATATTCTAGAGGTAGGAAGTATGTGCGGAGACACCATTTTACCAAGGGCAGGTCAGGGACCTGATGCATCCTGGAAGTGGGTTGGTCTCTGAGAATATGGTCCCCGCCAAACTCGCGACATATTGCGTCTCAGAAGGATTTAACGGTGACCCAAGAAGCCAGTGGCTCGGCTGACAGGGTTTGTGATTGGCATATTTACCAGCTGGTACAATCGATTCGAATCGCCATCTCTCCTGGTTAGTGAGAAACTGAACTGATCTTCTGGTGAGGTAGAGGTTTACAACTTGAACGTGATTAATAGTGAGATGAGGTTGATATCTGTGGATATTGGAAATCATATGGTTTATTGATTGCTATAATATCAAGTGATTGTTTAGTATAGCTGCAAACCTTAGCTTAATAGCTTAACTGAAATCGAAGCTGAACAATATCTAAAATTGATAAGTTGATGGATTATTGTAGTAATGCTTTTTATGCAAAATGTTGCTATCCTCTGAACTCCACCAAATAAGCCTTGCATATCCTTGAGAGTCTTTTTATTTACTTCCTGTCGGGTAAGTCTAGCTGAGTACAATTGAGTACTCAGGGTTTTATTCCCAATGTTGTAGGAGGAATGCTTGGTTGACTAAAGAGTTACTTCTATCCTTCGGGAGAGGAATACTAGACCTTGGGCAAGGTCATGTTATCTGTCTCATCTATGTTGCTGTGACTGGTCGGTACTCAGCACTGTATTATGAAATTAAGCTTATGTAAAACGATTTCGTTTCCGCTATTGAACTTTTTCTTGTAAAAGTTTATCTTGTACTCTGATGTATTTGAAATATGTGTGAATCTATGTATCATGTGTATGTGTACTGCTGAGTTTCTACGATCCTTGGGGTATGTACAATGTAAAAGTTTGAAATCCTTCGAGATTTCACGGACTACCGGGTTTATATTGGCTCAAGTGTGGCTTGATAGCTGGGAAAACAGCTGTCGCTGTACTTGTGCTCATATAAATTGGTCGGTTCTGTTACAACCACTAACCTAGGCAAGTCACCTACACAATTCTAGTTAAACCTTAGTTCTAATCCACACAAGTAAGCTAGCAAAAGCTAAACGACTACACAACTACTCAAGAAAAGAGAAACAAGTTATTTTGCACAAGAACAAGAATGGGATGTTCGTCAATTATACCTTTGCCTTGTGAGGAAGCCAATCACCGGGACAATCAATAAGTCACTCACTCGAAGGTGAGGAAATCAATAGAGACACAAAGATTTATCCCCAAAGTTCACGTGCTTGCCGGCACGCTACGTCCTCGTTGTGTCGACTTCAACCGGTGGTTCGGTGGCTAATCGGTATCACACACCGAGTCTACACTAGGCGCCACAAGAACCTACCACGGAGGAAGTAACTCAAAGACACGAGCAATTCACTAGAGTTACCTTTGAGCACTCCGCTCGGGGAAGGCACAAGAACCCCTCACAATCGCCGGTGTGAGCAAGCACAACCACCAAGCTTCTCCACACTTTCTTCTCCTCCAAGCCGTCTAGTGACACGGCAATGTCCCAAGAGAATAAGAACTAATCCAAAGCTTGCTCTCAAGTGCTCTAGAATGCAAATCACAAGCAATGATGCACTTGAGGTTCAGTCAATCTCACAAGAATGATCAAGATGACGAACTAGTGAGAGAGTGGGAGGCTAAAATGCAGCAAAGTGTATGACAATGATTCAAGTGTGCAAGAGAGTCACCAAGTGACCAGGAAGGGAGTATAAATACCCCCAAGCCAACTCCTAGCCATTACACCCACTGAAACAGCCGTTAAACACGATTTTATGTCGTCGAACCGACCATCGGACTGAGTCCGTCGGACTAAAACAATGCATCTGACGCTCAGATGTGCGACACGTATCAACAGGTTTAAACGTCGTTCGTCCGATCTCAATGGTCAACTGATTTCGCGCGTTTGACTACTGTCGGACGCTCAGGCACCGGACTAATCTCCAGAGTCCGACGCCACCACAGTTAGTTTCTCAGCACCGTCGGACGCTGCGCGGAGAAGGCGTCGGACTAAAGATTTCACCCGTCCGACGCTTCCAGAGAGGTTCCAGAGCGCTTAAAGAGCGTCGGACGGATGCCGTTGGACTAACCTCGGTTGTCCGACGCTCTCACATCTTGCCATGTGTCAACACTCGCAACGCTGAACCGTCGGACTGAAGGCCACAATGGTCCGACGCTCGGTAGATGAGCGTCCGACGCTCACTAACAGCACAGGCGTCGGACCGAACCAATGGTCCGACGCTACGTCCACAACCAGTCCGACGCTCTGGAAACAGCCCCTTTCAAGTCTATTTCCCACCCCTTGCTATGTGCTAACACTCAAGGTCTCCAACACTTGTGCACAGTGTGTTAGCATTTTGAAAACATTTTTCAAGGGTTTTCAAAAAGATTCTCTAGGTTGGTTAGATCAATGCACATGAGATGCAACCTAGAGCACTTGAAAGTAATCCAATAGCTTAGTTCTCCCCTTGATAGTCGGCTATCTATTCTAAATGTGATCACTCCCACTTGGAGTCTTGATCACTACAAGAAAAGCCCTATTTGAATATACCTTAGCCTCTAGCTTTCCTTCTTTAAGTCATTTTCTTTCTCTTTGATCATTCCATCTTGATCTTCACTTGAGCTCATGTCATCTTCCTCCATATCACTAATCTACTCTTGGCTATACATACTTAGCACTTAGATTAGTAACTAGGTTACATCAATTACCAAAACCAAACTAGGGTCATTCACTCACCCGTGTGTCCTTGTGTCTTATAAAAAAATATTTCTTCTATGTTCATGACCCTCCTTCATGAAGCCTATCTTTCAAAAAGAAAAAGGGCATTATTATTTTTAAAATTGCATGTTTAAATTTTTGCACATGGACAAAAAGATTTCTATTCACTCTCGTATCATCTTCTCTTATTTTCAAAAAGCATTTTAAAAAAATAAATAGTTTTTATTATTCTTGTTCTCTCTTTCTACAGTAATGCCTTTTAAAATTCAAAATCAAAATATTTCTCCTAAGGACGAGTTCTTGCAGCCACCATCGAAGCCAACCATAGCTTCTGGCTTCAATCTTCGCCCTAGCTTTGGCGGTCAAGCTTATGACCATAACGAAAGCACTACCGGGAGATACCCCGGATTTTTAAAAATAAATATATATATATATATATATATATATTAAAATTATATATAAGTTGTTGTCCTCTTACAAAATAAAAATATAAATAAATTTTTGCTAAAATGTTTTTAATAAATGCTAGTTTGCTTTCAAAGTTTTACATAAAGCATGTTTTGGTTTGAAGTATGATTGATCATCATATCTTCATAAGCATTTTAATTTAAGCATGAAACTTAGGTTAAAATTGCCTACCTTGATTAAACGACATGTCTAATCATTGTTCCAAAACTGCTGGGCGTAGGCTTTAAATAATTTTTTTTTGAGTTATTTTATTTATCAATGAAAATATTCTATAAAATGGTTAAAAAATAAAGAGATATTTTGAAAATCTAAAATTTAAAAACTTATCTTTAAAATAAGTTCTTTTTTTTGTTCTTACAGAATAAAAATGAATCTTCATTAAAAGAAATTTGTTAATAACGTCATCCCTTGCATAATAAAGTTTCGATAAATTTTTGAAAAAAACCAACTAGCTCAATTTGCTTCCTGCATATCTTTTCCAATTGGTGATCACAAGGGAAAGGTAAGAGCCCTTACGATCTGCCAAACCATAACCATGCAGGAAAATCAGAAATGCTGGGTACAACCCTGATCCTTTGGCTTTGAGTTAGCTTGGGGGAGGACCGTAACAAGGTAACATGTATCTCTATCCCTCTCATATCCTTTTGTTACCTTGCAAAAAAAATGAAATGAAAAAAATGAAATAATAATAAAAAAACTCCTTTTTTAATAAATGTAAGCACATGTTGTCAAGTTAGTATGCACCTTCGGGTATTCTTGTTACTAACCATTTTAGGTTAACAAAGAAAGGACATACGAAGCTTGAGAACATGAGAGCAACATCAACAACACACATTGATGATCTTTGGTGATGGAACAAACTCAAAAGGAGACCCTGACCTTGCACACTTGACTTTCAACAAAGTCCAAGTGTGAGGGAGGATGGTGTGAGTCTCACCTCAAGATCACCTTAGTTCAAAAGAAAAAGAGAAGTTGGCTCTACCTTGCTTAAAAAAAAGTAGGAAGTGAAAAGAAAAAAAAACAAGAGAAGAGATTGTTAAACAAAAAAAGGGAATAGTAAAAAATATATATATATAATATTGAAGGAGAGAGAAGGAGCAGGCTGGCGCCACATGTTAAAAGAGGAACACTTATGGGTTGCCTGACTTTGCCCATCATTATTTTGCATAAGCAAGAAGGGCTCACCCAAAGCCTTTGCTACTATCATCAGGGCCATGGCCCACACACACTAAGCCATGAGAATGGCCTGGCCTGGTGATTCACCTGAGAAAAGTCATCATGCGAACCGCAGTAACAACTCTAATGTTTCATCCATCCATGCTGCCGGTAATTACACTCAGGTATGCAAAGGTAATGTTCCCCGACTCTTTTGTTCATACTTGTCTCCATAGCTTGATCATTCACGCTTCTTTATGGCATCATAAACAATGGAGATAATCTGATATGGAGACAAGCCAAGGTCTTTTTTTTTACATTGCATCTTAAGTTTGGCCTTGTTTGAGTTATGCGAGTTGGATGAACAAATAAAAATTTATATAATAAAAAAATAGTTAATAAGTAAAAAAAATCATAATAAGCTTTAGGCTCTCTAGGGTTCAACCTAGTAGAGCCCTTGCTTGTTCACTGTTAAAATTAAAAACAGGTAAAAAATTGTGGGGGAGATCTCTTAAGTACAACGAACACGCCCTTCAAGATCTCCCCTGAATGTTGCACAAACATCAAGCAGGCCATCATATAGAGGGACAAGACACATGACTTCCATGAACTCCTTCTTCTACACCGATGGTTTGTGCAATACCTCTCTCAATCCTTTGACCAACCATGACTCCATGCATATCTTGGATCACACTTTGTTTAAAGATTCTAAAAAAACACAACAAAGGGGAGTCATGGTCGCAATATTCCTTTTAGTTAGAAGCTTGCATGAGTTGTTCCTCCTACATTTGTCGTGTATGCAAGTCACTAATATGCAGGAGTTACCAATAAACGACTTGCTACACGACGACATGCTACTAAAAGTGATGGACTCCAACCCACGCCTTGGTAGTCACCTGAGATGGAAACCGAGCCACCGCAGCGACAACTCTGATGCTTCATCCATACATGCTGTGGGTACACACATTCAGGTATGTCAAGGTAATGTTGACCAACTCATTCACTCATATTTGTCTCCATGAAAATATAATATCATGCTCTTCCTCTGTTCATGCCATATGCTCTGAGTTTGGGTGTATTCACATGAGTACACTTGTGGTACATCCATAGGCTTTTTAATTTAAGCATGGTGCTTAGGTTAAACTAGCCTTCTTTAATCAAAATTGTGACATGGTGTTGCATTTTGATTAATGAACATTGAGTTGTTATCATGAATAATGGAAGAAATTCATGTTGAAGATGAAGCAAGGCATGTCTTTCTTTGCTCTCTTATCCTAACCTTGTTTGAGTTTGAATAGATTGGCTAAGCAAACTTCTGACTAGGTTCCTTTGTTCAAAAATCTATCTCCATTGAATGATTTTTGGTTATCTTGTCATATTTTCTTTCTCTATGATAGTAAGTTTTGGTTTGGAAGTGTTGGTCCTACATCTTTTTAACTAAGCACGGTGTTTAGTTTGAAGCTGGGATGTGAGATCATGCCTCTATAGGATTTTTAATGTAAGCATGGTGCGTAGATTCTTAAGCCTACCTTGATAAATTAGACGTGGTGTCTAATTTGATCTTGGAACCAATGCTGCTAGTATAGATTTTGGTTAATCTTATGGACTAACCCCTTGTAGAAATTTATCAACTCCATGAGGGTAAGTCTTTGAGATGACAGCAGAGACAAGTATTTCTTAGGTGAACCTTGAAAACAAAAAAATATAATGATAAATAAAATCTTGAAGAAAAAGAGTAATTTATCTTTTAACCCCAAGTTTTGTTGTCTTGCTATCTCAATACCACCATAAAAACAAGCTTGGGGGGAGCTTCCTAGCACGCTCAAGAGAGGCCATGAACTGCACATCAAGCTGAGACACCACCAATTAGTGGCACCCCCAAGTGAACCACATTGGTAAGTCAAAAGCAAGCTTGAGAGAGGGCTCCCACAAAGGTAACTTGTATCTCACATTTCTTTTTAAAATTCTCCAACTTAAAAAAATGGTGAGATATGTTCTCCTCTCTCATATGTGTTAAGATGTGTTAGTTTCTACCCTTGTTGAAATGATAAACAGTTGCTCTGTCTTATGTTTCACCTGTACCCATTTTATAATCGAGTTTTCTCTAAGGTTTGGGTTTATCAGCTAAAAATGTCTCATCCTAAAAACTTGGACTAATGGGTTGCACATGCTTAATGTTGTCTAAGTTATTGCCTGATATGATATGGTGACATGGGCTACGCTATGACTTTGTTCTGAGTGAAACTTGACATCCGGAGTTTTATTTTCGAAAACTTTCAAAAACAAAAGTTCCTCAATGATTATAAAATACCTACCAAGGTCATATGACATATTTCAATTATGTAAACCTTTTAGTCATATGCTGCTTGTGGAACATTGAGTTAGGTCAAATTGTTGTGACCTAAGTGAGATTATGGTCATGCACCCGTGATTGAGATTCACATCCACCCACCAAATATGCCAACTCTCACCCCGAGAGTTGCGCACAACATGCACCCATCCATCCACCAAAAATATGCCAACTCTTACCCTGAGAGTTGCGCACTCTTCAACCAAATAAAAATGCTGACTTTTACCTTGTGAGCCGCGTATTTGTTATCCACCAAATAAAAATGCCGACTCTTACCCTGAGAAGCCGCGCATTCATTTTTCACCGTATAATTACTCATTGCATTCCATCATGACATCTCTCCAGCCAAAGTTCTTCAAATACTAACAAGAGATATGGGTTATGCTTAAAAAAACATGCCAAGGGGCATGCAATAAACAAACGGGAGAAAAAAAGTTCCAAGTACCCGTTCAAAAAAGAAGAAGAAGAAAAAATAATAATAATATGGATATATGATCTTATAGCCCATATCTCTCAAAAAAGTTTCATTCCATCCAATAAAGGAGAAATTCATGATGCATGGAGTGCCAAAATATTTAGAAATTAGGATTCCACCATCTTCATACTCCACACACTGGCACATCTCAATCAAAGTATATGACTTGTATCTCCTTGTGGTTCGGTTTTTGACTTAGCAATATATGTGATGCAAGTATGCCCACCTTTATACCTGCCCAAAACTCCACTCACAAGCCTTAGTGGTAGGATATGAAAGGCAACATTACAATGCCTTTGATGAGGTATTTATACACTTTGAGCTATTGAGAGAATCATTTGAGGAACTTACATTTCTTTGCAAAAAATTTTAAAACCTCCAGAAAGATGGTTCATCTTGGGATGAATGATAAGCAATGTCTATGAATCTGTTCAGTCTTGCAATCACCCAAGACTTGAGATGGCTAAAAGGCCCCATTTGTTTCAAGATAATAGCAGGGTGGATAGCATGCTGATTTATTCAAATTGCGGTGGAAAACTTTGTTATGAACTTGGTACATTTGAAATATGATCGACATTATAGCAACTTCTGATCAACAACCATACTTAGCTATTTGCTCGGGACGAGCAAAGGTTAAGCTTGGGGGTCTTGTTGGCGGTCCTTATAGATCATTTTTAACCGCCAACTTATGCCTAAAGGGAGAGAAACTATCATACTTTAACACATAGACTTATGCTATTAACAGAGTTCCACTTGTACCCCTAGTGTTTATGTTTTTGCAGGATTTATGGTGAAACAAGTGGAAGTACACAACACCAATTGGAAAGCGTAAAGGAGAAATGTGAATTCAGAGAATGCGCAACCAAAAATAACAAAGAAACCCACCTTTATTACAAATCTGGGCACATTCGTAACCATAGGAGAGGTCTAGGCCCAGAGGAGAACCAACCACGCGAAGGCGGTGGCCAAACGGGCCCACCAGGGGACCGGCCGGTCCCGGGGGCGACCGGCCCCCCTGGTAGGGCCTCTCGGGCCCAGTTTTCTTCTGACAGGTGTAGGGCAGTTCCCCAAGGACGGTTCCACCTATGATCAACGCAGATGGCAAGTGGAAACCGTCCTTTGGAGGTCGGTTTGGATCTTTCCATGTGAGGATGATCCTTTTGCATAGAACCCCCTCCTCTCAAGCTATAAAAGGAGGCCACCTCTCTACACCTATTCATCAATTCATTCACCAACACAAGAGGTCACAATGTAGAGAGGAAGAGCAAGCTCCATTCCATTAGCTTCTAGCTGATTTAGTATAAGGAATGAGAGAGGGCAAGATCTGGAGAAAGAGCGGAGTCGAAACAGTTCTACCTCCGGGTGGACGAAGTGCCGGGCTTGTCAGCTCTCGATCCAACTTGTACCTCTACGATCGTCTTGCTACTTGAAGTAAGAAGTTCGTGTTCAACTTAGGTTTGATTCATTAAGCATGTTACTTTCATAAAGCTACTTGTTTGTGAGATCGTCGTTCGTCCTTTGGACGAATGCTCTAGTAAGAGGACTCCTGATAGAGATGGATGTTCCTGTACACCGCTAGAGTAGTAGTCGCCTTCATAGACGTGGTGTCTAGGTTGGAGTCTACCTTCATATGTTACGCGCGCCCACGGGCAGAGGGGTAGGTGGCAAGTGGTGACAACCATGTCCACTCGTACCAGCATCCCCCACGTTCGACCGCGGAATAGCGCTGATACTGGTATCGCTTGGCAGACCAGGTGCGTCAGTGGGCCCGAAACAAGCAAGTAGTGGGGAAGTTACCATCGCTTATATGCGTTTGACCTTAGAAGAACCTCTCTACCCAAGCTATCACTTCCGTCTCTTCTGAGTAAACTAGTTTAAGAGACTAAGTACAAAGACCGTTCCTCTGGGAATTTACGATACCCTGAATACTTCCGGACGAAGGCTACAACGGTACTTCCGTGCGCTTACGGACTTTTCTGCTGACGCTAAGAAGCGCCAACAGGGTCATCAAACACATCCTTATACTGCTCCAGAAGCTGCACCACCTCTGCTGGTGGGTTGACTGAAACAGGAGCAGAGAGAGTAGTATCCTCGTGTATGTAATCCATCAGTACACAGGCCCGCACATCATTGCCCTTCATGGAATGGAATACTTTTGTAGCAAAGATAGCCTGAACCCCAGAAGGTGGAGTTTGCAGGCCTTGTAAGGTTACTTGCTGGTTGTGTAAAGAGAATGGCAATGTTCTAGCATCCCAATCAAATAAAGTTGGGTTGTGCATCTTGAGCCAATCGACCCCCAGAATTGCATCATAAGGTTGCATGTTGAAAACAATCATATCAGCAGATAAAGTATGTCCCTGGCAGTACCATCTGAAACCTGGTATAACTGCATCAGTTTGTATGCTTTTGCCATTTGCTAACTGAATGTTTTTGGTAGGGACAGCCTTGGTTGGAATAGCAGCTGATTGGACAAACTGGGAGCTAAGAAAACTATGGCTACTGCCACTATCAACCAGCACCAACATGACCTTGTCTTGGTACTTTGCTTTCAACCGCAGACAATCATGTCTATCAAAACTAGTGATAGCATTGAGGGACAGCTGGCAAAATTGTGCTTGCAACTCATCTTCAATGGCCAATTGATTTAGCACATCATCTTTCAGCTCCCTGTCTAAGTCATTGAGTACCAGGGCATTAACCTGAGGTCGAACCTTCTTTGGACAAACTTCATTGTGGCTTGGTTCATATTTCTCGCCATAGGCATAACACAGACCATTAGCCTTTCTAAAATCCCAGAGCTGTCTATCTCTCCACAGTGAACTGGGTGTGTGCTGGGATTTGCACTGTCCAGGTGGTCCTTGGGCCGACTTGGTGTGATGCTGGTGTTTCTGGGACTTAGACAAGCTCCTGTCAATGATTTTCTGCTGAATTTTAGCAATCACCACTGCTCTTTCCACTGTAGAGGGAACTTGTGGCTCGACCACAGCTCAAATGTCTTCTCTCAGACCCCTAACATACTGGGTGGCAAAAAACTTGGCATCATAATTCCCATCACTCATCTGAACATCATACTGTAAAGACTGATATTGAGTTGTGTACTCCTCCACATATCCTGTTTGTCTGAGATCCAACAGGTCATTAATGGCAGCTCTAAAATCATCATGGCCAAACTGGTCTTGCACATCCACAGCAAACTCTGTCCAAGACACCTCTGGGTGAGCTAACTGATAAGGTTGCCACCATTTGGCTGCATTATCCTTTAGATGCATTGTAGCAGCTTCCACTTTAAGATATTCAGGAATTTTGTAGATCTTAAAGTACTGCTTACACTTATCCACCCAAATCTTTGGCTGACTGCCCTCAAATGTAGGAAATAGCATCTTGGGTAAGACATGATGAGGCAAAGTCTCTCGGTTGTTATCATGAGGGTGCCTGCCATGTGCTCTATTGTGATGATTAGGTCGAGCTCCACCCCCTGCAAAGACATTTTCAAACCCAGCATCCACTGTCTCGGCATCAGATGACCCAGAGTCCATGACAACAGAGTGTTGTTCCTGCTCCATTTGTCTCCTTGTGATGCAAGCCACGGCATCACCATTAGCCAGAACCTGTCGAGCAATGGTCTGTTGATCAGCAAGACAACGGTCCACTTTAGCTGTAGCATCAGCAACCTGTGGCTTAACTTCCTGTTGAATTTTCCCCAAATTTGTCATCCGCTGAAACATCAGATTGAAGTTGTACAGCATCTCAGCCCAACGCTGCTGGTCAGCATGAGAAGTGGAAGCCATCTGATTCAGCAGGATTTGAGTCTGAGCTGACGGTTTGGGCTCCGATGGTGCTCGTTTCGGTGCCGTGATGCCGAACTGGAAACTGCGTCAATCAAATCGAAGAGAGAACAACAGGTTCAACCCAAGGTCTCCCCTGTCACGTGTTCCTCTGTCACCGCCGCCTGGAGATGAGGCTCGACCTCGTGATTTCACACGGAGACGAAGCTCCGAAACCTGAGTCGAAGGACAGCTCCCCGCCAAAACGCCACCGCTATGCAATCGAGATCAAGCTTAAGGAATTTTACGCCGCGACAGATGCACGACAACCCTGGGCCTGAATCGAAGCTAGCTAGAAGGAAATTGCGCGAGCAGAGATGAGATGCTCACAGCAGGGTCCCGCCGCCGACGCGATCGAGTTGCTGCTGAGCCCCAGTTGATGAAGCCGTCGCCACTGTCGAGGATGCCGGAAGATGTCGGTGCGCCCGCGGAAACCGCCGCTCGCCTGGATCTGGGACTTGGTCGCGGCCGCGACGACGACGAGATGCGCGAGGTTGTAGCGAATCGGATCAAATCCGCTACGGGAGGATGGGTGGGTAGTGAAGGCCGAGGATAGACGTCTCTGATACCACTGTAACGACCCGTGGCCATCGGCGATTGCCGGCGACGTGAGAGGTGACAATGGAATCGCGGACGAAGACGCCGGCGAGGTTAGCCTCTCAGCCTTGGCCGTCTGTCTATTGCTTACTTGTTCGATAATCCAAAACAGGTTCAGGTCGAGCACTTATGTGCTGGTTACACAACGGCCTTGGGCCCATATGTCATAGAAACAACTAAACACAATTTAAAAATGCGCCTTTAGCTGCCGAAGACGCCCTGCTCGAATACGCCAGCTTCATGTCTTGACCGACCGAGGCGTGACATGCCGCTTGGCCACAGATCCGGACCGCTCGAACGCACCCCGGCGGCCGCCGGCACCCCTCAGTCCCAGCTCGAACGCCGCCGCCACGTCAATATACAGCGTGACCTTGGCGGAGTCCCTCCCACCGCCGCGAGCGCGGAGAGAAGTGAAGGAGCGCCGCTTCGCCTTGGAGCTCCCAAGAGAGCATCTAACAACAAATCCTGCATAAGAATCGGAAGGTATTAATTAACTGAGAAGCAGGGACCGACGTTGGGCGGGCGGAGGTTGTAGAGCGCCTTGCCGGCAGCCGACGATCTTGCCCCGGCCAAGCAGGAGGCGCATACGGCCGAGGCCGGCCCCCGGCGCAGGGACATGTTGTAGCCATGTGAGAGGCGCCGGCGACAAGGAATCGGACGGTGGCGACGGCGGGAGAAGGTGGCCCCAGGGCCAGCTTCCTCGGGGACTTGGACGATGCCGGCATGCCTGGAAAGGCAGTTAAAGCTCCGGCGAGGGAGCCCGTGAGATGCACGGCACGGAGACTGCCCGCAGCCGCGAGAGGGAGGGGATAAAGGAAAGGGACCACCACTGCGGACTAAACCACTCCGGGTAGCTCTGGATCTGTTGACTGGAAAGAGAGGAAGCTGCTGTGGTAGCCGGCGGACGAGGAATCGGCGGCGGCGGCAGCAGCGGCGCTGGGGTCCGGCCTTCCTTACCGCCTGCCCTTCCCCGTACCGGTAGCTGGAGTAAATGCTATGGGTACACTACGAGGTTTGCCTGACGCGCTAATTCAAACACGTCATGCGCCACGTCGACTAATCACAAAGCTTGTTAAATAATGACGAAAGTATGCACGAATCTTGGAACTGCCATCGACGGTTTTGGTCAGGGTGGGTACGTACCGCCACGGATCGAGGTCAGCTTTGTTCCCCATCTGCTCACGGGATGCAATTGCACTACGTGGCTGGTTGCCAAAGCAGAAGATGGAGGTGGCGGCGTGCCTGTTAGTTGGTCCCTGCATCCCTTGCTCAATCAAATGTTCGCCTGCTCATGACGCATTCGTCTCGATGCATATCTTTTGAAGCGAGCATTTGTGTTGGATGCAGGAGGTGTGTCTAAAGCAGGATGTATATGCCACATCATCTAGAGTAGGCACGAGATTTGAAAAACAGAAGATGATTCTGATTGCCTTTCCGGCTACGCGGGCCTCGTCGGATGCGGCGGGAATTAAGCCGCTGTTCTGGCGGGAGGGGAAGAGGCGAAGGTGCTGTTGGAGTCGAGGTCTGTGCTGGAGCTGGAGCTGGACTGCTGCACGCGGAGCCCGAGCCCCAACAACTCAACATCGACGCTGTCGTCGTCGCTGGGCAGCGGCGCTGCAGACTCCACCGGGGAGTCGCGATGCCGATGCGCAGTTGAAGTTCCAGTGCGCATATATCCGTGCCGGTTTCCTACCCTCAAATGCTCTGATTATTTAATTAATTGATGGACAGGATTCGTGGTTGATTTCACTGAGTTCGAAGTTTAGGAAGTTTGGAAAAATTATGGTGGTGCTGGTCCAACAGCTACTGATGTTTTTGGATTCGATCTGTGTTCGTTCAGTATGCTGTCAGGCGGCTATAACGAAACTGTACTGTATTTATCTTTGATGTTAAAAATATTTTATTAACACAATGCTAGCAACATAATGTAACTGTTTTTAAGTATACTCTCTCCGTCTCTAAATAAGTTACTTTCTTTGACTTTTGGTTGACCGTTTGTCTTATTCAAAAATTTAATGCAAATAATAAAATAAATAAATTATTAGTAAAGTATCTCTAATGATAGATTAAGTTATAACAAAATAAATAATATTTGTACAAATTTCTTGAGTAAGACAAATGGTCAAACGTGAAGTAGGGCGTAGTATTTTTGTGCCCTTGTTACGGCTCCAAATAAATTACTTGCGTACAAAAGCACAACTGCAAGTTACAGAGCCAGGACCAGAGATTTTTTTTTTTTTTCAGATGTCAACCCGTGTAAACTGGATAACCAAACCAGACCAATAAACTAATTAGACCTGTAGGAAACCGACGTTACCCAACCCACACCGCACTAGCATATTTATATTGGGCTGGTTTGGAAGCAAACCGAAGACCGCCAAAACCAGCCCATGTTACTGGGAAGTCCCAAGTTGCTAAAGATGGAAAGAAGGGATGAAAAACTGTTGAAGAGTGTTTTTTTTTTTTATCAATTTGCCAAACAATCAAGGATGTGGAAGAGGAATCTAGACGGTCAATTTTTTAGTTCGAGGACTCATAAAGAAATACACCCCATAAATTTAAGAATCTAGCGTGCATTTTACTCTTAAAACAAATATTATTAAGGTCTGAAATGATAAAAGGAAACGTATTATTAAGCATCCAAGGCAAGGAACGAGAACTAAAGGAATATACGGCCCACAAATGGAGGAACAACTTGGGCCCAGTTTGGATTAGGCCAAGCCTTTTTTTTTTTTGCGTTACCCGTTAGGCCCAGTGTGAACCGAAGGAACAAGTACTTAGGGATGAAGGAGCGTACAGTCCACAACGCAACTACGACTCTCCCACTTATCCGTCGAGGGAACCAAACCAAATCGAACCCAAAACCCTAGCTTCCCCTTTCCTCGAGGGAGAGGAAGATGGCCCGCAAGAGGAAGCCCTGTGGCGACGGCGCGGTGGAATCACCAGGCGATTTCGCAAATCCGGAGGACGGTACGGTGGAACCGTCACCCGATTTCGCCAACAAGCCCAAGGAGGACGGCACGATGGAATCATCAGCCGAGTTCGCCAAGCCGGTCTACCTTGTGGCGACCCGCGACGACGGAGCGCCGGGCTACTCCATCTTCCAGATAGACGCCGCCGCTGCTGCCGATAAGCCGCCGCCGCGCGCCCGCACCGTTGCCGGGCTGTCTGGCGCCGAGCGTGGCATGTCCTTTGTCGCTGCGCATTCCACGCACGGCTCCTGGATTGTCGGCGTCGGCGGTGGGCCAAGAGCGGCCACCATCATCTTCGACCCGAGGACATTGAAGACGTTCGGCGGCCCGCGGCTCTGTTACCCCAAGCACAAGCCTGTCCTCATCTCCCACAGGGGCCAGGTATACGCCATCTCAGAGCGCCCCCGGGTGGTGAGCGTGAGCCCCATCGATCGCGAGCCGTGGTTCGAATCGCTCAGCTTCAACCAGGGTGTCCCCTCCAACGGCATGCGGATCTCCTGGAAGATCCTGCCGCCACCACCCTTCTTCCCGTGCTTACTGAACCCTTATGAATTCCGCAATCCACCGGAAATCTCAGTCTCATCCTATGCTGCCGTGGGCTCCCACATCTTGCTTTCCCCTCAACCAGAACTAACGCTGGGCACTTACGCATTTCATGTGGTGAACAAAACGTGGGAAAAGGTCCACGACAAGAACCTGCCTTTTCTTGGCGAGGCTGTACCCCTTGGCGGTGGCCTCTTCGCCGCCTACCCAATATCCAACAACAACGCCATCGCTGCCTCTGCCTTGATGCTCCAAATGTCCATCAATGTCTCCTCGGCCACCTCTGCGGCCCCCTCATTATTAATCCAAGAATTCAAGGTTACGGCGTTCGAGGATAGGATTCCATTGCCACTCTCCTGCCCCCTAGGAAAAGGCAGCTTCTGTTGCATCAGGTTGGGCGCCTCTTGTCCCCACCGCCGCCGTCACAAAGCCAAGAAGATCCAGGTTATCTTGACTGTCTTTCGGATGGAAAACATGGAGGATATCATGACTGACTGTCAGTCCCAGGCCCCGAAGGCTAAGGATCTCCTAAGCGCAGTACAAGTGAAGGAACAGAGTCACATATGTGAATACAAGCACCTGCTGGGTTCTGACATGCCTGAGTTTGCTGCCCTCTCCATGTAAGCATCTAAATGTTGCTCTATTTTACTTCTTTAGGCTAAATCTATGAGTTAGGATATAAAATTTCTGTTAATGCATGTTTGCACTGGCTAATGAAATGACGTGTATTAGTGTTCTGCTGTCATACATAATCGTTGCAATCTATGTATGCTCTTTGGCTTCGATTTGCACAAATTCAAATTTCTTGAGTTCAGCATCTTATTCTAATGATCTGGAAGCATTCCACAAGTAAACTGAGTGTGCTGCCTTTCTGCAGTTGTTTTTAACTCTGACAACAGACTATAATGCAGTAATTGAATTAGGCAGTTCTGAACTTCTGATTAAACCCTGAGCTGGCAATTTATGTTCCAGCTGAAGATTAGTGACCTATCTGGTCTTTTGAGTCATGCACGGTGTACATTCTACATCATGGTACATTTGGGCATTTTGGGTTTGATTTGCTATACGGCAGTGGTTCTTTACAGACTTGGTCACATATTCAGAAGTCACAGTACTAAGCTTCCACAAACTGTAGGATTTTGCTATGCATCATAATCATAATCTGTGAGAGCAAAGCAACTACTTTATTTTGCGCTTCCTTCTGAAAAATCCAGCAAGTGATTATAATTTGATAAGAAATTTTGATTGTCTCCTTTCTCATCACTAAACACTAGATGGGTGGGTAGGAGGGGGACCTGAATAAGAACTAGCTGAGAGCTGACCTTGCCTGTTCATTTTTCTTTTGAAAGAATGTTAGACATAGCAACAGAAGGTTTTTAGCATCTTAGTTACTTCTATTATGAAACATGTTTAACTGTGTGGGCCATGTTGTTTCTCTACATACAATTAACTTATTTGTCAGGGGCAGGATTATGAGATCATAATACCCTGTGTTTAGCCACCATTTGGATACTATAATCTGGTTTAGAATTGTGCATTTTGTCATCAAAATTGCTGGCTTATGGTTATTTGGATCCCTCCATCACTGGAACTACATTCATCTCGCAAATTGGCTGTCCATCCCTTCGACTTTGACTACTAATCTCAGCAACTGCTCTCATTGAGTCATTGGTGATGTTTGTCAAACCCGAAGAACTCATCCTCTCATGTTCTAGCACCTTATCATCATGAACCAGTTGATATTGCATTTTCCTTGGAGCTAGCAGCCTAGCAGGGGACTATTGATTGGAACATATTACTACCACCAATCCACTGTCTTTAAGCCTCTGCATACTGCTCGCTTCCCTTGTTCACCGCTGAACACATCTGCCCTCTTCTATGCAAACTCTGATGAGATCTAGGTTTAGCCCGATGTGTGCATCATCAGTTGAGCTCCCAGGACTTCCTCCCATGTAATGCCGCTATTCTTTGTTTCTTAAATTCAACAGTTGAGTGCCTTGGATAATTTTTAGGACTCAATTGGATAATTTTAGTACTGTCAAAATCAAAACATCAGAATGTTTACTCAGACGGGGACTGAGATATGAATTTGATGTAGTAACTTTATATCTGATATCCAAGCACATCTAGATACTGTAGGTTTGGCTCTGTGAAATTTGCAATATAATTTAGCTGTAGCATTGGGATGGTATCTTTGAAACTTGATAAGTAATATGATTTCAATATGCTAGTAGGTGCTTCCCGGTCCCAAATTACATAGTTTTTGCTAGGTATCTAGACATAGCGTATATCTAGGTGCATAGCAAAATGTGTGTTCCTACAAAAGCCAAAACGAGCTATAATTTAGGACGGAGGGAATATGAATAGACAAACACGTTGCCAGGATATTGTGGTCCATTATCCATTATAAAGGTTTCAACCTTAAGAAGGAACCTTAGAGTTGTAGCATTGGGTAATGAAATATTGCTACACTCACTGAGCAATAGGTTTGAGCAGCTAATTAGCAAAGGCTAACGGAATAGAACAGTATACCTGTCATCGGAATCTTGCATGGCTGCATCAGTTCCCGTATATAAACTGCAGACGCACACTGTTATACACTGTTTTATCGGATTCTTTGATATACTGAATGCCTTTGGTTTACCAGCCAGCCGCTTTGGATGGTTCTAATAATTACAATACTAAGTTTGCCAAGTTTGGCTAAGCTCTTCCTGTACTCTTTGGAAATATATTCAAATGACTCCTGTAAGCTTGCCAAGCAAATCTTTTGTTTCTAATGTATTGTGTTACTACAGAATCTCTCAATCCACGAATTATTAAGATTGCATGTTGCGATTACAACCGAGCCTGAAATACGTCGACTTGTTATGAGGGTGCATGCATTACCGTGTTTTTCTCTCTTAATATTTGCTTATCAGTTGTCATATGTGACTGCAGTAATCTTTTGTAAATAAAATATTGACTGGCTTCTTTCTATGATGACCCAGGGACACAGAAATTATTGATCTAGGGGAAGACGCTACCGAGACAAGATCAAGGAGGGCTACTGATAGCACTATATTTGAAGCACCTGTAATTCGCAACTGGTCATAAAGTATAGACTTATAGTTGTATCAAACCTCGCCAAACTTTCAGAGCTCAACTTCTCTGTTAAGCAAATGTAGACATCCTTTTGTTCAACCTTTGAATCGAGAAGTCTTCGTACGATGTTACTGTTGACATCGCCTCACCGTGATGACATTATATTATCTCGGTACGGCATTGCCCTTATCATATCATTATTCTTTTTACCAAATCTTGCTAATTCATGGGCTCACCGTGATAAACGACTAGTATTACCTCGGTAGGGCATTGTTCTTTTCCTTTTATTATTCTTTTTACCAAATCTTGCTAATTCATGGGCTCACCATGATAAACGACTAGTATTACTTCGGTAGGGCATTGTTCTTTTCCTTTTTTCCCCCTTTGGGCTTATTCAAACAATTCATAGCTAAACCTAGCAAAGTTTAGTTTAAGGTAAGGCAAAAATATACACAATCCAATTAGAGCTAAAACTAGCTAAATTTGAGCAAAAGATCTAAATGACCAAACTACCACCGACTAAGTTTAATTTAAGCATCCAAACAAATCCCTATACTGCCTCTCGCGTGGCAATTCTACTGGGAAGATCGTACTGCCTGTCCACCTGAACTTTTTATTAGCCGCTTTTCAGCCACAGGCGTAGCCAAATTTCTCACAGAACACTATTGATATAGCCGCAAATAAATTCTGCCGAACTGGGCCGACACTTACCGCCTGGACAAGCACCTGAACATCAGATTTTATTTGACTGATTGTTTTGCACAACGCTTTCAAAACTGGGCAAAAAAAGATACGTAGCCTTCTGCAGAACATGACACCCGGAGTGACTTCTATTACTAGCCACCCGGTAAACTAGTGGGCAGGCTACGCGACGGCTAAAAAACTCCACCCCAATAGAAAATATCGGTGTAGAATATCCAACAATACGGAGGTCATCCTTAATAAACTTCTTAAACATGGATCTGGTTGATACAATGCCTCAAACAAAAAAGGGTCCATAAACTTTATTAAGTACACTAACAAGAGTACTTGAGTGTCTTGTGCTCCAGCATAGGTAAATCCAAGTGCCTGCTGTCCCACGATGTCCAAGAAGAAAATGCCACTGTCCCACGATGTCCAAGAAGAAAATGCCACCAGGTCAATACTTAATCAGACGCAATGATAGGCACCTGGGCCCTGCCCCTGACCGATCGTAGGTTGTAAGAGTGCAAGATCGCTGGGCGAGGTTTGAAGCGAGAGGAAGAGCGGCGAGGTGCCGTGGTCGCGCTGGCGCAGGAAGGCAGCGGCGGCGCGCGAGCAGAGAGGAGGCGCTAGGGCAATCCCGGCTCCCTGAGGAAGCCGGAAACAATCTTGTTGTTTCTCCTTTTTTCATCCAAACCAGGTTACAAGATATATATATAGTCCCCTCTCTAACAATAACTTCCTAATAGGACTCTCTAATAATAATAGGAATAGGACTCTATAATAGGAATAGGACTCTCTAATAGTAATAATAGTAATAGGACTCTCTGAATACTAACAGAAATAGCTCTCCTACGCAGCCCTTAGCCACTAACAGGTTGTCGCCTTGTATACGGAATGCCAGTCATAACATCTCTCCCCGCCTTCACAAACAGCTCGTCCTCGAGCTGGAAGTCGGAGTAGAAGCGACGGAACTCGTCGACAGCCTCCCAAGTTGCGTCATCTTCGGGGAAGCCGTGCCACTGGATGAGCACGTGCCAGGCGCCCCGGCGCTGCTATGCCTGAAGCGACCGGGCAGGAGCCGGGAGAAGGCGACCCTCAAGGGTCGGCGCAAGGTCGCCCGGCGTCGCTGGAGGGTCCCCGCGGTGTCGTTTGAGGAGCCCGACGTGGAAGACATCATGTAGCCGGGCGCCTTCTGGAAACTAAAGACGATAGGCCACGCTGCCGATGCGTTCGAGGACACGGAACGGCCCGGCGTAGCGAGGACCGAGCTTCCCTCTGGCGTTGGGCACGAGGGACTGGGCTGGGCGGTGAAGCAGGCGCAGCCACACCCAGTCGCCCTGCTTGAACTCGACGTCGCGGTGACCTGCATCATAATATTTCTTGGAGAGTTGTTGGGCCTGCAGGAGGCGTTGTCGAACTTCGGCCAGCATGTCGTCGCGGGAGCGGAGGAGAGCATCTGCAACTTCGGCACTGGCCGTCCCCGGTTTGTATGGCAACATCAGGGGAGGGGGGCGGCCATAGACCACCTCGAACGGAGTGGCGCGCAGGGCGGTGTGGAAGGATGTGTTGTAGCAGTATTCCGCCCACGCGAGCCAGTCCACCCACGCCCGGGGCCGGTCGCCGGTCACACAGCGCAAGTACATGGCGATGATCTTATTGACCACCTCTGACTGGCCATCCGTCTGGGGGTGGAATGCCGTGCTCATGTGGAGTTGGACGCCCGCCATCTTGAATAAATCGCGCCAAACATGGCCGGTGAACACGGGGTCCCGATCGCTGACGATGGAGAGTGGGAACCCGTGGAGGCGCACGATGCCGTCGAAGAAGGCCCGGGCGACGGTCGTGGCAGTGTAGGGGTGACCGAGCGCGATGAAGTGGGCGTATTTGGAGAAGCGATCGACGACGGTCAGAATGACCGACTTGCCGGCGACCTTGGGCAGCCCTTCAATGAAGTCCATCGAGATATCGGCCCACGCTTGAGTGGGGATCGGAAGGGGCTGCAGCAGCCCAGCCGGCTGAGCGGCCTCTGTCTTGTTGCACTGACATGTAACGCAAGACCGCACCCAGTCCTGGACCAGGATGCGATCCCGCGGGATGTAGAAGTCTGCGCGAAGCAGGTGAAGAGTCTTCTGCACCCTATCGTGGCCGGCCGAGTGGGCGAGGAGGAGGACCTGGTGGCACAGGTCGTTGGCGTCTGGTACAAAGATGCGGGAGCCATGGAGCAGCAGCCCCTCAGAAATGCGCCACGGTGCCCCCAGGTCGCCGGCGTGCACCTGGTCTAGAAAGCGGCAGCTGTCAGGGGCAGTCGCCGTTGCCCGCCTGATGTCATCCAGTAGCGCGAAGGAGGGCCCCGACACGGCCAGCGAGGCCGCTGCTGTCGGCGCTGGTGTAGGCGTGCCCCCTCCGTCCATGTCGCGTCGGGACAAGGCGTCCGCCACCGTGTTCAGGCGCCCCGGGCGGTACTCGACAGGGAAGTCGAACCCGAACAATTTGCTGATCCATTGGTGCTGCGGGACCGTCGACAAGCACTGGTCAAGCAAGAATTTAAGACTGTAATGGTCAGTACGCACCATGAAGTGGCGCCCCCACAAGTACGGGCGCCAATGCGGCACTGCTTGCATGAGGCCGATCAGCTCCCGCTCGTAGGCCGCGAGCTTCAGATGGCGGGCAGCAAACGGCCGGCTGAAGTAGGCGAGGGGTCCGGCGTCTTGGTGGAGCACGGCGCCGAACCCCGCGCCCGACGCGTCGCAGTCCACTATGAAGGAGGCGGTGAAGTCTGGCATCTGGAGAACCGGTTTGGTCATTAGGGCGCGCTTGAGCTGCTCAAACGCGGCTGTCGCGTCGTCGCCCCACACAAACGCGTCTTGCCGCAAGAGACATGTAAGCGGGGCGGCGATGATGCCAAAGTCCTTGATGAATTTCCGGTACTAGCCCGCAAGGCCGGGGAAGCCGCAAAGACCACGGGCGGAGCGGGGAAGAGGCCAGGCCGACACGGCGGCAACCTTGTCGGCGTCCATGGCGACACCCCCCTCGGAGATGATATGGCCGAGGTAGGCTACTGACGACGCTCCGAAGGAGCATTTGGAGCGCTTCAGGTGAAGATGGTGTTCCCGCAGCGCGTGGAGGACGATGTTGATGTGCTGCAGGTGTTTGGCCCACGACGAGCTATAAATCAGGATGTCATCAAAGAATTCCAGGACGAACTTCCGGAGGTAGTGGCGGAGGACGTCGTTCATCAAGGCTTGAAACGTCGCCGGGGCGTTGGAGAGGCCGAAAGGCATCACCAAGAACTCTAAGTGGCCGTGATGAGTGCGGAAGGCTGTCTTGTCGATGTCATCGGGGTGCATCCGCACTTGGTGGTACCCAGAGTGCAGTTCAAGCTTGGTGAAGAACCGGGCTCCATGAAGTTCATCCAGCAACTCGTCGACCACCGGGATCGGGAATTTGTCTTTGGTGGTCCTGGCATTGAGGGCGCGATAGTCGATGCAGAAGCGCCATGACTTATCCGCCTTCCGTACGAGCAGGACCGGGGCGGAGAAGGGGGAGGTGCTCGGCCGGATGATGCCCTGGTTGAGCATAGCGGCGCACTGGCGCTTGAGCTCGTCCTTCTGCAGCTGGGGGTAGCGGTAGGGGCGAACCGCGACTGGAGCGGTACCCGGCAGCAGGTAGATGCGATGGTCGTAGGGGCATGCCAGCGGAAGACCGTGCGGCTCGTCGAAGGTGGCGCCGTGCTGAAGGAGGAGGCTGTCCAGCAGTGGCAGCTGGGCATCGGTAGCAGTCACCGCGCGCAGCTGCTGGTCCCCAGGCACGGAGGGGATGCCCACGCCCTGCCATGTGACGCGGCGGCCGTTCCTGCAGAACGACAAGGAGAGGGCCGCACAGTCCCACAGGATCGGTCCCAGCGTCCGAATGAAGTCGAAGCCCAGGATAAGCTCGGACCCGCCCAGGTTCAAGCCGACGCAGGTGATGGCGAAGTCCTCAATGCCGATGCGGATGGGGACATCGTGTGCGACGCCTTCGCACGTCAAGTGGTCGCCGTTAGCGACGGTGACCCGGAGGTGGGCGTCGTCCGTCGGCGAGAAGCCCAGACGACGCATTGCTGCGCCTTGGATGAAATTGTGCGTCGAACCACTGTCGAGGAGGGCGATGACACGCTCGCCCTTGATGATGACGGGCAGCAGCATAGCGTCAGTGGGGCGAACGCCGGCGACAGCATGCAGGGAGATCCGGAAGGCATTGTGAAAGCCCATGTTTGGTTTTGGGTAATTGATGAAACCTAGTTTGCTAACGATTGCTCTGAGTGTTTCATGAGAATTGATTAGCAAATGGCAAGATGGAGCAAAGGACCGGGTCGGTGGAGGTCACAAGTGAAGGGCAATGACGGCGTCCATGAAAATGGTGTAAGTCCATCAACAAAGGAGAAAGCCCTATTGACGGCATCCATGCAAATGGTATAAGTCCATCATCATAGGTGTTCACAAGGTCCATCAAGAGATGAGAAGGAAGTTGATAATAAACCGGGAGCTCAAGGCAAAGGTATAACCAATAGGAGCTCTTTTGGTTTTGGTGATCAAGACTCCATAGAGGGAGTGATCACATTAAGGATAGATAGCCGTACTATTAAGAGGGGCGAAATCGTTGATGAAATACGGTTATCAAGTGCCACTAGGTGTTCATGATCATTGCATACACATATAGATGCTAGTGACACTAACTTGACCCGTGGAAAACTCTTTTGAAAAGGCTAACACACGTGCACAAGGTGTAGAACAATTGGTGTTAGCACATGGGAACAAAGGGTGAAAGGTTTGAGTGAAAATCCTGAGAAAACAGAGCGTCGGACCGTAGAGTCTCAGAGCGTCGGACCAATGTCTTCGGTCCGACGGCTAACACTGCTGTGAGCGTCGGACGCTTAGTCTCTGAGCGTCGGACCATTAGCCGAAGAGTCCGACGGTGCAGATCGTGCGAGAGATAACACGTGGCGAGCTCTGAGAGCGTCGGACTCTCGGCGTTAGTCCGACGGTGAGCGTCGGACCAACGTCCGACGGTTTTCAGGGCTCGGGGAGCTCTCTGGAAGCGTCGGACGGCC
Organism: Eremochloa ophiuroides; assembly: GCA_038502445.1. Taxonomy (NCBI): domain Eukaryota; kingdom Viridiplantae; phylum Streptophyta; class Magnoliopsida; order Poales; family Poaceae; genus Eremochloa; species Eremochloa ophiuroides. Next base: position 27,213,014 of record JAHLJS010000002.1, read on the forward strand.
GCGTTCGTTAGTCCGACGCGCTGTGTAATTTCAGTCCGACGGTGCAGTGGCAGTGGGCGTCGGACCGCGGGTGTTAGTCCGACGACCCACCGTCCGACGGTTCGTTTTGGCGCGAGGAAATAGCCGTTGTGATCCAACGTTCGACTTCAAACGGCTAGTGACACGTGGCGTTCATCCGAGGCGTCGGACCGTGCGGATTAGTCCGACGCTCTGGCCGTCGGACAGTCCGACGGTACGCAGAGAATTGAAAACGGCTAGTTTTTGTGTGTGGCTTATAAATAGTCACTTGGCCGGTTTGGGGAGCATCTCTTGGCACTCCTAAACATCATAACATACTTGTGAGCCTTCCCACTCCACTCTCACTCATACTTCTTGATTGTGATCATCATTTGGTGAGTTTGGAGAGCATCAAGTGCATTGCATTGATAGAGATCATCTAGAGGCACTTGGTAGTGGTATTTCGCAGCGGTTTCTCTTGTTACTCTTGGAGTTTGCCGACTCCTAGACGGCTTGGAGCTGCAAGGATTGTTGAGGGGAGTTGGTGATTGTCTCCGCCTCCGATCAAGGTATTGTGAGGGGTTCTTGAGCCTATCCCCGCGGGAGATCGCGAAAGGCATCTTTAGTGGATTGCTCGTAGCTTGGTGGATCCCCATCTTGTGTTGGTTGTGCGGCACCCTTGAGAAGGGTTTGGCGTGTGATGCCAATTAGCGCGTGAACCTCCAAGTGGGTGTATCGCTACAACGAGGACTAGCTTGCCGGCAAGCAAGTGAACCTCGGTAAAAAATCTTGTGTCATCTCTCTACCGAGGATTCCCCTTATATGTGATTGATTGGTTATATTGGACTTCATATCATCTCTTCACCGGCGGTATTGAAATCACCTTTACTCTTTACATTTGTGTATTTCTCTCTTGTGTAGCTTGTTAGTTAGTTGCTCTCTTAAGAGTAGTGTAAAGTAGTAACATAGTCTTTGAGTGTGAACTAGAGATCATAGTGTAGTATACTTGTCTAGTTGGCTTGCATAGTGTAGTTTAGAGCTAGTGCTTTGTAAAGCTTGCTATTGTTACTAATCGGCTTGTGAAGTGTTGTTTGTAGATTTTTATAGGCTATTCACCCCCCCTCTAGCCATTTAGGACCTTTCAAGTGGTATCGGAGCCGAGGCACCGTTGATTTGAGGCTTAACAACCTACGGTGTAAAAATGGCTCAACTCAACATTCACATCAACAACACCAAGAAGCCACCCCAATTTGATGGCACAAATTATGCATATTGGAAGAGCAAGATGACCTCACACATCAAGTCAATCAATAGAGAGGTTTGGAAGGTTGTGGAAACAAAGATTGAGATTGCCAATGCGGCCAATCCCACAACCGCCGAAGAAAGATTGCTTCAACTCAATGACATTGCGGTTTGTGCTATTCATGAGGCCGTAGATGAAAAAGTGTTTGAGCAAATCAAGAACATTGAGAGCGCTCATGAAGCTTGGAAGAAGCTTGAGGAATCATATGAGGGCACCAAGGGTGTAAAGGCCGCCAAAGCATACATCTTGAAGGACAAGTTTGCAAGCTTCAAGATGAAGGATGATGAAACCGTGCCGGAGATGTTCCATAGATTGCAAGTCATTGTGAATGATCTCAAGGCCGTGGATGAAGAGGTGAAGGATAGTGACTTCTCCATGAAGTTCTTGAAGAGCTTGCCCAAGCGGTTTGCCACATTGATCACCGTCTTGGTGAAGACAACATTGAGTGAATTGACTCCAAATCAAGTGCTAGCGGAGGTGATGACCGATGATGCTTATAGAGATGATGATGATAAAGAAGAGTTGATCAATAAGAAGAAGAAAGAAAAAGATGAAGACTCCAAAGATGAGAAGAAGAAGAGTGTGGCATTCAAAGCCACATCCTCATCAAAGGGCAAGAGCAAGGCCAAAGAAGAGTCAAGTGAAGATCCCTCTAGCACAAGTGAAAGTGATGAAGAAATGGCCCTTCTAGTAAGAAGATTTGGCAAGTTCATGAAGAAGAAGGGCTACCGGGCAAGAAGAAAGAAGAATGCAAGAAGATTTGATGGCCCAAGAAGATGCTTCAATTGTGGAAGCAAAGATCACTTGGTAGCCGATTGCCCACACTCAAGTGAAGATGATCACAAGGGCAAAAAGAAGAACAAGCATGAGAAGAAGGAGAAGAAAGAGAAGAAGGAATCTTCATACAAGAAGAAGAAGAACTATTCTCATGTGGTGACATGGGATAGTGATGCCTCTTCAAGTGATGAAGAGAGTGATGATGATAAGAAGAGCAAGAGGAAGGCACATGCAAGCATTGCCATTCATGACAAGCCTTCCATCTTCGACACTCCTTCTTGCTTCATGGCCAAGGGCTCTAAGGTATCATCCGACACCGAATCTAGTGATGATGATAGTGATGATGACCTAACAAAAGAAGAATTAATTGAAATGCTTGATGATGCACGTATTCATTTTGATAAACTTAGAAAGGAATGCAAGGGCTTGCGCAAGGATAAACAATCCATTGAGCAAGAACTTGAGGAACTTAGAGCATCTTATGAGAGTCTAAAGGAAGACCATAAGAAGCTCCTAAAGGTTCACACTAAGCTTGATGAAGCTCATTCTTCTCTAGTTGAGCAAAATGAAGACTTGCAACAACAAGTGCAAAAGAAAGAAGCTAAAACTTGCAACATAGGTGTAACATGTGACATATCTTGTGAACCTATTGTTGTTACCACTAACCCTTCTTGTAGCACTTCCACTACTACCTCACCCACTAGTGACCCTTCACTAGTAGTTGAGAACAAGAACCTAAAGGAGGAGGTTAAAAAGCTTAATCACTCCTTAGCTAAGGCTTATGGTGGTGAGGACCGCTTGCTTATGTGCTTGGGTAGCCAAAGGGCATCTCTCCACAAAGAGGGATTGGGCTATACCCCCAAGAAAGGCAAAACCGCCTTTGCTCCTCACAAGACTTGTTTTGTGAAGAGAAATGGCTGGTATTGCACAAAATGCAAGCAAGTTGGTCACTTAGAGCAAGATTGCAAAAACAAGAAATCCAATGCTTATGTATCCTCAATTAAGTTTGATTCTTGCTATGTTCTCACAAAGGGCTCAAATGGTGTGAAGGCTAAGTTTGTTGGTACATCCATGTTGGGTCCAAAGAAGAAGACCATTTGGGTACCAAAGAGCTTAGTCACTAACCTTCAAGGACCCAAGCAAGTTTGGGTACCTAAAAGGAATTGATCTCTTTTTGTAGGTCAATTACAAAGCCGGAGGGAGACATTGGGTGCTTGATAGTGGATGCACTCAACATATGACGGGTGATTCTAGTATGTTTGGCTCTCTCAACACAAGTGCAAATAGTGGCTATAATGCAATCACATTTGGTGACAACAAGAAAGGGAAAGTGAGAGGACTTGGTAAAATTGCTATCTCCAATGATATGTCTATCTCAAATGTGTTGCTAGTTGAAAGCTTAAATTTCAATTTACTCTCGGTTGCACAACTTTGTGATCTTGGTTTCAAGTGCATATTTGGGGTTGATGATGTTGAAATTGTTAGTGTTGATGGGTCAAATTTGATATTCAAAGGATTTAGATATGACAACCTATATCTTGTGGATTTCAATGCTAGTGAAACTCAATTGTCAACTTGTTTGATCACTAAGTCAAGTTTGGGTTGGTTATGGCATAGAAGGCTTGGTCATGTTGGAATGAAACAATTGAACAAACTAGTGAAGCATGATCTAGTTAGAGGCTTGAAAGATGTCACTTTTGAGAAAGATAAGCTTTGTAGTTCATGTCAAGCCGGCAAACAAGTTGGAAATACACATCCTAAGAAGAGCATGATGAGTACTAGTAAAGCTTTTGAGCTCTTGCATATGGACTTGTTTGGACCAACTACATATACTAGCATTGGTGGGAGCAAATATGGATTTGTGATTGTGGATGACTATACTAGATATACATGGGTATTCTTTCTAGTTGACAAGAGTGAAGTGTATGATATATTCAAGTCTTTTGTCAAGAGAAGCCAAAATAAGTTTGAAACAACCATCAAGAAAGTTAGAAGTGACAATGGTAGTGAATTCAAGAATACCAAGATTGATGAATTGTGTGATGAGTATGGCATTGGACATCAATTCTCACCCAAATATACACCACAATCAAATGGCATTGTTGAAAGGAAGAATAGAACCTTGATAGATATGGCAAGATCAATGCTAAGTGAATACAATGTTAGTCATTCTTTTTGGGCCGAAGCAATCAACACCGCTTGCTACTACATCAACCGCTTATATTGCCATGGTATGCTTGCAAAGACTCCTTATGAGCTATTGAATGGTAGAAAGCCCAACATTGCATATTTTCGGGTTTTTGGTTGCAAATGCTACATTCTCAAGAAAGGCACAAGATTGAGCAAGTTTGAAAAGAAATGTGATGAAGGTTTCTTACTTGGCTATTCAACCACAAGCAAGGCATATAGAGTTTGGAATTTGGCTAGTGGTACTCTTGAGGAGGTACATGATGTTGAATTTGATGAAACCCAAGGCTCTCAAGATGAAGTTAAAAATCTTAGTGACGTGAGAGGCAATGACTTGGCAAATGCAATGAAAAATATGGATATTGGTGATATTAGGCCAAGGCAAGTCAATGAAGATGAAGATGATGGTGCAATTCATACTAGTATGCAAGTTGAAAATGAAGCAAGTGCAAGTGACTCACAAGATCAATCTCAAGTGCAAGATCAACAAGCTAGTTCATCTCAATCCAATGATCAAGTTCCTATTCTCCAATTGGTCTCTATTGCAAGGGATCATCCTTTGGATCAAATCATTGGTGGTATTCAAAGTGGAGTTCAAACTAGAGCAAGACTAGCTCAAATTTGTGAGCATTTCTCATTTGTGTCAACTATAGAGCCAACCAAGATTGAGGAAGCATTGCAAGATGTTGATTGGGTTAATGCTATGCATGAAGAGCTCAACAATTTCACAAGAAATCAAGTTTGGGAACTAGTGGAAAGACCAAAGAAACACAATGTGATAGGAACCAAATGGGTCTTTAGAAACAAGCAAGATCAAGATGGCATAGTAATAAGGAACAAAGCTAGATTGGTTGCACAAGGTTATACTCAAGTTGAAGGTCTTGATTTTGGAGAAACCTATGCACCGGTTGCTAGATTGGAGGCCATTAGAATCTTATTAGCCTATGCTTGTGCCCACAACATCAAGTTATATCAAATGGATGTCAAGAGTGCATTTCTCAATGGGTACATCAATGAGTTGGTTTATGTAGAACAACCTCCCGGATTTGAAGATGTGAAGAAGCCCAACCATGTATACAAGCTAAGAAAGGCATTGTATGGTTTGAAGCAAGCACCTAGAGCATGGTATGAGAGATTGAGAGATTTCTTGCTCTCAAAAGGGTTCAAAATGGGAAAGGTTGATACAACTCTTTTCACTAAGAAGCTTGGCAAAGAATTGTTTGTGTTGCAAATATATGTGGATGATATTATCTTTGGATCAACAAATCAAGATTTTTGTGAAGAATTTGGAAATATGATGGCAAGTGAGTTTGAAATGTCCATGATTGGTGAGCTTAGCTACTTCCTTGGTCTTCAAGTTAAGCAAATGAAGAATGGTACATTTGTAAGTCAAGGAAAGTACATAAGGGACATGGTGAAGAAATTTGGATTGGAACATGCAAAGCCCATGAATACTCCTATGGCAACTAATGGGCATTTGGACTTGGATGATAGTGGCAAAATGGTAGATCAAAAGCTATATAGATCAATGATTGGAAGTCTCCTTTATGTGACCGCATCTCGACCGGATGTTATGTTTAGTGTGTGCATGTGTGCAAGATTTCAAGCCTCACCAAAAGAAAGTCATTTGAAAGCCGCAAAGAGAATATTGAGGTATTTGAAGGGCACACAAGATGTTGGGTTGTGGTATCCTAAGGGATCCAACTTTGAGCTTATTGGATATTCGGACTCCGACTATGCCGGTTGCAAAGTGGATAGAAAGAGCACTAGTGGAACTTGTCAATTGCTTGGAAGGTCACTTGTATCATGGTCTTCAAAGAAGCAAAATAGTGTTGCTCTCTCAACGGCCGAAGCGGAGTACATTAGTGCCGGAAGTTGTTGTGCACAATTGCTTTGGATGAAGGCAACTTTGAGTGATTTTGGATTGAAATACAAGAAAGTGCCTTTGCTATGTGACAATGAGAGTGCTATCAAGCTAACCAACAACCCCGTGCAACATTCAAGAACCAAGCACATTGACATAAGGCATCACTTCATTAGAGATCATCAAATCAAAGGGGATATTGCAATTGAAAGTGTTGGCACCGAAGATCAACTAGCGGATATCTTTACCAAGCCACTTGATGAGTCAAGATTTTGCAAGTTGAGAAATGAGCTAAACATACTAGACTACTCCAACATGAAGTGAAAAGCATCCTACATTATATGACATGCCTCTCCTTCGACTAAAGCAAGGTAAAATTAGTTGACATGGCATTCATACTTTGATAAGGATTTGTCTAGTTCATGTAGACATGAAATGCATCTTATAGGCTCATTCATGAAAAATCAAATGCTTTCATGTATATATGGTACCACTTTTGCTCTTTATGCTTGTATGATCAAGTGGTAGCATATGACATATTGATGGGCTTGCAAACCTAGTGTTAAATCTAGAACATGAGCTCATGATGTGTAACTTAACATGGTCAAGATAACCCTACAAGTGAGGTGTGAAGAAGCTTGTCCTTGGATCAAACTTAGTTACATATTCTAGGCAAGTGATCTAGATTGAACCAATGTGTAAAAGAACTAAACCCCATTTATTGACTTGATATTCCCATAATTTGCACCATTTTTGGTGATTGTTGACAAAGGGGGAGAAGAAAGTCACAAAGATAAGAGAGGAAAGGGGTCGTCGGTCGATTAAAAATTTGAAAGCACACAAGTAGGGGGAGCAAGCTCATGAATAAGTTGTTGCATTTGTGTATGCATTAACATATGAAATGTTGCATTGTCAAAACTTCAATTCCTATATTTGTTTGAATTGATGAAATGCTTAGAAATAGGATTTGAATGGTGATTTGATAATCTAGCATGCGTAGGACTTATATGCCATACAAAGTACCTCTTTTACTTAAAAATTGATCTCACGAGGTATTTTGAGTTTGTGATGCATGACTAGTAAACAATGGTGCTAAGGATGGTATATTTCCGCAACTCCGATGGTATCACGCTTCAAAGGTCCATTCTATATACCTTAGCATCATTTGATAGTAGTAGCTCACCCAAACTTTCAAATTCATGCATATGTGAAAAATTGAACCAAACACAAGGAATCACATATGTAGGGGGAGCTAATACTACCAAAGTGCAAACTTGGTTTTCATTTCATATCTTTGTGAAGGTTGTCATCAATTACCAAAAAGGGGGAGATTGAAAGCCCATGTTTGGTTTTGGGTAATTGATGAAACCTAGTTTGCTAACGATTGCTCTGAGTGTTTCATGAGAATTGATTAGCAAATGGCAAGATGGAGCAAAGGACCGGGTCGGTGGAGGTCACAAGTGAAGGGCAATGACGGCGTCCATGAAAATGGTGTAAGTCCATCAACAAAGGAGAAAGCCCTATTGACGGCATCCATGCAAATGGTATAAGTCCATCATCATAGGTGTTCACAAGGTCCATCAAGAGATGAGAAGGAAGTTGATAATAAACCGGGAGCTCAAGGCAAAGGTATAACCAATAGGAGCTCTTTTGGTTTTGGTGATCAAGACTCCATAGAGGGAGTGATCACATTAAGGATAGATAGCCGTACTATTAAGAGGGGCGAAATCGTTGATGAAATACGGTTATCAAGTGCCACTAGGTGTTCATGATCATTGCATACACATATAGATGCTAGTGACACTAACTTGACCCGTGGAAAACTCTTTTGAAAAGGCTAACACACGTGCACAAGGTGTAGAACAATTGGTGTTAGCACATGGGAACAAAGGGTGAAAGGTTTGAGTGAAAATCCTGAGAAAACAGAGCGTCGGACCGTAGAGTCTCAGAGCGTCGGACCAATGTCTTCGGTCCGACGGCTAACACTGCTGTGAGCGTCGGACGCTTAGTCTCTGAGCGTCGGACCATTAGCCGAAGAGTCCGACGGTGCAGATCGTGCGAGAGATAACACGTGGCGAGCTCTGAGAGCGTCGGACTCTCGGCGTTAGTCCGACGGTGAGCGTCGGACCAACGTCCGACGGTTTTCAGGGCTCGGGGAGCTCTCTGGAAGCGTCGGACGGCCGCGTTCGTTAGTCCGACGCGCTGTGTAATTTCAGTCCGACGGTGCAGTGGCAGTGGGCGTCGGACCGCGGGTGTTAGTCCGACGACCCACCGTCCGACGGTTCGTTTTGGCGCGAGGAAATAGCCGTTGTGATCCAACGTTCGACTTCAAACGGCTAGTGACACGTGGCGTTCATCCGAGGCGTCGGACCGTGCGGATTAGTCCGACGGTACGCAGAGAATTGAAAACGGCTAGTTTTTGTGTGTGGCTTATAAATAGTCACTTGGCCGGTTTGGGGAGCATCTCTTGGCACTCCTAAACATCATAACATACTTGTGAGCCTTCCCACTCCACTCTCACTCATACTTCTTGATTGTGATCATCATTTGGTGAGTTTGGAGAGCATCAAGTGCATTGCATTGATAGAGATCATCTAGAGGCACTTGGTAGTGGTATTTCGCAGCGGTTTCTCTTGTTACTCTTGGAGTTTGCCGACTCCTAGACGGCTTGGAGCTGCAAGGATCGTTGAGGGGAGTTGGTGATTGTCTCCGCCTCCGATCAAGGTATTGTGAGGGGTTCTTGAGCCTATCCCCGCGGGAGATCGCGAAAGGCATCTTTAGTGGATTGCTCGTAGCTTGGTGGATCCCCATCTTGTGTTGGTTGTGCGGCACCCTTGAGAAGGGTTTGGCGTGTGATGCCAATTAGCGCGTGAACCTCCAAGTGGGTGTATCGCTACAACGAGGACTAGCTTGCCGGCAAGCAAGTGAACCTCGGTAAAAAATCTTGTGTCATCTCTCTACCGAGGATTCCCCTTATATGTGATTGATTGGTTATATTGGACTTCATATCATCTCTTCACCGGCGGTATTGAAATCACCTTTACTCTTTACATTTGTGTATTTCTCTCTTGTGTAGCTTGTTAGTTAGTTGCTCTCTTAAGAGTAGTGTAAAGTAGTAACATAGTCTTTGAGTGTGAACTAGAGATCATAGTGTAGTATACTTGTCTAGTTGGCTTGCATAGTGTAGTTTAGAGCTAGTGCTTTGCAAAGCTTGCTATTGTTACTAATCGGCTTGTGAAGTGTTGTTTGTAGGTTTTTATAGGCTATTCACCCCCCCTCTAGCCATTTAGGACCTTTCACATTGGCGGCCGCGTCCTGCTCGTGCACCACCGGTCCCACCGGAAGGTCGCCCTCATTGTCGTTGAGTGGGGCAGCGCCAGCCGGGTCCTCGTCAACGAAGTCTGCCGATTCAAGGTAGAAGAGCCGGGGGGCAGACGTGACCACGAACGTATGGTTCATCGCAGTTGAAGCACAACCCCTGACGGCGGCGTTCCAGCTGCTCTGCTGGGGTGAGACGGCGAAATTGGCGCCCCGGGGGTGCCCCGTTGCCCGGTGCAGGACCGCCTGGAGGAGCAGGGGCCCCGGCTGGAGGGAGGGCTGCCCCCGGCGCGGCTGGAGCGCGGGGGGCAGACCAGGGCGCTGTGGAGGCCTCGCGCCACGGTGGGGCAGTGGTGGTGGGATGGCTGCCGCCCTGCGCTCGAAGGCACGCGCCAGGTACATGGCAGTTTGCAGGTCTTGAGGTTCCCGCAGCTCCACGTCCAGCCGGAGGTGCTCCGGAAGCCCACCGACGAAGAGTTCCGCCTTCTGCGTGGTGGAGATGTCGCGTGCGTCACTCAAGACGGCCTGGAAGTGATCGGCGAACTCCTGGACAGTGGTCAGGAAGGGAAGGCGTCCCAACTCAGCCAAGCGGGTACCCCGGACAGGAGGGCCGTAGCGGAGACGACACAGCTCCTTGAAGCGATTCCACGACGGCATCGCCTCGTCCTGCTCAAGGGCGTAGTACCATGTCCGCGCCGGGCCCTTGAGATGGTAGGAGGCCAGCCAGGTGCGGTCGGAGGACGGTGTGCGCTGATCCCGAAAGAACTGCTTGCAGTGTGCGAGCCAATTCAGGGGGTCCTCCGTCCCGTCGTACGTCGAGAACTCCAATTTGTAGAACTTCGGGGGTAGGAGGCCGGCTTCGGCTCCCGGCGCGTCGATCTGCTCACGGGCCGCGTTGGTCACCGGGGCGCGGTCCGCAATCAGCGACACCGCGGTGGAGGGCTGCGTGCCCATGGCGGAGGGGGGCTGAAGAGCGCCCTCGGGGAACAGCGTGCCGTCCACCCCGCCGTAGAGAGTGGCCGACGCAACGGGCCCACCATGAGTGACCCCGGCGGCTGTGGACATGGCCGGCGGAATGGAAGTCCGTGGCGGCAGGGAGGAGTAGATGGGTGCTGCAGTCGTGGTCGCCCACGCAGGGAGAGGCGATGGCGATGGGGGAAATCGAATCTGGTGGATGGGCAGCGGCGCCGACGAGGGCAGTGCCACATCCGGCATCCCGTAGGTGTAGGGGAGCGCCGGGTAGGAAGCTGCTGGCAGGGACAGTGAGGGTTGTGGTGGGGGTGGTGGAGGATTCGGCGGCTGGAGGGTGAGCTGCCCCTGCAGAAGGGCGCGCAGCGTCTCCTGGACCTCCCGCATGCAGTGGCTGAGGTCGACGATGGCGGCGGTGGTCTGCTCAGGGGAGAAGACGCGGCGCAGCAGCGCGGCCCCCTCCGGGATCACGAGGGCGCCCGACACGGCGGCTGTCGCCGCAGGGGGCGGGGCACCGGTGGAGGGCACCGGCGCGACGGTCTCGGAGGAGGACGCCGGGGTGGATGCGGCGGAGGTGTCCATGATCGGCGAGGTCTCCGATACCAGATTGATAGGCACCTGGGCCCTGCCCCTGACCGATCGTAGGTTGTAAGAGTGCGAGATCGCTGGGCGAGGTTTGAAGCGAGAGGAAGAGCGGCGAGGTGCCGTGGTCACGCTGGCGCAGGAAGGCAGCGGCGGCGCGCGAGCAGAGAGGAGGCGCTAGGGCAATCCCGGCTCCCTGAGGAAGTCGGAAACAATCTTGTTGTTTCTCCTTTTTTCATCCAAACCAGGTTACAAGATATATATATATAGTCCCCTCTCTAACAATAACTTCCTAATAGGACTCTCTAATAATAATAGGAATAGGACTCTATAATAGGAATAGGACTCTCTAATAGTAATAATAGTAATAGGACTCTCTGAATACTAACAGAAATAGCACTCCTACGCAGCCCTTAGCCACTAACAGGTTGTCGCCTTGTATACGGAATGCCGGTCATAACACGCAATCCCTGAATCCAGGAGAGAAAAAAACCCAATAAGTGAAGTATGAGACAATAAATGGAGGAATACAACTCCATTCCAATGTTTTATGCAGTGTAAAATCTAGGAGCATGTAACATAATATAAACCAATGCTGTACTTCCAAGTTCTAAGATGTATGGAATATTCCAATTATAAATGCTCATCTAGCAGCTACTGTTACATTTCTCTTTCCAAACGGCCGATATGGCTGCTTTTAGTCTTATATACCTGTCCCACCTCATCAAATCTTTGAAACTCAGTCATACTAGTAAATAGATTAAATAAAGGTTAAGATCCCAGCTAGAAGCCGGCTACCAGGTTCCAGGAACCAAAGATGGAAGCAGGAAATCCATCGTTTTTTTCTTATCAAATGAAAATCAAAGTCCAAATAAGGATTCAATCATCAAGTTTTCACGATTACGTTACATGAGCACATACAGAATATGCATGTTACAAAAAGTACCAGAATCTGTAAATAAAACACAAGTCCGCAAACACTTGGGTATTGTAACCCATGATAAAAGCACACACACTGTCAACTGGGAGGAATAAATGCATGATGCAATAATGAATCATTTAAATACTACTGATTACTGAATGAGAAACTGCAGATACAAAGAAAGTCGAGGAAAAAGAACTTTAGGTTAAAACTGGAATCTTGTTCTATATATCACCAGAAGTTCCATTAATCTCCTAGCAGCATATACTTTTCCTTCTTGTGAACATACCCAGGCACTCATGCTTTCTATTCAGGTATTAAGGAAACAATCTGCCAATGGATAGGTTTGCTTCTTTCTCCCCCCTATTTTTCACTTTTTACTCATTTCAACAGCTGGTGTGTACATGTACTATTACAATAGGGTTCTCTGCTATGCCATTGAAGCTAAGGTAGCAGGATACACTCAAAACATTGCTGTGGAAGTCTGTTGAATTAGGAATAGAAAGTGAACGACTTTATTGTCCCTGCTTAGAAGAGGTTAACCAGATATAGTTCTAATGTAGAGTGCTAGTCATTTTTAAAATCTCAGATGAGCATGGGGGCTTGGACTCCTTGCCCTCATGTTCAATTGCAGTATGGACATTCAAACACTCAATCTAAAATATGGGTACTTAACACAGTTACTATTGAGTCCTCAAAACAAATGAAACCTAACTGATGATTGCAAAATGCACTCAGCTACTCCCTCCGTTTGTTCTAAATTGGCGTACTAGGATTTTATAAAAGGTCAAACTTCACAAAGTCTTAACCGACATTAGTCAAATTTTATGCATGCTTAGGGTACAAAGTTATACAAATATCACTGTATAATTGTATTCCGACAGATCTTTGAATATGACATTGATTTTATTGCAATTGGTGATATATTGTATGAGAAACTGATGGTCAAATTATACCTCTACAGAAGACTTTTCAAATTCTAAACACCAACTAGAAACGGAGGAAGGGAGTACAAACTACAAGATATAGCTATTGATCACATTTAGTTCACCATGCAGCCACAGTTGACATGCAAATCATCCTAGTTATTAGAACCGGTCAAACAAGCTAGTCAATTAAGAAAAAACTTTAAGGCAGAAAATGGCTCAATTAAAATCATGGACCTTCAGCTCAATCAGACTTTTTTTTTCAGAAAATCATGTGGCTATATGGGCAAGCAGGGCAAAGGAGATTCCTAACAGTCATGTGAGGGGGAGGCACAGCCAGCAGTTGGTTATTCGAATCTGCATCGACTTGATGCATTTTGCTATGATGCAGGCTATTAGTCTCTTTCTCTGCATTGTTTCTTCCAGAAGGACACTAAACTCCCAAATCCCACTCGAGATTCAAGTATCAACATGTCACAGCAGCTCCAAGCAGCCACAAGAAAAGTGTGGCTTTTCTAGTTATCACGCTAGGGTGCTTTACAAATGAACCTGAACCATCTGGTGGCTCCCCTTCCAAGCTATAAAGTGTTTTGCCTTTATCATCTCTTCTCCAATCACTCAATAACAAATAAGTACAGTGTAGACCTAAATGAAGGAGCACAATATCATTTGATCTACTATCTAATTTCTCATTAAAAATTCCAAAATGATTTGTGTGTGGACACAGAAGGAGTAAAGATTCTACCATATGGGGCCTAAAGCCCAAGCATTCAACCCTACCAAACAGCCAATCAGCACCTATATTCATTAGCGGTAGCAACACAGCCGTCGACTATCAGGCTATCAGCACACCTACACACATTTTAAATGAACTCATAGCAGTAAATTTTCAGCCTTCTGAAAGGCACATATATGGGATATGGAAAATTTTCTGGAGTCTATGATAAAAGAATCAATCCTAATTGCATTAACAAGGCTAAAAATTGAATACCTATTTCATAAAGCCAAGGTGGGAAATATAGCAGGGGGGATCATATTCCAGTATAAGGAAGAAATGTATGAAGTGCAAAAGAAAAGGGCTCTTAAGGAACATATACTTTGAAACATAGGTGTCAATGAGACTTACTTATACGGACAAAGGAGTGAAGGAAAAGGGAGAGAACCCATGAGATTTACTGGAAACCTTGAAGTTCTGCTCCCATTGACTGGAGATAGCAATCTCCTGCTTCACTGATAGCATTGTTTCCTCTGAACTCTCCAGGTGTAAAGGCTCCTGTATTTGATAGGTTCTTAAGTATAAATGCGCCTGCTTCGGAAACAATTCAAGCTTCTTGGGATGAAGAGTCAAGCTGCCGCTATCAAGTGAAAAACTGAATGAACAGAAGCGCCCATCCTCCAAGGAAAAGAAGCATGGCCCTGCATCAACTTCATGTTCCATGTATTTTACTGGGAGCACAGTGATGGAGAAGTTAGGAGCATGGCCCTTGTTAGAAGTTGAGAGATTGATGAGGTATGCATTGATGGGGCCGCCATTCTTAGATAAACCAAGGAAGAAAGAGCCTTGTGGGGTGGCACGGCCGATGAATGGCAGCCTCTTGTCGTCAACCTTGTGCCACTCACATGGCTCGTGTGAGCTCGTGTCAAATGCATATGTGCCCCATGGTCGATTGAACGATACCAATATGCAGGTGCCCACCACAACATAAGAAGTGAGGACTACAACCGGCAGCATGTTGTACTGTATCGGGGTAAGCTTCCATGGGAAGCAAGGTGGATGCGGGAGCTCACGCCAGGAGCACCCCTCAAGGTGGGAACGGTCGCCAACAGTGACGACTCTGGCTTCGGAAAGATCGAGTACCTCAAACCAGGGTGGGAAATCAGGATCTGTTATCCAACAGGGAGTTTTGGACATGGCAAAAAGCCTGTCCCCCACAGCCATGAGGGCAGGGCACCATTTTGCGGAGTTGAGAATTGGCCCGTGGATAACCTCATTGGTCTTGGTATCGAAGATGACTGGTCACTCCGGGATCACCCCCGACACCGACGATCCAAGCGCGGCTCATCGAGCGCAAGGAGGTGAAGGTCTTGCCGCCAGCGGCGGTGGGCAGGCTTTTGGCTCGTCGGAGGCGCTTCCGCTTCGCCTGCGAGACTGGAGAGGAAGCGGCGACGTCCACCTTGTACACGGCGTAGGGCTTGGAATACGTAGCCCAATCCCAGTGGCATGCCACAAGGTAGGCTGACCGGTCCCGGCCGTCATCCAAGCCACAGCCGACGATACCCGCCTGATTGACGTAGCCATCCGCTTGGCACTCATCCGAGTTACCGCCGGAGATCCCCAGATCCCCCATCTGAATCTGATCCAGGCCATCCCTCTCTTCCAGCTCAGGTCTCCCGCCTGATTGACGTAGCCATCTTCTCGGCCCTCATCCGAGTTACCGCCGGATTTGTGAATCTGATCCCGGCCGTCCCTCTCTTCCAGCTCCAGATCTCTCGTGGATGGATTGAGCTTGCCAGAGGAAGCCCTGGACCATCCTCTGTCGCCGTTCCGCGTCTTCCTCTTCCCGTGCGCCATTCCACCCCAGGCTCGGTGCGGCCGCCGAGACGCTGGAGGAAGAGATGGCGGTCAGCTAGGGTTTCAAGCTCTCTCTCTCTCTCTCTCTCTCTCTCTCTCTCCTCTCTCTCTCTCTCTCTCTCTCGTCTTTCTGACACAGGCTTTCAAGCGTTCCATTCGGCGGAAAGGTAGTAGTACCGTAGTAGGTCGAGCCGCGGTCTGCTAAGCGCTGGGACTCGATTCGGCCTTGCAGCCCACGAACTTCCATTCTGCTTGTGGGCTCGACCCATAATGATTCGGACAGCGAATGGAGGAGATTAAGATTTCTCTTTTTCATATTTTTATAAAAGAAGAAAAAAAAAGGACCTACGCGCATCCTGCTGGTCAGAATCAAAACCAACCAGGATCATGAAACTGAAGATTCAATCACAATTTGATTAACTTTGTGCAGCTAACTTGAAAGTATATCGGCGACTTAGATTTCTCTTTTTACTTTTAATTTTGCAATGGTGTTGCTAGCGCTAGAACGTTCGATGGGATTAAAGTCCCATCGAACGGTCCCGCCCGGACGCCCACCCCCCACGCGCACCCGCACGTCCACCTCTCGCGCACCCCCACACGCCCGCCTCCTGTAAGGACACCTCGGACCACCCACCCCCTGCACACCCGTCCCTGCTGCCATGCCCTGCTCTGAAGGCCACGCGGGGCCATGCATGGGTGGGTTCGCTTCGTATCCCATGCCTGTTTGCACATAGCAGCAGTACCATCGGCACCGTCAGTAGGCACAATGACCTCCGATGGCACACTAGCAGCAGCAGGCAAATACAAACTGAAGACCAGAATAAATGACAGCACTTGCAACATGAAAAGCATTCGCTGATGCAACATAAGACTGAAAACAAATAAAACATTTTAAAACATATTGTTGAAACAATTTTAAACGAACTTTTGCAACAAGCCTCTGAAACATTTGCAACATATGCATCATCAATATGGAAAAATTACAACATATGTCTGAATCGGATGAAACATTTCGAATAAACTCTTACAACATGCTTCTGAAACATTTGGGCGCGTCGATGCTCCTCTGAAAGGGCTTTGTTCAGGCAGGAGGGCAACGATGACGCCAGTCCTGGCTGGTGTGGGGTCCGGCCTCTCGACCGACAATCTTGCTAGAGGGTTCCTTGGGCGACAGCCTTGTGATGGCGACGCCGGTAGGCGCCGCTTTTCCTGTCGGGGGCGTCACGTTTTCTCTCTAGCATTGTTATCCAAGAGTGAAAACCCGTGTGATGGTGCGCTCTCGGCGTCACTCGCTTCCTGAAGGCGTTACGTTTGGATCATTGTCGCGACTCTGAGGTCTTCTTCGGTGATTGCACTTCTCAGCGCCCGGTGCGTGCATGGAGGTGGAGCTGGCAACGTGAAGTCGGAGCTGCTAAGCTGGGGCGTGGCTCAGTGACAATGACACGTGGCAACCCCCCCCCCCCCCCCTCCCCTCTTCATTTTCTAGGACTCTGCAAAGGGTCTACTTCTGTTGCGGGAGAGGTGTGGGGTCATGACCGGAAGTCGGAGTTGCTTCTGTTTGAGTTTGGCAACAATGACCGGTTGTGACCCTGTGCCTTGGACCCATCGGTAGGTGGTTCGTGGGTGGCCTGCCTTGGGAAATCGAAGTTGCTGGTACTTTTATTTCCATGCTTGATAGCGATGACCCTTAGCAGTGTGTCATGTTAGTGCTCAATCGCGTCGTGTGGGGTTATTAGCCACTCGGATGACTGCGGACATCCCGATTAACTAACATTCTTCTACATAAATTCTTTCGTCTTAATTGAGTGGCAGAGCTCCTATCGTTGTTTTTTTTTAAAAAAAATAATCTAATTGAGGAAAATGAAAGCGTTTGTGGGTATCGGCCTGTCTCTAGTTGTACATCGTAGAGATTAACTGTTCTCCATGCTGACATGTAACATTTGCAAGCAAGGAGCAGAATTTGCAGTGGCCGTGAAATTGCTACCAGGAAGTTGCTAACACAATTTAGTACAATGCTTCCTGCAGTTTTCGCAAGGTGTGAAATTACCGTGACTGCCTGTTGTTTGACTGAAGAAGTAACCGTATGCTTTGAGACTGAACCTATCTCTGTCAGGTGAGGTGTCACCCAAAGATGTCCATGACAAACACATCGCAAATGAACACCATATTCAGAATAAAGTCTGGCGACGTGTAGGCGGTGGTGATGCTTAATAGTTTACTAGGTGAGTGCCCGTGCGTTGCAACGGAAACGTATAATACAACGATAACTTATGTATAGACGTTTCGCAACCGTCAGATTTGAAATTTCAAGATTACATAAGTCTTTAAAAAGATAGATAATTAAAATAAAAGTCCAAATTATGACGCGAAACTTAAACAACATTCAGATATACAAATTTGAAATGAAATATATGCAGACTAAAAAAACCTAATTAAATTGCAAAAAAATGGGCAATATAGTTGTTTCATGTAAGAGAAAACATTATCCATGCCAATGATAGCAACAAAACAATCTTGAACAATGTAAAAATTGTATATACGGCACTCACTCAATGTGAGGCATGATGCATCGTCAAAATTCATGTGAAAATTCAAGATCTCATCCAAATTGCACCGCACCTTTCTTCTTCTCCAAAAGAAACAACTGCCTTGCTTTTCCACATTGAACCTTTGTCATCATCCTTCTCACCTCCATACCGAACAAGTGCGACATGGCGATGTGTACAATGCAGTGAAACTTTCTTATCTACAAATAGAAAGAGATTCACTAATATAAATAAATTAAATCAACTCGTTTTGTAGGCCTTTCATCTAGTACACCCAAAATAGTAAGGTTTTTAAGCACAGTCAATCTCTTCAGTGACTCGGTATTATCGAGGGAATATCGTTTCTACCACCCATTAGAAAATTCATATGAAATAGCCATTAATTTAAAAGTAATCTCATGTTGCACGTTTACATCAGTGACTATGTCTACCTCAAAGGAACAAGAATATGACAATTGCATTGGTCAATCTAGTTCGGGGAGGGTAAGTTTTTATTTTAACTTATTAAGAAATGGTAGCAGAAACATAACAACTGAAGTCCTTGCAAAACAGATCATCTATGTGACTATGTTGTACAAAAGCAACAAGTATTTCATATCGTTTGTTCAGATCTACAGAAAATTGTGGGGAAAATAGCATGCACCTGATGCCTGGTAACATGATGCCTGTTCCGAAATAGACTACTGAAATAAAGTATCAGCCATGATGTTTATACCTTACAATAATAAAGGTGGCTCCTCTCGCACATGACACAAAGGAAGATTGGTAACTCGATCCTGCTGTTATCAGAAAACCTGACCTCAGTAATGTTCTAGCAGCTTAAACAGGACTGCAAAACATAAAAACATAAACAATTATAGATAATACTCATGGTCAAAGGAATAGGCATAAAATTCAGGCAATCATTTCTCCATGATCCCCAACTTTCTTTAAAGAGTGCCCACATCTAGTGGATAATGTCAGTTCAGCAGACCTGTCATTGCTTTACAACATTAATGTAGTGTTCTCCCCTCGATGCTTAAGAGGCATAAAAGATTTCTCAGTCATTTTAGATGCTAACTTATGAGAATCTGAAATGTCTGTGCCACATAGGTAGTGATAGAATAAAAATTACATAGCCCGTAAGTATGGCAACCCTGATAACTACACATAATGGTAAAAGTGTTCAGCCTCAAGGATCTAATGGATATCCTAGCTGTTCTACAGGGTTTGGTGTCTACAGAACAAAGTGCTCTATTGTTTACTCTTATATGACTATGGGTATCAAGTGAAATATAGAAAATGGTGACAGGCGGCAGAGTTAACCAGCAATTCAGTATCATTTTAACAAACTGGAGATGTGCATAAATATCAGTGGAAATTAGAACCACCACTGTATTGAAAAATAACAAGTAACCGCATAGGTTTGATGAACTGAAAACTGTGTATTCAACAGTACCTTTCATACTTGGAAACTGTATGGAATCTGTGACACTCCACGCTGAAGAAAATGTTTTGCACCTCATGAACACACTGAAAATAAAATACAGCATACCTAAGAGGACGTAATTATGCCTATGAGATTTTCTATGAACTTGTCACACAGAGCAGGTTTTTTTTAAAGAAACCTATTCTCCAAAGACGGATATGCCATTTGCAGTGCATTCATGACTTCTGGATTTTTTTTTTTTTGTGACTTAAATCAATCAGGTGAGGGGGGGGGGGGGGGGGGGGCAATAGCTGGATCCGTGTCCAAGATCCCACGCAAGCGATACACACGTCACAGTCACATTATTTCAGAAAAAAATAAACTTTTCTCACTCATTTGCTTCCATCTGCCCTGCTAGCCACAAGGACAGTGAGCAGCATAAACCATTAAGAGACATTCAATTCAATTTGTTTAAAGACAGGTCATCAGATTGAGAAAAGATACGGCCAATGGAAAAAAAAAACTTTAGATGCAATAGAGAAAACTGAGTTTTACTCTTCCTGACACTGACTGTTTCCATATTCACTTTTTGCAGTGTATTTCATTTTAAGGTCTTGTGACCCTATATGTGAACAGAAGTGTAAGTGGTCATTGCCATCAAATCGTTCCATGAAGATTCCATGAAGAAAAAACATTTCAGCATTAAATATGATAGACACATCTATCTTGGCCACCTTATATTTTCAGCATGATCTTCAGCTTTAACGCCAAGAACCCTTGTTCAGGCCATGTGTTAGCTTGTCTCTTGGGGAGTTCCCGGCCTAATGTCCATGCCAAGGTTCTTTTACCTTGATCGACAAGATGATAAAAAACAGAGAATAAATTAGATTAAAGAATGACTGGATAAACTAACATTCACCTACATAAGTCGGTGAGAACAATTCAGTTAGCCAAAACTTAAGCGGATTGAGTTACGTATAGAACATCACTGAAAAAAATTCTAGCTGAGTTTTATAATCACCGTCAGTGAGCGGTAATTTTGTTCTTATCCCACACAACATGATAATAAGTGGGGTGGCACTTCCTTGCAAGGGTTCTCAATCAGCAATGGAACTAAATATTATACAGTAAAAATAAATGATAAATGTATGTGATGCACTACCCATTCTGAATGTCATAGTCTGACAGAAAGTGAGGTGCACAGCCAACAAAAGTTAGGGCATGCTTTTACAATCCAAAGCTAAAACACAACGTCTTTCCCCCCTCTCATCCACAATCTACATTGCCAAGAATCCATAAACCAGCAACATATCTCTCATAAATTTTTGTCAGAATGTGGCACAAATAATTACTGAGTATGCCCCGACAAACACCTCCAGGAATCTACTACTTCAATAAGTTATAGCAAAGGAACATAATCTTCGCTCTCTTTTTCCCCAATATTGCTCCTTTGCTTCCTTGCTGAGATGAAGCAAAAGCGTGAATTTCTCTAACAAATATTTAAAACAGGCAAGCATGCAAAGGCTTCTTAAAATTTCCAATCCTGATTCAATGCAAAAATTCTTTCATAGGCAAATCTAATATGCACAGTGATGAGTAGGAAGAAGAAAAAAACAATCAGCAATGCTCACCAAATCGACTCAATGGCCTTGCCGAGGATCGTCAACTTGTTGCCGACAGATGCCAGGCCATCCCATGGCTGAGAGCATATACGTGCAACTTAACCGGGTACCCATCTTGCACACGGTCACTCAAATCATCAACCGCTTAGCTCATATGCTTGTGAGGTTGGGACGGGCGACACTCGCATTGGCAGGACAACGGCGCGGAGGCACGTTAGCCCAGGCAAGCGCCGTTGCGGCTCCAGGGCAGGGGAGGGGCGGTTGCGGCAACGTCCTCCTCGGCACCAATGCAAACAATGAGCTCGATCCCACTCTCCTTCGGCTGGGGCGGGGATGGCGTGCCGCGATGGGACAGGGACGGGAGAGGAGTGGCCGTGGTCGCGCGTTCCGCCGCCGCCGCCACTCTCTCGTGGCCTGGAGCCCGCGTCCTCCAGAGCGCTGCATGCACGTTGGATGGCCGGGGTGGTGTGCGTCGCGGCGGCCGACAGCCAGTGGCGGACCCAGCAGGGTTTTAGGTAGTCTTAGGACTACCCTAGATTTCAGCCAAAATTATTAGTACTAGTTCGATTTAGAAAGTCTAAATTAAAAAGTCTAACATTATCAAGTATTTTAGTCGCCAAACTATAATCTCCTCTTGACTGGTGCTTGATTGCGTTTGGTGTCCACTAAGTTTAGATTATATCTTAGATTATAGACTATATTTATTGTAAGATATTTTTGCTAGGCCTACCCTTGATTTAAATCCTGGGTCCGCCACTGCCGACAGCTTTGGGGCGGTGGCGAAGCCGGGATCGAGGAGCCGCGACCGCGGGCGACGCGGTGGCCTTGGGGAAGTGGCGCGGAGAGGATGGGGGACGGGCGAGAAGCTGCGGAGAGGATGGGGCGACCGGGCGCGGGAGGTTGAGCCACGGTGAGGTTGGGGGCGCGGGCAAGGAGAGGTGGGGGAGGATCGTGGGTGCTGACGGTTAGTCTTGTTTTCATACTATACTTTTTAGCAGTAGAGATAGAGATTGCCATGGCGCGGGCAGGTGAAGGGATCAGATCGTTGTCCCGTTGTTCCCTCCGGTGCCATGGCATTGTGGCTAGCTGCTTCCACGAGACCGCGGGTTGCCCTCCACGGCCTTATGCACCGCCAATCCGTGCAAGCAAGGCCGACCACCATGGCCGCTTCACACCTTCCCCCAAACATTCATGCATGCACCTGGTCGGAAAGGAAGCACCGCCTCAATCGTAGCCGCCGTTGCCAGCCGTCATCTGGACATCTCGTTTTCCTCGTTCTCAATGAACTATGGCGTGTCGCTGGTCGCGCTACTGTGTCACCACCATGTCGTGAGTCCAGTATTCGTCAGACCACACCGAGCGAGGCCGTTGACGAGGCGAGATACTGGTATTCATGGGCACCAACCTCGAGGAGCTCGTCAACACCATCTCCCGGTCTATGACTTCTTCTGCATACACTAAAGGGACAAAAGGGACAGATATATACCTTGATCGAAGTGCTGGATAGATGAACATACGAGTTGCGTATACCTTTAAAATACCTTCTGCCAATGAATAATTGAAGCTCATCAGAAGCATCTGTTAGTAGATATGTTAAATCATTTGCCTTGGCAGCGTCTTTCTGCGTTTTAGCTGCCTTCTTCTCAAAAAGCGTCTCCAAAGCCTCTATGCTTAGAGTTGATTTTGATGGTAGCTTATCGGTTTGAACATCAAATAACAACCGATTACTTGCAAACTTTGAGAGCCAGCTGTTCATATCAGGTAAGGTCTTTGTAATACTAGCCTGTGTTTGAAGCTCCCCGAGGAGCAAGTTTCTACGGATGCATTAGACCTGCAAGACACACTTGAATATAAGGAACATCCGATCAAGATCTTGACACGGGATACCAAAGAGACGCGAAACAAGACCATTCCGATGTGCAAGGTACAATGGAGCAATCACACTGAAAGGGAAGCTACGTGGGAGAAAGAATCGGACTTGCGGGTTATGTTTTCTTACCTCTTCGAAGGGTACGTTATCTCTGAATCTCGAGGTCGAGATCCTAATGAGGGGGGAGGACTGTAACAACCCTAAAAATCCACACAACCTAAAAATCCCAAGAATTAAAATTTTTTATTTATTTATTATGAAAACCCATTTTTCTTGTGCAAGCATATAGGTTTCATTATAAATTTGGTAAATAAAGGAGTATAGCTTGCATTTTAATTCCATTCACATAGAATAATAGCTTATGCATCACATTTGGGATTTATTGCAATTTATGTTTGTATTTACTCAATATTTAAAATGGGTGATATATGTATTTATACCCTTAAGTGAAAATAGAAAAAGAAAAAGAAGAAGAAGAAGAGAGAAAAAGGAAGAGCAGAAATCGACTCAACACCGCGCGCACGCGCGATGCCGACCCCACGCGCGCGCGACCGTTTCATCCGCGCCACTCCCCCGCAGCCGCTGACCGCCCGACCCTACCCGTCAGCGTTTTTCCTCTCACTACTGTTCTTCTTCTCACCTCGCGAAAGACGGTGGCCGACAGAGTCACGCAAATGGCGTGACCGACAGCGCCACGCATGGCAGAGCCCTGACCCCGCTGTCCCCTGCCTGTCCCCTGCCTTGCTCGCCAAGAAGCCCGCGCGCACCACCGGAACCCTAGCTCGCGCAAGCCACAGCCCTCCGATCGGCCCGAGCAGATCAGAGCCGCCCGCCATAGGTAGCCACCCGAGCTCCGCTATAAATTGGAGCACCCCACGGCGCCCTAGCCTCGTTCCACTTGCCGCCGCCACTGGTGGCACCGCCCTACGACACCGCACCACACCGAGAGAGAGAGAGCGAAGGAGGAAGGCGGAGCGGAGAAGGAGAAGCTGCCGAAGCGCTGCCGCCGCGGAGCACGCCAGAGCCGGGCACGGAGGAGAAGCCCGAGCTGCGGACGAGGAGCGGCACGGCACTGCGATCACTCTGCACGGATCCGACTCGCCACTGCACCGCCATCCTAGCTTCACCGACACCACGGTGAGCCACCGCACGCCATGTCTGAACCTCGCCCTACTTTTGCCATGGCGTTTCGCCCACGGGACGCGCAGGCACGAGCCTTTACCGGCTCAGGAAGATCACCTGCACCATGCACTCATGCGACCGGCCGAAACCCCCGGACTACAAGCTTTGCTAGACCGAGAACGCAGCACGACGCATTCTCGGCGGAGCGCGCTCACCACCGACGCGTTCCGACGCCGAATCAACCGTTCCGAACATTCCGACTAGCACCCGGATAGGTTAGAGCGTCGTGGAGCACCGCCACGACCCCCCCCCCCCGAGCTAGCTACGCGGATCTAAGCGCTAGGGGAAGCCTTGTCCGCCCTGCTCGTGTGCGTCGCCACCTCGTCGGAGAACCGCCGTATGCCGTGGGAGAGAAGGAGGCCATACCACGACTCTAACCCGCCACCATCTGGTCGGACGACTGCCTGAGCACATCAATTGAGGAAAGCCAAGCCCTGTCTTGCCGAAATATGACCATCGCCGCCCTGTCATCGTCCGCCGCACTAGAGAGACACCGCCGCCTTGAACAGATGCCCTGGAACCCTGCTATCACCAAATTGAACGTCGGATCCCTGTCAACAGAGCTTGGGGAGGCGGATTCACCACTCCTCAGACCTTGTCGCGCCTCGCCGGAGCCCTGCCGGCGCAATGGCCTCACCGCCGGCGACCGGAGCTTCTCAATACCGCGACCAGGAACAAAAACCAACACCTTTTGGACTCTAGAACACACCACTAGCCCGACGGCGAACTCTGAGAACCACCCCCGACCAACGTCGAGCTCGCCCGACCACAGCCGAGCTACGCCGACGCCCCCCGACCAACGTCGAGCTCGCCCGACCAACGCCGAGCTACGCTGACGTCCCCCGACCAACGTCGAGCTCGCCCGACCAACCGCCGAGCTACGCCGATGCCGGCGACTCTCTGGGAACCAGTATCGAACACCTGATGGGCGACCACCGGGTCTGTATTCTGTTGAGGCGCCACATGCCGCACTACTGGACCCGCGCGCCACGTGGACCAATCCCGAGCTGCCATCCCCTGATTAATCGGCCATTTTCCATTTTCAGAAAATAGGATAATCTTCAGAAATTCATAACTTATTCATACGATGTCCAAAAATTGTGCACCATATATCAAAATTCTCAGAAAAATGAGATCTACAATCTAAGACTATGTTTGTGTGCATTTGGCTCTTTATTTCATTGGATTTTTCTGAAATACTCTATAGGAGTCGCTGACGCGACTATTTTGTGTTCGATTTCAGAGCCGGAGGAGGATCTGACTAAGGAAGACGACCACAAGTACCTTCAGGAGCTAGGAGACGACTACGAAGGTGCCACGTCCCACCAAATATTAGATCCTATTTACGCATTGCAAATGACATTGTTGCTATTGTTTTATGATTATGTATGGATTGGTTGCATGATAGTGTATTTGAATTCCCTGTCTTGATGAGACTTTACCCTGCTGTCCGCTGCTAGGATAGCTGCTGCTTAATTTACTGTTACTCTTCCACTACTTACTACTTGCTATATGCTGTGTGGTGGAATTGGGACGGTGTATAACTGATTATAACCACTGGGAGAGAGTGCTGCGTGCGTCTTGGGTGCGTGGTAAGGGTTGATGTCGACCAAGTGGGATGTGAGACAAGCCCGTGGGGCAAGTCATGCCGGGGGTGCAACCTGGGCATCCCCAAGCGAGATACCTGTGGCGGGTAAAGTTGTTGAGGAGGTTCCAGGTGGGATAGCCTTGGTGGTTTGAAGCCCGTGGACGGAGGTGCTGTGATGGCATGGGGAGAGGATCCCCTAAGTGAAGATGCCTGCTTGGTCAAACCTAGGACGGACTAGTTTCAGGTTCATGGGAATCCTTTTCTGCTCACTCGCTTCTGATGGGCGGGAGACGGCTGGACTACTTGGTAGGACGGTGCCACTACTGCTAGGTTGAGAGGTGGTAAGGGTGGGCGGAGACGGTCGATGGGTTCCCGTTCCGTTCTAGATGCGCAGTACCACTAGATGGGCCCGGTACTGTGTCTCTCAGTCTCAGCATAGTGGTGTAGGATCCGGAATATTCCAGGGCTGAGTGGTAGGGTGGCATCGACCTAGGCAAGCAAGCACCCGGAATTCTACCTAGGTGTTTGCGCAACACCTATGATGGCTAATCTTGTGGGTAGTGAAACCTCTGCAGAGTGTACGGTTGATCGATCGATACATATGCCAACTTGTTGGCTATGGACCTTTCCTGTGAAGCTTCTACTAGTGTAGTGAGTGTTCTCTTCTCCCCCTGGATGACATTTTCCGGCAGTGTACCCGCTGTGGTAGTGTGCCGCTGAGATAGGCCCGAGAGAGAGTTGGGCCTGTCGAATGAGAGTGAGGTGTGGGTATGTGAGATGTGGTGTTGGGAAAAGGGATGATGGTGTAATTGGAGATAAAACTTGACTAATTAAACATTGATTACAGCTGTATAGGAAAACCTCAGCCTATAGGTCTGCTTGTATAGCCTTGCATCCACTTTCCACAAAGCAAATGCTGCATAGGTGGGCTCCGTGGCCAGTACATATCGTACTGATAAATTTGCTGTCAGGTGACGAGAATGAGTATGACTTCGAGGAAGACGATGGCGAGGAATAGGGTCACGTGCTACACTCAAGTTGGCCGTGAAGGATGAATCGTTTCCGCATCTTCTAAAGCTTCTCTGAATGTTGATTCCGCCAGTGTGGCGATGTAAAAAAAATGTTTATGTAAGACTTAATTACCGTTGTATGGATCCTGGTGTCAACTGAGATATGGGTAATTTCATGGATTGTCCCAAGCAATCTGTTGAATTACAATTCGAGCCTGTGGATTTCCCTTCACGGAAATCGAGGTTGTTTCAGTTGGTATCAGAGCCATACTTGACTGTAGGACGAGACCCATAGAAAATGGACGTTAGAATAGAAAGCCAGACTCTCTTTCGGTTATATTACCGACCTTGCATTCACTTTTTATGCAATGACTTATCTAATACAAGGACCTGCTAATCCGTTTCTTGAAAAATTTGCAGATGACCAGTCTTGGACCACCACTTCGTCCACTGCACGATGGCATTATTGAGATCCCGATCAATCGGAGGAACCACGGCGGATTTGCCATGGTGCTACGCCAGGTGTTGGAGGAGCTGGGAGCACCGTCTGACCAGATCCAGTACTTCAGCCGAGGGAAGCTTGTCGAGGCTGAGAGGTTTGAAAGGACCTGTCACTACCAGAGTTGAGACACCCGTCAGCCTGACCCTTCCAGGAATGCCGGTTTTTACTGACTACACTGCTGGAGAGACTGTGGAGGACGGAGTACAGTCCGTCTCCCGCAAGGTACTACGCGCAGTTGTGTACACAACATACGAGTACCTTAAGGGGACCCATTTCCGTCTGCTACCTCAGGCTTTGGAGCTGCACCCTGACCCTATCCAGAGGATTCTGTACACCAGCCAGATCGTTCAGGCCGAGACTGACCCTTGCCTACGCACAGTGGCACACCACCTCCAGGAGCAGGACGAGTTCATCAGCTCATTGGAGCAAAGGAGGCAGCGTGACCGAGCACGCATGGCAGAGGTCGAGGACAGTTTGCAGAAAGGGACTCAGACCCTGGAGAGTTTGAGCAGAGCAGTCACTGACTTGCAGCTGGAGATGCAGCGCCGTGATGAGTTACACCGAGCCGAGATCGCCGACTTGCGAGACAAGATCGGGGATTTTGGGCTTCGCAATGTCTACCTGAATAGCAGAGTATTGGGATTACAGAGGAGGCTGGACGACAAGGAGAGAGCGCTTGCTGAGAGGGAGCAGAGGAGCAGAGACAGAGGAGTCGAGATGAGCACGTTGCGCTTCAGGATCAGGGAGTTGGAGAAGCAGTTGGAGAAAGCCGAGGAGAAGTCCACCCGCAACCAAGGGATTCTGATCGACCGCGTGAAGATGGTGGAGTTCCTAAAGGACAAGCTACGGAGGACAGAGACAGCTTGGAAGCAGTCCGATGCCAAGAGAGCTATTGAGGTCCGGAAGGTGCAGAGTTCGCTTCCCCCACTGGAGATGGTGAAGCCCTGGGAGGGAGACTTCCGCGTACCACCCACTACGCTCAACCTGGGAGCGTGTCCGTCTCTAAGGATGCAGGAGATTGAGACCACTCCAGAGCTAGCTGTAGCACTCGACTACGTCAAGCGCCTGACCATGACTGATGACGAGATCGAGGCAGAGGACAGCCGCATACCCGACGCCGTACTCGACCTTATGCACCAGTAGCTTATGGGACCCTGCGTGGCCCTTAGACTAGTGATACCATGAGTTGTCCTGTCATTGGCTATCTGCGCATAGCACGATCTTCTTAGCAGCTAGGAACATCCTTTGTGTAATAATAACCATGTGATGAGTGACATTTGGATCTTATGCTTCTTATGGTTCTCTATGCTTCTTTGGTTGAGTGTAGGATAGCATGAAAAATGTTTTAATTCATTTAAATCGTTGAAAACATCTAACTCCTACTTAAACCACTACAAGATAATTACTGCACTGAGCACGTACCTAATAATTTCAGATGTCGATGAGACGTTCCGCGCGTCTGGAGAACCGCCAGCCCTCCCCCGCACCTGCGCCAGGACGCGGGCGTGGTCGCAACCGTGGACACCCAGCTGGCAGACGTGCTGGAGTTAACCTGGAAGAAGAGATACGCCGGGCAGAGGATGCACCGCCGGTGAACGATCCGCCACCACAGGGCGAGAACGTGCCTCCGCCACCGCCACCGCCGCCGCCACCGACGTTGGCGGAAGTGATGGCAGAGCAGACCCAGCTGCTGAATGCCATAGCTACTGGGATGAACAGGCACCACGGGCCACCCCAGAATGACTTCCAAAGGAAACTGGAGGGTTTCCTGAAGCTGAGGCCACCTACCTTCGACGGGACCGACAGCGATCCCCTCGCTGCCGACGATTGGCTTAAAGAGATGGAGAAGAAGCTGGACCTGACCACTTGCTCCGACGAGGAGTGTGTTGGGATTGCTAGCCACCTAGCTGACCGGTGCTGCATGAGCATGGTGGGACAACTACACCAGCGCTCACGAGGACCCAGCCCGCATTGACTGGGATGAGTTCACCGAGGCTTTCCGTGACCACCACATTCCCGAGGGAGTCATGGAGGCCAAGGAGAACGAGTTTCACAACATCTCCCAGGGAGCTAACCGGATCCACGAGTACACCACCCGCTTCAACTGCTTGCTCCGCTACGCACCTGCGTCTTGCATGAGTTCCGAGAAGGAAAAGATGTACTACTACAGGAAGGGACTTCAGACCAAGATCAGGTTGGCTCTGTCAGGGAACAAGAGCTACACTCTGCGTGAGCTGATTGACCGCTGTATTGAGATCGAGAAGGATCGCATGGAAGCATGTCTGGAGTTCGAGGCCCAGAACAAGGGAAAGAAGCGCCGCTCTGAGGGACCCGCTCACACTGCTCCACCCCAGAGACAGCGAACGGATGCACCTCCGCCTTTCCGGACTCGCTAGGGACCTTCTTCGGGAACGAGCCGTGGTGGTGGTACCAACAGCAGCAACTATCACCGCCCCGCTCAGACCTACCCTGCGCCGACTCGAGCTGTGCAGAACACACCCGCCCCCGCTACCAACACGCCAAGGACAAGCAATTGGAAGGCTCCTACGACAGCCACAGCAGGCAGTGCGCCCTTCACTTGCTTCGGATGCGGAAAGCCTGAACACCGTGTGGCTGTGTGCCCCGACCTCAACCGTGCACCAGCAGCTGCACAGGGTACACCGAACCGGGGATCTGCTACCCGAGGAAGACTGAACCACATGACCGCTGAGGAAGCTGAAGCTGCACCTGATGCTGTGTACGGTACGTTCCTAGTTCAGGGTAACATGGCTACAGTTCTGTTCTATTCGGGAGCTACATGTTCATACATTTCATCTGCATATGCACGTAAGCATAACATACCTGTAACCCCGAGAGCAAACCCCATCCTAACTAGCTCCAATTCACAGGGAAGTAGTTGACTGGTGAACCACAATCCTAGTAATCCTCAGAAGAATCATCATAATCATCTGTTACCCATCCGGGATTTTTATCCAAATATGAAAAATAAAGCAAGCGTAAGTACATGTCGTACTCAACAAGAATAACATGGGTTTATGAGGCTCAAATAAGGCAAGACACTGGTTAACAGCGGTTGCTTTTAGTTGATCACATTTTAGCAAATTGAGTAGCAGCAATAGATTATACCAAGGAACAAGATTTGCATGATCATATAAACATGATAATTAATATGGAATAAACATCAACAGAAACTTCAAATAAATCAATATTAAATTAGTTAAGTTCCTGTAAGACGTCCAAGGCCGCTCGTGACCGTGAGCGCGGCTGATATATCAGTTTTACACTCTGCAGAGGTTGCACACTTTCACCATAAGTCGTGATCCCCATATGCCAAGGGTCATGACTCCCATGTCACCTCACCAAGGAAGTGCGGCAGGGTACACTATGAAGTCTTTCAAAAGCCTTCCTAATATGCCACTAATCAATCCGGGCGCAATGGCAAGGGGTGGTAGAGCCCTCCTTCTAGTGGCACACACACGCAGCAGTACACACAAAGACAGGAGCCGCAAAACAACCAGCTCGGCAAGGAACCTTTCAAGATTAACAACATGATAGAAAGTAACTTCATACTTGACTAAAGTCAGAGCCATATGACCCTCATGGTTGCGCTGTAAGTCCCGGTGTCATACTTACAGTTAAGTCCTTAGTCCATGTTGCTAAAAAGCATCTTTTAATCTTTATCTCATAATTAATTAATCAAGTTCATAAGATCATGGCATCATCAAGCGCTAGCATCACTACTCAAATGGAATCTCATAGGTAACAAGGATCAAGTGATCAAAACTTAGGAATAAATACTATGGTTGCCAAGGTAGACACATGCATCATGAAGTTAGTGATTAAGGTGAATAGGCAATAAGGATGGTCCATGCTATACTTGCCTTGATCAAAGTGCTCTGGAGAACTTGGATCCTCCGTGTACTCTTGATCACCAACGTATTGCTCACCGTCTGAACTCGATCATAAAATCACCACACAATCATCGAGGCAATCATACACGAAGCAAACAAGATCTATATTAGAAACAGTACACCAACAGTGGAAAAACAGATTGAAAGGTGTATAAAAATAATCTACGCGTCGCTACGATTCCAACGATATAAAGATCACGAAAATCGGAGTTCAAA
This sequence comes from Eremochloa ophiuroides, assembly GCA_038502445.1. NCBI lineage: Eukaryota > Viridiplantae > Streptophyta > Magnoliopsida > Poales > Poaceae > Eremochloa > Eremochloa ophiuroides. The sequence goes on from JAHLJS010000002.1 coordinate 27,244,286, forward strand.
CGGGAAAGTTATGAAATAAACAAGTTTTACTTTAATAAAATAATAGAATAAATCTAATCTCGAATTTTAAAAAGTTGGAAATATGAGTAACAGTAGCATCATTAGATAGATTACAAAATTATGAATCTAACGAGACTTGAACGGATCAAATCGGAGCTAAAACGAATAAAATATGGCCAAAATAAACTGAGTGACAAATCTGTAAATATTGAAAACGCCTTTTGAATTAAAACCGAGGAAATACGTTTTCTAAATAGGAAAGCGTAATCTGAGAAATACGCCAAAGGATCGCGGGTTAGAACATTAAAAAGCTCAGGGGCTCTTTTGCAAAAGTGCCGGTCGAAAAGGTATCTCCCACTGTAAGCCGTTGGATCGGCCGTGGACGGCGCAGGTAGCTCGGGAAAAGAGGGGCGGCTTTATTCGCCGGAGTTGGGCGGCGCCCGGCCGATTCCTCGCTGGCAAGATGGCCGGAGACGGCGTTTTCGGGGCTAGGAAGCTCGGCACACCTCGGGATCTGGTCGGGAAGCAAGAGGAGTTCAAGCCGAACCTATCTATGGTTTCGGTTGCCACAGAGGTAACTCGGAGAGGATGCGGCGAGCTAGGTGGCGGAACTATGGAGGCTGCGAAGCTCGGCATCATGGCTATAGTGCACAAAACCGAGGGAAAAGGGGTCGGGAAGGTTCCTGACCTTGCTGCGAAGCTTGGAGAACAACCAATTTCGACGGAGAAGTCTTCCCGAGGAGAAATCGACGGCGGTGGCGGAGCTCGGGGCGACGGCGGAGCTCGGGGCGGCGGCTAGGGCAAGATTGGAGGGCGTGGCTTGCTCGGGAACTTGTGGGGAGGGACGGCAGAGCTCGGCCGACCTATATAGGGCCGCGAGAGAGGCGTAGGAGATCCGGACTTCGGGAGATTCGGTGGTTAAGATACGGTCGGGGGCGGCAGTCGTGCTCGGTTCGGGCTCTGTCCGGAGGAAGGAGACGGCGCTGTGCCGTGGCCCGACGCGTCAGTGCCAGTAGGAGGGGAGGGGAGAGGGTCGCGGCTTCCTTTTACGGGCCGGTGGAGGCGTGCTCAGGACGGACTCGTCCGAAAATTCTGGCGGCGGTCGGTTGGACATCGAGTCCTGCTCGGACTCCAGAGGAAGGAAGGGGACGACTCTGAGCAGCAGGCCCCGCATGGCAGCCAAAGGAAAAGGGCGCCTGCGCGAGGAAGATAGGCCGGACTGCCGACGCTCGGGTGGTCCTTCGGCCCAAGCAGGTGAAAAAGGAAGAGGGGAGGTTTCCAAATACATTTGAATATTTCCAAATCTCAATAAAGTGCAAATCAAACAAAATATCTTTGAGCAGCATGGATGCAACAAATCATATTTCTAATTCCTATGATTTATTTTAATTGCTAAAAATTATTATTTGCTAGGTTAATATGCCAAACAATTGCATAAATAAATCAATTGGTCCCTACTTTAATAAAAGCAAATTTTAGGGTGTTACAATTCTACCCCCTTAAAATTAATCTCGTCCTCGAGATTAGATTAGCTTACTCAAATAATTGGGGATATGACTTTCTCAATTCTTCCTCTCTTTCCCAGGTTGCCTCATCCTCTGTATACCGATTCCACTGAACCTTGCACATTTTTATAACTCTGCTCCTTGTGACTCGCTCTGCTGTTTCCAGTATTTTAATTGGGTATTCTTCATATGTGAGATCTTCTTTAACAACCAATTCCTCCAATGGTATTTGCTCTTCGGGCACTCGCAAACACTTTCTAAGTTGGGATATATGAAACACATCATGAACACCCGACAAACTTTCGGGTAGTTCTAGCTGATAAGCTACTTCTCCGCGACTAGCTAGAATCTTGAATGGGCCAATATACCTTGGTGCTAATTTACCTTTCATATTGAACCTTTTTACGCCTCGCATAGGTGACACTTTCAGGTAGACATAATCTCCCACTTCAAATGTCAGTTCTCTTCTTCTTGTGTCTGCATAACTCTTTTGTCGCGACTGAGCCACTCTCAAGTTTTCTCTAATTTTCGCAACTTGTTCCTCTGCATCTCTCAACACTGCTGGTCCAAACACTTGAGTTTCCCCGGTTTGGTTCCAAAATAAAGGTGTTCTACATTTACGACCATACAAAGCCTCGAACGGTGCCATCTTGAGACTCTTTTGGTAACTATTATTATAAGAGAACTCTGCATATGGCAAACTCTTATCCCAACTATCACCTTTTTGCAATGCACAGGCTCTCAACATGTCTTCTAATATTTGATTGGTCCTTTCTGTTTGTCCATCTGTCTGAGGGTGATAGGCAGTACTAAAATTCAGCTCAGTTCCCAAAGATTCATGTATTTTTTTCCAAAAGTGAGACGTGAATTGAGTACCTCTGTCAGACACAATTTTCTTAGGAACCCCATGCAGACACACAATTCTTGCCATATATAATTCAGCTAGCTTTGCTCCGGCATAGGTAGTCTTAACCGGTATAAAGTGAGCAACTTTAGTTAAACGATCAACAATTACCCAAATAGAATCATACCCTGACTGAGTACGTGGCAAACCAACTATGAAATCCATACCAACTTCATCCCACTTCCATTCAGGTATCTTCATAGGTTGTAGCAAACCTGCAGGCCTCTGATGCTCAGCTTTAACTCTTTGACAGGTGTCACATATTGCTACATATTCTGCCACATCTCTTTTAAGTCCAACCCACCAATACCTTTCTTTAAGATCTAAATACATTTTTGTGCTGCCGGGATGTATGGAGTAGGCTGAGTCATGCGCTTCTCGGAGTATCGCGTCGCGAATAGATCTTATCTCGGGTACACACAACCTTTTTCCAAACCATACAGTACCCTGTTCATCTATTCTAAATCCGGGTGACTTACCAACCACTACATTTTCAGCTATCTCTCTGAGCTTCTCATCTTCCAGCTGCCCTTTGCGTATATCCTGCTCTAGTGTAGGTTCAACTACTATCTCCATAGCATTAGTAACCAAACTTAAATTGAGACGCTCAAATTCAGCACATAGCTCCTCTGGCATAGGTGTTACTCGCATCTCATTAGCATAGCTCTTTCTACTAAGGGCATCAGCGACAACATTCGCCTTTCCCGGATGATAATGTACCTCCAAATCATAATCCTTGATCAATTCTAACCAGCGACGTTGCCTCAAATTCAGATCTGACTGAGTAAAAATATACTTCAAACTCTTGTGGTCGGTGTAGATATCACGCTTTTGCCCAATAATATAGTGTCTCCAAATTTTTAACGAATGCACAACTGCAGCTAACTCAAGGTCATGAGTAGGATAATTCAATTCATGTTTCCTCAGTTGTCCTGACGCATAGGCCACAACTCTTCCTTCTTGCATAAGAACACAACCCAAGCCTTGACGAGATGCATCGCAATATATAGCAAATCTCTTGCTCAAATCCGGCAAAGTCAACACGGGGGCTGTGGTTAATCTTTTCTTCAATTCTTCAAAATTCTTTTGACATTTTTCCGACCAGACAAACTTAGCATTCTTTTCTAATAAAGCAGTCATAGGCTTAGCAAGCTTTGAGAACCCTTCAATAAATCTCCTGTAATACCCTGCTAATCCCAGAAAACTACGAATCTCGCTAACAGTTGTTGGTGGCTTCCAATTCAGAACATCTTCTACTTTGTTAGGATCAACCGCTATACCACCATTGGAGACAATATGACCAAGAAAGGCAACTTCCTTTAACCAAAATTCACACTTGCTCCGCTTAGCATACAACTTATGCTCTCGTAATTTTTGTAGCACCAATCTTAAATGTTCAGCATGTTCCTCCTCATTTTTCGAATAAATTAAAATATCATCGATAAATACCACAACAAACTTGTCTAGGTACTCCATAAACACTTTATTCATCAGATACATAAAGTAGGCAGGTGCATTGGTCAATCCAAAGGACATCACGGTGTACTCATATAATCCATACCGTGTAGTAAAAGCTGTCTTAGGTATATCTGTAGCACAAATTTTTAGTTGATGGTAACCGGAACGAAGATCAATCTTGGAAAATACACAGGCTCCTCTCAATTGGTCAAACAAATCATCAATTCTAGGCAATGGATATTTATTCTTGATAGTAACCTCATTAAGTGACCGATAATCCACACACATCCGCTGACTTCCATCTTTCTTATCAACAAAAATAGCTGGTGCTCCCCAAGGTGAAGAACTACGCCGAATAAAACCTTTGTCTAATAATTTTTTAATTTGTTTCTTAAGTTCTTCTAACTCATTTACTCCCATTCTATATGGACGCTTAGCTATGGGTGCAGTTCCAGGCAACAATTCAATAATAAATTCAATGTCGCGGTCGGGTGGCATACCTGGCAATTCCTCAGGAAATACGTCCGGAAACTCATCCACAACGTGATCTAGCTGGCTGTCATCCTCCTGGAGTTGATTAACTGTCGCTGCAGGTGGTGGTTGCATTACTACATCAACACTGACTTTGCCTCCTTTAGGCGTAGTTAACACAACGACCTTCTCCTCACACTGAATAACTGTCTTATTTTTCTTCATCCAATCCAGACCCAATATGACATCAATCCCAGCTGTTCTTATTACGGTAAGGTTCACTTTAAAGTCTACCTCCCTTAGAGCAATATTAACCGAAGGACAATAATATTGAGCTTGCATAGCCCCACCCGGTGAATTTACTAATATTGGGTTTTGTAGAGCTAAAAGTGGTATACTCCGTACTCTAACAAAACTTTGTGATACGAAAGAATGCGAAGCACCGGAATCAAAAAGAACAGTAGCGAGGATGGAGTTGACGCTGAACGTACCCATCATAACTTCTAGTGCTTCCTGAGCTGTCTCTGTGGACACATGATTCACCCTTCCTTGATTAGATGGTGGCTGGTATCTGCTTTTTGGGTTGCTCCCCTGGGGAGTCTGCTGGTTCTGCTTCTTGGGGCAGTTGTAGGAGAGGTGTCCAGTTTCTCCACAACCAAAACACTTGATGGGAGTGCCCGGTGTATTAGTCCTCATGGGAGTCTTACTTGGGGTAGCTTGCTGGGGTGTTTGAGAGGGAGTCTTCTGCTGCTGCTGAGGATAGGGGGAACGAGGTTGGTTCTGATTACGGTTCCACTGACTAGATCTCCCTTGGTTCCACTGGTTGGATGGCCCCTGGTGTTTCTGCTGAAATTTTTGCTGCGCGGTATTGGGACGCTGACGGTTGTTCCTGGAAAAACTTGGTCCTTGCTTCTTCCTCTTGTTATCAGCCATCTCCTGGCGCTTGTTGTCAATCATGATAGCGCGGTTCACAAGCTCTTGGAAATTGGGGTAGGTGGTTGTCATGAGTTGGAGTTGCAATCTATCATGAAGTCCCTTGAGGAAGAGATGTTGCTTGTCCTTGTCATTAGCAACATCGTCAGGAGCATACCGTGACAATTGAACAAAATAATCACGGAATTCTGGCACAGACATCCGTCCTTGCTTCAGAGATCTGAACTTTGCCTGCTTCAGCTCGATCAGACCTTCAGGGAAATGATATGACCTGAAGTTTTCACAAAACTCTTGCCAGGTGATAGCAGGCGCATTGTTGGGACGACCATACAGGAATGATTCCCACCAGTCTTGAGCAGCTCCTTGCAACTGTCCAGATGCATATAACACCTTCTCCTGATCGTTGCACTGCGCAATGTTGAGTTGCCTCTCCACAGCGCGAAGCCAGTCATCAGCATCTAGCGGGTCAGCGGCATGGTTGAACACAGGTGGACGACCCTTCAGAAATTCTCCTCGCTTATCTCTAGCAGGAGCTTGAACAGGCTGCGGTCCTCCAGCTGGTTGGTGCTGAATGAATTGCATCATAGTTTGCATCAGCTGATTCTACGAAGCGATGAGGTCTTGAATGCTAGGTTGCGGTGGTGGTGGTGGATTGGCATTCCTCCTGTTACCGGCCATCTGTTTTTCAACACATAAATGAGTTTTAGTATTTTTTCCATTATGCAATCACTTATGAATAACGAATCTGAATTTTCTGGGCGAGATCCGATAACAGTAGTGAAGAAAAACGATCATATCTGGAGTTTCCGAAATCAAATAGAGACATTCTCTATACCGTTGGAAAGATCAGAAAATTTTCTACAACTTCCATGTTGATCACTTCTCCAGATTCGGAAGTTAAATTAACCAAAAACAGACACGAACAGAAACTGTCCAGGCTGCCAGACTGCGCAGAAACTTCAATTTGCAATAGTTACATCTCTCTAACCATAATGGATATTAACTTGATTCCTGTGGCAATGAAAAGGTCTGGAAGTCTACTGTTCCCCATTAAATTGTCATAATTTTTGAAATTACGAAATTAATTAAGAATAATTAACAAGACAGAGAGGTCTGAAAAACAGATTTGGTGAAACACAGATTTAACCAAAACAACTATTGCTTCAATACTTCTTAAATCTTAGACCCTAACTAAGAGAGTTGTAGTCATGCCCACAATTCTCAGCACTCATTACAAAGAACCAAATCACAAATATTTCATAAGAACAAAGCAACTAACACATAGAGTTTCATACGCACACAAGACTCGACTCAACTTAGCGCTACAAGCGTCTTTTATTGCTAAGGGAATTTCCTAACCCTATGGAGCGGAATCCTTGAATGGTGGAGGTGTGAGAATCTCCTGGAATAGCTTTGGTTGGTTGAGTCTTGCTCGATATCCATCAATCTCTTGATCTGCTTGTGTGTTGGCACTCTTAGCTCTTGCCAAATCGCGTTCCAAACCATGGACTCTTCCCATAAGTGCCCAAGATAATCTTGCTAGAGCTCTAAGAGCGGGCTGATCCACTTCGGGCATAGTCATGGCGACGTCACCTTCTTCAGTCACCACGCGAGGGTAGAATCTATGGACATCTCCTTCCATATCTTCATAGCGGCGACCATGGTAGTAGAGGTAGGCATGAGTAGCGGCATCTTCCATGCTCTCTTCCACGGTTCCACGTGGAGCGGCGCTCTTGTGAACAGATTCCGTCCTGTAGGCTCTATGCTGTGCATCCCAAACCTTGATATTCAACTCTGTGGTCCAGTAGGTGTCTCATAGAGGATGCGTGTGCTCCATGCTATAGTAGTTGAGAGTAGGTTGCTGGTCGGCGTAGTAGAGGGTCAGCATGTTAACGAGTGTTGTGTGGAAAAATGCATTTTCTTCTGGATACTTAGTATATTCCTCCTGGATCCATCCCATCCTCCTGGGCGGTTCACCTCTGGCGGGGGCTTCAGGTGCGGATGGTGCAACAGGCGGTGGAGGTGACGGAGTAACAGGCGTCGACGACGGAAGGATCTCTTCAACATCTTCCATGTACATAGCTTCCTCTTCACTTTCATTTTCCGGGGCGATCACCACGTCATCTTCAGCCGGAATGTCCAAAGCTCACGGTGGGTAGTAGCCTCCGGTGCTCATGCGTGCAGTTTTGCGACCACGAACCATCTTCTCCAATATAGATCAAGACAAAGTTAGATTTAGAATAGACTGAATATTTTTATAATGGAATAAGGATAAGGGAAGCATACAAATTTTAGCAGTTAGCAAGTTAAGGTGGATAGCATGAATAAGGTGAGAAAAATATCTCTAGAATTTCTAGGTTTGCGTCCTACAGTCAACTTATGCTCTGATACCAATCTGTCACACCTAATTTTAAGGATAAAATTGAATGAATTAACTTATGTGCGCCCAGAGATCAATCACACACATAAGCGATAAATTACATAGTACCATCACAAGGTTCAATATATAACGAATAATATCACAGAGTCTTTACATAAATAGCAGCGGACTAATAATTATAATCTCTCGCGGAAGCTCCAATTCACAGGGAAGTAGTTGACTGATGAACCACAATCCTAGTAATCCTCAGAAGAATCATCATAATCATCTGTTACCCATCCGGGATTTTTATCCAAATATGAAAAATAAAGCAAGCGTAAGTACATGTCGTACTCAACAAGAATAACATGGGTTTATGAGGCTCAAATAAGGCAAGACACTGGTTAATAGCGGTTGCTTTTAGTTGATCACATTTTAGCAAATTGAGTAGCAGCAATAGATTATACCAAGGAACAAGATTTGCATGATCATATAAACATGATAATTAATATGGAATAAACATCAACAGAAACTTCAAATAAATCAATATTAAATTAGTTAAGTTCCTGTAAGACGTCCAAGGCCGCTCGTGACCGTGAGCGCGGCTGATATATCAGTTTTACACTCTGCAGAGGTTGCACACTTTCACCATAAGTCGTGATCCCCATATGCCAAGGGTCATGACTCCCATGTCACCTCACCAAGGAAGTGCGGCAGGGTACACTATGAAGTCTTTCAAAAGCCTTCCTAACATGCCACTAATCAATCCGGGCGCAATGGCAAGGGGTGGTAGAGCCCTCCTTCTAGTGGCACACACACGCAGCAGTACACACAAAGACAGGAGCCGCAAAACAACCAGCTCGGCAAGGAACCTTTCAAGATTAACAACATGATAGAAAGTAACTTCATACTTGACTAAAGTCAGAGCCATATGACCCTCATGGTTGCGCTGTAAGTCCCGGTGTCATACTTACAGTTAAGTCCTTAGTCCATGTTGCTAAAAAGCATCTTTTAATCTTTATCTCATAATTAATTAATCAAGTTCATAAGATCATGGCATCATCAAGCGCTAGCATCACTACTCAAATGCAATCTCATAGGTAACAAGGATCAAGTGATCAAAACTTAGGAATAAATACTATGGTTGCCAAGGTAGACACATGCATCATGAAGTTAGTGATTAAGGTGAACAGGCAACAAGGATGGTCCATGCTATACTTGCCTTGATCAAAGTGCTCTGGAGAACTTGGATCCTCCATGTACTCTTGATCACCAACGTATTGCTCACCGTCTGAACTCGATCATAAAATCACCACACAATCATCGAGGCAATCATACACGAAGCAAACAAGATCTATATTAGAAACAGTACAACAATAGTGGAAAAACAGATTGAAAGGTGTATAAAAATAATCTACGCGTCGCTACGATTCCAACGATATAAAGATCACGAAAATCGGAGTTCAAACGGGAAAGTTATGAAATAAACAAGTTTTACTTTAATAAAATAATAGAATAAATCTAATCTCGAATTTTAAAAAGTTAAAAATATGAGTAACAGTAGCATCATTAGATAGATTACAAAATTACGAATCTAACGAGATTTGAACGGATCAAATCGGAGCTAAAACGAATAAAATATGGCCGAAATAAACTGAGTGACAAATCTATAAATATTGAAAACGCCTTTTGAATTAAAACCGAGGAAATACGTTTTCTAAATAGGAAAGCGTAATCTGAGAAATACGCCAAAGGATCACGGGTTAGAACATTAAAAAGCTCAGGGGCTCTTTTGCAAAAGTGCCGGTCGAAAAGGTATCTCCCACTGTGAGCCGTTGGATCGGCCGTGGACGGCGCAGGTAGCTCGGGAAAAGAGGGGCGGCTCTGGTCGCCGGAGTCGGGCGGCTGAAAGGATCTACAATGGCCTAGAGGGGGGGTGAATAGGCCTTGTTAAAAAAAATCTGCACACATTAGTTCAATTTGATCAGAGACTGCCGGAAGTTCCGGCAGTTTGTGTCGGAACTTCCGACTGTGTCGGAAGTTCCGGCCCAAAATGTCGGAGGTTCCGACCCCTACGTTGAAACTAGCCCTAGTGGCCAAATGAACTTTTGAGCGTGCGAAAACTTACAACCCTTTTACCCAGTGATGAAGTGAGGTAGCAGTCGAGGTTGTTCAGCTCCAGAGATGCTCCACTCTACGGGTGGAGTTCAAACCCTAGAAAGTAGGAGGAGGTAGGGAGAGACAAGCAAAGAGTAATACAAAACAAGTATTGCAATGAAAATAACGAGCACAAGAGACACGAGGATTTATCCCGAGGTTCGGCCACCCCACAAAGGAGTACCTACGTCCTCGTTGTTGAGGTGACCACAAAGGTCAGAGTCTATTTCACCTCCTTACCCTCTCTCAAAGAAACCACAAAGGTAACTCGAGGTTTCCACTAGAAATCACGGGTAATACAAACTTCCCAAGGCGAATCCACAAATTTGGATCCTTTTGGGCAACGCCTAGCCGGCTAGGAGCAAAGCTCCAAGAGTAACAAACGCAAAACCAACCGGCAAGACGAGGAGAATCAAGTGCTCAAGCTCAAGAGATGATTTCCTCACTCGATCCACTCACTCTTCACTCAAATCCTAGGGGGAATCGAAGTTGGGAGCAAAGGGGAGAGGAGAGGGGAGCCTTCAATACTTGGGAGCTGTTTTTGGACGGAGTTAGGTCGCTGAGAGTCGATTGTAACGGTTAGAAGTGAGAGAGGAGCTTTTATAGACGAGCTCAAATCCAACCGTTCAGATCTGCGTCGGAACTTCCGACAGGGGCGTCGGAACTTCCGACCCTGCTATTCAAATTAGGTCTAGGTGCGTGGTAGTCGGAACTTCCGACGAGTCGGAACTTCCGGCCATGGCCGGAAATTCCGACCTCCCAGCACTTAGCCACGCCACCAAAAGGCTGAACGTCGGAACTTCCGACCTGTACCAAAACTTCCGACGCGTCGGAACTTCCGGCTCAGTCCGGAACTTCCGACTGGTCAAGTTCCAGCAGCTCTCGATCGTGTTCGTGCGGTGCTTTGAGTGTCTCTCCTTTGATTTTAAATTAAAGCTTGAGCACTCGATCTTCATCAAACCACTTAGTTTTGCATCCCTCTTAATAGTACGGCATTCCTAAATCAAGAAGATAATAAAAGTAATTCTAACCACCGCTTGAGTCGAAGCGCCGAAGTTCAAGTCGAATTGAGGGGCACCGTTTAATCCCGATTAGATTTTCAATATGCTCTCACGGGATTAAACCTGCGCATAGTCTTAGTAGAGTTTATTAGTCCCTAATTTGGGTGTCATCAACTAACCAAAAACCCACGATGGGGCAAATGCACTTTCAGCGGCGCCCGGCCGATTCCTCGCCGGCAAGATGGCCGGAGACGGCGTTTTCGGGGCTAGGAAGCTCGGCACACCTCGGGATCTGGTCGGGAAGCAAGAGGAGTTCAAGCCGAACCTATCTATGGTTTCGGTTGCCACAGAGGTAGCTCGGGGAGGATGCGGCGAGCTAGGTGGCGGAACTATGGAGGCTGCGAAGCTCGGCATCATGGCTATAGTGCACAAAACCGAGGGAAAAGGGGTCGGGAAGGTTCCTGACCTTGCTGCGAAGCTTGGAGAACAACCAATTTCGACGGAGAAGTCTTCCCGAGGAGAAATCGACGGCGGTGGCGGAGCTCGGGGTGACGGCGGAGCTCGGGGCGGCGGCTAAGGCAAGATTGGAGGGCGTGGCTTGCTCGGAAACTTGTGGGGAGGGACGGCAGAGCTCGGCCGACCTATATAGGGGCGCGAGGGAGGCGTAGCAGATCCGGACTTCGGGAGATTCGGTGGTTAAGATACGGTCGGGGGCGGCAGTCGTGCTCGGTTCGGGCTCTATCCGGAGGAAGGAGACGGCGCTGTGCCGTGGCCCGACGCGTCAGTGCCAGTAGGAGGGGAGGGGAGAGGGTCGCGGCTTCCTTTTACGGGCCGGTGGAGGCGTGCTCAGGACGGACTCGTCCGAAAATTCCGGCGGCGGTCGGTTGGACATCGAGTCCTGCTCGGACTCCAGAGGAAGGAAGGGGACGACTCTGAGCAGCAGGCCCCGCATGGCAGCCAAAGGAAAAGGGCGCCTGCGCGAGGAAGATAGGCCGGACTACCGACGCTCGGGTGGTCCTTCGGCCCAAGCAGGTGAAAAAGGAAGAGGGGAGGTTTCCAAACACATTTGAATATTTTCAAATCTCAATAAAGTGCAAATCAAACAAAATATCTTTGAGCAGCATGGATGCAACAAATCATGTTTCTAATTCCTATGATTTATTTTAATTGCTAAAAATTATTATTTGCTAGGTTAATATGCCAAACAATTGCATAAATAAATCAAATCATGTTTCTAATTCCTATGATTTATTTTAATTGCTAAAAATTATTATTTGCTAGGTTAATATGCCAAACAATTGCATAAATAAATCAATTGGTCCCTACTTTAATAAAAGCAAATTTTAGGGTGTTACAGAGAGTCCAAGCCCTCCTATGTGCTCTGGAGACTAAGGCAGATAAGATGGAGCTGACATTCAGAGATGTGCCAGTAGTCTGTGAATTCAATAACGTATTTCCAGAGGAGTTGCCAGGAATGCCACCAAATAGAGATGTGGAGTTTGTTATAGAGCTGATGCCAGGAACTGCACCGATTGTCAAAAGACCCTACAGAATGTCGGCTGATGAGTTGAAGGAAGTCAAGAAGCAGCTGGGAGAATTACTGGAGAAGGGCTTCATTAGGCCTAGTGCCTCGCCCTGGGGATCTCCCGTTTTGTTTGTCAAGAAGAAGGATGGCACGATGAGGATGTGCATTGACTACCGGAATCTGAATGCGGTTACAGTCAAGAATAAGTACCCATTGCCCCGCATCGATGATCTATTAGATCAACTGAGTAAGGCCAAGTACTTCTCAAAGATCGATCTCCGATCAGGGTACCATCAGATGAAGATCATGGAAGAGGATATCCCGAAGACTGCATTTGTCACTAGAATGGACAGTATGAGTGCACAGTAGTCTCATTTGGACTCACTAATGCTCCAGCACACTTCATGAACATGATGAACAAGATCTTCATGAATGAGCTAGATAAGTTTGTAGTGGTGTTTATTGATGATATATTGGTTTATTCAGCCACAAAAGAGGAACATGAACATCATCTGAGGACCGTATTGGAGAGGTTGTCTCGCAACCAGCTATACGCCAAATTCTCCAAGTGCGAATTCTGGCTTGAGGAAGTTGCTTTCCTTGGTCACGTACTGTCAGGAGAAGGAGTTGCAGTGGACCCAGCCAAGATTGAAGCTGTGAAAGAGTGGGAACAACCCCGTAATGTGTCAGAAATCAGAAGCTTTTTGGGACTTGCAGGATACTATCGCAGATTTATTGAGAACTTCTCCAAGATTGCAAGACCCATGACCAACTTGCTGAAGAAAGAGAACAAGTTTATATGGACTCCTGAATGTGAGAAGAGTTTTCAGACCTTGAAGGAGAAGCTCACTACTACACCTGTACTAGCCCTGCCCGATATTCACAAAGATTTTGTTGTATATTGTGATGCCTCTCGGCAAGGTTTGGGCTGTGTACTAATGCAAGAAGGAAGGGTGATAGCTTATGCCTCAAGATAGTTGAAGGAACATGAGCAGCGATACCCGACTCATGACCTAGAACTTGCAGCCGTGGTACATGCACTCAAGATCTGGAGACACTATCTAATAAGCAACAAGTGTGACATCTACACTGACCACAAGAGCCTGAAAGCAACAAGTGTGACATCTACACTGACCACAAGAGCCTGAAGTACTTCTTCACACAAGAAGATCTGAATATGAGGCAGCGCAGATGGCTAGAACTCATTAAGGACTATGATCTTGAGATCCATTACCACCCAGGGAAGGTTAATGTTGTCGCTGATGCACTTAGCCGCAAAAGCTACTGCCATACCCTCATCACCAACTCTATGCTGCCTGAGCTCAGGAGAGAGTTCGACGCATTCCAGCTCGAGGTAGTCTCCTATGGCATGCTAAATGAGCTTCGCGTCGAGTACAATCTCACCTCACGGATCCATGAAGCACAAAGGAACTGTCCTGAGATAGACTATATCCGTGGTTTGATGAAACTGGGGAGAGGCCCCGAATACCGAGAAGATGAGCAGGGAACTGTATGGTACAAAGATAGAATCTGTGTACCGACGGATTCAGCGATACGAGAAGAGATCCTGTCGGAAGGGCATGACTCCAAATATTGCATTCACCCAGGGTCAGCCAAGATGTACCATGATCTAAGGAAGCACTTCTGGTGGGAGAATATGAAGACAGACATTGCAGGGCATGTAGCCCGATGTGATACATGCAATAGAATCAAGGCCGAGCATCAGAGACCAGCAGGGTTGCTACAACCAGTTGAGATACCAGAATAGAAGTGGGAATGCATATCCATGGACTTCATATTAGGACTGCCCCGATCCGAGCATGGATACGATTCTATATGGGTAATAGTGGACCGTCTGACCAAGTCGCACATTTTATACCGGTCAAAAGGAAGTATAGAGTTGAAAAGCTAGCAGATCTGTACGTATCAAATATTTTGAAGTTACATGGGGCACCTCTGAGTATTATATCTGACCGAGGATCACAATTTGTATCACAGTTCTGGAAATCCTTGCACAAGTCCATCGGGACCAAGCTCGACTACAGCACAGCATATCACCCGCAAACAGACGGGCAAACAGAAAGAGTGAACCAGATTCTAGAGGACATGTTACGTGCTTGCGTATTGAGGTACAAGAAAGGATGGGAGAGCTGTCTACCCCACGCCGAGTTCTCATACAACAACGGTTATCAGACGAGCATTAAGATGTCTCCATTTGAAGCGTTGTACGGAAGACCGTGCAGAACCCCGCTAATGTGGTCGGAACCAGGTGAAAGGACATTCTTCGGTCCTGCTAAGATTGTGGAAGCAGAAGAAGGTGTTGCCCAAGTAAGAGAGAATTTAAGGATTGCACAAAGTAGGCAAAAGAGCTATGCAGATAGAAGACGTAGAGAGCTTGAGTTCAAGGTTGGGGATTATGTCTACCTCAAGGTATCTCCACTTCGTGGCACCGTCAGATTCCATGTGAAAGGGAAATTGGCACCAAGATATGTTGGGCCATACAAGATCTGTAAAAGGGTTGGAAAGCTTGCTTACAAGCTGGAACTACCGGAGGAATTATCTGGAGTACACCCCGTGTTCCATGTCTCGCAATTAAGGAAGTGTTTGAAGCTCCCCGAGGAGCAAGTTCCTACGGATGCATTAGACCTGCAAGACACACTTGAATACAAGGAACATCCGATCAAGATCTTGGCACGGGATACCAAAGAGACGCGAAACAAGACCATTCCGATGTGCAAGGTACAATGGAGCAATCACACTGAAAGGGAAGCTACGTGGGAGAAAGAATCGGACTTGCGGGTTATGTTTCCTTACCTCTTCGAAGGGTACGTTATCTCCGAATCTCGAGGTCGAGATCCTAATGAGGGGGGAGGACTGTAACAACCCTAAAAATCCACACAACCTAAAAATCCCAACCAATTAAAATTTTTCATTTATTTATTATGAAAACCCATTTTTCTTGTGCAAGCATATAGGTTTCATTATAAATTTGGTAAATAAAGGAGTATAGCTTGCATTTTAATTCCATTCACATAGAATAATAGCTTATGCATCACATTTGGGATTTATTGCAATTTATGTTTGTATTTACTCAATATTTAAAATGGGTGATATATGTATTTATACCCTTAAGTGAAAATAGAAAAAGAAAAAGAAGAAGAAGAAGAGAGAAAAAGGAAGAGCAGAAATCGACCCAACAACGCGCGCACGCGCGATGCCGACCGCACGCGCGCGCGACCGTTTCATCCGCGCCACTCCCCCGCAGCCGCTGACCGCCCGACCCCACCCGTCAGCGTTTTTCCTCTCACTACTGTTCTTCTTCTCACCTCGCGAAAGACGGTGGCCGACAGAGTCACGCAAATGGCGTGACCGACAGCGCCACGCATGGCAGAGCCCTGACCCCGCTGTCCCCTGCCTGTCCCCAAATATATTGATAAACTGATACAAGAATATACTCTGTGTTATTTTTGCACAGTGGTGAACTCCTACAGTGGTTCAGTTCGGTCTTATGTTTGTTGATTCATATTTTTTAGGTGCTCTTCAAAATCCCTATGACAACTAGATGGTGTGTTCTGCATGGTCTACTCTAGCAAAGTAGTTCACACTGAGATTTCTGTACTTGACATGCAGTTTATGCCAAACTTAAATATATGTGTTCCTCTGTACCTAATGTGGAGTTTAGTCATATATCAAACTCTTTCTGATTTAAATAAATTCTCTACAGTTAATTAGTGTGATTGGTATCTGCGTTCACAAAGGGCTTTAGAGATGCCCCCTATGGGTTAGAGTAGCATGGACTTATTTGTTATTGGGGAAATATGCTCCAGCCTATGACTGGTTCGTCCTTTAACCATGTCATTAAGCCACTGACCAGCGTGTTTTGCTTTGCATCGTAAGGTCATGGTGCTACTTAAGGTCCTACTGTGACTGTTGTTTACATGGCCATAAAAAGATAAGAATACATAAGAGGCATAGAAGATTGTGAATTTATTCCAGAGGTGTCTCCTTCGTCTATGTCCCATATTTTAATTCACGCTACCGAATTTTAATTCCTTCTCATAATATTCCTGCATTTCTTCATGGTTTTCCCTAAGTAGGTGTAGGTTGCCTACATGAGTGCTCATGCTGATGATTTTGTAGTCAATGAAGTAGAATTCAAAATCCTCCAAGACCTATTGCGATTGGTCAAAATGAACATAAAGATCAGTAGATCACCTCTTTTGTTTTTGTTGACTACTGCATTCAAGTTAGATGTAGGCTCTATGTAGTTATATAGGCAAACTTCAGTTTGTTCCTGGGTAACGAATGTTTTTTGTGCCTGTTGCATTTTGTACAATATAATTAATTCCATATCCTTTTCCATTTCTATTTTATTAGGTCAGATCGTAGGTCACTATCCTATATGTGGTTTGTTTTGATCTCAAAGTCAGGACAGAATTCATGCTTATTTTGAACAATATGGATCAAAGAACAGTGTATTATCAACAATATAATATCTGAGTCCATACAAATTACAAGGTGGTTATGTCCAGACCTGATAATAATAAATATCATGTTTACGAATAAAAATTAGTGCCTGCCATCTTATCTTTATATTTCTATGCCAATGCTATCATCAACCTATCTGTTACTGGCCTTGACTACCTAACTGAGTAAACCTAGCTAAATAAGGAAGTGATGATTGCGTCATGATTGTAAAAGAAATATGAACAGTGTAAAATTTTTTTTTGCTGTCTAAACTGAACATTAGACCATTTGAAGCATGTGTTTCTCATCCCAGTAGATAAATATTAGGAGCAAGTGGTTCCTCTATGTTCTGTGTTACGATTAGGCGTTGGGTTTACATTTTATGTCACTACAATGGCTTTCTCACTATAATGGCTTGTGCACCTGATTATTCTCCAAATGTCCACCTAATGCTGCTCCCTTGCTACTGTGTATGCAGGTTATGAGCAGACTGAAGGGCTTATTTCCTTCTTTTCAAGTCTGCTATATCTGGTATGTTGTACAGATCATGCCTTGTTCGTTGTTCTCATTCCCCTGCCTTTTTTTAACATTAGTTCATCAGTGTACACTCTTTGATGCTTTCTGTGATAGACTAAACTGCTGCTATGCCTAGGTTGTAGAGTCACCATAGGTGATGGTCAAGATATAAATACACTACCATGAACCGAAAACAAATCAGTGTTAGATATTATTTACGTATCTGGACGATCAGTGATATCGAGTATTATATATAATTGTTTCATTCAGTTAATATGCAGCATCTTGTGTTATTAGTTCCTCCCATTGGTTGTCAGCATGATATTCTATTTACATTCAGCGAGCAATAGATTTCTGTCTGCTCTGTGAGATGGTGCAATCTGCCTCTTTCTAATGGACTACATAGTCATGTCTGTAGTTTTAAAAATTTTTAGTTTATTCAATAGTAGTTTTTATTTATATAAAAAGGTTACGTACGCATGTTTGCACTTGGTAAAGGGGAAACGAAATCGTATGATACCATTGTGCCATGACATTTACTCAGCTAAATTAACTATA
Organism: Eremochloa ophiuroides; assembly: GCA_038502445.1. Classification (NCBI taxonomy): domain Eukaryota; kingdom Viridiplantae; phylum Streptophyta; class Magnoliopsida; order Poales; family Poaceae; genus Eremochloa; species Eremochloa ophiuroides. The sequence goes on from JAHLJS010000002.1 coordinate 27,262,140, forward strand.
CGAGATCCATACTTCCAGATTTCCTGCAATAAAGCATCAACAACTATTCTACTGACTTGGCCTGTTGCTCGAGTACCTTATTTTCTTATTCAGCTGTAACCGACATTGAATTGTCTAGGTGCTTTATCCTGGTATTATTAGTATTAAAGGTGCCAATAATTAGTATGAAAGGTGCCAATAATTTATCTAAGATTTAATTTGTGCTACACATGCAGTTCATTGCAACTATTCTTGGTAATGATCCTATTGGGAGAGAGGAACTTATGCATCTTGCAAATTGGGATGTGATAACTATCTAAAGGATCCACTGGTATGCTACGTTCCTCTATTATTACTTACTCTGTTATCTAAAGAATCCATGGTGACAAGCCTGCAGGGTAGTTCTCATTTTGCTATGAGAACTGGCATGCTTGTCACCGTTGCAATCTCTTCTGTGTTGTTTGAGCTATATACTGTCAACCTATCTCATATATTTCCTTTGTTCCCTGATTTCATATCAGCAGCACAAGTATTTGGTTGCTAAATGCAATATTTCTTCGATCCCAATAAATAAGCATAGTTTGTTTGAGGATTTTACAATGTGGGGTAGTATTTATATGTATGGGAATATAGTCTATGTAACTCCAACAATGCGAGATTGACATTGGCGTTGGGAGCAACAGCGACAGGTAGAGACGGGGAGAGGCATGTGCATAAGGCAATGATGCTGCTGGAACAAACCTCAAGTGGCCTATGCTAAGAAGCTGGAGCATGGTGGACTGCTCTCCCATTGGTGGAGAGCCGACGTGGATCAGATTCACAAGGTCAAATACAAAAATTGAAATAAATAAATCTCTAGAATTTATTGGTCTTGCGTTTCATTCCTGTTTTCTAATTCTTCCTATATTCATTTGTTCCAGGAAATTATCTGCATTATCTCTTTAACTCTGCGTGACCCAAATTTGGCAGCCTTCTCAGAGTATATCCATTCATACTACAACTTCGGACTACTCTCCTTTTATGATCTCCCAGTCCAAAATTTGGGCATGTACATTGGAAAGTTGATCTGTCATTGAAGGACCGCTTCTGTGCCCAGAAACATGGTGTCATTGCTGAAAGGAGGTACGCGATAGGAAGACAGGCCACCTAGCTAACTGCTCTCTGAAGATGCCCCTTCTTTTTTTTTAATTACTCCTTTTCGTAGGGATTAAAGCTGGCCACAAATCACTGAAAACCCATTGTTCGGTGACTATTTTTTTAATTACTCTCTTTCGTATGGATTAAATTGTATAGGCTCTTAGAAAAAAAAGGTAGATCATTTTGATGATTTTAGCAGCTACTTTCAGCTCTTAAAAATCTGAGCTGCTCTGCTGTTTCTAAATAGTCAGCGAGTTTTTACATTTGCAGTTTGATAAAAAAATATATGGGATAAAGAATAGAATGCAAACTACCATAAAGGAAATTGTTGCAGAGATGCTTTGATTAACCTGTTTCCTCACATTTACTGTCTTTCAGTTATGCAAATTGTAGAAAATATAGGATCATATGGTTTGATAATAATAATAATAATAATCTTACCACAAGTTCAACCTTTTTACTGTTCACTAGGCTTCCCCAGCTGTATTTGGGCAACGGTGCCACCTAACTAACTCTTGTGACTGAAGGTCTCTTAATGTTAGCTTAATCACGGCTCCATTTTTCCTCCCTGTTGATTAACTGCTTCCTGAAAAATAATTAAATTTACTGTGAAAAGATATGGCATTTTGGTGATTTTGGCATCTTCTATCGGTCATTAAAGGTTTGTGCTGCCTCACAGCTTCTAGATAGTCACTGCATTTTTGGATTTGCGATTTGATTAACAATATATGATAAACAAAGAAATTCCCTGCTAACAATATATGATAAACAATGGAATTCCCTGCTCAAATGCTTAATGTCTCTCTCCCCCTCTTTGCTGGACACCTGACTATGGGGTACTTCTGTTGCTAGACTATTTATACATTGTGATGATCTGTAAAGCCTTAAGCATGCGCCCCTGTGGGATCCCATTATTTATGCGATTATGAACGATGTGATATTCAGTTGCTTCTTTTGTTTTCTCACAAGTTCCATGTGTTGTTGGTCCATATATACAGTTGTTCGAACACCTCAAAAATCAAGGAAGCATCGGCAGTGAGGTCTCGGTTATTTTATTTGTTCGTCATGATGCCCCTCGGCTGCCTTGTTAAAATACAAACCAGTTTGCTTCTCTGGTTCAGGAATATGTTGATATACACCGGTACGACCTTTCTACTAATAATATAGTAATATCAAATGCTTAGTTGCCTAATACAACAAAATTTTTATAAAAAAATTATTCCTTCCAACAGTGATGCTGCTATTCGTTTTGACGTATAGATCCAAACTTTAATCTTATGCTTTCCATTTTACAGGTGCAATAGTCATTACACCTATTCACAACTTCTATCCTCCAATGAGATTTTCAAAATTACACTTCTTTGCATCTTTTACACTCAGGGTCCGTTTGTTTCCTTGGAATTGAATTTATTTTAAGAATTACAATTTAGCTATAGATTAATTAAGCTAATACAGTTGTATATGAAATATATTTGTATATTTATGATTAGGTATACAAGGAACACACTTATATATTGCACTTTTTATTGTATAGAAATGAGTCAAAAATGTGTTCTAAATTAGAGAATAGAATTGTAGCATAATGATTTATATAATTCAATTCCATCTCCCACCTTATGAATTGAAGATATAGACTTATTTGTGAGCTTGAGAAAAGTGTGGAATCTCAAATTATAAACTAAATAGTTTTACTTATCATGTATATTTCAATGCCTCCAATTCTAAGGAAACAAATGGGTCCTCAAAGAAATCCATTATTGTTGTTAAACAATATATAATATTTTCCATCATACCAAACATTTTCTATTTCCAGGTTGTCATGTGTGATGTGTCATTACCAAATGTTTCGTGAATCATCCAGCAAGCAGAGCTCAATGCCCATCAACAGCAGCTTTCCGATCGTGAACCAAGATCCTATAACCTATCCCTCCATATCGACATGAAGGATAAAACATCTATAACATGGTGCCTTTTGACCATTTAGAACATCACTGCTACCAATTGTTCACATTTGATAGGCTAATTGCATACTGCCCTATGTAAAGAGAACTAAATTATTTCGCCTTGTGTGTATGAATATGTCTATTAACCTCTTTTTCTCACCTGTTTTCCATGCAATGATTAAACTTACATTTATTTTCTTTTACCAGCTAATTTACGACGAGTGCAACGGCACGCGCGATGTGTGCATCTCACCATGTTTTTCATATATATATATATATGAATCCTGGTACTTTGAAACCCAAGCCTTTTCATAAAGTTTATAACCTCTTAGTCTAATGAAATCTCATTATCAATTATATGCTTAGCCTGTCTGCCTCTATCTACTTCCTCGTACAAATCATGACCTTTCCATATCTTAGTCACTTATCGTTTTGTCCTGCAGGTGCGCGCTAATGCGCGCCCCTCATACTAGTATATATATATACTGACTAACGCACGTCCGGCTGTTTTTTAGACCATCCGGCTGTTTTTTAGACCATCCGCACGGCCTTACCATTTTAGGTAAAGTGCAAATATTATATTCCCTTTTTGGTAACTTTTAGTAATCGTTGGCGTTGTTTTTTTAAAGTAAGCTGGTTTGTTGGTTTGCCGGCTAGGCCTAGATACCGATAACAAGAAAAGGCAAATGTGCCCACTCCTGGTCCGTCGCCGGCCGTTGGATGACGCCGGCGGCTCTCAGATCATTTAGAAATATGGTTTTAGGAACTAGCATGTATATGTTAAGCAGAAAATATTGAGTAGGCTGATTGATTCGACATTTGTCATCTCAGGATTACCTTTGCATCTCCATTTCTTTTCTATACCACGCCAATATACATTGTTCTATGGTTGCAAACAAGCCAAAATACAGACAAACAAACGGGATCCTAGTCCCTAGGCAAATGCACACATTTGCTTTTAGGCAAAAGCAGACAACCCGCATGCCGCAAGTTCAGGATTACATGGCCAGCATGTTAAAAAAATGATGTGTCAGAGACTTGTTGCTAGATGGAAAAGGGTGCATATGGAATTATGTTGCCTATATGAAAAGACATCATTGTCTGAAAAGTACCAACATTATTGCTTAATTGAGGTGTGAAAAAGGATAAAATATGTCGGAAAAATTTTACAAATCAGGACACAAAACAATGTGCAAAACTTTGCCAACATAGCTGCATGCAACTGCTGATGCTTGCAAATGGTGGTCAGATCGCCTATGAAAACATGAGCCACTCACAAAAATTTAAATTCAAGCCTGTTCATTAACATTATGAAGAAAAGGTAGATTCCTAATGTTGCCTATTTGAGAAAACATTGTTGTTTGATAGTAGTAGCATTAGTGCTTAAATTGAGGTGCCTATATTGCCCAAATCAGTACTATTCTGATGCCTTGTGTTAAAAAGCACGCCATCATTCAGGTCAAATGATGAAGTGTCACCCACTAGAGGCGGCCTTTGTCCTTTTCCTTACTATATGCATGTTTCTGCTTGTTCTGCTAGAACCATATCTGTAAAACCACACACATATGACAGAAAAGCAAATATATTACTTACTTTATGCATATCTAATATATTGATTGGGCTCTATTTGTTGAACTGAGCAATTACATATCAAAAAACACTACACTAATCTTGATCGATAATGGCGAGGAACTCACCTCCTTAGAATGCTTCGTTGCTGGCAACAAATCAACACCTCCCCTACCCCCTCCTCTTGTACCCACAAACACATCCGTAATACAGAAAAATCGATGCATGCATAATAGCAAAAGTAGGTCCAGTTGAAAACTGACCTAAAATCTGCGGTCAACAACAGGGTTGTGCTCGTGTTGTGGGGCAAAAGAACCACTACAAGGTACACGAAGGTGGTCATGGTGAGGTGCAACGTGGCCGTTACTGAGAAACCTGCAAGTGGAACAAAGCAAATATGTCAATTCAGAGTACAGACTTGACAATCTAGTATTTCCATGTATGCTTAGAAATCAGGAACTCACTTGAAGCAACTATGGTAATGCTGTAGTGGGTTGCATTTTCTTAGACAATTTAGTATCATTCAATAGGCAACAATGTCTTTCTAAATAGACAATTTATGTATTCTGAAAAAGCAAGTATAGTGTATGCATTCATATGCAACCCACAGCCCCACCCCCACCGGTCCTGACCCCCACGGCCCCACCCCACCCCCACCCTGGTTTAATAAAAATATACAGCTCTATTTTCATTGTTTATACATGGCACCTATTTTATGTAATGAGCAAAAATACAGATAAAACAGAGGCAGGTGATTGATGAAAAAAAAATAGTTCTGCGTGATGTAATCAATTCATGTGTTTGGGTGAACCATACTTGAAAACAGAAAATGCAACTACTAGAGATGCAACCAGCATAATTCCCCGCACCAACTGATGGCAGCAGCCTCAATCTGCCGCTGCGTTGTCGGCCTCATAGTGGCACTGATCAAGTGGTTCAGATCACCAACTGCAGATAAGACCAATGAGAAGATTCACATCAGTACAAGACACTAAGAGATCAATATGATTATACCTATCAATTGATCTTGATCACGACTCATGAGAAAAAAAATCATATTGTATAAAAAGAATTGATTGAGAACCAATGAATGATTACAGCCAAAGCTGCATAGAGGCTTAGGTTTACAGTCATTTTCTAAGATGACTGTACTGATACACTTCAATATTTCTTTAGTAGCCTTTTTTTTTTTTTTTTTTTTTTTTTTTTGCAATCTATATCTAGTTTCTTTGCAACTTTGCATGCTAAAAGACTATATAGGTTGGACCAAGATCTAAAAACAGTGATAAATGACCTTACAACTTACATTCTACAATTCTACAAGCAAGTCAAGAGGGAAAAAAAAAAGACTACAGCAAAAAAGATCTAGCATATGTTACTACAGCTGAAAACTAAATGTTGAAGGAGGAGCAAAGAGCCTAGTATCCACCAGCCAATCTGTATCGTCGAGCATAAACACAAGAAATGCTAGATCAAAAGCAGTAGTGTTAAATAGACATAAATAAAATTTAGTGATAGAATAAGCATCATGTACTAAACAAAAAAAGTTTCCCCTTCTCTGCTCATTCACTAATGAATTATGAAGACAACAAGATTGCTAAGAAACAAAAGACCATTGTGGATATGCTAAGTAGTAACAGTGTGGATAAACATGCATGTTCAAGACTGTACTTTGCCTACGTAGTAACAGGTCTTTTCCTTAATTAAGATACTGGTTTTGCCTAATTGAGATAGTACTTTGCTTATTTCATAGAACATTATTGCCTATATCAGATCATATTATTGTCTATGTACAACAACATTATTGCCTATAGTAATTATTATTGCCTATGAACAAGAGGAAGCCTGAGATCCCATTTTAATTTATTGAGTTTGAGAAATGCAGATTGGGAGTGGGGTGTTCACTAATGCAGGTGACATCTTTTAGCATTCAGAAAAAGTAGCACTGAAACTGAACTGAAATAAGCACTAAAACTGAACAGAAAATGAGCACCAAAAATTAATTGAAAATGAGCACTGAAACTTAACTAAATGTGCAATGAAACTTAGCTGAAAATTACCACTATCCGGTTTTTAGAATTTTCATGGTACTGATACTTAATGCTACAAAATCACCAACATCCAGTTTTTGGAAAACTTAACAGACACTTAACATTACAGAAAATTAACAATACGAACACTTAACACTACAGCCACTTAATCACCATCACCACACACTTCAAGAAATACCATGAAACTAAGCTGCATCATGTTTCCTTTGTCTCTACTAAAATCACAGAATATTTTGTTGAGGCATGCAGCAGAAATAATGCTTCTCCTTTTTCTTCGAGCACACTAGCGCAACTGTGCAAGTTGCTATATGATAGCAGAAACTCATGTAAGTGGCAGTCATACGCCAAATCACAAATTCATACACATATTCACAATCACCAATTACTCACCAGAGATGCAGAGTAGCAGTCGGTGCGTACCTGAGGCAAAGCAGCAGGAGCAAATCCAGGGCACTAGAGCAGCGGATGGGCACTGGATACTAGGGTAAGGGTACGGGTAGGGGTGATGGCAGCCCGGCCACGCGGTAGGTTGTAGCTATTCTAGAGGACGGAGACAGGTGGTCCAGTGGCCTAGGGGACGCGCGGATCTGAGGTAGATCTTATGAATCGGATGGAGAGCTCAGTTTCACCCAACAGGAAGGGGAAGGAAGGCAGGGGCAGACAAACCTAGTGGGTGCTTGTCGCCGGCGGGCGGCCAAGGGCCCGACGAACACCGGGCTTAGGGTGGGAGGTGGCGGTCCCCAATCTCCGGCGGATCCACCATGGGCGACGCGGATGGGGGCGGGGAGGAGCTTGGCGCGGGCATGGGGAGGCGGTGGGGCGCAGGCGTAAGGAGGAGGTCGCTTGTCGCCGGTTGCCGGTCGCTTGTCGCCGGTCGCCGAGGAGAGTTAAGAGAGATGCAGGGAATGAAGAAAGGTCGAAGACGATGCGTGAAACTGTGAAAGGATAAGGTCCGGTGCGGTGGGATGCTGAATGGACTGGAGACTGCGTGCGTGCGATAGGACAAAGGCACGCCCGCCAGAAACAAGTCATTACCCCATATAATATATATATATATATATATATATATATATATATATATATATATATATATATATATATATATATATATATATATATATATATATATATATATATGAGAGTGAAATTTCTAACACGGGTGGTAGCTGCCCCCATATGGGTGGTAGCTGTTCATACTTTGGATCTTTGACATCTGGCTTGGTGAACGGGTAGATTGTGATGTGTATTTTTAGCAAACAAAAGGACCGTACCGATATGTGCTTGGCTAGTTTCGGTGCACATGGACCACAAGCAGCGTTGCGGCAGTGTCCGTCAATAAAAATTGCATGGGAGCGCATGGGAGCTACTCTGTCACACACATCTGCAGCCATGACCTCCACTCTATTTCTCTCACCTCCTCCATCCTCTAACGTTGCTTTTTAGCATTCAGCAATTCACATGCATGCAAAAGATTTAGGCGATATTAGTTCCTAAATCACATAGCTAATGTTAGTTTTACTTGCATCATATTATTTGTATTGATTTTATCTACAAAATAAGTTCCATATTGACTATATTTTTTTACTAAAAAAATAAGTGGCATATTGGCCCCACATGTTTAATAATATACTAGATGCTCTTGACAAAAGCTGGGGGCAATGATCGGAGAAAAGTTGTCAAATACAAACGAAAGTGGTACAGTGTAGAATTACAACTTCTACCAGTAACTAAGCGCAGCCTAAATATTTCATACATATGCCGTAACATTTGATGTGATGAGAATCTTAGAATCTTAAAGTACAATCTAAACAGGGCCTCAAAATGTTTTTGCTCTATATCCGGGATAGGGAAAAAGGCCATAGCCTGTAGAGAGTAACGGCGGGCGGTGTCCTACAACGGGGAGATGGAGAATGCCTGCATGTGGACGAGCGAATGGTGCTACAACAGGCGCGTGCGAATGGGACAGGACAAAAGGCCGATGACGAACGCGAATTGATCGGACAAAAACAGGATGCATGCAGATGCCGTTTCTCGGTCCGCCAGGTGCCTGGCCTGATCAGAGAGGGGGCAGCTACCACTGGAGGGGGGTTGAGTACACCGTATGTAGGAAAGTATTTCTGATATATATATATATATATAATCATTTTCTTGGACCAAAGATGGACAATTCATAGGATATACACATAATAAATAAATTCCACTAAGTATCACCATGTATTCATCAGCAAAGAACAAGTACACCTGACTAACCATGTGATACATAACATACGAATAACAGAGAGAATATTGATTTCTTAAAAAAAAACTATAGTTAATTTAAGAATATTAAACTGGAGTGATCTTATATAGTGATATTCCTTACCTCCACTCTAGTTTGCTCCTTACTGGGCACAATTATATGCTCTGAATCTAGCTATTCCATTCCATCATCTTCTATAATTCAAATATGTGCAATGAATTTGTTTGTAAATTTGAAAAATTTGCACCTACCAAGTTTCTTATTTGAATGTAACAACTTCCATAAAAATAGAAGAATGTTACTTAAGAGATAACTTGTTTAATTGCAATTATTAGTGAGCATTAAAGTAATGTAAATCTAGCAACATATATATAACATAGCAATGGTACCAACTAAACTCATGGCTATATACCTTGTACATCTTGTCAGTCTTCTCCCCACCAGCTCTTATCTCCAGCACCCATCCCTTTGGAAGCCATTCATGTTGTCTCTGAATATGCAAGCATAATGAACAAACGAGAAATTGTAATAACACATCTGAAACAAAAAGTTGGTGATAAATAAAAGAATTTAGTCATGCACCTGAAGAGTATTTTCTGCACCACGTTCCTTTGATTCCTGCATACGCTCTTCTGTCCTAGAAAAAAGTACTCCAATACCTCCGACTTTGAGGTGAATATGTAATTCGATATGGGAGAGGTATAGTACTGCTTTCAAATAGTCCAAAAGTTCAAAAAGAAATTCATAATTCTATATATATAATAGGAAAGTATGGTTTATAGGTGACATTCCATATGACACTGCTGCTTGCAAATAGTCCATATGCATATACAAGAACTATTCCTATTGTTTGTGAAACATACTCGAATAATGGCGCCATCTCCAGCACGGTAGAGCTCCATGATCCATCCATCGGTGAGCCAATCCGGCGGCCGCTAATGCCTCAATATTCTCCTCCTCATTCATAGTAGTTGTCTCCTTTGCCTTCTCATCCAGTATCATATTCATAGGTTTGTCACCCATTTTTTTTGTGGGTTTACTACTTATGCACACATTCTAGCTCTGGATCTACCAAAGCAAAGGATTGCTTGGTCCATGGGTATTTTTACTAATCTTCCTATCCATCTTGTGCTAGATGGCATCAACCATAGCTGGAAATTGTCTAGCTATTTGGTTAGGAACAACTCAGATTCTTTTTCAAGATCTAACAGATAATGTAACGTCTACCACATTTATTGTACTAGAGACTACAAGATCTAACAGACAGTGTACCTTTATTTTTGTAGACACTTCAAGATCTAACAGATAGTGTAACACCCACATCATTTATTGTTGTGGACACTATAAATTTGAAATGCATATTAAATTGTTAATACGTATAATTTAAAATAGGAAGGAGGGAGAACCAACATCATGTTTTGAATCTTTAAGGTAGGTAAGTGGAAGAACAACTCATAATGATGCTACCTGGTATTCTATTTATTTTATTCAAGATGACAAGAATAGGCACAATAGAGAATTCCCTCATTGGCACTCAAAACTATAACAATCTCTTCATTGACATCCAAAATTGCAAATGCCATCCATTTAGAATTTTTTGTCCTCTCATTGCCATTACCATTGTATGGAAAGAGTTATTTCCTTAATTGCCATCCATATAGATAATTTGTTGTAACACCCTCGGTGTTACCCAGAGCCCTGATCATGTCATCATCAAGCATCATCATGCATAATGTTTATCCATGGTAGCTATACATGTTCTGCATTCATTTAAAATGATGTAAATGTTAGAACAATGCATTGCATGATGCGGCATTGAGATAAGTTTAGAAACCCTAGAGAGGTACCTTAGGACTTCCATTATTCAACTTGGGATTACACCCTAACACACTTGATGTATAAGGTAGGGTTTTGACACTAGGGTCAAGGGTTGGATTTGAACTCCAAAGCTTGATCTAGGTGTTGGAATTTAGTCTAAAGTCAAAGAAAGAGAATGAATCCATATGCTTGTGTAACCCTAGTGCTTGGTGTGTGATCATCTAAACCATTTAGAAACATTTATGATCCAGATTGAGCTAGGGTTTCTGCTCATAACCTAGATTGAAATTTCTTCCATGTGTTGTATTGTTATGTAATATAATGTCCTTTTTCATAAGGATAGGTTTGACCAAAGTATACAACTTACTTTTGCTAATGTGGTGAGATTTGACCCTAAAGAAGAGTTTTGGTTTAGCTTTTATGCTACAACTTTTATTTCTATACCTTGTGCTAGATCAGCTTGTAGTTTGCTCAAATAATAGTCTCAGGTTTAAACCTAAATTCAAAACTCCAACTAAAAGTATTATGTGGTTTTGCATTAGGTTTAATATTTGAGAATATGTGAGATCAACTAAACTTTACAACCTATTTGAACTCTACACCAAAAGTTATGAAGGGTCCATGTTGAGCAAATATCAAGAAAAATACTTCATTTGGCCTAAAACCTTAACTGGGACTTCATAATGACCTTTCTTTGACTAAAGTGGAAATTCAATTTCTAAGAAAGTTATGAAGTTTGAACCCTAAGTAAAAGTTGGAGTTTAAGAGGAGTGAAACAAACTTCATTTTTGAACCAAGTCCTGATTCAACCTCAAAGTGGCTCAAACATTAATCTAGATGGAAAGAAAACCTGAAATTTCAACACTTAGAATAATTCTGAAACCCAAGTCAATCGCGTTGACACTCCGCAAAGGGCCTCTTTGCCGAGTGTCTTGGCCATGGCACTCGGCAAAGCTGGGAACCTGCACCAATTTTGTCAGCTTTGCTGAGTGCCATGGACAAGGCACTTGGCAAAGTGTCCCTTTGCCAAGTGTTGCACTCGGCAAAGTGACCCAAAATAGCTTTCTTTATTTTTTGTGTTCCATCTTGATAGCTGAGTGCCTGGTGGTGAAGGAAAAGCTTGATCACCTGCAGGCATTCTTCATTGTCCAAGTGCTTAGTGGTCGATGCACTTGCGCTTTTGAGGTGCCCTTTGAAAAGGCTGAGGTTCAATTCATTTTCGCTAACATTGTAACGAGGGGGTGGATTATGCACGCTAGAAAGGTTCTGCGTGTAGTATAGCTGTGTGAAGTTTGACACCTCCTCCAGAATGTATGCCTCTGCAATGGAAGCCTCAATTTTTGGGTTTATTTCTACATTTTTTTGCGAAGAGTATTTAGATATCTCTCAATTGGATAGCACCAATGAGTGCCTGCACGGTCCCACCATATGTGCCTCATACAGGAGGTGCATAATCAGATGCTTCATCGCCAAAAAGAAGTCGGGTGAAAATATTTTCTCCAACTTACAGTGCAACACAGGGGGGCACTTTTTCTAATTCTTCAATGATAGTCCGAGATAGCTCCTTGGCAAAAATCTAGTGGAAGAAATAGCTTAACTCTGCCAGCACAAGCCAGACATGCTCAGGGACCTAACCTCTAACCATCGCCGGAAGAAGCCACTCAATCCATATGTGATAGTCATGACTCTTCATCCCGTTGACTCGCAGAGTGCCTAAGTTCACTCCCCTTCTCAGATTCACTGCATACCCATGAGGGAACTTTAACGTCTAAATCCATTCAAGTACTTCTCTCCTTTGATCTAATATCGTACGTGGAGATCTAGTTTGTAAGCATCCTATGTGACAACTTACACGAAACATTCTCAAATTTTTATCACAACCTCCACATATGATATCACTTCATCTCCATAAGTTTCATGATTTTTAGACTCTGTTTGCATTTTATAGATTTAAAATACAATCTGCCCGTGTTGACGGTGGATAACGTCAACTTTTATTAGAAATTTAGACACAAAAGGATACACGAATACACACTAGTCTAGCGTTTTAACTGACAATTTTTATGAGTTTTGCATGTTCTGTATTTTTCAGGGGCTATTCTAGAAAAGCATAAAAGAGGGATTAAAGTGCTTAAATATCACGAAACTTATCCGCGAAGCCAACATCGTTATCAGAACGTGGGAAGCATCTAGAAGACACCCGAAGTAACCCGGGCCCCAGACCTGACCAGGTGGGGCTGGCCGGCGTCCCCCTGCTGGAGTCCGGGCCCTGCCTTCTGGAATCTTCCTCCCACGCTTCGTTGGCACCCAAGTAAAGCATCCCTACGTCGATCTAAGGTCGGTTTGATCCGACAGGTGCACATAACATGAAACGCGGATCGATGACGTGGCAGTTCCTTGCCCCCTACTCCACCTCGGCCTATATAATGACGCCCCAAGGCCCCTCCTAGAGGCATTCTACACCCTGGTGTTTCATATTCTCTACATAAATTAGGGTTAGGGGTCCCTCTAGTTGATCTAGTTCTACTTCATCTAGTTCTAGCTCATCTAGTTGTAACAGTTAGGAGAGACTAGTTCATATAGATTTAGTCTTGTTTAGAGATTAGAGAGATAGAGTAGGAGAGTAGAGATTCTGGAGGAGTTTCGGCCTGTCGGTGCTTCTCCGTGGCTGTATTTTTCTGGATTCAGCTTCCTCGCCCAGAGCTGCGTTCTAAGGTACTTTTGTATTCAACTTCTAATTCAAATAAGCATTTGTTCTTATTTGTTCTTAAGTTTGCAACTCATATTGAGTGCTTTAATCTTGGTCATTACTTGATCGAAATAGTATTTCGTAGTGTAGGCGTGGTGCCTAGGCTAAATTTACTTGTGAATGTCCCCTGATTGGCCGGATAGTGGTAGTTCGCGTAGGTGACAGCTACATTGATTCCTCTGTAGTCCACTTCCCGTTGATAGGATCGATAGGTGTATAAGTGTTTGGTAGGAGGGAACTCTGATTTCCACTCTTATTCATTTCACTGCCCAATTAGAACGATATTATTCAAAACTTACCGGTTGTTGGAACTAGATAGTCAATAGTTATTTCCTCTTTCTTAATATTATCTAACCTAATTGTAGGGTTAAGTTCATCAGCTTGGTCATTATCACCTACTGTTCCCTGTGGATACGATATTTAAAACCTCCGGGTAAAATGTGACAGCGGTATATTATCTGTGCGCTTGCGGATAATCTGATAATAATAATATTTAATAGAGTGCAGTTAATTTATACCAACAAGTATTTTTGGCGCCGTTGCCGGGGAACGGTTTACTAATTTTGACTTAGTTTACCTTAATCTTATATTATACTTTTATCTTTTCTATTTTATCCCTATCTTTTTATCATTTTATGTTCATCCTTATGGATGCTTTAAATTCCACGCCTATTTGTCTTTATGGCATGCGCAAAAGTTTTGAGCCACCAAAATCTATAGAGCCTATCATAACACCTGACTATGAGCTGCGTCCATGTCTAATTAATATGATTCGGGATAAACCCTTCTCGGGAGAAGGTAACGAAAACCCATACTTACACCTACGAGAGTTCAAGCAGACCTGTGCATGTTTGCACATTGCTGGCATGTCTGATAAAACTTTAAGATGAAAGCTTTTTCCGTTCTCTTTGACCGGAAGAGCTAAATATTGGTATAATCGAGCCGTAGGAAATATGCGAAGTGATTGGGAAACTTTATGCTCTGAATTTTGTTTATATTTCTTTCCCTTCCATAGAATAGTTAACCTTCGAAAAGAGGTTTTAACTTTTAGACAACTAGAACAAGAATCTCTTAGTACATCATGGGATCATTTTAATGAACTTGTTATATCTGGCCCTGACCTTGGTTTTCTGAACCCCGTACTAATTCAACATTTTTATTTGGGTCTTACCAAGAACTCTAGGGAATCCCTTGATTTATCCTCTGGAGGAGCCTTTCCTTATTTGCCTATAAGTAAAGCAAGAGCTATGATCAACAAGGTTGCTCTAGCTAATTCCAAGCTCCACGAGGAAGAGAAGGAATCATACCCCGAACAAGCAGAGGAAGTTTTGGTAGGTAAAACATAATTACTCCAATCCCAAGATCTAACTGTCAATCCTAAACCATCAAAACCCCATTTTGATGATTTAGACTTCCAATTAGCTAAGATGCTCGTAAATCAATGTACATCAGATCTTCTCAGAAGAGCATCTTGAAAAAAGTGTCATCAACTTTCTTGCCCCCCTAAAAAACATTGGGAAGAATGTAAGGATGGCATGTCTAGTGATGCCATAGAAGGAGAGCCAAGCCACTTAGGAATCAATTCTATCTTCTCCCCTTCTATGCTCACATTAAATGTCTCATCTGAACCTATCTCTAAATCCATCCTTGACCCTGATGATCCTTCTTATGCTCTCTCTCCTAAGTCTCATAATGACCCTAAGATCCCATTAAGATATCCCAAGAAGAGGAGTCATGAAGATTATTGGAATAACCAAGAAGAGCTACGACAATGGCAGGAATGCATAGAATATACTAGAAACACATACACTATTATCAAAGAATGAATGGAAGAGGACGAAACCTTAGTACTAGCATCTAAACTTGGTCTAGATTCAAATGGTGAGCTTAAATCAATTTCTGTAATAAACATAACTCATTCAAGTTTAGAGAAAGCCTTAAACAAAACCAATCTTAGAGACACCAATCCATGGAAAATCCTAAAAAATAAGACATCTAATGAATGTCTTAGACATAAAATAATAGAGACAAACTTGTTATCTATAGACATCTATGAAGAAACACCCTTGGAGTTTGAAAAGGGAGATCACATCACTGAGCATGGGAATTACTTCATTAGTACCTCATTGAATCCATGCTCATATGAGAAATCTCCTGGATCAATTGATCTCTCTAACATTATCACACACGAGATCTTCAACCCCCTCATTCTACCTGTTCATAAATTTATTGAAAGGATGATTGTAGATGCATATGTTTATTGTTGACGGTGGATAACGTCAACTTTTATTAGAACTTTAGACTCCAAAGGATACATGAATACACACTAGTATAGGGTTTTAACTGACAGTTTCCATGAGTTTTGCATGTTCTGTATTTTCCAGGGGCTATTCCAGAAAAGCATAAAAGAAGGGTTAAAGAGCATAATTACCACGAAACTTAACCGCCAAGGAAACATCATCACAAAGACCCTGGAAGAGTCTAGAACACACCCGAAGCGACCGGGGCCCGAACCCCACCAGGTGGGGCCGGTCGGCGCCAGGATGGGGCCGGCCGGTGCCCCCCTTAGGGTTTCGGCCCGCCTTCTGGAGTCTTCTTTCGCCACCTTTGTAGAGTCATCTCGGCCCTTATTTCAAGTCGGTTTGATCCTACGGCGCACGTGCATCCCACCAGGCTATAAATAGAGGGGCAGACCCCCCTGAAGGCATCAACCCATCATTCATTCAAGGCGTCAAGTCCTCAAGCCATCAAGAGCTTCCTAGTTCGTCAAGAGCCTCCTAGTTCATAGTTCTAGCCTAGTTAGATTAGAAGTAGAGGAGTTCTAGTTCTTTGGCGGATCTGGAGCCCCGGCGTCTGTCTGGAGCGCGGAGTTCGGTATAATTCTAGTTTTTTCTCTATTATTGTATTCTTCATTATGATTAGGGAAACATTGTTCTTAATAGTTCATATGTTCTTGATTCTCTAGTATAGTTGGTTTGATCTTATTGAATTCATGTAATTGCTCATATAGCGTTTATTCATGCGGACGATGGATAGATGATGAACAGTATGAAGACGTGGCGTCTAGGTATTTTGTTTATCTACGAGTGCACCCTGATGTGCCGGATCGTGTGGTAGATCGCGTAGGTGACAGCTGCGTTGAGTCCTCTGCAGTCCACCCCCCGTATGTAGGCCAGCAGGCATGGTCGCGAAGTTGGATGATGACTCTGTTTCACATCCTTCCTAGATGATGCCCTTTGCATGTGATTATGATATAGGATTAGTCTAACAATGATTGTTAGATGTAATTGCACTAATTAGAGTTATTCATTGATGTAGTTATAGAATTACCTTTGATATTAATTCCTTAGTTTATTCATTGGCTAGCTATTACTATGACTAGAGAGTGCTCTGATGATTATCTTTTATTTATGATGCTTGATCATACTTATCACCTTTATCTTTATTTATCTTGTGACCTCTACCTGTTATGAGTAGAGTAAATGACATCGGTAATATCACTTATCCATTGTATACCATCATTATCAATATAATAGATTAAAGTTTATCCTAATCCTTCCCAATGGTATAAATATAAATCGACAACCTGATAGAACTCCTAGGTAAAATGCTACAATGGTATAATTATCTGTCGCTTGCAGAACTGATCTTATTTTATATTTATATTTATTTCTGCCTAGTCACATAGATTAATATATAAAACCTTTATTTATTCTTAGCATTATTAATTAGGGATGACAACCTAATTCTTGCATAAGAATGTTGGTAATAGAAAAGTGGCTAGTTACTAATGACAAGTTAATTAATTACCATTCATCTTCTAATCTCGCCTCTCGCATTAAAAGTTATATAGTTATATTTGGCGACGTTAGTAGATGTCAACATTTATCATAAATATTGTAGATCTCGTTGTAATCTCGAGATAGGTGCACAAAGACTGGTGTTCTAGAGGAAACCACCCCATGAAGTTAAAGTATAATAATAAGAAGGTTTTCCAAAAATGACTTTGTGTCTTAAATTGCCACTCTTGAAAAAAATAACGTGAGCTTGTACCTTTTACTACAATATCCTTGTAAATTGAGTATAGAATTATATTTATTAAAATATTCTCTTGGGTATTTTTGTCACTAACCATTTCAAGTTTGAAGTAGAAGAGTGACAATGCAAGGTATATCCAACCAATCATTATGTAATATTAAATTATATCCATCCAAGCTTAACTTTGCTTTGCAAAATTCCAGCTTGGGGGAATGTGCTTACTTAGAAAATCTTATGTTGCTAATATTGGTTGTCTCTACCTTTTTAATCCATGTTCAATTGTTTACCTTTTCATCTCTAAATGAATAAATCTCTATAAGTGCTTTCATTTCACCTTTGTCTGCCATAGTAAATTTTGGTTTGGAAGTACTACGTACGACGGTATAGGTATTTTCAAAGACTTTTAAATTGAGCGTGGTGCCCAGGTTAAATAGCCTTCCTTAACTAAAATTAAACATGGAATTTGGTTTGGTTATTGAACTAGAAATTACTGTAGTAGATATTGGATATTTTGTTGGACTAACCCCTGCAGGAAACTTTCACAATTAATCTGGGTAAGTCATGAGATAAATTTCAAATCAGAGATGAGACAGGGCGCATGCTAAACTTCAATAACTTTGCAGAGGAAGCCACAGCTCATTCATCATGGATGGAAGAACTGTGAGTATTAATGATTCATTCACTTTATTTTCTGCTGCAAGTTACTTGGACTCAAGCAATGCCGGTATAGAACATAATCTATGCTAACATAATATCAATCCTATCTTCTTAATAGCATAGATGGAACATGGTAAAATTCTGGACAAACAACCTAGGTTCTAAAATTGTACATTCCTTCGGGTATATGTTGTCCACTAATCTGTTGCAGGCATAATAATGAATGGAGTGACAAGGTGTCATAAGATCAAAGAAGCAATAGATGGCAAAAAGGATAAGGAACAAAGGAGACAAGATGCTCATGAACAACTCAAGATGCAAAAGAAAGAATGGACTACCAGTCATCTACCCTTCATTACCTAGTGCCATCACGCTCTAATAATGAAGGTAATATCTTAAGATAAGTGGTTATTATTTTTCTCTTGATCTTGATATGCACATAAATGAAGATGCAAACATGTTAGAGTTACGTTTTAGTTGATTAATATAATTAACTCAACATGCTTTGTCCTTTAAGATTGTTGTAAGTGCAATCAAGCCCTAATGTGGGTTTTGGTGATAATGACCACGCGATTAGAAGACTAATGTGGTTTATTGAGATGATGGACAGGCAAGGGTATTAGGAGGATGTATTCTTATGCAGGTGGACCCCTAACAACTTATGGATGCGGCATCCGGCTCAAAGGAGGTTTAAATTCGTTTTTATTCTGAATTTGAGTATAGGAAAAGAAGTACTATTAAGGGAGATGCAAAAGACAGGTTTGAAAGTGTGACCAAGTGCAAATATTCACATCAAACATCCTAATTTCCACTGACAAAACCAGCCACAAAATTCCATATCATTCTGATCTGTTTTGGCAGCGCGGCACTGCTGGCCTTAGGCGCAGTACTACCGGGTCCCGGCACTGCCGCAACTTATTCTGACCGTTAGACTCGGGGGTGATTCAAAATCACCTCCCCGTCGCCCCCAATGGTCATCTCGGCCATTTGCACGATTCCAGAACCAGAGAAGGCTCTCTCTTGCTCTCTCGCTCTCACTCCCAAAGCTCTCCACTCCTCTCATTTTGAAATCCAACTCAAATCTTGAAGAGTGTGAGCTCATCTTGAGGAAGAACAAGCTTCTCGCTGTGATCTTCATCTTCTCCAAGCACTTGGTTCGCGTTCAAGCCGGTGGTTTGCATTTGTTACTCTTGGAGCTTGCTCCTAGCCGGCTAGCGCGTCGCCCGGAGAGCTTGCCAATCTTGTGGCAGCCCCAGGAGGTTTGTAACCACCCTCACAAGCTAGTGAAATCACCCCTCTTTCAAGGATTAACTTCCTTGACTTGAGAACGAGGATTGGGAGTTGTGAACCCAAGTTTCGTTTGTGGAGCCTCAACAACGTGGAGTAGGCAAGCCTTTGTGGCGAGCTGAACCACGGCATAAATTTTGTGTCACTTGATTTGGTTTACTTGCTCTCTACTTGTTGTAGTTCCTTGATTTCTAGGGTTTGGCTCTGATCTACTTTGTGGTGGTGTTCTAGCTGTGAAGAAGTTGTGCTCTAGGCTCTACACAACCCAGGGAACCTCAGTAAATTACTAGATCTAAATTTCGTTGGTTAAATTATGAACTGTGTAGTTTCTGCTCTGCGAGGTCCAGCACTGCCGCTCTAGGAGCAGCAGTGCCGGGAACCCCGGCAGTGCCGCTCTACAGGCCGGCACTGCCGCGCCTGTGTTTAATCTCCGTTTGCGAAGAAATTTTGCAGGCCTATTCAACCCCCCTTCTAGGCCAGCCAGTGATCCTACAAGTGGTATCGGAGCCTGGTACCTCAGTCTTGCGCTTAACCGCGTGAGGTATGGCCAAAGTAGGTGAAGCGGAGGCGAGCACGGCTCGTGATGTTGATCTTCACACCACGGAGAGCAGCAGCAGCAGTGACAGCGTGTCGACGGCAAGCCAATCCACGCTGCCACCTACAGCTGAGATCTCCGAAGGAGAAAGAGCAAGAAAGAAAGAAGAAAGAAGATTGAAAAGAGAAGCAAAAGAAGCTAGAAGAGAGGAAAGAAGAAAAGAAAAGGAAGAGCTGAGAAGAAAGGAAGAGAAGCTAAAGAGAAGAGAAGAAAGAAGGCTGAGAAGAGAAGAAAAGAAGAGAAAAGAAGAAGAGAAGAAAAAGAAGAAGAAAATGGCTTCAAGTGATGATGACTCAAGTAGCACCGAGGATGGAGATGATGATAGCACCTATCAACCTAGCAAGAGCAGCAAGAACAAGAAGAGCAGCGGCTACACCGACTATGCAGCCATATCCTTTGATTATTCATCCTTGTCTAACCTTGACACTAGACGAGTCATCAATGTGCCCGCGGGAAAGTTGCCTCATTTCGATGGGACCAACTTTGCCAAGTGGAAGCACTTGATGAAAACTTATCTTGTAGGTCTTCATCCCGGGATTTGGGAGATTGTGCATCATGGCTTGGAGGCACCGGTTGACCCAAAGAAGCCCACACAAGCTGAGTTCCGCAACATTCATCTCAATGCCCAAGCCACTAGTGCTTTGCTTAGTGCCTTGGATGGAGATGAGTACAACAAGGTGATGGGTATGGAAGTGGCCAAGGAGATTTGGGATACCTTGCACATGGCACATGAGGGTGTTGACAAGGTGAGGAAGTCCAAGATAGAGATATTGATGGCCAAGCTCAACCAGTTTGCAATCCATGAAGGAGAAGGGCCACAAAAAATGTTTGATAGGTTGATGGTCATTGTTGGCAAGATTAGAAGTCCTGGTGGCACCGAAGTGAATGATCACAAGGTTGTGAGGGTTATGTTGGAAGCTTTCACACCAAGAAATGACACCCTTGTGACCTTGATTAGAGAGAAGAAAATATTTGAGCAATTCACCCCAAGTGATGTTCTTGGAAGGCTTTTGACACATGACATGCATAGAGAGGAAGCACTTGAGAGGCAAAGGCTTGGAGAGCTGCAAACCAAGCTTGAGGACATGAAGATCAAAGATGTAGCACTCAAGGCAAGAAAGAGAAGCATGCAGCCCGCAGCAAGCAAGCCATCTACATCAGGCAATCAAAATGGCAGCAAGTAGGGTGCTTCGTTCAAGTCAAGGACAGCCAAGATAGTGAAGGAAGAAGTGCCAACAACATCATCATCAAGTGAAGAAGAAAGCGAAAGTGAGCAGCAACAAGAACATATTGATGATTTTGCTTTGTTCATGAGAAGGTTTCGCAAGGGGATCAAAAACAATGGCTACAAGTTAGTGAAGAGAACATTCCCCAACAAGAAAAAGAGAACATGCTATAATTGTGGTAGCACGGAGCATTTCATACCCGATTGTCCCCATGAGAAGAAGGACAAGAGGCAAGACAAGAAATACCACAAAGAGGGCCGATTGTCCCCATGAGAAGAAGGACAAGAGGCAAGACAAGAAATACCACAAAGAGGGCAGTAAGAGAAGATACAAGAGAGATGTGGGAGAAGCTCACATTGGACATGAATGGGACTCAACCGTGGACAGCTCAAGTGATGAGGACAGCAAGATTGCAACCGTTGCCATACAAGCTTCATCCTCAATACCAAAGCTATTCAACAACTTGTCCGATGATGATGATGATTTCTCCCCTCACATTTGTCTCATGGCAAAGGGTGAGAAGGTAAAATCCAAATCCAAGTCCAAAACCCTTTCTCCTAGTGACATCTCTAGTAGTGATACAAGTGATTATGCTAGTGATGATGAATCTAGTGATGAAGAAATTGATCAACTAACTAAGAACTTGGATAACAAAACTAAAATCTTCATTGCTAAGCTAATGGAAGAACTAGAGAGCACACAAGCTGAGCTAGCATCTAGAGAGAAAACTCTTATTAAGCAAGAATATCTCTATATTGCTAGTGAGAAAGCTCTTGCTTTGAAAAGTAGTGAGGTGGACTCTTTGCACGAGGCCTTGGCCAAAGAGCAAAAAGCCAATACTATCACTAAGAAGGTTAATGTTGATTTAAATCAAAGATATAATGCATTGTTGAAAAAGCACAATAAACTTGAGGATCAACATAAGCTTCATGCTGATAGTAACTCACTCCTTTTCGAAAGCAAGAGTGCATCTAGCTCTTCCACTAGTCCAACATGTGAACAATGCACCAAACTTAATTTAAATGCATATGCTACTAACCTTGCAAACTTGAAAGCCATGAAGAAGGAAGTGGCAAGGCTGAATGTTCTTGCTGCTGGTAAGAACATGAGCTCTCAGGCACAAAAAGGTAAAGGAAAGGTTAAGGAGCAACCAAAGGTGCAATACAAGGATGGAAGGCATCGTCACATCAAGAGTGGCTTAGACCATGTTGCTGGGGGCAAGACCAATGGAAGATATATGAAAAATGATGTGGAATGTGTCAGGTTTGAGAGGAAGGAGCAGATTGGTACAGTTCGGCCTGCACAGACCGCGGCAGTGCCGTGCCCCAAGAAAAGGAAGGCCACCAATCTGAAACATGATCATACCAAGACACATGTCCAGAAGGTGCCCTAGCAAAAGTAGGTTGTCCAGAACCCTCAAGAATCAATATGGGTGACAAAAACAAATTTGTGCATCGACCAAAGCCAAGTGTCACTCGTGCAAGTTTGGAATCTTGCTATGTGTTGAGGTGCAACAACCATGGTAAAGTTGTCGCCAAGATTGTTGGTCAAGACGCCAGCAAGGTCATTGGGAGAGCAATTTGGGTTCCTAAGATACTTGTGACTAACATGCAGGGCCCCAATGTTACTTGGGGACCTAAAACAAGGAACTAAATTGTTTTGCAGGCATACTCCTCCGGTGGATCAAGTTGGGTGCTTGACAGCGGATGTACAAATCATATGACCGGAGAGAAGAGTATGTTCAGCTCATACTCCCCTATTGAGAACCCTAGTGAGAATATTGTCTTTGGAGACAACTCGAAAGGGGGAGTAATCGGTCTTGGTAAAGTTGCTATAACTCATGAGCATTCAATTACTAATGTTTTACATGTTGATTCGTTGAGTTACAACTTGTTGTCCGTATCACAATTATGTGAGATGGGCTACAATTGTCTCTTTACGGATAAGGGTGTGGAAGTCACTAGAAGGGAGGGTTCCTCTACTGCTTTTACGGGTCGTTTGAAAGGAAAGCTTTACCTAGTTGACTTCAACAAACGTAAAGCGAACCTTGAGACTTGTTTAGTGGTAAAATCTAGTATGGGCTGGTTATGGCATCGCCGGCTAGCTCATGTTGGGATGAGGAACTTGGCCAAACTTCTAAAAGATAACCACATTCTTGGACTAACGAATGTTCACTTTGAGAAAGATAGGATATGCAGTGCGTGCCAAGCCGAAAAGCAAGTAGGAGCACCTCACCCACCAAAGAGCATCATGACTACCACCAAGCCATTGGAGTTGATTCACATGGATCTCTTTGGACCGGTGGCCTACTTGAGCATCGGGGGTAACAAATATAGACTTGTTATTGTTGATGATTATTCCCGTTTCACTTGGGTATTTTTCTTGTTTGATAAGTGTCAGGTACTAGATAAGGTGAAGACCTTCATTAGAAGAGCACAAAAGGAATTCGAGCTTCCCATCAAGAAAGTGGGAAGTGATAATGGGACCGAATTCCGGAACACCCAAGTTGACAAGTTTCTTGATGAAGAGGGCATCAAGCATGAGTTTTCAGTTCCATACACCCCTCAACAAAATGGTATAGTAGAGAACCGAACTCTCATTGACATGGCAAGAACAATGCTTGATGAGTACAAGACGCCGGATCTCTTTTGGAGTGACGCCGTCAACACCGCTTGCCATGCCATCAACCGTCTTTACCTACACAAGAAGTTGAAGAAAACCTCATATGAACTGCTCACCGGTAACAAACCAAAGGTGTCTTATTTTAGAGTGTTTGGGTGCAAGTGTTTCATACTTAACAAAAGGCCCAAAACATCTAAGTTTGCACCTAAAGTTGATGAGGGTTTCTTACTTGGTTATAGATCAAATGAGCATGCCTATCGTATCTTCAACAAGACCAACGGTCGTGTTGAAGTAGCGGTAGATGTGACATTTGATGAATCTAATGGCTCTCAAGTAGAGCAAATTGATGAAAGTGTTGTAGGAAAAGAGGATCCACCATGTGAAGCAATCAAGCAAGTAGCCATTGGTGATATTAGACCACAAGAAGACAAGGCACCAGAGGTGGAATATCCTCAAGAGAAAGCTACTGCAGGGCCTGCTGCTGAAGGTATCCCAGCAGTGCCGGCCTCAGGCCCGGCAGTGCCGCTCCCCCAGGCAGCAGAGCCATCTACTCCTGCAACAGCTGGGAGGACACCGTCTCCAAGGGAAGATCTAGCACCTGTTCTTGAAGTAGATGAAGATGCTTGGCCAGAAGAAGAAGAACAAGAATCCATTGATCATCCAAGGCTACGACAAACGATTCAACGGGATCATCCCGTTGACAATATCCTTGGGAGTCTTCGAAGGGGGGTAACCACTCGTTCACATTTGGAAAAATTTTGTCAATTTTATTCTTTTGTCTCCTATTTGGAACCTCTCAAGGTAGAAGATGCACTTGGTGATCCGGATTGGGTGCTAGCCATGCAAGAAGAGTTGAACAACTTCGAGAGAAATCAAGTGTGGACTCTTGTTGAAAGACCCAACACCAACATCATTGGCACCAAGTGGATTTTCAGAAATAAGCAAGATGAAGATGGCATGGTGACAAGGAACAAGGCAAGATTGGTGGCTCAAGGTTTCACTCAAGTAGAGGGCTTGGACTTTGAAGAAACATATGCACCGGTAGCAAGACTAGAAGCAATCCGAATGCTTCTAGCCTATGCTGCCCATCACAATTTCAAGCTATATCAAATGGATGTGAAGAGTGCATTTCTCAATGGCTCAATACAAGAGTTGGTATATGTGGAGCAGCCACCGGGTTTTGAAGATCCCAAGTTCCCCGACCATGTCTACAAACTCCATAAGGCGCTCTATGGGCTTAAGCAAGCTCCAAGAGCATGGTATGAATGCCTTAAGGATTTCTTGCTCAAACAAAACTTTGAAATAGGCAAAGCTGATCCTACTCTTTTCACTCACAAAGTTGGTAAAGATTTATTTGTGTGCCAAATATATGTCGATGACATAATATTTGGTAGTACTAACAATGTATTTTGTGAGCAATTTAGTAGGACAATGACTAAGAGATTTCAGATGTCCATGATGGGTGAGCTCAAGTTCTTCCTTGGTTTTCAAGTCAAGCAATTGAAGGGAGGAACTTTCATAGATCAAACCAAGTATACCCATGACATGCTCAAGAAGTTTGACATGGCAAATGCAATGCCTATCAAGACTCCCAATGCCAGTCAATGGACATCTTGATCTTGATGAAGAAGGGAAAGCCGTGGACATCAAGGTATATCGCTCTATGATCGGCTCTCTACTCTATTTGTGCGCATCTAGGCCCGATATTATGCTTAGCGTGTGCATGTGTGCTAGATTTCAAGCTAACCCGAAAGAGTGCCATTTGATGGTCGTTAAAAGAATCTTGAGATACTTAGTACACACTCCAAACCTTGGCTTGTGGTATCCTAAGGGCTCTAAGTTCGATTTGCTTGGGTATTCTATTCGGATTCCGATTACGCCGGTTGCAAAGTAGATCGAAAAAGCACTTCGGGGACGTGTCAATTCCTTGAACGGTCCCTAGTGTCTTCGAGTTCTAAGAAGCAAAATTGTGTAGCCCTTTCCACTGCCGAGGCTGAGTATGTTGCAACCGGTGCATGTTGTGCTCAACTACTTTGGATGAGGCAAACCCTTCGTGATTTCGGATGTCACTTAAACAAAATCCCATTATTGTGTGACAATGAAAGTGCCATAAAGCTTGCAAACAATCCCGTAAGCCACTCAAGAACCAAGCACACTGACATCCAACATCACTTCTTGAGAGACCACGAAACCAAAGGACATATCGAAATACGCCATGTGAGCACCGAAAAGCAGCTAGCCGATATCTTCACTAAGCCTCTTGATGAGTCAAGGTTTTGCGCTTTGCGTAGTGAACTAAATATCCTTGATTCAAGAAACGTGGTTTGAAACCTAGCACATGACTGTTTGATTAAGCTAGGTTGGTTGAAAAAAATTTTGAAAAGTTCTTTTATGTCTTTCAAAACCTCTTCGAATGTGTGGTTATGCAATCTTGGTCACTGCCTTTATTTCTTACTTTCTCTGACCAAGTGATTGCATGAATATTATCCTGTAACCATGACCTAGGTGCAGTCCAGATTAGGTTTAGGATCTCTGCTGGAAGGCAGGCCGGCAGTGCCGCGCTATACAGCGGCAGTGCTGCGCCCCGGCAGTGCCGGGTCTATTCCCGGCAGTGCCGCGCCTCGCCAGTTTGGCGGCTCGTGGGCCACCTTAGTCAGAACGGTTGGGCACCCTCTCTAAGTCTTTTCCTGACCCGAGACCGTTTCTCCCTCTCTCTATTCTCTCGGTCCCTCTCTCTCTTTCAAACGCACCGAGAGAAGGCGACGGCGCCCCTGCCCGGCACCGCCGCCCCTCCCTACCGCGAGCTCCCCTCGGCCCTGCAGTCCGGCAGCGTGGAGGCTTCTTCCTCCTCTCCTTGCCGGTCTCCAAGGCCCTGTTGAAGCGGCATCCAAGGCCCTGTTGGCGCTGCATCTTCCCTCTCCTTCCATTCTTCAAGGTGAAGTTCAAACCCTAAGCAAGTTTTATCCCGATCTATGCAATGTGAAGTTTCTTAGTGGGGAAAAGTGTTGCTATGGGTTGTTTAATGGGTTTGGAGTCAAATCCATGGAATGAAATCAGCCGATCCGTAGTTTCCATCGTTGAGGAAGGTTGGAGGCAGAGGGGCCTCACTGCGCAGGCGCGGCAGTGCCGGGCCCTGTGCTATGAGCCCTTGCCATCTTGTTTTTGCCTCAACGATTGACACCATGGGTTTGCTATTTTTATCTCACAGGTTGGCTCAGCACTCATTTCTTCCATTATTTACACGTATATTTTTTCATTTGTGCATAGATGGCGGATGGAGGCAGTGGTTTTGGTGGAGGGGCTGGGCCAAGCAACCCACGCCCTCCATGGACCAAGCAGGCAGTAAGGCGTGGGGGAAGAGAGGCTGCAGGCAGATCTCAGAGGCAAGCCATGAGAGATGCTGATTTGGCTGAACAGGCAGGCAGGACCATACCAGATGATGCATGCCCTGATACGCCTGATGATCTCACCATGTTCGATGGAGCATACATGGAGTGGGATGAGCATGAGCACTTCGTGCGTCCTCCAAATGAGAACAGGCAGAGGCACAAGTATGACTACGCAAATCAGTTCAGGGCAGTGTAAGAGCAAAGGCGAGTTAATCCCTATGCGAGGCGTAGGGATGAGGAGCTCGATTACAGGTTTTGGTCCGCTTTCCAGTCGGACTTCTATGAGTCCGTTCTCCTTGCCGCCAAGAAGCCCAAGATTGTCATGATGAGATACATTGATTGGGAGCACTTGGCAGCAAAGAATGACAGAGTGTGCAACCATGTCATCGCTTTCTGCAAGAAGAGAGGTATATATGACTTGATGGGTTTCAGGTGTGATTGGAACACAGAGATACTATATCAGTTCCTAGCCACCTGCTACTTTGACAGAGAGGACGATGAGTTGCACTGGATGACTGATGTTCATCATTACCGAGTGGATTACACTACTTTTGCTCGTATCCTCGGTTTTGGTGAGTGGGATAGTACAGCTTATGATCTTCACGATGAGAGGGCCCTCACTGATGATGAGTTGGCTCACTTGTATGATGTCCCCGGTCAGGCCGATGGGTTGGTGAAGGGGCTGAAGAGTCGATACTATGTCTTGAACAACATGTTTCGCCAGACTCTTCATCCCAAGGTTGGTTCAGCCTCCAATCTCTATAGGATAGCCAGGAACATGCTTGCCAGGACACAGCCAGAGAGTCCGTGGTTTTCAGTTTCTCGCTTCATGTGGCGTGAGTTGATCATCACTTCTGAGGATGCGAGGAAGGCACTCCCATATGCACCTTACATTATGTTTTTGATTGAACGTGTGTCTGGCATCATATTCAAGAAGGATGTGTCCCATGAGCCATTCCGGGTGGACAAGACTCAGCACTCAGCAGGAGGTGAGAGCAGGGCAGCCACTCGCTCCTCCAGCAGGCGTGCTGTCCCGTCGACCAACATACCCAGTTCCTCCCGCTCTGGCTCACACAGGCAGCCCAGGAAGAAGAGCCGTCTCTCCCGTAGGCTACAGAGGATCTTTGGGGCTTGTATGCATGCTTCTGAGTCCGCATACAAGGCCCGCATGGAGAACCGGGAGATTCGTGATCATTTGGGGCTGTGACAGATTAGCCCTCCTACTCCATCTCCAGAGTTCAGCGAGATGTCCGGTTCCGACGTCGAGAACGTTGATTGGGACCAGCTAGCACGCGAGGAGGAGGAGGACCGTCCCGGCACGTCGACTCGCCGCGGTGTTCGCTTCACCGCCACTACTCACCGCCAAGGCCGTGCGATCATCTCCGACGACGACGACGAGGACGAGGAGGAGGAGGCTGATGATGATGATGACGAGTAGTTGTGCTTCCCTTTTCTCTCTTTTCTTCCTTTTTGGTGCTTGGTGCCAAAGGGAGAGAAGGGGATTAGAGAGGGGTACAACTATTTTTCATCATTTTCACTGTGCTCCAGCTTTGTGAGCTTATTGTTTTAGATCTTGTGAGAGCTATGTTGTAGAGTTGAGAGTGTTTCTCAAACTCTTTTGGTTTGTAATAAGTACTTTCATGCACTCTATTTTTATTCGAATGTGAACCTAAGTACTTTATTTAAGAACCAGCCTGTGTTTGTGCGTAAACTAGTTTGTGTAGGTGCTTTGCTTCCGCGAAGTCTCTGTCTTCAGGCAGCACGGCAGTGCCGCGCCCGCGGCAGTGCCGGCCCCAGAGTGGCAGTGCCGCCCTATCTGAAGGCAGATGCTCACTCTGATTGTCTCACATGTTATTTGCATCACGATTATCTACTTGACACTGTGTGCAGCACCCCACAGAGACCATGGATGTAGGGGGAGACCCCATTTCACTCTAGTATGTGAAACTTAGCCTTTCATGCTAAGTTAGAAATTCAAACTTCATTCACATATTCAGGGGGAGACTCTAAATTTTAAATCTCATTTAAACCTTATTGTATATTATCCTTTATGTCTCTAATCGGGTTGTCATCAATCACCAAAAAGGGGGAGATTGTAAGTGCAATCAAACCCTAATGTGGGTTTTGGTGATAATGACCACGCGATTAGAAGACTAATGTGGTTTATTGAGATGATGGACGGGCAAGGGTATTAGGAGGATGTATTGTTATGCAGGTGGACGCCTAACAACTTATGGATGCGGCATCCGGCTCAAAGGAGGTTTAAATTCGTTTTTATTCTGAATTTGAGTATAGGAAAAGCCGTACTATTAAGGGAGATGCAAAAGACAGGTTTGAAAGTGTGACGAAGTGCAAATATTCACACCAAACATCCTAATTTTCACTGCCAAAACCAGCCACAAAATTCCATATCATTCTGATCTGTTTTGGCAGCGCGGCACTGCCGGCCTTAAGCGCGGTACTGCCGGGTCCCGGCACTGCCGGCCTCTGGCCCGGCACTGCCGCGACTTATTCTGACCGTTAGACTCGGGGGTGATTCAAAATCACCTCCCCGTCGCCCCCAACGGTCATCTCGGCCATTTGCACGATTCCAGAACCAGAGAAGGCTCTCTCTTGCTCTCTCTCACTCCCAAAGCTCTCCACTCCTCTCATTTTAGAATCCAACTCAAATCTTGAAGAATGTGAGCTCATCTTGAGCAAGAACAAGCTTCTCGCTGTGATTTTCATCTTCTCCAAGCACTTGGTTCGCGTTCAAGCCAGTGGTTTGCATTTGTTACTCTTGGAGCTTGCTCCTAGCCGGCTAGAGCGTCGCCCGAAGAGCTTGCCAATCTTGTGGCAGCCACGGGAGGTTTGTAACCACCCTCACAAGCTAGTGAAATCACCTCTCTTTCAAGGATTAACTTCCTTGACTTGAGAACGAGGATTGGGAGTTGTGAACCCAAGTTTCCTTTGTGGAGCCTCAACAACGTGGAATAGGCAAGCCTTTGTGGCGAGCTGAACCACGGGATAAATCTTGTGTCACTTGATTTGGTTTACTTGCTCTCTACTTGTTGTAGTTCCTTGATTTCTAGGGTTTGGCTCCGATCTACTTTGTGGTGGTGTTCTAGCTGTGAAGAAGTTGTGCTCTAGGCTCTACACAACCCAGGGAACCTCAGTAAATTACTAGATCTAAATTTCGTTGGTTAAATTTTGAACTGTATAGTTTCTGCTCTGCGAGGTCCAGCACTGCCGCTCTAGGAGCAGCAGTGCCGGGAACCCCGGCAGTGCCGCTCTATAGGCCAGCACTGCCGCGCCTGTGTTTAATCTCCGTTTGCGAAGAAAATTTGCAGGCCTATTCAACCCCCCTTCTAGGCCAGCCAGTGATCCTACAATTGTTGATGGCATCATTCTTTTGATCTCAGTCTTAACCAAATATGCTAAAACATTGTATTCAATCCTTGGAAGATGATAGTCATACTCATGTGAAAATTTATATATTATAGAGAGATAGACAACCCTTGCATTGGTTAAGCAATTTAAATCGTTTCTGCTATATGAACTTAAATGCAACATAAATGCTTAAACTTCTTATCTTACCACTCGTGTCATAAGTAAACAAATTATGCAACACCAATTTCGTATTGTTCCATGTGCCAAAGGATATAAAAAATAAAGAGATAGATTTGATTCTGTTGGTGTTTTTCCACCAGCAGAGCCCATGCACTTGATCTCTACCTTGGTTTTGCAAGCAGGATAACACTTCGAGCAAAGTTTGTTGATTCCCAAAATTTCAGAAGTGAAAGTCCTGTGAACATGCATACTGAGCAAGATACTGCCAGTTTCACTATTAATGCTCTACTTCAACCTGCTGGCCAAGCAAAGAACAAAATTGGCATCACCATCACTAAAGGCGCAACCAACAAGACCTCCATCTCTAAGACGGAGAGATACACAAGAGTGGAACAAAAAGTCCTGTCGGTAGACTTTAAATTTCGCACCCTTACTATAAGGTAACATGATAGTTATCTAATTAATTAGTATTCATAATTTATATTAGTAATTTTACTTTATCATATTCAACTTTATGCATATCAAAAGAAAAAATAAAAATCTTTATTGTCTTATTTACTGCATCACAAAATATTAAAGCCCCACGTGAATAAACTTATGGTAACCCTGTAGGAGTATTTACTATGGTGGCATAAAAATGATAATAGCATCTGTATTTACTTTCTTGCATTATGAAAATCCTAAGCCCCATGAGAATAAATATTTTCAGTGGTGACGTAAAAATAAAATATACATCATGTATACATATTTATTTTTCTGCATAAGAAAATCAAAAAATCCTAAAGAGAATCTTGCTAGAACCTATCAATTTAAAATCAACTCAAAAGAATAATCAATTACCTTTTGGCTGACCGCTAACCCCTCATCACATTCGAGTCTCAAGTTTTGATTTTCTTGTTGGAGTATAATTATGCAGGATAACACTATGTCTGAGGAGTGAGTCCATCAGTGGCACCCACCAGACAGCTACTCGTAAGCTCACTCAAAAGATCATCAACACCAAGTATTGCAAACATCTAGCTTGGGGGAGGAGCATCCCCTAGTTATCAGGTAACTATACCTATGCGATTATCGATTCTGTTTTATAAAGTCATAAAATACCAAAAATATGTGAACACATAAAGGTTCACCATAGTACCACAAGAAAATCTAAAAATATCAAAAATATGTGGACACATAAAGGTCCGCACCTTTTAGAAAAATCCAAAAATATGTGGACACATGAAGGTCCACCCAATTAGGAAACTTCTGCTAGAAATATAAAATCAATCACTTACCATGGAGTGGTACTGAACCTGACCCCTCTCCATGAGATTTGGTATTTTTGTTGACAATTGAGTTTCACAGGAAAATACAAGATCAAAAAGTTAGTCAACCTGACACCCTTACGCTGCCGATACACCTGCTCCAAGAAGGATCACTCAATTTGTAACATCAAAGACCCTATCAAACATCCAGTTTGGGGGAGGGCACCCTCCATTTAAAATCCAGCTAAAAATAAGTTTCCCACCTTATTGTTATTGTACCATATCATTTTTTCACGTGAGTTTACTAGTAAGATAAAATTTGAAAACCAAATAAAAACTTAGCTATATATTAGAGTGGTCTTAGAGTGTGTCTATAGTCAGTCTAGATTAGAGTCAAATAAAAACTAGAGGACATTAAAATTTTATCTTGAAGATGATGAATAGTTGCTCTGCTGTAATTCCTTTCAAGTGTCTAATTTTTAACTTTAAATTCTTCCGAGTTTTGGATACTACTATTTTGACTTAAGAATTTACTCTGAACCTGAAACTTGTGGAGGCATATGCTTGAGCTAAGTCTAGGTGATTGATTGATATGATACATGAAGGTTGAGCTGCTATTTATCTTAATCCTAACAATACTAAGTTCTAGAGATTTATTTTAAATTTAAAATCTTACATGATGAGCTCTTGTATGACAAAGTGTAAATTCCTATCAAAGCCATATATGATACATTTAGAGATAGGAAAACCTTTACACATTTATATTGCTTGCTTTGCATTGAGTTTAGTCAACCTTTGTTATATACCTTATGAGAGTCTTGTCATGCTTTTAAAATCAAGATCACTTACACACTCCACCCACATATGCATTACTCTTACTCTGGGAGTAAGCGCAATCATTTTCCACTTCCAACCTGATCCACCTTAAAAATATTTTTCTCCTACACTGGCAGTAAACACCCAAAAATATACCCTATAGGACAGCCACTGTTTAATTGTTCTAAGTTCTTATCATTATCTCTCCAATTATTTATATTCAAAGGATGCATATGGCTATGCAAAAGTATTAAAAAAAAGAAAAGAGAGTAAAAGATGGACAAGTGTCCCAGCAATTAAAACAATGGGTACTGAGATGCCCGTCTCCCTAAAAAAAGAGAGAGAGAAAGAAAAGAAGAAAAAGAGAATAAAGATAGCCCATGTTTCCCGCGAAAGTTCTAAGTTCCAAAAAGAAGAGTGAATCATTTTCAAAGAGCAAAAGTAGAATTAGCATTTAGCCACCATATATACACCAATCCACCATATTCCATACACATGCACATCTTAGTTTGATTGTATGACTTAACTCTCTAGGGATCCATTGTTTGACTTTACAATATATGAATTGCAAGTATGCTCATCCTTGTTATTGCCACTCCTATAAGCTTCACTATAATCCTTAGTTGTAGGAAAGCATAACATCATTAATGCCTCAGTGAGATCCATAAATACCACATATTAAGAGACTTGAGGGTGTCATATAATTAAGCTCTGAGTTTTATTTCGAAAACTTACAAAACTCTGGAATATTGGTACTGTGAAGAATTTGAGACATAGTGCTTGACTTGATTATTCTGTCTTTCGATTGCTCAAGGCTTATGCGAAAGATGAAGCCCCGTAGTTAAAGGTAAAATGGGTGAGTTCAATAATTAGAGCAGTTTTGTCTAATCTGGAGGAGAATTTCTGTTTGAAAGCATGTGTACTTGAAAGGCATGATAGCATTGTAGCAACTCCTGATCCAAATTTATTAGTAATTAGGCCTAGGTCATTTGCCGAAGGACTGGCAAAAGGTAAGCTTGGGGGAGTTGTTGACGGTGGATAACGTCAACTTTTATTAGGAATTTAGACATAAAAGGATACACGAATACACACTCGTCTAGGGTTTTAACTGACAATTTTCAGGAGTTTTGCATGTTCTGTATTTTCCAGGGGCTATTCTAGAAAAGCATAAAAGAGAGATTAAAGTGCTTAAAAATCACCAAACTTATCCACGAAGGCAACATCGTTATCAGAATGTGGGAAGCATCTAGAAGACACCCGAAATAACTGGGGCCCCAGACCCGACCAGGTGGGGCCGGCCGGCGCCCCCTGCTGGAGTCCGGGCCCCGCCTTCTGGAATCTTCCTCCCATGCTTCGTTGGCACCCAAGTAAAGTATCCCTACGTCGATCTAAGATCGGTTTGATCTGACGGTGCACAAAACATGAGACGCGGATCGATGACGTGGCAGTTCCTTGCCCCCTACTCCACCTCGGACTATATAATGACGCCCCAAGGCCCCTCCTAGAGGCATTCTGCACCCCGATGCTTCATATTCTCTACATAAATTAGGGTTAGGGTCCCTCTAGTTGATCTAGTTCTACTTCATCTAGTTCTAGTTCATCTAGTTGTAGCAGTTAGGAGAGACTAGTTCATCTAGATCTAGTCTTGTTTAGAGATTAGAGAGATAGAGTAGGAGAGTAGAGATTTTGGAGGAGTTTCGGCCTGTCGGTGCTTCTTCGTGGCTGTATTCTTCTGGATTCAGCTTCCTCGCCCGGAGCTATGTTCTGAGATACTTTTGTATTCAACTTCTAATTCAAGTAAGCAATTGTTCTTATTCGTTTTTAAGTTTGCAACTCACATTGAGTGCTTTGATCTTGGTCATTACTTGATCGAAGTAGTATTTCGTAGTGTAGGCGTGGTGCCTAGGCTAGGTTTACTTGTGAATGTCCCCTGATTGGCCGGATAGTGGTAGTTCGTGTAGGTGACAGCTACGTTGATTCCTCTATAGTTCATTTCCCGTTGATAGGATCGATAGGTGTATAACTGTTTGGTAGGAGGGAACTCTGATTTCCACTCTTATTCATTTCACTGCCCAGTTAGAATGATATTATTCAAAACTTACCGGTTGTTGTAACTAGATAGTCAATAGCTATTTCGTCTTTCTTAATATTATCTAGCCTAATTGTAGGGTTAAGTTCATCAGCTTGGTCATTATCACCTACTATTTCTTGTGGATACGATATTTAAAATCTCCGGGTAAAATGTGACAGCGGTATATTATCTGTGCGCTTGCGGATAATCTGATAATAATAATATTTAATAGAGTGCAGTTAATTTATACCAACAACCCGTAAGTTCGTGCTCATGTTTCGTGACTAAGACCTTCAGAATTTGAGGTATGTTCATGGATATGGCCTCACACTACACTCAGTAACATGAATACCATTTTCTGAATCACTCAATTACATTATTCGATGCACGTGCAATTCAAATTTACATTTTTTGAAAAAAAGTAAATGAAATAAATCAACTAAATATAACAAAAAGCCACAAAAATGTACCAAATTGTAGCATGGAGTACCTAGTACTGTAAGAGGGATGAAAAAAAAATTGGAGCCTGAAACATAAAAAACAAAAATAGTTCGCTGAGTGCCAGATTTTGGCACTCGGCAAAGGGGGTCTTTGTCGAGTGCCAGGCCAGGGCACTCGCATAACTAAGACATTTTTTATTTTTTTTATATTCTCTTTGTCGAGTGCCTAGCCCAGAGCACTTAGCACAGTTTTTTTAAAAAAATAAAAAAACACCTGGCACTCGGTAAAGGTTGACCTGGGTTTTTCGTGGGTGCCCTGTTTTTGTGGTCGCTTGCTGTTTCTCAGTTCGTGGGCATCGGACGCTGCACGTTCCTGTCCGGTGGTCTGGCGTGGCTCGCTGGTTTCGACATCGGACGAGCAAACAGGAGTCCAAGTGCGTCCGCTGCAAATTTTGCTGTGTCCGGTGGTTCCTTCTTCTGTCTGTCCGAGATTGTGAAAATTTTGCATTTTAGCTCTTTCTAAAAACTATTTCTATAACTAGACCATTTTGAAAACTTTTTTCAAGAATGGACCCAAAGCTCAGCGTCAAATGATAAAACGCCGATGTCTTCGTGTTAGCGTTACGCCGACGTCTGCCATGTCGTCATCGCCAACGTGGTCTATCCCACCAGACCTCGGCGTGAGGTCATCCAACGCCGAGCCTGCATGCATCCACGTTGGGTTGTATCACGCTAAGATCTGGCCAGTTTAACACGGTAGATGTGATGCGATGACACCAATGTAGCGAGCTAGCATTGGTCTGCTTCCTGGTGACTTGCTACATGCAGTCGGGGACTTGGCAATCTGCGATGTTTAACCTTGATCAGGCAAAAGTACAGGTCACATATTCAAAATATTCTCTCATCCAGGGACGGAGCCAGGATTTGAGTATAGGGGGCATCTATAAACTACATATAAATGTTTAAATGGTGAATATTATAAAGAAAAAAGGAACAAAATTTAATTACAACTACGTCTCTTCCACTCTGATAAATTTCTTAGCCTAGAAAAATATCACAATAATAGTATAAACAAAGGGGACAAAAAAGTCAACCTAAAGGATAGTTTAAAATAACATACACATAGTTGGAGATCAATATGAAATGACGACAAATAAGCAAAACACTAAGACCTTGTTTGTATTCTTGGAATTAAATTTATTTTAAAAATCATAATTTATACACATATTAATTAACTTAATAAAGTTGTATATAGATTATAATTAACTTAATTGAGGAGGGGTACTTTAGAGGCACTAGCATGTTGGGGGGTGCCAGGCCCCCCTCAGCCCCTTCCTCCGCCGCTGCTCTCATCGGCCAAGAGATATACATACCGGAACCCTAATCTTTTATATTTTTCATTCATGATCTTCTCTCTCGACGCTTCCTTCCTTCCTAAATTTGTTGGAGTATTCGTTCCATGCATGCTAAGGTCTTTTGTTTGGTTCCTCCTCCTGACATTCTATCATATAGGATATTCAGACACATGTATAAAGTATTAAATGTAGACTAAATAATGATCAATGGCATAGATTGTAAATATTTCACGAGATAAATTTCTAAGCCTAATTAGTTCATGATTTAATAATATGATGCAATACCAAAAAAAAATGTTGCCGCATCATCAGTGAGTTCGCCCTCGAGGTAGCACTAGGCCCCGCGAGCAGGACGCTACCGCATCATCAGAGATTGTTGTAGATCGCTGGAGATAGTGCCTTAATTCCACGTCAGGACTCCGCCTGGACCCATGCCGGGCGTGATGGGAAAGCCTCGTCCTCGAGAACGTGGCGCGTGAGGGCATATTTGCGGAGAACGGTGAGGAACATTACTGCGTCACTTGGTGTAGATGTTGGAGGCCTGGTCGAGGACGACGGGAATAAGAGCCTTGACGTTGACGACAGCAGTGGCCTGCGCCTAGAGGGCCTCGTGGGTGCGTTCGTAGTCGTCCAAGGCGTTAGCTAGGAGCCGTGCTTCCTCTGCACGACGCGCCTCATCAGCCTGACTAGCAGCGTCGGCCCCGAGACGGCGCTCCTCGGCCTTCTGTGCGAGGCGACGGGCTTGAGCCTCCTGTGCCATGGTGGCCGCGGCTGCATCGTCGTTAGCAGCCATCGGTATGAGACCACCAACAGGGACGGGCGATCAAGTGATCGGACCAGCACCTGCACCCAATGACAAGAGCAGCACGGCCACGGGCGATCCGATTGGGAGCGCGGCCTAGAAGACCTGCGGCACACCCGGCGACGTGATCAACGACGGGCATGGCGATCAAATCGGTGGCAGCGCGAAGGTTGCGGAAGAGTAACGGAACAAATGCGTTTGAATTTGCTAAATTTAAAATTCAAATTTTATAAACGACTTCGGATGAAGAAACTTCCGAATATAAAAGTTGTAGATCTTGAAAAGTTATGTAACTTTGTAGTTGACAACGTCTTCATTTGAATTCATTTAGGTTTCAAATAGTTAATTTTTTATCGTTTGTTATAATATATGGGGGAACCAAACACTCTATTAGACACAAGTGATGGTGTGATGCAGATGTAGAGAGGGTTCGTATAATCATGGACTAATTAGGCTCAAAAAATTTATCTCGACATGTACAAACAAACTGTGTAATTAGTTTTTTATCTATATTTAATACTCCATGCATGCGTCTAAAGATTTGACTAGTTATAATATACTGGTATATTAACTAGTTATACTTGTTGTCATCAAGAGAACTACTACACGAGATCAAATATTTAACTTATTTTATACATTTCTTCCGGCAGGTTAGTTATAGCTAGCTTGCAGGTTGAGGTATGTAATGGAAGGATACGTCCACAGAGAAGGTATCTCCTGGGCCGGTTAGAGATGGTATATTTTTAGTACGTGACTTGTATTTTGCTTGAACATGGGGCGCTGAAGGTCGGCGTTGAATGATCTCACGCCGAGATCTGACAGGAACACGCCACGTTGGCGTTGATGTGGCAGACTTTGGCGTAATCTGACATCACGCTGAGCAGCTTTACCTCGGCGTCAAAAGCAACACCGCCCAAGTTCTGTCCTATTTTTCAGAAAAAAATTTGTTCAGGATCTATTTACAAAAATAGTTTATAAAAAAGACTAAAATACAAAATTTTCACTCCGAGATTCCAGTAGCACCTTCGCTGTCAGTTCTTCTTTGCCGATCAGCACGCTAGCAGCAACGATCAGCAGCTTGATCTGTACTACAGTATTTTCGTGCTGCTACAGTAACCGATCAGCTACAGTAATTCCAGCAGCTCAAGCAACCTTGTTTTGTCTGCGGTTTGCGCGTTTAAGCTCCGATTCGATTTTCGCTTGTTGCGTTGGTTCGTGGTGTTCCGCTGTGCTCCTAGGGAGCATCTACCTACTTGGTTGGGTCGTGAACATCACAGTGTTTCATTTACGTGTTTGCAGGTGATGTTGGATCAGCAGCCTAATATTTCAAAAGAAATTTAAGGCTTCCATTCACCCCCTCCCCTTCTGGTCGCCGTTTTCGGTTCTTCAACTACATGTGGCTACTTGCATTGACTATTTTTACATTCACGATGCAATATATAGACACATTTTCCTTGACAGATACATATTACGAAACTAGAGCAAGGGGACGGTTGGCGGTGATGGCACAGCTTATCACTACTTCATTACTTCATTTGCACAAAACTTTTGAAATCTACTTTCATAAAAGCAGATGGTTTGAACATTGTGGAACTTCCCCCGGCCCATTCCAGAAAATGAATCCTGAATTCTTCCAGACGTCATCAAATGTTTTTTTATGAAAGACCTCATCAAATGTTGATAAGCCTAGATTTGAAAACTGGCAAATATATATAACTGCAACCAACCATTATTGTCGTGCCCGTTTTTAACATTTTGAGCAAAACTGACACCCCAAATGGAGGATTCTCGAATACTGAGTTCATGACAGAGGCATAGGAGGACGGATCAAAGGAAATAAAAAAAAAGGCTATATATACGCATATATATGGTTTTATTTATTTTATTTTATTGAAACAAAGGCTGACAGGCTGTTTGCATTTGATTTTCACCCCTTGGTTCATGCAGTGGCATGGAACGGATCTCGTGAATGAACGGGAAATTTTGGAAGGCCATGGCATAGAATGAGATTACCCTACCTATAGCTATATCTCGGCTTACTGTTTCGTACGTAATTAACCCTTCGCTTGAAGAAATTATGAACGAAAAGCTTAGCTGAGGCATGGAGTACGTACCATACCTAATCAACCGTCTCTAGAAGAAATTTTTTTGTGAAGAGGGTGTCTTGAACTCGATCTCCATATAGATCCTGCTGCAGGCAACAGACAATTCCTGCTTGCGACTGTGCGAATCAGCTTCTCCATGAGCTAGCTAGGGACATCGATCGATCAGAGAGCGAGGCAAAGATAGCTAGGTACGAGAGACAAGCAAGGGGAGATATTGACGCGGCTCAATCCAAGAACATGGCTGCCGCCGCGCCAATCAGCCACGCCTTCGGATTGAGGCACGCCAATACCTCCCTTGTCCCAGCACCAAGCATCTCCCTTCGTTCCTTTCCTTTCCTTTCATGCCGAAGCAAACCACAAGCAAGCATCTCTGCAGGATCACTCCAATGCAAAGTCCAGTGATCTCTAGCAAATTAGAGAGTCTGTTGAAAAAAGCTAACGAGAAAGTAGAAAAATAAAAGAAAAAATATAACAGATGCATATGAGGTTTATAGTCTATACACTCAGACAAAGATACATATATATATATAAGCCCATATATATGGTATATAGCAGAGAGAGAGAGAGAGAGAGAGAGAGAGAGAGAGAGAGAGAGAGAGAGAGAGAGAGGAGTAGGGAGTTGAAGACAGATGCATTGGCGATGTGTGGATGGACACCTTCTCCAAGAGAGAAAACAAAATTTGGGGATTAATATAGACAGCCAGTAGGTGGGTGTCTTGTACTGTAGGGGCGGCGAGCTTCTGTTTCATTCACTTGCTCATGATGCAACCTTTTATCTCTGGGCTCCTAAAAGGCAGCAGAAAGCGAAGGATACAATCGAGAGAAATGTTTCTAGATGCGGGTTCGCTTGTTATTCTAGCCGGAGATTCATGATTTTGTTCCACGACAAGTGTAGCACTTCGCCAAGTTCTAGCTACAATTAATATAATAGCAATAATTAGATACTTTTTCTTTGTGACTCATAATTAGATACTTTGTGCGTGGTCAAAACAAGCTGATACGGGTTGGAACTTTAATTTATACAAACCCAACATTACTTTTGGATGAAAAGAAATTTAAAAAATATCAGCAATTCAGTATGTTAAGTATATTACCAGGACATTATCCGCATATTAAACTATACAGCAGCCTAAATATATAGAACATGCCATGCCATCCATCATTCATAATCGGTTTCCACCTTTCTATTGAAAAAAATGTTGTCAACTACTTCCAGCTCAGGATTGGTTCTCCATTACATAATGCAAACATTTGGCTTTTCTTGTTGAATTAAAATAAAAAATGGCTTTGCCATGCATCCATGCTTTCTTGAATCAAGAATTGCATTGGATGGGAAGACTTTGTAATCTATATTTTTGTTTGAATATCAACAACTCTATTTTTTTTTTCGTTTGAGTATTATTCATATACTTTTGTGCACAAACAATCGTATATGTACTATGTATAACAAAGTATATCTGAACATTTCTCATGAAACACGATTATTTTCATGTTTTATTGAACATGCTTTCATTCAATCAATCGTCTTGACTCCAGCATTTTTGTTAGTCATATATGACCAAAGCATTTTTATGGATTGTCATCCAGAGTTTTCTAATTTAAAAACAAAAAATATATATGAATATGGTAAAACATCTAATATGCTCTGACAAGCATGCATAAATACATAGTATGTACATCAGTGAACGGCCATATTTCCCCTTTTTTAAGCTTCTGTTACTGACAACTAATTGTAGTACGAGTACTTCATCGTACCTTCTCAATTTTGACATTATTATAACGTACATCTAGAATTGATAAACGCAGCGCTGTTTGCATCTTTTATTGACCTTTATTGGTCTGTGCACTCAACTACACCCCCAGGCATCCACTATCCAGAAGTAAAGAAAGGAGAGATGAAATCAGGCGCAGCGTGCTTGGTTTCTTTGCTTTGTAGTACTCCTGTGTGTTACCTCGTCCAGCAAGGATAGCAGACCTTAAGTGTGTTTGGAACTTGAGCGAGGTTTTCTTGGTTCTGTAGGTCGCGCCGATGAAGCAAGGTGAGCTCTCGCTCGGGAACCAATAAGCGCGCTCTCGAAAATTGAAGAGGCCAGCGTGCTGGGGGCTGGGGCTAGCTGGGCAGGCATGCAGTACAGTATAGCAGGGAGGTCAGGGGTAGGGCTGGCGGAATTGAATTGGGGTGCCGTGCATGCAAGCCTGATCTGATGATGATCCGGCATGAATGATGCAGGGATGAGGTGGTTGGTTTAAGGCTGCGTGCCTTTGCCTGCTGCTTGCTGCTTCGTAGTTCGTCCTTGCGGTGGGTGGGCCGGGGGACGCCCGGGCCAGCAGCCGCAGGAGCCCAGGATCGGAGCATGCATAGCTAATGCTGCCCACCCGTCTCTCTTCATGCTTTGCCATGCGTGAGTGCCGCCATTATCATGCGTCGGTACTGGGGGTTGCAATAACTGCCTGCTGGTACGGTGTCTGCTGGTTTCCGGGGCAGCAGGCTGCACGCGCCATGCGCAGCGCATGCATGCATGACTGTCTCTCTCGGCACAACGTCGATAATACATGCCACCGTCAATAATGGTACATCGCCTTGCTTCCTTGTCTTTGCTCCTTCGTCATTCGTTCGTCGTTCTTGCTTTTGGTTTTGGATTCCCAGCGATAGCTCTTGGCCACTCCTGCAGCTGCAGGCCTAACTCCACGTGCTACGTCGTCGCCTTCAAAAGTTCAGCATGAGTTGCGCGCGCGATCCAAATTAACAAACCTCACTTTTTCTGAACTAGAGACATCAAAACTAGAAACCACAAGCTATATAGTTTTCATGTCAAATCGATCACCATGTAATTTGTTTTCTCAAAACAAAATTACGAATCAATATAATTAAGATAGAAGAGTTTAATAACCATATATAGAAAGAGCACATTTGTAGCGAGTGCCCTAATAGGTCTACAGGCCGGATTACAGTAAAAAGGAATTCCTCTGGTTAATAGCACACTTTCGA
This sequence comes from Eremochloa ophiuroides, assembly GCA_038502445.1. Taxonomy (NCBI): domain Eukaryota; kingdom Viridiplantae; phylum Streptophyta; class Magnoliopsida; order Poales; family Poaceae; genus Eremochloa; species Eremochloa ophiuroides. Next base: position 27,304,813 of record JAHLJS010000002.1, read on the forward strand.
CTCCATTGTTGCTAGAGGACTCCTTTCGACTTCTTGCGACTCATTTTTGGGAATGTTGGACGCGTTCGTCCTAGCATTGATGAAGAGCTCGTCATAGGCCTTCCTTCCTAATGCACTTGGCGTCAAAGACCTGTAGTCAAGCCCATACGTTGCGGCTCTGTTCGCTTGAACTTACCAACCAGCATCAGCCAGCCATTCAGGAGTGTTTTTGTCTCAGAACAATCAGCCAGCCAGTTGTTCAATCCAGCCAGCCGAATAAAGCCGCACCCTGTTTGAAAGCAGACACCAAGAGAGACTCTGAGCCGCTTTGCTGCATAATTAGCGGTTGATGGCTGCTTGGGAGCCTAATGAATCAGTGGGGATTCCACCTTCTTCAGCACTAATTTGCTATGTTGTTGAGGCAGCGGAGAGGTGTTGCTGACCATGACTAGATGGTCGTGTCACGATGGCGTACTGATCAGGCTAGCATCCGTCGTGGGCACGTTCGGACCAAAGCCTGGTGGATAGCGCTCCTCGTCCTCTGTATATGCACCGGCACCCAAGGAGACAGTCTACACCACCCACAATGGTGTGTGACTTGCCCCTGCCTACAAAACAACGTTGGTGAATCGCCTGTTGAGTAGGACATAGGGCTAGGGTAGGAGGAGCACAGGTGCACGTGCAAAAGGACGCCGATGGGGCCTCATCCTCCTTATATGCGGCCAGGCCCGATGTAACATCCCTGGTGTTACGTTAACTAAAACATGCCAGGTCATCATTTTTACTGTGCATTCACCAAAAATAAATTTTTCTCTTGCATAGGATTGTGTGCAAGTACTTTAGAGTGATCTGGTTATATTAATGTTTGAGTATGTATGTGGGATTAAAATAAAGTTAAAGAAATTCAAGAGAAATCATTTTTTTAAAACCCTAATTCGGACCCAAAATCCTAATTCAAAAACTAAAAAGAATTATATGTTGGACTTTAAACAAAATTTGTAAATCTTTAAAAGTTGAGCAACTTCTATTTTGGACAATTCTGAAGTTGTTAAGAAGAATTTCAAATAAAACCCAATCTATGATTTAAAGTTTAAATTTGAAATACCAATTCAAAAACTAGCAAGAATATGATGATGGTCCATTAATAAAAGTTTTAGCCCTTTAAAATTAGAACAACTTTTACTTTCGGAGATTTTGAAGTTATACAGTGGAAATTCAAATTAACCTCAAATCAATACTTTGAAATTTAAATTTGAAATGCAATTTCAAAACTATCAAGAATCTGATCAAACTTCCTTAATAGAAGTTGTAGAACTCAACAAGGTGAACAACTTTTATAGTTACCATGTTTCAAGTTGTTTAGAAAATTTGAAAGTAATTTGAAAAATTTGGTTTGAACTTCATATTGGGGAATTGCCCCCTTTTGAATATTTTCAAATCCAGGCCTAATTCAAACAAAGTTCAAAAACCAAAAATGTTCTACATAGAATTGTCTATAATCTTTATTTTGGGTGCATCATCAGATTCCAAAGCGATAGGCCATGATTTTCAAATGTAGCATTTGACCTTAGCCTTATAGGAACAGTACCGGACCCCCCCTCTGTTCATCGTCCGCGTGCCGCCCGCGTGCGCGCGTGTGCCGCGCCGCGCGCCGGCCAGGGCCCGGCCACTGCCGCGGTGGGTCGCAGGGGGTCCCCGGACACACGCTCAACCTTATCCCCCTCTTATCCTGCACTTTAAAGCCAACGTGCGCTGCTCCTCTCCATTTTTCTCCAAAAAGGTCGCCGTTGAGCTCGTCTGATTCGCGGTGAAATTCACCGTGTCCGAGCCACCACCATCCCCTCCATCTCGCAGCCAGCTAGCTAGCTTCCTTGCGCATCGATTGCCACTGTTGGTGCTAACTTTAGTGCGTTGCACGCTCCGGAACGCACGCCGTCGTCCCTAGGTCCGATCGGAGCTCCACCGCGGCCAACCTCGTCGTGCCTAGAACTTTTCGGTGAGATCCTCCCTTTTTGACGGCGCGTTTTGGGCTCCCTGGTCTTCACTGATGCTTATGCGCGTGTTGGTGTGCTTCTTGGTGGCGTAGGATCTCCAGAACGGGATCTCACCATCAAGCCCAGGTCGCCGGATCCGTCACCATCGTCGCGCTCGCATCTCTGCAGCGCCTTCGACCCAACCATCGAGTCCTATTGTGTCACGGTGAGCTTCTGCATCGATTCCGCGCCTAACCTCTCACTCTACTACTCTGTCTTCGCCGAAGCTCGGCGCTTCGCCGCCTCCGAGAAGCCACGGGCACGGCTGGGCTCGTCCCATGCCCTAACCGGGGTCATGTTTGGGCTCGTTGGGTTCGTTAGTGGGTCCGTGATGCTCTAGTGTCCTCGGTTGCGTCTACTGACTCGCCGACGGCGATCTAGAGGCGGCGAACCGGTGGCGTATTTTACCTCTGTGCAATAGAAGAGAAGGGAAGGGCCTCGGTTTAGAAGGAGATTAGTTTCTGGGGGTTTTCTACGAAGTCAATGACTTAGTTGAATAGTGGCTTGAGGACGGCGGGTAGAGGGCAGTTTCTTTCAGGGGTTTTGCGTGAGACCGTGCCGGTTGACGGATCATGCATGGATGAAGCTGTGTATAACCCTTAGGCAAGGTGTCTAGTTGTAGCATGCTACTCCACTACGGAACTCTGGTTGGGATAATATAATTTATATTTGTAATCTATGTTTATGTAATATTTCCACATCTTATACTCTGATTCAAATTATTTGTGTAAACTGTTGTAATACTTGCAATGGTTACAATGAGATCCTCGGGAAGTTAGGGTTTCCTAAAGAATCCGGCAGGCCACCTAGGTCAAGAGAAACTCGTGCAGACTGATCGTGGGTCTTTAGGGACGATAACAGTGCACGTAGGTCCTATGATTAGGACGGTTCTGTCACACCCGGCCTTGGGGGGTGCGAGCTGTGCAGCCGCACAGGGCCCTCGAGGCCAGGGGGCCCAACCCCGTATATGTATGTAATACTAGTATTATTCTTTGTATGGCTCATTGGCCAAGCAGGCGTACGAGATATGATTTCGTGACTTGCCGACTCCGCCCTTCCTCCGCGCGGCCTCGGCGACTGCTCGGTTCCTGTACGAGCAGAGGATGGAACCAACCACGATCGCGTGCGTCTTGGCCATCGAGCGCGAGGCCACGAGCGGCGCGACGCACATGTACTGAAATACTGAATCCGTGTTTCTAGCTTCCGTGCGGCTGCGGAGGTAACAACTGGCCGCCCTAAGCAGCCAAGTCCAAGTAATCTACTAATCTCCGTCCCCAACCCCAATCTTTATTCTTTATTATACTTCTTTAGATTGGGATTTAAGAATGAGGAATTCAATACAAATAGCAATCATGTTGAATTTAGTATGATATTTTTTAATTGTTAGGTATTTTTCTGAATTTACAGGGAACCCATGTTACTAAAAAAACATGTATCTGGAAGTGAGAAAAGAAAAAAAAAAAGAAGAGAAATATAAAGGCCTTGAAAGAATCATAAGAATTTTTTTTATACGTTACACTTATTCGAATCGTCATTATATTATTAGACTTGTATTAAAGGGCCCATGGCCTGTGGCTTCGCTCCAGGTCTATAATTTGACAGGGCCGGGCTTGTATGCGGCCGCCAGAGGGGCAGTTAGGCGCTTCGGTGAAGGGCAACTTGCGATACAGCTAATAGCAAGTGAGGTTGTAAACTCCTCCAACATCGGGTCCTCTGCAGGGTTGCGACTACCATGTGTGTCGTTCGGCCATGATATCATCGTCAATGGATCAAACATGGAAGGTTTCGTCTGTGGCCTAGCTTGGTGGTTGGCTCACCGTGATCGATCGATCGACCCAGGTTGCAACAATGGCGTGTATCTCGTCCAACGCCACCGAGGAGCTCACACCTTGGCCAACCCCAACGCCTACTACATCGGGGGATGGTGCTCCCCATAAATGCGTGTAGCGCCACGTAGCACTGCTCCACCCGGATCCAATGGATCGAAGTGGGTGGTCGTGACGGCTTCAAGAAAGTCATCATGCTAGATTGCCCATGACACAAGGAGCATCAAATCACTTGCAGAGACCGCCCCCACGTCCGATTGTAGTCATGCACGAGGTGTCGGAACGCCTTGCAGCGCAAACAACACTGGGGTGGCCTGTAGGTCGCCACACGTTGCACTAATGATAGGCAATTGAGAGACATTCCATGCTAGTTGTTGGGATGTGATTTGTGGTTGATTGCTCACCGGACGTGTCGTGCCATGTCGCGGCCACCAAACGCCCTGCGCGTTTGGACACTGTAGCAATTATCAGTGTCCAAGAGGAGAAGCGCTTGCTAACGCTAGTGGAATGCTGCGGTCCGAGCCTCAGATGATCCAAAATGCATTGAATTCAAGGATCATAGGAGCTCTATCTACATAAAAAGTTTGATCCACGGTAAGATGCATCTGAAAAAGGTAAGCCGATTATGTGCTTTAATCATTTAGTCAAAGATACTGAGCGAGTGAATTGGTTTTCTGTTTTGTCAGCGGATCTTACAGGCTTTCAAAGAGCCCCCTTCTACCTTTGCAGTCGAGGACCAATGTCCGTCTGGCCCGAGCAAACCTTTACATGCCTCTGTTACCCTTTGGTAGCAAAAAAAGGTCTCTCTTTTTTTGGTTAATCACTGATATGAAAACTTAGCACTTGTTTTTTTATTGACTTCTGGGGCTATGCATTCACAGAATCAATCTATCCAAACCTCAGACACATTGCATGTCTTGGGAACTGCTCTTTTTAGAAACTGGAAGCGGAGTTAATGGAGTCAAGCAAGAAAGAAGCTTGTTAGGAATGGCCATTAATTCCGGTGTCCAGTCCAATTGGCCTCGCTATCAAACTCCCTCCCACGGACAAGAAGCCCATGGAGTTGTGAGCGCATATATCGGCCACGCCACTGCTAGCAGAATCGTCCGTATGAATGGCCATAGCGTTGCGTGTGCCTCCAACAACAATGGAATGCTTCATGGGCCTCTCAGTCACCGACAATGCTGTCCACGGGTGTGCCCCCCAAGGAAACACATCAAAGTAGGGGGATGGGAAGGCGGTCGGCGACCAATACGCATCGGAGACGTCAAGCAAACCATCCTCCACCCAACGAGGAGCCTTGTGATGCCCCACCGAGCACCCCTCTGCAAGGAAGGGGAGGACAATGGTGGTAGTGAGAACTAAGGGCTTGGTGTTGGGTTGCATGTGGCGGTCTGTCGCACCGGGCTTATCATCAAGTAGGGCTCGCCCTCCCCATCGTCCGAGGCCACCAACCGGTTGTCCCGGAGGCGCTGGCCCTACAACTCGGGACTTCCCACATTGGTCGATGACTCAAACTTTAGTGCAACCAGATCTGGAGGTCGATCCCGGATGGCCCGGGTTTGGTGAACGACCTCCCCTGCGCCTACAACTGAATTGGCCCCAATGTCGAAGCCTAACAGGGTGCATTGGGCCAGATGTCGGTGAGGCCAATACGCACTATCATCTTTACTACCGGTGTTGATTGGTGCTTGTGCCGTGGTTGAGGCCAGGCGACAAGACTGCAACCTCTACTGCCCCTTGTATTCGATCGTGCACAACGGACGAGGGGCGCGTGGGCAGCGTGGGGATGGAGGAAGGGGAAAGCAGGTGCGTCCGCCAGTGCCACCACGACAAGGAGAGGGTCACACCTGAGTCAACCTAGGATCAGCCTACAACCTGACCCATCTGGTCCACTAAGAGTCTAGTTTGGCCCAATAAGGACGGATTAATGTTCACTAATAATTGGCCCCACGACATAGGTGTTTTGGCCAATCGATGAGTGTCACGTGTCAGCATTGTGTGTTTTCTTCTTTTTCTTTCTTTGAAAAGAGATTAATATTTAAAAATTCATATGACCTCAGAAAATATGAATCCTATATCCAAATTTTTCTGACAACAAGCTTTGTCATAGAATAAATAGATAGACTAGATCGTTTCCAAAGATCCTTAGGTTTTCATAACCAACCTCAACATGTCACTTGCTGGCTACCATTCGTGAAGTGAGCTTGATAAATAAAATAAGATGGGTTCTTGCAACTGTAAAGTGTGCGTGCGTTGTGAGCGTCTGTGCCTATGCCGTGTAATTTGTAAAAGAAAAAAATGTTGCTTCAAGATAAGACCTAGCTAGCCTTGCAGAACTCTTTGTGTTGCAGACTATAGGTCCCATGCATTCAGTTATATACTGGGCTGCATTGCTGGGCATAGTGGGTTGTGTGACGTCCTGATGGGCTTAGACTTCATCTTCTTTAGTTCGAAAGCAGCCTGTTCGGGCTCTTCCGCTCGCTCTATCTGCGTGGCCTAGGAAAGAAACATTTCGAAGGAGCCCACGATAATCCAACAACTACCAGGATTTGCTTCGAAGGCGTAGCACGATAACCCAACAACCAGCAACGAGGCCAAATTCTCTCTTCTGTTGGGATCACAAAAAAAAAAAAAAAACCCTCTTCTGTTGTTTCCTGGAATGCTGGCGCAGGCATGGTTCTAAACTGCTAATAATCCAACAACTCTCAAAACAAAATCCAATAAAGCAGGTCCGTGTAAAAGAACAAGCAGGTCGGCGTCGCATTGTATTCGTGGCGAAAAAGAAGGGGGGGGGGGGGGGGGGTTGGCAAGGAAATTCACGCACTGGGTCTAGGCGCGTGTTTCCCACCTCAAGTCTGAGGACTTTCCATGTTTTTGTTTCGGCGTAGTACTCATGATGTACGTGGAATGGTGTTACAAAAAAACTAACGCTATCTTCAGAAAAAATAATAGTAAACAAGATATAAAGTATCGTCTCACAAAATTCTAAATGTTGGACAAGATCTTTGGAATTATGACATGTTGCACGAATAATAGAGAAATAAAGCATGGAACATGTCATTGAAATATGGGAACCATCTGAAACACACCATGCATGGAACATCTCGCGAACAGTATGGAGCAATATAAACATAAAACATGTAAAAAATCTTGATGTCGTTCTGCAAGATGACCGGACACACCGTAAATGTGGTTGGTTTATGATCTCATAACAATACAAGCACTGACCTATAACCTTTTCACACCAGCACCGATAGCAAGGAGGTTTGCAATTTTCACCAAAGATTAGGCAATAAAACCTAGGGCAAGCACTAAAGTGACCTCTAAATAGTTTAGTCCTAACATATATATGTTTGCTAATTGTCTAATCTTCACTTAATTGCATTTGGTGAATAAAGCACAATTTGGTGAACCTCAACTCAACTATAGCTTATGCTCCTCATGACATAGGGCACTCGTGGCGAAACAAATCGCTACACTAGCCCTAGCGCCGCCTCGCTCTGTCCACCACTGTTGGTCCCCCTCCCTTCCCCTCTGGCATCTCGTCAGGGGTTGAAGGGAGTGGGGATCTATTTTTTTATAAGTTTTATCTAATAGATCGAGTCATTAGGGTTGGCGTCTCTCCATACCAAAATTCTTGGAATTGGAGTTTTATCTCCTCATTCTCCTCTCAGGCGACGGTGTTGGGGAAGGGTGGAATCGTCTTTTCCATGGCGGTTTCGTTGACGATGAAGGCGGTAACCACGGTGTCAGCATCTTCATCAACGTGACGACATGGAGATTTTTGTTTCGGGACGGCGGCATGGAGATGATGTCATCGGCAAAGAATAATTTTATCTGGTCTCGGCATAATAAAGGACTAGGGAGAATAAGTTTTAAATCAGTCTTCCTTATTCTTCGGTGGCAGAAAGAAAAAGAAGGAAGACACCATAAGAAGAAGTTTCTCAGTTCCGTCTTCAGGAATGTTGGCTGTCGTTTGTTGAGCATTTGTTCTCAGGCCGTTTGCCGAGTGTTTGCCTGTGCGGCCATCCACACTCCAAAACATCAAACAAGTTATGTTTTGAGTTGTGTTATTCACGACATGGGTACTTTTTTGTAATTCAGATTGCTCGTAACGTTTTGATGTATCCAGCTATCATATAATATAATTCTTCTTTTTTTAAAAAAACTCAACTATAGCTTCTGTAAGCTCTAATGACTCCTTCTAAATGGTCGGGTATAGGGATATGTATAGTCTAAAGCAGCTCAGCTAGCCAGTGGAAGCTCGATCAGCTGTAAAAGCAGTGAGCATTGGATAACTCTGTTGAAGCGCACACCACAAATACAGGAGATGCAACACTCGGTCATTAAAATCAAGGTTCAAGAGAAAACAAAGAAAGTTGCTGATACCTAGGAGTGATAGCTCGCTATCGCTAAGAGGGCAAGACAAGCAAACATCCCAAGATGTTGCCTTTACTCTTGCCAGGCGCTAGCGCATTCTACACGATGTAATGTGCAAATGGCACCTGAAAACTTTCAATGTGAAATTTTCTGCCCCATATCTGTACTCTGCTTATAAGTAATGAATGAATATCCTTAAGTAAAAAAAAAAAAAAAAAAAACGTTTGGCAAGGCAATCTGATTCCAGGGCAAGCGCGGCTCCAGCTTGGGGAGATTGGAAGAGCCCAACAACATCGAAGTACACTGGGCCGCCAGCAATCCGCCCATGACTTCTAAAGCACAGCAAAAGTTATGCAGCCCAACCCAAACTGACAACTTTTTAGCGTCCCCGTCTCTGTCTAAGCCCAACTAAAATGAGTTTTTTGGAGTTCCAAAAGGTAAAAGCATATATGCTCCAAAGCTGGTTGTGAACTCATGCTCGATCTCTAACCTATCTGATTATGGGCTGAGAATAGTATCAGTATATATTTTGACAAAAGTAGCTTTATCATAACATGGTGAACCGCGCACCACACATACAAGTGCAGAAACATATACTCTCTCGGTCTAAAGATACAAGTTGTTCTTGTTTCTCGAGAAGTCTGTTTTTTTAACTTTAACAAATTATATATAAAATAATATTAATATTTACAATATCATTAGATAGATATTGAATGTATTTTCATAATAAGTTTATTTGAAGATATAAATATTGCACATATTTTTCTTTATAAATCTAATTAAAGTTAAAAAAAAGTTTAAGCTGCACATATCCCATAAGGACTTTTTTTTGCGACGAGGCAGCATAGCGTTGAATCTTGAAAGCGAAAGGGAATACTGAGCATAAGGCACATAAATAATATTTATATTCCAAGTAGTACCGCCGACAGATTGAAAGACGACAGGAGTGTGTAAACCAACAAGGAGCATATACATATATCTGTCACTGAGTCACTCCACCTTTCCTGAACCATTACAAATACTACTAAGCATATACTCCTACATAAAGTTCGTCCTGTCACGATCTGATGACAATGTAACAGAGCACAACGTTTTTTCAATTGCCCAAATGGCCAAATTCGTCATTGAGATCCCAAAAGGTGCCGATCGATGCCCCCACGCCAAAAACAAACGAAAAAACAAACAAACCAAAAGCTAGCCAACCGCCATTCTACACGTACATACGTACGCACAGGCTGCGTCGCTGCGCCCTCCTCTTGTGTCCATCGCCCTCACCATCATCACCCATAAAAAATTAAAACCAAGGAAAACATCACGGCACGGTGTGCCGCTCTGTCCGGCACACGAGGCTGTCAGAGCCAGCCGGCCGGAGCTTTTGGAGCGGCAGCCAGCCCAACAGAACAGCAGCTGCAGAAGGCCAGAGGAGGACAGCAGAGAGCACAAGGGGCGGTCGCAGCGCACAACGGGACGGGGGACGCCGGCAAGTCGGCAAGCGTCTCATCGGCGTGGCCACGTGCCGCATACCCGCCTCCCCATGCGGAGACGCACCCCATGTGATGCAGTTGCCCGCCGTTGTGGAGCTCTTCTGAGTTCTGATCTTCTCTGAGTGAGCGCCAAGCTGCAGCTGCAGGCAGGACGCCATTGCCATGCCATCGGAAGCATTAAACTTTTGCAGATATGATCTGTCGCTATCCGTTTTTCTATGGCTTCTGCGGCGTTGGAGGTTGGGCGGTGAGAGAAAAAAAACACACAGGGGGTTAAATTACTACTACTGGTGTGTGATTGGTTAATGTTTATTTGATTTGATCTGATTGAAAGGGGAATCTCTGTGAATGAGTTGACAGACAAAGTTATCGTTCTTGGCAACGAGATGCTGCTAGCTAGTACAGGATATGTTATTGGTTGATGGGATTCTCAGAAGGATGTAGGGATCGATTTGTATAATAATGTGTATGTATATCCTGGATATGGTAAAGCTCAGTGAGAAATTCCCCTTGAAGATAGCGAAGAGATGTCTATGAAATGGTTTAAGACCGTTTCGACGGCCAAATACGGGTTTAGTCAAAATGTACTTTGTTGATTTTAATAGTTTTCAATATATTAATACTAATAGATTTGGTAATTTAGAAACATATATAGGCATAATATATAATATTTTGACATTTTTCACAATGGAAGATGTTTCTTAATTTAAATGTGGATCAGAGTAGCCATTTAGTTTATTTTTTAGTAATGGAAAAGGTAGTTTAAGGGATTACTTAGACTATATATCACATTATACAAGATTATGTTTCATAACCGTGTATCTGCCATTACTACGAAACCTATTTTCAGAGGGAGGGGAAGTGGGGGCAGTCATTTTGGATTTAGAGAGACATGATGTTTCACCGGCTTTATAAATGGGTTAACGGAGGCTACCATCTTAGTGGCAAGAAATACACATGCTAGCTCTCCAATGCAAGGATTCAAACTCGTGACACATTGTTTTGTGAGTGGGCATAGAACGCTATTCATTTAGGAATCTTGGATTGATTATTCTGCTCCCTAAAAGATCTCAAATGCAAAAGGTTTCATCTACAAAGTTTTAGATTTTGTATGTCAACCCCATGTTGGTATAGGTCATGTCTCCAATCAAGATTTCAAAAATTTACATCTCAAACTCCGATACAAAAATAATTATTTAGGACTTTAACGATTTCAATTTACAACTTGTCGACTATAAAGTTGTAAATCCCGTCAAATACTATAGCTTTAGCACACACCATGCCAAAATCTAGGGTCGATTGAAAATTCTATTCTTTGAACCTGATTACATCCAAACAAGGTTTAAGATTGGAGGATCTTGACTCCTAGATACTCCCTTCCGTTCCATTAAGATTGTCAATTTGGATTCCGTGCCTTTTTTTTATCATTTATCTTATTCAAAATTTTTGTACAAATATTATTTATTTTATTATGACCTATTTAATCATTAGAGATATTTTAATAATAATTTAATTATTTTGTTATTCGTATAAAAATTTCAAATAAAATGAGTAGTCAAATAAAGAGTTCAAAAGTCAAAAACGACAGTCTCGGAGAATTTCCGATAGGACCATGCTGCCTGCAAAAAATAAAACAATAAGTAAAGAAAATACTTATACGCAAGTACAGAAAAGGGCCAGGGACACAGTGATCGAACCCAAGAGTTGAGGCGATAGAAAGAGGAGCGGTGGTCGTTGTGTGATTGCTGATTGGCCACACCGCATACATGTGCGTCTGTGCAGTACAGCACGTGGCAACCCTGGCCGGCACGCAGGACTCATGGATGATCAGCTCACGCCTCAGGCCATGGGCTGATGGGCATGGGCGCGCCATACCGTGCCGGCGGGTGTGTTAGACTCATCTACCTCCATTTTTCATCGTCGTCAAGATTCTCTTCTCTATATATATTTCTTCTGCATCCATTATCCTCTATATCTCATACTCTATATCAACTATTATCAGTGGATTCCACTTATAATTTTATCTAAATATATTCATATAAGATCTTGTTTTGAAAAATTTATTGAAACAAATTTAATAGTGCAATCAAAATTTAATTTGGTCTTTTAGTTTATGAGTTATAACATTTTTTAGGTACATCATACAGCGGGCCCCGCCGCTGGAGCTTTCCTCTCTCTCCCACAGGAGCGTAGTTCCTGCATGCCGCTACCTTTACCAGATGGCTGTTCATTCCAGATGAGATAGAGGACAGCGCTGCAGCTTATTTTTCCTCTATTTCTCTCCTCTAGGATCCTATACAGGTCTCCAGTGCAGTTGGTCTTAGACCATCTGCACTGTCATCCGGAATGTGATCCCGCAAGAGCAAAATACCATATCAGACAGCTGCACCGGGTCCTTTAAATCATCCACGAAGGTCAGCTGGTCCTGTCTCTGTCGCGGAGCAGAGGAGCTCCGGTAAAGGCAACATGGGGCCTGACTGGTGCTGCTGCTGTGCGCGAGATGGGAGGGAGAAAGTGCATGCGTGGCCCCGTGCTGTTTAACTGGCTAAAAAATATTATAACTCATAAATCAAAAATCTAAATAAAATTTCGATTACACTATTAAATTCGTTTTAATAAATTCTTCAAAATAAGATCTCACATGGATATATTTAGATAAAATTTATTTATAAATATATGGGCTTCACTCGGTATAGAGTAAAGATATAGAGGATGATGAGTGCAGAAAAAACATGTATAGAGGAAAGAATCTTGATGACTAGGATATATAAAAGATAAAAATAGAGGATGATGAGTGCGATCGGTCTTAGCGACTTGACGGCTGTGGAGTGTGGACAGCAAATGTACAGTACACCGACGAGGAGCATCAATTAATAAATAATAACGAGCAGGACTGTGCATTGAGAATGTCTAACACTATAAAACAAAATTATTTAGGAGGCGTTTGAAATTTTTTCGGAGACAGATAACACTATAAACCACCTCGGTTAATCAATGTATTAACCGAGACGGATATTTTTTATTAACCGAGACGGTTATAAGAAACCGCCTCGGTTAATAGATTTACCGAGACATTTTAAGACAAACGTCTCGGTAAATCTATTAACTGAGGCGATTTTCTAATTTAACCGTCTCTATAAATCGAGCTCAGTCAAGTAGCTCACCCTAGCCCATCACCATCTCCAATATATAAGAGAATTGTTAGAACCCCTAAATTCACTTTCACCACTCCCACTCACCTCTCTCTCTCTCCCTCTCCCTGATGACGCCGCCACCCCTCCCCATCTCTCCCTCTCCCTCTCTCTCTCTCCCTTCTTCCCGGCGAGCGGCCGGCCAGGGCAGCACCGGAGGCCAGCCCAGGCAGCGCGGGAGGCCGGCCAGAGGGCACGCGCCCCCCAACCTCGCCGGTGTGGCGGCGCGGCAGCCTAGGCCAGGCACGCTCGCGGCCGGCCAGGGCACGCGGCGCGGCGGCCCCGACGGCCCATCCTCGGCGGCGCAGATCCGCTTCGCCAGCGCATGCGGGCCGACCCGGCTCCATCCCCCCTCTCTCGACGGCCTGCTTTGGCGGATCCGGCATGCGGTGGCCTGGATCCGGCGAGGAAAGCACAGATCCGGTGGCGGAGAGGCCGGATCCGGTGCGCGGGCCAGGCAGCAACGGCGGCGGCGTCTCGTGGATGGGCTCACCGGGCCTATGGATGGGCTCGGTGGGCTCATCAGTGGGCTTTTCTTTTTTTTTCCTGTTTTTCAGTTTGATTTACTGTGGCGGTCATTTTTACCGCCTTGGAAAATATTTAATTTACCATGACCTTCTCTTCGAGGCGGTTGTGATAACCATATCGGAAAATCAATTTTACCCGTCACGCAAAAGATTTGTGTAGTAGTGTAAGACGGCCGCTAAGTCTTCTCCCATCAGTTCGGGCAAAAATCACCAAAAAAATGGCACCCCAACGACTTAACAAGTACCAAAAAGAGGTTGGCATCTTTCCTCCTTGCGGAAAAACACTCCCGAACTCCACTTACCACTGTGTGCATAGCAATCACGCAATCCTCGTCTACTGGCAATTTTTCTCGCCTGCCGTAGCCTCCTCCAATAGTAGCTGCGCCTAGGCACCTGATGCAGAAAGGTGGTATCTTGTCATGATTTGTTTTCTATGCAGAAGTAGTGTCGCGGTTCTTAAGTAGAATGTCTCAGGTTCTCAGGGGTTGAGTTTTTTTTACGAGTTTTTTTACGGAGATATTCCGTTTTAACAACAATAAGATCATTAGTTGTCAAATGTTTAAACTTGTTCAATTTTGAACTGGATCATTGACATGGCTTGATGAGGCAGGTTGTCGCATACCACCATTTTCAAAATGCAGTTCCCCCTCTAAATAAATTCATAATCAAACTCAAAAGTTCACGGAACTCGCCATGTGTGCTATACATTGTACTGGCACATATGCCCGTGCGTTTCAACGGGTTAGAAATAAACCCTTGTACATCGGAATTTTATTACAAGCAACCACCATAAACGGCACATAATGCCATTATCTTAATGATTTGCTATCAAAGTCATTATCATGTAGCTTTGGTGTTTGATGTTGAGCAAGACTTTGGTAATTTGAAAACTTTTTGTCATGCAAAAAGTACGTATAATAGTTTAGATTATCCCATAGAAACGTACATCAAGCAAAGCAAACCGATTAAGCTACAGGCAATTAGAGTTCCACCCAATATATCAGCTATTTTATCAAGCAGCTCCATCTGCTATACTGAACTGTTGGATTAATGGCAAGGTAGAGAATTAATAGAAGTTTCAGGATTTCAGATTACAAACAGTGTAGACTGATGAACCAACCTTGTTGCTCAGATCAGAAGGATTCTCCACAATATCAACATTGTCTAAGCTCATATTGAAATCAATATTCTGCAAAAAGAAAAAAAGAATTTTATAAAACTATTAAAACAAATAACAAATCAGATTTGGTTCTCAATCGGTGAAAAAGTTAACCTTGTTCATCAGATCGAAAGGTTCTCCGTATTATCAACATTGTCTGAGTTCATATTGAAATCAATATTCTGCGAGAAGAAAAAAAGAATTTTTGTAAAACTATAAGATATCATGTATTACATATCGCAATTCAAACAAAAACCATATCAGATTGAATTAATAACCAGTAAAAAACCTAACCTTCTTCATTGGATCAATCAGCTCAAATTAGAATTTTGAAGCTGTGTTTGTTCTTGGCAAGATCAGGTTTCGAAGAGGTTGTGCTTGTTCGAACGTTGTGGTGTGCTTGTTCTCAATGACAAGATTTTATAGTCGGAACCAAAGAGTTCGTGTCGTGCCAAACTTGGAGAAGGAAAAAAAAGAAAACAAAATCGTTTCTAACTTGGATTTCATCCCAAACATACCATAGAGAGTTTGTCATCGTGTCGTAAGAAACATGGAGAAGGAAAAAAGATGAAAGGATCTACAATGCCTAGAGGGGAGGTGAATAGGCGTAGTATAAAACCTGAAACTCAAACTCAATTAAAACGTGAGAACAGAGACCGGTACTACCGGGATTGGACCGGTACTACCGATACCTGTCGGTAGTACCGATGCAATCCGTCGGTACTACCGGTCAAGAACAGATAGCTACGAAACCAAGATTAACTACACAGTAAGTTTAGATCTATGCTATACCAAACCACCCAAGTGTATGTAGAGTCCCTTGTAACCTTCTCCCTAACTTGAATCACCACCAAATCGTAGATCGGGCCTCCAAACCTAAGAACAAGGTAGAGAGAGAAAGAGCACGGTCGAAGCCGCGACACCACAAGTAGACACAACAACAAAGAGAGCAAGGGACAAGTTATTTATCCCGAGGTTCGGTCAATCCACAAAGGAAGGCCTACTCCTCGTTGTCGAGATGACCACAAAGGTCGGAGTCTATTTCACCTCCTTTCCTCACTCAAGGTTACCACAAAGGTCACTTGAGTTTCTTCACTAAAATCTTGGGGTGATACAAACACTTTGGGGAGCCCTCACAAATGGATCAAACCGGGCTCTCCCGAAGAATGCCTAGCCGCCTATGGTTCCAAGAACCCAAGAGTAACAAATGCAAAGCAAAGCCGGCTAGAGGGAGGAATCAAGTGCTCAAGCAATGGATTTAAGTTTTCCTCACTCGAATCTCACTTCTCAACTTGAAACTTGCAATGGATTGAGCTAGGAGCAATGAATGTGTGTGAGAGAGAGAGAGAGTGGGAGAGCAAGAGAGAGTTGTTGTCTCGGGTTGGTAGGCAACAAAATGAAGTGGGTAACGTTCTAAAGAAGAGGGAAGAAGTATTTATACTTTCTCCGTCTGGGAGTTATCGGTACTACCGATTCCCACCGGTAGTACCGATGCTACCTCAGCAGATCGAACGTTAAAAGCCTGACACACGCACTGCATGAGGCCCCAACGGTAGAAAAGTTTGTCAGTCAAGTTGACTTGACCGGTACTACCGGTGGTACACCGGTACTACCGATACAACAGTCAACCTACTACCGAAGTACAGTCGTTACTACCGATCCAGACCCTGAGTAACTGCCTGGACACTAAGTCCTACCGGTACTACCGGTCCAGGACCGATACTACCGCTCTGGCACCGGTACTACCGGATTAAAATCCGGTACTACCGAAATATATTTACCGAAACCCGAGAGCAGCGAGTTGGCTGGGAGGAGATTCGGCGCTAAGTCCAACCGGTACTACCGATGCAGAGTCGGTACTACCGGTGCAACATCGGTACTACCGGAATAAACTTTTCTGAAACCCGAGAACAAGCAGTTCACTGGAGAAGATCCTGCTCTAAGTCCTACCGGTACTACCGCTCTCCAGGGGCAGAACAGGATAGGGCAGTGCATAAGTGTGTGAAGGTGTCTCTCAATCATGTTTTTTTAAGTCAATGTTTGAGCACTTTAAACCTTCTACTAGTCAACTAGCTATGCATCCCTCTTGATAGTGCGGTAGTCCTATACTCAATAAAAGATAAAACTTGCTAAATTATGAGTAAAGATCACCAAGTAACTCGGTCAAGTTGGAGGGGTGTTGTTTCACCGAATATTTCAATTTGCTCATTCATATGGACTAACACCTACACATTGTCGGGCCGCGTGCCGCCTAGAGAGGCGGCGTGGCTGAGGGGCCGAGCCGTGCCCCACGCCACGGAGGCCGGGACGAGAAGCCGCGGGAGTCGCCGTGGCCGGGCGTGCGCATGCCGCATGGAGGCCAGGCGTTTTCCGGAGGAGGAGCAGCCGCGACAACATGACGCGGGAGCTGCCGTGGCCGGGCGTGCGAAGGCAGCAGCCACACCAAGGCTGCAGCGCTATGGGCCACGGAGGCCGCGCTGTGGCAGAGCCAGGCCGCGGGAGCTGCGTCGGCGTCGAGGGCGAGCATCGGGGGCCGAGACAGGGATGTGGGGTCGGAGCCTCGGGGGCCGGTGTTGCGGGTGGGAGACAGCGGGTGAGTGAGACAGTAGTCACGGGCACGGGCAGAAAAAGAAAAAGCGTACCAAAAAAGGGGAAGAAATCTTCTCGTTTTATTAGTAGATATAGATAAAATGCTCTATTCTTGGGACAGGCAAGGCCAAATGCTATACTTCCTCCGTACCAGTTTTTCTTGACGCCTGTTTTTTAAATATTTAATCCAAATTAAAGTAGGTCACATATTATTGCTACTATGGGTCGCACGTTTGGGGTAGCGTGTGAATATAAGACGGGCAGCGCAAGAAAAAACTCGTAGTGGGTCTTTTTCTTAAACTTTTATTAGAAAAAAAAATTCTAAACTATTGAAGGAAGCCTTCCTATACTCATTTTGGCACTTGGTATACTGAGTGATTTAGTTAGTGTTTTTATGAAGCTATGGGAAATGCTCATATGCACGCTTGGTTGCTTTCGTGGGGCCTCACCACGTGGAGCGCAAAAGAAGGTCGTTGTCTTCAATCCCAGCATGGTTGGTACATCACTCGAGAAATGGGGTGGGGGTACGCTAGGTTCTACTGTCCTAGTAATGTATCAACATGTCTTGTAATATCTACAAGAAAAACATGAACGTACGTGTGGCACCATATAATTCTCACGCAAATATGCTTTGTCCAACGGCAACGAGCATGTGTACTAAGGTTTGTGCTAATTGCCTTGTGTAATACAAGATTGGCCCCGCTCAGTTTGGATCTGGCCCCACTATATTACCTTCTCACATTTGGTTGGTGCAAACCAATGCATGTGACTATGTGAGCTCTACATGCATGATGATTCTTATTTAATTTATATTTATATTACGTGTCAATAATTCTCTCTTCTGGTCTTCTATAGAGCCTTGGAGCCTTGTGGACTTTATTAGTTTTAGTTTCTTGACGTTTCAATTCAACATGTATATTGTACAGTTCGATGCTGATGTTTTGGTTATGTTGTTTCACTACAATACAAAATGGTTAGGTCACATTGACAAATAGTATTGTCGGCCAGTTAGTTAACTGAAACGGCACGTACTAGTTTTATTGTTTTAGTTATTCCGTACATAAGATATTTTGAATTTTTTTAAATTCAAAGTTTTCCCCACATTTAGATATATGCTATATCTACACATTAAAAACTATGAATTTAGAAATGGCAAAACATTTTATATTTAGGACAGAGGGTGTCGTGCTCGTTTTAGGGCTTGGATGTTTCTGTTAAGTGGACAAGAGGATATATACTGGTTCCGACGGAATGTCCCTACGTCCAATTGCGAACGATTCGTGTTACATGCACTATGTCTGTACTAGGAGTTACAAACCGGTTCGAGAGAGGAAAGGTTCCCAATTAAGTCTCTGATGTGTTCGTGTGTGGGAATGTTATTTGTTCGTGAGCTGTTTGTGATGTTGTGTTTTCGGTTGGGGATGTCGCGCATGGACGCTCCACTTCCTCTTTAAAGCCTAACGGGAGGATAGGTTACAGGAGTGAAATTGAGTCCTTGAAGGGAAGAAGAAAGAGAAAAGCAAAAAGGTGGAGTCCCCAATCTTCCGATGAGGGAGTCGTCCTTTTTTTTCTTCGAGCATGATGGAGTGGTGGCGAGACACCCTGGGTGAAAGGTCTTAAATGGCTACAGTGGGATAAATAGCCTAATAAAAAATCTACAAATACACTAGAGCAAAGGGTTAGTAATTAACATGGCGTAGCAAAATTCTCTAGATCTAACTAGACTATGCACAAGCCACCTACTCAACTAGCAACATAGTCTAAATTAGTATGCTCACAAAACTACCTAGAGAGCCACACTAATCCACACAATAAGTAAAAAACGCAAACACTAGCTCTCAACCGACTAAGCCTAAACTAAAGAGCTAGTCAACTAGGAAAGTAATACGAGAGAGGAAACGATTATTATACTTCCAAGTAGAGAAGATGTAGCCAATCACCACAATGAATAACCAAATCAATCACTCTATGGTGATGAGCACAATGGAGACAAAGAAAGACAACACAAGATTTATCCCCGAGGTTCACGTGCTTGCCGGTATGTTAGTCCTCGTTGTGTCGACCTCTACTCGGTGGTTCAGTGGCTAATTGACAACCCAAGTCAAGCTCTACAAAAGAGCACCACAAGAACCTACCACGAGTAAAATAACTCAACGACACGAGCAATACAATAGTGCTACCTTGCAGCTATCCGCCGGGGAAGGTGCCAACCCCTCACCAATTTCATAGCGAGTGGTCGGAGACAATCACCAACTCCGCCAACCTCTTCCGCTGCTCCAAGCCGTCTAGGTGATGGTAATCACCAAGAGAAATCCGCAGCCAACACGATTAGCAAGTGCCAAGAGATGAAACTAATCAATGCAATGCACTAGGATCACTCTAGCTCACAATGGATGAGAATCAAATGATCTGTGTGAGTTGGAGGGTTCGGAGAATGCTCACAAGGTTTATCAACAAGTTGGGGAACCAAGATAGTGAGCATGAACCGGCCAAAGACTATATATAGAGTTGTACAAAACAAACTACCTGTTACCCTCCATGACGTAGCTCCGGACACTGGCATCGGGATCTCCGGACAAACGCCCAGCGTCTGTTGCTCCTTCTCTGATGAATCGCAGGACGCCACATGTGCAGAACGATTTGAATTAGACCGTTGGTACGGTGTCTAACAGCTCCTTCGCGCCACTCTGGACGGGAGCTCCGGACACTCACAGTGCAACCATCGGACTAATGACGAGCAGCATCCAGTGGTGCCCAAAAGTGACCAGAGAGCTTCCAGACTCTCTGGACGCTATCCAGACAAACAATGAGCGTTAGGAGGTTCAAAAGAATTTTCCCGCGTGCTATGTCAACGAAATAGATGGAGGAGAAATAGTTTGTTGTTTTGCTGTGAGCAGCGTCCGGTGCTAGCAGTGAAGGGCACAAGTAGGGTTAGCCACCAGACGCTCGTTGTTGGTCCGGTTTTGGACTGTTCATAGCATCCGGTGCTCGTTTTTCACTGTTTTAAAGCTCATGTCTTCGCTTTTGTTTATGTGTGCTAACACTCAAGAGATATAAACTATTTTTCAAGGTGTGTAGCCATTTTCAAAGTGTTTTGCAAAGGGTTTTATTTAGCTCACTAGATCTAAATGCAATGCAAGGAGTAGATCACCTAGTGACACTTGATAACCATATTTGATTAAGAATTTTCTTCCCTCTTAATAGTATAACTATCTATTCTAAATACGATCACACTCTCTATAGTCTACTGATCACCAAAAGTAAAGAGCTCCTATAAAATATACTTTTACCTTGAGATCCTTTGTAAACTCCAAATAATAAGCACTTGATGTTCACTTGTTGATTGATTTATACCATTCATTCATGAGCTGGTAGAGTAGGACGGCTGGATCTTGGTGGCGACGAGGAGAGATAGAGAAAAATGAGGTGGGATGGAGCACTGGCGGAACTAGCTAGCTCGGAGAGATTAGCATACATGCACACCTGAAAGTTGCCAGTTTGCCACTATCCTACACAATCTACATGTATTCATCTATGCTCCGACTTGCATTAGCAATTTTTTATTCTAGCTTCCATCCTATGATGCTAGGAATATATTTTAACGCACTATTACAGAACTTAATTAGCATTTGTGTTTAGCTCATCTGGTCGTTTCAAATAAGTACCGCTGTTGTTTCTGCTGTTTGCATGCGATTGCGTTATAATATTTCAATTATTACTATGTTAATCAACTAATGATTAATCCCAAGACTAAAATTGGCCCCCTTAAACTGTAACCTAGCTCTGCCACTGGGATGGAGCAGTGATGTGGGAGACGAGAGGGAGAGGGCGGGATGGGCAGCTGCCCGGGCTAGGCTGCTGGCCGCCGGCGCAGGCTCAGCCGGGCGGCAGCGCTATCGCGCTATTGTAATGAAGCAGCAGCTTGTCAAGGACAGCTCGATATAGATGTTCTTATTGGCCACATTTGAAGATCTTTACATTCCGTTTTAGCTATCAGTTCTGACATATTTAAATATGCTCTATATTGTACTCTCTCTTTCCGTTAAAAATATCATTTTGATCGTTTATTGTTTTATTTAAAACTTTTATATAAATAATAGAATAATTAAATTATTATTAACATATGTTTAGACAAAATAAATAATATTTGTGTAAAAATTTTAAAATGGGATAAATGGTCAAACAAAATTGTATGATGTCTAAAATAACACTTTTAATGAAACGGAGGGAGTTCCACAGTCAAAGTTGGACTTTGGCGCGTCAATACGAAAATGAACAGTGGGACAACTATTACCTCTTTCGAGATCGTTTCACTTAATTTAGTTTTTCAACGGCTCCAGTATATGAGAATTTGTTAAACTAGAAGCATCCGCATATCTTATCCGCTGTACAGTTTTTCAAGAACAGCGCGACCTCCCATGCCATCTTGTGAGCTCAGCGCAGGAGATTGTTGATGTGTACTACTCATGGTACCAAAAGGAATCTGCCCAGGGCTAATGTGGAGTACGATTCAGTGCACTTCGATTGAGGGGGTCTGATGCCCTCAACTGTGATCTCCATGCATGTGAGCCTGCAGTGTCCTGCACGTGGTTGCAACACATAAATGTAAGAAAAAACAACCGATTGTTACATGTGAAAAAAGGAGACTACATGTCTCCGTTGTCATCGAGAGCAAAGAAAAACTGCCAAAACAATCTCAATGTAGCAATCCTGAAGATGTTGAAGAGATGGTTTCGCTGTTCACTTCATTCCAGGTTATCCACACCAGAAGATCGGCGAATTTTGCAGCTCAGTTATGTGCCCAGCATGCTTCTTTTTCTTTAGATAATTTTGTTTGGTCTTTAACACCTAGCTTCTTGCAGCATTATTGTTTGCAATTCAACTTTAATAACACTGTTTAATGAATGAAGCGAAAGTTTCCTAAAAAATAACAATCTCAATGTAGCAAGGAAAGAAAATTCTAGTGTTTTGCTTGGCCAAACAATCTGGAATATATAACAAGAACAAAAGGATAAGTCTATGTATTATTGGTAAACAAACTGCTTGAGCTAAGAAGTCTAGATCGACATATACACTCCATTTGTTACAAAATGTAATGGGTCCTATTCCAGGTCAAAATCTTGTTTTTTCTGACCAAATTATTAAAAAAATCATAGCAACATATTTCCAACACTAGGCAAGATATAGATATTATAAAAATTATATCCAATTGTGATTTAAGTAAACTAACTTAGTGTTGTAGATGTAGTTACTTTTTCAATAAGCTTGGTAAAACATGAGCATCTTGCAATATGATGTACCTAGTGCACCCACCTCAGAGTTTATGTAATAATTGTGAGTTTACTTGTGTGAAAAAATAGATTAGAGAGATATAATTGATGTTTTTTCTATATGACAACCGTACAAAAAAAACCAGAGCAACCCATGTTTATGTGGAGGTGTACCTACACATACAAAGCTCTGAGACCCCCTTCGGTTTTATGGAATTGAGTCTTTGGAATGAATCCACCTGAATTGGTTAGCTTAATTTATATAAGAAAATAGACCTGAAATGATTCCTAGCCTAGGAATAAGCTAACTGAACAAGCCCTAAGGGTCTATTGGGTTAAAGCATCTACAGCAGACTATCTAAAGCCACTACCTATTCTATATTTAGGTAGTGAAGGATAAAAACTGCACTCCAACATGCTACCTATTAGCCTACCTAAATTTATTGGCCTAATAAATTTCTCCCACTGCCTATTTTTATTGGCCCAACAAATCAGGCTACCTATTTTTCTTCTCCCCACTCGCTTCTCTCTCTCCTTCCACCATACACGCACGGGAACCTGCCGCCACTACCCGAAGAAGCCTTCTGCCCGACTCCCCGGCAAGAGCCCACCTCCCTGGCGATTCCCTAGTAAGGGCTGGCCTTCTTCCCCGTCTCCGGGGAAATCCCAGCATTCTTCTCCTCCTCCGGTGTCTTGCTCGTAGCGGTGCGACTTGCCTACATGGCATGCCCCAGCGGCGGTGGACTGCTCATGGCAACGCAACCTGCATGCGTGGCCTGCCCCCACGACTGACATCGTGGCGGCGTTCTTACTGCAAAATTTTATAAATAAAAAACAGTGCGACAAAGTTGAGAAAGAAAGAAAAATAGAGAAAGCCAAGCTAAGCTAAGCTACGAGCCTACCACAATCAGTTTGGAAGCTTCTTGTGGTGGCGGCGTACGTCTTTACGCAGATACTCCCTCTGTCCCTGTATGACTGTCGTTCTGCCAGTAGAATTAAGTGTCTCCATTCACAACCACTGCTAAGCACCTAGACAGGCCTGGCATCCAGGTTCAAGCACAGTCAAATGTATCTGCTCAAGTGCCAAAATGACAGTCCGCGCGGGACGGAGGGAGTATGTCCTCATCACTACCACCCTTTTCTGCAATCGAGTGTAGTACTAGCAGATATACGGAGAGATATTCATGCATGCTACAGAAAAGGCAGCCAACTCCAGCACAGGTAGGCCTGCTAATTGGTTGGGTTGAGACGGGTTTAATGAGTTGGGTTTTCAAGTGGGTACACTTTGGACGGGTAGAAATGGGTTAACTTACTGAACAGGTTAGGTTGGGGTGGGTTTAATAGAAAAACGGGTTGGGACGGGTTGGGATTGACATCTTGTTTTTGTGGGCTTGAATGGATTGAACTCGTGGATGGATGTTATATTAATAAACATCTGACAACGTCAGTTGGCATGAAGTTGCTGCTTACTATATTAAATCATCTGCAACAAATTTTAATCGATTTCGATAAAATTTTATGGTGTGAACGCGAGGTTTTATTTCTAGGGTCCGGCTCTGACATGGGGCCCACATACACATCCGGCAACGCCGGTTGGCATGAAGTTGCTGCTTGCTATGTTAAATCATCTGCAACAAATTTTAATCGATTTCGATAAAATTTTATGGTGTGAACGCGAGGTTTTATTTCTAGGGTCCGGCTTTGACGTGGAGCCCACATACACATCTGGCAGTGCCGGTTGGCATGAAGTTGCTGCTTGCTATATTAAACCATCTGTAACAAATTTTAATAGATTTCGATAAAATTTTATGGTGTGAACGCGAGGTTTTATTTATAGGGTCCGGCTCTGACGTGGGGTCTATATACACATCTGGCAGTGCCGGTTGACATGAAGTTGCTGCTTGCTATATTAAATCATCTGCAACAAATTTCAACCAAATTCGATAAAATTTTAAAGTGTGAACGCAAGGTTTTAAATTCAGGGTTCGGTTTATGGGTTGGAATGGGCTGGGTCGAAGATATAATGGTATGGGGTGGAGCGGGTTAAAAAGAAAATTAATTTGTTACGGGTTGGGTTGGGTATGGAGTGGGTATTAACCCATTAACAGGACTAAGCACAGGAGGGGGTAGACAATGATCCACAAAATGATTGAACGCAGAACGCACATGAGTGGCACGAGGCGTGCCGAGGATTTTGGGCTCAGCCCACCCTGTAGCCACCCTTTGCTCACATGCGCCACGCCGCATGCCGGCTGCCGCCGCAACTCATTGCATGCATGCCGGCAGGCCCGGCCAGCGCATCTAGCCATGCATCTCCGATTCCGATCCAGCATTCATCAGACTCCCGTTCCCGTCCGGTGATTTTGCAGCTACCCTGACACGGACAAATCACAAATATAAACAAACAATTCTTGTGCACGTTAGCAGTAGCAAGACTAGCAATCTAGGAGTAGCATCATATCTGTCACTCACCACCTGGTGGCTGTGTACGACTGTAGCCATACGTACGTGAGCTAGCTGCTCCATGTGTGCGTGCTCTCCCGCGCTTCAACCACACGTGCCTTGAGATGCAGATCGAGCTTTACATGTGCCTGGGACATGCATACAGTACATATCATCATCGTATATACACGCACGTACCGCTCCGTCTCAATAAAAGTATTATTTTTTACTTTGAGATATCTTGCTTAGCCGTTCTGCTTAGGCCCTGTTTAGATGCATTTTAAAATTTCAAAATTCCCATCACATCGAATGTTACGGCACATGCATGGAACATTAAATGTAGATGAAATTTTTACATGTTTGCACAGTTTAGATGTAAATCACAAGACGAATCTTTTAAGCCTACTTGGATCATGATTGGACACTTATTGGAAAAGATTCATTTTCCAAATTCCAAAAGTTTTGCGCGTCTAAACGGTGCCTTATTCATAAGATTTTGTGAGATCGAACAATGTAAAGGCCACGGCATCTATCAGTATTCAGTGGTAGTGGACAAGGGAACTAGATCCTTTGCCTCTTCACAAAGGATGGAAGGAGCATACTTTTCGTACTCGGGATCATTTCTTTTATTCTTACCCTTAATTGCTTGCTGGTTTACTATTATTTATTCAATATATAATCCTACTTATATTTTGAAGCATACTTGCTCTGGTCCAAATTATATGGTTTTGTTTCCAAATCAAACTTTTCGGACTTAAACCCTTTTTTTACAAAAATTAACCCCTATGTCCCAAAATAAATTAATTTCTACAGTTACCCTATCTTAAGTTCATTTCAATTTTAATAGTTTTATAGAGAATAGTATAACATCTGTGTGCCGTAAAAGTATATTTCAAGTTTTATCATTAGTTGGATACTAATTTAGTGTCATAAAAATATGTTGACATTTCTATAAAATGTGGCCACATCTAAGGAAAATTAACTAATTAAAACTCTATGAGTTAATTTATTTGCATCCAAGGCAATATATTAACATCTAAAAGTTGAAACTCAAGATGTATTTGATAGAGAGTTTAATAAAAATAACAATTGCAACTTGTTTAAAGCTAAAGCTTGACTTAAACCAAAAGTAAAATTATCATTAAGTTTGAGTGAAGCGAGCACAACCTCAGAGTCTTGAGTAGAAGTCAGAAGGGTAAACCTTACAGTATCTACCTTTGAAAGAAAAAAGATTCTGAAGTTCCTCCATACTAGTAATTTTCAGTACCGACACATGGCAACTGCTATTTGAATTGTACGAGTGCATCATTGATGAGTGGAATTCTCTTGGGTTCGGCGGTGCAGTGAATACTTGCTCATCTAGTTTCCCAAAAAAAAAACGCTCATCTTTCTCTATTATAGATGGGGTTACAGCCTTACAGGTTGAACTTGCCACTTGCTAACTGAAACCGAGAATTCCACTCTTGGGATCTTTCAAACAAACCGCAACTACATCCTGAGTCTTATCAGATCAAGCGCTCGCACAGTTCCCGACCCTCCGGGCCACACGGGATAGGATCATGGCGCCATTGACTTGACCACCGGGGATGATAGTGGGGCAAAAACGGGATTTCCTCCCGGCAGTTCAAACTCTGTGGTGCAGTGCAGGCCCCAACTAATTGTGGCACTTGACCTATATACTACAGTATACATACAGCAGGAAAAAAAAAACCTCCGACAGGCAGAAATTAATCAATCAACAGTATATAAGCTTATAACTATAAGCTGCCTTGTATAATTAACCAGCCAGCACAGCAGTGAGAGCGGCCGGCCAGAAATGACCAGACCGGATCAAGTTGCCGTCTTGCCGGGTAGGCAGTGTGCCGAGGGCTGACTCCGACTTCGAGTGAGGTAGTTTTACTTCAGAACTAAACTGCAGTAGAGCTGAATCTAGAACTGTTTTTAAGTAGAGTGTGTAACTAAGATAATTTTTTTCAAAACTCCTTATTTAGATTTAATTTAGAGGGTCTTGGAGCTAGAGAAGATGTGCTTCAGAAATACGAACTAGAGCTCCAAAAATTCCATAGAGTGAGGGCCTGTTTAGGATGGTTCTAACTCTGGGTAAAGTAGTTTTACTCTAGAACTCTAGGTGGAGCTAACTCTGGAGTCATTTTTGTATAAAGTGTGTAACCGATAGTAATTGCCGGTAATTTCTTTAAAAACTCGTTGTCTAGGTCTATTTTGGAGTTACCTAGAGTTGAGAAAGAGGTGCTTTAGAAAAATAGAGCTCTAAGAACTCTACGAAATTATGCCGCTCTAGAGTTAGAGTTTTTAGTTAGCTGAAGTTAGCTTTAGGCTGAAGTTAGACTCTAAAATCATACCAAACAAGCTCTTAGTTCGCTCCATAATATTTGGCTAGCTGGAACTGGCTCTTGGGTTTGGCTCTACAGCCACGTTAAACACGCCCTAAATCTCCGAGCGAGGCCGCGCCGCGCGCTCCAAAAGCGAAGGGGAGGGAGGCGGATCAGTCAGAGAGTCGTAGCAAAGCCGATCGAGATCCCTTCCCTCCTCCGGACTCCACTCCACTCCTCTTCCCGCGCGAGCACGCGCAGTTGGTGCGTCGTGTCCGCCCGTCCGTGGCTCCCTGCCCGCCTTTCTTCTTCCTTGGCCTGCCTGCTGCTGGCCTAGTAGTAGTAGCTAGCTAGCTTCCCCTTCACCCCAAAGGCACCAACCAGTGGTGGTGGTGGTGGTGGCAGCAGCTGCTGCAGCCCGGACCCGGACGGGGAGAGGCGGATCGGACCTGGGAGGAGCCAGCAGGGAATCTAGAGGGAGTGTGGGGGAGGCTAGCTAGCTAGAGACTTGTTCTTGACAAAAGCGAGAGCGACTGCCGCAGCAGCAGCAGCAGGAGCAGGAGGAGAGGGACCATTTCTTGGCGCCTCAACTTCCTGGGCTGCGATCATGAGAGGGACGAGCAGCAGCAGCGGCATCAGTCCCCTGGTGATGAGCCTCAGCCTCCTACACAGCTGAGACGACTGAGAGAGAAAGAGAGACAGAGAGAAAGACAGAGAGAACCAAGAAGATGAGCTTCAACAAGAGCAGACTGGGAGCAGCACCCGGAGGAGGAGACGAGCTGGTGCTGCGAGTGCGAGGCTCCATCTCCAAGAGATGGACCTTCCTCCTCTGCCTCGGCAGCTTCTGCATCGGCCTCCTCTTCACCAACAGGTACGTTACGCTGCCTGCGCAATTCTTCTTCTTCCTCCTCCTCCTCCTCCCCGTGGCTCTTGATTTGGTGTTTTGATGAATCCGTCTCCGCACGCGCTTAGTTCTTACAGCGATCTCATCACCCATGGTCGCAAATTCACTGACAAGCTGGCACGAATTCGTGGTTCCTACCCTTTCAGTTTCTTGTTTCCCAATTCTCAAACCACTGGCACACACACACAAACTCGTGCTACTAGTAGGCCTCCTCATCATTTCACTAGCTGGCACAAATTCGAAACAAACAAAAGAATTCCCGAGTCAGGACCCTGCCTCTTACGCCTGTCAGTCCGATGCCTGCTCGTCTTCCCCTGCCTCAGCTTCATCAGCCTTCCTGGTCAATGGAGGTACCTCACTGCAACTATTGCCGCTGCTGTACTGTACTAGTGTACTGTACTTCCGTCGCCGCCCGTATCGTCTCGTCGTACTCTCTCCACTCAACCAAAGCAACAGTGAAACCAGGGGATTAGGGGGCCCCCATGGAATGGCGCTCGTGCTGGACGTGGAGACTTCGACCCCCCTGTACTTTGTTTAGGCCGGGCGACGGCCGTGACGCGCGCCTTTATTCGGTGGCCAAAGATTCGTGGAGTACGCTGCGGCGGCCGTGCGGTTGCGTCGCCGGCAGGTAAGGCGGACGGACGGACCATTTATCCCGTGAAAGGCGAACGCTACCTGTCGTCGACCGCCGCCGACAACACACTCCTCACAGTGGCAGTGCCGCAGCGCAACCTGTGCTTTCACTTTCACCGAGGTTGCTCCGGGCCCGGGCCCACCAGGAAAAGCGTGTCCGAGCGATTAACGTTTGTTTATTTTTATTCACAGAACATTATTTTTGTTTTATAACAAATCAGTATTGACCAAAAGAAACGTTTTATTTTCAGCCAGCCAAATGAACAGGCACGCCGCAGGTCGTAAGGGCCAATCCTGTTGACCATTTATGCTGTTCGATCATCTTTAAGTTGATCCTGCAACTGGTTTTTGCGTTTCCGCTTGTTGATGTTGGATCCATTGGTATTTTTTTGCTCGTCTTGTGAGAGGAACCTGCTGAAACAATACTCTGTCGGTCTACGATTGCAATTGGATTTTATTTATGCCCAAAATTCCATTTGTTAAATCGTGGTTATCCAGTTTTGTATAGTACATTTTTTAACCCGAAACAGGTTTATAAAATTTATAATGTACTTTCCGAGTACTCTGATCTTTACGAGGAACCAGACGTTCAGGCTCCTCCAAGTGTGCCGCTCTTCAGCACTGTGAAACAGAGATGCTTGCTGAGTAGTAGGCAAGTGCTAATTAAACGACTGATTGATTGGTGCAGGATGTGGACAATGCCAGAGCCGAAAGAGGTCATCAGGAGGTCGACGCTCGAGGTGGAGAAGATGAACCTTGTACAAGCCGGCAACTGTGCCCCGAAAAGCGTATGTCCACCGCAGTTTTGCTTTCAAGTGTTCTGCTCTGAACCATGAACATAAGAACATGTCTGCAAACTTTCTTCTCGTGGTGCAGATCGATGACGCGAAAGACGTTCCTGGAGAGGTTCCAACAACTCAAGATGTTATACAGTGAGTTGCTAGCCACGGTGCAAAATTCAGTTAACTCGGTTTCTTCCAAAAAAAAAATAAAAAAATTCACTCTTGGCAGCAACAGCAATGCTGTATTTGTTTCAATTGAGGCTTAGTGATTCTGTGATCAATCAGGACACTGGACAAAACAATATCAAACCTGGAAATGGAGCTCGCGTCTGCAAAGGCGACGCAGGAGTCCATGCTCAACGGTGGTGCCCCGATGTCGGAATCAACAGGGAAACGGAAATACTTCATGGTCATTGGCATAAACACTGCCTTCAGCAGCCGGAAACGAAGAGACTCAGTCCGTGCTACGTGGATGCCTCAAGGTTAATCTGCACATCTTGTGATTCCAATAAATCCACTGCCTTGTACTAGTACAGTTTTTTTTCTCTTTCTTTTTTTCTGACCTCTGATTTCCACAACAGGTGAGAAGAGGAGAAAGATGGAGGAAGACAAAGGCATTATCATTCGGTTCGTCATCGGTCATAGGTGAGTCCGATTCATGTAGGACATCTTTTTTTTTTTTCCTTCTTTAAAATGAGGAATGGAACGGCATTTATTTTCTTCTTCTTCGTGTGGTTATGAGCACAGTGCGTGACATTTTCTTGAAATGTACTGCTAGTAGGTACCAACTGTACGTTGTCCTGCAATGTCATGCTGTTACTAATTCAGAAACTTGTGTTTTTTTCATACACTCAGTGCGACTCCTGGTGGCATACTTGATCGAGCAATTGATGCAGAGGACCGGAAACATGAGGATTTCATGAGGCTGGTAAGTTTCAGTTGGATTCAGTAGGATGATAGCTCTCTGTCTATGTGTACCCACGTGGTGAACTGAAGTATCCTTGGAATGGAATGCATGGCTTCCAATCATTCAGGACCATGTTGAAGGGTACCTGGAACTGGCAGCCAAGACCAAAGCCTACTTCGTCGCAGCTGTGTCCATGTGGGATGCAGAGTACTACATCAAGGTCGACGACGACGTGCATGTAAATATAGGTGTGTGTGGAAAAAAATTACCCTCTGATCTCAATCTTAAGCTAGTCACTGCAGTAGTGACTGACAAGATTTTGCTACGCCGCAGCAACTCTTGGAAACACGCTAGCAAGACATCGGTCCAAGCCTCGAGCTTACGTTGGCTGCATGAAATCTGGCCCAGTGCTAGCTCAGAAGTAAGTCTCGCCTCAATGCTGCCATTATTGCAACAACAGTATAAATAAAATGCTGTATATCTCCTTTGTTGTTAGGGGTGTGAGGTACCACGAGCCTGAATACTGGAAATTCGGCGAATGGGGAAACAAGTATTTCCGACACGCGACCGGTCAGCTGTACGCCATCTCCAAAGATCTGGCCTCCTACATAGCACTCAACCAGTAAGCAATTCTACTCAAATATATATTACCCATGTTCTTCCTTTCTGGTTTTCTTTTGTGGCAATTAGAAATGCAAGCCATTGACCATGATCATTGGATTGGATTGGATGGTGACGTTTCAGGCATGTTCTGCACAAATATGCTAATGAGGATGTATCCCTGGGATCCTGGTTCATCGGATTGGACGTCGAACACGTCGATGATCGTCGGCTTTGCTGCGGCACGCCACCAGGTATACCTGATGCTTTCCCATCTGTTTGTTTAGGATACATATATAGTCTTGTCTTTAACAGACGAACTCGAGCGACATTGTGCCAAATTTCTTGATACTGATAGAGAAGAGGCTTAACATACATAGTTGCTTCCTCTGCTCGAAACAGTTGGTGTCAACATGTGATGTCAATAGACCTCCAACTGTATCGGTGGTTGGTCTTCTGCATACAGTATGCGTGATCTGTATGTATGGTATGGATTATTTGGGGAAACAGGGGCCGTTCGGGGCAGTTGATGGTCGACTTCAGAGAAAGTAGTAGGTGTGCCATCAGCTGTCATAAGCATGTGCTTGTCAACATTGTTTGTGTTAACCATCTTAGTAGTCTGTCATGACATGAGACATCTCAACTTTCCTTTTGAGGTCCAGGGTTACACTTCTGGCATGATTGAATTTGAAGCTGCAAAATGAAGAAACGTTTTACCTTAGAACCGTAGTGGCAAAGACGCATCATTGCGTGTGTGTTCAGGTGTAAGAGCGCTCTGAAATGGTTTTTTTTGCCTAACATGCAGACCAAACTTGCACTCACTTCAATTTGATATATAAATGCTTGTCAAACCTGGGCAGATTGCGAATGGAAGGCGCAGGCGGGGAACGTGTGCGCTGCGTCGTTCGACTGGAGCTGCAGCGGCATCTGCAAATCTGCTGATCGGATCAAGGAAGTCCATCAGCGCTGCGGTGAGAGTGAGAAAGCAATTTGGAATGCAAAGTTTTAGACCCAAGATCGCCAAGCCCAGATAATACAAGGAAAAGCACATACGTACGTACATACGTATACAAAAAAGAAAGACATGGCTCAACAGTGTGTGGCACAGAAGGCATATGGTGTGATTCACTCTGCTTTTGCAAGTGCAGAACCAGACTGGAGAGCTTGAGACTGAGAGGGCAGTGTACACTCAAGTGTACATGCATTATGGTAGACAGAAGGGGTGTTTTTTTTTTCCTTGGGTGTTTTTGGCTTAGGGATTGGATTATTGTATGGGGACTTTTCTTTTTTGGTGCTTGAAAAGATCCCAGGTTTTTACTCATAAGAGAAGCTAGGAGAGGATCATGATGAGGAAGAGAGTGAAAGGAGAGGGAGACAGGGTATCTCCCCCCAACATTCTTGGCAACATCCTCATCGATGTTACTTGGTTGGTTTCAAATAACGCAATAAATTTCTTCTCCATATCAGCTCATTTCACTTTATGCGCTGAACTCTCTGCGTTTCTTTCTTTCTTTTGCAAATTTGAGTTCTCAAGTCAATTATAAATGTTAAGTTTCATCAGAAAAAGAAAAAGAAAAACAATCTAGAATTCTAGATGGGGTATGGCGAGCTGTGGTGCTTCAGTACCTCGAATCCGCCGTGAATCCCAGGCGGCAAACCGCCCAAGGCTCACCTGGGCATTGGCGAGCAGGGGCGAGAACCGAGAAGGGCGGCGACGACGAGGCGACGAGTACAGTAGGGGCAGCAGCCGAATCTTCAAGGGCCCAACTGCCCAAGGCGTACTGTTGGCGCAGCCCTGAAAGCGGGTGGAGCAGCTTCGCTATTGGGCTGCCCTGATGGGCCAGAGGCCAGAGCGAACCATCCAGCCTATGAGTGGAAAATGGGAGCACGGCGGCTGCTGACGGTTTGGTTTGGCTGCGGGTGTGGTCCGGGAAGGTGGGGGCGCGAACCGAGCCTTAAGCAGCCTGGTTGCAAAACCGGGCCAATAACATATCGGGCTGCCAAAGAGTGGGGGCGCGTAACGCTATCCGCACCCCTCCACCTCTAAAACCCACCTCTAAAGGAATATTCTGTTCTAGTCAGTAAAGATGCTTACCTCTATATCAACTTCTCCCGCACCTATACTATCTCTATATCATACTCTACCAATGTTTGGTATATAAGAACTGGACGGTCCTATGTTTGAATTCTTAGAGCCTGTTTGGCATGACTCTAGAGCTCAACTTCAGTCTAGAGCTGGCTCCAACTAGCCAAATGTAACGTCCCGCTTCTCCCAGGCTGGGTCCGCTTACATCTGGCAGCTTAACTAGGATATAGACTACCCTCACAGACCAACACCAGTCTTTTCTGCACATTTTGTCCTTACTCATGCGCACCCGGAAAGAACTTTCCGGTCGGTCACCCATCGCTCCAGGGCCAAGCTCGCTTAACTTCGGAGTTCTTTGCAGATGGGCTTCCGGAAAAGAAGTTGCAACTTGTTGGTATGAGTATCCTATCAATCCTATTAAGCACTGGGCCAAGATGTTACATCCTCACCCCCCTTAAGAAATCGACGTCCTCGTCGATCAATCCCAAGCCAGGAACGTCCCCTCTTGGCCACGTCCGTATGTCCAGTGCCAGCGCATGTGCCATGCTGTGTGACCACACCGGATCCACACTAGCCATGCGCACCATGCCTGCGCAACTGCGACACACGCGCCCGTGAAACCATAAGGGTTGGCTCTGATACCATTCTGTAACGTCCCGCCTCTCCCAGGCCGGGCCCGCTTACATCTGGCAACTTAACTAGGATATAGACTAGCCTCACAAACCAATACCAAGTCTTTTCTGCACTCTTTGTCCTCACTCATGCGCACCCGGGAAGAACTTTCCGGTAGGTCACCCATCGCTCTAGGGCCAAGCTCGCTTAACCTCGGAGTTCTTTGCAGATGGGCTTCCGGAAAAGAAGTTGCAACTTGTTGGTATGAGTATCCTATCAATCCTATTAAGCCTTGAGCCAGGATGTTATACCAAACACACCCTAGCTCTGGAGCAGCCTATTCCACGAAGTTCTTAAAGCTCCAGTTCATTTTTGTGGAGCACCTCTTTCCTAATTCCAGGAAACTCTGAAGCCGGCTCTAGACAAGGAGTTATGAAGAAATTACCCGCAATTGTCATCGGTTACACACTCTAGACAAAAACAGCTTATCGGTGCTAGTTTTAGCGGGGTTAACACCGGCTAGTAAATATGTGTTTTGCGGTTGAGGCTACGGATGGTGTGCAAAGGGGAACACATGGATTATACTGGTTCAGGCCAAGCAAGCCCTACGTCCAGTGGAGAGGAGAGTCGTGTTGCTCTGCACCGGGGTGCTTGTAGTAGGGGGTTACAAGCTAGGCGAGAGAGGGAAGTGCTCCCAGGTCTCTTGTGAGTGTCTAAGTGTATGCAAGTCGTTTGCTGTTGGTGTGTATGTGTGATTGAGATCTTAGTACTTCCGGGGTCCTTCTAAAGCTGGTCTTTGCTCTTCCTTTTATAGTCGCAAGGGAGCGGCAAGGGCAGTGCTTACAATGCTACGTATGTTACAGTGAGGAGTTGTTCCTCGTTTGACTATCGTCAGCTACGGTCTTTTCTCCGCGTCTCCGGGGTATGGCCGTAGTGGTTCGTACGATCTTGGTGAGTTCCGAGGCAGCAACAGTCGTCGGATTACGGCATGCCGTAGGGTCACACCTGATGGCTGTCCTTCCGCACGATGTGACAAGAGGACGAGTCGTCTCGGGGCGTTGTCTCCCGAGGCTCGGGACTCTTGGAGGCGTGATGGGATGGAGCAGGGTGATTCTCCCCTCGGGCGTGTTTCCGGCCTTTGGACAGTACTTCCCGAGGGTTAGGTGGGCCCGGATGGAAGGCATGCTCGTCCTTACGAGTGGACAGTGCAGTAGGCGCTTTTTCCGTTCTTGCGTAGCCCGTCGTCAGGCGCTCGGACTGTCGCAGTCGTAGTTGGTAGACCCCGGCGGAAAACGGGGCGGCGCACCGTAGACCATACCGTGGAGAGGACGGCCGTAGTAGGCCTATCAAATCCGCTGCCAGGGAAATCCTAACAGGTGGTATGGCCGTCAGGGGCGTGCGAAGCACAGTCGCGTCGAGAATCTCGCCTGACGGGACAGTGCTTGTAAAGTGGTCAGAGAGATCCCTTGTGGTCCAAGATTGCTCCGCTGACATCACCTGGGCCTTGGATGCCTTTGTGAGATTGCGCTCGAGGGGGATGGGGAAGCTCGGGTGAATCGGAGAATGGGCGCCGAGGGCACCGCTCTCCCGAGCTCTCCCGGGGAGGCTCTGGCGAATTGGAGAATTGGCGCCGAGGGTGCCGCCCTCCCGAGCTCTCCCGGGGAGGCTCGGGCGAATCGGCGAATTGGCGCCGAGGGTGCCGTTCTCCCAAGGGTTGGCTGTCATTGGTGCACTGACGTCGTGGGCCTCCGTAGACGCGGCCTTCGTGGGCTTCGGGCGCGGCCTTTGTGGGCTTCCACTAGCCTTACTTAGGCCAGGCCGCGTTGGGAATGAGCGTTTTTGCATCGAAGTTGGGTACCCCAAACTTTGGTACCCAACAGTAGCCCCCGAGCCTGTGGCGGAGTGAAGGCACTCCTCCACAGGTTCACGCTGGTTCTTCCTATCAAAAAGATAAAGTGTGGGTTGTTTTTTCCGGTGGGTGCGCGTGAGCGCACCCGCCGGGTGTATCCCCCGAGGCTTTGGAGGGATGATATATCCCTTCAAAGGCTTAGAATCATGTTTGTTAGTCCTCGGGTGTTTTTTGATTTATTTAGGAGGGTTGTTTCCTTGGAAGCGGAGCCCCCAAGCCTCCCATCGTGTTGGGAGGTCGTTCGGTGGTCTTTCCAAGGTGCAGGGCAAGTTCCCGAGCCTCCGTTTTCGTATCGGAGATCGGTCGGGTTCTTCGCTGTCTTTTTTAATTCGACCTTCATGCTCTTTTTTTTCCGGGAAGAGGAAGGTTTGGTCCTGCTCGACTTCCCCGCTGGGGCACGAGTCGGCATTTCCGGTGAGCTACAAACGGGTTGGTCCAAGTGGAGGTCCGTGCCCCGTTCGTTGGGGATCGGCAAGCGGCCTGAGCACACTCCAAATGTTTCCCGAGGGTCAGTTAGTGGATGTCGGGTCCCTTCGATGGGTCCCGAGGGCATGATGCCTCCCACGGAGGGATTCCACATAACCGACTCGCTACTGAGACTTGGACACAGCATGGGATGTCCCTTGTGTCGTTTCGGGCGTCGGGATACTGGCCGTTTCCATGACCCATCCACCAGCTGTCCCTAACTCGGTTTCCCTGGGGCGACTGTTCGAGCCACGGAGGGCCAGTCTTCGATCCCCTGGGAACGTAACGGCGCCCATGCCCGGGGTTCCTTCGTTGGGAAGGAGAGAATGTTGGCGGAATCGAGGTGCGCAGTTGTAATGATTCGGTTCATCTTTTGAGGCGCGAAGCCTGACGGATGCGACGGTTCGGCTCAGTCGATGCGGTTTGCGTGCGCGGCGATGGCGGCGACGTGGGGATCATGGCGGGTCCCGCGTAGTTAATGCAGCGGATCCTCCGCATCCACCCACGATCCGCCGGCGGAGTATATAAGAAAAACTTACGGTTTTTCTTTCTACCCTAGCCATTCGCTCGCATGACCGTTCGCTTTCTTACCTTCGTCGCCTGCTCTTTTGCCTTCGTTGCCTGCTCGAGAGAGATTGTTGCCGCGGCCGTCGTTCTTCCCGCAGCCCTTCCCCCCTTCGCTTGCCATGGATTCCTCGTCCCCCGCTGTCGATGCCGCCGCCAATGTCGCCGCCACTGACGCCGCCGCCACTGACGCTGCCGCGGCCGCCGCCGGCGTCCTCAGGTTGGAGCCGTGGCCGAGGAGCACTGTGATGGAGGCGCAGCTGGAGCGCCTCGTCACTCTGGGGCTGCTGCGTCCTCGTACCGTCGCGCAGCACCTGGAGTGGGCCGTGCCGCCGCGTGACCACGAGGAGCCGAACCCCGGCGAGGGGTACGTGGTGAGCTTCGTTGCTTACCAGGAGCGTGGACTCGGCTCGCCGCCGAGCCGCTTCTGCCGGGCCATCCTCTTCGAGAACGGGCTGGAGCTCCACAACCTCACCCTAAATTCCATCACACAGGCATCGATTTTCGCTGCCCTGTGTGAAGGCTACTTGGGGTGCCCCCGCACTGGAACCTGTGGCGCCGCATTTCCCGCGTCGACTGGTACACCAAGTGGGTCGGCGTGAGGAAGCCGCGGGAGATCCAGCGCGCGGGGGGGGGGGGTGCGGCCTCGTGATCCGCTCTTCGTTGTACATCCCTTGTAGGGCCCCCTCCTCCAACAAGGGGTGGCACAGTGACTAGTTCTACCTTCGCAACGACGGGGGTATCTTCCTCAAGTTCACGGGAAGGGCGCTCATGGCTCCTCTTCCCCAATGGGAGTGGGGGTGCCTGTCGAAGGAGTCAAAGCACCTAGCCGTCTACTTCGACGCGCTCAAGGAGTTGAACCAAAGGGGCCTTACAGGGGCCGGTGTGGCGGGAAACTTCCACATGCGGACGGTGCTACCTCTGATGGAGCGCCGCCTGGCGCTCCATCAAATGGTAACCGGGTCGCAGCGGGAGGGCACGGCGATGCTGGCTCGTGACCTTGGCGAGGCGGAGGTCATGCACCGCGTCGGCTACATGGTGGGGGGTTATCCCACCTGGGAGGAGGTGAACCAGGTGCCTATGTGTCCCTGGGCGGGCTTCCCGGCATTGGTAAGTGTCGTTCGTTTGATCGGACCGCTGGTTTCCCCATCTTCCTCCTGACCTTTCTTCTTCGTTCTTCATAGGGCCTCTCGAGGACCGAAAAGGCTTCCCTTCCGCCCGTCCCGGAGGACAAAGAGCGGCGAACCCAGAACCGCCTCCGGGCCACGGAGGAGAAGGCGAGGAAAGACAAGGCGACCGCCCGGAAGCAGAAGAGGGCGCGGAAGGTGGAGGAGTCCTCCCAACGCCGCCGCCGCCTGAGGGAGGCCGGGGAGCCTGAGGTGGATACCCCCACCGATGATGACGGTGACGACGATGATGAAGAAGAATATGATTTTTTTCATCTTTGATTTGATGGAATCTGATCGGCCGCTTGCGGCCACACAGCCCGCGGTGGGCGCTGACGAGCCTGAAAAGGCTCCGCTGTCAGCGTCCGCCGGCGGAAGTACCGGGGTTCGTGATCCGAGCCCTCGGGCAAACCTGCCGGAGACCGCGTCCAAGGACGCGGCTCCTGGCAGGGCGACATCAGGAGGCGGGGCTCCGCCCGCCATCAGCAGCGTGGTTCGGCCGGAGGGGCCGGGGACGGGCTCAGGCCGGCGCTCGAGATGCCCCGAGGTTCCAGCGGGGGGACCGAGAGTCCCCTGTTTCGGCGGACCCTCCCCGCCGACGCGTCGTTGGTCGGCGCGGCGACCGAAGGCGGGGGGAGTGCTGGGAAGATGCCGGCGCTTGAGCTGGGGCCCTCCCAGGCTCAAGCTTCCCCGCCGAGGGGCGGTGACGTCGGGACGACCCCCGGCGCCCAGGCGGAGCCCTCGTCACTGGGCGGCGCTGGCCCGGACGCCGAGTTGGCGCCCACTCCTCCGCCGCCGGCGCAGCCCACTCCATCCGTCGTCTCGCCGAGCGTGGGCGCTGCGAAGAAGAAGAGGGTGATTCCGAAAATGAGGTAAGTGTCTTTACGTGTAATTCGTTCTGGTGGGGATCCTTTCATGAGCGCTCCTTTCTTCCTTCTCTGCTTCAGGAAACGCTCGGGGGTGGACCTCCAGGT
The DNA here is from genome assembly GCA_038502445.1 of Eremochloa ophiuroides. Lineage (NCBI taxonomy): Eukaryota > Viridiplantae > Streptophyta > Magnoliopsida > Poales > Poaceae > Eremochloa > Eremochloa ophiuroides. The sequence continues at coordinate 27,343,628 of JAHLJS010000002.1, forward strand.
GTCGCACCTGAAGGTTCTGAAGGTGCAGGGACATGACAGGCCGGGGGGAGTGCCCGGTCGGTGGGCGAGGAAGTCCGTCCCCCCGGGTGTCCGCCTGTGGCGTCTGAGGCTCCTCCCTCGGGGGAGGCTATCTCGGCGGCGGCCATCGTCGTCGTGCCCGTGATCGACCTGAAGACGGAGCCAGCGCGGGCTTCCGAGGCCTCGACCGTCGGTTCCGGAGGCACCTCGGGAGCGCCAGCTGGTGCCGCCCCTACGGAGCCTGCTGCCACGGGGTCACCGGCCATGGACGTCAGCGCAGGAGCTCCCCCCGTCCGTGAGGAAGGCCCCTGGGAGCTGGCCTTGAGGGAGCCTCAGCCTCGGGAGCTAACCGCCTCCCGAATTGAGTGGGCGGACCACGCGAACCCTCAGGCGCCGCCCGTCCTCGAGGCCCCCAAGTGGGACGCCGTTCAGGAGCTCGGGTTTAGATCGGCGGCGGGGCTCCGCGCGATCGCCGACGTCCACAAGAAGGACCTCCCGGCCCAGCTTTAGGTAAATCCCCGTGTCTTGTAAACTTTTCCTGCATATGAGCATCGTTCTTACTGTTTTCGCTTCCTCCTTCTTTCCAGGACCTCATGCACACCTCCCGAGACAAGTCCCGCTTCCTTCGTGGCGGGCTCGGGCTCTGGAAGCAGCTCGATCTCAAGGGGAAAGCCCTTGCCCGCGCCCAGGGCGAGCTCGCCGCCGCGACCTCCAAGCTTGCTGAAGTAAGTGTCGACAACACTATCCTGAAGGGGGAGGTCGCGGAGGCACAGGGCCGAGCCGCTTCCTCGGCGACGCGAGTGCAGGAGTTGGAGAGCGCCCTGGCCGCGAGACGAGGGAGCGCGATGCCGCCCAAGAGCTCACCGCCGAGAAGATTTCCGCCGCCGAGGTCATGGCTGTCGACCTGGATGAGACTCGGGAGGCGTTGCGCCTGGCGCTCGGCGCGACGGGCTTGGCCGGGAAGGAGGCACAGAAGGCTCAGGAAGAGGCTAACCGTAAGCGCAGCGATGTATTTTTTTCATTCTGCTCGTCTCGGTTGCTCGCTGTATTTTTACTCATCTCCATGCTTTGCTCCCACAGTTCTGCAGGCGGCTTACGACGGCGAGTTAGCCGAACACCTGGACCTGCAGAAGGTCGCGCGGGCACTGTGTGACTCCATCGGCACCGGTGGAGAATCCTTGGGGATGTCGCTCCGGAGCTGACTGGAGGCACTCCACGGCAGCATGAGCGGCCGGATCAAGGAGGCCCTTCTGATGGGTGTCCAAAAGACACTAGCGGTCGTGAAGTCCCACTACGGGAATTTTGATGCCGGCCCTGTCAGCGAGGGCTTCCTTGAAGCCGACGACGCCGAGCTCCTGATGCTCCAAGCCGAGGTCGAGCTCCCTCCCCTGAACCTGCCGTGAAGAAGAAGCGGGCCATAGTGCCCTTGTAAAAAGTAACCTTTCGTGAGTGGCTTGAGAGGAAACAAACAATATGGCCCTTCGTGGCCTCAATATTTATGTAAATATTTGCTGAATGTTTGTTTCGTGCTTTTTTCCTTAGGCGTTTTTTCTTGCCGATCCTGTGCCCGGGCCATTGAGCCTCGGTGGACGCTTTTCGAGTGTCGTAGCTTTAGCGGCATAGACGCAGCCGATGTCCTAGGAACTTTGGCAGAAAGAATCTTTAGAAAAAAGGCTTAGGCGTTTCCTCCCGAGCCTCCTCCCTTGGCCGTGCGTAGATCTTATAGGTTTTCTTCCGAGTGCGGGTTAGCCTTCGAACGCGGAGTGACGAGGGGAGATGCTGTGGCCCTGGAGCGTAAGTGGTCTCCTTGACTCGGCTAGCTCTATTCTCTGGGACTTCCCTCACTCTTCCGAATTCTATAAGTTCATGCTTGATTTCCAGGGGGAAGCTTGTTTTAGGGAGAAACGAATTCGACAAGTTTTGAAATTTTTGTGTTTCCAAAATTGTTGAATCTCGGGAAAGTCCGGGGGTTCCCCTCGTTCTAGCCCCCGAGGGAGGGTCGGCCTTTCCATAGGTTAGGCCAAACCTCGCTTTTAATGCGCGGTGAAATAAAGGGTCATTTCACTTCCGAGTGTAGGCTCAGATTGGAAAATCTAAAAATCATGTAAAAAGAGTAGAAGTCGGGTCTTTTTATTGATTTTAAGATTTTCAAAATAGTACAATGCTCGGAATCTTAAGGATAGTAGCGACGTAGCTGTTCGATGTTCCAAGCGTTGCTGTAGACCTCGCCCTTCTCGTTCGCGAGCTTGTATGTGCCGGGACGTAGCACCTCGGCGACAATGAACGGTCCTTCCCACGGCGGAGTGAACTTGTGGCGCCCTTTGTTGTCCTGCCTGAGCCGTGGCACCAAATCGCCTACGCAGAAGGCTTGGCCCCGGACGCGCCGAGCATGGTACTTGCGTAGGGATTGCTGGTACTTGGCCGAGTGCAACAGGGCCATGTCCCGAGCTTCGTCGACTTGGTCCAGCGCGTCCTCGCGGACGTTTGATTGCCCTGTTCATCGTAGGCTCGGACCCTCGGGGCGCCGTACTCCAGATCCTTGGGGAGGACGGCCTCTGCACCATATACCATGAAGAAGGGCGTGAAGCCCGTGGCTCGGCTTAGCGTAGTCCTTAGACTCCATATCTCTGCCGGGAGCTCCGTCAACCACCTCTTGCCGAACTTATTCAATCTGTTGAATATTCTCGGCTTGAGGCCTTGGAGAATCATGCCATTGGCACGTTCTACTTGGCCTTTCATTGTTGGGTGGGCTACTGGCCGCCCAGTCCACTCGTACGTGGTATTCATCGCAGAAGGCCAGAAACTTCTTTCCGGTGAACTGCGTGCCGTTGTCGGTGATGATGGAGTTCGGGACCCCAAAACGGTGAACGATGTCGGTGAAGAATAACACCGCTTGTGCCGAGCTGATCTGGGTGATCGGCCGAGTCTCGATCCACTTCGAGAACTTGTCGATGGCGACAAGCAAGTGGGTGAAGCTCCCGGGCGCCTTCTGGAGAGGCCCGACAAGGTCCAGTCCCCATACGGCGAACGGCCAAGTGAGTGGGATCGTCTAGAGGGCTTGAGTCGGCAGGTGAGTCTGCCGAGCATAGTACTGGCACCCCTCGCGGGAGCGTACCACCTCAGTAGCATCGGCCACGGCGGTTGGCCAGTAGAAGCCTTCTCGAAAGGCGTTACCGACTAGGGTTCTCGGCGCTGCGTGGTGACAGCAGGCTCCAGCGTGTATCTCTTCAAGCAGGCGTTTGCCCCAACTGAAAGGAATACAGCGCTGAAGCACGCTCGAGGACTCCGTCTGTAGAGTCTGCCGTCGATCGTCGCGAAAGACTTGGCTTTGCGTGCCAGTCGTCGCGCTCTGGTCTTGTCTGTGGGCGAAACGCCTCGGACGAGCCAGCTAACCAGCGGCTCGCGCCAGTCCAGTTCGTCGTCGTCCATCTCGGCTTCGATCTCCATTACCTCGGCCTCGTCGCAGTCCTCGGCCAGGGTCTCGGGTGACTCCCCTTTACTGGAAGGGTCGGCAGCCCCCGAGGGGCTTGCGTGGCTTGGAGACGGCCCGGGTTCTCCCACGGGCTTGGGGGTCTTCTTCCCCTCAGCTTCCGAGGGTTCGGTACTGACCGAAGGCTTCTGGAGGTCATTGGCGAATACGCCCGTCAGGACCGTGGCCCTTTCGGACGCGATTTTCGCCAACTCGTCGGCTTCTTCGTTGTACCGACGCGCGACGTTGTTGAGCTCGAGGCCGTCGAATTTCTCTTCGAGCAACCGCACCAGCTTGCAGTAGGCGGCCATCTTGGGGTTTTGGCATGTCGACTCCTTCATGACCTGGTCCACGACGAGCTGGGAGTCCCCTCGGACCTCGAGGCGTCGGATCCCGAGCTCGATGGCGATGTGGAGACCGTTGACCAGAGCCTCGTATTCGGCCACGTTGTTGGAAGCCGTGAAGTGTAGCCGCAGTAGGTACTTGAGCCGGACCCCGAGGGGTGAGATGAAGACGATGCCTGCGCCAGCACCAGTCTTCATCATCGACCCGTCGAAGTACATGACCCAATATTCTTCTTGGGTCGGGAGTGGTGGTAGCTGTGTCTCGGTCCACTCTGCCACGAAGTCCGCAAGCACCTGGGACTTAATGGCTTTGCGTGGCGCGTAGGTGATGCCATCGCCCATGAGCTCGATGGCCCACTTAGCGATCCTCCCAATCGTTTCTCGATTTTGGATCACCTCCCCGTGGGGAAGGATCACACCACAGTCTCGGGATGGGATTCGAAATAGTACCGCAACTTGCGTCGAGCAAGAACGATCGTGTACACTAGCTTCTGGATCTGAGGGTAGCGTGTCTTGGTCTCGGACAAGACTTCACTGATGAAGTAGACCGGCCGCTGCACCGGTAAGGCGTGTCTTTCTTCTTGCCGCTCTACGACGATCGCTGCACTCACAACTTGGTTAGTAGCAGCGACATACAACAAGAGATTCTCCTCTTTCGTAGGAGGCATAAGAAACGGTGCTTTTGAAAGTAGAGCCTTAAGCCTTTCGAGGGCTTCCTGGGCCTCGGCGGTCCAGGTAAAGTGCTCGTTTTTCTTTAGCAACCGATACAAGGGAAGTCCCTTTTCGCCAAGCCTTGAGATGAATCGACTCAAGGCCGCGTGACACCCCATGAGCTTCTGCACACCCTTGAGGTTCCGGATTGGACCCATTTGCGTGATGGCCGATATCTTTTTCGAGTTGGCTTCGATGCCACGCTCGGAAACGATAAACCCGAGGAGCATGCCCTGTGGGACCCCGAAAACGCACTTCTCGGGGTTTAGCTTTATGTTTTTCTTTTTAAGGCAGTCGAATGCCTTTTCTAGGTCGGCTACTAAATCACCCGTCTTCCTTGATTTTATCACTATATCGTCTACGTAAGCCTCAACGGTTCGCCCGATGAGGTCCCCAAAAACTTTGAGCATGCAACGCTGGTAAGTTGCGCTCGCGTTTTTGAGGCCAAATGGCATGGTTATGTAACAATATGTGCCGAAAGGAGTAATGAAAGAGGTCGCTAATTCGTCGGACTCTTTCATGCGGATCTGATGGTAACCGGAATAAGCATCAAGAAAGCAAAGTCGTTCACAGCCAGCAGTAGAATCAACTATTTGGTCAATGCGAGGTAATGGAAATGGATACTTAGGACAAGCTTTATTTAAACTAGTGTAATCGACACACATTCTCCATTTTCCAATTTTCTTTTTAACCAAAACAGGATTTGCTAACCATTCTGGATGGAAGACCTCCTTGATGAATCCGGCCACCAAAAGCTTCTGCACTTCCTCCCCGATGGCCCGGCGCTTCTCCTCGTCGAATCGGCGCAGGCGCTGCTTCACCGGCTTGGAACCGGCCTGGATGTCCAAGGAGTGCTCGGCGACCTCCGTCGGGATGCCTGGCATATCCGAGGGACTCCATACAAACACGTCGGCGTGCTTGCGGAGGAAGTCGACGAGAACAGCCTCCTATTTCGGGTCGAGGGTGGTGCTGATCTTCAGCACCTTGCCGTTGGGGGAGCTCGGGTCGAGGAGCACATCCTTCACCCCCTCAGTGGGCTCAAAGGTGCCCGTGGCCTTCTTAGGGTTGGGGACCTCCTTTTCCAACCTTTCGAGGTCGGTCATGAGGGCCTCTGACTCTGCCAGCGCGCCGGCGTACTCGCAGCACTCGACGTCGCACTGGTATGCGTGCTGGTAGGAGGCACCGATGGTAATCACCCCCTTTGGCCCTGGCATCTTGAGCTTGAGGTAGGTGTAGTTTGGGACTGCCATGAACTTGGTGTAGCATGGCCTCCCGAGGATGGCGTGGTAGGTGCCGTGAAAGCTTACCACTTCAAATGTCAGGACCTCCTTCCTGAAGTTGTCAGGAGTCCTGAAGTAAACGGGCGGATCATCTGCCCGAGGGGTGGCACGGTTTTTCCGGGTACTATCCCGTGGAACGGGGATGTTGTGGCCCGGAGGAGCGAGCGACTGATCCCCATCAAGTCGAGGGTCTCAGTGTAAAGAATGCTGAGGCCACTGCCTCCGTCCATGAGGACTTTGGAGAGCCTCGTGTTGCCGACGACGGGGTCAACAACGAGTGGGTAGCGTCCCGGTGATGGGACGTAGTCCGAGTGGTCGTCCCGGCTGAAGGTGATAGCGTCGTGGGACCAGTCGAGGAAGCGTGGTGTCGCTGGTCCGACGGAGTAGACCTCCCTGTGCTCGCGCTTTCGCTGCCGCGGCGTAGGGGCGGTCCCGGGCCCGCCGAAGATCATGAGGCATTTGTCGATGGGCGGGAACTCATCGTCCTTCCCGCCCTTATCCTCCTGATCCCTGGCGGGCTTCTTACCGGCGTCGTCCTTGAACGCCTGCCGGCTGTAGTGCTTCTTGAGCATCACACACTGCCCGAGTGTGTGATGCACCGGGCCCTGGTGATAGGGGCACGGCTTGTTGAGCATGTCGTCGAAGCGGCCTCGAGGGGGTCGTTCCCTCTTGGGCTCGGTGGTCGCCACGAGGGAGTCGTTGCAGAGTGGGGCCTTTCCCTTCCCCTTCTTCTTCTTGTTGTTCGGGCCTCGGGAAGAGGTGCCCTCGGGGGCCTCCTCCTTCCGTTTGCCCTTGGGGTCGGAGAAGAGGGCTCCTACCGCCTCGTCCCCCGAGGCGAAGCTGGTTGCTATCTTCATAAGCTCGGAGACACTGGTGGGTGTCTGGCGTCCGAGCTCATGAACAAGCTCTTTGCAGGAAGTTCCTGCAGCAAACGCTCCGACGACGTCGGAGTCGGCGACCTGGGGTGGCTCGTTATACTGCTTTGAGAACCGCCGGATGTAGTCCCTGAGGGACTCGCCGGCTTCTGCTTGCAGCTCCTGAGGTCCCAGGAATTGCCAGGGCGCACGTACGTGCCCTGGAAGTTACCAACGAAGACCTTGACCATATCACTCCAGTCGAAGATCAGACGCGGGAGAAGATGTTCCAGCCAAGCTCTTGCAGAGTCGGCGAGGAACAAGGGTAGGTTGCGGATGATGATGAGATCATCCTGTGCGCCGCCAAGTTGGCACACGAGACGATAATCCGCTAGCCAGAGTTCGGGGTTAGTTTCCCCCAAGTACTTGGCTATGTTGGCCGGTTGTCGGAACCGGGGCGGGAACCTGGCCCTTTGGATGGCCTCGCTGAAAACGCGAGGACCTGAGGGCTTGGGCGAGGGCTCACGGTCCTCGTCCGAGTCGTAGCGCCCGCCCCGATGGACATGGTAGCCTCGTGCGGGTCCATCGGTCTTTCGCCGACCGCGGGCTTGAAGGACGGCTCGGACGTCGATGTCCTTGCCCAGCCGTTGGTGGACTGATGGGGCCCTTGGGACCTCGGGATGCACCGAGGCCTCACGATCGTGGCGCGCCGTGGCGCCACGTGGGTGGCTTTCAGCGCCGCGGTGGCGTGACGCCGAGCTTTGCGCCTGGAGGACGGCTGCATCCTCCAGGAGGTCTTTGAGCTGGTTCCGAAGCTGCCGTGCCTCCTCGGTGGAGGGCTCAGGCATGCTCCGGAGCAGCATTGCAGCCTCTGCGAGCTTACGGCTCGCCCGAGGCTGGGCTCCTGGTGTCCCGACTCCCTCGTCGGCGAGGATGCGAGCCTGGACGTCTCGGGCCCGGTGACGCGCTGCTCCGCCGGTGCCTTGCCACTCGTCGCGCTCGAGCGCGGTTCGCAGCTGAGTAAGGCGTAGGCGGTCCTCCTCCATCCGTGCTTCCAGTTCCTGGAGCTGCTCTAGCTCCGGGGACTGGTACGCGGGGCGAGACGGCCCAGCCCCTGCGTCTTGTGGTGGGGCTGACTGTGCAGGCCGCGGAGTGGCCGGCGGAGGGGTGCGTTGCTGAGGCTGTGGCTGGAGCGGGGAAGGTTCGTCGTTGTCGTCCCCCGAATGGACGTCCTCCACCCGTCCTTCCTCGGGGTGCACCAAGTGGTAGCACTCCCGAGCGGGGTCGATGTAGGACTGGTCGGAGTCGGTGGCGACGCTCGAAGCGTCCTCCCACGAGCCTCCGGGGTGGACGATGAAGTCCACGTTCGTCCAGAACTCATCGTCATCGTCGCTAAGGCCCCGCCGCGATGGCGAGGTCCAACCGCGATGATCCCACTCCTCCGAGAATTCTCGGGGAGTGAGACTGTCAGTGGAGTCGGTCTCCTCCCCGCCATATACCCTAGGATTTCTCCTGGGAGAGGATGGTGGGGAGGCCACATGGCCGCCCACGAGGTCGTCTAGACGCTCGAGGCGGTGGATAGGTGTCTCCACCAGATCGTGCAGCAATGCATGGACCGCGCGGACGTGGGCATCCATGGCGTCCTGGAGCCTGAAGAGAGATGACGGCGCCGTATCCCTTCCGCCACGAGGGCAGAGAGAAAGACCCGTCGACGTCGTGACTTCGCCTCCGCCCGTCCTCTGGGCGGTTGGCGGTCGTGTAGCAGTCGGCGCCGGAGGCGCCGTGGTGGCGACCGGCGCGGTGTTGGCGTCCCCCGCTGGGGACAGCTGGTTGGCCGCGCCTTCCGCGGGCGCAGTTGCGCCTCCTCCTCCTAGTCCGCCGGGAAGCGCGGCGTGTGGCGTTCCCCTTGTCCTCTGGGACGGGAGGAAGCGTTGTCGTGGTCCTTTCCCCAGCCGCCTGATGGGCCGGGGTCAGGACGGTGATGGTGCGGAGCTCAGTTGCGCGTGGGTTCATCTCAAGCCCGTGGCCGGTGGCCACGAACTCGAGGCTTCCGAACTGGAGCACCACGCCAGCGGGAAGCGTCATGGAAATATCAGCCATCCGCGACCTGGATCAACACGCAAAAGGCCCCTACCTGGCGCGCCAACTGTCGGTGCTAGTTTTAATGGGGCTAACACCGGCTAGTAAATATGTGTTTTGCGGTTGAGACTACGGATGGTGTGCAAAGGGGAACACAGGGATTATACTGGTTCAGGCCAAGCATGCCCTACGTCCAGTGGAGAGGAGAGTCGTGTTGCCCTGCACCGGGGTGCTTATAGTAGGGGGTTACAAGCTAGGCGAGAGAGGGAAGTGCTCCCAGATCTCTTGTGAGTGTCTAAGTGTATGCAAGTCGTTTGCTGTTGGTGTGTATGTGTGAGTGAGAGCTTAGGACTTCCGGGGTCCTTCTAAAGCTGGCCTCTGCTCTTCCTTTTATAGTCGCAAGGGAGCGGCAAGGGCATTGCTTACAATGCTACGTATGTTACAGTGAGGAGTTGTTCCTCGTTTGACTATCGTCAGCTACGGTCTTTTCTCCGCGTCTCCGGGGTATGGCCGTAGTGGTTCGTACGATCTTGATGAGTTCCGAGGCAGCAACAGTCGTCGGATTACGGCATGCCGTAGGTCACACCTGATGGCTGTCCTTCCGCACGATGTGACAAGAGGGCGAGTCGTCTCGGGGCGTTGTCTCCCGAGGTTCGGGACTCTTGGAGGCGTGATGGGATGGAGCAGGGTGATATCTCCCCTCGGGTGTGTTTCCGGCCTTTGGACAGTACTTCCCGAGGGTTAGGTGGGCCCGGATGGAAGGCGTGCTCGTCCTTTCGAGTGGACAGTGCAGTAGGCGCTTTTACCGTTCTTACGTAGCCCGTCGTCAGGCGCTCGGACTGTCGCAGTCGTAGTTGGTAGACCCCGGCGGAAAACGGGGCGGCGCACTGTAGACCATACCGTGGAGAGGACGGCCGTAGTGGGCCTATCAAATTCGCTGCCAGGGAAATCCTAACAGGTGGTATGGCCGTCAGGGGCGTGGGAAGCACAGTCGCGTCGAGAATCTCGCCTGACGGGACAGTGCTTGTAAAGTGGTCAGAGAGATCTCTTGTGGTCCAAGATTGCTCCGCTGACATCACCTGGGCCTTGGATGCCTTTGTGAGATTGCGCTCGAGGGGGATGGGGAAGCTCGGGCGAATCGGAGAATGGGCGCCGAGGGCACCGCTCTCCCGAGCTCTTCCGGGGAGGCTCGGGCGAATCGGAGAGTTGGCGCCGAGGGTGCCGCCCTCCCGAGCTCTCCCGGGGAGGCTCGGGCGAATCGGGGAATTGGCGCCAAGGGTGCCGCTCTCCCGAGGGTTGGCTGTCATTGGTGCAGTGACGTCGTGGGCCTCCGTAGACGCGTCCTTCGTGGGCTTCGGGCGCGGCCTTTGTGGGCTTCCACTGGCCTTACTTGGGCCAGACCGCGTTGGGAATGAGCGTTTTTGCATCGAAGTTGGGTACTCCAAACTTTGGTATCCGACACAGCTACAGAGTCAGTTCCACCTAGAGTTCTGGAGTAGAGCTGCTCCATCCGGAGTTGGAACCATCTCAAACAGGGCCTTATTCTTCTGCAACCTAGTCACAACAAAATAAAAGTATAGTATACCCTGTTCTAAATTACACATATTCGTATCATCCTTTTTCAAACTAGTATAGTTTTGATCAAGTTTACCGTATAGAATGGATAATCTAGCACACCAAAGTTTTAGTTTCATTAAATGATAATGAAATATACATATATGTATCTTGTTTTTGTAAATAATGTTAATATATTACTTTTTTAATGTCAATCAAATGAGAGAGGCTTGTCTCAAGAAAAAATAATAATAACTTAGAGACATGCAAGTTGAAGACAAAGGCACAAAGTCAGACAAGAAGCAGGGATTATCTCGGCCGCCGATGAGCTAGCGCTTTTCAGCATACAGTCACCTATATACGAGCAAAATTCATCAGCTTTGCTTGGTGCATTTGCAGCCCGGTCGGATAACACCAATGCAAATTGGAGATCAGCTCGGTGGATGCCTGCTTGCATGCACAGTTAGTTGCCGGCGGGCGGCGGCGTCGTGTTCTCAGCTAGCGCTGACCATGCAGCACTTTCCTCGACCGTGCATATATCATTGTCGCTGTCGTTGTATATGCATGTGGACTTTGCTGTATGCATGGATACATGTATCGACACTCTCTGGATTCGTCATATGTTGGATATATATGTTGCGGTCAAGATATTTATAAAACTAATAACCGACACCAAAGTTTCAGTACTATCTCGCAAAAATCGTGCGTGACGTGCCGTGCCGATCGGCCCATATATAGGTTGATATATATTTTTACATAATATATATATTCAAGCAGCCAGCAAACCGTACACATATATATTCTCGTGTAGTATTCGACTCTACTATGTGTCCACATTCTCATAATGTGCAATTTCTCGACGTTGACAATAATGGAGTCGGCTACTTAATAACGTAAATTGTATAATTCTTCTTTCAATAAGTAATTGTAGCGGCGACACCTTTTTGTTAGGGACGGCGCAATCTAAAACCGTCTCTAAAAATGATTTTCTAAATGAGCCACTTTTTATATGGGTGGCTGCTATTTTTAGCTGACTGTGTGAAAAATATCCTGAGCTCTACAATTTTGTTTTAAAGTATTTGTTATCTGATTCCGTATAAAAAATTATCCATTATTAGGTCACTTAAGATGTCTTCTTTTGAAAAAGAATTTCTAGACGTGGTCGTTTAGGAAGGTCACCTGTACAAATGTCCTTATTTCTAAAGGTTTTGAGCTAACTACAACTAGAACGGGCCATGGGCCCATGGTTATGCGCCTCCTCTCCCGTGCCCCCCTACCATGTTACGTTGGACCGTTCTAGGGAGGAAATATGTATGTAAAAACTCTTTTTAGTAATGCAACAAAGTTCACAATCGATGATCCGCGCACATTCTAGCAATGTAACATAATAGAGTAGCAAGAAAAATTGAGGCTTGCACAAAAGATAAACATGACTAATATTGAATTACAAAATAATAAAATGCTTCTTCCCAGAAGGATCTTCAACAATGTACTTAATTAAACCAGGCGGGGTTGCAGGCAAACCTAATTAATTAGACTGATATATCAGCAACCTAGCTTTCACAGGAAAAAAACTAGAATATTAAGGCCAACCAAGCTGCCTAGCTTGTATAGTTTCACGTTTTGACTTCATTTGTATGGTCATCTGGCTCCGCCCCTTCTAATAAATTTCGTGTGGCTGATGTGGGGGAGTTTGACTTGAGATCTAGACAAATGAGCTGGCGTTTATGTTATGACGTGAGTCCATATATATCTGGATCTTTCTTCCTTCAATTGTCAAAGTGCAATACGTGCTCATTTACAAATACTTTATTTTTGTTGAATTGTTAAAAGTAGCAACCGCATTCACATGTTCTGTTCTTGCTCATGCATTTGACTTCGCCACTTACTTGTACGGGCAGGTACATATATTTATTTTGTCTTGTGGATTTCTATGATCTTATCTCAAGGATAGATAACAACGTACAATCGCGCATTGATAAGACAGATGCGCTATTACGCTGACACATTGATCAGCAGGCAATGCAGGGATGTTTGGTTACTAGCCACACTTTAAATCTATTTGCCAATAAAAATTACCACACTTGCTTAAGTTGATGTGCTCAAATACTTTTCCACAACTAAGCAAGCCTAAAGGAATCTTGTCACACTTTTTTGAGTCACTGACGTGTGGGACCTAGTTTGCTGGAACAGAATCTTGCCACAACTGTGGCTGTAACTAAACAGCTGTCAAAGTTGGTTAAACTTGCCGCGCGGCAACCTGTGGCAAAGTGTGACTGGCAACCAAACACCCCCAAAGTGACATACTCCTTGTGTCTCTGAAATAATATCGTCGTTAGTGTGCGTATCATAAATTTGACTTTAATTTGTAAAAAAATATATATGACATTTGTTTCTTCAAATAAATTTATTAAAAATTATTTTTCTAAGCATGTACCATAAAAATTAATAAATTTTAATATATATTTAGTTAAAGTTTTTTTCTTGAAAAGTGAAAACGACATGTTTTTTTAGAATGGAGGAACTAGACACCATGTGGGAAATTGAACTCTAGCTAGGTTCGACGAATGTTTGATTTACATTTTACGCAAGCAAACAATATGGGGACTTTTAATTTAATGCTTGAGAGAGAACTATTTCCCTGCAACCACGTCCGTACTGATCGTACAAACAGCTACCACGTGTCCCAAATCCCAAGAGGGATTGTTTGTTTTGGTCAGATGTCCAAGTGCATCGTACGAGGGTAGTATTATATCTAGATCGGAGCGGTCAGTGTGTTTGCATTGTGTTTGTCTTTCCTATACTAGTACTCCTACTACTTTTTCTTGCAGAATCTGTGACTTTGTTCCGTTCTGGTGTGCGTGCTTGGGTAGTTAAATTAATTTGCAAGTATGTTATTTCATCATGATATAGTAGATTTTGCTGTCATGCATCCTTTAGTTTTTATTTTCCTGGGAGCAGGTGACTCTAGGTGAGAGCGTCATGCTTTGCAGTTATCTACAGAGGCTACGTATGCATGTAGACACTGGAAAGTTGGATCTTCCCATAAGTTTTGCCATGGGTGCTGACAGCGATACTTCAGCCGTCGTTTATAGCTTCTGAATAATTCAAAGTCCTAGCTACTTCCAGAGTGTTCATGAACTCAACGCTTTCTATTGTGTTCACTACTACTATGGTCAAGATTTGTAGGGACGGCTTGTGAGCCACAATAGAGATGGCTTGATCAGCTGCCCCTAGTAAATCATCTAAAAACATCATTGATTTTTAGAGGCGGCTGCCAAATCATCTAACAAATAAACTTTGTAGGGGTGACTGCAGCCGGCCCTACAAATCAGCGGTTGAAAACACAAGCCATCCCCTACAAATTGTTTTGCAGAAAGTCACATGATTTTTGGGCAAAATACGTGTGCGTGCGAGGTTCAACCTGCAAACCCAGTCCACGCGCATAGCTACACAAATTCTATTGGAAATTATCACATTTTGAACTTCATATTTTTTTTGAATTTCTCAAATGATGCCTGTTAGAGAAATGACCAAAACCAAGCTATATAACTCAAAAGTATATAAAACATTGCATTTGAGAAATTTTTCATTTGAAATAATATATGGTCTGGAAATTAGTTTTGAAGTCCTCACATATCGAACTAGATTTTTTTTTTTTTTTTTTGCAAATGACCTCAATGAAGAAAGAATGAAAGTTAAATTGTAGATCTCAAAGAGTTATACAACTTTGTCGTTGTCAACCTTTTAAAATGACGTTTGAATTTCTCACATATGAAATTCAAATTTTTGAAATGCTCAGATGGAGAAACCATTAAAATAAAAGTTACAGTACTCGACGATATCTACAACTTTACAGTTTAAAACATTTTACTTGATTTTGTTTAGAATCTCAAATATATACTCATTTCAAAATTGAGTAAGGTGGATACGAGGAGAATGAATATGCTCCAGAGATAAAAGTTACATTGAGATGTAGTGGTTAGAAAATGAATACATGAGGTTTAAAGTCGTATTTGTTTAAAAAATCCTATTTGTTTTGGCTAGATTTATGATTTTTGGAAAATAATTTATGGAGACGGCTTTGTTTTCCATCTGCTGGCCCTAGAAATCCTGTCTGTAGTATATTGAATATTTTTCTATTAGTTATACAATTATTAAACATGGTCTTGTAAATGCTTAAGCCTCCTGTACTTTTAACCATATAGGAGCACATGTTGCTAGACTATGTAGACGGAGTTGAGGTAGGGATGAATAAAGAAACAAAGAAAGCAAGCAACAAGAAAGAAAACAACTGAACAATACGTAAGACGCCCCCGAAACGTACTAACAGCAAGTCAATGGTGAAAAATGTCAGCTTATCATCGTATCGATCGATCCGATCCTTTTACGTAACTCATGATGAATAACATTGGTTAAGCTTAATAAGCAGACACGAAATAAATGAGTTTTGACCGGTGCAAACCGAGAATAAGCATATACTGCTAGTTGGTGCTTTTGTCGGCCGCCTATCCTGTCACAGTCATTCCGTCGTAGTATATAATATAATATATATAAACCTTGTGTCGCCATACTCTATACAGATATAGGCGGCGCTGTGCCGTTTAAAATCCGGGCTTGATTTGGCGTCGCGTGGGAGAGTCAAATTTCGCAACTCGACGCGAAGTAAACGCTGTCGCCTGGCAGCACAAGCAACCCACATCAGTCATCAGTAGCAAATAAAACGGTAGTAGAGCTACTATAAGCTAGTAGTCTAGCAGCAGTACTAAAAATAATCCCGTTTTGTCGAGCAACTGGGCGTTAAGAAATGGCAAAACGAATGAAGCAAGAAGCTGCAGTTGTATAAGTTATTAACATGGAGGAAACGGACATAGCAGCATGCAGAGCCGCCACACACCCACTCGATCTGCCTATAAAAGGCAGCTAGCATCGATGGGATGCTGAGCTACTATATGGCGACAGGACTTGTGCATGCATGCATATATAGATTGTAGAGACATCGAACGAATAAGCAATAATAAGCAGATATATAGCAGAGTGGAGCAGAGCAACTAGGAAGGAAGGAAGAAGATCGTCCCATTCCGGTAGATCGATCGATCGACGATGGTTCTGACTGCCGAGATGGATCAGAGGGGTAGAGATGGCGGCGACCACCGGCCGGATCCGGAGGTGGTCGTGATCGACATCGAGAGCGGCAGCGTGGATGGAGCGTCGTCGTCCATCGTGGATCGCCAGGACTCGCTGTTCCGGGAGGCCGTCACGGGTCACCACCGCTCTGGTTCCGGACATTCTCATCATGTACGTACTGTTGTCGTTTCCTCTAATTAATCTAGCTATATATAATTTTGACATGGTCTCGCTGCTTAATTGAATAAATATGCATGCATGCAAATCAATCAGCAAATGCATGCAATGGTGTGTGCAGTCGATGAGTTTTGCATGGGCCGGCTGTATATATATGAATATCAAAATATGAATATATGCATGCATGCAGGATAGCTGGGGCACGACGCTGCGGCTGGCGTTCCAGTGCGTGGGGATCCTGTACGGCGACGTCGGCACGTCGCCGCTGTATGTTTACTCGAGCACTTTCGGCCACGGCGGCGGCGTTGGGCACCCTGACGACATCCTCGGGGTGCTCTCCCTCATCATCTACAGCTTCCTGCTCTTCACCGTCGTCAAGATCGTCTTGGTTGCGCTCCACGCCAACGATGACGGGGATGGTTAGTTAGTTATTAGTTAGTGCTTGCCCTGCATGCTGCATATATGTACAATTTGATTAGATACACAATATAAACTGACAATTGATCGATATGATATCAGGAGGAACGTTTGCACTCTACTCTTTGATTTCGAGATATGCCAAAGTGAGTCTGCTTCCAAACCATCAGGCAGAAGATGAGCTGCTGGTCTCCACCAGTTACTACACCAGTAGTCATGGAAAGTCGTCGTCGTCGGCCACACTGAGGAGAGCTCATTGGTTGAAGCATTTGCTTGAGACAAGCAAGTCGGCTAAGATTTCTCTGTTCCTGCTTACTATCCTAGCAATTGCGATGGTCATCAGTGATGCTGTTCTAACTCCTCCTATTTCGGGTACTGCATAAAAAAAAAACTCTTCTATATATTATTTTCATAGATAGTATCAGCTCATCAGCATCTGTAGAGGTTAGTTGTTAACAATATTGTCATCTGACACTTGCTGCTTGTCCATCAGTGCTCTCGGCTGTCGGTGGCTTGAAGGAAAAGGTGCCTGATTTGACCACAGGTAATTAATTATTAACAACAAAGTATGGGTGCATGCATGTATATATTCATCAGGACATGAAAAGAATAATCTTTTTTTCTCAAACACATCAGCTGTAGAGGTCCTACTATATTATGATCCCTGAAAATCTTAACTCATGCTTACTTAGAAGACACTAACTTTAGCGAATAGGTGTTAGAGAAGGACTGAATTGAGATGCAGTCAATAAACTGCAAGGTCATCAGCTAATGCAAAAGCTTGTTTTTAATTCTCACACAGATCAAATTGTATGGATCACCGTGCCAATTCTGGTACTTCTGTTTGCAATCCAACGCTTCGGAACCGACAAAGTTGGCTACTCGTTCGCGCCAATCATCCTTCTGTGGTTGCTTCTGATTGGAGGAGTCGGGCTCTACAACCTGATCAAATATGATGTTGGGGTGTTGAGGTCCTTCAACCCAAAATACATCATTGACTATTTCAGGAGAAACAAGAAGGAAGGATGGGTCTCACTTGGTGACATCCTCCTTGTTTTTCACAGGTTATAATTTGCAATTCTATTTAGCTAGTACTACTTAGGGAAGAACTTAATTTTGATGTCATTCAGAAAAAATATATTATTTACATATACTAACATATATTGTACCATGCATGTACTCTCCACAGGAACAGAAGCTCTTTTTGCTAATCTGGGATACTTCAGCATTAGATCCATTCAGGTATATGCGAAAACCTTTGGTGCAGATATATATAGTGATATAATAATGCGTATGTAATAAGGTTCATATTGGTTAATAAATTGATATAATTAAAAAACAGATAGCTACCTTCATTCAAAAAGAAAAATATTCCAAAAGAATCAGGCGCATTGTCGTCATACTAAAGAACTTTTCTTTTGGAACTTTTCAGTTAAGCTTTAGCCTTGGATTACTGCCATCTGTACTGCTTACTTACATCGGGCAAGCAGCATACCTAAGGAAGCACCCCGAACATTTTGCTGACACCTTTTTCAGATCAACTCCAAGTAAGCATACATCTACTGAAATATATTTAGTACATGCATCTCTCATTTCACTATCAATAATTGTTATCAAACTTAACGGGATGATGTGTGCTTCGTTCTTGAACGTTCAGGCACTCTGTTCTGGCCGACATTTATCTTGGCAATTGCGGCATCAATCATAGGAAGCCAAGCAATGATCTCATGTGCGTTCGCCACGGTTTCGCATTTGCAAACACTCAGCTGCTTCCCGAGGGTTAGGATACTTCACACATCAAAGCGGTTTCATGGACAGCTGTATGTTCCTGAAGTCAACTTGCTGCTCTGCATAGCTGCTTGCCTGGTGACCGTCAGTTTCAAGACAACCACCATTATCGGAAAAGCCCATGGTATGAACTGTCTGTAGTTTCTAACGTCACATATCGCACTACTGTCCTCTATATTATATAACAAAAGAACGAAGTTAAATTTTACAAACCTCTCTGACTAACCATCGTGCTAATGTCGACAGAAATCTGTGTCATTCTTGTGATGCTCATCACGACACTGCTGATGACGATCGTGATGCTCTTGGTGTGGAAAATCAACGTCTGGTGGATCGTGCTCTTCTTCATCGTCTTCGTCCCGACCGAGTCCATCTACCTGTCATCCGTGCTCTACAATTTCACTCATGGACCATACGTGCCCGTGGCCATGTCAGGCAGTCTTGATGGTGGTGATGATCGTGTGGCACTACGTGCACGTCAAACGGTACAAGTACGAGCTGAAGCACACCTTGTCCCCTGCCAAGGCTGAGGAAGCTGCTCAAGAAGCATGATCTGAAGAGGATCCCTGGAGTTGGGCTCTTCTACACCGAGCTAGTGCAAGGCATCCCACCCATTTTCCCTCACCTCATCGACAAGGTCCCGGCCATTCACTCGGTGCTCGTCTTCGTCTCCATCAAGCACTTGCACGTTCCCCATGTCGACGCCTCCGAGCGCTTCCTGTTTCGGCAAGTGGAGCCCAAGGAGTACAAGGTGTTCCGATGCGTGGCGCGGTACGGGTACCGGGACTCCCTTGGTGAGGAGGCACAAGACTTTGTTCTTGCGCTGGTTGAGAGCCTCCAGTACTACATTAGAGATGTCAACCTCTACTCGGTGGATGAGATGCAAAATGTCAGCTATCCGGTTTCTCGTGTTCAGAGCTTGTCTCGGGAGAAGCCTTCTGGGAGGCACGCTATCTATGCTGAGGAGATGATCACGCCGATCCAGTCCTTCTCCGAACTCACAACGCTGAGCAATCGTCTACCACAGTTTCAGGTGACAAAATCTACTAATTGAGTTAATTAATTTAGACGAGTGAAGTTTATTTCAGTGTTCTGTTTATTGTAGTATAGCAAAATTGATGATCTGATGGTTAATCATGGGCAGGCATCAAAGATGAATATTGAGGAGTTAGCCAAGATTGAGGAGGAACAGAGGGTGATACAAAGAGAAGCAGAGAAAGGTGTGGTGTACATACTCGGAGAGGCTGAGGTGGTGGCAAGGCCTCACTCCTCGCTCCTTAAGAAGATTGTGGTCAACTACATATACTCCTTCCTAAGGAAGAACTTCATGCAAGGGGAGAAGATGTTATCGATTCCACATGCCAAGCTACTGAAAGTTGGAATCTCATATGAAATCTAGAGATTACATGACGAATTTTTTCAGATAGATCGATCGATGGTTTTTCTTATACATATGCATGGTGACTTATCAAAGTGCCGGGGCAAAAAGCAAGCACATGCACAACACCTGGGATCTGGATGTACTTCCCCATGGATGATCTGTAAGATAGCTCTACAATAATGTAACGTGTAAAATAGTTAACAACAGGATGCTATGATGCTGCACATAGACCAATTTGGTCTACCTGTGGCTAGCATTCGTGTCTTTGTATGCCTCATATATATTCTTATGAATACTATGTGTATATTTTTTAGTGCCATTCTTCCATTTGTACCATACGAATTTTATGAAGACACAAAATTGGGTAATAAACCCTCGTCCCAAAATACTTGATGTTTTACAAGTCATATTAGTACTGTTGGAAATTACTCATATACCCGTATTTATTTTGGAAGACATAGCATTTCCTGAAACAGTACAACTCTTGGAGGCTAACATAATTTATTTGATATATTTCTAAATTTCTATGAATTTCGTTGGATTTTTTAAGTTCTCCAACAAAAGATAAAAAAGGGAAAGATGAAATTCTCTTCTACCTAGTACACAGGAAAAAGCCCAGGTGGCCCAATTCGAGCGACTCAACTCCAGCCTAGCTAGCACGAGCGGGCGCGGCCCAAGGCCGAGCAAGCCCCCATCCCGAAAACTTTTGCCGGAAGGAGCATAGGACTACTTTTACGTGCCTTGCACTCTTGCCCCAACCTCTCTAGTTCCTCCTAATTCTAATCTCACGGTCTCTGCCTCAATTCCCCAAACTGCAACGGAGGGCCACAATAATAATATTATAACAACCCAATATCCATTCCATGCAAATAAGTTCTGCGGGATTATGTCATTTACAAAGTGAAATAGGAAAATGCCTTTATAAATCCGTAAGAAGTATGCACAAATGTACTCGGTTGTAAGCTTCGGTGTGAGCATTCTTCTACTAGTAATATAAGAGTTAGATATATAATTATCCTTCATTTTTTTTACAAAGGACGGTAAAAGCTTTGTCGTGATTTCTATTAGACGAAAAAATAAAAAAGCAGGTGCCAACATGTTTTTTAATGAAAATTGGGTCAAAAAAACCATACAACTGAGGAGAGTGTCACACTCATTCTGCACAACTGAAATACAACTGTTACAACTGAAGCCGCTGCTTGCAACTTGGTGGAAACAACCCAACTAATAATAACTGGTCAACTGACAATAACTTGCTGAAGAAGAAACCCAACTAAGACACCACAACTAGAAAATACAACTTTGATAACTGAGCACCGCCACCCTTGGAGCCTTGAGCACCATCAACCCCGGAGAAGCGCCATAACAGGCGGGCAAAGGAACCACAACAGGAAACTGGATAGCCTAGCAAAGCCTTCAAGAAGGAAACGAGGTTGATATCGTTGACAAAGAAAGGTTTTCACTTGCAAAATCCATTCCGGTTGGAGGTGAGACAGAAAAGGACGCCTCCAAGACGGTCACGACATCCACAAACGTCCTCGTCCTAGCTTTCGCCTCAATCTCAACCTCCGGAACCGCCGTCACCTGAGACCCATGAAGGTATCCTGACACAAGGACCAATCGAAGCAAGGGGATGGAAAGGTGGCAGGGAGAAGAGGTACGGCTGCCGAGCAGTAGTGTGACAGAACCACCTTAATCGTAGGGCCCACGTGTCCCGTCATCGCCCATAAGGACTTCTGACTAGTCTGCACGAGTTCCCTTTTGACCCAGGTGGTCTGTCGGGTCTCCTAGGAAACCCAGATTTCCCCGAGGATCTCATTGTAAGCCTTACAGTATTACAACAGTTTACACAAATAAAATTGAATCAGAGTAAAGAGTGCGGAAGAGTTACATAAACTTAGAGTTACAAATATAAATTACATTATTCCAAACCCGAGTTTCGTAGTGGCGTAGCAGTATACAACTATACACCCTGCCCAAGGGTTAAATCATGTACACACCTTCATCCATGCACGATCCGTTGACCGGCACGGTCCCACGCAGAACCATACACCTAAGTCACCTGCAACAGGGGTTAACAAACCCTGAGTACATGGGGTACTCCGCAAGACTTATCCGACTAACAAAAAGGAGTGAGACTTAGGAATGCAGGCTGAGGGGAGTCAAGGTAAGGCTTGATCAAGAATCAAAGTATTTTGCAGAAAAGCACTACTAGTCCTATTTCAGTATTTTATTTCCATAATATTGTTAATCATTAACCATATTTCTAAGTCTTTCCAAATGTCCATCATCATTCTTTCAAATAAATTTATTCATTCCAAAAGCATTCTACTCCGAACCACTCTTCGCTGTAAGGCTGAGGATCATGTCTCCATTAACCGAGGAGCAACGTCGATTCGAATCCAGAATTACCCAGCTGGGGATCTCTATCCACACTGCATATGTAGCACTTAAGTTTGCATATGGCAACCCCGCCTACCACGGCTTTTCATACCCTGGAACCGGTCCTCCGCCACCCGAGAGCACAGTACTCCTCTCGTCTCCAGGCACGACGGCCACGAAGGTACACCTACTCTCGCCATCTCTCCACTCCCAGTGCGTGGTCGTCGGTTCCAACAGTAGAGCCACCGGAGTCAGAGGCTTTCCGTAGTATGTGGCTAGTTACAAAGTCATGATCACAGCAGGCCGACAATGAATGGTTCCTAAATATTTTTTCGTTGGACACCATGCATTGGGACTCTAACCCAAGTACACTGGAGACCACCCGGTTTTCGCATCCCTTTTCCGATGGCGAGGATCGTTGGAACTCTAACCCAAATAGATGGTCAACCAAACGGAAAACCCATCCACATTGATGATAATGGACTGGCCAAGTACACCATCACCAAACGAGGACAATACCAATCCCATAAACTGATTCATTTGTTTCATATCATCACAGTTTTCAAAATAACATTTTTGCAACTCTATCATTAAGCATGACTAAGCAGTTTTCAATACTTTTAAATAAATCAGAGTCTCAGGTATAATATGTGGTCAAGGAAAGGTAATGCATCAATGGGTTATCACTCAACTCCTATTAACCTAATGCAGTAGATTAACTCAAGTGATAAATATTTTTAAATAATAAGGAGGGGCAAATGCACCGGGGCTTGCCTGTTGCTTGAAGTAGATAGAACTCTAAAGTCAATCACCGAGAATACCCACGCCCTCCGAGTGAAAACCTTACTCGGGATTTGCTTCCGAAAATAGTTACCGTGTGTTCACTACACGAAATAATAATGCAGTGCTTAACATGATGTCATGTAAGCCATGATGCATGAGATGCACTAACTGGGGAATTATCAATAAAGAATAAAGCTAATTTAAGAAATTGAGTACAACTTTACTTCACGATAAAGTTGTGAAATAAACTTCATTAGACAAGGTGGTGGTATAGTTTATTTATTGGTTATTCTAACAGTCATAGAATGCTGGGTGAATTTCTTTATAATGCTACTTCACATTTGCTAAAACAAGCCATCAACCCTAATATCATATGTGAATGATACAAATGATTATTGTTCTAATTAGCAATTTAATCGAGAACTCAAACAATTAATTAAAGATGTCAAAGACCATTTTAAGTTAATGCCTCAGGGTTCACAATAAATCTGAAAGTCACGCAAACCCAAGCCACTAGAGTTTTCTATTTATTTTAATAATTATTTAATAGCACATCAATTAACAAACAAGTAAACTAATTATATAAAATAATATTTGCACATTGTTATTAACAAGATCAACATAAGCTTAACAAGTTAACAAGGTACCAAGGGTCAGCACATGATAATGACCCAAGGTTAACACACAAGTCCCAAACTCACACAAAACTTTAGTCATCCCTATTTTCTATTTCTTTTATTAATCAATTGATCAAACATTTAATTAACAAACAATTAAACTACTTCCATTTGAGACCAAACTTAACCAACAGATAGATCTTACCCTAAAATAGTGCTAAATAAAATCTCATGATTTTTGGACTTACATAGGATTTATTAAAATTGCTCAAAGTGGCACTTATTAATTAATTTTCAGATTCTTTTGTACTTGCAAAAGCTGTTCAAACACACTAACTTATATTTTTATTAAATACTACACATTTCATAGAGTATATATAAATATTTCATAATTTTTGGCACAGTAGATTAATTCCTACAAAATTAACAAGTTATAGTACTATTCATTTTATTAGAAAATAGAAAAGGAACAATAATTCACGAGAGAAAAATGAAAAAGCAAACCTGGGCCGAGACGGCCCAACCAGCCACCGAACGGCCCGCTCGGTCACTCTCTCACTCTCCCGCGACCACCTAGGCCATGTCGGCCCAGCGAAGCGCCGGCCGGCCCATTCGGCCTAAACTCCCTTCTCCTACCTCCCGCTCCCTCTCTGTTCACCACCCCCGCGCGCACGATGGCGCAGCCCACTGCGGCTCACCGCCGGCGATCTCCAACGGGGTTGAGGGCATCGCGGCACGCCTCTACACGTTCCGCACAAGGCTACGCAGATGGTTGGGTGGATTGGGGACCGGCCCAAGCTCCAGCGCGGCCATGGTGGCACGGTGGGCGCGACCACCGACGACCCGGCCATGATTCGGTTACCCCGACCCGATAGCGTTCAACTTAGGCACGGTCATGATTAGAGGCTCACCACGACTTCAAATAAATTGTTGATAGAGTAGGAGACGAGCCGAAGAGATGATCTTGCCGATGACCGCGGCTACGGCTGCTACTCCGAAAGTAAGGACCTCGTTCTGGTGCTCCCTGTACAAACATCGGGAAACCGAAAAGCGCATGAGCAGCAGCGAGAGCCAAGGAGCCCAAAACGCTGAACTCGCGGAGGAAGAACCCCACCATGGCGAGCTAGCCGCGATGAGGCGGAGCTCGGCGGGGCTCCGACCGGCAGAGAGGAAGAAGACGACGTTCTCACTGCTCTGGCGATGAAAGAGGGCAAACAAGGATTCTATAGGTTCGCAAGAAAGAGGCGCACCCTGCTACGAGATGGAGAAGGCATTGATTGAGTGTGAGCGGCGAATTTCTCGTCGACCGAAGCTCGACAGCGGCTGTAATGGAGAAGAAAGAAGGAAACGGGGCGGCGGGGGTGTGCTTTATATGGTGGCGATACGCTCGGGACGCGGTCGGGCCCCCCCTGCGAACTCGACAGTGGCGGTGACCGGGCCTGGCCGGCCCCAGCCGGCGTCGGCGCGCGCCACGGCACGCGCGGCCGTGTGGCCGGACACGAACCAGGCCCCCCGGGTACTGTAGCAGAGTCAGCTCCCTATGGACCCTTTTTGCCGAATTACCTTTTATTTTATGTAACAAGTCGAAAAATTGCCAATGTAAGAGTTGCAGTGGATTTAGTGCTGAACATTTTTTATTATTGAACCATATCCAAATTTTGAATGGATTTTGAATAAATCAAAAGGGGGTAAAATAGGGTTTGAAATTTCAAACCAAAATTTTGAAATTACTTTTAATTTTTCTCAACAACTTGAAAAATGGTTAAAATAAAATTTATTCCTCTCAGTGAGCTCTACAACTTTTATTAAGGAGGTTTTATCAGATTCTCAATATTTTTGAAGTTGAAGTTTCAAATTTAAATTTCAACATAGTAATTTGAGTTTAATTTGGATTTCTGTAACACAACATCAAAATCTTCAAAAAATAAAAATTGTTCTATTTTAAAAACTCTACAGTTTTTATTAAAACACTTCCATCAGATTCTTGTTAGTTTTAGAATCTGTATTTCAAATTCAAACTTTAAAGCAAAGATTAGGGTTTTATTTTAAATTCTTTTAATAATTTTAAAATTGTCCAAAATAGAAGTTGCTCAACTTTTTAGAAATTTACTACTTTTATTTAAGACTCAACCCCTAATTATGCTTAGTCTTTGATTTAGGGTTTTAGGTCCGCTTTAGAGTTTATAATTGATTTCCTTTTTATTTTCCAATTTAATTTAGTTAATTGCATACAAACACAAACATTTACATAATAAATCACTCACAAACACTTATGCACAATCACATGTTAAAATAAAATCATTTTTTGCTAATGCATAGTAAAAATGAGTTTATGCAGGATGATTAACATGCAATGATGATGACATGGCAGGTTTTAGTTAATGTAACACCAGGGGTGTTACAAGTAGCAATGTCAATCCCCGCCGAACAAAGCTTCCAGCAGCCCCGCTATAAACTCTGTCATCTGCACCTTGAAACTGGACCACCGCATCAACGCTGGTGAAGGTCGGTGGTGGGGAGCACGACCTACCCTAGTCCTAGGGGCGCGGGATCCGACTGCCAGAGCCCCGAATCCAGCGCTCGAACTAATGCCGCCGTCTTCGCCCACCATGGCCGCCACTGGTTGCGAAAACACCAACAAGGTTGCCAAATAGCCACCATGGGCAGCCTGGCCAAGCCATTGCCAGCCCCCAGCCGCATCCAGGCTACCAACCCGCCCGCCCATCCGTGCAGGCGATCTATAGCCGGCCCCAGCTGTGCTTGCGCCATGGCCACCACCGACCTTTGCCGCCAGTCCAACAGGTGCTGAATCTAGCTGGCGAGGGCCCGAATCCACCGCCACAGTCCGGATCCGACTGACGCAAGAGGGCGGGGAGGGGCCAACGCCAAATGGAGGAGGCTCGCCGCGCGCAGACTCGCTAGCACCACCCACGTGGCCGCCAGGGTGAGATCGGCCAACGGGTCTCAAGATCCGCCTGCGAAGTTGTAACACCCCAGTCCAGTAGTAGTTGTGAAATTAGTCCATGTGGCCCAAGTGGCACATGTGGAGTTATGTTGGTGGGTTTAATACCATCTTGGTAGTCTAGGAGGTTGAGGGCCAGCTTATAAGCGTCGTTGTTCCAAACGTAGCACCTCCGGGTTAACCCTTTTACACGAAGCGAGGACAAAAGTGTAAGCGAGGTGCTACGCGTATGCAGGCCCGTTTCGCGTGAGGAGTGGACCATATAAGCAGTTTTTGGATGCGGGGTGTTATAGATGGTAGTAATTGTGAAGTTGGCCCATGTGGCACAAGTGGCACATGTGGAGTTGTGTTGGTGGGTTTAATATCACCTTGGTAGTCTATGAGGTTGAGAGCCAACTTATAAGATTCGCTATTCCAAACGTAACACCTCCGGGTTAACCCTTTTACAAGAAGCGAGGACGAAACTGTAAGCGAGGTGCTATGCTTATGCAGGCCCATTCCGCGTGAGGAGTGGGCCATATAAGCAGTTTTTAGACGCGGGGTGTTACAGATGGTATCAGAGAGTAAACCCTTGCTGCACGTTGCCCGTAAAGGGGTGTACTAAGGGGTGATCCTGGACATCTGCCACATATATGTGGTGAGCTGTCGAGGGCGTCAGCACTTGAGGGGGGTAAATGTAACACCCCAGCCCATAGTAGTTGTGAAGTTGGCCCATGTGGCCCAAGTGGCACATGTGGAGTTGTGTTGGTAAGTTTAATACCACCTTGGTAGTCTAGGAGGTTGAGGGCCAGCTTATAAGCTTCGCTATTCCAAACGTAGCACCTCCGGGTTAACCCTTTTACACGAAGCGAGGACGAAAGTATAAGCGAGGTGCTATGCGTATGCAGGCCCGTTCCGCGTGAGGAGTGGGCCATAAAAGCAGTTTTTGGATGCGGGGTGTTACAGAGGAGAAGGAAACGCTGGACCGTCGCCGTCCTCGCCCTTCGCCCGCTAACTAGCAACGGGCTCCGAGAGTAAACCCTTTATGCACGTTGCCCGTGGAGGGGTGTACCAAGGGGTGATCCTGGACATTTGCCACATATATGTGGTGAGCTGTCGAGGGCGTCATCCCTTAAGGGGGGTGAATGTAACACCCCCAGCCCACAGTAGTTGTGAAGTTGGCCCCCAAGTGGCACATGTGGAGTAGTGTTGGTGGGTTTAATACTATCTTGGTAGTCTAAGAGGTTGAGGGCCAGATTATAAGCTTCGCTATTCCAAACGTGAGCACCTCCGGGTTAATCCTTTTACACGAAGCGAGGACGAAAGTGTAAGCGATGTGCTACGCGTATGCACCCTTTCCACGTGAGGAGTGGGCTATATAAGCAGTTTTTGGACGCGGGGTGTTACATAAGTGGCCTGATCTGAGCCACCAGCCACCGCCGAAGCAACCAGTGATTGGACCCCATCGAGAGACGACCGCACAGAGCCCCTCCTGGAAGAGGAGGAAGAGAAAGAGGGGATGGGGAGGAGAAGGAAACGCTCGACCGTCGCTGTCCGCGCCCTTCGCCCGCTAACTAGCAACGGGCTCCAATGACAACCGAACCAAGGAGATGGAGGGAGGGGTCTAGGCGTGGGGAAGACGTCGCCGCCCAAGTTGCCATCAGAGGAGAGCCACGCGGGGGCCTTGCGTTTATATGTGCGTCCTACCGTTTAACCTTTGTTTTAAATTGTCAGCTTATTTATATGTTTTTTTGAGGAATCTTATAAAGCTAAAAGAATCCATAATGTGAAAATGTGATGACGGGAATGCCACTCGATAGTCGCATACGTACGTGCTATCGGTTGAACAACGGGATTACGGGAGTTGAGGAAATGGAAATCGTGATCACCAAAGCTCAATTGCGTGGCTCCATGTACGGTTGTCGAGTACTCTGGTTACTGTAGTAACAACTAAAAATGTCCCTTCGATCAGGCAACTAGTGGCCAACCGGTGTTGCTGCAATTTTCAGCTTTATATACGTGAGAACTCGATGACTGGAACTGGAAGCTCGGCATGTCCTATTCGTTTTTACCTGGCCACAACGTCGCCTGCTGGTCAGATATTGCTTCTCTACACGCGGATGCATTAAAGAGGCACAGTACCAGTTGCTATCACCGATTGGTCTGGCCGGGCTGCTAGCAGCTTAGCAAAGTTCTTGGAAACAAGCAGAGGCACGACACGTTTGTGCCGTGCAATCACAGAAAGAAGTGCATACGAGTAGGTACTTGCATACGGATCTGCCTGCATTGAGAGCCAACCGGCAGCAACTAGCTAGCCGTGCCAAGTGTACAGTGTACTGTGAAGAACAATGTAAACAAATCCAATCCAATAGTTGTCGTTGGAGATCGAAAATAAAAGTAGATATCCGAATTATCCGATTTTCGTACCGTTAAAACCTATAATATGGATATTCGTATCCGTTTTTAATATAGATATTAAATGGATACATTAGAATTCATGTTTCAGTGTTTTTCTCTATCCAATTTTAGATCCGTATTCGGCAATATCCGAGGTATCAGTATCCGCAAAGAAAATAAATTATTATTAACTTACTTAAAGTCTCTCTCCATAACAAGTGACCAATTATTTAATTTATTATTACTAATGCTGCATTGAAACCATTTAATAGTATGTATATAAATGATTTTTACTAATAATTTAAAATTATTAATAATTCATAAATATATAATAATTTTAATATTTTTTGGATTTAGTTTAAACCTAATATATTGGTTTGTAAACTATTTTAATATTTTAGTTTATTTCTTTATTGATGTAAATTATTTTATATAATTCATAATTCCTTGATAAATATTTATATAAATATGTTATTAATTGACTAATTAATATATTTAATTATTTAATTATTAAATATTATTCATCATAATTTATTTTACTTCAATATTAGCGATTATTAGAAGTGTACTTCCATTTAGATCACTTTGGTTAATAATGAACTTAGTACTAAAGTTTTATTTATGTATGTTGAATTTAATGATATACACTTCGAGTTGAATTGAGTAAATATCTGAATCCGAGACATCTGTTTTGTATTCGTATTAGAAAACATTTGTATCTTTATTGTATTCGAATTAAAATGCAGTAGAAGGTGATATCTGAATTTGACTCCATGCGAATTCGATCCGTATTTTTAGTTGTCATGATATATGGTCAGAAATGATATACAAATCCAATCCAGTAGTAGTAAATGGATAAGACATGAGGCCGAAACTTTAGAAGCAAACGACAATTAGAAAACCCCCATTCCATTTCTAGGCATAGTCACCATATTCAATGATAGAATGGATTGGTGCTGATATTTTTGAAGAAAAAGATAGATAGACAAACGAACAAAATTCGGTTAAAGACTACTGATGTGTACTCTCTCCGTATTAGTAAAAGATGACGTTTAGGACAGCGACACGGTCTTCAATGCATGACTTTGACTTCATATTTCTATAAAAATATTTACTAAAAAATGATATGTATGTATATCTTTATGAAAATATATTTAAAGACAAATTTATTTATATAGTTTTTATATTTTTCAAACTCAATAAGTTTAAAGTTATTCATGATTTATATTTCCAATATTTGACAAAAACTTTTTCAAAACATCATCTTTTTCCAATATAGAGAAAGTACAAATAAAAGGCCGCCCTCTATCTACAATTATTTATCGGTACGGACTTTTGCAACTTGTGAACCTCATTTTTATTACCTACCACGAGCGGGCAAACAGTTAGTGTCATTTCCATTTCACCGGGTATTATTTTTTTAGTGTGAAATTATTTTGGCGATGAAAATGTGAAGATCTGTTTCCGCCTTGCCGGGCTTGCATTAGTACTTTATTGCAACTGTTGGAGAGATCCACAAAAACTGTTGACTAAAATGATAGAATGCTTGATAATGATATATGCAAGTCATAACAATTGAAGTCGTCATGGTTGACTTGCATTTGTAACGAGTGGTGCTGTATGCAAGTTCAATTAAACTGCGACCATTGTGCTGACTTTAATAGGTGAGAAAACATTAGCTATAGATTAGCAGATTAATGTCCATGTCCATCCGCAGCCACTATTGTCAAGCTACACTGTGACGAGTCATTATATTGCAGGATGGATTTTTTCTTGATATATCTATCTATCAAATACTCACTCCCTTCTAAATTATAAGATATTTTAATCTCTCTAAATACTATATATATCTAAGCATAATGATATCTAAGTGTACAGCAAAAACTTTGTATCCGAAAAAGAGTTATGTGACAAATATTCACTGAAAGTATAGAGTGGTGTTGATATTGGAAGACAAGAATGGATAGACAAATAATGAACCTGTTTGCAAAATAAAAAAAAAAAGACAAATAATGAACCATTCGCTGATGACTACAATAATATGCAAATAAAAGGGCCGCCCTTTATCGGTAGTTTTTTTTTTTTGGAAACTTATGAGAGAACTTTTACAATGGTTGTAAAAGCGATAAGAGACGATTGGTGTGTCTATGATCAGTGGGTCCATAACGTGAAAGGCCATGAGAGTAAGGCGATGGGAGGCGATTATTGTGTCTATGGTCGGTGGGTCCTTATGCTTTCATTGCCTCCCATCACCTCCAAAATTTAGTGAATTAGGATGTCCAAATATGGTAGTGGTAATTCTTTTTTCGTAGTTGTTTTTTTAATAAAGGGTGAAAAGGTAAATATACAATTACAAAATAATAGCATAGTTAAGATAAACAATTGAATTAATAAAGTTTGATACATATTTTAGATTTAGAGTTCAATTCTCCTAATCTCTCCCCACCGCTGTCTCGCGGGAGGCACATATTTTAGATTTAGGGTTCAATTTTCCTGCTCCCTCTCCGCCGCCCGTCTCGCGGGAGGCACTGCCTGTCCTTGCAACGTCGCTACCGCCGTCCCACGCGCGGCCACAGGCTGCCGCAGCCCCTCCTGCACCTCCCTCTCCGCCGCTCTCGCGGAAGGCACCGCCCGGCGGCGTGTCGTTGCTGCCGTCGTCTTGCACCGTCGTGAGGCAGCATGGCGACGTCTCGCTCACTGTCGACGTACTGAATCTTATACGTGCCTAATCTTATACTAGCAACTCATTCCATTAGAAACACAATACTATTCTCTACTTCAGTACGATACCTCCTAAATGCCATGCATCATCACGGCACATAATCAATTTCCAAACTGGTGTGTTAGGGATTGAAACACCATGCACAATGACCGTAATATCCTTCCACGAATTAAATCAACAGAAAATTTATTTTATAGAAGCGATTGAAAGCGATAGGAAGCAATTTCAACCATTGTAAAGGGTCTCAACTTATGAATCCTATCATCCCACCACGCAACAGTTGATGCATTTCCATTTCACCGGTTGGCAACAGTTGGCTCGATTTCCATTTCACCATGTACTATTATATAGCGTGAGCTCATTTTTGACCATGAAAATATGAAAAATTGCTCGGCTTGCACTGCTACATTATTGCAACGATTGAGAATATCCACAACAAATGTTGTTGAAAATGGCAGTATGCTTCGTAATAATGGAAGTCGTCAATTGAGATGCATTTGCAGTGAGTGGTGCTATATGTAAGTTCAATTAAACCGCTATTATTGCACAGACTTAAATCCCTAGGAAAACATTAGCTCTAGATTAGGAGGCTAATGTCCGTCTGCAGTAACTGTCATCAAGATACACAGTAGCGAACCGTGGCCAAAGATATTTTTTTTCTTGATATTACAACCAAAAGCAAAATACAACCTAGATCGTGCTTCTACTGCCCTCTGCATGATTTTCCACACTGCCCAAACATTAATGAAATAGTCACAAAATCCAATCACCTTAGAAAATGTCCAATGATTAACAGATGTAGTCGTTTTATTTACCGAAACATAAAAAAAAGAGTGAAATGCGTTGTAGGTCCTTAAACTATTCCCGTGCTCTCAACTAGGTCCAGCAACTTTTGTTTCGCACATCTGGATCCTGGATCTAATTACACTGCATTAGCCGCCGTCCAAACCTGTCCAGCAAGGATGACCCAGCCTATGTGGCGCTGCCACCGTGGACTAGTAGCACGTTTGGAAGGTTTTCAGTTTTGATTATTTTGCAATGCGGCCCCTGTATAATATGACAAGTGATTTCAGCCTCCTCCTCATTCTTATCCCTTACCCTTTCCCTTTCTTCTCGCAGCAACCAGCACGCAAAAACATCCAGCGGCGGCGGGTCTATCTCCGTCGGCCGTGGTGCCTGTGCAGCCACGGTTGTCCGTCGGCCGCGGCCACGAGTGTAGTGCCAGCACCATCTCCCCATGGATCTGTCTTGCTGAGGCCATGCATCACCAAGCCCCTGCTCCAATGTCACTGGGGAGTTGTCCTTCGTATGGCTCCTCCATGCCTCCCCAATCCATGGTGGCCCTCAAGTTTGGGGCGATAACAGGACTACCCCTGCCACCATGCCCGAAATGGTGGTTGATTATGAGCGATTAAAGGTTGGATTAAGGGATGTTCAGGGGCAATTTGAAGTAATCTAGAAGCAGTTGGATTCTATCAAAACTGATGTTCAAGCAATTAGAAGTGCAATAGATATTTTGGATGCAAAGTGTGGCAACCTGGTGGATTCAGTAAACACTAGAGTAGGTTGCAATGTAATGTAGTTGGCTTGTAACAATGTGCTCAGTTGGATCGTAACAATGTTCTGGTAGTAAGGTTATAGCTATTTTCTGCTCATGTAGTTGGTGTTAAAGCAGCTTTGATGTTAACTAGTGCAATGTAATATGAATTGTATGTTATGAATGAAGTTGAATAGACCATATGACAATTTGACCAGATGTTGCCATTTGTTAACATAATTCTGGTTGAGCATCAGGTCCTACATAACTTCACATTACATAATACTGGTTGTGTAATGGCCTGCAGTGCCAAAAAAAGCTTCGGGTCCTTCACATGGACAGTGTATCCTAAATTCCAAAAGAAGATCCAACAACTACATGGATCTTTTGTTTTCAAAACCCAAAATCAAATGCTACTGGTCTTGCTTTCCAAACTGCTATACAAAAGAAGATCCACCTCCAGCTTGCATCTCACTTCTTTTTCTTGCTTGTTGTCACCTTCTTCTTGGATGGTTCTGTCTGCTTGCGCTTCCTAATGCTTCCAGCCTTGGTTGCAGTAGTGATAGCACCTTGTCTCATAGGTGGGAGATTTGCTACCACATAGGAGCTACCAGGCAATGGTTGGGCAATTAACTCAGCCCTTCTTGTTTGTGATGCCTATGCATAGGTTCAAGAATTTTAGTTCCATGTCAGATAAAGACTGAAATTATAGTTTGTAACACAAAATGTCTAGTACAGCACAAGCGAGTGCCTCTTCTGTCAGCTGAGAGACCATGTATTGTTGACCTCTGATTTCTGATTTGAAGCCATCTGGTAGGAAGTCCATATCTTCATCATTTTGTGGTCCATATATGTAATGGTTTGCCAGGTGCACTTCTCTTGGATCCTGCATGCTATGGTCATGGTCTTCCACTTCTGTAGGTGCCTGCATGTTGTGCTCTGCAACACGCACTCGTGGTGGCAAACCTGCTTTTCTGTCTGGGCATGTAGCTCTGTTGTGGCCACTCTCTTTGCACCAACTGCAGTGCATTGCAACTCCATGTTTGGACAATGCTGGACCATTTCTTCGTTGTACCTCATGTGGACCCTTCCTTCTAGATTTTGGTGGCCTACCAACTCTTTTCTCATATACAGGTGGTAAAATTTGTACACCAGCAACATGTTCCCATTTTGCTTGGTCATTGCAGGGCCAAATGTTGAAGCCGTAGGCCTCTGTAAAAGCTTAAATAGAATAACAGTGTGGTAGCACTGACTCTTCAGAGATCCTCTCATGCCTCAAACAAGAGATGGCATGACCACAGGGAATCCCAGTAAGATCCCAGCGTCTACAGTCACACTTCTTAGAGATGATGTCAACAATGTACTTCCGGTCCCTGTCTTGAACCTCAAATATGCCCTGACCAGCTGGTAATGCAAAACATCTATTAGCAAATTCTGCATTCTTCTCTATCTTCTTCCTAATCTTTGGACACACCAACATACCCTGCCATCTGTCTCCAACCTCTTGCTGTTTGTTGTAGTGCCTTGTCATGAGCTGTGTCTTTATCCTTTGCAGCATACTGAGCACTGGTAGCTCTCTACCTTCTAAAATATATTTGTTAAAGACTTCACAACCATTGTTCAAGAGGATGTCACACTTGGGATACTCACTGAAAAAGGCCTTAACCCATGTCTGGGGAGGCATCTTCTCTAGCATGCATATGCATCTTTGTTCAAGGCCTTCATCTTTTCCATGTTGGCTTGCCACCTTTGAATAGTGCAAGATCTGGCACATGCCCAAAGCTGATCTTTCAAGTTTTCTCCCTTGAAATGTCCTTGTAAATTAGAATACAAGTGCCTAACACAAAACTTATGTTCTAAGTCAGGAAACACTTGGGCCACTGCAGGAATTAAGCCCTGTAATTGTAAAGAGTTAGGATAATGCATGTTTACAGGGAGAAACCTGATCAACAACACAACAAATAAGTAGTGAGAATACAAACCTTCTGTTTATCTGTCATAATGGTCCAGGGGTTAGTGTTGTCAATTCCAAGATCCTCCTTCAATGTATTAAGGAACCACTTCCAGGTTAGCAGTGACTCAACTTCTACAACAGCCATTGCAATAGGGAAAATACAATCATTTGGGTCAATTCCAACAGCTGTTAGTAAGATTCCTCCAAACTTTGTCCTAATATGGCACCCATCCAAACATATCATAGGTCTGCATCCAATGAGGAAACCCCTCTTACATGCATCTAAAGACATGTACAATGTACTAAAATTGCCATTATTCAGGTTTATATGGAGTGAGCTACCAGGATTGGACCTCCTCAACTCATGACCATAGTCCCACAACTTGTTAAACTGTTCTACCTCATCTCCATATATTGTTTTCAGAGCCATGCATCTAGCTCTTGACAACTTGCTCCTAGAAGGAGTGAAGTTCCATTCTAGTTGAACTGTTTTAGCAAAGTTTTTGAGTGACATTTTCTCATCTGTTCTGAACTTTTCTATGTACTTTTGTGCAAGCCACTTGGCAGTGCATCTCTTGAGTACCCACTGCTTTTGACATCTGTGTTCTCCAATATATTTTTTCACCAAAAAACAGTTAACTCTGCTGTCAAATGAATCATACAGTGACCATGAGCAACCCTCTGCACAATGAGCTGCAACTCTGGTTTTATCATTCCTCGGCATCTTTATCTCAACCCTATTTTTTAAACTGTATTCTGTAATAGCTTCTCTCAATGCTTGGACAGTAGAAAATTTCATCCCAATTTTGAATTTTGGATTGCACAAATCTTCAGGTCTGAAAGAGCTTAAATTCCTACCAATAACACCTTCTTCATCTGATTCAGGCAAGTTTAAATCCTCTTCATCAGTAGAAATTTCATCCTATTCTCTGTGCCCAGCCCTTTCACTTGATGTAGCCAGCCTTTTCCCCTTCCTGATCATCTTACCCTGTCCTACACCATCATCAATGGCTTGATCATCCACATTGTCATAGAATAGGTCATCATCTTCAACTGCTATGTCATTATCAGAGTCAAAAAAATCAGAGTCGTCACTACCATCATCACTGCCTTCACCATCAGACGATGTCAAACTCACTGTATGATCACCACTACCACTAAAGCGTGGAATGTTGGAGTAGAAATCAGGTAACCTCTCATCTTGCTTCTTTTGAATATGTCCCACCTTGCTTGGACTCAGCACTTTAGGTAAAGAAGATATCGGACACAAAACTATGTCATCAGGAGCACTGTTTCTAGCAACATGGTTGTGATGGTCAAAGTACAGCACAAAGTTCTTCACTTTATGAGCCACTAGCTTCATGACAATAGTATCCTCATCAGACAGAAGAACACAAAGCCCATCAGACAAACTCTTCCCCGGAAGAAGCCAGTACACTTTCAGATTTGGAGACAGTAAGTTGTAATCAAGTATTGCTATTAGTTCATCAATCCTCCCAAAGCTCCAGTCCTCAGATTTTACATTATCAAACCAATAAACCTTCTCATTCAGGTACATACGATCAGCTCCTAATCCACAAAAGAATCCACCATGATGAACCTCTATTGTGAACTCTGTACCACCCGGTTCTACAAGAAAAAACCCCAATTTCAGCTTCAATTCAACCAAATCGAAACCCTAAATCAGAAAAATAAGAACCTTGATCCCAATCCACCTATCCAGATGCCGTTTGTATATGCATAACCAACTATCATGTAAACGATCAGTTGCAGAGGAGCTCACCATATACTGGTTGTGACAGAACCGCCTAAATCACATGGCCCACAGACAGCTGTCATTGTCACTAATGACCTCTGACAGCCGGGCCCGTGTCCCAAATGATCTAGAAGGTCCTGTCAGGCTACATTAGCGCCCGATTTCCTCCGAAAGGATCCTATTGCGAAGCCATTACAGAATTACAACATTTCATAACAAATTACATCAGAGTGAAAGCGCGGAAAGATTATAAGGTACTTAGATTACAAACCATTTGTCAAAATACGATTAAAGTGCAAATATTACAGACCATAAATAAAATAAGTAGCAGTGGAATGACGATACAACATAATTAAGTATTTAATGATAAGAACCCTGCCCAGGGGTTCAACCTTACTCCTCCTCACTTCCCTCCTGTACCACTGTCACACAGCAGGGGGCGAGACAAACCTCCGACTGCTGTATCCCTGCAACATGGGGTTAACAAACCCTGAGTACTGAGGTACTCCGCAAGACTTACCCGACTAAGAAAAAGGAATGAGACTCAGGAATGCAGGCTGAGGGAGTCAAGGTAAGGCTTGAGCAAGAGTCAAAGGTTTTGCAGAAAGCATTACTAACCTATTTCAATATTTTACTCAATTTTGCTTATTAATAATCCATGATTCCAAATTCATTCTCTTATATCATCTTACTTTCAAAATTCATTAACCATTCTCAAAACACCTAGTTCCGAACCACTTTTCAGTTGTAGGTCAAAGGATCAAGTCTCCATATCCGAGGAGCAACGACGATTCGAATCGATTATTACCCAGCTGGGGATCCCTATCCACACTGTATATGTAGCACTTAAGCTTGCATATACCAACTCCGGCTACCACGGCTTTTCTACCCCTGAACCGGTCCTGCGCCACCCGAGAACACAGTACTCCTCTCCTCTCCAGGCACGCCGGCCACGAGGGTACACGCTGCTCTCGCCATCTCTCCACTCTCAGTGCGTGGTTGTCGGTTCAAGTAGTAGATCTACCGGAGTCAGAGCTTCCGTAGTATGTGGCTAGTTGCAAAGTCTCGATCACAGCAGGCCTACAATGAACGGTCCCTAATCCTTTTCCGCCGGCAACATTGCATTGGGACTCTAACCCAAATACAATTGTCCCAACGGTTTTCAAATCCCTTCCCCGTCGATGGTCAAGCATTGGGACTCTAACCCAAATTCACAACCAACGAACGGAAAACCCCTTTCCGATGGTTACGGTGCATTGGGACTGCTACCCAAGTACACAATCCCCGAACGGACTCCTGTCCCTTTTTCCTTTCTCATGATTCATAGTTATCACATTCACATAGGTCAAAAATAGCCTTTTTATGCAAATCTAAATTGATTAAGCAGGGCTAAGCATTTTTGAATATTTTTACTTTTAAACAGGTTTCCGGGATATTATGTATCAAGGCAGGTAATGCATCAATATAGGTGACAAACAACTCCTAACAACCTAATGCAATAATAGACTCAAGTTATAAATATTTTATAAAACACAAGGCGGGGCTGAATGCACCAGGGCTTGCCTTGGATTGCGTACAGTGTCGGGTCGGGCTCGGTCGCACAGATGTCAAATCCCTGGACGACTTCCGGATTAACCTCCTCGGCAGTGGCCTCGACTTGGACCTCCTCAGGAACGGGCACTACACGTATGCAATGATGTATGTTTAGCATGGTATGAGGACAATGAATGAAATGCTTAAAAGTAAACCTATTTAGACCTTGAGTACAACTTTCCTTCACGGAAAAGTTGTAAACGCTTTACGAAAAGTAAAACCGTGTTTTCATATTTTTGTTTTATTGATCATTTTAACGGTCATAGAAAGCCGCTGCACAGCTTTACTACAACCAACAAGTGACTTCATTACTTTTGTCAAGGATCACTATGGCGAAAGATCCATGAACTCAATCAATCCAAAATCACACCAAACAACCGGGATTATTTATTTAACTTAATTCTATTATCCCATAAACCCCATATTTAATTAACAAGCGTCCTAACAGTTTCCAATTGAGCCGAAACTTACCCAACAGATAGGTTTTATCCTAAAACAGTACCACATAAATTTTCATGATTTTTTGATAAATCTGGAATTTATTAAAATTGCCCAAAGTTGCATTTATTAATTAATATGCTGATTTTTAGTTCCTACAGAAAATGTCCAAATCTTATATTTAATATTTTTATAAAATACTACATATTCTAGAGAGCACCCACAGTTATTTTCATAATTTTTAACCCAACAGAATTATTCCTATGAAAATAACAAATAGCAGTACTATTCATCTAAAATTAAAATGGAAAAGCCTTTCAAAATGGCCCGGGAAAATGAAAAAGGAATTTCCACCCGAGGCGGCCCACGAGCGAAACAGGCCGGCCCACTTGGCCTGCCCGCGCGCTCGCCCGCGCGCGCGCGTGCTCAGGGACGCTGATAGGCGGGACCCTCCTGTCAGCTCCCTCTTCTACCTCCCGCGCGCTCGTGCGCGCGCGCACCCGCGGCGGCCCGCCGCGGATCTCGCCGCCGGCGGCTCCAGCAACTAAGCCGCGCGTGTCAACTTGAACCCCCAAGTCTAGCGCACACCCTGGCTAGGTTAGCCCCGACCCCACGCGCCTCCGACGAGCTTCACCTCGCCCATGGCGGATGCGACGGCACGGTGACCCTGTTCCGGCCGCGAGGGTGCGGTAGAGTTAAAGGAAAAAGGGCAGGGGAAGACCAGGAGCTCACCACGATTCTAGACCGACGGCTGGCTGAGGCTGAGATGGAGCGGAGCGGCGAGCTCGACGACGGCGACGGATGCAGCGGCTCGGCCTTGACGACGAAGTCACGTTCCGACAATCCTAGGGGACAAAATGGAAAACCGTCGTGATCATGAGCTAAAGCATGACTCAGAGAGTCGCAAACGGGAGGTCTAAGAAAGAGAGGCTCACCACATGGAGCTCGTCGCGCGAGAGATGGCTGCGGCGGCGCTCCGGTCACCCGCAGAGACGGCGACTACGTTCCGACGCACACGGACCTCTACGGCTCGCACCACCAGTGGCAAACGACGCGCAAGGGAGTTCGCTAGTCGACTGCAAGCTGGAGGCAAAGGTGATGGCTCGGTGAGGGCGAATTTCGCCGTAAACCGAGGCGGACACGACGGCGAGCGAGAGAGAAGAACGACGGGGACCGGGCGACCGTCGCCTTTTAAGGAGCTGGAAGGGAGGGGACAAGTCGATCCGAGGCAGTGCGGGGTCCCCTACAGGCTCAGCTACGGCGGGGAGGGACACACGGCCGGCCGGCACGGGCGGCGCCGCGCGCGCGGCTGCCGGCCCTGTTCGCGAACAGAGAGGGGGGGGGGCAGGTTACTGTAGCAGTTTCAAAGTCTCCCATTCGGTTTTTGACCAATGCCGCAAGATTTTGTATACCAACTTGAAAAAGTGTAAACACCAAAGTTGTAGTGTTCCAAGTTCTGAAGCAACTTTTATTTTGGGACTATGTTTAGATTTTGAATAATTTTGAAAATATTAAAAAGGGGGTAAATTCACTATTTGAAATCCATTTCTAATCCTGTCAAATTCTCTGGATTTTTCTCAATAACTACAAAATCTTCAAAACTAAAAGTTGTTCTATTTGTGGAGCTTCACAACTTTCATTAAAGAAATTTGGTCAGACTCTTGATATTTTTCAAATTAGCATTTAAATTTTGAATTTCAAGGTAGTAATTAGGGTTTAATTTACATTTCTATTAAGGAACTTCAAAAACACCCAAAATAAAAGTTATTCCATTTTAAAATATCTACAACTTTTATTAAGACACCACCACCAGATTCCAAGTAGATTTTGGTTTAGGGTTTTGGGTCCGATTAGGGCTTAAATTCAAATCCTTCTTTTGATTTATTTTTAATTACCCAATCAGGGATTTAATTGTACATCCATAACATTAATGAATAAGCTACTCTAAAAACCCTAATCACACTCATATGCAAATGCTTAATAATAAATATGATGACATGACTATAATTAATTAGCCGTAATACCCGGGGTATTACACTGGTGGTGGCTGCCCGTCCACCCACAACACTCCCGCCATGATGGCTCAACTTGAGGATCTTCACGGCGCCGATGAATCGGCAACGAGATCCAGCACACCCGACTTCAAGATCTTCACAACGATCGCATCCAAACACACCCGACGCGAGTCACCGATTACTCCGTCGCCGAGCCCTCCTCTTGCCGTGGGGGCAACACTATGTGGGCGAAGGGATGAGTTCTGCGTACAGGCTAAGGGCCTTTCTGTAATTTCTTCTCTCCCCCCTCCTTAGCACGTGCCTCTCACAATGCTACTAGTCCACGGTGGCAGCGCCACATAGGCTGGGTCGTGCTTGCTGGACAGGTTTAGACGGCGGCTAATGCAGTGTAATTAGATCTAGGATCCAGATGTGCGAAACAGAAGTTGCCGGACCTAGTTGAGAGCACGAGAATAGTTTAAGGACCTATAGCGCATTTCACTCAAAAAATGACCGGTCACTTTATTTACCAAGGTGGTTGGAAAACGCCTGTCTCTGAAAATTAATTTATAGACGCGGTAAAAAAATGTATGCCTCTTAAAATTAATTTTTGGAGGTGGTAAAAATGTTGTCTCGATAAATCATTCATGGAGACGGACACCTATAAGTCACTCGCCTAAAAAATCCTAAACTGCATGCGGACAATGGGAAAGTCACGTCCCACGTTGCCCGTGCATGGTTTTCAAAAACTGCTGAGTGCACCCCCTGTTTCGTGAAACCACCAGCACGTGGCACGAGATGAGTGGCCAAACCCCTATGGTGTTACCCACCGGGCCATGGGGATAGAATCCACGCTACCCATCGCACCTTGCTCTCCATGCCGCTTGATGTAGAGCGTCCGTGCCCTTCACCGTGCCTCGTGTCCCGCACAACTAATGCCTTGGATCACAGACGTGGAGCTCTTGGACGGCAGGATCGGAGGCCACATGTAGTTATGTCCACTGTCCATGCGTTTGTCCTTCTTTGTTGAGAATGTTGCACGAGCCCTACATGAGATTATCTCAACCGGCCCTTCTCATTCACTGAGAAATATTTCACACCCTCTCTCTCTTCTCTCATGCACGAATGCCCCATCTCTCTATCTTTGTGCTCCCTTTCATGACGAGCGACGCCCATTCACCTCTGCCTCCGGTCGGTTGCCACCCACCTCCATTGCGCTCCCTCCAGCTCCACCACCACCTCCGGCTTAGACAAAGCAAGCCTCTCACTTAATCTCTTGACTTCGTGATCATATATGTGAGAGATTAGGTAGCTAGTCTAGCGCATTGCATTTGAGAGTTGTATTGGGTGGCACTATGAACTATTATATATGTGATTTGGGATTCTCTTGCTACTCTTGGTGATTGCCGTTATCTGCTGCCTTGGTGCTTGTGGAGATCGTTGAGCATCGCTTGGAGATTGTTCGACAGTTCCGATCAATCCTTGGCTTGTGAGGGGCTTTGTGATTGTCCCTGCGTAAGATTTGGGAAGAGCAACTTCAGTGGAATCAATTGATTTTTGTAGAGGTTCCTGCTGATATAAGAGTATCTAATTGGCACCTACATCGCTAGGGCCGAGCATTTGCGCTCTCGAGGCCAAGTCAAGCGGTAATCTAAGGATCCATGCCTCAACGGGGATGTAGGTCACTGAGAAAGCAAATGAACCTTGGGGTAAATCCATTGTCCCTTGGCCTTGTTTTGCACTCTATACATTTGAAATGTCATTTTATTACTTGTTCTTGTGTAGTTGCTTGAGTACCTAGTAGTTCTCTAGCTAGTAGCTTGTTTAGTTGCTAGTTTAGTTTAGCTCTCTAGTGAGTAGTGTAGCTTAGTTGCTTTCTTTGTAAGCTCACTAGTCATGGTTAGGAGAGACTCTTGTTGCTTGTTTAATTAAGCTTCCAACTAGATTTGTGTAGGGGTTCTTGTGTTGTTTTGAAGAGGCTAAGCAAGTAGTGGCTATTAGGTTTGTCTTTCATACTAACACTCTTTGTGTAGTGTCTTTGTGTATAATTTAGTAGGCTATTCACCTTTTCATT
Source organism: Eremochloa ophiuroides (assembly GCA_038502445.1). Lineage (NCBI taxonomy): Eukaryota > Viridiplantae > Streptophyta > Magnoliopsida > Poales > Poaceae > Eremochloa > Eremochloa ophiuroides. The sequence continues at coordinate 27,386,015 of JAHLJS010000002.1, forward strand.
TTCAATCCATAGATCTTCAACTAGATTCGTACATGTTAATACAAAACGATAACATCGTATCCATAGTCACAAGTGTGGTGAGGTGGAAGAAGGTGCATGCAAGGCAATTTATTCCAAGTTTGATTCCTTGAGGACAGTGTTGTAGCTCTTGGGCACATGACAATTATTTTTATAATTTCTAAAAAAAATGAAATGCCTTTCTTAGAGGAAGCTGACTAAGTCAAATGCTACTGGGAAATTGATTTTTCATGGATGATTGACTTAACAAAACCGTCCAAACAAATCAAGTTTTAAAAGCACTTTTAAAACTGTCCATGAAAATGTCTAATTTCTACAATTGATGACGTAATAACGGATAACGGTTACGAAAACCAGCCATCAAAATTGAAATCTTTATGTCGTAGTAAAGGTAGCTAAATAAAAAAAAATAAAGTAACCAAATTTGATGCTTTCTAAATTTTTTATATTTGAAGTTCTTATATTCCATCTTTTTCTGAACATATATATTTAAAAGTTTTGACACAACGATTTCAGGTTTACATTTTCTCTACATGATATACAGGTCTTGTGTCATTGTTTTAAATGTTATTCTACAATTGTTTGTGGCTCTTCCTATACTTACCTCCATTTTAGAACGCGCAGTAGCATTCGATTATTCTCAACATGGAACATACAGATAAAGACATGGAAGTTTACTTTGTCCTACGTCCTAGACTATTAGCCCATATGTGGTATCTTGAAGCGCATGCCGATCCATATGTCCGGATTCACATTGACTATCCGAGTCAAGTCTCATATTTCAAAGAAAAATATCAGACTATTCTATTGAACTTTTGTCCCTGAAGGAAGTCTTCCGTGCAGTGTACCTACTTTTCAAAAGTAGAAGACTTCCTGTTGGATGTGAACCACATATATGAGAGAGGAGGCAGATTATTAACATGACAACTTAGTTTCTTGAACAAGCCTTAGAGGAGGCAGATTACTGAAGATATCTGACGCATCAGTCGCTTTTAAATATGAATTTGATAGTGACGATTTACATATTAAGTTTCCTGAGAGATTACTACTGATTTGTCGCTTAAATCACACCTCAGTTTTGAATTTCCAACTGTGTATATTTATATATACAGAATCTGTCAGATTTTTAATGTGTGTTTTCCAAATTAAGGTGTGTATCGTTACATATGAACACATGAAATTGGTTAAGAATATATACACACCATTTCCCATGGACCAAAAAAAAAAAAAACATTGCAATCGGAACCTGATTCCTAATGTGTGTATCGTCATTATATACGAACACATGAAATTTGTTAAGAATATATACACACCATTTTTCATGGACACATAAAACATTGCAATGAGCACCTTAATTACTCGGTCATGGAGAAAGTTCAGCAAAGAAAGAAAAAAAATACTAATATGTGGTGTTCTTTGTAGCGAGAAGTGACTAGACCGACTTAATTTACTTGACTTCTTTGCTCACGTAGGCCACCATGTATTAACAACCGGAAGAACCGTTCTGGGTTCTGAAAATTTCCTTGAAATTTTTGTGGGAGGACAAGTGCATCATTTTCTGTCAATTGATGGCTAGGATGCCAAGGCTTGTTTGCTTTTTTGTCCTTGTGTGTGCTGGATTTGCCCTCGTGCGTTTAACGAATCATTTGACAAATTAAACTCCCTCTCTTTCTCTCTCACAGAGGGCACGTTGAAACAGCTCGACATCTAATCAAATAGTGTTACCCTGCAAAGAAAATTGCACGTCAAGAGAGGACAGGTCAGGAGAGACGTGCGAGCCGGCCGTTAAGCTGTATACTCTTTAGAGCACCCGCAGAGAGAAAAAGAGGATGGGAACAAATTTTATGCATAGATCCAGTATCTATATAGATTCAGATACACAGTGTATAGAACCCGGTCCTAAACTCAGCATTTAATGCATAGAGCCGGCCTAAAACCGCACACTATGCGGACGCCTTTAGAAAGCATTGCAATAGTTAGAGCTCTAGGCCGAAACTACACATTAGGCAGGAATCACATGCTACCTAGCCCATAAACCGTTTTTTAGCTTCATGAGCAGTTCGAGAACTGAAGCCGTTTTCATAAATCTTTTGATAAAACAACTCCTTATGATAGAAAAAAAGATCATAATGGCCTTCTCTTTTTCCCTCTCCAATTTTCTTCTTCTTTATCCCCTAAGTCTCTCAATTCACGATCTTCTTACAATCTTCTTCCACAGCAGTTTTTGCATGCCCGACGGTTCCCTTCTCCAATTTTCTTCTCCTTAATCCCCTCAATCTCTCAATTCATGATCTTCTTCTCCAACCTTCTTCTTCCATGGTGGTGTGTGCATGCCTAGCGGCTCACACGAGCGCCTTGGCAGTTGTGCCAACACCCCGTCACATTGAACACGTCCTTCCCGCACCATGCCTTTGTCCCTACCAGAGGAAACAAATCTGACACCAACGCATGCTTAGACCCACAATGTGCGATGAAACTAGGAGAAGCTACTACTTTTTAGCATTATCTCCCCTCCATCCCTTGTGAGGAGGGTTTCTCAGATGGAGTTGTTTTCATTGTATCCTGTTTGGCACAAAATAACTTCAAATAATTATTGGAGCCATTGGTGGAGCTGTGCTGAATGAGCCTATAAATAATATATATTTTTTATTATGTGTACCTCCTAACCTGTTTAGATCACAACTAAATTAATACTATAACCTAAATTATATGTAGGAATATTATAATTTGAAGTATACACTAATAATAATCATAGTATTTGGATTGCTGAATTATATATTGTGGCGGATTATTTTTAATTCAAATATAAGAAATACTCATAATCACACAATATCAGGTCGGAGGTGGAATAAGGGATTATTTTATATAGTATTTTGATCATAACTTAATTATTTTAGCTGATTATTATAATCACAGTCGTGGATCGAATAGGGCAATCATAGTCGTGGATCCAGATAGGACAACTGTTGAGAGTAAAAAAAATTTGATTAACTAAGGCTCTCAGACTTTTTATGTGTGAGTGTTTAAAACTCTCTCTCTCTCTCTCTCTCTCTCTCTCTCTCTATATATATATATATATATATATATATATATATATATATATATATATATATATATATATATATATGGTACATTGTTCCTACTCCCTAGGAGTAGTTACTCCCTCCTCTAAACCACATAAATCAAGTATGGCACTCCCTTAGCGGGCGATCAAGTCAAACCCGTTAAGTAGTACGTATATTCGGGTATGCTTTCCGTGAAATTCTCTCGGTTACAACAGCCTCCGTTCTCATCCAACTCCGGCCACGCAGGAGACAGGGGTGGCGGCGCGCCCTCACGTACACCGGCCGACAGCGGGGTGGAGCTCGCCCTGGTCAGAGTTCTTCGGCTCCCCGACAGCGGTGCAGGAGACAGAGGCGGCGGCACGCCCTCACGTACACCGGCCGGCGGCGGGGTGGAGCTCACCCTGGTCGGAGTTCTCCGGCTCCCCGGCCGGCGTGCGGGTGCGGGATGGAGCTCCCCGGTGAGTGCCATATATGTTTTGCATTTTCATTGGCCTGGCTACATCTGGCATCGCTTTCATTTCTTGCTATGCCTTTTTGAACAGATTCGATTGGAACGATCCAGCAGGATCTGATTGAATCGGAACGGAGATCCAACCTGCGTTGATCTATTTCTTTTCTCGTTATGCCTCTTTGAATGTGCATGATTCTGAACCACATGATTTCTCTCACTGCTTTTAGATCCTGATTTTTCTCAGACATTTCAGATCGGATCAGAGATTCCGGTGCTCCATTTACTCGACGAATGGGAGTAGTCAGGTACTAGAACACTAGTAATTTGCTGATTCTGAACCACATGATTTCTCTTACTGCTTTCAGATGTCACTGCTGCAAGAATCGTGGGCACTCGCAGGATGAATGTGCATGATGCTCTCGATACATTATTTAGAATTAGAGTATCACTTGATACTTTTAGAATAGAGTATCACTCGATACATTATTCCAGTTTGTTTCTACTCATACTAGCACGCATTTCATTAGTCCCTGTACGGGAGTGTATGTATGTACTAATACTCCTTTTTTTTGAATGATATATACGTATACTTAATCCTGCCATGTATGCATTTAATACTATCTAATTTTTGTGTATGTATAGATACTCGATTCCAAAAGTATGTATAAGTACTCTTCTAAAAAGTAGGTACAAATATTCCATTCCAAAACGTGTATAAATACTCTATTTTAAAAATTATGTATAAATAGTATGTATGCATACTCTATTTCAAAAAGTATATATAAATACTCTATTCTAAAAAGTATATATGGAAACACCATTCAAAAAGTATGTATATAATCAACCCACCATCGCCCTGATCCGTTTCTCACGGTGATTATCTGGCCATAGTTTTTTTAAAAAAAAATTCATATACACGTACTAGATGAATACGGCCAACACGCTAATGGGTTGTGTTTGCCAGCCCGTTAAGAAGTATCCTTACTAGGTGGACACTCGGTTGCTATGTATATTCTTAGTGGGAGTAACTACTCCCGGGAGTACATAAAATGCACGATGGTTTGTAGACAAGGATTCCGTTATGTAAATTTCATAAATTAATTTATAATTCCAAAGTGATGTGCTGGTTGGATGTGTATCAGTTGAGATCCAGAGCACCACTTATCTGAGACAAATCTTGGTCAGCAGCACACATACGCATAGTAATTAAGACCCATGCATGTATAGCCAAGTAGCCGGAAGTTAACTTACGGCACGTACCCACAGATAGTACCTCCCGACACAAGACTAATTACAGTTTGTTGAACCATGATCTCTCAATACAGAACTAGAAGGATGGACGAATATAGAATACAGCATTGACATTCAACACAGCTGATCGATCAACCTGAATATAATCGCGGACACGTGCATATTATATTAATCTGGAATTCTACACACTAATTAATCTTGATATTCAGTAGGTACTACGCATGCTAATACGCATGCATGCGTATGTTGGCAAGTAGTATTATATTTTGTCAAAAGTCCAGCCAGGTTATAAACGCCGGCACCAAAAGGTAGTAGCATCATCTCCAAGAAACAACACTAGATTATTCTGTTACTTAACAGTTTGTTGAACCCTGACGGGCATGAATTGAAACGTCAAATCAAGAGCTGTATTGAGAAGGACGGACGGATAGAAATGGGGCGAGAGGATCACACAGGCACGACGACCCTTCTCCAGTTTTCATTTTCGATCACTGTCAGTCCACACGCACGCCCATCGTAGACACGCCACGTCGCCTCAGGCGACTTCTGCGTATCCCGTTTTCACTAGATTAGTGGATCGAGTCAAGATTGACGGACCGACCTCTGCTCTCGTCTGAGTAACTCATTCGATGGAAATACTACTGCTAGTAGTAGTACACAAGTGAGGACAGGTAGGTTAGTACTAGGGCGGTCGGCGGCGTACGTCAAAACCACATACAACGCTAATACGTACTCCGGCCTAAGCTAGTTACCAAGTCTGGCAAGGCACGTAACTTAACTAGCAATTAGCTACATAAAAGTAAGAGGTTGAAGTAGTCACGGTCATTTTTGTTTCTAGAGTTTTTAACAAGTAGGAGTAGTTCCCAGGCTTGGACGACGACGCTGAAAACTGGGAGCAGCAGCTCCACATGCTAGGTTGGTTGGATGGCTATAAAAGGCACCTCACAGTGAAACACGATCGATCGATCAGCTAGCTCCGAATGAATAATTAAGCAAACCGCCAAACCATACATGCACTGCATGCACAGCTCGAGGTGGTGGTGATCTACTAATTTCGCAGCAGAGAGAAAGGAGACACCGGTGGCGGCGGCGGCCGGGACGACGACGATGGCACATCATCATCAGCACGCTAACGCCGCCGCCGGCCGGGGTGGTAGCATGGAGATCGTCCCCTACAGCTACAGCTACAGCAGCGGCCGCGACCTGGAGCTGGACCTGCCGTCGGTGGACGTCAAGCGCCAGGACTCGCTCTACCGCGACGCCACCATGCCGGCGCACCACGCCCACCACGGACAGGTATGTACCCGGCCGCATGCATCATCATCATCTTCTTCTTCTTCGCCGACGACGAAGTTCATCAGCTCATTTCAGCAACGTGCATATACGTATATGTAGTCTGATGATTGGTTAATTATTGTACATGTGCATCGGTGGTTACACACACACACACACAAACACACAGGAGAGCTGGTTTCGGACGCTTCGGCTGGCGTTCCAGTGCGTGGGCATCCTGTACGCCGACCTCGGCACGTCGCCGCTGTACGTGTACGCCAACACCTTCAAGGACGGCGTCCACCATGAGGACGACGTCCTGGGCGTGCTGTCCATCATCATCTACAGCTTCATCCTCTTCACCATGATCAAGATCGTCTTCATCGCGCTCTACGCAAACGACGACGGTGACGGTATGTACGAGCTTATTATCTGACATTACATTACATCCACACCAGCTTTGATCAAGTCTTCGATCGAGCCTACCTAGCTCTGCATTATTATTAGTTGCAATATCACCATCAAGACGATCGAGCTAGCTATAGCCGATCTCGATGAGGAGAAAAACTTGTGGTGGTAATAACTACTGGCGACATTGACATATGCAGCAGCAGCAGCAGCAAGCTAGCTGCTTTATACGTACGAGTGTTGTTGATTTGTTTCTGTCGATCGATCCATATCCATCAGGTGGCACGTTTGCGCTCTATTCGCTGATCTCGCGGTACGCCAAGGTGTGCCTCATCCCAAACCAGCAGGCAGAAGATGAGCTCGTGTCAAGGTACAAGCACCGCGGCAAGCCGTCGGCGACGCTTCAGAGAGCCCAGTGGATGAAAGACCTGCTGGAGACGAGCAAGGCGATAAAGATCTCACTCTTCGTCCTCACCATCCTTGCCACAGCCCTCGCCATCAGCGACAGCATGCTAACCCCTCCGATATCAGGTACTACTACTAGTAGCTATATACGTATAAAAGATATATATGTGTGTGCCTGTGTGTTCAAGTGTGAACATTGAAGATTGTTCGTGTGGCGTTTACACGGATGATGTGCTGACATGACACACTGATCTCTCTGCATGTTTAATGGTTCAGTACTTGCAGCTGTCAACGGACTCAAGATCAGAGCACCTCATCTGACTACAGGTACAGTAATGCTGAAAGCCACGTACGCATACTATTGTGGACGGGATGATGCACATATTTTGCTCGCATATATATATCTGCAAAATGTGAAGGAAAATAAACTTTGTGTCACTATAGTAATTAATTAAGAAGTTGACCAATTGAACAGGTCAATCACAAACTAGTCCACGTGATAACGTGTTTCTGAATATACTAATTCAGAAAATTCGATTTCCAGCATCATCATGCAGAGATACTAACTAATTCATATTTGACACATATATATTAACTGTTACCTGTATAAACACACAGATGCAACGGTGTGGATCACAGTGGCCATTTTGGTGGTTTTCTTTGCGGTCCAGCGCTTTGGGACTGACAAAATTGGTTACACATTTGCACCCGTGGTTTTTGTGTGGCTCCTCCTCATCTCCGGCATCGGGATCTATAACACGGTCAAATACGACATTAGCACGTTGAAGGCTTTCAACGCCAAATATATCATCGACTATTTCCGAAGGAACAAAAAGAAAGGATGGGTTTCATTGGGTGAAATTCTTCTCTGTTTCACAGGTATATCCTATATATGCATTACAAATTAGGAGTATAAATCAACTTCCATTTATGATATCTTGTTAGTTTCATTCACACTACATATATCTGTAAAGCCTAAAGGTTTGTGCTTCTTTGACAGGCACTGAAGCTCTTTTTGCTGATCTAGGATACTTCAGCATCAGATCTATACAGGTACACAAGATTATTTTCAGTGTAGATAAAAAAGTACAAATAATCGTTCTGATTTTTTAAATAAAAAAAGCAAAAATGATCTTCTGTGATGTTCCTGGGGGCAGGGATTATGTATATTGCAATGCATACAGTGTTACTATTACCTGACTATGAAAATGGATCAATAATGCAAGAGTTCTACCATTTCCATTTCAACTGAATCATTATATATGGTGGAAATAAGCTAAGGAACCTGGCTTTTGTCCTGCAGCTAAGCTTCACCTTTGGCTTATTACCTTCAGTGTTTTTCACATATATTGGGCAAGCGGCCTACCTGAGGAAACACATGAAGGAGGATATATCCTAACATTTTCTTCAATTCAATTCCAAGTATGTGACTCCAAACAGTACCTTCTCTGCTACCAATTTCTTCATTATTGATCAACAAAAAAAGGGACTAAATAATGATGGCGCTGTCTTGTTTGATGTAGGATCTTTGTTTTGGCCAACTTTCGTCCTAGCTCTCATTACATCAGTCATTGGAAGCCAAGCTATGGTCTCGTGTGCCTTTGCAACCATGTCTCATTTACAGGCACTCAACTGCTTCCCAAGGATCAAGATACTACATACATCAAGGCGTTATTCAGGCCAGCTGTACAGCCCTGAAGTGAACATCTTCCTCTGCATTGCAGCTTGTGTTGTAACCATAAGCTTCAGGACACCTGGTTTCATAACCAAAGCACATGGTAACAAGTCTAAACATTTCAAGCACACTAGACATCAAGATGGCTTCATGTATTTTATAAACACACATTACTTACTATATATGTTTCTAACTGTGCAAACAGAAATCTGTGTGGTCCTTGTGATGCTCATCACAACTCTCTTGATGACAATAGTGATGCTCCTCGTCTGGAAGGTAAACATCTGGTGGATAGCCATATTCTTCGTTGTCTTCATGTCAACAGAGTCCATCTACACGGCTGCAGTTCTGTATAAGTTCACCCATGGACCATATCTGCCGGTGGCCATGTCAGCTGTTCTCATGTTCATCATGATTGTGTGGCACTACGTGCATGTCAAGAAGTACAAGTACGAGCTTGAGCGCACTGTGTCACGAGACGAGGCAAAAGATCTGCTTGAGCGCAGGGACCTAAAGAGAGTTCCAGGCCTAGGGCTTTTCTACACTGAACTGGTGCAAGGCATACCGCCTATATTCCCTCACCTCATTGAGAAGATCCCTACCATCCACTCGGTGATTGTCTTCATCACGGTGAAAAATTTGCCAATACCCCATGTCGATGTCACGGAGCGCTTCCTCTTCCGCCAAGTGGAGCCCAAAGAGTTCATGGTTTTCCGTTGTGTGGCAAGATATGGGTACCGTGACACACTCGAAACAGCCAGTGATTTTGTTCAAATTCTAGTTGAGTACCTCCAGTACTATGTCAGGGACTTAAACCTCTATGGAGTTGGTGATGAGCCATTGAAGATTATTTTCCATAGTGCTCGGGTGGAAAGCTTTTCTTGGGAGAAGCCCTCAGGAAATGCCATCTATGCGGAGGAGATGCTTACACCGGCCCAATCGTTCTCGGAGCTCACAATGCATCCAGTAATTTCCATGAGCAGTAGACTGGCACATTTCCAGGTGATAAATTCATACAAGCATAGGTTTTGGTTTTGTTTCTCTAGAAATTGACAACCTTGTTATTCAAAAATTTATTTCCTCATTTGTTTGTGTGCTAATCTTATATAATCTTTTCTGATAACAGACAGGGAAAATGAACCTGGAGGAGATGTTGAAAATTGAGGAGATCAAAAGATCATCCAACGCGAGGTGGATAATGGTGTTGTTTACATAATTGGGGAGAATGACGTAGTAGCCAAGCCTCATTCAAGCTTGTTCAAGAAGATTATTGTGAACTATGTCTACAGCTTCCTAAGGAAAAACTCAAGGAATGGAGAGAAGATGCTATCCATTCCAAGAGGCCAACTACTCAAGGTTGGAATAACCTATGAGATCTAGGTCGCACACATGGAGTATATATATTTGACTAGAATGATTTCTTTAATTTACCATGCATGTGGATATGCGATTGTAATATTAAGAGCTCGCAACATGTCTCTATGAAAGATCAATATGTATTTCATGGCAATCTTCGAAAGAGATAATGTGAGATAATTATTATCCTAATCGACTCATGTTTTTTCCTCAAAATCATACGGTAACACCCCGTGTCCAAAATGTACTTATATGGCCAGCTCCTCATGTGGAATCCTCACAGCCAATGCCAATATGGCCTTTACATGACAATGAGATGTCTTCTGCATATCAAGAACCTTTGGGAAGGTAGTGAGCCTACCTTATACGCGTCATTCCAACTAACGCAGCATGTTGACGTTGTTATGGCTCTGTGCATTGCCATCAACACTTGTGGGCCGTTGTGTCAAGGGCATGACCGCCGTATACACCGGCAACACCCCATGAGCATGCTTCCTTTTCTCCGGCCATGATCTAGCTCTCCAAGTGCTTCCAATCTCAAACTCAAAGATTACTACTGCTTGCCTTGCACCATGACCAGCATGCCTATAAAGTTAATGCCTTTTCATTTGTAGACACTACCGAAAGGCCAACTGAAATCCCTATGTTTGGTTTAATTTGATAATTGAGACAACTAGTGGATTAACATCTATCCTAAGTGTTGTGATTAAGATAGGTTATGTCCATACCAAGATTGAGCAAGGATGGCACTCATGAAGGTGATGGTGTTGATCAAGTGTTAAAATCTTGGAAAAGAAAGAGAAAACAAAATCCAAGTTGTGAAGGCAAAGTTATAATTAGAGGTTTTGTTTTGGCAGTCAAGACGCAATAGAGTACATGATCTAAAGTTTAAGCGGTTATCTTTATGCCACTAGGTGTAAGAGTTAATTGCATTTGCATTTAGTCCTAGTGACGAGGTGAGATCTTGTGAAAAAACCTTTGAAAAATATTTGTGAAAATATTAACTCATCTACAATTATGGTAGAACACATGTAGATGTGGCATATTTTAAAGAGGGTTGAAATCGATCCCGAAATAGCCTCTGTGCACCAACGGATTAAATTAATGGGTGTCATTGGAGCTTAAGCCGTAGGGTGCAGTGGATAGTTAATCCTAGCTAGGGTTAGCCATCAATTAGTCTAATGGTTGCTTGGGAACCACCATCAGACTATAGGGTTGCACTATTCACTCAGAGGAACCCACTATCAGCACAGGGGAATAAAGAGAGGTATGTGATAATCCAATGCTTTGCATTGGAGTAATCAGATGGTAGAAAGCGCTCTTTCGAACCACTATCACGTCGGACTAGATCAATGGCATTAGACTAAACAATAGCTATCCATTTGAGTGAGCAATGACTAGTTTCTAACAGTAACACATACACAAACACTACAAGAAATTGGAGGATCTATGACAATTTTCTTATGACGACGAGTCAATTCGTCAATAAATCATTCAATTTTATGACGACTTTCATGAGGAGAACAACTTTCTCACGAAAATTACATATTCGTCATTATGATGTAATAAGAATCGTCATAACCTAGAAAAGTATTTTGTTTATGATGATCTATGTTCCGTCATAACATGCTACCTTGCAATTGTCATAAGTTATTCACAATATTAATTTGTAATTTTTTTGTCTACCATGCCACGTGTCCTATTATTATTTTAAAGCACTAGGCCATGGCAATATAGAATGGTTCCTTTCTTCACGTCGGTAACCCAGATGTTGTTTATTAGTCCAAGTTTTAATTGGTAGGTCCTTACTACTACGTCCTATGTCCTCTGATTTATATTCGTAATAACCACTAGTGTACGCAAGAATTTCTGATAGTTCTTGTGTTTTAGTTTATTTATAGTAAAATAGAATAATAACTTAGAATGAAGAATAAAATTCCCGGTTGAGCTACCGACACCCCCCACCTCACAACCCTCACAAGTCCTTATTTTTAAAATTTTATATGGCGATGAGCCTATCATATCATTAACATAGGAACATGTTTCTAAACAGCATTTGCAAATACGTCTAGACGTAGTCATGTACTATATGCACTCTGACTGAAACGAACCAAAATAATACTGAGTACTACCGTAGCCTTTCCTGAATTGCTGTCCTGACGACCCAGTAGCCGCAGCTCGGCCCGAAATGTCTATCAGAGCATCTTCCGAAGCTCTATAAGGTATCTTTGATGCTATTTTTTTCTCAAACTATAATGTAATAAATGGCTAAGCATCTTGTGCTATTCTTGTGTCAGGCAGTACAGTTGTTATTAGTAACTAACTATTATTACAAGTATGATCGTGCTCTATCTATAACTACATTGTCATGCTACTTGTAAATGAGTCTGCTATTTTGAAATAGTTATGAGCATCTGCATTTTGTTGACCGGGCTCCAGTTTCATAGGCTTAGTTAGACAGTATATTGAAATACTTAAAAATGACGTTTTGTCTTTTATTTATTTTTCAATTTGTTGCAGGTTGCTGCTTGCAAACAATTTCATATTGGAGACCTGGAGGGTAACTTTCCAGATGCATATGGTGGACCTCTGATTTTGAAATTTGGCTACTCAGACCATTAATTGGTGCTACAAATATTGGCAGTCCTATTATTTTGAGACTTGGCTAATATGGTTCAAACTATATTAATATTTCTGTTATAAACCTTGTTAGTGGTACTTAGAACATATAAATATTTCTAGTTTAGATTTGGCTGAAAATGTGTTATTTGGAATTGTAACCTTACTGATGGATGTGACCATATCTATCTATCCTTTGAAATGAGATTCTAGATGATTTCATGCATGTGTATGGGCTATCGATGCATGTACGATTATGTAATGGGTTGATTATCGAATCGATGCTGAAGTAGTATTGCTATGTAATAGATATTTATTGATTTTGGGCTGATTATGTGGATACTGAAATGGGCTGCTGTTCAAATGGGCTGCTTGTATCTATGCTGAAATGTGCTAGGCCTATTTAAGGTTTGGGCTGTTTCTCACTAAATAAACAGGCTGTAAAATAAATTCGGGGCCCAACAAGTTGATGTCAATTTTACTCTTAAATGGGCTTGAATTTAGCCCATAAAAGCCTGCTTAGTACATGGGCCTAGTCAGGCCTCAAGATATCTAGTGACGACTTTTTAATCGTGTCGTCATAAAAATTATGATGAAAAAACATCCGGTCGTCATTAAACGCATGATCTTTGATGAATGTACATTTGTCATGTAGTCATCATAATACAGCTGCTATGACAAAAATACCAGAATTTATGACGATAATAGGTCGTCATATATCCTAAGATTTCTTGTAGTGAAAATAATAGCCTCGGACTAGAGAGTGAACAGGAGCATCGGACTATAGGTTACGGCACCCCTTTGCCGTAGCACTTAATTTGATGGGGTGAAATTAATTGGTGACCAACAAAGGATCCAATGGTCCATATTTCAACCCAGTGAACAGGCCCAATGACTCTTTTGCTTGCGGTAATATAAATAGTTTGTGGGCCTGTGTTGGCCATCTCTCTTGCGACTCTAACAAATCAGACACCCTTTTGAGAAACAAATTAAAGAAAACCTCCCACTAATCTCTTTGTCTTCTGCTTCATCCAAATTGATATTAGGAGAGATCTAGTGTATTTGCATTGAGTGATTGCATTAATTGGAGCTAGGTTATTGTTTGGGATACGGTTTTCTTGTTACTATTAGTGTTTGCTGCCGCTTAGATGGATTGGAGCAATTGGTGGTTTTGAAAAAGGTTGGTGATTGTTCTTCGCCTCCTACCGGTTCATATTGTGAGACATTTTGATCCCACCTCATGGTGTTAAATTGGTACTCTAATGTGTTGATCATGGCTGGTTAGAGTGCATGATTTGAGTGGTTCTTGCGATACCATTAGTGGGTCTAGCTTATCATGCTATAGTTAGCTCATGAACCATCACTTGGGGTTTCGTTGCAATGAAGGCATAGAATGCTAGCAAGCAACTGAACTTTATGGATAAAATCTTGTGACATCACTTGCCCTGGTTGGTGGGCTCACTACTCTCACTTGTATTTACTTTCATATCTTGCTAGTTAGTGGTAGTTGTTTGTTTTTCTGCCTAGTGCAGCATAGTAGTAGTTGTAGTTACAACTATTCTTACTTACCTTGTTTAAGTAGCTCTCTTGTGCGGGTCTTTGTAGTAGTAATAGCGTGTATGGTGTTGTGACATATGTTAGGAACAAAGATACAAGACTTGTGTATGGGCTTTCTTTGAGTGAAATAGAGCTAGTGCAAGTAGTTGCTATTAGGGCTTCATATCATACTAATTAATCTTTCCTCTAGTGTTTATGCATTTGCAGATAAAGTTTCTATAGGCTATTTACCATCTCTAGCCTAAGTTCTTTCAATATGCATCGGAGCCAGGTCACCTTCAATTTCAAGGCATAATTTAATGGCTATAAAGGTATCAGTAATATGTTAGAAAGCTACCATAATTAATTTAATGGCATAAATCATGATGCCACCACATGATTTGAAGGAAGATCCAACTCAAGGCCATGAGTACAAAGATATGGGGAGTTGTGGAGCAGCCATTAGGGGTGTTGGATATCAAAGATCCACCCTCAAGAGAACTGAAAAATATGTAATTGAATGATCAATCTCTCAGTGTGATCTATGAGGCTCTTCATCCTAAGGTGTTTTGAGTCTGTCAAGGATAAGGAGTTTGCACATGAGGAGTGCAAGAGGCTTGGGGATTGTTATGAGGGTACTTTGTCAATCAATGCAAGCAAGCCAACCTCTATACCTTCAAGGACATGTATGCAAAGTTCAAGGTGTTAGAGGATAAGAGTGTGCCGCAGATATTCCATAGGCTCAATGTGATCATAAATGAGCTTAGGAACTAATTGGTCACAATATTGATAATGAGGATTTCTCCTACTAGTTCATATGGAGGTTGCCTTCTTGGCTTGACACATTGATAACAACTATTGTGAGAGGTGGCTTGAAAGGAGTTGCCCCATTCAGGCACTAGGTGATGTTGTCACACAAGACATATTGGAATGGGAAGGTGTAGACAAGGAGGATGACAAGAAGAATAGTGTGGCATTAATTCAAGGCATGTGCATCATCCAAGGGCACAAGTAAGAAAGAGCAAGGGTCGAGTGATGGTGATGAAGGATCAAGCTCAAATAAAGAGGATGAGGACATGGCTCTCTTTGTGCGCTGATTTGGCAAGTTCATGAAGAAGAAGGGCTATATTGTTAGAAGAAAAAGGAAGATCATCATCCAATAGAAATGAAGAGTGGAGATTCTACAAGTGTCAGACCAAGGTCATCTCATTACCGATTGTCCACATAATGATGACAATTACAAGTCAAGCAAGGACAAAAAAGAAAAGGATAAGGAAGGTGTCAGTTTTATGTACCCAGGGTACCTCACCGCATGAAAAACAATCCATATGGAACAAGGTACACCAACTTGGCTACACAAGAAGCCCAACCCAGACGTGGTACCTCATCTATTTGGAAGACTGGGCATAACTAAGAAAACTCTGTCTGATAAATTTCTTGTAGCAAACTAGGAAAACCATATGTAAACCGATCTGAAGTCTACCTATAACCCACCCAATGGTCTATAGAACGAGGGGTACGGTGGGGAGCCCCCGATCGGTGTCTTTACATCCCATACTAGCTCATAGCTATAGTCAGCAACCTCTGTAAACTCGAGCATATGAACAAAGAAATCCACTCCAAACTGGACGTAGGGTACCTACTATACTTAAACTAGTATAAACCATGTGTCCTGTGTGCTACCCTTCTGATTCCTTGTGCATGATACGATGATTCGTATTGCCAAAGTAAATACTTTTGATAATTAGTGCACCAAGTAGGGGACTTCATGCACAAATTCTTATCACCTATCTCAAATAGTGATTCATCTTCAATGATATCGACGTCCACCATCGACTTGTGATGTTCCTCATCGTTGAAGTCCTGCTACATCAACTCATCAACGTTCCACAACACTCTTTGTCATTGAATCGCCATCGTCATGTGGTGGCCCTCTATGTTGTCCTACATCAATGACTCACTATAATCCATGATGGTACTCGTTAATGTCCTGCCTCATCAACTCATCATCAACCTGCGACAACCCTCTTCATCGCTCAAGACGTTGTCTCGTCATCATCCAATGGTGACTCTCGCTATTGTCCCATGTTTTCGGCACAATGGCGACCCTCGTCATTGACATGTCCTTGTCAATCAGCGATCCTCGCCATCATCCTGCGTCGGCGGCACATCGATGACCCTCGTTGTTGACTCATTGTTGCTGATGGTCACTAACACCTAGTTTTACCATCGACATTCTACGAAAAAGCAAGGTAAAACATCATCACATGCATTGATTTCATTTTAAATTTCATCTAGTTCCTCTTGTACATGGAAAAGTTATGTGTATGTAGGAAATTTCACAAAAATGGTACAAAATAAGTGTCCAAGAAGCAAACGAACGTGGTAGGGAGGCCTGGGCCCACCTATAAGTGGGATCAACTGACCCCACCAAGCATCGGTCAATGGCCCATCTCCCCTGCCACGTCACTAATCTGCATGATTAGTGACGTGGCATGCCTGGAGGCTTCTACACCATTGATCCATGCCGGTTTATAATTAAAAGGCCTAGGGAAATCTTCAATTGCATAATTAGGTCCACTTGCAGCCACTCAAGAAGAGTTACCAACCAAAGTAACAGCCTTACATGCTTTATACCCACAATCAAGGACCAAACAAGACCAGAGGATGGCGAGACGGTGCATCAGAGTATTAGCCAAATGCTCCACAAGGTTGGCCAATGCACACCAACCTTCTCTTCATCGAGCTCCACACCACTATAAAAGGCGACCAGCTCGGTGAAGAGAGCCCCATCATCATTCAAGCTATTCCAAGCTTTCCAAGCTTAGGAGTAGTAGCCCTAGAAGTAGTAGTACCCAGTAGTGGAAGTAGAACTTGAGTGGAGCTGCCCCCTAGTCTGAAGAGTCTTCTTGTCCAGTATTGCTCCTTTGTATTCTTTCTTAGTATTTACTTTATTTAGTACTCTACTTTGTTCTAGTACTTTATGTAGTAATATAACTTTACTTCTTTCATGTTCTAGTTTGCACTTGTTCATCATTAGTGAGCTTGTTCTTGAGTAGTAGCAGCATAGATTATCTTTTGTTTTGCTCAATCTTCCTTAGATCTTATTCCACCATCTGGTTAGGGTACTTTGATCTCATTTCACCAGAGCTTGGATCAAAATAGTGAGTTTATAGATTAAGCATATTGTTTATGCTATATCTTACCTATGGATATGGCTAGATCCCCGGATAGATTGTGGTAGTTGGTAGGTGGTGATATCCCCGTCCATCCTTTGTATTCCACCACGTTGGGTATAATTATTAAAACATAAGGCTCGTGCTACTTTGTGCCTAATCAACCCGTTGGGTGAGTTTAGGGCATGTATTCCTCGTATATAGATCTAAATAGTTTTTTTTGCTAAAGATTAGTTTATCCCTGTTGCTAAAGATAAATTTATTACTCGCTCTCCCACTCAGCTACACTCAACTTGTCGTCGTCATGCGGTGGCCCTCATCGTCGTCTACCCGCGTTGTTGATTCGTGTTGGTGTCCTACAAGAGCCTTAATTGTCGACCTACATCGTCAACTCATCGCTATCATATAGCGGCCCTTGTCATATCATCATCCATCATTGGCTTGTTGACAGCAGTCGAGGCCCACATCGATAATTTGCTGCAACCCTCTTCATCAACACTATCTGTGGCAACTCTTGGATTGCAACTGACTTCAGCTACCAGCGGCAAGATTCGGCATCCTAACACAACTCGTGGCAGCATGAGACAACATGTTGAGGCCAAGTCATGTTTTAATCATATATTTTCTATGGCATATGTCTATAAGCGGACATCCCCACATGTCTATATGACTACAGTTGGCAGGAACCTAGCAATAGCCCTCACCGTGTTGTTGACTCATCGTTTCCCAGGGAGATCCTTGTCAACATCCCTAACTATCATCTCATCGTCACCTCGAGGAGGCCCTCGTCGTTGCCCCAGAGTGCCTTGTTGACATCCCTCACCATCACCTCGTCGTTGCCCCAAGGCAGCCCTCGTTTATGTCCCTCATTGTCATCTCGTTGTCGTTCCATGCCTCATCAATGTTGTTGACTCATCATTTTCCTCGGATACCTATGTCGATGTCCCTTGGTGTTTTCTCTCATTGTTGCCCTGAGGCCGCCCTCGTCATCATCCCTAGATATTTCCCCTGGCATCCCTCATTGACAACACTCATCGTCCACTAGTTATCATTCCATAGCGGTCCTCGTCAATGACACATGTTAATATGTTATGTTGATCATCAAACACCAAAATCCAAACTTGTGCCGTAGAGTCTATTTTCATGCACACCACACCCAAACAAAAATTCTTTGAAGGTCAAAAACTGCCATGTAAAACATGAGAACTACCAAGGAAGTAGTTCTTATGGAGAGACCATCAAGCGAGGTCCACCAAGTATAGACAGCAAAGGAAATTAATTCAATTCCCTTGGCCATCCACCACCTAAGGATAGGTTCCTTGGCGGTTTGATCACCTGCCAAAGGTAAATTGGGCCAAACCTCAAGGAAATTAGTGTCCACCAAGTATATCTTATTTCCTGAGGGCCTCAAACTAACAAACATATTTGTAAAAATATAAGAATATATGATTTCTTGAGGGCCTCAAACCACCAAGGAAATGTGCACAACTGTCAAGCCACATAAAGTTTTTCAACATCAAAAGAAATCGCTACAGGAATCAAACTTACAACCTAAAGTCTCACGTGTTACATCCTTACCATTGCACCTCAGAGACAACTTCAAAATAGTGCTTTTCCTTGGTGGTTTACAGTAGCACTTACAAAATGACCTTTTTCATTGGCGATTAATAGTAACAATCAAGGAAAATTGCAGTCCTTTGAGGCTGAATGGATCACCACCAATGAAACAATTATTCTGAACTTACCGGCCAGCATCAGCCAGCCATTCAGCAGTGTTTTTCTCTCATAAAAATCAGCCAGCCAACTATATAATCCAGCCAGCCAAATAGGGCCGATGTTTTGGCAAGACGTATGGATCAAGGAGGTGCCTCTCAGTGTTTCTCCAGCCCAATCTTTAACTGTTCATATTTCTTTCATCAGATCTATGAATAATTTTATACAATCTAAATTAAAAGGTGATACGTTCCAAGTATGTCGTCTCGGTTACCTAGATCATGATCCCCTTCTCGAACCAACTGTCTCGAAGAGGGAAGTTTGTGAATGTGATCCTGACAGCATGGTGGTCGACAACACAATCTTTTTTCCTTTGCCAAATTCCTTAATTCATTTGGTGTGCTCTCAAGGAGGTTTTTGGATGGTCCAATATTTGTATTTTGGTAGCAGACGTCATGGAGAGCTAGCTCCTAACAAACTGCCAATATAAACCATTTTCCTGTGTTTATGTTTGCTGGTCTCACGTGGACGATTTAGAAGACTAGCTAGGAACCAATAGGGCTACTGCCAAGAAGTTTCCATACGAAAGCCCACTGATTTGATGTTATTGCTTTTGCAGTCATGGTACGGTGGTTCTGACGTCGATGAAATTTAGAGGCATTGTAATAGGTGGATCATCTCTGGCCTTTCGTTGTCAAAAAAAAAAAAAAAAATCAGGCCTTTTGTTTGCCTTCTGTTCAGAGGCCTGGTATCACTAGCCGCAGCGACGTGTACCCAAGAATATCCAAGATATTGCTTTCTAAAAGCCGAGGTTGTCGTCTCCTTTCTAAAAATACAAAATAGAACACGAGCAGCTCTTGCCAGCGGAGGTGAGAAAATTAAGCTCCTGAGTTGATTGCTTGGCGGATATGTTGTTCTGAGCATCTTCAAGAGTACCCTATATACACTCTCTATCTCTTATTTTAGGAAAAAAAAAAGAGTAAAATCAATCTCCAATAGTTCCCTATATACATTCCTCATCTTTTAGCAATTGGCAAAATGGTTTCCATTGTGCGTATTTTTACGCAAACTCTGCTCACGCGCGTCCTAGTTCCGTTCGACAGTTTCTCCTGTTCCCGCGAGATCCTTCACTGGCGCCATCGCCGAAGCTGCATCCACAGCAGAAATCTTCGACACCGAGCACCCAGGCTTCCGGTAAGGCATCGATCAACTCTTTCTGTGGTCGTGTTCTGGTATTCTCCCGGTCGCCATCTGCTGCTAGTTCTAGTTCTACAAACCTGCTGCTCGCCGACGGCATTTTCCAGTTCGAGCTGCTTGTTCTGAGTACATATGAACCTGTATGCCGCATGGTCCTGTACATGCGACAATGATTTGACAAGGTAGTATCGGGTGACAACCTACTCCTCTGCTTGCAGGAGGCGGCGACGGAAAAAATGGCGGCGTCGGTCTTCTTTCTTCCTAGGCGGCGGAAACAATGGCGACGCACAGAGGTATAAAAAAAGAAAAACAAAAAGAAGTGGGTCCAAATTTAAGTTGTGGGAAACCATTTTTAGGAAACTGTTGGAGATCATATTATTTTTCTCTACCCCATATACTTTTGGGAGTTGCAAAACTGCATAATTTAGAGAGGCAAAAATAGCAAACTCTTGCAGATGCTCTAACTGATACAAGGATAAAGTAGTTGACAGGCACCACTTTGAATTATTTGCACTTATATAAATGCTACGATAACAAGAATTGGACGCGCAAATTGTAAAAAAAAAGGTTAGTCAAGTAGACACGTATTTAAGTTCTATACAGTACTACTAGTAAATTTTTGCACGTACTTTTGGTAAGCAAGCTGTCCTCCTATATGACCACCTCCGAGAGTCTGACCACTGGTGCATTAAATTCTAAAAATCATAATTTATATACATATTAATGAATTTAATATGGTTATGTATAGATTATATTTGTATATTATTGTTATCTATACGAGAGAGATATTTATATGTTATATTTTTACTGTGTGGGGGCGTTGAAGAGCGTGCTATAAATTGCAAAGTGAAAATATAGCATGGTGATCTATATAATCAAATTCCATCTCTTACCTAATGAATTTGATGTAGGCTAACATGTAAACTTTGAAAAGTGGTGGAATGTTATATTCTAAGTGAAATAGCCTAAGTTGTTAACTAGATTTCAATTCCTCTAATTTCAAAGATCCAAATAGGGGCCTAAAAGAAATTCAGAGAAATTTGATCACCTGGAGGACTCAAAACTAGGTGAACTGTCCAGGTTCACCACGATGGACTTAAATAGCTAAGCTAGTAAGCTAGTACAATTTGCTCACAGAAAATCGAAAAGGGTGAGAACATTTGACTAACTCGGATTTCGTACGTCCCTGTACTTGTTATGAACAAGTTGTGTGTGTCGGCTAGAATACAATACCGGGTTTCCGTCAGCAAAACCATAGACTTGCATTTGGGCGCGGCACCGGCATACAAGCAAAATACGCATGTGGGCAGCTATAATAAAAAGTCGTAGGCACTGACGGTAACTCCTATAAATAAGTCAATTAGACGGTTAGTATTTTGAAAACATGGGCTATTGGGCTCTAAACGTACCATCAACAACGCACGAGCTAGCTTAGCTTGTAGCATACATGAGTATGTACGTAACGATGCAGGTTGTCACCACCTGCGAAAAACAAACAATCGACCGGCAGCTAGAGGCACAATATATGCGACGTCGCCTTGATCTGGCGTCACCTATACTACTGCACTTGTGCGACTTCCTGCTGGGTTCCGATTCTTCAACGCTCGCCTTGGAGGTCAATATTACGTTAGCATGGAAATTTGCAACGGTACGTAATAATGCATGCATGGAAGCTGTGAAACTTTATGTAATGGTATCCTCAACAATAAGAGCTAGTATCTAACTCTAAGCACTCTAAAAGACAACGCTTCCAATGATCTATCTCTTAGCATATAGGTCATAATATAAATGACTCTACATGTTATTCTCACATAATCTCAAAGTGTTTGTATGAGACACTGGTACAGAAATAGGGCTTTGTTCCCGGTTGAGAAACCCCTTTAGCCCCGGTTTCCCAACCGGAAATAAGTTTCCGGGAGTAAATGTCACCCCCTTTTAATCCCGGGTCCAGAACCAGGATAAAAAATGAACCTTTAATCCCGGTTTGAAATACAAACCGGGACTAAAAGATTTGCAGCCCAGACCACGTGTCCTCGGGTCTGTGGAACCTTTTAGTCCCGGTTTGTATAAACAACCGGGACTAAAGCCTTCCTTTTTTTTGTTTTTTTGTTTTTTCAATTCATTATTCGTTTTGTTTTTAAATTATGGTTTCGATTTAAAATTATCTATACACACACATATACACACACATATTACATATATATATACATATATGTAATATATATATATATATATATATGTATATATATTATATGTGTGTGTATCGGTTTTGACAAAGGGCACAATACGACATAAGACATATATATATATATATATACATACATATATACTAGAGAGTTTAACACTTTTTTCACTCTAAATATTTTCCTCTTCAAAAGTTTTCACTCCAACATATATATATATATGCCCTTCAGTCATCTTCATCACCACCATTGTCCGGCTTCCAAGATTCATTGGGGTCATTGTAAAATTCTCCGGAGGAATTCAAAACTTGATCATTAAGAAACCCTGTTATGGTCTCTTGAATTGCCTTGAGCTCCTATTTTACCAGGACCTTTTTCTTTAAATAATCAGTCTTCAAACAGAGTCAAAGGTAAAGGTATTAATATATATGATTATATATATATATATATATGTATATATACATTTGTGTGAGTTAATATGAGATCGATTTAACGTACTTTTAGCTTCTCCCGGTCAGTTCTGACTGAGTACACCCTCATGAACTCGCAGACATAGTATCCACAAGTGTTATTCCCGGGTTGTTGCCGTAGAACCCACTTTACAAGACAAAAAAGATTGTCATCCAATCCGGACAATACATATATATAGATACATATATAACATGAATGGCCTCTAAGTATATATACTTACCATTTGTGGGATTATAGTCAGTGGTGCTTTGCAATGTTTGAGGTCGTATTTCTCAATGAATCTTTTCCAAACACTGCCAATCAAAATAAAAATATCCAATGATCGATGTGAATATTTTCCAAACACTGTAATTGAAGAAGGTAAGGAGAAATAAATTACCTCTGAAAAATATTTATCATATCTTGGATTTGGTCTAGGCTCTTTCTCATAGAATCTAAGATCTCCATGTGGCTTTGTTGAAGATCGATGACGATCAATATCCAATGATCGTTAAAGTTGTAGGGGAAGAGTATCTGTTTCGTGCCGCGTTGCTTTACTAAGAACTTCATGAGATTCTTCTCTGTGTCTTCTTTCCATATTAGGGGTGGGTGTAGGGTGTTTGAATACAATATGTGGATCAATGAAACCAACTTCATTAGACCCTCTCTGTTTGCACATTTGCATCTCATAGCTGCATATATATAGAGAGAGAGAGTAAGGATATATATATAGAGAGAGAGATATTTGAATTGCAGAAAGAAAGTACACTTACAGATAATAGCAGCTCATTATTGTTTTGTCGAGGGAGTCCATGTGGCATAGTTGGTGTAATTCAGCAAAATCAACAAACATAATATCATCGCCACGGAACCAATGTTCGTTTCTAATTCGGACAGAAATCCAAGACTCACCTCGTGTACATACCCTAAGGTACCACTTGTTTAGCAAGTACATTTGCGTACCTAGTTGACTGAGGGTTTTTGGATTCCATAGACTCCGACCATGTTGATATTTCCTCTTTCCTCCACTCGTCAACTACTTGCGCTTTCTCCACTTGCTCCAATCCAACCATTTGGGCAAGGTTCATACCAGTTTCCGCCATGAAAGCTTCAAACTCGTTCAAATTGACCTCACTAGGTACCTGGATGTAGTCCATAAATGAGCCATATTGATTCGGTATCTGATCACTAACAATTAGCGGGAGGATTGATTGCTTGTCTTGTTTGCCGAGTTGCGGAACATCTTTCCGTGCCTTCTTCTGTTTGTCAATAGACTTCGTGAGAGAGCGGTCATAGTCCGATAGTGAGAGGGGCTGTTTAGCTTCTCTCAACTTCTTCTCGTGCTCCATCCTTTTCTGCCTTAAAGCATCGCGAGGTAGATAGTAGTACGGTTGCGCATTCTTTTTTTCATCTCTTCTGTCTCCTTTCGGTTTTCTTGTGAAAAATCTGCGACTTATTTTTTCACCGCAACATCTAACTCCTCTTTAGTCTTTTCACCGGGCAGTTTCTGAGGAATGTGGTGCTTTGTTTGCCTGGTGGCTTTCTTCTTTGCGGGCAGGGTTGGTTGCACCACCTGCGGTGGAGGCCTCTTAGTAGATGGCTTGGTAGGTGGGGGAGGTGTTGGAACTCATGGCGGCGATGACGGCTTTGCTGTTGGTGGAGGTGATGGCGCCCTGTATGGTGTAAACACATCTTCGTACTCGCAGTCCAGAGCACTCTGATGGTCTAGGGAATGGATTATTGGACTTGCCCTTTGCTTCTGTTCTTCAGGACGAGGCGGCGGTGGCGCCCCTGGAATAATAATGTATCGCTTGCGCCATACAATGAATGTCTTCTCAGTTTCTCCTAGTGTCTTCTCCCCATCACCTCCTTCAATTTCAAGAGGCACATTACCAAAACCTTTGGTAACTCTATCCACCGAGACGCTAGCATATCCAGGTGGTATTATTCTCCCATGAATAGTGGGTGTCTTGGTCAGGTCTACCGGGTTTATTAATACCGGTAGCAACCATGACTGTGGATTTCTCCTGTGCAATGTGCAGCTCACACGGTGTAAGTGGATTAGTGATATCATCCACGGGGAAGCGCAACGCTCCGTCATCTTGCTGATTTGGCACCTCAGTAGAAGCACAACTGCTTTTTGCAAGATTTTCTGGTTGGCTAACTCCTTCTGATGTATGTCTACTCAATGCTAATTCCAACTGCCTTGCTATTTGAGCAACCAATGTGTGAAACTAAAAAATTCCTAAAATTCCTAAAATTTTAGACATATGCAACCAGTATTTGAGCAACCAATGTGTGATATGTATATTAACAATGAAATATGTATACCGGCTCATTTAATCATCCTTCAACCAAAAATGCAAACTATCAAGTGATTTTGAGCTTGACACATAAAAATGGAGAAAAGAATCATGCATGCATATATATATATATATATATATATATATATATATATATATATATATATATATATATATATATATATATATATCGATCTAATTTTTTTAGGCCAAGAATTGAGATATGATAGTAACTAAACAAGAGAGAATAAAGATAGTAACCTTTACAACCGTAGAACAGAACTTGGAGTAATATAGACCAAGCTCCAAACCCTGCTTGACTCCTTGAGCAAGAACACCGAGAGCAAGAACAGCGAGAGAAAGAAACTGAGCTTGAGAGAGCAAGAACACTGAGCTTGAATGGCTCGGGCTCGGGGGAGAAGAAGATTTAAATACAGGGAGGAACATTAGTCCCGGTTTTGGATACTAACCCGGGCTAAAACTCAAGTTTTAGTCACGATTTTGGCCACAAACCGTGACTAAAGCTTTAGTCCCGGTTTTTAGCTTCAATCGGGACTAAAGCTTGACTTTTAGTCCCGGTTCTTTACCCCAACCGGGACTAAAAGCTCTTCCAGAGCATCTAGCCGTTGGGAGCCGTTGGGAAGAAACATTTAATACCGGCTATTCTTTAAAACCGGGATTAAAAATATCTTTCTTCCCGGACGAAAAAAATCCGGTACTAGAGCTGAAATCGGCTGCGGATCAAAAGTCTGCTCTCTACTAGTGAGACTATCTCTTGAACAAGAGATATATAGTTTTCTTGTCTCTTCTATTATAATATAAAAAAATTATGAGTTAGCCAAGAGCTAGTCATTGGAGATGGCCTAATATACACTAGTACACAAATGCTCTAAGCTGACGCCTCCATTTTTTTTACAGGCGGTTTCGCTTAACGGCCGCCATTAGAAATCAGTTGTATTTTTACAGGCGGTTCCTTAAAAGACCACCAGTACAAATCGATTTCTAGTGGCGGTTCTTAAGTGACCTGCCAGTAAAAATAACCCATTTTTACAAGCGGGTCACTTAAGGAACCGCCACTAGAAATCGATTTCTAGTGGCAGTTCCTTTAAGTGACCCGCCTGTGTCTGAATTTTAATTTTTTGAGTTTTACAGATAACCTCGTATAAAAAACTTTCTACATGAAAGTTGTAGATCTCGAAAAGTTATAAAACTTTATAGTTGAAATTTTTTTATTTGAAATCATCTTTTTATGTAAATTACGGTCAAAGTTTGAATTTTAAAATTTGAATTTTTTAAAAAAAGCCTCGGATGGAGAAACACTCTACATGAAACTTGTAGATCTTGAAAAGTGATACAACTTTGTAGTTTGCAACTTTTTTATTTGACTTCGTTTAGAGGCCTCAAACAGTCAATTTTCTATCTGTTTTGTAACAATATGTGACGAACCTAATTCAACTAAGACACGAGTGAGTGCTAAGTGGAGTGGTTAGAGCAGGTTACGCGCGAGGGGGAGGTCAGTGGGTTCGAATCCCACCGGCCGCGTAGCGCGTGAATTTTGCGCGAAAAATGCCACAACTTGCGACTTCGACGGAGAAGGACGGGCGCTGGCCAATGGGTCCCTTTCCAAGTTTAATTTTTTTTGTTTTGCTATTTTTAAAACACTTTTTCAGAAAAAGATTGTTACAGGCAGGTTTTCTTAACTGAACCGCCAGTACAAATCGATTTGTACTGGCGGTTCACAAGCAACCGCCAATAGAAAACGCGCATTTGTACTGGCCCCTAACAATGGCGGTTCGTTGAAACGCCTGTAAAAATGCCTCTACAACCGCCACTATTGAGTTCTGCTGTACTAGTGATACTCCTCTCTTCGAGCAAAGATCGACTGTTAACACTTATTTTGATTTCTTTTTAGATATAGAACAATGTTTTTATCTCACATTAAATCAGCACAAATCAGCATAAGCCAAAAACCAACGTTTCTTTTCAGTCACCAAGAGCGAAGATGTAGGGCCTGTTCAGCTGGCAGCCTTTTTTTGCGCTGTCTCTCACAGCTGATTACTGTGCTAATTAACAGCAGCTGCTACAGGAGAGCGAACGCAGCCAAGAAAAATCTAAAATAATGTTTGACCCTCTCGAGGCAACCCAAATTAACTGGCATCGATGATTTGAAATTGAAGAAAGTTGTTATAGAAAGCATGGATTTGAAGATGTGATTTTCTTCATCAACATAACGACGTGGCAGTGGCATCATTGAAAGCAAAAAAAAAACATTTTTTAGGGTTGACAAGTAGCTAGTTCTATCCACTTTACCACTACTTTTCTGTAGAAAATAAGTCTATGCACAACATACACCCCCCATATATATACTTATGTACTCTCACAAATCTGTACGGCAGGTGTACATTTCCATCTCTCTCTCTCTCTCTCTCTCTCTCTTCTCGCTCCTTACCATCCCAGCACCCACACAACGTTCAACTTTTGACCAGCTTCCATAGAAAGAAAAATAATATTGCGATCATTAATACCATTTTAGGATTGACAAGTAGCTAGTTCGTTCTATCCACTTTACCACTAGTTTTCTGTATAAAATAAGTCACTCCTAAAAAAATATATCCAAAAGACCTATATGCACAACATACACCTCCCATATCTATACTCTCACAAATCCTTTTGTACGGCAGGTGTACATTTCCATCTCTCTCTCCGTACCACCCCCAGCACCCATGCAACGTTCAACTTTTGACCAGCTTCCACAGAAAGAAAAACGATATTGCGATCATTAATAATTAAATTTCCTTCCAGCAATTAACTAATAAAATTGATCATAATTATTTATCAGAAAATTGACAAGTCCCAAAAGCTACGATGACGTCTCAAAGATAGGCCAGGATTAAAGAGAGCACAAGTTGCACAAGCTATGTAGTGCCATCCATATAGCTGGGCTATAAAAGGCGCCAAGATCGAGGTGAATTTGAAGCCAACAAATCAGCTACTACTCCTACAGAGCAAACCAGCCGGCGGCGAAAAAGATGGCGCACGCCGGTGCCGGAGGTGGCCTGGAGATGTCGATGCCCCACAGCGGCGACCTGGAGCTGGCGGCGGAGCTGCCGCCGCCGGAGAACTGGCTGCGGCAGGACTCGCTGTACCGCGACGCGACGAGGCCAGGCCACGGCGGCGCCCATCACCATGGAGGAGGAGGAGGAGGACAGGAGAGCTGGGTGCGGACGCTGCGGCTGGCGTTCCAGTGCGTGGGGATCATGTACGCCGACCTCGGCACCTCGCCGCTCTACGTCTACGCCAACACCTTCAAGTACGGCCTCAAGCATGAGGACGACGTCCTCGGCGTGCTCTCCATTATCATCTACAGCTTCGTCCTCTTCACCATGGTCAAGATCGTCTTCATCGCGCTCTACGCCAACGACGAGGGTGACGGTGCGATGCTATACTATATACCTAGCCTCTACTATTCACCATATGCATGTGTGTGTGTGTGTCTATATATATATATATATATCTATATATATATATCTATATATATATATATATATATATATATATATATATATATATATAAAATATAGTGTTGACACGTAGGTAATATATAAGCTGCACAAATTAAGCATATATATATGTGTTGTTTTCGTCAGGTGGAACGTTTGCTCTGTACTCGTTGATCTCGCGGTACGCCAAGATTTGCCTGATCCCAAACCAACAGGACGAGGATGAGCTCGTGCTAAGATACAAGCAAGCAAAGCCATCGGCGACGCGAAGGAGAGCTCAGTGGATGAAGAAGCTCCTGGAGACGAGCAAGGCAGCAAAGATTTTGCTCTTCTTCCTCACCATCCTTGCCACCGCGCTGGCCATCAGCGACTGCATGCTAAACCCTCCAATCTCTGGTACGTACGTGCAGTGCATGTGTATATATAATAACAACAACTGCTCTCTCTGACTCTGAGCCTCTGTTATCCATATATTCATAATAACAACGTAACATGAGTTTGCATGCGTGCTTTGATATGTGGCTCAGTTCTAGCGGCGGTCAATGGTCTCAAGTTGAAAGCATCTTATCTCACAAAAGGTACGTAATACCGTAATAACTGATAGAGATATCTACCGTAATCACTAAAACAGAAGATGAAGGAAAGTAGAATGCTCAATTTGCTTGCTTATCCAAGTGATACAAATAGTCAACCCACTATATGTTTGCATAATAAGTCGTCGTGCATCACTAAAGCTCTGACTTGTTTAAATGGTCCGCATCAAAGTAGTCGTCCACAAGATTGCGTATTCTATTTGTTTTTGTTCTTTATAAACAAGAAAAAGTCTGTTTTATTCGAGATAAATGCACAAGGAGAATAAACAAGAAAAACACAGTCGGCAAACACATAGTTTTTTTAAAAAAAACTCTAGCCTGCACAATGGCAAAGGCTTAACCTCTTCATGTAATTTATGATATTGTCAACAGATGCCGAAATATGGATCACAGTTGGAATCCTTGTAGCTCTCTTCTCAGTCCAGCGCTTTGGGACTGACAAAATTGGTTACACATTTGCGCCGATCGTTACCGTGTGGCTTCTCCTCATCGGAGGTATTGGGATCTACAACGTCATCAAGTATGATATTGGCACCTTAAGGGCTTTCAACCCGAAATATATCATCGACTATTTTCGGAGGAACAAAAAGAAAGGATGGGTCCAATTGGGTGAAATTCTACTTTGCGTCACAGGTATATATAGACACAAGCAACATATATATGGTTATTTGTTTTCGAGAAGCAAAAATGAAATAAAGCTTATCTTGCCACTTCACTGCAATATATACTTGGCGCCAAATCCCGAACGCTATCAAGAATCTCTTGCATATATCTTATATTGGCGCTTGTTGCTAGCTAGCTGAAACATGCATGCGTACTTTGTTTTTTACATCAAAATAACCGAGACTCAAAGCCTCGCTGATTGTATATAGGGTTCATGAGCTACTACTTCTCATGACAGATAAGGCCCTCTTTGGAACATAGAAAGTTTGCATGACTGATATATAGGGAACATAGAAATTTTGCATGACTGATATATAGAAATTTCATGGGAATCAATTCATTTTTTTCACAGAAAAAATGCAGGAACATAAAAAAATCCCGCATTAATCCAAAGGGGGCCTAAATGTTTCTAAGAGAAGCCACCGCATCAATTATAACAAGTAGCTAGTTTTCCTTGTACTGATTAGTTAACTATATATCATCTGTCCAATAGTTCAACTAAATATGCAGACACCATGGCATAGCATGGAGAGAACGTAGTAAATAGTTGAAAATTAAATTAATATCCATGATTAGGAATATTTTGCATTTGTGAAACATATATATACCTTTCGTGGAACTGGTGGAATTAATGAATTTTACTTGTGTGACAGGCACAGAAGCTCTTTTTGCTGATCTCGGGTACTTCAGCATCAGATCAATCCAGGTAGAGATAATTTTGACAATATTTTTTTGTGTAAACTAAGATAAACAAGAAGTCCTGTTGTTATGTTATCAAACAGGAAAACTTTTGGTGTATGTTAACGTCTTTCCATTAAATTACTTCATATACATTGACTTAGCAGCTGCTCTGAGGGGAAAAAATTGAAATATAGTAAATTATTATTTATAACACATCTGAATACTAGGCATGCATGCAGTTTTCATTACTATCAGTAGCAATAACCAGTCTATGTAATCCAAGGTTAAATTGTTTTCATTACTTATATATAGGTATGGTATAAACATCTCATATCATTATCAGTAAAATTATTAACTTCATTTTTGTTTCAGCTGAGCTCCACATTCGGCCTGTTACCATCAGTATTGCTCACATATATTGGGCAAGCAGCATACATGAGGAAACACATGGCCATGGATATATCTAACGCTTTCTTCAATTCAGTTCCGAGTATGTAATGTAACAACGCAGAGAAGTATCTGTATGTTTCATTTTTTTTCATCATAAAACTAATAATTGAATGTGCTCCTCTATATGAGTCAGGCGTTTTGTTTTGGCCAACGTTCATCCTCGCACTCATTGCATCAGTCATTGGAAGTCAAGCTATGATCTCGTGTGCCTTTGCAACCATGTCACATTTACAAGCACTTAACTGTTTCCCACGGGTCAAGATACTGCGTACATCAGGGCATTATTGGGGCCAGCTGTATATCCCTGAAGTAAACACCTTCCTTTGCATATCTGCTTGCATAGTGACAATAAGCTTCAAGACAATTGGTTTCATTGCAAGAGCACATGGTAAGAATTCTAAAAAATGGGGCATTAATGTTTTTCCATTACTTCATTAATGATTTTGTGGTATTGAGCATTCAATCACATATATATTGATAGACATAAACATACTGCTTACTGTGTTTCTACTATGGATATATACACAGAAATTTGTGTGGTCCTTGTGATGGTTATCACAACATTCTTGATGACAATAGTGATGCTCCTTGTATGGGAGGTAAATATTTGGTGGATTGTCATCTTCTTCATGGTCTTCATGTCCACAGAATTGGTCTACACAGCTGCAGTTCTATATAAGTTCATCCATGGACCGTACCTAGCATTAGCTATGTCAGCAGTTCTTATGACAATTATGATTGTGTGGCACTACGTACATGTGAAGCGTTACAAATATGAGCTTGAGCATACTGTATCACGTGATAAGGTGAAGGTCATCCTTGAGCGTCAGGATCTAAAGAGGGTTCCAGGTTTTGGGCTCATCTACACTGAGCTAGTCCAAGGCATACCACCAATATTTCCTCACCTCATAGAGAAAATCCCAACCATTCATTCAGTCATTGTCTTCATTACTGTGAAACATTTGCCGATTCCACATGTTGATGTCTCAGAGCGTTTCCTATTCCGACAAGTAGAACCTAAAGAGCTTATGGTGTTCCGTTGTGTGGCCCGATATGGGTACCTTGACACACTTGAAATGGCCAATGAATTTGTTAAAATCTTAGTTGAGTACCTCCAATACTATATCAGGGACATCAACCTCTACGAATTAGGTGACCCACTGAGGATTAGCAATTATAGTGCCCGTATCAACAGTTTTTCTGGGGAGAAACCCTCAGGACATGCCATCTATGCCGAGGAAATGCTTACACCGATTCAGTCCTTTTCGGAGCTTACAATGCATCCAGTTGGTATCAGCAGTATCCTGACAAATCTCCAGGTGATCATTCATACATTAATGGTTTGGTTATTTATACAATTTTTTATTACTATACTATATCATATCTATGTCTCATATGTGCAATTGTACGTTTGTGTGTTAATTATATATATACCTACTTTCTTAACAGCCAGGAAAAATGAATGTGGAGGAGATGATAAAGATTGAAGAAGACCAAAAGATGGTTGAACGTGAGGTAGATAATGGTGTCATTTATATTCTCGGGGAGACTGAAGTGGTAGCCAAGCCTCACTCAAACCTGTTAAAGAAGATAATTGTTAACTATGTATATAGCTTCCTAAGGAAAAATTCAAGGAATGGTGAGAAGATGTTATCAATTCCACGTGGCCAATTACTAAAGGTTGGGATAACATATGAGATCTAGGTCCTAAAATGGGTAGTTACACTTGAAATATTATTATATATACATTGTAAGTATGCTTCCAAGCAATGGTTAATTAAAGGAATAAGAGCTCGGATTCATGTAATTGACAATTTTATATACTTCGATGTCCCTATATATAGATGGTGCCAGGCTTGAGCCAACTAGTTGTTAACTCTAGTCCACGACACAAAATGGTAGCAAAAATACTTATCACATTGTTTACATGATATAAGCAAGAACAACGGAAAATAGAGATAGTTGTAAATACCTCTCGGCAGTCACTAGATGAAATCAAGCAACTAGCGGATGTGAGAGCTTCATGTGGATTTATACATTCCTCCACAATTTGTGGCTTAATTGTATCTACAGTTTCATGGTGTGTGCTACGTGAGGGACCTTGATTCAACTACTTTTTACAACAGGGTCATATTCCAAGATTTAGTACAACACATGCAGTAAAAAAAAAATATTACAGACCAGAGTACCAAATAATTGTTGTTACAACCAAATTTCAAAGTAAGCAACATAAGATGGAATGATTACAAACCATAAGTTCAGTACTAGAGCTACGAAGCTAACAACCACACGACAAAACTAGTAAATAAGTGTGACAACACATGGTGTTGAGCCCACCGACACACATATTAGATTAAGATTAAAGTTATAAATCCAATTCATATGGCATCACATCTACTGATGTTGCTCCTCGTGTGAGTGACCATACACCAAAGATAAAATTCCTTGTTATACACCATATATAAATAAAATTCCTTGCTCTATATATATGTATCGGGTCGGGGTCTCTAGAAGATAACATGTATGACTAACACTAAACAAAACTGCACAAGAACTAGGATATAATAAAAACATTACCAAACTGATGTATATAATAAGTAATCAGAACAAATTTCTTCCACTGAAAGCTCGCATACTCATCTTTTTATATAATTATAAACTATTGCAAGAAAATTTAGACATGGCTTGGCGAAGTCAAAACTGCCTTGAATTGAAACTGGGCACGCACATGAAAATTTCAACCTTATTTACCAGAACAACTCACCAATGTCGTATCTCACATCTAGGTTTTGGAAAGTGACATTAGGATTGCACGCAGTTTGATTAGCCCTTGATGGCTCAATTTTTGTAACTGTGTGATTTCATTTAAGAATTCATATGCATCTGCACTGTTAGCAGTGAGATACTAATAATGACGCCAATGTTAGATATTTAGTCCATTTAAACACCATGTAAATGGTTATCAATGTCGTTTAGGTCCCAAATAGTGAATTAAATAGCTGGACCATTTGAAACCATTAAGACCATGCATCTAAGCCGTGTAAATACGAACAATCAAGTTAAACACAATTAAATTATATAAATGACCATTTAACTCACCATATGGTTAATAGGAGGATCTCAACTACCACATATTCCACATAACCAATTAATATTGAAAGTATATGATGTGGATACGAGATTTAATTTTGTTTCCCTAAATTATTTGGTAGGAACTTTTTTTTTTTACAAGCATAAATATGTATACTTTCTACCAAATTTTATTTTTACATGCACAAATAAGTATATTTTAGTGTTACTACACAAAATTGTTTCGGCTGATTAACTCATTTAAAACCCATCTAAATAGCCTAAACGCTAAACAAGGGTGACCGGTTGTTCACCGTTTAGCATTTAGGATAACACTCTCATAATGGTAAAATCAATTAACTCCTGCATATATGTCTATGTAATCTACAAAAGGCATTATACATGTATACTAACAAATGGCAAAAATGTGAAACTATATTGAGAAGCATATTTATAGAAGTATTTTCTTTTTTTTACAATGACAAAATTAGGTAATTTAGATGCATATTTTTGAAGTATGAGTTTTTTATGTATTTTCAGTTGTGGATGGGCAATACAAATTTATGGGCTTACTTTAGGTTATTTTTGCAAAGGTGAATAATTTAGAGAGGGATTTAGAAGGTTATTTGAGGGTACTTTTATAAGCTAATTTACATATAGAATTGGAAGTTATGACGGAGGGGAGCATCTGTAGGTGATATTTAGTCAATAATGGATCCAACGTCTAGTAATGTAGTTGTTCTAAGTGATAGGTTACTTTAGTATTATTCTAAGTTAATTTTTTCTAATTTTTACCAAGGTTTTATAAAAAATATATTAACATTTATAAATGCATCATCAAGACATAAATTCGATATTATAGACATTAGGGTATTTTCTTCCAGGCTTTGTTAAAATTAAAGAAGTTTGAGGATATAGCTAATTAAAAAGACCTATAATTTTTACGGGAGCCAAAAACAAAATGCCCACTTTCACCCATAACTCCTCTTCTCTAGCAAATACAAGGCATCATCATGGCCATAACGTGTGTTTGGACACCAGAAAACCCGTCGCGGGCGGCTTCTCGTGTGGGAAAAGATGCGAGCGTGCCAGTGTACTAAGTACACAAAAATAAGAGATAAGAACTTGTATTTTATTAACCATCACGAGTTTAATAAATACAAATTCCCAAAGCACTTTACATAGCCGGCTAGCAGCTATCTGACTCAGTTGATGTGGTCTTCATGGTTTCTGGAACCTCGAAATGCGCGTCCAGTTAATTACCCCTGTCAGCTAGCTCACAGAGTACCTCCGATTCTTCAATCTGTGTTGGTGTAGATGTGGTTGGCGTTGGCGTGTCTATGGCCTCGTCGGTCCATGAGCCGGTACGGCGGAGCTGGAACATCAGCTATGCCCGCCTGCGTCGTTCGCCTCGTCGGTGTCGAACGACGCGTGATGTCGTGGTAGTAGCACTTGCATACTCGGTGTAGATCAGATTGCTTCGGACTTCTTCAGAAGCGTCGTCGAGGTACGCTGATCAGCTTGATCACGGTGGAGTTGTTGTAGTCGAGGAAGATCCTGTTCGTCTCTTGCTTGTATATGGGCAACGCCGGCACCCGCACGTACATGCATGTGTACGTGCATGGCCTCGTGTGTGCATGCAGGCTAAGTGCAGTACGCCTTGGCTTGCTTGCTTCCTTGAAGATAGATGATACGTGCATGTATATGCATGTATCTCCTGGCCTTGCTTGCTTTTGGAGTGGACGCACTTCTTCGGCTTGCTGTCCGGTTGCCGCGTTCTCGGCTCGGCCTCGCTCTGCGTCATGGGCACGTCCGACTCCGGCGAAGACGAATTCCGATCCGCCGGCGATGCTCCATCTTCTTGTGACGCGATGATTCTCGCAGTCCGGCGCCGTCTTGATCATTCAACTGCCGCATCGTCCGCTTCTCGACCGGCCGCGACGCTAGTCGACGTGCGTGCCGATGTGCATGATTAAAAAAACATGGTAGATTAATTAGATTAGGTTCTCACCCATGCATGGATGATGTAAACGCCATCTCGTCTGGCTCCTTGCTTCTGGCTCCGCGACAAGCCTCGATCGTGTGTGATCGCCGGCGTATTCCTCACGGCGGCGCCTCGAGTTGTCGCCGGCGTGCTCCTCCCGGCGGTCGGACGTCGCGGCCTGTGAAGGTGCGATTGCGATGGCTAGCAACGTTCGTCGCTATTTTTTTTTTGGAAAATCGGGGCTTTCTTTATATAGGAAGGGCTAAGTAGCAGCGGTTCCCTCGGCCGCACGGAAGCGGTTAGCAGATGCGAAATTTAAGGGAGCAGCGAGATGTTTATCCACGTGCTGATAACAACTAGGCAAACAAACCTCTCTGGCCGCCGTGCGTATGTGACGAGAGCCTCATCTTCTGCAACTCAACACAGCTAGCCTTCATCTTACGCAGTCCATGACGAGTGGACCCGGGAAGGAGGAGTGCTAAACAAATGTACTCGTACGTATATCCGACTCGGGTCGCTGGACGTACGACGCCCGTTGATCGGTATACACACCTGTCCACCGTACTTTACCGTACACGCACTCGGCCAAGGTTACAGAATGTTCTAGACCCGTCGCGCCGTGCCTCGTAAGCCCGACCGGCGCGTACTTCTAGGGAAATACGTGACATGGACCAGCGTACATATGAGCTCTAGGGCCGGCTCCAGACGTATACGTGTACGCATACGTATTGGAAGTGCACTTTTGACTGGGTATTGGAAGTGCACTTGTTAGCTCTTCTTGCTTGCATGCTGGGCGAGCATCTCCACGTGCATGCATGAGGGTGGAGCACATAGAAGCCCACACCACTGTATATGCGTGACCAAAGCACACTGTTAGCTTCTCCATGGACACGTGCGTATACAAGCACACTGTGTGTACGACGGCACATGTTAACCCCTCTTTCTTATTTGCACGCCACGAACATATTTTTTTATATAATTACACACTAGCACACACAAATATAGATGCATGCCGGAGAATTTTGAGTTGACAAAAATCCATCAAACAACGTTATTGTCTAACCTTTTAAAACAATGCCAGGAAATTTTGCACACGCCTTCTTTAACATCTACAAGTTGTTCCCAAGAGGGATCTTCCTAAAAAGGTTGAGCTTTTTTCATTAATATTAGGGAATTAGGTAAACCACCCTAGAAAACGAAGAATTTGGGGAACTTGAAATTCATGGAGCTCAAGTGAGAATTTGGTAGGGGAAAACCCTAGGATGAGTCACTCATGTCATAGCACAAAATTAACTTTAAAAATCAGACCCATAACATAGCCAAAACGAGAAGAATGAAAAATCATCCGAAACCTCTTAAAATATAATTAAGGTGCAAGTACACATGCGAAGAGAATAGGTTTCACATCAACGAGATCATGAACTAAAGCACAAATCCGCTACAAGATCTTGGCTAGCCACCCCCTTCATCCTTCCACTAAGGCCTTGTTTGTTTCTACACCAAATCAAGGGGTTGGAGGGAATTAAAAAGGATTGAGCAGAATTTTAACTCGTGTATATATATCCCTCTAATCCCCTTTGGTCTGGGGTCGAACCGAATAAGGCCTAAAAGATAAAGAAATTAGAGCAAAAGGTACTCAACTCTCTCTCTCTCTCTCTCTCTCTCTCTGTAACAGAACCGCCTAAATCACGTGGCCCACAGGCACCTGTCAACGTCACTAATGACATCTGACAGCCGGACCCGTGTTCCATGTGACCCAGGCGGGCTCTGCCGGGCTACATAAGCACCCGTTATCTCTGACAAGATCCCATTGCGAATCCATTACAAAGTTACAACATTTCATAACAAAATACATCAGAGTAGAATTTGCGGAAGAGTAAATAGTACTTAATATTACAGACCAGTGCTCGAATAAAATTTAAGTGCAGTTATTACAGACCATAAATTTGAAAGAGTAGCAGTAGTGTTTGGAACAACAGTACGACAGATAGTTTAATATTACACGAACCCTGCCCAAGGGTTAACCTTAGTCTTCTTCACTTTCCTGGACGATGGTGATACAGCACGGAGCGAGACAAACTTCAGTCTCCTGCTGCCCTCCTGCAACGGGGTTAACAAACCCTGAGTACACGGGGTACTCCGCAAGACTTACCCGACTAAAAGTGTAAGATTAGACTCAGGAATGCAGGCTGAGGGGAAGTCAAGGTAAGGCCTTAGCAAGAGTTCAAGAATTTTGCGGAAAAGCATTACTATTCCTACCTCAATATTTTATTTTAATAATACTATCCATCATTATCCATTTCTCCTAGTACTTTCGCATATATCAACATTCTTTCATTTGTTTAATCCATTCAAAAAAAACAATCTTAGTTCCGAACCACTATTCACTGTAGGTGTGAGGATCAAGTCTCCATATCCGAGGAGCAACGACGATTCGAATCGATTAATACCCAGCTGGGGATCCCTATCCACACTGCGTATGTAGCACTTAAACTTGCATACGCCAACCCCTCCTACCACGGCTTTTCATACCCCGGAACCGGTCCTGCGCCACCCGAGAGCACAGTACTCCTCTCGTCTCCAGCCACGACGGCCACGAGGGTACACGCTACTCTCGCCATCTCTCCACTCCCAGTGCGTGGTTGTCGGTTCCAGCAGTAGAGCCACCGGAGTCAGAGGCTTTCCGTAGTATGTGGCTAGTTGCAAAGTCTTGATCACAGCAGGCCTGACAACGAACGGTCCCTAATATTTTTCCGTTAGAAACCATGCATTGGGACTCTAACCCAAGTACACTGGTAACTATCCGGTTTTCACATCCCTTTCCCGATGGCGACGAAAGTTGGGACTCTAACCCAAGCAGTTGGCCAACCAAACGGGAAAAACAATCCCTGTTGATGACAGTGAACTAGCTAGGAACACTGCCAACAAACAGGGACATAACCAGTCCCATAAAGTGATTCATTTCGTGAAACGACCTCGATTTCCACGAAGGGAAATCCACAGGCTCGAATTGTAATTCAACAGATTGCTTGGGACAATCCATGAAATTATCCATATCTCAGTTGCCACCAGGATCCATACAACGGTAAATAAGTCTTACATAAATATTTATTACATCGCCACACTGGCGGAATCAACAATCAGAGAAGCTTTAGAAGATGCGGAAGCGATTCATCCTTCACGGCCAACTTGAGTGTAGCACGTGACCCTATTCCTCGTCATCATCTCCCTCGAAGTCGTACTCATTCTCGTCACCTGACAGCAAATTTATCAGTACGATTTGTACTGGCCACGGAGCCCACCTATGCAGCATTTGCTTTGTGGAAAGTGGATGCAAGGCTATACAAGCAGACCTATAGGCTGAGGTTTTCCTATGCAGCTGTAATCAATGTTTTAATTAGTCAAGTTTTATCACCAGTTAACACCATCATCCCTTTTCCCATCACCACACCTCACATACCCACACCTCACTCTCATTCGACAGGCCCAACTCCCTCTCGGGCCTATCTCAGCGGCACACTACCACAACGGGTACACTGCCGGAAAAATGTCATCGAGGGGGAGAAGAGAACACTCACTACACTAGTAGAAGCTTCACAGGAAAGGTCCATAGCCAACAGGTTGGCATATGTATCGATCGATCAACCATACACTCTGCAGAGGTTTCACTACCCACAAGATTAGCCATCATAGGTGTTGCGCAAACACCTAGGCAGAATTCCGGGTGCTTGCTTGCCTAGGTCGATGCCACCCTACCACTCAGCCCTGGGATATTCCGGATCCTACACCGTTATGCTGAGACTGGGAGACACAGTACCGGGCCCATCCAGTGGTACTGTGCATCTAGGACGGAACGGGAACCCATCGACCGTCTCCGCCCACCCTTATCACCTTTCAACCTAGCAGTAGTGGCACCGTCCTACCAAGTAGTCCAGCCGTCTCCCGCCCATCAGAAGCGAGTGAGTAGAAAAAGGATTCCCATGAACCTGAAACTAGTCCATCCTAGGTTTGACCAAGCAGGCATCTCCACTTAGGGGATACTCTCCCCGTGCTATCACAGCACCTCCGTCCACGGGCTTCAAACCACCAAGGCTATCCCACCCGGAACCTCCTCAACAACTTTACCCGCCACAGGTATCTCGCTTGGGGATGCCCAGGTTGCACCCCCGGCACGACTTGCCCCATGGGCTCGTCTCACATCCCACTTGGTCGACATCAACCCTTACCACGCACCCAAGACGCACGCAGCACTCTCTCCCAGTGGTTATAATCAGCTATACACCGTCCCAATTCCACCACATAGCATATAGCAAGTAGAAAGTAGTGGAAGAGTAACAGTAAATTAAGCAGCAGCTAACCTAACAGCGGATAGCAGGGTAAAGTCTTATCAAGGCAGGGAATTCAAATATACTACCATGCAACCAATCCATACATAATCATAAAGCAATAGCAACAATGTCATTTGCAATGCGTAATAGGATCTAAGGATTTGGTGGGACGTGGCACCTTCGTAGTCGTCTCCTAGCTCTTGGAAGTACCCGTGGTCGTCTTCCTTAGTCAGATCCTCCTCCGTCTCTGAAATCGAACACGAAATAGTCGCGTCAGCGACTCCTATAGAGTATTTCAGAAAAATCCAATAAAATAAAGAGCCAAATGCACACAAACACAGTCTTAGATTGTAGATCTCATTTTTCTGAGAATTTTGATATATGGTGCGCAATTTTTGGACTTCGTATGAATAAGTTATGAATTTCCGAAGATTATCCTATTTTCTGAAAATGAGAAAACTGTTTGGTTAATAGGGGCAGCTCGGGATTGGTCCACGTGGCGCGCGGGTCCAGTAGTGCGGCAAGTGGCGCCTCAACAGAACACAGACCCGATGGTCGCCCACCAGGTGTTCGATGCTGGTTCCCAGAGAGTTGCCGGAGTTGGCGTAGCTCGGCGTGGCTCGGCGGTGGTCGGTGGTAGCTCGGCTGTGGTTGGGGGTATCTCGGCGGAGCTCGGCATAGTTCGGCGGTGGTCGGGGGTAGCTCGGCGGGGCTCGGCATAGTTCGGCGTACCTCGGCGGGGCTCGGGCGAATCGGAAATTCGCGGCGCCGAGGGTGCCGCTCTCTCGAGCTCTCCCGGGGGGGCTCGGGCGAATCGGAGATTCGGTGCGCCCGAGGGTGCCGTTCTCCCGAGGTCTCCCGCGGAGGTTCGGGCGAATCGGACATTTGGTGCGCCCGAGGGTGCCGTTCTCCCGAGGTCTCCGCGGAGGCTCGGGCGAATCGGAAATGTGGGCGCCGAAGGGGCTGCTCTCCCGAGCTCTCACGGTGAGGCTCGGGCGAATCGGAAATTTGGGCGCCCGAGGGTGCCGCTCTCCCGAGCTCTCCCGGTGAGGCTCGGGCGAATCGGAAATTTGGGCGCCCGAGGGTGCCGCTCTCCCGAGCTCTCCTGGGGAGGCTCGGGCGAATCGGAGATTTGGTGCGCCGAGGGTGCCGTTCTCCCGAGGTCTCTCGCGGAGGCTCGGGCGAATCGGAAATTTGGTGCTAGCAGGGTTCCAGGGCGTCTGTTCAAGGCGGCGGTGTCTCTCCGGTGCGGCGGACGATGACAGAGCGGCGATGACCATATTTCGGCAAGGCAGGGCTCGGCTTTCTAGCGGCGGTGCCGAGGCAGACTTGGCGAACCTCGGCGGCCTTTCTCCGCAGCGCGAGGCGACCGGGGGTACTCGGAACGGATCTTAGGCGAGGCGGAACGTGTCGGCGGCGATGTCGTCGCGACTGTGAGGTTCCGGCGGGGCTAAGAAGGCCTTCTAGGAGATGTATACGCGTCCAGGGTCTAAGGCGATGGTATACCAACTACCAATTTTGGCTACCGAGCTTTCCAAGGTGCTCGGTTGTGGCGGCGGCGTGTCGCCGACGACGGCGGAAGGCGGCATCGCGGCTACGACCAAGTATTGGTTCAATCGAATGCGGTCTTGTCAAATTGGTGAGGCCAGAGAGGCATACAACACTCTGGTGGCGAGCTTTAGCCATGGCATGACCTTCTTCTGGCGACGGCTCGCGGCGGCGCTCCGGTAAGGTCGCGGCGCACGCGGCCAAGGCGATTCAGGCTTCCTCTAGCGTTTAGATCCGCGTAGCTAGCTCGAGGGGGTCGTGGCGGTGCTCCACGACGCTCTAACCTATACGGTTGCTAGACGGATTGCTCGGAACGGGTGATTCGACGTCGGAACGCGTCGGTGGTGAGCGCGCTCCGCCGAGAACGCGTCGTGCTGCGTTCTCGGTCTAGCAAGCTTGTAGTCCGGGGGTTTCGGCCGGTCGAATGAGTGCATGGTGCAGGTGATCTTCCCGAGCCGGTAAAGGCTCGTGCCTGCGCGTCCCGAGGGTGGAACGCCATGGCAAAAGCAAGGCAAGGTTCGGACATGGCGTGCGGTGGCTCACCGTGGTGTCGGTGAAGCTAGGATGGCGGTGCAGTGGCGAGTCGGAGCCGTGCAGAGCGATCGCAGTGCCGTGCCGCTCCTCGTCCGCAGCTCGGGCTTCTCCTCCGTGTCCGGCTCCGGCGTGCTCCGCGGCGGCGGCGCTCCGGCAGCTTCTCCTCCTCTGCTCCGCCCTTCTCCTACGCTCTCTCTCTCGGTTTGGTGCGGTGTGCCGGTCTGTGCTGCGGTGGCGGCGAGGGGAAATGAGGGTAAGGCTTCGGGGTGCTCCAATTTATAGGCGAGCTTGGCCAGCTCCAATGGCGAACGGTCCTGATTGCGCTCGGCCGATCGAAGGGCCGTGGCTCGAGTGGATCTAGGGCTCCGGATGGGCGCGGGTTCGCTTGGCG
The DNA here is from genome assembly GCA_038502445.1 of Eremochloa ophiuroides. Taxonomy (NCBI): domain Eukaryota; kingdom Viridiplantae; phylum Streptophyta; class Magnoliopsida; order Poales; family Poaceae; genus Eremochloa; species Eremochloa ophiuroides. The sequence goes on from JAHLJS010000002.1 coordinate 27,428,834, forward strand.
GCCAAGAAAGGAGGGGACAGGAGGGGGACAGCGGGGTCAGGGCTCTGCCATGCTGTCGGCTGTGGGACCGGGGTCACGCCATTCGCGCGACACCCCCGGCAGGCGCGTCGCCTTCGTGAGGAAGAAGAACAGTGGGGGGGGGCGAGAGCGGCTGACAGGCGGGGCCGGGTTGGCAGCGAGCGCGAGCGCGAGCGCGAGCGCGTGTGTGCCGGTCGTGCGCGTGCGCTGCCGAGCCGCGACGTGGGCCGCGCGCGGTGAGATGAGGAGAGGAAGGTCGGGCGGGCTTGGGCTGGCTTAGCGACCCGGCTGGCCGAAACGAATGGCTGGCCTAACTCTCTTTCTCCTTTTCTATTTTCAGTTTAGTGTATATATACATATATTGCCCATTTTAATTATTGAGTAAATACAAACATAAATTGCAATAAATCCCAAATGTGATGCATAAGTTATTATTCTATGTGAATGGAATTAAAATGCAAACTACTCTCCTTTATTTACCAATTTCATAGTGAAACCTATATGCTTGCACAAGAAAAATGGGTTTTCACAATAAATAAATGAAAAAATTTAATTGGTTGGGATTTTTAGGATTGTGTGGATTTTTAGGGTTGTTAGCAGTCCTCCCCCCTCATTAGGATCTCGACCTCGAGATTCAGGGATAACGTACCCTTCGAAGAGGTAAGGAAACATAATCCGCAAGTCCGATTCTTTCTCCCACGTAGCTTCCCTTTCAGTGTGATTGCTCCACTTGTACCTTGCACATCGGAATGGTTTTGTTTCGAGTCTCCTTTGGTATCCCTGTGCCAAGATCTTGATCGGATGTTCCTTGTATTCAAGTGTGTCTTGCAGGTCTAATGCATCCGTAGGAACTTGCTCCTCGGGAAGCTTCAAACACTTCCTTAATTGCGAGACATGGAACACGGGGTGTACTCCAGATAATTCCTCCGGTAGTTCCAGCTTGTAAGCAAGCTTTCCAACCCTTTTACAGATCTTGTATGGCCCAACATATCTGGGTGCCAATTTCCCTTTTACGTGGAATCTGACAGTGCCACGAAGTGGAGATACCTTGAGGTAGACATAATCCCCAACCTCGAACTCAAGCTTTCTACGTCTTCTATCTGCATAGCTCTTTTGCCTACTCTGTGCAATCCTCAAATTCTCTCTTACTTGGGCAACACCTTCTTCTGCTTCCACAATCTTAGCAGGACCGAAGAATGTCCTCTCACCTGGTTCTGACCACATTAGCGGGGTTCTGCACGGTCTTCCATACAACGCTTCAAATGGAGACATCTTAATGCTTGTCTGATAACTGTTGTTGTATGAGAACTCGGCGTGGGGTAGACAGCTCTCCCATCCTTCCTTGTACCTCAATACGCAAGCTCGTAACATGTCCTCGAGAATCTGGTTCACTCTTTCTGTTTGCCCATCCGTTTGCGGGTGGTATGCGGTGCTATAGTCGAGCTTGGTTCCGATGGACTTGTGCAAGGATTTCCAGAACTGTGATACGAACTGTGAGCCTCGGTCAGATATAATACTCAGAGGCGCCCCATGTAACTTCAAAATGTTTGATACGTACAGATCTGCTAGCTTTTCGACTCTATATTTCCTTTTGACCGGTATAAAATGTGCAACTTTGGTTAGACGGTCCACTATTACCCATATAGAATCATATCCATGCTCGGATCGGGGCAGTCCTATTATGAAGTCCATGGATATGCACTCCCACTTCCATTCTAGGTATCTCAACTGGTTGTAGCAACCCTGCTGGTCTCTGATGTTCGGCCTTGATTCTATTGCATGTATCACATCGGGCTACATGCCCTGCAATGTCTGTCTTCATATTCTCCCACCAGAAGTGCTTCCTTAGATCATGGTACATCTTGGCTGACCCTGGGTGAATGCAATATTTGGAGTCATGCCCCTCTGACAGAATCTCTTCTCGTATCGCTGAATCCGTCGGTACACAGATTCTATCCTTGTACCATACAGTTCCCTGCTCATCTTCTCGGTATTCGGGGCCTCTTCCCAGCTTCATCAAACCACGGATATAGTCTATCTCAGGACAGTTCTTTTGCGCTTCACGGATTCGTGAGGTGAGATTGTACTCGACGCGAAGCTCATTTAGCATGCCATAGGAGACTACCTCGAGCTGGAACGCGTCAAACTCTCTCCTGAGCTCAGGTGGCATAGAGTTGGTGATGAGGGTATGGCAGTAGCTTTTGCGGCTAAGTGCATCAGCGACAACATTAGCCTTTCCTGGGTGATAATGGATCTCAAGATCATAGTCCTTGATGAGTTCCAGCCATCTGCGTTGCCTCATATTCAGATCTTCCTGTGTGAAGAAGTACTTCAGGCTCTTGTGGTCAGTGTAGATGTCGCACTTGTTGCTTATCAGATAGTGTCTCCAAATCTTGAGTGCATGTACCACGGCTGCAAGTTCTAGGTCATGAGTCGGGTATCGCTGCTCATGCTCCTTCAACTGTCTTGAGGCATAAGCTATCACTCTTCCTTCTTGCATTAGTACACAGCCCAAACCTTGCCGAGAGGCATCACAATATACAACAAAATCCTTGTGAATATCGGGCAGGGCTAGTACAGGTGTAGTAGTGAGCTTCTCCTTCAAGGTCTGAAAACTCTTCTCACATTCAGGAGTCCATATAAACTTGTTCTCTTTCTTCAGCAAGTTGGTCATGGGTCTTGCAATCTTGGAGAAATTCTCAATAAATCTGCGATAGTATCCTGCAAGTCCCAAAAAGCTTCTGATTTCTGACACATTACAGGGTTGTTCCCACTCTTTCACAGCTTCAATTTTGGCTGGGTCTACTGCGACTCCTTCTCCTGACAGTACGTGTCCAAGGAAAGCAACTTCCTCAAGCCAGAATTCGCACTTGGAGAATTTGGCGTATAGCTGGTTGCGAGACAACCTCTCCAATACGGTCCTCAGATGATGTTCATGTTCCTCTTTTGTGGCTGAATAAACCAATATATCATCAATGAATACTACCACAAATCTGTCTAGCTCATTCATGAAGATCTTGTTCATCATGTTCATGAAGTATGCTGGAGCATTAGTGAGTCCAAATGAGACTACTGTGCACTCATACTGTCCATATCTAGTGACAAATGTAGTCTTCGGGATATCCTCTTCCCTGATCTTCATCTGATGATACCCTGATCGGAGATCAATCTTTGAGAAGTACTTGGTCTTACTCAATTGATCTAATAGATCATCGATGCGGGGCAGTGGGTACTTATTCTTGACTGTAACCGCATTCAGATTCCGGTAGTCAATGCACATCCTCATCGTGCCATCCTTCTTCTTGACAAACAAAACGGGAGATCCCCAGGGCGAAGCACTAGGCCTAATGAAGCCCTTCTCCAGTAATTCTCCCAGCTGCTTCTTGAGTTCCTTCAACTCATCAGCCGACATTCTGTAGGGTCTTTTGGCAATCGGTGCAGTCCCTGGCATCAGCTCTATAACAAACTCCACATCTCTATCTGGTGGCATTCCTGGCAACTCCTCTGGAAATACGTCATTGAACTCATAGACTACTGGCACATCTCTGAATGTCAGCTCTGTCTTATCTGCTTTAGTCTCCAGGGCACATAGGAGGGCTTGGACTCTCTCGGTTTGGGGTACACATCGGACAGCTGTTCCCCAAGGGTGGGTTACCTGAACATATCTAGGTGAACAAGATATCACTCCCCGGTGTTTGGTTAGCCAGTCCATGCCTAAGATGACATCTAAGCTATTGGAGGGTAGTAGGGTTAGGTCAGCTCGAAAGTCAAGTCCCTCGATAGTGATTATCACTCCTCTACATATGTGAACGCTTCTGAAGGTTCCTAAGGGCGAGCTAGTTAGGATGGGGTTTGCTCTCGGGGTTACAGGTATGTTATGCTTACGTGCATATGCAGATGAAATGTATGAACATGTAGCTCCCGAATCGAACGGAACTGTAGCCATGTTACCCTGAACTAGGAACGTACCGTACACAGCATCAGGTGCAGCTTCAGCTTCCTCAGCGGTCATGTGGTTCAGTCTTCCTCGGGTAGCAGATCCCCGGTTCGGTGTGCCCTGTGCAGCTGCTGGTGCGCGGTTGAGGTCGGGGCACACAGCCACACGGTGTCCAGGCTTTCCGCATCCGAAGCAAGTGAAGGGCGCACTGCCTGCTGTAGCTGTCGCAGGAGCCTTCCAATTGCTTGTCCTTGGCGTGTTGGTAGCGGGGGCGGGTGTGTTCTGCACAGCTCGAGTCGGCGCAGGGTAGGTCTGAGCGGGGCGGTGATAGTTGCTGCTGTTGGTACCACCACGGCTCGTTCCCGAAGAAGGTCCCTGGCGGGTTCGAAAGGCGGAGGTGCACCCGTTCGCTGTCTCTGGGGTGGAGCAGCGCGAGCGGGTCCCTCAGAGCGGCGCTTCTTTCCCTTGTTCTGGGCCTCGAATTCCAGTTGTGCTTCCATGCGATCCTTCTCGATCTCAATACAGCGGTCAATCAGCTCACGCAGAGTGTAGCTCTTGTTCCCTGACAGAGCCAACCTGATCTTGGTCTGAAGTCCCTTCCTGTAGTAGTACATCTTTTCCTTCTCGGAACTCACGCAAGACGCAGGTGCGTAGCGGAGCAAGCAGTTGAAGCGGGTGGTGTACTCGTGGATCCGATCAGCTCCCTGGGAGATGTTGCGAAACTCGTTCTCCTTGGCCTCCATGACTCCCTCAGGAATGTGGTGGTGACGGAAAAGCCTCGGTGAACTCATCCCAGTCAATGCGGGCTGGGTCCTCGTGAGCGCTGGTGTAGTTGTCCCACCATGCTCGTGCAGCACCGGTCAGCTGGTGGCTAGCAATCCCAACACACTCCTCGTCGGAGCAAGTGGTCAGGTCCAGCTTCTTCTCCATCTCTTTAAGCCAATCGTCGGCAGCGAGAGGATCGCTGTCGGTCCCGTCGAAGGTAGGTGGCCTCAGCTTCAGGAAACCCTCCAGTTTCCTTTGGAAGTCATTCTGGGGTGGCCCGTGGTGCCTGTTCATCCCAGTAGCTATGACATTCAGCAGCTGGGTCTGCTGAGCCATCACTTCCGCCAACGTCGGTGGCGGCGGCGGTGGCGGTGGCGGAGGCACGTTCTCGCCTTGTGGTGGCGGATCGTTCACCGGCGGTGCATTCTCTGCCCGGCGCAGCTCTTCTTCCAGGTTAACTCCAGCACGTCTGCCAGCTGGGCGTCCACGGTTGCGACCACGCCCGCGTCCTGGCGCAGGTGCGGGGGAGGGCTGGCGGTTCTCCAAACGCGCAGAACGTCTCATCGACATCTGAAATTATTAGGTACGTGCTCAGTGCAGTAATAATCTTGTAGTTGTTTAAGTAGGAGTTAGATGTTTTCAACGATTTAAATGAATTAAAACATTTTTCATGCTATCCTACACTCAACCAAAGAAGCATAGAGATCCATAAGAAGCATAAGATCCAAATGTCACTCATCACATGGTTATTATTACATAAAGGATGTTCCTAGTTGCTAAGAAGATCGTGCTATGCGCAGATAGCCAATGACAGGACAATTCATGGTATCACTAGTCTAAGGGCCACGTAGGGTCCCATAAGCTACTGGTGCATAAGGTCAATAGCCATTTGATCGGGATCTCAATAGTGCCGTCGTGCAGTGGACGAAGTGGTGGTCCAAGGCTGGTCATCTGCAAATTTTTCAAGAAACGGATTAGCAAGTCCTTGTATTAGATAAGCCATTGCATAAAAAGTGAATGCAAGGTCGGTAATATAACCGAAAGAGAGTCTGGCTTCCTATTCTAACGTCCATTTCTATGGGTCTCGTCCTACAGTCAAGTATGGCGCTCCGATACCAACTGAAACGACCTCGATTTCCACGAAGGGAAATCCACAGGCTCGAATTGTAATTCAACAGATTGCTTGGGACAATCCATGAAATTACCCATATCTCAGTTGCCACCAGGATCCATACAACGGTAAATAAGTCTTACATAAATATTTATTACATCGCCACACTGGCGGAATCAACAATCAGAGAAGCTTTAGAAAGATGCGGAAGCGATTCATCCTTCACGGCCAACTTGAGTGTAGCACGTGACCCTATTCCTCGTCATCATCTCCCTCGAAGTCGTACTCATTCTCGTCACCTGACAGCAAATTTATCAGTACGATTTGTACTGGCCACGGAGCCCACCTATGCAGCATTTGCTTTGTGGAAAGTGGATGCAAGGCTATACAAGCAGACCTATAGGCTGAGGTTTTCCTATGCAGCTGTAATCAATGTTTAATTAGTCAAGTTTTATCACCAGTTAACACCATCATCCCTTTTCCCATCACCACACCTCACATACCCACACCTCACTCTCATTCGACAGGCCCAACTCCCTCTCGGGCCTATCTCAGCGGCACACTACCACAACGGGTACACTGCCGGAAAAATGTCATCGAGGGGGAGAAGAGAACACTCACTACACTAGTAGAAGCTTCACAGGAAAGGTCCATAGCCAACAGGTTGGCATATGTATCGATCGATCAACCATACACTCTGCAGAGGTTTCACTACCCACAAGATTAGCGATTATAGGTGTTGCGCAAACACCTAGGCAGAATTCCGGGTGCTTGCTTGCCTAGGTCGATGCCACCCTACCACTCAGCCCTGGGATATTCTGGATCCTACACCGTTATGCTGAGACTGGGAGACACAGTACCGGGCCCATCCAGTGGTACTGTGCATCTAGGACGGAACGGGAACCCATCGACCGTCTCCGCCCACCCTTATCACCTTTCAACCTAGCAGTAGTGGCACCGTCCTACCAAGTAGTCCAGCCGTCTCCCGCCCATCAGAAGCGAGTGAGTAGAAAAGGATTCCCATGAACCTGAAACTAGTCCATCCTAGGTTTGACCAAGCAGGCATCTCCACTTAGGGGATACTCTCCCCGTGCTATCACAGCACCTCCGTCCACGGGCTTCAAACCACCAAGGCTATCCCACCCGGAACCTCCTCAACAACTTTACCCGCCACAGGTATCTCGCTTGGGGATGCCTAGGTTGCACCCCCGGCACGACTTGCCCCATGGGCTCGTCTCACATCCCACTTGGTCGACATCAACCCTTACCACGCACCCAAGACGCACGCAGCACTCTCTCCCAGTGGTTATAATCAGCTATACACCGTCCCAATTCCACCACATAGCATATAGCAAGTAGAAAGTAGTGGAAGAGTAACAGTAAATTAAGCAGTAGCTAACCTAACAGCGGATAGCAGGGTAAAGTCTTATCAAGGCAGGGAATTCAAATATACTACCATGCAACCAATCCATACATAATCATAAAGCAATAGCAACAATGTCATTTGCAATGCGTAATAGGATCTAAGGATTTGGTGGGACGTGGCACCTTCGTAGTCGTCTCCTAGCTCTTGGAAGTACTCGTGGTCGTCTTCCTTAGTCAGATCCTCCTCCGTCTCTGAAATCGAACACGAAATAGTCGCGTCAGCGACTCCTATAGAGTATTTCAGAAAAATCCAATAAAATAAAGAGCCAAATGCACACAAACACAGTCTTAGATTGTAGATCTCATTTTTCTGAGAATTTTGATATATGGTGCGCAATTTTTGGACTTCGTATGAATAAGTTATGAATTTCCGAAGATTATCCTATTTTCTGAAAATGAGAAAACTGTTTGGTTAATAGGGGCAGCTCGGGATTGGTCCACGTGGCGCGCGGGTCCAGTAGTGCGGCAAGTGGCGCCTCAACAGAACACAGACCCGATGGTCGCCCACCAGGTGTTCGATGCTGGTTCCCAGAGAGTTGCCGGAGTTGGCGTAGCTCGGCGTGGCTCGGCGGTGGTCGGTGGTAGCTCGGCTGTGGTTGGGGGTATCTCGGCGGAGCTCGGCATAGTTCGGCGGTGGTCGGGAGCTCGGCGGGGCTCGGCATAGTTCGGCGTACCTCGGCGGGGCTCGGGCGAATCGGAAATTCGCGGCGCCGAGGGTGCCGCTCTCTCGAGCTCTCCCGGGGGGGCTCGGGTGAATCGGAGATTCGGTGCGCCCGAGGGTGCCGTTCTCCCGAGGTCTCCCGCGGAGGTTCGGGCGAATCGGACATTTGGTGCGCCCGAGGGTGCCGTTCTCCCGAGGTCTCCGCGGAGGCTCGGGCGAATCGGAAATGTGGGCGCCGAAGGGGCTGCTCTCCCGAGCTCTCACGGTGAGGCTCGGGCGAATCGGAAATTTGGGCGCCCGAGGGTGCCGCTCTCCCGAGCTCTCCTGGGGAGGCTCGGGCGAATCGGAGATTTGGTGCGCCGAGGGTGCCGTTCTCCCGAGGTCTCTCGCGGAGGCTCGGGCGAATCGGAAATTTGGTGCTAGCAGGGTTCCAGGGCGTCTGTTCAAGGCGGCGGTGTCTCTCCGGTGCGGCGGACGATGACAGGGCGGCGATGACCATATTTCGGCAAGGCAGGGCTCGGCTTTCTAGCGGCGGTGCCGAGGCAGACTTAGCGAACCTCGGCGGCCTTTCTCCGCAGCGCGAGGCGACCGGGGGTACTCGGAACGGATCTTAGGCGAGGCGGAACGTGTCGGCGGCGATGTCGTCGCGACTGTGAGGTTCCGGCGGGGCTAAGGAGGTCTTCTAGGAGATGTATACGCGTCCAGGGTCTAAGGCGATGGTATACCAACTACCAATTTTGGCTACCGAGCTTTCCAAGGTGCTCGGTTGTGGCGGCGGCGTGTCGCCGACGATGGCGGAAGGCGGCATCGCGGCTACGACCAAGTATTGGTTCAATCGAATGCGGTCTTGTCAAATTGGTGAGGCCAGAGAGGCATACAACACTCTGGTGGCGAGCTTTAGCCATGGCATGACCTTCTTCTGGCGACAGCTCGCGGCGGCGCTCCGGTAAGGTCGCGGCGCACGCGACCAAGGCGATTCAGGCTTCCTCTAGCGCTTAGATCCGCGTAGCTAGCTCGAGGGGGTCGTGGCGGTGCTCCACGACGCTCTAACCTATACGGTTGCTAGACGGATTGCTCGGAACGGGTGATTCGACGTCGAAACGCGTCGGTGGTGAGCGCGCTCCGCCGAGAACGCGTCGTGCTGCGTTCTCGGTCTAGCAAGCTTGTAGTCCGGGGGTTTCGGCCGGTCGAATGAGTGCATGGTGCAGGTGATCTTCCCGAGCCGGTAAAAGCTCGTGCCTGCGCGTCCCGAGGGTGGAACGCCATGGCAAAAGCAGGGCAAGGTTCGGACATGGCGTGCGGTGGCTCACCGTGGTGTCGGTGAAGCTAGGATGGCGGTGCAGTGGCGAGTCGGAGCCGTGCAGAGCGATCGCAGTGCCGTGCCGCTCCTCGTCCGCAGCTCGGGCTTCTCCTCCGTGTCCGGCTCCGGCGTGCTCCGCGGCGGCGGCGCTCCGGCAGCTTCTCCTCCTCTGCTCCGCCCTTCTCCTACGCTCTCTCTCTCGGTTTGGTGCGGTGTGCCGGTCTGTGCTGCGGTGGCGGCGAGGGGAAATGAGGGTAAGGCTTCGGGGTGCTCCAATTTATAGGCGAGCTTGGCCAGCTCCAATGGCGAACGGTCCTGATTGCGCTCGGCCGATCGAAGGGCCGTGGCTCGAGTGGATCTAGGGCTCCGGATGGGCGCGGGTTCGCTTGGCGGCCAAGAAAGGAGGGGACAGGAGGGGGACAGCGGGGTCAGGGCTCTGCCATGCTGTCGGCTGTGGGACCGGGGTCACGCCATTCGCGCGACACCCCCGGCAGGCGCGTCGCCTTCGTGAGGAAGAAGAACAGTGGGGGGGGGCGAGAGCGGCTGACAGGCGGGGCCGGGTTGGCAGCGAGCGCGAGCGCGAGTGCGAGCGCGTGTGTGCCGGTCGTGCGCGTGCGCTGCCGAGCCGCGACGTGGGCCGCGCGCGGTGAGATGAGGAGAGGAAGGTCGGGCGGGCTTGGGCTGGCTTAGCGACCCGGCTGGCCGAAACGAATGGCTGGCCTAACTCTCTTTCTCCTTTTCTATTTTCAGTTTAGTGTATATATACATATATTGCCCATTTTAATTATTGAGTAAATACAAACATAAATTGCAATAAATCCCAAATGTGATGCATAAGTTATTATTCTATGTGAATGGAATTAAAATGCAAACTACTCTCCTTTATTTACCAATTTCATAGTGAAACCTATATGCTTGCACAAGAAAAATGGGTTTTCACAATAAATAAATGAAAAAATTTAATTGGTTGGGATTTTTAGGTTGTGTGGATTTTTAGGGTTGTTGCAGTCCTCCCCCCTCATTAGGATCTCGACCTCGAGATTCAGGGATAACGTACCCTTCGAAGAGGTAAGGAAACATAATCCGCAAGTCCGATTCTTTCTCCCACGTAGCTTCCCTTTCAGTGTGATTGCTCCATTGTACCTTGCACATCGGAATGGTTTTGTTTCGAGTCTCCTTTGTATCCTGTGCCAAGATCTTGATCGGATGTTCCTTGTATTCAAGTGTGTCTTGCAGGTCTAAAGCATCCGTAGGAACTTGCTCCTCGGGAAGCTTCAAACACTTCCTCAATTGCGAGACATGGAACACGGGGTGTACTCCAGATAATTCCTCCGGTAGTTCTAGCTTGTAAGCAAGCTTTCCAACCCTTTTACAGATCTTGTATGGCCCAACATATCTGGGTGCCAATTTCCCTTTTACGTGGAATCTGACAGTGCCACGAAGTGGAGATACCTTGAGGTAGACATAATCCCCAACCTCGAACTCAAGCTTTCTACGTCTCCTATCTGCATAGCTCTTTTGCCTACTCTGTGCAATCCTCAAATTCTCTCTTACTTGGGCAACACCTTCTTCTGCTTCCACAATCTTAGCAGGACCGAAGAATGTCCTCTCACCTGGTTCTGACCACATTAGCGGGGTTCTGCACGGTCTTCCATACAACGCTTCAAATGGAGACATCTTAATGCTTGTCTGATAACTGTTGTTGTATGAGAACTCGGCGTGGGGTAGACAGCTCTCCCATCCTTCCTTGTACCTCAATACGCAAGCTCGTAACATGTCCTCGAGAATCTGGTTCACTCTTTCTGTTTGCCCATCCGTTTGCGGGTGGTATGCGGTGCTATAGTCGAGCTTGGTTCCGATGGACTTGTGCAAGGATTTCCAGAACTGTGATACGAACTGTGAGCCTCGGTCAGATATAATACTCAGAGGCGCCCCATGTAACTTCAAAATGTTTGATACGTACAGATCTGCTAGCTTTTCGACTCTATATTTCCTTTTGACCGGTATAAAATGTGCAACTTTGGTTAGACGGTCCACTATTACCCATATAGAATCATATCCATGCTCGGATCGGGGCAGTCCTATTATGAAGTCCATGGATATGCACTCCCACTTCCATTCTGGTATCTCAACTGGTTGTAGCAACCCTGCTGGTCTCTGATGTTCGGCCTTGATTCTATTGCATGTATCACATCGGGCTACATGCCCTGCAATGTCTGTCTTCATATTCTCCCACCAGAAGTGCTTCCTTAGATCATGGTACATCTTGGCTGACCCTGGGTGAATGCAATATTTGGAGTCATGCCCCTCTGACAGAATCTCTTCTCGTATCGCTGAATCCGTCGGTACACAGATTCTATCCTTGTACCATACAGTTCCCTGCTCATCTTCTCGGTATTCGGGGCCTCTTCCCAGCTTCATCAAACCACGGATATAGTCTATCTCAGGACAGTTCTTTTGCGCTTCACGGATTCGTGAGGTGAGATTGTACTCGACGCGAAGCTCATTTAGCATGCCATAGGAGACTACCTCGAGCTGGAACGCGTCAAACTCTCTCCTGAGCTCAGGTGGCATAGAGTTGGTGATGAGGGTATGGCAGTAGCTTTTGCGGCTAAGTGCATCAGCGACAACATTAGCCTTTCCTGGGTGATAATGGATCTCAAGATCATAGTCCTTGATGAGTTCCAGCCATCTGCGTTGCCTCATATTCAGATCTTCCTGTGTGAAGAAGTACTTCAGGCTCTTGTGGTCAGTGTAGATGTCGCACTTGTTGCTTATCAGATAGTGTCTCCAAATCTTGAGTGCATGTACCACGGCTGCAAGTTCTAGGTCATGAGTCGGGTATCGCTGCTCATGCTCCTTCAACTGTCTTGAGGCATAAGCTATCACTCTTCCTTCTTGCATTAGTACACAGCCCAAACCTTGCCGAGAGGCATCACAATATACAACAAAATCCTTGTGAATATCGGGCAGGGCTAGTACAGGTGTAGTAGTGAGCTTCTCCTTCAAGGTCTGAAAACTCTTCTCACATTCAGGAGTCCATATAAACTTGTTCTCTTTCTTCAGCAAGTTGGTCATGGGTCTTGCAATCTTGAAGAAATTCTCAATAAATCTGCGATAGTATCCTGCAAGTCCCAAAAAGCTTCTGATTTCTGACACATTACAGGGTTGTTCCCACTCTTTCACAGCTTCAATTTTGGCTGGGTCTACTGCGACTCCTTCTCCTGACAGTACGTGTCCAAGGAAAGCAACTTCCTCAAGCCAGAATTCGCACTTGGAGAATTTGGCGTATAGCTGGTTGCGAGACAACCTCTCCAATACGGTCCTCAGATGATGTTCATGTTCCTCTTTTGTGGCTGAATAAACCAATATATCATCAATGAATACTACCACAAATCTGTCTAGCTCATTCATGAAGATCTTGTTCATCATGTTCATGAAGTATGCTGGAGCATTAGTGAGTCCAAATGAGACTACTGTGCACTCATACTGTCCATATCTAGTGACAAATGCAGTCTTCGGGATATCCTCTTCCCTGATCTTCATCTGATGATACCCTGATCGGAGATCAATCTTTGAGAAGTACTTGGCCTTACTCAATTGATCTAACAGATCATCGATGCGGGGCAGTGGGTACTTATTCTTGACTGTAACCGCATTCAGATTCCGGTAGTCAATGCACATCCTCATCGTGCCATCCTTCTTCTTGACAAACAAAACGGGAGATCCCCAGGGCGAAGCACTAGGCCTAATGAAGCCCTTCTCCAGTAATTCTCCCAGCTGCTTCTTGAGTTCCTTCAACTCATCAGCCGACATTCTGTAGGGTCTTTTGGCAATCGGTGCAGTCCCTGGCATCAGCTCTATAACAAACTCCACATCTCTATCTGGTGGCATTCCTGGCAACTCCTCTGGAAATACGTCATTGAACTCATAGACTACTGGCACATCTCTGAATGTCAGCTCTGTCTTATCTGCTTTAGTCTCCAGGGCACATAGGAGGGCTTGGACTCTCTCGGTTTGGGGTACACATCGGACAGCTGTTCCCCAAGGGTGGGTTACCTGAACATATCTAGGTGAACAAGATATCACTCCCCGGTGTTTGGTTAGCCAGTCCATGCCTAAGATGACATCTAAGCTATTGGAGGGTAGTAGGGTTAGGTCAGCTCGAAAGTCAAGTCCCTCGATAGTGATTATCACTCCTCTACATATGTGAACGCTTCTGAAGGTTCCTAAGGGCGAGCTAGTTAGGATGGGGTTTGCTCTCGGGGTTACAGGTATGTTATGCTTACGTGCATATGCAGATGAAATGTATGAACATGTAGCTCCCGAATCGAACGGAACTGTAGCCATGTTACCCTGAACTAGGAACGTACCATACACAGCATCAGGTGCAGCTTCAGCTTCCTCAGCGGTCATGTGGTTCAGTCTTCCTCGGGTAGCAGATCCCCGGTTCGGTGTGCCCTGTGCAGCTGCTGGTGCGCGGTTGAGGTCGGGGCACACAGCCACACGGTGTCCAGGCTTTCCGCATCCGAAGCAAGTGAAGGGCGCACTGCCTGCTGTAGCTGTCGCAGGAGCCTTCCAATTGCTTGTCCTTGGCGTGTTGGTAGCGGGGGCGGGTGTGTTCTGCACAGCTCGAGTCGGCGCAGGGTAGGTCTGAGCGGGGCGGTGATAGTTGCTGCTGTTGGTACCACCACGGCTCGTTCCCGAAGAAGGTCCCTGGCGGGTTCGAAAAGGCGGAGGTGCACCCGTTCGCTGTCTCTGGGGTGGAGCAGCGCGAGCGGGTCCCTCAGAGCGGCGCTTCTTTCCCTTGTTCTGGGCCTCGAATTCCAGTCGTGCTTCCATGCGATCCTTCTCGATCTCAATACAGCGGTCAATCAGCTCACGCAGAGTGTAGCTCTTGTTCCCTGACAGAGCCAACCTGATCTTGGTCTGAAGTCCCTTCCTGTAGTAGTACATCTTTTCCTTCTCGGAACTCACGCAAGACGCAGGTGCGTAGCGGAGCAAGCAGTTGAAGCGGGTGGTGTACTCGTGGATCCGATCAGCTCCCTGGGAGATGTTGCGAAACTCGTTCTCCTTGGCCTCCATGACTCCCTCAGGAATGTGGTGGTGACGGAAAACCTCGGTGAACTCATCCCAGTCAATGCGGGCTGGGTCCTCGTGAGCGCTGGTGTAGTTGTCCCACCATGCTCGTGCAGCACCGGTCAGCTGGTGGCTAGCAATCCCAACACACTCCTCGTCGGAGCAAGTGGTCAGGTCCAGCTTCTTCTCCATCTCTTTAAGCCAATCGTCGGCAGCGAGAGGATCGCTGTCGGTCCCGTCGAAGGTAGGTGGCCTCAGCTTCAGGAAACCCTCCAGTTTCCTTTGGAAGTCATTCTGGGGTGGCCCGTGGTGCCTGTTCATCCCAGTAGCTATGACATTCAGCAGCTGGGTCTGCTGAGCCATCACTTCCGCCAACGTCGGTGGCGGCGGCGGTGGCGGTGGCGGAGGCACGTTCTCGCCTTGTGGTGGCGGATCGTTCACCGGCGGTGCATTCTCTGCCCAGCGCAGCTCTTCTTCCAGGTTAACTCCAGCACGTCTGCCAGCTGGGCGTCCACGGTTGCGACCACGCCCGCGTCCTGGCGCAGGTGCGGGGGAGGGCTGGCGGTTCTCCAAACGCGCAGAACGTCTCATCGACATCTGAAATTATTAGGTACGTGCTCAGTGCAGTAATAATCTTGTAGTTGTTTAAGTAGGAGTTAGATGTTTTCAACGATTTAAATGAATTAAAACATTTTTCATGCTATCCTACACTCAACCAAAGAAGCATAGAGATCCATAAGAAGCATAAGATCCAAATGTCACTCATCACATGGTTATTATTACATAAAGGATGTTCCTAGTTGCTAAGAAGATCGTGCTATGCGCAGATAGCCAATGACAGGACAATTCATGGTATCACTAGTCTAAGGGCCACGTAGGGTCCCATAAGCTACTGGTGCATAAGGTCAATAGCCATTTGATCGGGATCTCAATAGTGCCGTCGTGCAGTGGACGAAGTGGTGGTCCAAGGCTGGTCATCTGCAAATTTTTCAAGAAACGGATTAGCAAGTCCTTGTATTAGATAAGCCATTGCATAAAAAGTGAATGCAAGGTCGGTAATATAACCGAAAGAGAGTCTGGCTTCCTATTCTAACGTCCATTTTCTATGGGTCTCGTCCTACAGTCAAGTATGGCGCTCCGATACCAACTGAAACGACCTCGATTTCCACGAAGGGAAATCCACAGGCTCGAATTGTAATTCAACAGATTGCTTGGGACAATCCATGAAATTACCCATATCTCAGTTGCCACCAGGATCCATACAACGGTAAATAAGTCTTACATAAATATTTATTACATCGCCACACTGGCGGAATCAACAATCAGAGAAGCTTTAGAAGATGCGGAAGCGATTCATCCTTCACGGCCAACTTGAGTGTAGCACGTGACCCTATTCCTCGTCATCATCTCCCTTGAAGTCGTACTCATTCTCGTCACCTGACAGCAAATTTATCAGTACGATTTGTACTGGCCACGGAGCCCACCTATGCAGCATTTGCTTTGTGGAAAGTGGATGCAAGGCTATACAAGCAGACCTATAGGCTGAGGTTTTCCTATGCAGCTGTAATCAATGTTTTAATTAGTCAAGTTTTATCACCAGTTAACACCATCATCCCTTTTCCCATCACCACACCTCACATACCCACACCTCACTCTCATTCGACAGGCCCAACTCCCTCTCGGGCCTATCTCAGCGGCACACTACCACAACGGGTACACTGCCGGAAAAATGTCATCGAGGGGGAGAAGAGAACACTCACTACACTAGTAGAAGCTTCACAGGAAAGGTCCATAGCCAACAGGTTGGCATATGTATCGATCGATCAACCATACACTCTGCAGAGGTTTCACTACCCACAAGATTAGCCATTATAGGTGTTGCGCAAACACCTAGGCAGAATTCCGGGTGCTTGCTTGCCTAGGTCGATGCCACCCTACCACTCAGCCCTGGGATATTCTGGATCCTACACCGTTATGCTGAGACTGGGAGACACAGTACCGGGCCCATCCAGTGGTACTGTGCATCTAGGACGGAACGGGAACCCATCGACCGTCTCCGCCCACCCTTATCACCTTTCAACCTAGCAGTAGTGGCACCGTCCTACCAAGTAGTCCAGCCGTCTCCCGCCCATCAGAAGCGAGTGAGTAGAAAAGGATTCCCATGAACCTGAAACTAGTCCATCCTAGGTTTGACCAAGCAGGCATCTCCACTTAGGGGATACTCTCCCTGTGCTATCACAGCACCTCCGTCCACGGGCTTCAAACCACCAAGGCTATCCCACCCGGAACCTCCTCAACAACTTTACCCGCCACAGGTATCTCGCTTGGGGATGCCCAGGTTGCACCCCCGGCACGACTTGCCCCATGGGCTCGTCTCACATCCCACTTGGTCGACATCAACCCTTACCACGCACCCAAGACGCACGCAGCACTCTCTCCCAGTGGTTATAATCAGCTATACACCGTCCCAATTCCACCACATAGCATATAGCAAGTAGAAAGTAGTGGAAGAGTAACAGTAAATTAAGCAGCAGCTAACCTAACAGCGGATAGCAGGGTAAAGTCTTATCAAGGCAGGGAATTCAAATATACTACCATGCAACCAATCCATACATAATCATAAAGCAATAGCAACAATGTCATTTGCAATGCGTAATAGGATCTAAGGATTTGGTGGGACGTGGCACCTTCGTAGTCGTCTCCTAGCTCTTGGAAGTACTCGTGGTCGTCTTCCTTAGTCAGATCCTCCTCCGTCTCTGAAATCGAACACGAAATAGTCGCGTCAGCGACTCCTATAGAGTATTTCAGAAAAATCCAATAAAATAAAGAGCCAAATGCACACAAACACAGTCTTAGATTGTAGATCTCATTTTTCTGAGAATTTTGATATATGGTGCGCAATTTTTGGACTTCGTATGAATAAGTTATGAATTTCCGAAGATTATCCTATTTTCTGAAAATGAGAAAACTGTTTGGTTAATAGGGGCAGCTCGGGATTGGTCCACGTGGCGCGCGGGTCCAGTAGTGCGGCAAGTGGCGCCTCAACAGAACACAGACCCGATGGTCGCCCACCAGGTGTTCGATGCTGGTTCCCAGAGAGTTGCCGGAGTTGGCGTAGCTCGGCGTGGCTCGGCGGTGGTCGGTGGTAGCTCGGCTGTGGTTGGGGGTATCTCGGCGGAGCTCGGCATAGTTCGGCGGTGGTCGGGGGTAGCTCGGCGGGGCTCGGCATAGTTCGGCGTACCTCGGCGGGGCTCGGGCGAATCGGAAATTCGCGGCGCCGAGGGTGCCGCTCTCTCGAGCTCTCCCGGGGGGGCTCGGGCGAATCGGAGATTCGGTGCGCCCGAGGGTGCCGTTCTCCCGAGGTCTCCCGCGGAGGTTCGGGCGAATCGGACATTTGGTGCGCCCGAGGGTGCCGTTCTCCCGAGGTCTCCGCGGAGGCTCGGGCGAATCGGAAATGTGGGCGCCGAAGGGGCTGCTCTCCCGAGCTCTCACGGTGAGGCTCGGGCGAATCGGAAATTTGGGCGCCCGAGGGTGCCGCTCTCCCGAGCTCTCCCGGTGAGGCTCGGGCGAATCGGAAATTTGGGCGCCCGAGGGTGCCGCTCTCCCGAGCTCTCCTGGGGAGGCTCGGGCGAATCGGAGATTTGGTGCGCCGAGGGTGCCGTTCTCCCGAGGTCTCTCGCGGAGGCTCGGGCGAATCGGAAATTTGGTGCTAGCAGGGTTCCAGGGCGTCTGTTCAAGGCGGCGGTGTCTCTCCGGTGCGGCGGACGATGACAGGGCGGCGATGACCATATTTCGGCAAGGCAGGGCTCGGCTTTCTAGCGGCGGTGCCGAGGCAGACTTGGCGAACCTCGGCGGCCTTTCTCCGCAGCGCGAGGCGACCGGGGGTACTCGGAACGGATCTTAGGCGAGGCGGAACGTGTCGGCGGCGATGTCGTCGCGACTGTGAGGTTCCGGCGGGGCTAAGGAGGTCTTCTAGGAGATGTATACGCGTCCAGGGTCTAAGGCGATGGTATACCAACTACCAATTTTGGCTACCGAGCTTTCCAAGGTGCTCGGTTGTGGCGGCGGCGTGTCGCCGACGATGGCGGAAGGCGGCATCGCGGCTACGACCAAGTATTGGTTCAATCGAATGCGGTCTTGTCAAATTGGTGAGGCCAGAGAGGCATACAACACTCTGGTGGCGAGCTTTAGCCATGGCATGACCTTCTTCTGGCGACAGCTCGCGGCGGCGCTCCGGTAAGGTCGCGGCGCACGCGGCCAAGGCGATTCAGGCTTCCTCTAGCGCTTAGATCCGCGTAGCTAGCTCGAGGGGGTCGTGGCGGTGCTCCACGACGCTCTAACCTATACGGTTGCTAGACGGATTGCTCGGAACGGGTGATTCGACATCGAAACGCGTCGGTGGTGAGCGCGCTCCGCCGAGAACGCGTCGTGCTGCGTTCTCGGTCTAGCAAGCTTGTAGTCCGGGGGTTTCGGCCGGTCGAATGAGTGCATGGTGCAGGTGATCTTCCCGAGCCGGTAAAGGCTCGTGCCTGCGCGTCCCGAGGGTGGAACGCCATGGCAAAAGCAGGGCAAGGTTTGGACATGGCGTGCGGTGGCTCACCGTGGTGTCGGTGAAGCTAGGATGGCGGTGCAGTGGCGAGTCGGAGCCGTGCAGAGCGATCGCAGTGCCGTGCCGCTCCTCGTCCGCAGCTCGGGCTTCTCCTCCGTGTCCGGCTCCGGCGTGCTCCGCGGCGGCGGCGCTCCGGCAGCTTCTCCTCCTCTGCTCCGCCCTTCTCCTACACTCTCTCTCTCGGTTTGGTGCGGTGTGCCGGTCTGTGCTGCGGTGGCGGCGAGGGGAAATGAGGGTAAGGCTTCGGGGTGCTCCAATTTATAGGCGAGCTTGGCCAGCTCCAATGGCGAACGGTCCTGATTGCGCTCGGCCGATCGAAGGGCCGTGGCTCGAGTGGATCTAGGGCTCCGGATGGGCGCGGGTTCGCTTGGCGGCCAAGAAAGGAGGGGACAGGAGGGGGACAGCGGGGTCAGGGCTCTGCCATGCTGTCGGCTGTGGGACCGGGGTCACGCCATTCGCGCGACACCCCCGGCAGGCGCGTCGCCTTCGTGAGGAAGAAGAACCGTGGGGGGGGGGGCGAGAGCGGCTGACAGGCGGGGCCGGGTTGGCAGTGAGCGCGAGCGCGAGCGCGAGCGCGTGTGTGCCGGTCGTGCGCGTGCGCTGCCGAGCCGCGACGTGGGCCGCGCGCGGTGAGATGAGGAGAGGAAGGTCGGGCGGGCTTGGGCTGGCTTAGCGACCCGGCTGGCCGAAACGAATGGCTGGCCTAACTCTCTTTCTCCTTTTCTATTTTCAGTTTAGTGTATATATACATATATTGCCCATTTTAATTATTGAGTAAATACAAACATAAATTGCAATAAATCCCAAATGTGATGCATAAGTTATTATTCTATGTGAATGGAATTAAAATGCAAACTACTCTCCTTTATTTACCAATTTCATAGTGAAACCTATATGCTTGCACAAGAAAAATGGGTTTTCACAATAAATAAATGAAAAATTTTAATTGGTTGGGATTTTTAGGTTGTGTGGATTTTTAGGGTTGTTGCATTTCGTTTGTATCATCATAGTTCAAAATAACATTTTTGCAAATCTAACCATTAAGCATGACTAAGCATTTTTCAATACTTTTAATTAAATCAGGTTCTCAGGTATTGATGATTGGTCAATGATGGTTATTCATCAAGTGGTTGTCAATCACTCCTATTAACCTAATGCAATAGATTAACTCAAGTGATAAATATTTTTAAATAACAAGGAGGGGCTGAATGCACCGGGGCTTGCCTTGGATTGCGTAGAGTGTCGGATCCGGGTCAGTTCCACAAATATCAAATCCTTGTACAACTTCCTGAGTAGTCTCCTCAGATGGACCCTCGGACTTTATCTCCGGATTCTCGGTCACTACACGTGTGCAATAATAAATGCATGAATGCATGAAATGACAGATGAAATTTAGTACCAATAAACCACATATGTGAATAAGACCCTACCTTAGCTAGATATGAATAATATAATTCATACTGCCCTAGGTCATAAAGGTGATTGACCTAGAATCTCAATCAATTCAAAAATCACACCAATCAATAATCATTCCATTTACTATTCCTAATATTATCATTTAAACCAACATATAATTTAATAAATATTTAACTATTTTCATTTGATGTCAAAATGCACCAACAGATAGATTTTAGTACCAAACAGTGACACAATAAATTTCATGATTTTTGGAACATCACAGAAATTATTAAAAATCAACAAAGTTCCTTTTATCATTTAATGTGCTGATTTTTAATTATTACAGAAAACACTCGAATCATGCATTTAATATTTTTATTAAATTCTACACATCACAGAGAGTATCTAGAAATATTTTCATAATTTTTGGTGCAGTATATTAATCTACACAAAAAGATCAAAACTTAGCACTATTCATTTTAATTAAAATGAAAGAGCAAATAGAAAATCGCTGGAAAAAGAGAAACGGCCATTCGGCCCACCATGGCCCACCATGGCCCAGACCACGGCCCCGCGCGCGCGCCACCGAGCCGGCCCGCAATCGTGCGCAGGCCCAGCACGGCCCGCACGCGCCCGGGCGCGCTCGCCCCCGCGCCGGGTCACTGACAGACCGACCCCAGCCGTCAGCCCCCGCGCGCGCCCTCTCCCTCACTCTCTCGACCGCTGACAGGCGGGCCACCCCTGTCAGGGTCGTCCCCTACCTCCGGTCGGGCGCTCCCGCGCGCGCGCGAATGGCACGGCGCGGACCTCGCCGCCGGCGATCCCAACGGTGAACCCAATGACACTACGACTCCCGCTAGACCCTAGCCGGCCACTCTACTAGCACATCTTACGCCCTACCGCCTCCGGCGAGCTCGTTCTCGCCCATGGCGGACCGCGGTGGCACGGCGGCACGGCTGTACCGTTCCACCCACCAAGACACGATCGGTTAGCAAGAAAAAAGGCTAGGGAGGTTCGGGGTCTCACCAGAAGGCCAAACCGGAGACGGGTTGGGACTGGAGTGGCGTGAATCGACGAGCGTGACGGCGGCGGCGGGTCGGCGGCGTTCACCGGAAACAATCTTCCCGTTCCGACGACCCTACGGCACCAGAGCGGAAATCACCGTACGCAAAAGGTTCATTAGGGGTTAAGGAATCCACAACACGGGACCTAAGGAGAAGAAACTCACCACGGAGAGCTAAACACGGCCGAAGACGCGCGGCGGCGCTCCGGTCGGACGCGGGGACGACGACCGCGTTCCCGGTCGACCGAGACACTATAGCCCACACCAAAGGCACCAGACGATGCGCAAGGGAACAGGCTAACTGATTGGAAGATGGAGGTGGTGAAGGAGGACGGAGCACGGCGAATTTTGCCGGACGCCGACGAGCTCGAAAATGGCCGCGGTTGAGAGAAATGAGGACGGGACGGTGCAGTGGTGATTTATAGGCCGGGCAAGGGAGAGGATAAGCTCGGCTGGGTCCGGGGCCCCCCTCTCGGCTGCTTGACAACGGCTCTGCTCACCCACGCCGGCCAGACGGCGCCCGGCGCCGCGGGCGGCACGCGCGCGCGACGTGGAAGATGAACAGGGGGACCCCCCCCCTGCTACAGTACTAGGCCATATAGGTCAAATGCTATTTGATTCAAATTGGATCTGATCCGGCCCGAATCCGAGGAAGTGGTGAATACAAAAGTTGTAGAGAATTTCGTGTAGATCATTTTTTCTTTTGACACCAATTTCAAATTCGGCAAAAATTTCAAATTACAGAAAAAGGGGTAAAAGTAGGGTTTAAATTTCAAACTGAAATTTTAAAATTACTTTTGATTCTTCTCAACAACTTGAAAATTGGTAAACAAGAAAGTTGTCCTACTTAGAGAGCTTGACAACTTATATTTAGGAAGTTTTTGAAGATTCTTAATGTTTTTGAAATTGAAGTTTCAAATGTAAATTTTAATATAGTAATTTGAGTTTAATTTGAATTTTTATAACATAACTTCAAAATATCCAAAAATAAAAGTTGTTTCATTTTAAAAACTCTACAACTTTTATTAAGACACTTTTCCCATATTACATATAGATTTTGAATTATGGTTTTAGGTCAACTTTAGGGTTTAATTTGATTTCTATTTAATTTTTATTTTTGAACTATGATTAAGGATTTAATTACCCAATCAATACTTTAGCTAAAATCAAGTCACTCTAGGCCCTAAGCACAATCACATGCAGATGCTTAAATTTAAATATGATGACATGACAGATTATTTAAATTGTAATACCAGAGGTATTACACTCTCTCTCTCTCTCTCTCTCTGTGCAACAATAGAATTAGCAATAAGGGGATTATCACTAATGTTTGTTTTAGAAACGACAACGTGGTAGAGTATCACTACCAGTTGATGGCTTCAACTGGTAATGACAGTCCACCTATTAGTGTAGGTTGGTGGTTTGAAACGACAGTGATAGCTATTTGTACAAAAACCAATAACTTTTTCATATGGGATTAGTTTAAGATAAGCTTCACATAAAAAATTGTAGAGTTTGAAGGGAACTAAAACTTTATACTTCCTCCGTCCAAAAATAGATGTCGCTATGGGAAGCGTGCTAGTCAAATTTTCTCAACTTTGACTGAGTTTATAGAAAATGCGTGCAACATTTATATCTCCAAATAAATATATTATGAAAGTATATTCAAAGATCTATCTAATGATACTAATTATGTATTATAAATATTATTATTTTTTATATATATTTGGTCAAACACAAAAAAATCTTTTTCATTTAAGATATTTTCTAGTGTCACATTTAAAACTTCATAGTTTATAACTTTTTCATTTAAGATATTTTCTAGTGTCACATTTTAAGATTAAAAAATGTGTAGTTAAAAGGAACAGTGTCAACTATATAGTCCATGTGTGTCGCGTAGCTCAATTGGTAGGTGCGTCACAATAACGTGAACATTGAGGTTTCGAGTTAATTTGAATGTAAAAACGAAGCAGCAGGTTACTTGCATGTGTTTCCTCGTTCTCCCGTCTGGAACCCTTGACTCGAAGAAAGCAAGAGGCGACAAGCGATTTGGAAACGCAAATCTGTGCCATGTCACGATCGAGATCGCAACAAGTGAAGCAACTGTTGACGGACGCGCGAGATATCGAACTAGGCAGGCCTCAACTGAGCTTAGGTTTCCGGCGACTTGGTTTTGGCTTCTACGCGGAAAGCGTTGGTAATGCCAAAATTAATTAAAAGCGCCTACCGCGACAGTGCATACTTTGACTGCCACACATACCTGGACCATGCAAATGTTACCAGGACAGTGATGATGTACTTGCATTGTGTGTATCTATATATAAATAATATAATCGCAACGATTTGTCAAGGATTATATATTGAACACGACGACAGGATCGGAGATGAAAAGCCGGTCTGCGAGATGCATGCGACGACGACCGTGCATCCATGGACTGAAAAGTGAAAAGGACGTACTGCCACAGGAATGCTGAAGGTGAAGTAGCTAGTGACGGAAGTGGCCATCGATGATGCATTCTGTGACGACCACAAAATAAGGCATTCCAACGATGATTTTTCAAAGATGCACGCGTGGACGACAAGTAACGAAAACTAATATACGTACGTACTATGTATAGGAGGGAAGAAAAAAAAAACGGTAGGTACCCAGCACAGCAGGCAGCGCAGCTAGCTAGCTAGCTCTTCGGGGGGCAGCAGCGCTAGCGAGCTTATAAAAGGGAGCCCAAGCTCTTGAGCACGCCTAGAGGCTAGAGCTCGGACGTACAAGTGCTGAGGTACGTAACAAGTAGCACCAGCTCCTCCGATCTGATCGTCCTGTGTGATCGATCAACATACGCATAGAGCTGTAGAGAGATCTAGCTCAGCTATCTATCTGTCAGGTATATATGGCGACCCAACAACAAGCAGCAGCAGACAGAGGAAGTAGTAGGGAAGAAATCATGATCGTGGACCTCGAGAGCGAGGCCGGCGACGTCGTCTCGCCGGCGGCGACGACGATGCAGCGGCAGGATTCCCTGTACGCCGCCGCAACAAGAGCCGCCGGCGCGAACCACCACGGACAGGATGGCTGGGGCAGGACGGTGCGGCTGGCGTTCCAGTGCGTGGGCATCCTGTACGGCGACATTGGGACGTCGCCGCTGTACGTGTACTCAAGCACGTTCCGGGACGGCGTGGGGCACCCGGACGATCTCCTCGGAGCGCTCTCCCTCATCATCTACAGCTTCCTCCTCTTCACCGTCATCAAGTACGTCTACATCGCCCTGCGAGCCAACGATGACGGTGACGGTACGATCGATCGAAAAACTTGCTGCATGCACATGCAGTGCAGGAACCTCATCTAGCTAGAATATACTATACATGCATGATGCATGCAGTATTTTAATTTGTCAGACACGTTGCGTCGTTGTTTATAAGATATATATACATACTATCACACATCAATCAAAGTTTCATCAGCGGTAATAATAAATTAATAATAATAATATGCTTTTTGTATAAATTAAGTATACTTATTCATAGTAACATTTACCTGGTATATATAGCTTTCATTTTTACTATATTGCAAAATAAATATAGTAGTATTTGAGGAAGAAAATAAGTTTCAGTGACTCACTGTCTCATGCGCAGTAGTACATATACTAGTCCAATACGAGACTAACTCGCCAGATGTGCACTGGAGACTGCATCATAAATTAATAATTCATATCACGCGTCCAGTCACACGTCAAAGATATACGTACAGCAGAATTGGAATTAATACTAGCTTGCTACTCCTATGTCTTAACTGAGACTGAGATGCATGCATGGGTGTAATTATCTGAGTAAATTCTAGTACTAACTACTAAGTTTGGACCTTTTGGACCAACCTATGGCTATGAGCGAGGCTCCAATAACCGTGGCTTCGCGCCTTAGCCCATGCCCGCAGAAGATCGCAACTGTCAGTAGCTGCCGTTAGAGAAGTCGTAAATAAAACAAAGAAAACCCCAAGTAAACTGATTCCTTCTTCTGCTCCAGGTGGAACTTTCGCGCTCTACACTCTGATCTCACGCCACGCCAAGGTGAGCCTGATCCCGAACCAGCAAGTCGAGGACGACCTCCTTTCCAAGTGCAACCGCGACAAACCGCCGGCGACGCTGCGGAGAGCAGAGTGGATGAAGGAGCTGCTCGAGACCAACAAGACTGTAAAGATCTCCATCTTCCTCATCACCATGCTCGCCACCGCCATGGTCATCAGCGACGCTATTCTGACTCCTGCAATTTCTGGTAAAGATAAAAATAAAAAAAATCTTGCCTTGAGTACATTAATTGTTTGCCATGATCTGGATTATGTACATTTAATTTTCAAGCAAATATCAAGTACAAACAATATACACATAATCTAACATGGTTCGGTTTTCCTCCTTTTTTTGCATGAAAATGTGCAGTACTCTCTGCCGTTGGCGGTCTAAGAGAAAAGGCGACTTTTCTTACAACAGGTACGAGAATTAAAAACCCCAAAAGTTGTTCTAGATTCACATTCATGTAAGAAATTCTTTCAAGTAAGTAGGAACAGGATATTTTGGCAGCAGAAAACTCGAGGTCCCAATTTTCTTGGAGTAATAAACTGAAGACTTTACAACAGACTGTCATTGTTAGCGGTCCAGACAATAATCTATAGGGATGTTGCCCCATTACCATCCAATCTGAATGACTAGTCTCCACACGTACATGATCTACGAATGACTCTGCATCACAAGTATATCAAACCTAAAATGACTCTCCACGCCTCTGTTATTGACTTTCCAATCTGACGGCCATCTTTAGAACTGAAGCCATATGGAGTGAACTGTCGCCGTTAGCAATTAATAGGTGGTCCAGCCTAAGAAGTATATGTGTGGCTGTGACGCCAGTAGCCTCCGTGAGTGACATCTAATTCAACAAAATGCACACGATTCACTGTCTGTTTTAACTATACCGGAAATCCTGACACTGAACTTATACTTTGAAGAAAACATCGCACAGTTGATTTTCTAGTATATATGAATGAGGTGCAAGCACGACAATGACGTGTACTAATTTTCCACAGACGAGATAGTCTGGATCACCGTGGGAATTTTGGTGGCGTTGTTCGCAATTCAGAGGTTCGGGACAGACAAAGTTGGTTACTTGTTTGCGCCGATCATCCTCCTCTGGCTGCTCCTCATTGCAGGCGTTGGGTTCTACAACCTGGTAAAGTACGATACCGGTGCTCTCAGGGCATTCAATGTGAAATACATCATCGACTATTTTAGAAGGAACAAGAAGAAAGGATGGGTCTCCCTTGGAGGCATACTCCTTTGCTTCACAGGTACCATTTGTCTATCAAGAAAATAGTGGCCTATTGTGCTAGAATCAGGAGTCCGCACAGCAGCACATTGAATGCATACTCAGGAAATATTCTTTCTACAAATATTGCAGGCACAGAAGCCCTTTTTTCTGATCTAGGATACTTCA
Organism: Eremochloa ophiuroides; assembly: GCA_038502445.1. Lineage (NCBI taxonomy): Eukaryota > Viridiplantae > Streptophyta > Magnoliopsida > Poales > Poaceae > Eremochloa > Eremochloa ophiuroides. Next base: position 27,455,672 of record JAHLJS010000002.1, read on the forward strand.
GCATCAGATCAATCCAGGTATGCATATCATTGAACCTTTATTAAAGAACGAAAGTTCATTAATTTATCATACTACTACTAAACAATCCATTAGATAACACTCTCTTTCATCTGCTTCAGCTAAGCTTTGGCTTCGGTTTAGTCCCATCAGTATTACTTGCTTACATTGGGCAAGCAGCATACTTGAGAGTACACCCGGAGGATGTGGCTAACACTTTCTACAGATCAACTCCAAGTAAGTATATATAGAATCTCACTGGTACATATATATGTACATCTGAATTCTTTATGAGATGCTTATATATATCCACTTGGACACGCAGTCTCGTTGTTCTGGCCAACATTCATTCTTGCACTAGCAGCATCCATCATTGGAAGCCAAGCCATGATCTCCTGCGCCTTCGCAACAATTTCACATTCCCAAACACTTAGTTGCTTTCCAAGGGTAAAGATACTGCACACCTCAAGGCAATACTCAGGCCAATTATATATCCCTGAAGTAAACTACTTGCTTTGCTTGGGTGCTTGCCTTGTCACAATTGGCTTCAGAACAACTGTCATCATTGGGGAAGCTCATGGTAAGATCCTGTCAATTTATAGTTCGAATCACATTTGTATTTCAATAACTCTGCTCAAACGTGCCTATCGGGAAATCTAAAAAATGTTACTTTGTCTCTTCCTTCCTTCCATGTAGGTATATGTGTTGTTCTTGTGATGATCGTCACAACCCTATTGTTGACAATCGTGATGCTCTTAGTATGGAAGATCAGTATCTGGTGGATTGTTGCGTTCTTTATTGTTTTTATGTCATCTGAGTTAATTTATCTATCTGCTATCCTATATCGATTTGCGCATGGGGCATATGTGCCTGTGGCAATGTCAGCAGTCCTGATGGTGGTGATGATTGTATGGCATTATGTGCATGTGAAGAAATACAGCTTTGAGCTCGAGCACTCTCTGCCCCGTGACAAAGTGAAAGAACTCCTTGAGCGCCGTGACATACAGAGAGTACCAGGGATTGGCCTCTTCTATACTGAGTTGGTTCAAGGCATACCCCCGGTGTTCCGTCATCTCGTTGAGAAGATCCCTTCCATCCATTCAGTGCTAATTTTCGTCTCAATGAAGCACTTGCCAATTCCATCTGTCGACATGTCAGAACGCTTTCTCTTTAGACACGTAGACAGAGAAGATTATAAGGTATTCCAATGTGTGGCACGGTATGGGTACCGGGACCCCTTTGAGGAGGCCAAGGACTTTGTTGATAAGCTTGTAGAGCATCTCCAGTACTACATCCGGGATGTCAACCTCTCTGGTGTGGGTTGTGAGCCGATGATGAAGCAGTCCTCCAGCTACCGCAGTTCTCGCGCTGAAAGCTTTGGCAGTCATGAAAAACCCAAAGTAAAGGCAGTTTATGCTGAGGAGATGCTCACACCAGCAGAGTCATTCTCGGAGCACTCAAGGCAATCTAGTGGAAAGAGCAAGCTTTTTACACAATTTCAGGTGATTAATCTATTGTATTATCCTCATACAAACATAAAGATACCTACATTCTGTAATGACTTGATTTTATCAGTATCCATTAGTTTTCTGTGTGAATGGTGGTACTGATGCTTGTTCAACTTTGTGTCAGGGAGACAAGATGAATATAGTAGAGATGGTGAAGATTCAGCAGGAGCAACAGGCTGTCCTTGAAGAGATGAGTAACGGTGTGGTGTACATATTTGGAGAGAGCGAGGTGGTGGCAAGACCCCATTCCTCGCTCATTAAGAAGATAGCTGTCAACTACATATACTCTTTTCTTAGAAAGAACTCAAGAAATGGTGAGAAGATGCTGTCTATCCCCCGTCGCCAGGTCCTAAAGGTCGGAATCTCATATGAAATCTAAGGAATATGGAAGGAGAACAGGATATCTGATTGCACACACAACTTTAATGGCAAAAAATTCCTTCAAAAAACTTTGTGCCAAAAAAGGACTCTGTATCCATTAATTTCATGAAAATTAATGTGCTTGATCGCGAGCGCCACCACTTAGTCAGAACGCTGCAATCTTTCTCGAACCCATAACTCTACTCCCAACCAAGAACCATAAAAAAAAATCCTCTATCAAACCCAAGAATAAAAAACTCCCAAGAGATATGGTCCTGTTTGTAGCTCAAGCATAAAGATCTCTTCTCACTAAAGCCTTAGGAAAAATCACACCATATCCAAGCTGTAGTGTGGTGTGTTGTACAAGTACCTCCTAATATCTCAACCTAATATATCTCAAAAAGACCATGTTGCTTGACACCAGTTTTGGCAATATGTGGCTAGTGTCGAACTCTGGGAATTAATATGTCTATTTTGGTTTGGGTCAGAAGTCAAAGTGAAAAAATGTTGAGGGAAAAGACATCTACATATGGCCTATACCTGCACACCTGCTTCTTACTCGTTCTTAGTTAGCAGATCTTGGTCATCTCACTCCTGATCCAGTGTGGAATATCAGCCTAGTGTCATATGGTGCTACGGTCACTTGTTCTTGGAATATGTAGAGAGAAATTTCCTCAGATTCTATCACATATGGAAACTAAAACGAATTTGTTTTACAAACTATGAAGTACTATAACCGAGCGAACACTTTTACAGATCAATGACAAAAGAAAAATCGCTGAGCATCTTCCTCATATCCCACTAATCTTTCTCCTAGTTCCTCTTTCTAATCAGCCCAGAATAAGTTTTTTTTTTTGAAAGAACCGGTTTGGCCCGACATTATATTAATAAGGAGAAGTAGAGATACAACTACAACTTTAGCGCGAGAAGCGCAGCCCCTCTTCGCAGACCGCTAGAGGGGCTAGAAAACTAGAAAACTGATTACTCACTAAACATGTTTACAACCAAACATGCTCCTAATGGTTTTGTGTGTGCAGCTGACCACAGGGAACATTCATCCCTTATTGCCGATAGAACCTGTGCAGGTGATGATGCTGAATCTCTGAATACCGCCGCATTCCGCTGCTTCCAAATGCCCCAGAGAGTCGCTATCGCCACGCAATGAGCCATCCTCGTCCCCTTGTCCACCATGGACAGGAACCAGTCTTCTAAGTCCGATGAGGCTGACCAACTTGAGGGGCTGAGGGACTGACAATTGCTCCAGTTGGCTAAGAGTTCCCAAACTGATCGGGAGAAGGGACATTCAGTGAAAAGGTGGTATGCGGTTTCCAAATTCCTGACGCAAAGACCACAAAAGTAGTTATTCTCCCAGCCTCGCAATTGCAGCTGCGCTACCGTCCATAGCCGATCCCGGAGAAGGAGCCAAATGAAGAGTTTGCATTTCGGCGGCGCCCAAATTTTCCAAATAAGCTTTGGAAAGACCAACACAGTGCTCCCTACAAACTGAATGGTGTACGCCGACTTTGCTGAATACTGTCCAGAGCTTTCCCAGCGCCACCAGATTTCGTCTTCCTGCGGAGTGTCTAGGTTCAGGTTCATACCTCGGATCAGGTTCCAGAGATTGAGGTATTCCCTTAGGAGATTGGCGTTGAGATCATAGGCGATGTCTTTTATCCAAAATTCACTCAGTAAGGCTTCATGGGCAGTTCTGTTTTTGCGCTTGCTATGGGCGAACAACAGAGGAAAAGAGTATCTCAAAGGTTGCCCGTCTGTCCAGTTGGAGTGCCAGAAAAGCGCCTTGCTGCCATTGTGGACTGTGACCACAGTAGAAGCAACGAAAAGGGCCAAGTCAGTATCATCAATAGGCACCGGCATACCAACCCAGGGTCTATGCGCACTGGTCCAGGCGAACCATTGCCAGCGCAGTCTTAAGGCTCTGCTGAAGCGTTCCAGGTCCAGCACTCCGAGGCCTCCGAATTCCAATGGCCGGGCAACTAAGGGCCATGCCACTTTGCATTTGCCTCCAGTGACCTCTCCATCTCCAGCCCACAGAAAACGCCGCCGTGCCTTGTCAAGATCCTTCATGATTTGCATAGGCATTTTGATCGCCGTCAGGTGGTAAATTGGGATGGCAGTGAGCACCGAACGGACGAGTTCACGCCTCCCCGCAGTGGTAAGCAGCCGCCCCTGCCATGTTGCCAGCCTTGCCCGTGTCTTGTCCACAATGCCTTGGACATGCGCCTCCTTGAGCCTGCCGAGAGAGAGAGGCAGGCCCAGGTAGGTTATTGGGAAGGTTACCCATTGACCAGCAAAGTATTCAAGAATCTGGGTCAAGTCCAGCCCCGAGCAACGGATAATGGCTACTGAGCATTTGGCAATATTTAGCTTGAGACCTGTGGCCTTGCCAAAATGGTCCAGGATACTGAAGAGTGCTCTAACTTCCTCCTGCACTGGATTTAGGAAGATCACAGCATCATCCGCATATAGGGATACCCTCAGCTTTGCATGTCGTCCACGCAGGGCGCTAAGAGCACCGTCCTCAGTAGCAAGCTCTAGGATGCACTGTAGTGTATCTATGGCTAGGATAAACAGATAGGGAGAGAGCGGATCCCCCTGCCGTAATCCTCTTGCATGTTGGATTATTGGCCCCTGGACACCATTGAGTAGTACCGAGGAGTGGGAAGACCTGAAGAGGAGACTGAGCCAATCTGTCCAACGCTAGCTGAACCCTCTATGCTCCAATAGCTCAAGTACGTATTTCCAAGAGACTGTGTCAAAAACTTTCGAGATGTCTAGCTTGAAAAGCAGTGCCGGGGTTTTGTTTTTGTGGTAAGTTCGGGCAAGGTTCCAGACGTACATGAAGTTGTCCTGAATGCACCGGCCCTTAATGTGTAACACCCTAAAATTTGCTTTTATTAAAATAGAGATAAATTGATTTATTTTTGCAATTGTTGGCATATAATCTAGTGGATAATAATTTTTAGCAATTAAAATAAATCTTGGGAGCTAGAAACTTGAGTGTTGCATACATGCTGCCTCCACTTATGTTGTTCATTTTTGGGGTTTCAACATTTGAAATTTAATTGCAAAAACCCTATTTGAAAATGGTTTTGGAAAATTAAAAAAAAGAAAAAAAGAAGAAACCTTCCTCCTCCTCTCTTTGGCCTTCGGCCGGCCTGCTGCCCTCCCGTTTTTCCCCTCGGGCCGAAGGCCCAGCGCGCCGCCTGCTCTCCCTTGCCGTGTGGGCCGGCTCGAGAGCGTAGCACCCCGCGCCCCCTTTTCGTTTGGGCCATGGCCCGCACCGGCCCAATGCGGCGCCCCGCTCCCTCTCTCTATCTGCCGCAGACAAGTGGGCCCCCTGCACAGTGTCGTCTCCCACCTCGGTTCGTAACCGAGCGGGATTCTTTGTTCACCGACCCGACCGGCAAATCCGTGAGTCCGGCTCGCCCACGCCTCCCCGTGCCACTTATATAAGCCGCCCGAGCCCTGCCACCCTCCTCACAAGTTCCAGCCGCAGCCGCCGCCTCCAATCGAGCCCGAGCCGCCCAAATTTGTGCCGCCGCATCGCCGCCACGCAGAGCTCCGCTGCCGCCGTCGAATTCCCCGCCGGAGCTCTCCCCGTCCAAATTGGACCTTCCCGAAGCTTTGGAATAGAGGTATAGAACCCTCGCCGCCACTCTTTATTCGAGCTTTCGCCCTCCCGAGGCACCCGCGAAGCTTGCCGCCGAGGACCAGCCGCCATTGCTCGCACTGCGCCCTACCCGAACCTCCACCGCCCGAACTGAAGCCCTAGACGAGTTCGCCTCGAGGTTCTCATTCTCCATAACCTTTTCCATTACCAAACCGAGCCCCCTAGCTCCCGAATCGGTATTTCGGCCAACTTCCGGTGACCCACCGCCGCGCCGCGCCTGTTCATCGCTGGGGCGACTCCCTCCCCTCCCCCAGCTTATAATCCAAGCCATCCGTTTTAGATCCGACGGCTAATAACGCTCCATACCCTTTCGCCGTGCACATTTGCTAAAGAGCCCCTGTCGTTTTTAATGTTCTAACCCGCGGTCCTTTGGCGTATTTCTCAGATTACGCTTTCCTTTTTAGAAAACGTATTTTCCTCGGTTTTAATTCAAAAGGCGTTTTCAATATTTACAGATTTGCCACTCAGTTTATTTTGGCCATAAAATATTCGTTTTAACTCCGATTTGATCCGTTCAAGTCTCGTTAGATTCGTGATTTCGTAATCTATCTAATGATACTACTGTTACAGATGTTTTCAACTTTAAAAATTTGAGATTAGATTTAATCTATTATTTTATTAAAGTAAATCTTGATTAAATCGTAACTTTCCCGTTTGAACTCCGATTTTCGTGATCTATTTATCGTTGGAATCGTAGCGACGCGTAGATTATTTTTATACACTTTTCAATCTGTTTTTCCATTGTTGGTGTACTGTTTCTAATATAGATCTTGTTTGCTTCGTGTATGATTGCCTTGGTGATTGTGTGGTGATTTTATGATCGAGTTCAGACGGTGAGCAATACGTTGGTGATCAAGAGTACCCTGAGGATCCAAGTTCTCCAGAACACTTTGATCAAGACAAGTATAGCATGGACCATCCTTATTGCCTATTCACCTTAATCACTAAATTTCATGATGCATGTGTCTACCTTGGCAACCATAGTGTTTATTCCTAGTTTTGATCACTTGATCCTTGTTACCTATGAGATTGCATTTGAGTAGTGATGCTAGTGCTTGATGATGCCATGATCTTATGAACTTGAATAATTAATTATGAGATAAAGATCAAAAGATGCTTTTTAGCAACATGGACTAAGGACTTATCTGTAAGTATGACACCGGGACTTACAGCGCAACCATGAGGGTCATATGGCTCTGACTTTAGTTAAGTATGAAGTTACTTTCTATCATGTTGTTAATCTTGAAAGGTTCCTTGCCGAGCTGGTTGTTTTGCGGCTCCTGTCTTTATGTGTACTGCTGCGTGTGTGTGCCACTAGAAGGAGGGCTCTACCACCCCTTGCCATTGCGCCCGGATTGATTAGTGGCATGTTAGGAAGGCTTTTGAAAGACTTCATAGTGTACCCTGCCACACTTCCTTGTTGAGGTGACATGGGAGTCATGACCCTTGGCATATGGGAATCACGACTTATGGTGAAAGTGTGCAAGCCTCTGCAGAGTGTAAAACTGGTATATCAGCCGTGCTCACGGTCACGAGCGGCCTTGGACGTCTTACAGGAACTTAACTAATTTAATATTGATTTATTTGAAGTTTCTATTTATGTTTATTCCATATTAATTATCATGTTTATATGATCATGCAAATCTTGTTCCTTGGTATATTCTATTGCTGCTACTCAAATTGCTAAAACATGATCAACTAAAAGCAACCGCTGTCAGCCAGTGTCATGCCTTATTTGAGCCTCATGAACCCATGCTATTCTTGTTGAGTACGACATGTACTTACGCTGGCTTTATTTTTCATATTTGGATAAAAATCCCGGATGGGTAACAGATGACTATGATGATTCTTCTGAGGATTACTAGGATTGTGGTTCACCAGTCAACTATTCCCTGTGGATTGGAGCTTCTGCGAGAGAGTTATCTATATTATTTCGTTGCTATTTATGTAAAGACTCTGTGATATTATTCGTTATATATTGAACCTTGTGATGGTACTATGTAATTTGTCGCTTATGTGTGTGATTGATCTCTGTGCGCACATAAGTTGGTTCATTCAATTTTATCCTTAAAATTGGGTGTGACAAATTGGTATCAGAGCATAGGTTGACTGTAGGACGCAAACCTAGAAATTCTAGAGATGTTTTTTCTCACCTCATTCATGCTTTCCACCTTAACTTGCTAACTGCTAAAATTTGTATGCTTCCCTTATCCTTATTCCATTATAAAAATATTCAGTCTATTCTAATTCTAACTTTGTCTTGATCTATATTGGAGAAGATGGTTCGTGGTCGCAAAACTGCACGCATGAGCACCGGAGGCTACTACCCACCGCGAGTTTTGGACATTCCAGCTGAAGACGACGTGGTGATCGCCCCGGAAAATGAAAGTGAAGAGGAAGCTATGTACATGGAAGATGTTGAAGAGATCCTTCCGTCGCCGACACCTGCTACTCTGTCACCTCCACCGCCTGTTGCACCACCCGCACCCGAAGCCCCCGCCAGAGGTGAACCGCCCAGGAGGATGGGATGGATCCAGGAGGAATATACTAAGTATCCAGAAGAAGATGCATTTTTCCACACAACGCTCGTCAACATGCTAACCCTCTACTACGCCGACCTGCAACCTACTCTCAACTACTATAGCATGGAGCACACGCATCCTCTAAGAGACACCTACTGGACCACAGAGTTGAATATCAAGGTTTGGGATGCACAGCATAGAGCTTACAAGACGGAATCTGTTCACAAAAGCGTCGCTCCACGTAGGACCGTGGAAGAGAGCATGGAAGATGCCGCTACTCATGCCTACCTCTACTACCTTGGTCGCCGCTATGAAGATATGGAAGGAGATGTCCATAGATTCTACCCTCGCGTGGTGACTGAAGAAGGTGACGTCGCCATGACTATGCCCGAAGTGGATCAGCCCGCTCTTAGAGCTCTAGCAAGATTTTCTTGGGCACTTATGGGAAGAGTCCATGGGTTGGAACGCGATTTGGCAAGAGCCAAGAGTGCCAACGCACAAGCAGATCAAGAGATTGATGGATATCGAGCAAGACTCAACCAACCAAAGCTATTCCAAGAGATTCCCACACCTCCACCATTCAAGGATTCCGCTCCATAGGGTTAGGAAATTCCCTTAGCATTAAAAGACGCTTGTAGCGCTAAGTTGAGTCGAGTCGAGTCTTGTGTGCGTATGAAACTCTATGTGTTAGTTTCTTTGTTCTTATGAAATATTTGTGATTTGGTTCTTTGTAATGAGTGCTGAGAATTGTGGGCATGTCTACAACTCTCTTATTTAGGGTCTAAGATTTGAGAATTATTGAATCAATAGTTATTTTGGTTAAATCTGTTTTTCACCAAATCTGTTTTTCAGACCTCCCTGTCTTGTTAATTTTGCTTAATTAATTTCGTAATTCCAAAAATTATGAAAATTTAACGGGGAACAGTAGACTTCCAGGCCTTTCCATTGCCGCAAGAATCACGTTAATATCCATTATGGTTTGATAGATGTTACTGTTGCAAATTGAAGTTTCTGCGCAGTCTGGCAGCCTGGACAGTTTCTATTCATGTCTGTTTTTGGTCAATTTAACTTCCGAATCTGGAGAAGTGGTCAACATGGAAGTTATAGAAAATTTTCTGATCTTTCCAACGGTATAGAGAACGTCTCTGTTTGATTTCGGAAACTCCAGATATGATCGTTTCTCTTCACTGCTGTTATCGGATCTCGCCCAGAAAATTCAGATTCGTTATTTATAAGTGATTGCATAATGGTAAAAATACTAAAACTCATTTATGTGTTGAAAAAAAACAGATGGCCGGTAACAGGAGGAATGCCAATCCACCACCACCACCGCAACCTAGCATTCAAGACCTCATCGCTTCGCAGAACCAGCTGATGCAAACTATGATGCAGTTCATTCAGCACCAACCAGCTGGAAGACCGCAGCCTGTTCAAGCTCCTGCTAGAGATAAGCGAGGAGAATTTTTGAAGGGTCGTCCACCTGTGTTCAACCATGCCGCTGACCCGCTAGATGCTGATGACTGGCTTCGCGCTGTGGAGAGGCAACTCAACATTGCGCAGTGCAACGATCAAGAGAAGGTGTTATATGCATCTGGACAGTTGCAAGGAGCTGCTCAAGACTGGTGGGAATCATTCCAGTATGGTCGTCCCAACAATGCACCTGCTATCACCTGGCAAGAGTTTTGTGAAAACTTCAGGTCATATCATATCCCTGAAAGCCTGATCGAGTTGAAGCAGGCAGAGTTCAGATCTCTGAAGCAAGGACGGATGTCTGTGCCAGAATTCCGAGATCATTTTGTTCAATTGTCACGGTATGCTCCTGATGATGTTGCTAATAACAAGGACAAGCAACGTCTCTTCCTCAAGGGACTTCATGATAGATTGCAACTCCAACTCATGACAACCACCTATTCCAATTTCCAAGAGCTTGTGAATCACGCTATCGTGATTGACAACAAGCGCCAGGAGATGGCTGATAACAAGAGGAAGAAGCAAGGACAAGGTTTTACCAGGAACAACCGTCAGCGTCCCAATACCGCTCAGCAAAAATTTCAGCAGAAGCACCAGGGGCCATCCAACCAGTGGAACCAAGGGGGATCTAGTCAGTGGAATCGTAATCAGAACCAACCTCGTTCCCCCTATCCTCAGCAGCAGCAGAAGACTCCCTCTCAAACGCCCCAGCAAGCTACCCCGAGTAAGACTCCCATGAGGACTAATACACCGGGCACCCCCATCAAGTGTTTTGGTTGTGGGGAAACTGGACATCTCTCCTACAACTGCCCCAAGAAGCAGAACCAGCAGACTTCCCAGGGAAGCAACCCAAAGAGTAGATATCAGCCACCATCTAATCAAGGAAGGGTGAATCATGTGTCCACAGAGACAGCTCAGGAAGCACCAGAAGTTATGATGGGTACGTTCAGCGTCAACTCCATCCTCGTTACTGTTCTTTTTTATTCCGGTGCTTCGCATTCTTTCGTATCACAGAGTTTTGTTAGAGTACGGAGTATACCACTTTTAGCTCTACAAAACCCAATATTAGTAAATTCACCGGGTGGGGCTATGCAGGCTCAATATTATTGTCCTTCGGTTAATATTGATCTAAGGGGGGTAGACTTTAAAGTGAACCTTACCGTAATAAGAACAGCTGGGATTGATGTCATATTGGGTCTGGATTGGATGAAGAAAAATGAGGCAGTTATTCAGTATGAGGAGAAGGTCGTTGTGTTAACTACGCCTAAAGGAGACAAAGTCAGTGTTGATGTAGTAATGCAACCACCACCTGCAGCGACAGTTAATCAACTCCAGGAGGATGACAACCAGCTAGATCACGTTGTGGATGAGTTTCCGGACGTATTCCCTGATGAATTGCCAGGTATGCCACCCGACCGCGACATTGAATTTATTATTGAATTATTGCCTGGAACTGCACCCATAGCTAAGCGTCCATATAGAATGGGAGTAAATGAGTTAGAAGAACTTAAGAAACAAATTAAAGAATTATTAGACAAAGGTTTTATTCGGCCTAGTTCTTCACCTTGGGGAGCACCGGTTATTTTTGTTGATAAGAAAGATGGAAGTCAGAGGATGTGTGTGGATTATCGGTCACTTAATGAGGTTACTATCAAGAATAAATATCCATTGCCTAGAATTGATGATTTGTTTGACCAATTGAGAGGAGCCTGTGTATTTTCCAAGATTGATCTTCGTTCCGTTACCATCAACTAAAAATTCGTGTTACAGATATACCTAAGACAACTTTTACTACACGGTATGGATTATATGAGTACACCGTGATGTCCTTTGGATTGACCAATGCACCTACCTACTTTATGTATCTGATGAATAAAGTGTTTATGGAGTACCTAGACAAGTTTGTTGTGGTATTTATTGATGATATTTTAATTTATTCGAAAAATGAGGAGGAACATGCTGAACATTTAAGATTGGTGCTACAAAAATTACGGGAGCATAAGTTGTATGCTAAGCGGAGCAAGTGTGAATTTTGGTTAAAGGAAGTTGCCTTTCTTGGCCATATTGTCTCCAATGGTGGTATAGCGGTTGATCCTAGCAAAGTAGAAGATGTTCTAAATTGGAAGCCACCAACAACTGTTAGCGAGATTCGTAGTTTTCTGGGATTAGCAGGGTATTACAGAAGATTTATTGAAGGGTTCTCGAAGCTTGCTAAGCCTATGACTGCTTTATTAGAAAAGAATGCTAAGTTTGTTTGGTCGGAAAAATATCAAAAGAATTTTGAAGAATTGAAGAAAAGATTAACCACAGCCCCCGTGTTGACTTTGCCGGATTTGAGCAAGAGATTTGCTATATATTGTGATCCATCTCGTCAAGGCTTGGGTTGTGTTCTTATGCAAGAAGGAAGAGTTGTGGCCTATGCATCAAGACAGCTGAGGAAACATGAATTGAATTATCCTACTCATGACCTTGAATTAGCTGCAGTTGTGCATTCGTTAAAAATTTGGAGACACTATATTATTTGGCAAAAGTGTGATATCTACACCGACCACAAGAGTTTGAAATATATTTTTACTCAGTCGGATCTGAATTTGAGGCAACGTCGCTGGTTAGAATTGATCAAGGATTATGATTTGGAGGTACATTATCATCCGGGAAAGGCGAATGTTGTCGCTGATGCCCTTAGTAGAAAGAGCTATGCTAATGAGATGCGAGTAACACCTATGCCAGAGGAGCTATGTGCTGAATTTGAGCGTCTCAATTTAAGTTTGGTTACTAATGCTATGGAGATAGTGGTTGAACCTACACTAGAGCAGGATATACGCAAAGGGCAGCTGGAAGATGAGAAGTTCAGAGAGATAGTTGAAAATGTAGTGGTTGGTAAGTCACTCGGATTTAGAATAGATGAACAGGGTACTCTATGGTTTGGAAAAAGGTTATGTGTACCCGAGATAAGATCTATTCGCGACGCAATACTCCGAGAAGCTCATGACTCAGCCTACTCCATACATCCCGGCAGCACAAAAATGTATTTAGCTCTTAAAGAAAGGTATTGGTGGGTTGGACTTAAAAGAGATGTGGCAGAATATGTAGCAATATGTGACACCTGTCAGAGAGTTAAAGCTGAGCATCAGAGGCCTGCAGGTTTGCTACAACCTATGAAGATACCTGAATGGAAGTGGGATGAAGTTGGTATGGATTTCATAGTTGGTTTGCCACGTACTCAGTCAGGGTATGATTCTATTTGGGTAATTGTTAATCGTTTAACTAAAGTTGCTCACTTTATACCGGTTAAGACTACCTATGCCGGAGCAAAGCTAGCTGAATTATATATGGCAAGAATTGTGTGTCTGCATGGGGTTCCTAAGAAAATTGTGTCTGACAGAGGTACTCAATTCACGTCTCACTTTTGGAAAAAAATACATGAATCTTTGGGAACTGAGCTGAATTTTAGTACTGCCTATCACCCTCAGACAGATGGACAAACAGAAAGGACCAATCAAATATTAGAAGACATGTTGAGAGCCTGTGCATTGCAAAAAGGTGATAGTTGGGATAAGAGTTTGCCATATGCAGAGTTCTCTTATAATAATAGTTACCAAAAGAGTCTCAAGATGGCACCGTTCGAGGCTTTGTATGGTCGTAAATGTAGAACACCTTTATTTTGGAACCAAACCGGAGAAACTCAAGTGTTTGGACCAGCAGTGTTGAGAGATGCAGAGGAACAAGTTGCGAAAATTAGAGAAAACTTGAGAGTGGCTCAGTCGCGACAAAAGAGTTATGCAGACACAAGAAGAAGAGAACTGACATTTGAAGTAGGAGATTATGTCTACCTAAAAGTGTCACCTATGCGAGGCATAAAAAGGTTCAATATGAAAGGTAAATTAGCACCAAGGTATATTGGCCCATTCAAGATTCTAGCAAGACGCGGAGAAGTAGCTTATCAGCTAGAACTACCCGAAAGTTTGTCGGGTGTTCATGATGTGTTTCATATATCCCAACTTAGAAAGTGTTTGCGAGTGCCCGAAGAGCAAATACCATTGGAGGAATTGGTGGTTAAAGAGGACCTTACCTATGAGGAGTATCCAATCAAAATTTTGGAAACAGCAGAGCGAGTCACAAGGAGCAGAGTTATAGAAATGTGCAAGGTTCAGTGGAATCGGTATTCAGAGGATGAGGCAACCTGGGAAAGAGAGGAAGAATTGAGAAAGTCATATCCCCAATTATTTGAGTAAGCTAATCCAATCTCGAGGACGAGATTAATTTTAAGGGGGATAGAATTGTAACACCCTAAAATTTGCTTTTATTAAAATAGGGATAAATTGATTTATTTTTGCAATTGTTGGCATATAATCTAGTGGATAATAATTTTTAGCAATTAAAATAAATCTTGGGAGCTAGAAACTTGAGTGTTGCATACATGCTGCCTCCACTTATGTTGTTCATTTTTGGGGTTTCAACATTTGAAATTTAATTGCAAAAACCCTATTTGAAAATGGTTTTGGAAAATTAAAAAAAAAGAAAAAAAGAAGAAACCTTCCCCCTCCTCTCTTTGGCCTTCGGCCGGCCTGCTGCCCTCCCGTTTTTCCCCTCGGGCCGAAGGCCCAGCGCGCCGCCTGCTCTCCCTTGCCGTGTGGGCCGGCCCGAGAGCGTAGCACCCCGCGCCCCCTTTTCGTTTGGGCCATGGCCCGTGCCGGCCCAATGCGGCGCCTCGCTCCCTCTCTCTATCTGCCGCAGACAAGTGGGCCCCCTGCACAGTGTCGTCTCCCACCTCGGTTCGTAACCGAGCGGGATACTTTGTTCACCGACCCGACCGGCAAATCCGCGAGTCCGGCTCGCCCACGCCTCCCCGTGCCACTTATATAAGCCGCCCGAGCCCTGCCACCCTCCTCACAAGTTCCAGCCGCAGCCGCCGCCTCCAATCGAGCCCGAGCCGCCCAAATTTGTGCCGCCGCATCGCCGCCGCGCAGAGCTCCGCTGCCGCCGTCGAATTCCCCGCCGGAGCTCTCCCCGTCCAAATTGGACCTTCCCGAAGCTTTGGAATAGAGGTATAGAACCCTCGCCGCCACTCTTTATTCGAGCTTTCGCCCTCCCGAGGCACTTGCGAAGCTTGCCGCCGAGGACCAGCCGCCATTGCTCGCACTGCGCCCTACCTGAACCTCCACTGCCCGAACTGAAGCCCTAGACGAGTTCGCCTCGAGGTTCTCGTTCTCCAGAACCTTTTCCATTACCAAACCAAGCCCCCTAGCTCCCGAATCGGTTTTCTGGCCAACTTCCGGTGACCCACCGCCGCGCCGCGCCTGTTCATCGCTGGGGCGACTCCCTCCCCTCCCCCAGCTTATAATCCAAGCCATCCGTTTTAGATCCGACGGCTAATAACGCTCCATACCCTTTCGCCGTGCACATTTGCTAAAGAGCCCCTGTCATTTTTAATGTTCTAACCCGCGGTCCTTTGGCGTATTTCTCAGATTACGCTTTCCTTTTTAGAAAACGTATTTTCCTCGGTTTTAATTCAAAAGGCGTTTTCAATATTTACAGATTTGCCACTCAGTTTATTTTGGCCATAAAATATTCGTTTTAACTCCGATTTGATCCGTTCAAGTCTCGTTAGATTCGTAATTTCGTAATCTATCTAATGATACTACTGTTACAGATGTTTTCAACTTTTAAAATTCGAGATTAGATTTAATCTATTATTTTATTAAAGTAAATCTTGATTAAATCGTAACTTTCCCGTTTGAACTCCGATTTTCGTGATCTATTTATCGTTGGAATCGTAGCGACGCGTAGATTATTTTTATACACTTTTCAATCTGTTTTTCCATTGTTGGTGTACTGTTTCTAATATAGATCTTGTTTGCTTCGTGTATGATTGCCTTGGTGATTGTGTGGTGATTTTATGATCGAGTTCAGACGGTGAGCAATACGTTGGTGATCAAGAGTACCCTGAGGATCCAAGTTCTCCAGAACACTTTGATCAAGACAAGTATAGCATGGACCATCCTTATTGCCTATTCACCTTAATCACTAAATTTCATGATGCATGTGTCTACCTTGGCAACCATAGTGTTTATTCCTAGTTTTGATCACTTGATCCTTGTTACCTATGAGATTGCATTTGAGTAGTGATGCTAGTGCTTGATGATGCCATGATCTTATGAACTTGAATAATTAATTATGAGATAAAGATCAAAAGATGCTTTTTAGCAACATGGACTAAGGACTTATCTGTAAGTATGACACCGGGACTTACAGCGCAACCATGAGGGTCATATGGCTCTGACTTTAGTTAAGTATGAAGTTACTTTCTATCATGTTGTTAATCTTGAAAGGTTCCTTGCCGAGCTGGTTGTTTTGCGGCTCCTGTCTTTATGTGTACTGCTGCGTGTGTGTGCCACTAGAAGGAGGGCTCTACCACCCCTTGCCATTGCGCCCGGATTGATTAGTGGCATGTTAGGAAGGCTTTTGAAAGACTTCATAGTGTACCCTGCCACACTTCCTTGTTGAGGTGACATGGGAGTCATGACCCTTGGCATATGGGAATCACGACTTATGGTGAAAGTGTGCAGCCTCTGCAGAGTGTAAAACTGGTATATCAGCCGTGCTCACGGTCACGAGCGGCCTTGGACGTCTTACAGGAACTTAACTAATTTAATATTGATTTATTTGAAGTTTCTATTTATGTTTATTCCATATTAATTATCATGTTTATATGATCATGCAAATCTTGTTCCTTGGTATATTCTATTGCTGCTACTCAAATTGCTAAAACATGATCAACTAAAAGCAACCGCTGTCAGCCAGTGTCATGCCTTATTTGAGCCTCATGAACCCATGCTATTCTTGTTGAGTACGACATGTACTTACGCTGGCTTTATTTTTCATATTTGGATAAAAATCCCGGATGGGTAACAGATGACTATGATGATTCTTCTGAGGATTACTAGGATTGTGGTTCACCAGTCAACTATTCCCTGTGGATTGGAGCTTCTGCGAGAGAGTTATCTATATTATTTCGTTGCTATTTATGTAAAGACTCTGTGATATTATTCGTTATATATTGAACCTTGTGATGGTACTATGTAATTTGTCGCTTATGTGTGTGATTGATCTCTGTGCGCACATAAGTTGGTTCATTCAATTTTATCCTTAAAATTGGGTGTGACAAATTGGTATCAGAGCATAGGTTGACTGTAGGACGCAAACCTAGAAATTCTAGAGATGTTTTTTCTCACCTCATTCATGCTTTCCACCTTAACTTGCTAACTGCTAAAATTTGTATGCTTCCCTTATCCTTATTCCATTATAAAAATATTCAGTCTATTCTAATTCTAACTTTGTCTTGATCTATATTGGAGAAGATGGTTCGTGGTCGCAAAACTGCACGCATGAGCACCGGAGGCTACTACCCACCGCGAGTTTTGGACATTCCAGCTGAAGACGACGTGGTGATCGCCCCGGAAAATGAAAGTGAAGAGGAAGCTATGTACATGGAAGATGTTGAAGAGATCCTTCCGTCGCCGACACCTGCTACTCTGTCACCTCCACCGCCTGTTGCACCACCCGCACCCGAAGCCCCCGCCAGAGGTGAACCGCCCAGGAGGATGGGATGGATCCAGGAGGAATATACTAAGTATCCAGAAGAAGATGCATTTTTCCACACAACGCTCGTCAACATGCTAACCCTCTACTACGCCGACCTGCAACCTACTCTCAACTACTATAGCATGGAGCACACGCATCCTCTAAGAGACACCTACTGGACCACAGAGTTGAATATCAAGGTTTGGGATGCACAGCATAGAGCTTACAAGACGGAATCTGTTCACAAAAGCGTCGCTCCACGTAGGACCGTGGAAGAGAGCATGGAAGATGCCGCTACTCATGCCTACCTCTACTACCTTGGTCGCCGCTATGAAGATATGGAAGGAGATGTCCATAGATTCTACCCTCGCGTGGTGACTGAAGAAGGTGACGTCGCCATGACTATGCCCGAAGTGGATCAGCCCGCTCTTAGAGCTCTAGCAAGATTTTCTTGGGCACTTATGGGAAGAGTCCATGGGTTGGAACGCGATTTGGCAAGAGCCAAGAGTGCCAACGCACAAGCAGATCAAGAGATTGATGGATATCGAGCAAGACTCAACCAACCAAAGCTATTCCAAGAGATTCCCACACCTCCACCATTCAAGGATTCCGCTCCATAGGGTTAGGAAATTCCCTTAGCATTAAAAGACGCTTGTAGCGCTAAGTTGAGTCGAGTCGAGTCTTGTGTGCGTATGAAACTCTATGTGTTAGTTTCTTTGTTCTTATGAAATATTTGTGATTTGGTTCTTTGTAATGAGTGCTGAGAATTGTGGGCATGTCTACAACTCTCTTATTTAGGGTCTAAGATTTGAGAATTATTGAATCAATAGTTATTTTGGTTAAATCTGTTTTTCACCAAATCTGTTTTTCAGACCTCCCTGTCTTGTTAATTTTGCTTAATTAATTTCGTAATTCCAAAAATTATGAAAATTTAACGGGGAACAGTAGACTTCCAGGCCTTTCCATTGCCGCAAGAATCACGTTAATATCCATTATGGTTTGATAGATGTTACTGTTGCAAATTGAAGTTTCTGCGCAGTCTGGCAGCCTGGACAGTTTCTATTCATGTCTGTTTTTGGTCAATTTAACTTCCGAATCTGGAGAAGTGGTCAACATGGAAGTTATAGAAAATTTTCTGATCTTTCCAACGGTATAGAGAACGTCTCTGTTTGATTTCGGAAACTCCAGATATGATCGTTTCTCTTCACTGCTGTTATCGGATCTCGCCCAGAAAATTCAGATTCGTTATTTATAAGTGATTGCATAATGGTAAAAATACTAAAACTCATTTATGTGTTGAAAAAAAACAGATGGCCGGTAACAGGAGGAATGCCAATCCACCACCACCACCGCAACCTAGCATTCAAGACCTCATCGCTTCGCAGAACCAGCTGATGCAAACTATGATGCAGTTCATTCAGCACCAACCAGCTGGAAGACCGCAGCCTGTTCAAGCTCCTGCTAGAGATAAGCGAGGAGAATTTTTGAAGGGTCGTCCACCTGTGTTCAACCATGCCGCTGACCCGCTAGATGCTGATGACTGGCTTCGCGCTGTGGAGAGGCAACTCAACATTGCGCAGTGCAACGATCAAGAGAAGGTGTTATATGCATCTGGACAGTTGCAAGGAGCTGCTCAAGACTGGTGGGAATCATTCCAGTATGGTCGTCCCAACAATGCACCTGCTATCACCTGGCAAGAGTTTTGTGAAAACTTCAGGTCATATCATATCCCTGAAAGCCTGATCGAGTTGAAGCAGGCAGAGTTCAGATCTCTGAAGCAAGGACGGATGTCTGTGCCAGAATTCCGAGATCATTTTGTTCAATTGTCACGGTATGCTCCTGATGATGTTGCTAATAACAAGGACAAGCAACGTCTCTTCCTCAAGGGACTTCATGATAGATTGCAACTCCAACTCATGACAACCACCTATTCCAATTTCCAAGAGCTTGTGAATCACGCTATCGTGATTGACAACAAGCGCCAGGAGATGGCTGATAACAAGAGGAAGAAGCAAGGACAAGGTTTTACCAGGAACAACCGTCAGCGTCCCAATACCGCTCAGCAAAAATTTCAGCAGAAGCACCAGGGGCCATCCAACCAGTGGAACCAAGGGGGATCTAGTCAGTGGAATCGTAATCAGAACCAACCTCGTTCCCCCTATCCTCAGCAGCAGCAGAAGACTCCCTCTCAAACGCCCCAGCAAGCTACCCCGAGTAAGACTCCCATGAGGACTAATACACCGGGCACCCCCATCAAGTGTTTTGGTTGTGGGGAAACTGGACATCTCTCCTACAACTGCCCCAAGAAGCAGAACCAGCAGACTTCCCAGGGAAGCAACCCAAAGAGTAGATATCAGCCACCATCTAATCAAGGAAGGGTGAATCATGTGTCCACAGAGACAGCTCAGGAAGCACCAGAAGTTATGATGGGTACGTTCAGCGTCAACTCCATCCTCGTTACTGTTCTTTTTTATTCCGGTGCTTCGCATTCTTTCGTATCACAGAGTTTTGTTAGAGTACGGAGTATACCACTTTTAGCTCTACAAAACCCAATATTAGTAAATTCACCGGGTGGGGCTATGCAGGCTCAATATTATTGTCCTTCGGTTAATATTGATCTAAGGGGGGTAGACTTTAAAGTGAACCTTACCGTAATAAGAACAGCTGGGATTGATGTCATATTGGGTCTGGATTGGATGAAGAAAAATGAGGCAGTTATTCAGTATGAGGAGAAGGTCGTTGTGTTAACTACGCCTAAAGGAGACAAAGTCAGTGTTGATGTAGTAATGCAACCACCACCTGCAGCGACAGTTAATCAACTCCAGGAGGATGACAACCAGCTAGATCACGTTGTGGATGAGTTTCCGGACGTATTCCCTGATGAATTGCCAGGTATGCCACCCGACCGCGACATTGAATTTATTATTGAATTATTGCCTGGAACTGCACCCATAGCTAAGCGTCCATATAGAATGGGAGTAAATGAGTTAGAAGAACTTAAGAAACAAATTAAAGAATTATTAGACAAAGGTTTTATTCGGCCTAGTTCTTCACCTTGGGGAGCACCGGTTATTTTTGTTGATAAGAAAGATGGAAGTCAGAGGATGTGTGTGGATTATCGGTCACTTAATGAGGTTACTATCAAGAATAAATATCCATTGCCTAGAATTGATGATTTGTTTGACCAATTGAGAGGAGCCTGTGTATTTTCCAAGATTGATCTTCGTTCCGTTACCATCAACTAAAAATTCGTGTTACAGATATACCTAAGACAACTTTTACTACACGGTATGGATTATATGAGTACACCGTGATGTCCTTTGGATTGACCAATGCACCTACCTACTTTATGTATCTGATGAATAAAGTGTTTATGGAGTACCTAGACAAGTTTGTTGTGGTATTTATTGATGATATTTTAATTTATTCGAAAAATGAGGAGGAACATGCTGAACATTTAAGATTGGTGCTACAAAAATTACGGGAGCATAAGTTGTATGCTAAGCGGAGCAAGTGTGAATTTTGGTTAAAGGAAGTTGCCTTTCTTGGCCATATTGTCTCCAATGGTGGTATAGCGGTTGATCCTAGCAAAGTAGAAGATGTTCTAAATTGGAAGCCACCAACAACTGTTAGCGAGATTCGTAGTTTTCTGGGATTAGCAGGGTATTACAGAAGATTTATTGAAGGGTTCTCGAAGCTTGCTAAGCCTATGACTGCTTTATTAGAAAAGAATGCTAAGTTTGTTTGGTCGGAAAAATATCAAAAGAATTTTGAAGAATTGAAGAAAAGATTAACCACAGCCCCCGTGTTGACTTTGCCGGATTTGAGCAAGAGATTTGCTATATATTGTGATCCATCTCGTCAAGGCTTGGGTTGTGTTCTTATGCAAGAAGGAAGAGTTGTGGCCTATGCATCAAGACAGCTGAGGAAACATGAATTGAATTATCCTACTCATGACCTTGAATTAGCTGCAGTTGTGCATTCGTTAAAAATTTGGAGACACTATATTATTTGGCAAAAGTGTGATATCTACACCGACCACAAGAGTTTGAAATATATTTTTACTCAGTCGGATCTGAATTTGAGGCAACGTCGCTGGTTAGAATTGATCAAGGATTATGATTTGGAGGTACATTATCATCCGGGAAAGGCGAATGTTGTCGCTGATGCCCTTAGTAGAAAGAGCTATGCTAATGAGATGCGAGTAACACCTATGCCAGAGGAGCTATGTGCTGAATTTGAGCGTCTCAATTTAAGTTTGGTTACTAATGCTATGGAGATAGTGGTTGAACCTACACTAGAGCAGGATATACGCAAAGGGCAGCTGGAAGATGAGAAGTTCAGAGAGATAGTTGAAAATGTAGTGGTTGGTAAGTCACTCGGATTTAGAATAGATGAACAGGGTACTCTATGGTTTGGAAAAAGGTTATGTGTACCCGAGATAAGATCTATTCGCGACGCAATACTCCGAGAAGCTCATGACTCAGCCTACTCCATACATCCCGGCAGCACAAAAATGTATTTAGCTCTTAAAGAAAGGTATTGGTGGGTTGGACTTAAAAGAGATGTGGCAGAATATGTAGCAATATGTGACACCTGTCAGAGAGTTAAAGCTGAGCATCAGAGGCCTGCAGGTTTGCTACAACCTATGAAGATACCTGAATGGAAGTGGGATGAAGTTGGTATGGATTTCATAGTTGGTTTGCCACGTACTCAGTCAGGGTATGATTCTATTTGGGTAATTGTTAATCGTTTAACTAAAGTTGCTCACTTTATACCGGTTAAGACTACCTATGCCGGAGCAAAGCTAGCTGAATTATATATGGCAAGAATTGTGTGTCTGCATGGGGTTCCTAAGAAAATTGTGTCTGACAGAGGTACTCAATTCACGTCTCACTTTTGGAAAAAAATACATGAATCTTTGGGAACTGAGCTGAATTTTAGTACTGCCTATCACCCTCAGACAGATGGACAAACAGAAAGGACCAATCAAATATTAGAAGACATGTTGAGAGCCTGTGCATTGCAAAAAGGTGATAGTTGGGATAAGAGTTTGCCATATGCAGAGTTCTCTTATAATAATAGTTACCAAAAGAGTCTCAAGATGGCACCGTTCGAGGCTTTGTATGGTCGTAAATGTAGAACACCTTTATTTTGGAACCAAACCGGAGAAACTCAAGTGTTTGGACCAGCAGTGTTGAGAGATGCAGAGGAACAAGTTGCGAAAATTAGAGAAAACTTGAGAGTGGCTCAGTCGCGACAAAAGAGTTATGCAGACACAAGAAGAAGAGAACTGACATTTGAAGTAGGAGATTATGTCTACCTAAAAGTGTCACCTATGCGAGGCATAAAAAGGTTCAATATGAAAGGTAAATTAGCACCAAGGTATATTGGCCCATTCAAGATTCTAGCAAGACGCGGAGAAGTAGCTTATCAGCTAGAACTACCCGAAAGTTTGTCGGGTGTTCATGATGTGTTTCATATATCCCAACTTAGAAAGTGTTTGCGAGTGCCCGAAGAGCAAATACCATTGGAGGAATTGGTGGTTAAAGAGGACCTTACCTATGAGGAGTATCCAATCAAAATTTTGGAAACAGCAGAGCGAGTCACAAGGAGCAGAGTTATAGAAATGTGCAAGGTTCAGTGGAATCGGTATTCAGAGGATGAGGCAACCTGGGAAAGAGAGGAAGAATTGAGAAAGTCATATCCCCAATTATTTGAGTAAGCTAATCCAATCTCGAGGACGAGATTAATTTTAAGGGGGATAGAATTGTAACACCCTAAAATTTGCTTTTATTAAAATAGGGATAAATTGATTTATTTTTGCAATTGTTGGCATATAATCTAGTGGATAATAATTTTTAGCAATTAAAATAAATCTTGGGAGCTAGAAACTTGAGTGTTGCATACATGCTGCCTCCACTTATGTTGTTCATTTTTGGGGTTTCAACATTTGAAATTTAATTGCAAAAACCCTATTTGAAAATGGTTTTGGAAAATTAAAAAAAAGAAAAAAAGAAGAAACCTTCCCCCTCCTCTCTTTGGCCTTCGGCCGGCCTGCTGCCCTCCCGTTTTTCCCCTCGGGCCGAAGGCCCAGCGCGCCGCCTGCTCTCCCTTGCCGTGTGGGCCGGCCCGAGAGCGTAGCACCCCGCGCCCCCTTTTCGTTTGGGCCATGGCCCGTGCCGGCCCAATGCGGCGCCTCGCTCCCTCTCTCTATCTGCCGCAGACAAGTGGGCCCCCTGCACAGTGTCGTCTCCCACCTCGGTTCGTAACCGAGCGGGATACTTTGTTCACCGACCCGACCGGCAAATCCGCGAGTCCGGCTCGCCCACGCCTCCCCGTGCCACTTATATAAGCCGCCCGAGCCCTGCCACCCTCCTCACAAGTTCCAGCCGCAGCCGCCGCCTCCAATCGAGCCCGAGCCGCCCAAATTTGTGCCGCCGCATCGCCGCCGCGCAGAGCTCCGCTGCCGCCGTCGAATTCCCCGCCGGAGCTCTCCCCGTCCAAATTGGACCTTCCCGAAGCTTTGGAATAGAGGTATAGAACCCTCGCCGCCACTCTTTATTCGAGCTTTCGCCCTCCCGAGGCACTTGCGAAGCTTGCCGCCGAGGACCAGCCGCCATTGCTCGCACTGCGCCCTACCTGAACCTCCACTGCCCGAACTGAAGCCCTAGACGAGTTCGCCTCGAGGTTCTCGTTCTCCAGAACCTTTTCCATTACCAAACCAAGCCCCCTAGCTCCCGAATCGGTTTTCTGGCCAACTTCCGGTGACCCACCGCCGCGCCGCGCCTGTTCATCGCTGGGGCGACTCCCTCCCCTCCCCCAGCTTATAATCCAAGCCATCCGTTTTAGATCCGACGGCTAATAACGCTCCATACCCTTTCGCCGTGCACATTTGCTAAAGAGCCCCTGTCATTTTTAATGTTCTAACCCGCGGTCCTTTGGCGTATTTCTCAGATTACGCTTTCCTTTTTAGAAAACGTATTTTCCTCGGTTTTAATTCAAAAGGCGTTTTCAATATTTACAGATTTGCCACTCAGTTTATTTTGGCCATAAAATATTCGTTTTAACTCCGATTTGATCCGTTCAAGTCTCGTTAGATTCGTAATTTCGTAATCTATCTAATGATACTACTGTTACAGATGTTTTCAACTTTTAAAATTCGAGATTAGATTTAATCTATTATTTTATTAAAGTAAATCTTGATTAAATCGTAACTTTCCCGTTTGAACTCCGATTTTCGTGATCTATTTATCGTTGGAATCGTAGCGACGCGTAGATTATTTTTATACACTTTTCAATCTGTTTTTCCATTGTTGGTGTACTGTTTCTAATATAGATCTTGTTTGCTTCGTGTATGATTGCCTTGGTGATTGTGTGGTGATTTTATGATCGAGTTCAGACGGTGAGCAATACGTTGGTGATCAAGAGTACCCTGAGGATCCAAGTTCTCCAGAACACTTTGATCAAGACAAGTATAGCATGGACCATCCTTATTGCCTATTCACCTTAATCACTAAATTTCATGATGCATGTGTCTACCTTGGCAACCATAGTGTTTATTCCTAGTTTTGATCACTTGATCCTTGTTACCTATGAGATTGCATTTGAGTAGTGATGCTAGTGCTTGATGATGCCATGATCTTATGAACTTGAATAATTAATTATGAGATAAAGATCAAAAGATGCTTTTTAGCAACATGGACTAAGGACTTATCTGTAAGTATGACACCGGGACTTACAGCGCAACCATGAGGGTCATATGGCTCTGACTTTAGTTAAGTATGAAGTTACTTTCTATCATGTTGTTAATCTTGAAAGGTTCCTTGCCGAGCTGGTTGTTTTGCGGCTCCTGTCTTTATGTGTACTGCTGCGTGTGTGTGCCACTAGAAGGAGGGCTCTACCACCCCTTGCCATTGCGCCCGGATTGATTAGTGGCATGTTAGGAAGGCTTTTGAAAGACTTCATAGTGTACCCTGCCACACTTCCTTGTTGAGGTGACATGGGAGTCATGACCCTTGGCATATGGGAATCACGACTTATGGTGAAAGTGTGCAGCCTCTGCAGAGTGTAAAACTGGTATATCAGCCGTGCTCACGGTCACGAGCGGCCTTGGACGTCTTACAGGAACTTAACTAATTTAATATTGATTTATTTGAAGTTTCTATTTATGTTTATTCCATATTAATTATCATGTTTATATGATCATGCAAATCTTGTTCCTTGGTATATTCTATTGCTGCTACTCAAATTGCTAAAACATGATCAACTAAAAGCAACCGCTGTCAGCCAGTGTCATGCCTTATTTGAGCCTCATGAACCCATGCTATTCTTGTTGAGTACGACATGTACTTACGCTGGCTTTATTTTTCATATTTGGATAAAAATCCCGGATGGGTAACAGATGACTATGATGATTCTTCTGAGGATTACTAGGATTGTGGTTCACCAGTCAACTATTCCCTGTGGATTGGAGCTTCTGCGAGAGAGTTATCTATATTATTTCGTTGCTATTTATGTAAAGACTCTGTGATATTATTCGTTATATATTGAACCTTGTGATGGTACTATGTAATTTGTCGCTTATGTGTGTGATTGATCTCTGTGCGCACATAAGTTGGTTCATTCAATTTTATCCTTAAAATTGGGTGTGACAAATTGGTATCAGAGCATAGGTTGACTGTAGGACGCAAACCTAGAAATTCTAGAGATGTTTTTTCTCACCTCATTCATGCTTTCCACCTTAACTTGCTAACTGCTAAAATTTGTATGCTTCCCTTATCCTTATTCCATTATAAAAATATTCAGTCTATTCTAATTCTAACTTTGTCTTGATCTATATTGGAGAAGATGGTTCGTGGTCGCAAAACTGCACGCATGAGCACCGGAGGCTACTACCCACCGCGAGTTTTGGACATTCCAGCTGAAGACGACGTGGTGATCGCCCCGGAAAATGAAAGTGAAGAGGAAGCTATGTACATGGAAGATGTTGAAGAGATCCTTCCGTCGCCGACACCTGCTACTCTGTCACCTCCACCGCCTGTTGCACCACCCGCACCCGAAGCCCCCGCCAGAGGTGAACCGCCCAGGAGGATGGGATGGATCCAGGAGGAATATACTAAGTATCCAGAAGAAGATGCATTTTTCCACACAACGCTCGTCAACATGCTAACCCTCTACTACGCCGACCTGCAACCTACTCTCAACTACTATAGCATGGAGCACACGCATCCTCTAAGAGACACCTACTGGACCACAGAGTTGAATATCAAGGTTTGGGATGCACAGCATAGAGCTTACAAGACGGAATCTGTTCACAAAAGCGTCGCTCCACGTAGGACCGTGGAAGAGAGCATGGAAGATGCCGCTACTCATGCCTACCTCTACTACCTTGGTCGCCGCTATGAAGATATGGAAGGAGATGTCCATAGATTCTACCCTCGCGTGGTGACTGAAGAAGGTGACGTCGCCATGACTATGCCCGAAGTGGATCAGCCCGCTCTTAGAGCTCTAGCAAGATTTTCTTGGGCACTTATGGGAAGAGTCCATGGGTTGGAACGCGATTTGGCAAGAGCCAAGAGTGCCAACGCACAAGCAGATCAAGAGATTGATGGATATCGAGCAAGACTCAACCAACCAAAGCTATTCCAAGAGATTCCCACACCTCCACCATTCAAGGATTCCGCTCCATAGGGTTAGGAAATTCCCTTAGCATTAAAAGACGCTTGTAGCGCTAAGTTGAGTCGAGTCGAGTCTTGTGTGCGTATGAAACTCTATGTGTTAGTTTCTTTGTTCTTATGAAATATTTGTGATTTGGTTCTTTGTAATGAGTGCTGAGAATTGTGGGCATGTCTACAACTCTCTTATTTAGGGTCTAAGATTTGAGAATTATTGAATCAATAGTTATTTTGGTTAAATCTGTTTTTCACCAAATCTGTTTTTCAGACCTCCCTGTCTTGTTAATTTTGCTTAATTAATTTCGTAATTCCAAAAATTATGAAAATTTAACGGGGAACAGTAGACTTCCAGGCCTTTCCATTGCCGCAAGAATCACGTTAATATCCATTATGGTTTGATAGATGTTACTGTTGCAAATTGAAGTTTCTGCGCAGTCTGGCAGCCTGGACAGTTTCTATTCATGTCTGTTTTTGGTCAATTTAACTTCCGAATCTGGAGAAGTGGTCAACATGGAAGTTATAGAAAATTTTCTGATCTTTCCAACGGTATAGAGAACGTCTCTGTTTGATTTCGGAAACTCCAGATATGATCGTTTCTCTTCACTGCTGTTATCGGATCTCGCCCAGAAAATTCAGATTCGTTATTTATAAGTGATTGCATAATGGTAAAAATACTAAAACTCATTTATGTGTTGAAAAAAAACAGATGGCCGGTAACAGGAGGAATGCCAATCCACCACCACCACCGCAACCTAGCATTCAAGACCTCATCGCTTCGCAGAACCAGCTGATGCAAACTATGATGCAGTTCATTCAGCACCAACCAGCTGGAAGACCGCAGCCTGTTCAAGCTCCTGCTAGAGATAAGCGAGGAGAATTTTTGAAGGGTCGTCCACCTGTGTTCAACCATGCCGCTGACCCGCTAGATGCTGATGACTGGCTTCGCGCTGTGGAGAGGCAACTCAACATTGCGCAGTGCAACGATCAAGAGAAGGTGTTATATGCATCTGGACAGTTGCAAGGAGCTGCTCAAGACTGGTGGGAATCATTCCAGTATGGTCGTCCCAACAATGCACCTGCTATCACCTGGCAAGAGTTTTGTGAAAACTTCAGGTCATATCATATCCCTGAAAGCCTGATCGAGTTGAAGCAGGCAGAGTTCAGATCTCTGAAGCAAGGACGGATGTCTGTGCCAGAATTCCGAGATCATTTTGTTCAATTGTCACGGTATGCTCCTGATGATGTTGCTAATAACAAGGACAAGCAACGTCTCTTCCTCAAGGGACTTCATGATAGATTGCAACTCCAACTCATGACAACCACCTATTCCAATTTCCAAGAGCTTGTGAATCACGCTATCGTGATTGACAACAAGCGCCAGGAGATGGCTGATAACAAGAGGAAGAAGCAAGGACAAGGTTTTACCAGGAACAACCGTCAGCGTCCCAATACCGCTCAGCAAAAATTTCAGCAGAAGCACCAGGGGCCATCCAACCAGTGGAACCAAGGGGGATCTAGTCAGTGGAATCGTAATCAGAACCAACCTCGTTCCCCCTATCCTCAGCAGCAGCAGAAGACTCCCTCTCAAACGCCCCAGCAAGCTACCCCGAGTAAGACTCCCATGAGGACTAATACACCGGGCACCCCCATCAAGTGTTTTGGTTGTGGGGAAACTGGACATCTCTCCTACAACTGCCCCAAGAAGCAGAACCAGCAGACTTCCCAGGGAAGCAACCCAAAGAGTAGATATCAGCCACCATCTAATCAAGGAAGGGTGAATCATGTGTCCACAGAGACAGCTCAGGAAGCACCAGAAGTTATGATGGGTACGTTCAGCGTCAACTCCATCCTCGTTACTGTTCTTTTTTATTCCGGTGCTTCGCATTCTTTCGTATCACAGAGTTTTGTTAGAGTACGGAGTATACCACTTTTAGCTCTACAAAACCCAATATTAGTAAATTCACCGGGTGGGGCTATGCAGGCTCAATATTATTGTCCTTCGGTTAATATTGATCTAAGGGGGGTAGACTTTAAAGTGAACCTTACCGTAATAAGAACAGCTGGGATTGATGTCATATTGGGTCTGGATTGGATGAAGAAAAATGAGGCAGTTATTCAGTATGAGGAGAAGGTCGTTGTGTTAACTACGCCTAAAGGAGACAAAGTCAGTGTTGATGTAGTAATGCAACCACCACCTGCAGCGACAGTTAATCAACTCCAGGAGGATGACAACCAGCTAGATCACGTTGTGGATGAGTTTCCGGACGTATTCCCTGATGAATTGCCAGGTATGCCACCCGACCGCGACATTGAATTTATTATTGAATTATTGCCTGGAACTGCACCCATAGCTAAGCGTCCATATAGAATGGGAGTAAATGAGTTAGAAGAACTTAAGAAACAAATTAAAGAATTATTAGACAAAGGTTTTATTCGGCCTAGTTCTTCACCTTGGGGAGCACCGGTTATTTTTGTTGATAAGAAAGATGGAAGTCAGAGGATGTGTGTGGATTATCGGTCACTTAATGAGGTTACTATCAAGAATAAATATCCATTGCCTAGAATTGATGATTTGTTTGACCAATTGAGAGGAGCCTGTGTATTTTCCAAGATTGATCTTCGTTCCGTTACCATCAACTAAAAATTCGTGTTACAGATATACCTAAGACAACTTTTACTACACGGTATGGATTATATGAGTACACCGTGATGTCCTTTGGATTGACCAATGCACCTACCTACTTTATGTATCTGATGAATAAAGTGTTTATGGAGTACCTAGACAAGTTTGTTGTGGTATTTATTGATGATATTTTAATTTATTCGAAAAATGAGGAGGAACATGCTGAACATTTAAGATTGGTGCTACAAAAATTACGGGAGCATAAGTTGTATGCTAAGCGGAGCAAGTGTGAATTTTGGTTAAAGGAAGTTGCCTTTCTTGGCCATATTGTCTCCAATGGTGGTATAGCGGTTGATCCTAGCAAAGTAGAAGATGTTCTAAATTGGAAGCCACCAACAACTGTTAGCGAGATTCGTAGTTTTCTGGGATTAGCAGGGTATTACAGAAGATTTATTGAAGGGTTCTCGAAGCTTGCTAAGCCTATGACTGCTTTATTAGAAAAGAATGCTAAGTTTGTTTGGTCGGAAAAATATCAAAAGAATTTTGAAGAATTGAAGAAAAGATTAACCACAGCCCCCGTGTTGACTTTGCCGGATTTGAGCAAGAGATTTGCTATATATTGTGATCCATCTCGTCAAGGCTTGGGTTGTGTTCTTATGCAAGAAGGAAGAGTTGTGGCCTATGCATCAAGACAGCTGAGGAAACATGAATTGAATTATCCTACTCATGACCTTGAATTAGCTGCAGTTGTGCATTCGTTAAAAATTTGGAGACACTATATTATTTGGCAAAAGTGTGATATCTACACCGACCACAAGAGTTTGAAATATATTTTTACTCAGTCGGATCTGAATTTGAGGCAACGTCGCTGGTTAGAATTGATCAAGGATTATGATTTGGAGGTACATTATCATCCGGGAAAGGCGAATGTTGTCGCTGATGCCCTTAGTAGAAAGAGCTATGCTAATGAGATGCGAGTAACACCTATGCCAGAGGAGCTATGTGCTGAATTTGAGCGTCTCAATTTAAGTTTGGTTACTAATGCTATGGAGATAGTGGTTGAACCTACACTAGAGCAGGATATACGCAAAGGGCAGCTGGAAGATGAGAAGTTCAGAGAGATAGTTGAAAATGTAGTGGTTGGTAAGTCACTCGGATTTAGAATAGATGAACAGGGTACTCTATGGTTTGGAAAAAGGTTATGTGTACCCGAGATAAGATCTATTCGCGACGCAATACTCCGAGAAGCTCATGACTCAGCCTACTCCATACATCCCGGCAGCACAAAAATGTATTTAGCTCTTAAAGAAAGGTATTGGTGGGTTGGACTTAAAAGAGATGTGGCAGAATATGTAGCAATATGTGACACCTGTCAGAGAGTTAAAGCTGAGCATCAGAGGCCTGCAGGTTTGCTACAACCTATGAAGATACCTGAATGGAAGTGGGATGAAGTTGGTATGGATTTCATAGTTGGTTTGCCACGTACTCAGTCAGGGTATGATTCTATTTGGGTAATTGTTAATCGTTTAACTAAAGTTGCTCACTTTATACCGGTTAAGACTACCTATGCCGGAGCAAAGCTAGCTGAATTATATATGGCAAGAATTGTGTGTCTGCATGGGGTTCCTAAGAAAATTGTGTCTGACAGAGGTACTCAATTCACGTCTCACTTTTGGAAAAAAATACATGAATCTTTGGGAACTGAGCTGAATTTTAGTACTGCCTATCACCCTCAGACAGATGGACAAACAGAAAGGACCAATCAAATATTAGAAGACATGTTGAGAGCCTGTGCATTGCAAAAAGGTGATAGTTGGGATAAGAGTTTGCCATATGCAGAGTTCTCTTATAATAATAGTTACCAAAAGAGTCTCAAGATGGCACCGTTCGAGGCTTTGTATGGTCGTAAATGTAGAACACCTTTATTTTGGAACCAAACCGGAGAAACTCAAGTGTTTGGACCAGCAGTGTTGAGAGATGCAGAGGAACAAGTTGCGAAAATTAGAGAAAACTTGAGAGTGGCTCAGTCGCGACAAAAGAGTTATGCAGACACAAGAAGAAGAGAACTGACATTTGAAGTAGGAGATTATGTCTACCTAAAAGTGTCACCTATGCGAGGCATAAAAAGGTTCAATATGAAAGGTAAATTAGCACCAAGGTATATTGGCCCATTCAAGATTCTAGCAAGACGCGGAGAAGTAGCTTATCAGCTAGAACTACCCGAAAGTTTGTCGGGTGTTCATGATGTGTTTCATATATCCCAACTTAGAAAGTGTTTGCGAGTGCCCGAAGAGCAAATACCATTGGAGGAATTGGTGGTTAAAGAGGACCTTACCTATGAGGAGTATCCAATCAAAATTTTGGAAACAGCAGAGCGAGTCACAAGGAGCAGAGTTATAGAAATGTGCAAGGTTCAGTGGAATCGGTATTCAGAGGATGAGGCAACCTGGGAAAGAGAGGAAGAATTGAGAAAGTCATATCCCCAATTATTTGAGTAAGCTAATCCAATCTCGAGGACGAGATTAATTTTAAGGGGGATAGAATTGTAACACCCTAAAATTTGCTTTTATTAAAATAGGGATAAATTGATTTATTTTTGCAATTGTTGGCATATAATCTAGTGGATAATAATTTTTAGCAATTAAAATAAATCTTGGGAGCTAGAAACTTGAGTGTTGCATACATGCTGCCTCCACTTATGTTGTTCATTTTTGGGGTTTCAACATTTGAAATTTAATTGCAAAAACCCTATTTGAAAATGGTTTTGGAAAATTAAAAAAAAAGAAAAAAAGAAGAAACCTTCCCCCTCCTCTCTTTGGCCTTCGGCCGGCCTGCTGCCCTCCCGTTTTTCCCCTCGGGCCGAAGGCCCAGCGCGCCGCCTGCTCTCCCTTGCCGTGTGGGCCGGCCCGAGAGCGTAGCACCCCGCGCCCCCTTTTCGTTTGGGCCATGGCCCGTGCCGGCCCAATGCGGCGCCTCGCTCCCTCTCTCTATCTGCCGCAGACAAGTGGGCCCCCTGCACAGTGTCGTCTCCCACCTCGGTTCGTAACCGAGCGGGATACTTTGTTCACCGACCCGACCGGCAAATCCGCGAGTCCGGCTCGCCCACGCCTCCCCGTGCCACTTATATAAGCCGCCCGAGCCCTGCCACCCTCCTCACAAGTTCCAGCCGCAGCCGCCGCCTCCAATCGAGCCCGAGCCGCCCAAATTTGTGCCGCCGCATCGCCGCCGCGCAGAGCTCCGCTGCCGCCGTCGAATTCCCCGCCGGAGCTCTCCCCGTCCAAATTGGACCTTCCCGAAGCTTTGGAATAGAGGTATAGAACCCTCGCCGCCACTCTTTATTCGAGCTTTCGCCCTCCCGAGGCACTTGCGAAGCTTGCCGCCGAGGACCAGCCGCCATTGCTCGCACTGCGCCCTACCTGAACCTCCACTGCCCGAACTGAAGCCCTAGACGAGTTCGCCTCGAGGTTCTCGTTCTCCAGAACCTTTTCCATTACCAAACCAAGCCCCCTAGCTCCCGAATCGGTTTTCTGGCCAACTTCCGGTGACCCACCGCCGCGCCGCGCCTGTTCATCGCTGGGGCGACTCCCTCCCCTCCCCCAGCTTATAATCCAAGCCATCCGTTTTAGATCCGACGGCTAATAACGCTCCATACCCTTTCGCCGTGCACATTTGCTAAAGAGCCCCTGTCATTTTTAATGTTCTAACCCGCGGTCCTTTGGCGTATTTCTCAGATTACGCTTTCCTTTTTAGAAAACGTATTTTCCTCGGTTTTAATTCAAAAGGCGTTTTCAATATTTACAGATTTGCCACTCAGTTTATTTTGGCCATAAAATATTCGTTTTAACTCCGATTTGATCCGTTCAAGTCTCGTTAGATTCGTAATTTCGTAATCTATCTAATGATACTACTGTTACAGATGTTTTCAACTTTTAAAATTCGAGATTAGATTTAATCTATTATTTTATTAAAGTAAATCTTGATTAAATCGTAACTTTCCCGTTTGAACTCCGATTTTCGTGATCTATTTATCGTTGGAATCGTAGCGACGCGTAGATTATTTTTATACACTTTTCAATCTGTTTTTCCATTGTTGGTGTACTGTTTCTAATATAGATCTTGTTTGCTTCGTGTATGATTGCCTTGGTGATTGTGTGGTGATTTTATGATCGAGTTCAGACGGTGAGCAATACGTTGGTGATCAAGAGTACCCTGAGGATCCAAGTTCTCCAGAACACTTTGATCAAGACAAGTATAGCATGGACCATCCTTATTGCCTATTCACCTTAATCACTAAATTTCATGATGCATGTGTCTACCTTGGCAACCATAGTGTTTATTCCTAGTTTTGATCACTTGATCCTTGTTACCTATGAGATTGCATTTGAGTAGTGATGCTAGTGCTTGATGATGCCATGATCTTATGAACTTGAATAATTAATTATGAGATAAAGATCAAAAGATGCTTTTTAGCAACATGGACTAAGGACTTATCTGTAAGTATGACACCGGGACTTACAGCGCAACCATGAGGGTCATATGGCTCTGACTTTAGTTAAGTATGAAGTTACTTTCTATCATGTTGTTAATCTTGAAAGGTTCCTTGCCGAGCTGGTTGTTTTGCGGCTCCTGTCTTTATGTGTACTGCTGCATGTGTGTGCCACTAGAAGGAGGGCTCTACCACCCCTTGCCATTGCGCCCGGATTGATTAGTGGCATGTTAGGAAGGCTTTTGAAAGACTTCATAGTGTACCCTGCCACACTTCCTTGTTGAGGTGACATGGGAGTCATGACCCTTGGCATATGGGAATCACGACTTATGGTGAAAGTGTGCAGCCTCTGCAGAGTGTAAAACTGGTATATCAGCCGTGCTCACGGT
The DNA here is from genome assembly GCA_038502445.1 of Eremochloa ophiuroides. Taxonomy (NCBI): domain Eukaryota; kingdom Viridiplantae; phylum Streptophyta; class Magnoliopsida; order Poales; family Poaceae; genus Eremochloa; species Eremochloa ophiuroides. The sequence goes on from JAHLJS010000002.1 coordinate 27,489,979, forward strand.
CACGAGCGGCCTTGGACGTCTTACAGGAACTTAACTAATTTAATATTGATTTATTTGAAGTTTCTATTTATGTTTATTCCATATTAATTATCATGTTTATATGATCATGCAAATCTTGTTCCTTGGTATATTCTATTGCTGCTACTCAAATTGCTAAAACATGATCAACTAAAAGCAACCGCTGTCAGCCAGTGTCATGCCTTATTTGAGCCTCATGAACCCATGCTATTCTTGTTGAGTACGACATGTACTTACGCTGGCTTTATTTTTCATATTTGGATAAAAATCCCGGATGGGTAACAGATGACTATGATGATTCTTCTGAGGATTACTAGGATTGTGGTTCACCAGTCAACTATTCCCTGTGGATTGGAGCTTCTGCGAGAGAGTTATCTATATTATTTCGTTGCTATTTATGTAAAGACTCTGTGATATTATTCGTTATATATTGAACCTTGTGATGGTACTATGTAATTTGTCGCTTATGTGTGTGATTGATCTCTGTGCGCACATAAGTTGGTTCATTCAATTTTATCCTTAAAATTGGGTGTGACAAATTGGTATCAGAGCATAGGTTGACTGTAGGACGCAAACCTAGAAATTCTAGAGATGTTTTTTCTCACCTCATTCATGCTTTCCACCTTAACTTGCTAACTGCTAAAATTTGTATGCTTCCCTTATCCTTATTCCATTATAAAAATATTCAGTCTATTCTAATTCTAACTTTGTCTTGATCTATATTGGAGAAGATGGTTCGTGGTCGCAAAACTGCACGCATGAGCACCGGAGGCTACTACCCACCGCGAGTTTTGGACATTCCAGCTGAAGACGACGTGGTGATCGCCCCGGAAAATGAAAGTGAAGAGGAAGCTATGTACATGGAAGATGTTGAAGAGATCCTTCCGTCGCCGACACCTGCTACTCTGTCACCTCCACCGCCTGTTGCACCACCCGCACCCGAAGCCCCCGCCAGAGGTGAACCGCCCAGGAGGATGGGATGGATCCAGGAGGAATATACTAAGTATCCAGAAGAAGATGCATTTTTCCACACAACGCTCGTCAACATGCTAACCCTCTACTACGCCGACCTGCAACCTACTCTCAACTACTATAGCATGGAGCACACGCATCCTCTAAGAGACACCTACTGGACCACAGAGTTGAATATCAAGGTTTGGGATGCACAGCATAGAGCTTACAAGACGGAATCTGTTCACAAAAGCGTCGCTCCACGTAGGACCGTGGAAGAGAGCATGGAAGATGCCGCTACTCATGCCTACCTCTACTACCTTGGTCGCCGCTATGAAGATATGGAAGGAGATGTCCATAGATTCTACCCTCGCGTGGTGACTGAAGAAGGTGACGTCGCCATGACTATGCCCGAAGTGGATCAGCCCGCTCTTAGAGCTCTAGCAAGATTTTCTTGGGCACTTATGGGAAGAGTCCATGGGTTGGAACGCGATTTGGCAAGAGCCAAGAGTGCCAACGCACAAGCAGATCAAGAGATTGATGGATATCGAGCAAGACTCAACCAACCAAAGCTATTCCAAGAGATTCCCACACCTCCACCATTCAAGGATTCCGCTCCATAGGGTTAGGAAATTCCCTTAGCATTAAAAGACGCTTGTAGCGCTAAGTTGAGTCGAGTCGAGTCTTGTGTGCGTATGAAACTCTATGTGTTAGTTTCTTTGTTCTTATGAAATATTTGTGATTTGGTTCTTTGTAATGAGTGCTGAGAATTGTGGGCATGTCTACAACTCTCTTATTTAGGGTCTAAGATTTGAGAATTATTGAATCAATAGTTATTTTGGTTAAATCTGTTTTTCACCAAATCTGTTTTTCAGACCTCCCTGTCTTGTTAATTTTGCTTAATTAATTTCGTAATTCCAAAAATTATGAAAATTTAACGGGGAACAGTAGACTTCCAGGCCTTTCCATTGCCGCAAGAATCACGTTAATATCCATTATGGTTTGATAGATGTTACTGTTGCAAATTGAAGTTTCTGCGCAGTCTGGCAGCCTGGACAGTTTCTATTCATGTCTGTTTTTGGTCAATTTAACTTCCGAATCTGGAGAAGTGGTCAACATGGAAGTTATAGAAAATTTTCTGATCTTTCCAACGGTATAGAGAACGTCTCTGTTTGATTTCGGAAACTCCAGATATGATCGTTTCTCTTCACTGCTGTTATCGGATCTCGCCCAGAAAATTCAGATTCGTTATTTATAAGTGATTGCATAATGGTAAAAATACTAAAACTCATTTATGTGTTGAAAAAAAACAGATGGCCGGTAACAGGAGGAATGCCAATCCACCACCACCACCGCAACCTAGCATTCAAGACCTCATCGCTTCGCAGAACCAGCTGATGCAAACTATGATGCAGTTCATTCAGCACCAACCAGCTGGAAGACCGCAGCCTGTTCAAGCTCCTGCTAGAGATAAGCGAGGAGAATTTTTGAAGGGTCGTCCACCTGTGTTCAACCATGCCGCTGACCCGCTAGATGCTGATGACTGGCTTCGCGCTGTGGAGAGGCAACTCAACATTGCGCAGTGCAACGATCAAGAGAAGGTGTTATATGCATCTGGACAGTTGCAAGGAGCTGCTCAAGACTGGTGGGAATCATTCCAGTATGGTCGTCCCAACAATGCACCTGCTATCACCTGGCAAGAGTTTTGTGAAAACTTCAGGTCATATCATATCCCTGAAAGCCTGATCGAGTTGAAGCAGGCAGAGTTCAGATCTCTGAAGCAAGGACGGATGTCTGTGCCAGAATTCCGAGATCATTTTGTTCAATTGTCACGGTATGCTCCTGATGATGTTGCTAATAACAAGGACAAGCAACGTCTCTTCCTCAAGGGACTTCATGATAGATTGCAACTCCAACTCATGACAACCACCTATTCCAATTTCCAAGAGCTTGTGAATCACGCTATCGTGATTGACAACAAGCGCCAGGAGATGGCTGATAACAAGAGGAAGAAGCAAGGACAAGGTTTTACCAGGAACAACCGTCAGCGTCCCAATACCGCTCAGCAAAAATTTCAGCAGAAGCACCAGGGGCCATCCAACCAGTGGAACCAAGGGGGATCTAGTCAGTGGAATCGTAATCAGAACCAACCTCGTTCCCCCTATCCTCAGCAGCAGCAGAAGACTCCCTCTCAAACGCCCCAGCAAGCTACCCCGAGTAAGACTCCCATGAGGACTAATACACCGGGCACCCCCATCAAGTGTTTTGGTTGTGGGGAAACTGGACATCTCTCCTACAACTGCCCCAAGAAGCAGAACCAGCAGACTTCCCAGGGAAGCAACCCAAAGAGTAGATATCAGCCACCATCTAATCAAGGAAGGGTGAATCATGTGTCCACAGAGACAGCTCAGGAAGCACCAGAAGTTATGATGGGTACGTTCAGCGTCAACTCCATCCTCGTTACTGTTCTTTTTTATTCCGGTGCTTCGCATTCTTTCGTATCACAGAGTTTTGTTAGAGTACGGAGTATACCACTTTTAGCTCTACAAAACCCAATATTAGTAAATTCACCGGGTGGGGCTATGCAGGCTCAATATTATTGTCCTTCGGTTAATATTGATCTAAGGGGGGTAGACTTTAAAGTGAACCTTACCGTAATAAGAACAGCTGGGATTGATGTCATATTGGGTCTGGATTGGATGAAGAAAAATGAGGCAGTTATTCAGTATGAGGAGAAGGTCGTTGTGTTAACTACGCCTAAAGGAGACAAAGTCAGTGTTGATGTAGTAATGCAACCACCACCTGCAGCGACAGTTAATCAACTCCAGGAGGATGACAACCAGCTAGATCACGTTGTGGATGAGTTTCCGGACGTATTCCCTGATGAATTGCCAGGTATGCCACCCGACCGCGACATTGAATTTATTATTGAATTATTGCCTGGAACTGCACCCATAGCTAAGCGTCCATATAGAATGGGAGTAAATGAGTTAGAAGAACTTAAGAAACAAATTAAAGAATTATTAGACAAAGGTTTTATTCGGCCTAGTTCTTCACCTTGGGGAGCACCGGTTATTTTTGTTGATAAGAAAGATGGAAGTCAGAGGATGTGTGTGGATTATCGGTCACTTAATGAGGTTACTATCAAGAATAAATATCCATTGCCTAGAATTGATGATTTGTTTGACCAATTGAGAGGAGCCTGTGTATTTTCCAAGATTGATCTTCGTTCCGTTACCATCAACTAAAAATTCGTGTTACAGATATACCTAAGACAACTTTTACTACACGGTATGGATTATATGAGTACACCGTGATGTCCTTTGGATTGACCAATGCACCTACCTACTTTATGTATCTGATGAATAAAGTGTTTATGGAGTACCTAGACAAGTTTGTTGTGGTATTTATTGATGATATTTTAATTTATTCGAAAAATGAGGAGGAACATGCTGAACATTTAAGATTGGTGCTACAAAAATTACGGGAGCATAAGTTGTATGCTAAGCGGAGCAAGTGTGAATTTTGGTTAAAGGAAGTTGCCTTTCTTGGCCATATTGTCTCCAATGGTGGTATAGCGGTTGATCCTAGCAAAGTAGAAGATGTTCTAAATTGGAAGCCACCAACAACTGTTAGCGAGATTCGTAGTTTTCTGGGATTAGCAGGGTATTACAGAAGATTTATTGAAGGGTTCTCGAAGCTTGCTAAGCCTATGACTGCTTTATTAGAAAAGAATGCTAAGTTTGTTTGGTCGGAAAAATATCAAAAGAATTTTGAAGAATTGAAGAAAAGATTAACCACAGCCCCCGTGTTGACTTTGCCGGATTTGAGCAAGAGATTTGCTATATATTGTGATCCATCTCGTCAAGGCTTGGGTTGTGTTCTTATGCAAGAAGGAAGAGTTGTGGCCTATGCATCAAGACAGCTGAGGAAACATGAATTGAATTATCCTACTCATGACCTTGAATTAGCTGCAGTTGTGCATTCGTTAAAAATTTGGAGACACTATATTATTTGGCAAAAGTGTGATATCTACACCGACCACAAGAGTTTGAAATATATTTTTACTCAGTCGGATCTGAATTTGAGGCAACGTCGCTGGTTAGAATTGATCAAGGATTATGATTTGGAGGTACATTATCATCCGGGAAAGGCGAATGTTGTCGCTGATGCCCTTAGTAGAAAGAGCTATGCTAATGAGATGCGAGTAACACCTATGCCAGAGGAGCTATGTGCTGAATTTGAGCGTCTCAATTTAAGTTTGGTTACTAATGCTATGGAGATAGTGGTTGAACCTACACTAGAGCAGGATATACGCAAAGGGCAGCTGGAAGATGAGAAGTTCAGAGAGATAGTTGAAAATGTAGTGGTTGGTAAGTCACTCGGATTTAGAATAGATGAACAGGGTACTCTATGGTTTGGAAAAAGGTTATGTGTACCCGAGATAAGATCTATTCGCGACGCAATACTCCGAGAAGCTCATGACTCAGCCTACTCCTATACATCCCGGCAGCACAAAAATGTATTTAGCTCTTAAAGAAAGGTATTGGTGGGTTGGACTTAAAAGAGATGTGGCAGAATATGTAGCAATATGTGACACCTGTCAGAGAGTTAAAGCTGAGCATCAGAGGCCTGCAGGTTTGCTACAACCTATGAAGATACCTGAATGGAAGTGGGATGAAGTTGGTATGGATTTCATAGTTGGTTTGCCACGTACTCAGTCAGGGTATGATTCTATTTGGGTAATTGTTAATCGTTTAACTAAAGTTGCTCACTTTATACCGGTTAAGACTACCTATGCCGGAGCAAAGCTAGCTGAATTATATATGGCAAGAATTGTGTGTCTGCATGGGGTTCCTAAGAAAATTGTGTCTGACAGAGGTACTCAATTCACGTCTCACTTTTGGAAAAAAATACATGAATCTTTGGGAACTGAGCTGAATTTTAGTACTGCCTATCACCCTCAGACAGATGGACAAACAGAAAGGACCAATCAAATATTAGAAGACATGTTGAGAGCCTGTGCATTGCAAAAAGGTGATAGTTGGGATAAGAGTTTGCCATATGCAGAGTTCTCTTATAATAATAGTTACCAAAAGAGTCTCAAGATGGCACCGTTCGAGGCTTTGTATGGTCGTAAATGTAGAACACCTTTATTTTGGAACCAAACCGGAGAAACTCAAGTGTTTGGACCAGCAGTGTTGAGAGATGCAGAGGAACAAGTTGCGAAAATTAGAGAAAACTTGAGAGTGGCTCAGTCGCGACAAAAGAGTTATGCAGACACAAGAAGAAGAGAACTGACATTTGAAGTAGGAGATTATGTCTACCTAAAAGTGTCACCTATGCGAGGCATAAAAAGGTTCAATATGAAAGGTAAATTAGCACCAAGGTATATTGGCCCATTCAAGATTCTAGCAAGACGCGGAGAAGTAGCTTATCAGCTAGAACTACCCGAAAGTTTGTCGGGTGTTCATGATGTGTTTCATATATCCCAACTTAGAAAGTGTTTGCGAGTGCCCGAAGAGCAAATACCATTGGAGGAATTGGTGGTTAAAGAGGACCTTACCTATGAGGAGTATCCAATCAAAATTTTGGAAACAGCAGAGCGAGTCACAAGGAGCAGAGTTATAGAAATGTGCAAGGTTCAGTGGAATCGGTATTCAGAGGATGAGGCAACCTGGGAAAGAGAGGAAGAATTGAGAAAGTCATATCCCCAATTATTTGAGTAAGCTAATCCAATCTCGAGGACGAGATTAATTTTAAGGGGGATAGAATTGTAACACCCTAAAATTTGCTTTTATTAAAATAGGGATAAATTGATTTATTTTTGCAATTGTTGGCATATAATCTAGTGGATAATAATTTTTAGCAATTAAAATAAATCTTGGGAGCTAGAAACTTGAGTGTTGCATACATGCTGCCTCCACTTATGTTGTTCATTTTTGGGGTTTCAACATTTGAAATTTAATTGCAAAAACCCTATTTGAAAATGGTTTTGGAAAATTAAAAAAAAAGAAAAAAAGAAGAAACCTTCCCCCTCCTCTCTTTGGCCTTCGGCCGGCCTGCTGCCCTCCCGTTTTTCCCCTCGGGCCGAAGGCCCAGCGCGCCGCCTGCTCTCCCTTGCCGTGTGGGCCGGCCCGAGAGCGTAGCACCCCGCGCCCCCTTTTCGTTTGGGCCATGGCCCGTGCCGGCCCAATGCGGCGCCTCGCTCCCTCTCTCTATCTGCCGCAGACAAGTGGGCCCCCTGCACAGTGTCGTCTCCCACCTCGGTTCGTAACCGAGCGGGATACTTTGTTCACCGACCCGACCGGCAAATCCGCGAGTCCGGCTCGCCCACGCCTCCCCGTGCCACTTATATAAGCCGCCCGAGCCCTGCCACCCTCCTCACAAGTTCCAGCCGCAGCCGCCGCCTCCAATCGAGCCCGAGCCGCCCAAATTTGTGCCGCCGCATCGCCGCCGCGCAGAGCTCCGCTGCCGCCGTCGAATTCCCCGCCGGAGCTCTCCCCGTCCAAATTGGACCTTCCCGAAGCTTTGGAATAGAGGTATAGAACCCTCGCCGCCACTCTTTATTCGAGCTTTCGCCCTCCCGAGGCACTTGCGAAGCTTGCCGCCGAGGACCAGCCGCCATTGCTCGCACTGCGCCCTACCTGAACCTCCACTGCCCGAACTGAAGCCCTAGACGAGTTCGCCTCGAGGTTCTCGTTCTCCAGAACCTTTTCCATTACCAAACCAAGCCCCCTAGCTCCCGAATCGGTTTTCTGGCCAACTTCCGGTGACCCACCGCCGCGCCGCGCCTGTTCATCGCTGGGGCGACTCCCTCCCCTCCCCCAGCTTATAATCCAAGCCATCCGTTTTAGATCCGACGGCTAATAACGCTCCATACCCTTTCGCCGTGCACATTTGCTAAAGAGCCCCTGTCATTTTTAATGTTCTAACCCGCGGTCCTTTGGCGTATTTCTCAGATTACGCTTTCCTTTTTAGAAAACGTATTTTCCTCGGTTTTAATTCAAAAGGCGTTTTCAATATTTACAGATTTGCCACTCAGTTTATTTTGGCCATAAAATATTCGTTTTAACTCCGATTTGATCCGTTCAAGTCTCGTTAGATTCGTAATTTCGTAATCTATCTAATGATACTACTGTTACAGATGTTTTCAACTTTTAAAATTCGAGATTAGATTTAATCTATTATTTTATTAAAGTAAATCTTGATTAAATCGTAACTTTCCCGTTTGAACTCCGATTTTCGTGATCTATTTATCGTTGGAATCGTAGCGACGCGTAGATTATTTTTATACACTTTTCAATCTGTTTTTCCATTGTTGGTGTACTGTTTCTAATATAGATCTTGTTTGCTTCGTGTATGATTGCCTTGGTGATTGTGTGGTGATTTTATGATCGAGTTCAGACGGTGAGCAATACGTTGGTGATCAAGAGTACCCTGAGGATCCAAGTTCTCCAGAACACTTTGATCAAGACAAGTATAGCATGGACCATCCTTATTGCCTATTCACCTTAATCACTAAATTTCATGATGCATGTGTCTACCTTGGCAACCATAGTGTTTATTCCTAGTTTTGATCACTTGATCCTTGTTACCTATGAGATTGCATTTGAGTAGTGATGCTAGTGCTTGATGATGCCATGATCTTATGAACTTGAATAATTAATTATGAGATAAAGATCAAAAGATGCTTTTTAGCAACATGGACTAAGGACTTATCTGTAAGTATGACACCGGGACTTACAGCGCAACCATGAGGGTCATATGGCTCTGACTTTAGTTAAGTATGAAGTTACTTTCTATCATGTTGTTAATCTTGAAAGGTTCCTTGCCGAGCTGGTTGTTTTGCGGCTCCTGTCTTTATGTGTACTGCTGCGTGTGTGTGCCACTAGAAGGAGGGCTCTACCACCCCTTGCCATTGCGCCCGGATTGATTAGTGGCATGTTAGGAAGGCTTTTGAAAGACTTCATAGTGTACCCTGCCGCACTTCCTTGTTGAGGTGACATGGGAGTCATGACCCTTGGCATATGGGAATCACGACTTATGGTGAAAGTGTGCAACCTCTGCAGAGTGTAAAACTGGTATATCAGCCGTGCTCACGGTCACGAGCGGCCTTGGACGTCTTACAGGAACTTAACTAATTTAATATTGATTTATTTGAAGTTTCTATTTATGTTTATTCCATATTAATTATCATGTTTATATGATCATGCAAATCTTGTTCCTTGGTATATTCTATTGCTGCTACTCAAATTGCTAAAACATGATCAACTAAAAGCAACCGCTGTCAGCCAGTGTCATGCCTTATTTGAGCCTCATGAACCCATGCTATTCTTGTTGAGTACGACATGTACTTACGCTGGCTTTATTTTTCATATTTGGATAAAAATCCCGGATGGGTAACAGATGACTATGATGATTCTTCTGAGGATTACTAGGATTGTGGTTCACCAGTCAACTATTCCCTGTGGATTGGAGCTTCCGCGAGAGAGTTATCTATATTATTTCGTTGCTATTTATGTAAAGACTCTGTGATATTATTCGTTATATATTGAACCTTGTGATGGTACTATGTAATTTGTCGCTTATGTGTGTGATTGATCTCTGTGCGCACATAAGTTGGTTCATTCAATTTTATCCTTAAAATTGGGTGTGACATAATGAAAGCACTTTGTGAGTTGGAGATGAGCTGGTCTATGTGTTTGGATAACCTTACTACCAGTGTTTTGGAAATGAGCTTGCCGAAGGAGTGGATTAAGCTTATTGGCCTGAAGTCTTTCGCCTGCTTGGCCACATCACACTTGGGAATGAGTACAATATTTGCACCATTTAGGTGGTCCAATGGTCCAGCTTGTAGATTCCAGAAACTAGACATGGCGGCCATTAGATCATTTTGGATTATACCCTAGCAAGCTTTCTAAAAGAGCCCAGTGAAACCATCAGGGCCGGGCGCTTTCTCACCCGGTAGACCACGAATTATGCCATGGATCTCCTCAACAGAGAAAGGTGAGTCTAGAGAGGGGTCATCAATCCTACTAAGTTCCAATCTCTCCCAGTCCAAGGAGGTGCTCCTGTGGGGTCGGTTGCCAATGATGTTCCTGAAGAAAGTCGACAGTAGCTGTTCTTTTCATTATGGTTCCAAACAACACTGCCGTCATTAGTTTTCAGGTAGGAGATGAGGTTCCTTTTCTTATGGTTGTTTGCTTTCATGTGGACGAATTTGGTGCAAGCATCCCCTTCCTTAATCTGTGTGATCCGTGAACATTGACGGCGATGGGAGCGTTCTATGGCAGCCCAGCCCAAAATCTGAACCTTTAAGTCCTTCTGAAGCTTCAGTTCATGTGCCGATAAAGCTCTGGACTCCTGAGCAATATCCAAACTGAGAATGATCTTGTTCACCCTTGTTAACTGCTTCTTTGCCTCACCGAAAAGTGATTTGCTCCACGCCCTCAGACATTGTGCAGTTGCTAGGAATCGGTTGTGAAGGGTCACCAATGGAGACGTTCCTCTGACTGGCAACAATGTCTTGGAATTCCGGCACTCGGGCCCAGAAGCGTTCGAAGCGGAAAACAGCCAACCTTGGTGGCAACAACTATGTGCAAAGGAACAGCGGCAAGTGGTCCGAGAGAGAACTTGAGAGAGCCTGCAGGCTAACCATCGGAAATAAGGCATCCCATTCCTTGTTGCAGAATACCCGATCCAAATGTACAAGCGTAGGCCTCGCTCTGCCATTACTCCATGTGTGGCGTTGATTTTACAGTCTCAGCTCCTGCAATTCGCTCATGTCCAGAGCTCGGCGGAATAAGGCCATATGCCGGCGGTTAATATTGCCATTATTCTTGTCCCGCGCCTCATAGATCAAGTTGAAATCTCCTAAACACAGCCAGGCCATCCCCATCTCCAGCTGGCTATCAATTAACTCATCAAGTAACTGTGATTTGAATCTATCATCTATAGGTCCATACACCGTTGTTAAGAAAAAAGTAGCATTTGTGAGATTCATGGTGATCCTCATAGATAAACAGAAAAGTCGCTTGGCAGGTGACACAGCCTCTATGAAGTCTTGATTCCAGGCTAGGAGAATGACACCCCGTGTGGAGTCAGCATGTAAGGTTTCATAGCCAAAATTAGACTGGCCTAGAATTTCCAGAGCCAAGAACTGATCAACTACATTTAGCTTTGTCTCTTGCAAATAGATAATAAGTGGCTTGGTCTGTTGGATTAGAATCTTCATAGTCTCTCGCCTCGCCGCACAATTGAGGCCGCGCACGTTCCAGCATAGAATCTTGATGTCATTAACCATAGTGAACAGGTGCATACAACATGCCGGCCCAATCCAGCATCAGGATAGCATCAAGCAAACACATGGCACTGAAACGCTAAAAAACAAACAGGCTTGGCACAACCAGCATCAGGACTGCCTCAGGCAAACACAGGAACTGAATCGCTGAGGCAGATAGACTTGGCACAGGAAAACAAAAGACGTCACAACGGCCACAAAGCAACATTTACCGACACCATCCAGTTGGCAGCCAATTAACTTCAGCAGAACAGACATACAACACCATCTGGTAGCACCAATGTACTGACCAACGGTTCTCAGCCTGACAGACAATAGCATGATGGAATGGAATCGCAAACGGTAGCACAACACTTCTAAAGGAACTGACAGAAGACACAACTGGCACTGCACTAAGATACATGGAAAATAACGGGCAACTTTGCTTGGGTGCTTGCTGTCTCACGGAGCCTCCAACTCCGTCGCCTCCTCTGCTGCAATCGCTGCAAGAGCCTTGGTGAGCTGCTTGTTGCCCAGCTTGGACGCTGCCCGAATTGCCTGCACTGCCTCCTCTGGAATTTCCTGTTCATGCAGATCAAGAAACGCTGCAATGGCCACATCGGGGGCTGTAGATTTTGAGTTGAGAAAAGAAAGCTCCCGTGAGAGCTTGTGCTGGGCACGCTCAGCAACTGGCACCGGCGAGGGTCGAGCTGCAAGTCGAGAGCTGGATCTTGTGGACGCCAAAGCTCGACGCCTGCCCCTGGCCTCAAAGCAAGGGGTGGGGGCAAGCGACTCCGGCAGGATCGGCTCCCGGAGCTTCTTGAAAACCCCAGTGCAGAAGTTGTCGCAGTCGCTGGAGTTGTCAAGCATCGAGCCTTCCTGTAGCTTCTCCATCGCTACCACTCCAGAGGGGACAGCCCCAGAGTTTCTCCCATCCGACTGCCTGACAGATTCGATGTCCATCCTGTTGATCAAATCAGAGATGCGGGCGAGAGGCGAGCCGGGGTCTGGAAGCTGAGCCCCAGGCCCGAAGACGATCTCACCAGGTTGCGCCGTGGAGCCTGCCGAGCGCCCTGGCGAGCGCCCTGCCCACAGAGTGCTCGTAGGAATGTACTTAGGGATGCCTGGCTCCTCCCCAGGGCCATCCGGGGAGTAGCGTAGGCTGGGGCGCCACTGTGCACAGGCAGAAAGCTCGTGCACCATTGGATCATCAAACTGTGATGGCTGCAGCATGTCGAACATCGACTCCTTGGTCAGCAACAGCAGCGGGTCAGGGCGTACCAGGAAGTCGCGGCTGTCGCCACGGGAAGGCCTGCATCGTGTCCACGGGCTGGGGAGCGCGAGCGGCGGCGCACCCAGTCCTCGGAGGCGTGTGGAAGCTCGTCCCGATCACGGCCGTCCCTCCGGGCGGAGCGACTGATCGGACGCCCGCGGTCCAGAGCACCATGGTCACCATGCCACGCTCTCCGGTAGGTCGGCGACTAGCGGGTGCGAACCCGAACCGCCCTGTCAGAAGCGTAGCTGGGGAAGAGCTGACGAACCCTTGAGCTCTTGGAAACGTGGGCCCTCCGGTGGTGGTCGCGATACTCATCATCCCGGTCCGGGTCACGACGGTCCGCCAGCTCAAAGGGCGCACGACATGGGGCCGGCACCGCACGCGTTGGAGCAGAGCAACCATCAATGATACCCGGGGTCCAGTCAAAATCCACGACCGACGGGGCGGAGCTTCCATGTTCAGAGGAGGTTCTTGAGCTCGAGCCATTTGGGGAACGTGGCCTCCAGTCTTCATAACGAGTCATGTGGATGATGACGGCCTCATCCACAGCCAGACCGATCTGCGGGGTAGCGGGGAAGCGCGCAGTCCCCGGGAGCCCTTGGATCGCCATGGCCTGGCCAGCCCATGCTGCGAACGCCGTGTACTCCAGAGACCGGGGCAGCTCATCTGGGTCTTCCATCCACACCCAGCAGGTCAGGAATTCCCGCGAAGCCAGCCGGCCTTCAAACCTGTCGAAGATGCAGATGTCGCCGAGGATCAGCTTGACCCCTTCCTCGTTCCAGGCTTCCAAGGGGACATGCTCCATTGTGACACGCACATGGTACCACCAGGTGACCTCGCTGCCCCCCTGCCGATATCCAAGGCTGGATAGGGAAGATGGAGCCACCGATTTCAATGAAGCCCCTGGCGAGCGCCCGGTCCTTCTCCGACGGCGAGTCGAACTCAGCCACAAACTCTCCAGGGCGGTACTTGGTGACACGGACGCTCTGGCGAGGTAGGTGGAGCTGTCCCGCCAGCGCGTAGGACACCTCCAAGGGGTTGGAGCGGTAGCCCTCCGGGGGAGCCAAGATGATGGCAGCAAAGGCTCTCAGCCTGTTAGCTTCACGGTTGATCACCTCGTTCGTCATCAGGTTGACGCGGCTGCGCCTTGGGCGCTGGGAGGCGAGGCCAGGGACATACTTCATGCCTAGCTTGGCACACGGAGAGCGGGGAGGCTTTGGGGGTGGGGGCGGATGGCACAGCTCACGGGCTTAGGGAGCGGAGGAAAGACAATGCGGCTGTGGATGCTTTCAGGGGGGAACTTCAGGCGAGCGCGGAGTTCAGCGGAGATGGTGCGGGAGCGGGGATGGCGATTTGGGCAGGAGCGGGCGAGGTGCCCCAACTTATAGCAGGAGAGGCAGCGGGTGGTGTAACACCCCTGGTGTTACGATAGCTAAAACCTACCATGTCATCAAGATTGCATGCAAATCATCTCGCATAAACTCATTATTACTGTGCATCACTAAAATAATTTTTATTTCCACATGTGGTTGTGCATAGGTTATTTAGAGTATTTTATTATATAAATGTTGGTATTGGTGTATGATTACCTAAATCCAAAAAGAAAATAAAAAGAAAATTATTTATAAACCCTACGTCGGACCCCAAACCCTAATTTAAAAAATAAAAGGAACTAGGTGTTGGGCCTTAAACAAAGTTTGTAAATCTTTAAAAGTTGAGCAACTTCTATTTTGGGCAATTTTAAAGTTATTAAAAATAATTTCAAATAAAACCTTAATCTATGCTTTAAAGATTAGAGTTGAAACTCAATTTCAAAATCTAAAGGGAATCTAATGAAAGTGATTTAATAAAAATTATAGATCTTTTAAAATGGGACAACTTTAATTTTTGGAGGTTTTGAAGTTTACCACTGGAAATTTAAATTAAACCCCAATTAGTTTTTGTTTATTCAAATTTAAAATGCCCTTTCAAAAACTATCAAGTATTTGGGAAAACTCCTTTAATAAAAGTTATAAGGATTGTCTAGTGGAACAACTTTTGTATTTGGATATTTTGAAGTTATACATTGGAAATGTAAATTAACCTCAAAACAGTGTTTTAAAATTTAGATTTGAAATGCTATTTCAAAAACTATGAAGAATCTGACAAAACCCATTTACTGAAAGTTGTAGGCCTTGTTTAATAGAACATCTTTTATTTTTGTAGAATTTCAAGTTTTTGAGAAAAGTTTTGAGAATTTAAAATGAATTGTAAGTGACTTTCAAAATGCTCATTTACCCCCTTTTAAATTATTCAAAAATTATTCAAAATTTCATTCTTCTTCCAAAACAAAAGTTGTTCAGTTTAAATTTTTCCACAATTCCTATTTTGTGAATTTTTCAAGTTTTTATGTAAAAAAAAGTAATTGGGTCATAAAAGTCAAAAGGGCAAGTACTTTTACAGTACTTTACACGGGGGTCTGGCTCGGCCTGCTCGCGGCTGCCCGGGGCCGGCCGGCCGCGTGTCGCCGACGGGGCCGGGTTCGTGGGGGTCACCTACAAGTCGCGCACCCTTCTTAGACACATATATAGATGCCTTGAGCTCGCCGTTGTTCCTTTCTTCCTCCTCGGTCATCTACGGTGAGCTTCCTGCTCCGACCAAATTCGCGCAGCTCGAACCACCACAAGCCTCTCCATCTTGGCTCCAATTTCTCCACCCTTTTGCGAAGCCATTGAACCCATTATAGCCTCACATCGTCGCCGGAGTGGTTCAGGGGCGGACGTTTTCGTCGTCGGTTCCGGCGGAGCGCCGCCGTGCTCGTCTCGCCATGAACCAGGTGCTCGGGTAAGTCTTGGGCGGTTTGGGCTCATGTTTCGGATTCTCCTTGATGTCTTGAAGCTCATGCATTAGCCGGTTGCTCCGTTGTAGCCGCAAGGACACCGGAACGCGGATCTTGTCGCCGGAGTTTTTCCGCCGTGGCCACTGCTCTCGTCGACGAGCATCCTCTGGTCCTTTCCCGCCCTAACCGACTCAAGACCTAGCATCTCGGTGAGCTTCTGATCGTTTCTGTGTTTCCTATTCAAAGGTTACTGGGTTGGGGTCACCAGGACGAAGTTCGCGGCCATGGCTTCGCCACCGGTCGCCTCGTCACCACCGTGCACCCTAGGAAAACCCTAGCCGCCTAAACTTGTATACTAGACGGTGTGCGAGAGGGTGAGGTTTCGAGTGGGCTCGGTCTGGTCGTCGGCAGGCCCTCGCCTGTGAGCTCGTCGCCGTCGTGCCGAGCTCGACCGTTCGGGTGAGGAAGTGAGGGGAAGAAGAAGGAGGCCACGCGCGCTGGGCCAGCCCAGTAAGCTCAGGGGTGCCTGAGAGTGAGGGCGAGTCGGGCTGAGCAGTGGGCCATGATGGGCCGGCTTGTTGCGGTGGCCCGAGTCAGTGAAATGTGTTTCTCTATTTTCTCAACAAAGGGATAGTGGTGCACTTTGATATTTTTGTATGAAAATAAATATAGCTCCTAAAATCATGAAAATAATTACAGATACTCTTTGGGTTATGGTGAATACGTGGAAAATAGGAAATAAATGTTTTGAGCACTTTCAGTATATGGTAAAACTGTCTCATTTAATTTATAAATGGGAGTTTAGGATTTTTGTAGGCTAAAATAATTATCCAAAAATCATGAAATTTGACTTGGTACTATTTAGGGTCAATACCTATCTGTAGGAAAACTTTGAGCTCAAATGATAATGATTTAATTATTTCTTATTGAATTACTTGATTAATTGATTAATTAAGAAAGGGTTATGTTAACACCAAATTTTGGGCTGGGAGCCGATAGCCGATGCCAGAAGCTGATAGCCGATACCGGAGGAAGATAACCGATCTCGGAGGCAGATTCCGTCCAGCGGAAGGAAGGAAAATAGCCGATTGCACGGTGAATCGGTTATCGGGCGAAGGTGACAGGAGGCGTGCAGCGTCGGCATATGGTGACGTCATTCAGAGTCCGCGCCGCCAAGATGCGATCACGATCGGAGTCCGTTATGAAAGGGAAGTTGGGACTCCAATTTACCTTAGATATAGGATAGTTTGTTGATTTCCTTATCTATTAATGAGTTGTAATTCGACTAGGACTCTATCTACGCTCAGGGTATAAATATAAGCCCTCAGCCATTGTAAAACAACAACAACATCAATACAACACAACTTTCGGTTCTGGCCAAACAAACCCTAGAGTCAGTCGAGTCCGGCGAGTTACTTCATCCAGGCTGGGTGTCATCCGGTGGACGCAGGCTTGCTTGTAAGTATCGTCAACCCCCGGTTAAACTATGTCTTTTTAGCGTCATCCGGTGGATGTGGAAGCATGGCGGACCAGGGTCCTTGCTAAGCTCTGTTTCTTTGGCATCATCCGGTGGACGCGGGAAGTACAGTGAGTCAAGGATGATTCACGCTGGTTTACCCGATCAATCTGTGTTGACCGTCATCCGGTGGACGAGATGCAGATTAGGACGGTTTTCACGTGCGGATTAGTTATCGATTCGTGTTTGTTTGCTTGATTAATCTATTAGTTAACGTCATCCGGTGGACAGGCTATAGATTAAGACAGTTTGCATGCATGGATTAGTTATCGGCTCTAGTTAAATTTGGCAGTTTAGCTGGATTCATTAAGTTACCGATGTTGCTTATGTTTATTGTTTATTATTTAAAGCAATCATCAATTTGCCCGTCTTGATCCATATGCATCGGCTTGTATCTAATAGATTTATATGTTCAACAAATTATGCTTGCCATTCGTTTTATATTGAATGCTTTGCACTAGCCGATTGTATTTTGGATCTAGATTAGATACGGGTCGCACTCAAGTAATAAAGTAAACTCTGTCTAGATTCAAAGGTTAACGGATCTAAGTTGCAACTTCATCATGACTGCCTCGATCCGCTCGATCTCCACTGTTGCAAGATTGTGATTTAGATCTATTAGCTGGAGATTTGAAACATTGTCTACTTTATAGGCTTGTATGTTGCCCGTATACACTGAATCGGCTAAAGTAGCCGGTTTCATCTTGTTTTACATTGAGACATCTTATGATTATGTTAGCTTGTTGTGACTACATCTCTTATAGCATATTTCTGTCTACAGCAAGTATATATCATTGAATTCATGTCTGAATCGGTTAACTTGAGTTATAATGCATGTTTCGCTACAATCGCTTCATAACATGACGGAATCGGCTTTCTAGTCGATCTCCCATTACATCGGCTCTTCGAGCCATACAGTTGGAACTACCTGGACATACCGGTTAGTTCCGCGCTGTGATTACTGATTACGTCTTGTTTCCTTGTCAATTGCAGGTCAAATTGACTGGCACGCTTGGGTGTTACTGACACTCTCAGACCGGGTCCGAAGCTAGCTGGATCTGCGAGAGCTTCACTGCCTCAAGGGTCGTTTCCGGCTTTACTGGTGTGTTGGGCTTAGGGAACCACTTTTTGCGCCAACAGGTTATTAGAATTAAATTTTAAATAATTTGCTTAAACTTTTAGGGTTGATTAAACACCTTGTAGTACATGAACCCCTGCTGTTCCAAGTTTTGATGATCATTTACTTTGTAAGTATAAAATGAATTACTGTATGTAGTAATTAAATGCTGAAACAAAAACCCTAATTGATAAATTGATTAATAAAATGAGTAGAAACCCTAATTCACTTTTGTGTGGTGTGACTTTTGGATTGTGTGTGGACCTTGGGTCAACCACCCTAATGACCCTAGGTACTTTAGATTGAGTTCCTCGTGGCTAGATTTAGCAGTAGTTGTAAAGCTATGCAGCGGCTTTCTACGTCTTTTAAAAAGGAATCCAAAGTAATGGTCGGTAGTTGCTAGGATAGTTAGCTTGCAACCTTATCGTAAAGGAAAGTTGTACTCAACTTTCAAATTAAGTTTACTTTCTATTGATCAGTGATTTTGTGCATCTCCTGCATCATGGCATACATATCATCATGTTAAGTGTTGTATTATTATTTCGTGTAGTGAACGTGCGGTGATTATTATCTGAAGCATGTCCCGAGTAAGGTCTTCACTCGGTGGACGTGGATCCTTCTTGATGATTGATTTCAGGGTTCTGTTTACTTCAAGCAACAGGCAAGCCCCAGTGCATTCAGCCGCTCTTCTTGTGATTTAAAAAAGTGTTTATAACTTGAGTTAATCTATTGCATTAAGTTGATAGGAGTTGATTGGTAACCCAATTGATGCATTACCATCCTTGACCACTGAAATATCCGTAAAACCATTTTATTAAATATTTAAAAATGTTTAGCCCTGCTTAAATAATGTAGATTTGCATAAATGCTATATTTGAACTCTTGTGATACATTATTTAAACATGGAAAAGGGAACTGGTATTACTCTCGTTCGGTGGCTGTGCACCTGATCAGTACACTGTCATCGACGGGAAGGGATTTTCCTGCTCGGTGATCGTGGCATTGGGTTAGAGTCCCAACAATTGTCACCGACGGAAACGGGATTTGAGAACCGAAGGGACACTGGTACTTGGGTTAGAGTCCCAATGCATCGTCGCCAACGGAAAAGGAATTAGGGACCGTTCGTTGTAGGCCTGCTGGATCGAGACTTTGCAGCTAGCCACATACTACGGAAAGCCTTGTCTCCGGTGGCTCTACTGCTTGAACCGACAACCACGCACTGAGAGTGGAGAGATGGCGAGAGTAGCGTATACCCTTGTAGCCGTCGTGCCTAAAGACGAGAGGAGTACTGTGCTCTCGGGTGGCGCAGAACCGGTTCTAGGGTAGAAAAGCCGTGGTAGCCGGGGTTGGTATATGCAAGCTTAAGTGCTACATATGCAGTGTGGATAGGGATCCCCAGCTGGGTACTAATCGATTCGAATCGTCGTGGCTCCTCGCTTATGGAGACTTGAGCTTAAGTGCTACATATGCAGTGTGGATAGCGATCCCCAGCTGGGTACTAATCGATTCGAATCATCGTGACTCCTCGCTTATGGAGACTTGATCCTTCGACCATTCAGCGAAAAGTGGTTCGGAACTAGGTATTTTGAGAATGGATAATGAATTGAAAAGTATGAGGATATATGTGACTGAATTTGGAACTATGGATTATGATTAAAATAATATTGAGTTAAAATATGGAAAATTGGTTAGTATTGTTTTTTTCGCAAAATACTTGACTCTTGCTAAAGCCTTACTTTGACTCCCCTCAGCCTGCATTCCTGAGTCTCATTCCTTTTTCTTAGTCGGGTAAGTCTTGCGGAGTACCCCAGTACTCAGGGTTTGTTAACCCCTGTTGCAGGTGAGTTGAGTGTACAGTTCTACGTGGGACCGTGCCAGTTGACAGATCGTGCATGGATGAAGATGTGTACAACCCTTGGGCAGGGTGTATAGTTGTTTGATGCTACTCCACTACGAAACTCTGGTTTGAGATAATGTAATTTATATTTGTAAACCTATGTTTATATAATTCTTCCGCACTCTTTACTCTGATTCATTTTATTTGTGTAAATTGTTGTAATACTGCAATGCTTACAATGAGATCCTCGGGAGGTTAGGGTTTCTTAGGGAACCCGGCAGGCCACCTTGGTCAAGGAAAACTCGTGCAGACCGATCGTGGGTCCTTAGGGATGATGACGGTGCACCTGGGCCCTATGATTAAGGCGGTTCTGTCACAGATGGGATCCCTGCATTGGCCGACCAGATGATCCAAAGCAAGACAACGGAAGCAGCGCCTGGCAAGCTTCCTCTTAAAAGCGTCGCGGGCCGCGGCAGAGGCAGCTCGAGTTGCGGTTGAGGATGCCATGCCACCCGGAGCGGAAGGAGCGCCAAGCCTCTTCCGGTGAGCAGGCTTAGCATCCTGCCATTTCGGTGAAACTGGCTCTTTTGGAAAGGACTTAATGGCGCCTGAGGACTCACCATCTCCCAGCGCAAGCCAGAGGGAGCGTTTACTCTAGACCCCGAGCAAGTGGCCGGCGCCGTAGAGCCACGCGCCACCTCGCAGGAAGGCCCTCCTGCGGGAAACCGGGCTGGCTGGACGAGCACCGATTTGAGTTTGGGCGGTGCTGCACCTTCGGATTCGCCGGATCCTGCGCTGGCACCAGCACACTTTGTGCCGGCATCAATGGAGGTCTGGGTGGCCGCAGGGGGCTTCAGATCTGCTGGCGGGTCTTCAATGGGGGGCAGGGAGGCCGCAGAAGGCATCAACTTACCAAGATCTACCGCGTCCATGGCTCCAGCACGCGGAGATGGGAGATCTCCGTCTCTGTCGTCGTAGCTCTCTGAATCTCCCCAATCCACTAGTTCCACCTCTCCGTCTTCAAGCTGCTCTGTCGCAGGTGGAGCCTCCAGGACATGGCATGGCAGATGTGACACAGGGGAGGGCAAAAGGGGGGGCTGTGGTGGGTTGGACGCCGGCGGCGAGGAAGGAGGGGGCGCTCGCTCGCCAAGGCTCTCAGGCATTTTGAAATTCCCTTTCAAACTTTAAAAGTGATTCACACTACTAGACTAATGTCCTCAAAGTGATTCGGGAGAGTTGTTTAGTACTCCATCCGTCCCAAAATAAGTGTCATTTTTTACTTTGTATATAGTAAGGATGCAATATGTGCTAAAATTGCTGTATCTAAGCAACATGAATGGTGGACTTGCCTGAGGGCTCATCGATGCTACGCGGCTCTGCATAGAGCCTTCCGATATGTAGTGAAGGACGTGGATTCTCCCATAGCCTTACGGTTCAGAAATTCTTCTCTGGACCAAGTCCTTGAAATGCTTGCAGCAATGCAGCAAAACACTTCACTTGAGGGCAGTGGAGCGCGATCCCCTCCTTGTGGCACTATGCAAGTCAAGTAGGCCACGCCTTAGGATCAGATGGGTAACAACGACACAATGCAATGGCAAGTCGGAATCCAGATGGAATGGAATGGGGATGGGAAGATTTGAGAGGGGCCAGGAGCTCACGAGGTAGGAGTGGGACCAAGGCTAGGGCGAGGAGGATCGATGGGAGCACGGGACGGCAATCGGCGCGGCGGGCGTTCCGGGTCGCAAGTGGAGGCGCTTGTGGTGTTGCTGTGGCCTGCGGGAGGAGAGGGGGATAGGGAATCGTCATTCTCGTTGCCGTCGCCGCCGCCGCCGCCGCGGGGGATAGGGAGTCGGTAAACGGGGAGGATGCGGCGGAGATACGATTCCGGTGGTGGACGATGAGTCCGTCCATTCTCGCACAGTGCGTGCGCCCACATCGACGCGACCTCCCACTACCACAATCCCGCCAAGGAAGCGGGTTAAATCACCGAGCAAATAATCCTTGACCACAAACAATCAAACACTCTAAAAAATAGAAGATAAGAAAAATTAGTTTCTTTGGTGATTTTGACACTCAAAAATGATTTCCTTGGAGACTCACCGCTAAGAGAACTATGATCAGACTAAATTTACCGAAGAGCCAAGAAAATGTTACAACCACTAAAAAAAAAGTTTCCTTGAGTATCGACAGCCACCAAGTAAATTTATTTTCTTAAGGGTCGATAATCTCCAAGAAAAACAATCTAGACCGTCAAAGTAATTGTTATTTTCCTGGCTACTCTTCACCTCCAAAGAAATTAGAGTTTTCCTTTATTGGCATTAACCACCAAGTTAATAGGGATTTCTTTGAGGGCCAACCCCTAAGAAAATCTATACTAGCAATAAAAAAGTAAATGCAGTAATCAATATATTCTAATATTACAGTCACTATATTTAATTAACATATGATGACATGCATATGGAGCCCAACATTTATATATTCGGCAGTGTACTTCAACCCCTAACGAATATATATTTCTTTGAGGGTTTCGTAGCACAACCAAGGAAACCTTGTATTCCATGGGATTTTGTCTTGGCCCTCAAAGAAATTCCTAGCGCTCAAAGTGTCCATGGAGCATATCAGAGACAAATGTATAGGAGTAGCAAGCCAAAATAGTTCCATTAGATCAACGGGAAATGTTTCAAATGTGATCAGTCTAAGAATAAATTATATGGATGTCCTATGAAACTATATGGAAATCTTACAAAAATTCTAGAACTAATTTCAGTTAGATATTTTCTCTTTTTTTCGAATTACAAAGTACACAGGCACGCAAACCCTACCCCTATCAGCACCTCTAAAAGACTGCGCCGGCGGCGACAGGAACGTCGCCTACCACTGAAAGCACAACGCTATTAATAAATCCTGAAAAAAATCTAGAAAATGTGGGACCATCAGGATTTGAACCCTGGTAGGTAGCGTCTCACTGGACAGTCCTACCATTGAACGACAGGCTCATTCGCAGTTACATATTTTCATGATCTGGCACTCGATCGAAATGTAACTTTCTAACAGTAGCATGCACCATGACATCTTCATCAACTCCAATTAAGAGATTTGTATATCCTCCAGCTATAAATGGAGCTGGCACTGTAGAAGGATCCGGAATGTAATCAAAGTATGACATTGCGGAATTAGCATATCTGCCTTGCATTAACGGAGCTGGCATGGTCGAAACATGCATAGCATTATGATCCTCTGTCACAATGTGATCGAATGTCTTACAATCATTTAACCCTTCTTATTTTTTTTCCGTCCGGAAAACTCCACAAGGGATGTACGTTAAGCTCACAACCGCAGAGCACCTCACGATGGCATCCGAGTCTAGATGGACCTGTGTAAAGCCACATCGAAAGCCACCGCGTTGGGCGTGCTCTCATGGGAGGAACTCAGTCCTAATTTTGCAACTGTTTAGCTTCAGTTGTACGTCCCCTGATTTTAGTAGTTTTGTCAGGTTCGGCCGTAGTTGGAGCTTGTTACCTGTTAGTTCCAGCTCAAGGTGATTGGAAAGGAAATCTGATAGAGTTGTCTTTCTTTTTCTCGATTCATTTTACGCCAAATATAGAGAAAGGAAATGCGTTTTCTCAGGCCGGTGGCTCACTTCACATTTGGAATGGAAGAACCTTCGGGAAATTTTCTGGCGCCTGCTTGGGTTAATTCTCTTTACCGTAGAAAGGAGCCCCACCGGGCGCACCGGGGCCACTGGAAGCAGCAGTGGGCGCGACAGTTGGGTTGCAGCGACGAGGAGCAGGCCGACGACAGCTCACGAGTCCAGAGGATCCAATGGATTTGTTCTATTCATACCAGGAAAACCATAAAATCCTTGTGTGGCAGGTAATCAAAGCGAGGCATCTTTCCTGGTATCTCCTGTTGGTGAAGCAAAGCCAAATTTCTACTCCCCTATACACCATATATACTCAGTATAAGACAAGCCTGCACTACACAAGCAAGCACCCTGTTTGCTTATCCCTAAAGCGGAGTCGACCTGAGTAAGGCCAGCCAGGCAAATTCTCTATCTACTAAAGGAAAAAAAAAAAGAAGGTAACTTGAAACTGTCAGTCTCGACATTGCATAATTCTCATTCCGACGTTCCTTCCATTCGATTCCATAAGCTGTTGTGTAGTATAGGACGATGCATGGTAGGGTAGGAACATCTCTCTCGGAAAAAAAAATGTTTTTACCACGAACTGTTCCATCGATCTATCAGTTCTATGTATACAGAAATTCATAACAATATGTATTCGGGAAAAAAAAAAGATTCTTGAGTACTGTTCTGTTTGCACTCCATGCATCTCGTTGACGCAAGCAGTCTTCATCCTCGCTTGTTGCATTTGCAACTGCAGCAAAGCATATGGGTTCCAATGGCGGCGAGGCGCCAACCTGGGAGGACCAGTGGGCCTCCGTGAAGACAACGGGAGCACCAACGCTACTAAGGCGGATAAGAAGACGGTCGCCGGCAACGTGAAGGCGGCGGCG
Organism: Eremochloa ophiuroides; assembly: GCA_038502445.1. Classification (NCBI taxonomy): domain Eukaryota; kingdom Viridiplantae; phylum Streptophyta; class Magnoliopsida; order Poales; family Poaceae; genus Eremochloa; species Eremochloa ophiuroides. Next base: position 27,514,309 of record JAHLJS010000002.1, read on the forward strand.
TCGGAGGGATTCGTCAAGGCCAAGGCGGCGGCGCTGGTCGGAGCGCACAAGGTCAAGGCCGGGACGAGCACCGGCATCAAGTGGGTCAAGGAGCAGTACCAGAAGAAGAGGACGACATCCAAGTGAGCTGAGCTGTGTGATGTAGGACTACTACTTTCTGTTCTGATCTTAGTGAAGCTCATTAGAGCAAACATATTTTCTCTTGGGTGGTGGAGATTCTAGGCCGTACGTTTGGTTCCTTTGGATGAGCTTGCAAGTCATTAGCCTTCTTATTATGCTAAGACTACATGATTTTTGCAGAGTTTTATGCCCTCTCAAGTCTCAACACTCAAACATATTAGAGAGAAATTCAAGTTGTTCCCCTTATATCTGGTCTAATGGTCTATGGCCGGATAATTCTGTAAACTAAGATATAGTCTGATTTAATTACTCTCTCCAATTTTTTACATATTTCAATCAATTATACTTAACATTTAATAAGACTTTTTTTCTTTATTTCTCCACTAAAACTTGAGTTTTTATTTCAAAATTTGTGAGGCGATAAAGGACACAATATTCTATGTTTAAACAAATTTTACGAATTTTTATCGTAATGTATCATACAATTTTGCATCTCTTGTGTTTTATTTCATTATGAGATGTCCTGACCTATGAAAAATAATATTATTAAATTTATGATGAGTTTCTTAACATAAATTATGATGTCAGTACCACCTCACAAGATTTGAAACTAAAACTTAATTTTTATGAAGGAACAAAATAATAAATCTTATTAATAGTTAAATTGGATCAATTGAAATAGTTGCCAAATGTTAATTTAGGGTGTTATCTAAATATAAGCCATACTTAGTGGAGTAATTTGGACCTTTTCTTTTATAAAATGTGCTTGACATATTTGCTACCACCCACTAATTATGATTTTCATTATCAACTGAATCGCAGGGCCTCTCTCTCTCTCTCTCTCTCTCTCTCTCTCTCTCTCTCTCTCTTTGATCTCTCTACTCCTTTTTGCCTGATATATATGGGTAGAAAAGAAGATTGACACCTTAATCTTAGCATTATTCCCTTAGTAGTTAGTACATGCTTAGTCCCTTCCATTCCATGCATCCTAGTTAGGAAGAAGGAAAGAAAAAAAAATCATGTGTAAGAGAAGATTTTCACTCGAGCACAATAATTAAAGCAAAATCATCATGGGTTTTATTAATTTAATTGACACTTATTTAGTTCTAGTGGACATCTTCACATTATTTCAATGTAAGATTAAAGATGGCAATGGGTATCCGAAACTCAAGTACCCGACGGGTTTTACCTCGATAAAAAGACAGGCATGGAATGAAGTTTCTACCCGTGGATATGTTATTAGGCAGAATCTTATACCCATCGGGTATGCAGGTACGGGTGTGGATGTGTACTACCCATACCCGCGTACCCGCGGGGTATACCCGCAGACGAGCCATTTTAGCAATTTTTTACTAGTTTGACTATGATACAATGATGCTATATTTGTATGTTATTATCATCTTACTACAATGATGTTTTTTAAATACGAATGTTAGTATGCAATTTGTTGGAATGATATTATTTTGTATGTGAATGTATGATAAATATATGTAAATATCGGGTATGTTGTCGGGTACGGGTTACCTGTCAGGTAAAAATTACCCGCCGGGTACGGGTATAGGAGCATTTTTCTACTCGGACGTGGGTACGGGTAACCGGATTGGTAAAATTTTATTTCGCGGGTACAAATATGGGTTGCTACTACCCGTCGGGTATTTACCCGTTGCCATCTCTATATAAGATAGTAGTAACTTTAAATGATATTCTATCACAATTGAATTATTTAAAAACTAAGCATATCAACTATTGTATAGTATCACAGAGTTATACTGTCGCGATAATCTTCGTGTAGGATCGGATACTACTACCAAATAATAAAACATACAGTGTGATGAGTAGGATCATAGATTCATAGGGAGTTGGAGACTGGAGTGGCATACAATCCTGCTTGATGTAAAAGAAAACATGGGCCTTCCATGGACCATCGCTAGATGCAGATGGACCAGACCAATCACGGCCCAAATCAAATTCAAGCCTGGAGTAGAAGGCCCTGTTGCCCACACGGCCACACATCACAGCGTCGGCGGCGGCGAGCCACTAGCGACGGGAGCGCCGAGCTCCGGAACGATGGGGCCGGCCGCCGGCGGGCCACCACGGCGACGCACCGAGCTCCAGGGAAACGAGTTGTTGTCGAATCTCAGTTGTGGCGCGGACCATGCATCGGAGGGTGCTGACTGCTGAGTGCAGACTGCAGAGGTCGCGTCATCCGTTAACAGTTACGGTTCTGCTCCTGATTTTGTCAGTCCCAATCTTAATGATATGGTAATTTGCCTTTTATCCAGCCTTATTACGTCTAAGCAACATGTGGTTCGAATTAAATTGTACGGTTTGGATCCCAGTTCACCCTCTCCAAGTCCAAAAAATGGCCTTACTGGTATGTTTTCATTTCTCCTCTTTCTTTTTACATCTTGAATGCAAGAATGAAGTCAGTAAAATTGTGTTCTTTCTAGTTATAGAAGGTGAGGTGAATCTCACTCAAACAGCATTCTCATCAACGATTCAAAGTTCGTGTTAGTCTGACTGACCAGGAATTTAGAAATTTACAGCTTGCTGGTAGATTTGAGATCATTGTTGCACGAATTCAGTCTCCTGTTTTTGTTTTGATGGTTGTTGCTGTGGCCTGTGTACCATCTTGTGGACACCAATTATTGACGACTGATTAGCTTGAGCATTGAATCACTTCTGTGACTCTCTAAACTCTAGTTTAGGCCTGTTAAGCCTGTTGCACTTTATATCACAAGATCAAAGAGCAATTCAAGAGCAGTACAGGAACCAAAGTTCAGGCGCAGCAGAAAAATAGATCTTGCATTTTATATCACAAGATCAAAGAGCAATTCAAGAGCAGTACAGGAACGAAAGTTCAGGCGCAGCAGAAATACAGATCATATAGTATCATTTACCATTTGCCTGCAGAAGCAGGTATTTATGACAGAAAGACTAGGGGGAAATCATAGTTGTGAAGAAAGGGAAGAGCGTATGCCATGTATGATTTGAAAGAAGAATTACCCGTCAACTCATTTTGGCTGAACACATTTCCCATCAATGTAAACTGTACCAACCCATGCAATCTTTGGCCTGTCAAGTTCATCATCAAGACACCGCTCAGCCAGCCGTGGACCACATTTAGAGATTGAAAGTCTTTTCAGAGATGTTGGCAGGCCGTTCTCCGGTAATGCCTCAATAGCCAGACAGTTCTGAACACACAGCTCTTCCAATGCAGGAAGCGTGCATAAATTCTCAGGAAGCCCACTCATTTCCCTACAGTTCCTAATGCTGAGGACCTGCAGCTTCTCAAGCCAAGCAAAGTCAGTTAAGTCGGCAAAGAATGCATCGCATCCATCAATCTCTAGGATCTCAAGGGAAGAGAGCTGGTCGAACATATACAATCTGAGAAGCACTGTGTTCTCCAGGTGAAGGTTGTACACATTGAGCAGGGAGCTCAACCAGTCCAAATGCTCTATCTTGCTGACCTCATCGCTGCTTACATGGGAGCACCCAGTTATTTTCAGGTTCCAAACCGAGAAGAGGAATGGATCCTCATCTGCCCATCCACCATGCGCAACGAAACACTCACTGATCTCCACTGTTCGCACCGAGGTGTGAAACTTGTCGACAACCATCTTAGGGCTGTCATACAGGGAGATGTCCCTCAATTCAGTAAGATCTTTGAACCCATCAGGGATGTCGCAGATGACGCTGTTACAGTTCTTGATTGACAGCAACTCAAGGGACTTTAGGAGGTGCTGCTGCTGAAGCAGGCCAGTGCCTAGAGACCTCAGCCTGTGACACTGATGAACACGTAATGTGGTAAGCCTTGATGTCCACCTGCCTTCTTTTGATGTTGCTTCCAAGGCTTCTTCTGTTGATGGTTGCTTATCATGAATTCTTGGCAGCGTCTCGAGACCAACATTCTCGACAATCATGGCTGTCAGTGAGAGGGGAAGATCAGGAAAGGTCGTCAGCTTTGGGCAGTTCCTTATCTCGAGCTCACAAAGGCATGGAAATGCTATCCTTCTTGATTTTGATTTGCCTGTTGACCACTCTGTGCAATGTGGTGCAGTGTCGATAATAAGCCTCTTGAGCTTCGGGAACAATTCTTCATCTGATCGTTGGGGAACAGTGCTCACTTTGGTGATAGAATACATCCTGCTGATCTGAAGAACCTCAAGCATGTGCAGGAGATGCAAGGGAGGCAGGGTCTTACAGTTTGTGCAGTCAGTTAAGCACATGGATGTCACATTCAACAGAGAACCGGATGTCTTCATCATCCATGATGGAAATTTGATGCCTCCATACCCTGTAACTCTCAGGACCCTAAGATTGTCGTGTGGTTGCAAGCACTCAAGTACTTGTTCGTCCTTGGACATCTCTTTGCTTTGGCCATCACAACTACTCCATGAAAGCTGTAGTTCATTCAGGTGCTGCATTCCCTTCAGGATGCCCTTGCTGAGCACACTAATGTCAACCTGACGGAGATCCCTAATGTGAAGTTTTCCTCGTAGTTTAGTCATCCGTTGCAACGTGTCGATGTGCATACTACCACCGACACGAAATACATCCAGTTGTTGCAAATTTGAGAGACAATGTATGTCACTTATGCTCGAAAGGAACGACTCACTTGCATACAGATGCCTCAGGCTAATCAAACTTGTGATGCCATCGGGAGGATGCAAAGAAGGAGAGTTGCTGTGGAGATCCAGGACTTGGAGGTTGTAAAGCTGGCATACTGTCTCTTGAAGGTCAATTATTTTGTTTCCTGACAGGTCGAGATAGCGGAGGTGTGTGAGTTGGCTGATCTCTGGAGGCAAACATGTTATGCTTTCGCATGAGATGACAAGGACTCTCACACTCTTTGCCATGGAGAAAATAAGAGCCAGAACATCCAGAAACTCATCTGACTCGCTGACATCTTCTGTGAAGAGCAGAATTGTCCGAACTTGGTACAGGAAATGACGATCAGGGGAAGACGAAGTCTGCAAAGCCAAATCACTCTTGAGCTTAGACAGGTTACTTGTGCTGATCGTCAGGTGACGAATCTCCTGTGGGATTTCTCCTGAGCTTTCATCTGTGATCATGAAGAATCGGCTCATTGCCACTGCTCGTGCTAGGTCCAGCATCGACTTGTGCAAGACAAATCTATTACTTGCAAGCGTATGAATGAAGCACCTCTGAACCAACTCATCAAAGAACTCACCACCAGTGTCCTCCAGCCTCATGGTAGCATGATCGGAGTATATAAGTCCCTGTGATACCCACATGTTCACTAATTCTTCCTTTCTGAAGACATGGTCGCCAGGGAGCACTGCACAATATGCTGAAACACTGTTTGAGGCGGGGATGAAGGTGGCGGTAGCTCAGCCACAATGCCTGGTGAGATCCCATAGGCATCTTGGTCTTGGCTCTCCCACAGCTTGTCTTCCAGCACGTTTCTCCAGTGGTCTTCATCATCCTGCCGGAAGCGCAGCGCCCGTCCAAGTGCCCGCGCCGATAGCGGCTGACTGACCATCATCTTTGCTAACTCTGATGCAATTTTCTCCATCGGTGACAGCTCCTCTTCATCCTCTACGACATCGTCCCAATCGTCTCCCAACAGAGTGCATTCTTCGGTGTCGTCTGCCATGCCAAACGCGAAATGCTTGAACATCTTCAGGTAATCATCGGATCCCAGAGGTCCCATGGTCAACATCGGCATTGTGCCTACTGCTGTGGCAACAGTTTCTGATTCAGTTGTCACCAAGATCAAGCTCCTCCTAGCCGCTGGTCGCAGCACCTCCATGAGATCTCCCCACTTGCTTGTCGACGACGTCGATGACGCCATCAAGCACGAGCAGGAACCTCTTGCCTGCCAGTTCCTTGTGCAGAAGTTCCCTGGCGTCGTTGTCGGCGCCACCATCCTGGCCGGCAACTGCATGGTGGATCATCTGTTCCATGAGCTGCTTCCTCAGCCGGAACGGGCCTGGAGACGTGCGCCCACATCCGCACAGGGAACTCGGCCTTGGTGACCTCGTGGTGGAAGATGAAGTGCGCAAGCGCCGTCTTGCCGACCCCGGCGTCCCCGGCGACGGCGAGGACGCCGATGCCGAGGCGGTAGTGCGGGTCGTCGCTGAACCTCACGTTCCGCAGGATCTGCTCCACCTCGGCTTCTCTCCCGAAGATGTCATCTTGTTCGGTGTCCGTCGTCTCCCCAGCGGCGTCTGCGTCCTCTGTTCGCGAAACAGAGGCGATCGTGGCGTAGTTCTTGTTCTTCTCCGGCACGACGTTCTCGTACGCCGAGGCGCACCTGTAAGCAGCTTGCGCCATCGCCGCAAGCGCGTCATGGAGCAGCTCTAGATGATCAATGCTGCTCGTCTTCGTCTTCGCCGCCCTGGAGCTTTTGCCATGGCCGCCGCCGCCAGTGCCGGCGCCTGCGGTTCTTGGCGGGCTGAAGCAGAGCAAGAACCTGAGCGGGCTGCGCGGCTTCCGCGCGACGACGGCGCGCGCCTCGGCGTTGGCGGCGGCGCCCACGCCGTCTCCCGCTCCCGCGACGTCGACCACGGCGGCCGACTCGATGTCGTCCAGGGCGTCGTCCGCGGCGTAGGCGGCGTCGAGCAGGTCCTGCAGGGGTCGCCCGCCCAGGTCAACGGCGCCCGCGTCGGCGGCGTCGAGCACGCGCCACGCGGACGGGAGCAGGCCCTCGAGGCGGCGCAGGTGGCCCGCGGCGGCCTCGTCGTCGAGCTCGGCCAGCAGGTCGAGGCCCCTGCGGATGAGGCGGGCGAGCACGGCGGCCACGAAGGCAGACGCGGACCATCCCACCGTCGAAGGCAAGGGTACCATCGTCCTCGTCCCGGCGACGGGTTGTGGCGGCGCCATTGGTGGGTTTGCGTGCTGTGTTCTTGGCGGCGGCGGGAGAGCTGGGGTGGTCCGTAGAAGAAATGGTTGGGTGGAAGGAGAGGAGGAAATGTCGTAGCTGTTGTCCAACAAAAATTGAAGTGAAAAAGAAAAATAAAAGGTGGCCGGTGGCCGGTGGCCGGTGGCCGGACGACGTGCGTGCACGTACGCGCGGCGAAAGGGTCGCCGGAGTTGTCCCGTGCACGTACTGAGGAGCCTGGTCGCTGGGCCGGCTGGGCAGCAGAGGGTTCCATGATGTGATTGTACCCTGCAAAGTTCTAGCTCCAGCATAGTAACATAACCTGCCATAGCTGGCCTGTTTTTTCCAGTACCAAAAAGGTGAATGTGCCGATTCGACGGCTAAATTTTCAAACATATCTTGAAATAATCTTCCGTGATCCGTAGAAAAAAAAGCTAACAACGATGGCCGATTTGTACACCTCATTTCCTTTATGTTGTTTACTGTTTACTTTTACTATCGAGATGCATCCTGTGCAAATTGAGATTTTCTGTGATGGAACTTGTCGAGTGTTGATTCTCGGCAAAGTGATCTGTTTGCGTGTGTTGAGGTTTGCCACACTCAGTTTTTTACCGAGTGTGAATTTTTTGCCGTGTGTTTAGAGTCTAGCACTCGGCAAACCATCTCTTTGTAAGTATTCGCGTTTTGGCACTCGGTAAAACGTAAAACACTCGGTAAATCTCGGATTTCTAGCAGTGAGCTGGCTTAAGTTCTTGACTTAATGTGCTTGTTTGTATATATTTTTCTAAGGGGTGTTTAGATTGACATTTTGCAAAAAAAAAATCACTATAGCAATGCTAACTTTTATAATAAGTATCCAATCATGGCTCAAATAGACTCAAAAGATATGTATCACAACATTTTATGAAGCTGTTAAATTAGTTTCAGTTTTTATCAACATTTAATGCTCCATACATGTGTCCAAACATTGATGTGATGAAACTTTTAGTATTTGGTGGTGAATTTAAACAGGTCCTAAATTTATTTTAGAATTTAAAAGTGTTGTGACATGCGACATGCAAATTGATGCGAGGTGATTGTCATGATATAAGTAAATATCTATCTACCTAGTCCAATCTTTTAGAAGTGCTCACTGGAGTAGGATATGGTATGTGTATGTTCGTAGAGATTGTTCTTTTCGTGGTATTGTTATTACATATGGAAAATGGTGATGCCGCATCTTTGGACTGCCAGTTGTCATATCTAGGGAGTGGCATAGAGTAAAATTGGCAAAGTAAGAGTCGCAAGAAAATTGTCCTGCCGCATCTTTTAGCAGTGTGCAAAGAAAGGCAGTGGAAAGCAGTCTTGCTGATGCAGTTGCTCCCGGCAGTCGCGAAGGGAAGCAGTCGGCATCTTGCAAGCGTCGGGATGGCGTCCGTCTCCGTCTTCTTTGCCGACTGTCACGCCGTTTGGCAGTCGGCAAAGCAGGCCTCTTTGCCGACTGCCAGATCAGCGGCAGTCGGCAAAGAGGCCCTTTGCCGAGTGCCCCAGCTAGCAGTCGGCAAAGTATTAATTTTTTTTTTAATTTTGGTTTCAAACTTTTTTTTGACCCATATATATTGTTTAAGAGTACATGTTCAAATTTGGAGTCTTTTTACAAAAGTTTACTATATTTCGTTCATTTTTTTATTTACTTGAATTTTTCCGCACAGTGCAGAATTGAACTGCAGGTACATGAAATAATGAAATGTAGCTATTTAAAAAATGATATTCATGTTGGAGAGTTTATTTTGAGGCCGTGTCCATAAAGTCACCCAAAAGTTTGAAAGTCTTGTCCACGAAACATGACCGTCCACGTGCGGTAGAAGTGTGTTTTAATTATATTAAATCGAAACAAAGTCGGAAAATCACGAAACTTGACGAGGTGTTATGTTATCGCATGTGGACGCTATGATAAAAATTTAAAGAAGTTTGGAGCACGTTGCGATGTCGAATGTCCAAAACCTAGATATATGCACGTTGCGATGTCATGTTTCGTGGACAAGACTTTCAAACTTTTGGGTGACTTTATGGACACGGCCTCAAAATAAACTCTCCAACATGAATATCATTTTTTGAATGGCTACATTTCATTATTTCATGCACCTGCAGTTCAATTCTGCACTGTGCGGAAAAATTCAAGTAAATAAAAAAATGAACGAAATATAGTAAACTTTTGTAAAAAGGCTCCAAATTTGAACATGTACTCTTAAACAATATATATGGGTCACAAAAAAGTTTGAGACCAAAATTCAAAAAAAAATTAATACTTTGCTGACTGCTAGCTGGGACAGTCGGCAAAGGGCCTATTTGCCGACTGCCGCTGATCTGGCAGTCGGCAAAGAGGCCTGCTTTGCCGACTGTCTAGCGAGGCAGTCGGCAAAGGAATTTTCCGAAAAAAAAATATAAAAAGCAAAAATCCCCACATCCCTAAATCGGCCGGGCCGCGCGCACGCACACCACCCCGCACTGCACACCACACGCCACGGCACACCCGCCGCCGCCGCCGTCGCCGCCCCGCCGCGCCGCGCCCCGCCCCAGATCTGCCGTCCGCCGCGCGCCCGCCGGCGCGCCCCTCCACGGCACCGGGCCACCACCGCCCGCGTTGCCCGCGGCCGCCCCCTCCCCTCCAACCCGCCGCCCCGTCCGCCAGCCGCGTCCCTCCTGCCCACGCCGGCCCTTGCGCCACGGTTCCGACCCGCGCCTCCTACCCGGACCGCCGCCGGCCCCTCCTGGCCCGCCCCGGCCACGCCGGGCCCCCGCCGCACGACCCCTCCCCCGGCTTGCCCCGACCCGCCGGCCTCCCGCCGCCACAGCCCCACCCCCCCAGTGCCACCGCGCCCCGAGGAAGGAGGAAGAGGAGCAGGGAGGATAAGGAGGAAGGGGATAAAGAGAAGGAGAAGGACAAAGAGGACTGGAAGATAGGGGGTAAGAAGAAGGAGGGAGGAAGAAGGAGGAGAAAGAGAAGGAAGAAGAAGGAGAAGGAGGAGGAGGAATGGAAGAAGGAGAAGGCTGGAGGAAGGAGGAGGCCGGCGAGGCGAGGAAGGAGAGGAGAAAGGAGGCCGAGGGGGAGATGGAGTGAAGGGGAGGTGGTGCCTCCGCAGCAACGTCTCGTCCCGTTCTCCGCGTGCACGCCTCGCCACCACCGAAGGTATAAGGACTGTTTTGAATGTCGGCCTTCGTGCCGTTTGCGAATGTCGGCCTTCGTGCCGTTTGCGAATGTCGGCCTTCGTGCCGTTTTGGTTGTCGGCCTTCGCGCCGTTGAAAATGTTGGCCTTCGTGCCTATGTTTTGTGCAGGTTTAATTTTGGAACCTCCCCGTGCAGGGGAGGTGCTGCCAAAATTTTCAATTGATTCTAATCTATTGTCTTTTTTTGCAGGACCTGTGGGAGGGACTCGGCCACCCTCATCGGCTTCATTGCACCGCTTTGCCACTACTAAGCATTTGTTGGATGTCCTTGAAATAATCAACTCATAAATGATATATGTATGCAGGAGTATTTCACGTGCGACCCAGGGCACGAGCATGAGGCGTCGGTAGTGCAGGACAGGGTCTGCCAGATCAGGCTCAAGGACATGTTATACGAGGCACACGTCCAGTGCCTCATCAGCTACCACGCCAACGTACTCAAGGAGAAGCTAGACAAGGCGGATGCGAGGAAGATGATCCAGTGGCCCGAAACTGACATGCCCAGGGAAGCCTACATGCTCGTAAGTAGGAAACAATAATTCTAATTTCATTCCAATTCATCTTCTTACTCACCTAAATGCACGTTGTAATGCATGCAGTATCCTGCTGATTGGTGCACATTGCACATGGACTGCTGGGAGGCGATTGTGGACGGGTGGAGAACGCCGGAGGCTTACGAGACGCGCAGGAAGAAATCTGGATATGCCAAGGCGAAGGCGGGGCCGTCACACCACCAAGGGTGCCGCTCTCTCGGAGAGTACATGGACACATGGGTACCCTTCACACCAATTTGTTTATTTATTCAATTGATTGAGTCATTCATTCTCATTACGTGTAATCGTCCTTGTGTTTTCCTCGCAGACCCAGTCGCATGACGGCCAGGTGATCAACGAGTTTACGGGCTATATCCTGTCTCACCAGGGCAAGGCGACAGATCCAGAGAACGTCTACGACACGGCGAGTGGGCCCGACGCCATCACCAACCAAAACGTCTACGATAGGGTGGTCCAGTACACCGAGGCGGTTCGCACGCGCCATGGTGCCGACTACGACCTGTCGACCGAGCCCCTCGATACGGACGTCCTGATGAGGACGGGAAGAGGGAAGCGGCACGGCCGGTACCTTATTGCCCATAGCGTCATCGACCCGGCCACCGTTCCCTCCCTTCGTGAGGTTCGTCGTTCGGATAGCAGTGCCGGTACCTCCTCCGATGTCCCCATACAACCTCGGCGGGCAAGCTCCACACAGATGATGGCGGCGCTTCAGGTAACTATTCGTCGTTCATTGGTTTTACATATGTTGCCGAATGTTTATGTATTGTTTAAACATCGCTTGTGTAATATTGCAGGTCCAACTGGAAGAGATGCGGGCCCAACAGGCAAGAGAGGCGGCCCGAGAAGAGGCCTATCGGCAGCAGCTGGCGGCCCAACAGGAGGCCCATCGGCAGGCGATGCTAGCTTTCCAGCAGCAGTCCCAGCAACAGATGACGCAGTTTGCCTCCTCGATTTCCAGCTACTTTCAGGGCCTGGAGATCCCTAACTACAGACCCCCTCCGTTGCAAGTGATGTTCACTCCACCCCCGGTTGTTCTCCCTCCACTCCCTGATCTTCCGCCTGTAAGGACTCCGGTGAGTTACTGGCAGCCTATCTATTGTTTTCGCTTGTGCGGCCATCCCTTAGGTACTAATGAGATCGCTTATCCGTACAGCTGCAGTCGGCGGCTTCGAACCCGTCTCCGACAGTTGGACCTTCTCCACAGCCGCAGGTCGGACCGTCCGGGTGGTCTTCGTGGCCGACAGGGAGCTCTTCACACCACGGTGGTGGCGACTGGTCGCAGGACGAGTGAGTAGCTCGGTGCATGTTGTTGGATAATGGATGTAACTTTGTTATGTTAGACCCTTTTGCAACTTTGTTGGATGTTGGACTTGTGCGACTTGTTGGATGTTGCATTCGTGCGTGCGACTTGATGGATGTTGTGGTTATGGATTATTTGTGAATCTCTGTGATGTATATGTGGATTTCTGTGATATGTACATATATGTGTTTTGGTTGCTGCGATACGTGAGCTAAATCGACAAAAACAGCAAAAAAATTGCATTTTCTAGCTTTGCCGACTGCCACGGCAGCTGGCAAAGCTGAGAACAAAAAAAGCAAAATACCCAGCTTTGCCGACTGCCACGAAGCAAGGCAGTCGGCAAAACCTTTGCCGACTGCTGAATTGGCAGCTGGCAAAGATATACACATTTTTTTTAAAAAAATGGAAAAAATCTTTGCCGACTGCCAATAAAGACAGTCGGCAAAGGTCTTCGATTAAAAAAAAGAAAAAAAATATTTGCCTCGATTAAAAAAAAATGAAAAAAATTCTTTGCCGACTGCCACCTAGGCAGTCGGCAAAGAAAACTCTAACGGCTGTGCGCGTTTGCTTTGCCGACTGCCAGAGCGGCAGTCGGCAAAGGTTTTGCCGACTGCCTTTCATGGCAGCTGGCAAAGGTGGCATTTGCCGCCTTGGGCTTTGCCACCTCCCCTTTGCCGACTGCCTCAAGAAATGCAGTCGGCAAAGCCTTTGCCGACTGCATTTCCTCCTTTTGCCGACTGGTTTCAGCAGTCGGCAAAGAGGGCGAATCCAGTAGTGTATATGATGTGTGTGTCGATAACAAGGTGACATATGATTGGAGTAAGATTTCCGGTCAAATAACCTATTCTTTTAAAAGTGTTCATAGGAGTAGAAATGTAGGATATGGTATGTGTTCATAGAGATAAATTACATGCATGTGTGTAATATGTTCGGCTAAGCTGAAATTGGTTACGGCTGAATTGTTGTCAGAGGAAAATATTATTTTGTAGCTGAAAATAAGTTAAACCCTTGATCACTTCAGCGGAGGTCAAGCTTAGGTTTCCTTCGGAACATAAGGTTCGCAAAAGAATTTAAATCTATAGAAATTTTCCCATGTGGCATTTTGAAATAAAGGATTGATCATCCTAATAAAATTTTAAAAATTCCTATGGAATGGCTTAAGCTATTGGAATTTTGCCTTTCCAAATCCAATTGGATTGCATGTGACATGCAACTCTGATCCCATGTTTGTCATGTTGCACTGTGTTGTGGAATGTAGTTGGGTTATGGGAACCCATAGTAATGTTTTTAAATTTTATAGTGATACGTAAAAAGATGCTCCTAACATCTTTCATGTCCAGATGTAGAAAGAAATAACCGATCTCTTAAATCCATCACAGTACTAGTAGGTGAGGGTTCCTTTGGGAAGGGGAAGCTAATGTGAATTGGGTCACTGTTTGGTGCAATGGTGAAAAATAGCAAGATCCAAGAACCTTGTTGGTCAGGGATTCTTGATTTGGAGAGGTTTGGAAGGGCTTTGAGACTTACTCCTATACGGCATTGGTATATGAGTGGTCCATCTTGAAAGACCATGAAAGCGAGTTTTTGTCAACCCCATCATGGCTAAATGGTCAAGCACTAATTGACATAGAACCAAATTTGTACCCATTGGCTTAAAGAAAGAACCAGAGTGAAGGATGAGCTTTTGAATGTGAACTGGATATGAGGTTTATGGAGGATGAAATCTGTACAGCAAATGGTGGAGTTTGTAGAGCTTTGGCACCATGTGCAGGACATGGACATCGAGTTGGTAGAAAAAGACGACACTCCTAGTTATGGACTGACCAATGGAACTTACGGTGAAAGATGGGCATACTTAGGGTGGTTTAAAGAATGAGTATCCCCTTTCATTTCTAAATCCATCTAGAGGGCAGCATGGTGAGGGGAAACACCAATTTTCCACAAGGTTACTAATACAAACAAAAATCCTAATGAAAGGTAATTTAACACAAATAATTGGATTGTGCATGCAATCCAACATGTCCATTGTGTGATCACCATCTAGAGACAACCTGTGTCCTTTGCCCTTTTGCTTTAGAAGTCTAGCTACTTGTTAGAAATTGGGTAGGATATTGTATCAAGCTACCATAACCAAATGTGGGGACAATGTAGCAATGCTGGGAGGGCTCACGCTGCAGAGAACTATGGCAGCAATACTTAGGGACTTTTTGGATTCTAAAGCTAAAAAATAGCTCATCTTGTGAAAATAGATTAAACATGAGCTAATTATAGGCTAATAAAACTCATGGAACCTAACTACCAATTAGCCCTCATTAGTTCTTACTTGCCTAGAATTAGCCGACACTTAGGCTTTCTAATTGGTATCCAAAAATATGGGCCAATCTTTAGCTCTCTGGGATCAAACATGCCAGTACATGAGTATACGGCATGGAATATATGGAAGTAATAATCCTTTCAAAAAGAATATATGGAAGGAGTGAAATCAAAGAACTTTCCAAGAAACGAGTGATAGGATTAATCTAAGAGTTGGTGCTTATGAAGTGCGTCGGCGGATGCCCAAATGTTGCTTAATGTTTGTCTGTGTATATGTACTATGGTTGTGTCCTTGTTTTTCCATGTAATTTACCTATGTAAGCCTTTGACTTGCTTTCTTCATATATAATATGGGAGAGCTCCTGCTAATCTTAAAAAAAGATATGGCACTTTGCCTATGAGATAGCACACCTGCAAGAAAATATGCAAAGATCTTGTTTATATGCTATATAAACAATAAATGAAGTTTTAAATGTTGTATTCTGTCTTGAAATTAATGTGAAAAATTAATTGTACTAGCACATTTTGTTATAATTAATTTAATTATGAAATACAGCAAAGTACACCGGATACAAGTTCATATAAACCCCTCAACTATTGAGATTTTTCTACTTAACCCCTAGAACTATGAAACATGCAACCAATTAGGCAATTACCCAAGACCATCTAAATGCTCCTAATATTAGAGGGAGGTTTCGTTAATATGGGAGATTACATTGACGGTGTCATGGCACCTACTACTTGATATTTGAAGTTTTTTTTCTGTACTTATTATTTTTATAGAAAATATAATACTTCAAGGGAAAATCTATTGGAATTAGGGGTGGGCGGGATCCCCGTTAGACCCTGCTAAAAATTTCAACCATGGTATATTGTGAGAGGCGACTAAAGGTTGAGTATTCGCGCGGTCTTAGGCTATCCCATCCAATTTCAGTCAGCCCAATAACACATGTCCCTGGCCCAGGCCCAATTAAGGTTCCATGCTTGATCTTCGTGATGTCTAGACTAACTCAACCAACCCTAAGCATAGCGGCAGCGCACATACAGTTGGCAGCTCGCGAGTACGCAGCCAGGCAGCCAGCAGCAGCAAACAAGGCGCAACGTGTGGCCGTGGGGGAGCGACGCATGTGGTGCGGGATATGAGGTATGCAAGGGACCCTGCCGCAGGGCGTGCTATGTGCCGACCCGGTTGGCGCCGAGACGTGTGTCGACCAGAGCAGCGATTGGGCCTCACTGTGACCCGTGTGGCCCACTACAGCCTACCACCGACCACGGTCTTCTTCCCCCTCACCGTTCCGCCGTGACCGTGCTAAGGTTGGCCGGAGCTCCGATCCGCCACCGTGGCCAAACGGTTAATTGCGCGCAATCCAAATGAAACCATGACATATTGGTGACTAACGGGAGTACACATATCATAGCACAGAGGCGGCTTATTTAAGTTGAGTACAAGCATCCTATAAAAGGAGAGAGAAAAAAATACCGTTGGCTTTGGTGATCATGATGGTGATCCAGTCAGTTATTACACCAAAACAAACACACGACATAGCAGGCGTGGCCATCTGATTGGGTCAAGCACCCTCAACGTCAATCGACGCCCGCATAGGCCGGCCAGCGCAGGCCACCACCGCGCGCCTCTCCCTCTCCTCCCCGCGCGCGACAACCCGGAAACTACGGCGCCGCGCATCCAAGGCGCGGCGCGTAGCGCCTGTGGATATGGAAGACGACGAGCTGTCGCCTTTGGCTGCTCCTGCTGCCGTGACGAGGTGCGGTGATGGTGCTGTACACCACCCGGCCGCGATCAGCCGACCAACCGGACAAGTGCGCGCATCGCTCTCGGATATGCTGCCGATCGAGACCTCCTTTGATGTTATCACCACCCTTTGCCGCTTATACCTCGCACATCCTTGGATCCACATGGCCGCCATGACGTATTTATAACACATCTATCTCTGGCTCACAGCTCGATCATCGGCACATAATTAAGCTAGCTAGCTCCAACACTTGCCACCACTATACGTGTCAACTGGGCTAGCTGCGCGCGTACGTGCGTGCGACCATGAGCAAGTCGCCACGGGCGCTGCAGGAGCTGATGACGGCCGTGGACGCTGGCTATGCAGGCGACGGCGGCGGCGGCAGCATCCACAGCGCGTCGTCGGATAGCAGTAGTACTAAGCTCCTGCAGGGCGCCCCGCGCCGGCGCTCCAGCTCCACCGGCCGCGGCGGCGGCGGGGGCAAGAAGAGCGCGCGGCCGGCGGCGGCTGCGGTGGTGGTGGTGGAGCCGGCGGCGGCGTCGTCGGACGCGAGCTTCGAGTTCAGCGCCGCCGTCAGCTACAGCTCCGCGTCGCCGGCCAGCATGGTGTTCTCCGACGGCCAGCTCCGCGCGCACCAGTTCCCCACCGTGCAGCGGCCCTCCGCCTCCGCGTCGCCGGCGCGGAGCTCGTCCGTCGGAAGCTATTGGTGGTAGCAGTAGCACCAAGCAGCAGCAGCTGGCGGGGAGCAAGAAGCGCGTCAGCTTCGCGACAGACGGCGCGGACAAGGCGGCGGCGGCGGCGGGCAAGGCCGACGGCGGGCAGGGGAAGAAGAGCGGCGGCGGCGGTCTGCTGGGGTGCATGGGGTCGGTCTGTGGGCCGTCGTCGCGCAACGAGGCGGTGGAGCCGGTGGCCACCAGGAACGCAAACCGCAAGGTTGTGGCTTTTTGACCCGTGAATTGTTTGGAGTATTTCATGATGTGCACGCACGATCGATCATGCAAGCATGCGTGCTTGTGTTGCCGTGTTATTATATATATACTTCATCATGTTGATTAATCAAGCCTATATATTATCAGATTATATTCATTGTTATTTTTCCACCTACTGCTCACGCTCCATCGATCAGTTTCTATCAGATTAAGTTTTTGGGTTCATCTGATTAGTGTAGTCCTCTATAACATGGTATTAAAATCAGAGGTCTTGGGTTCAAATTTTGATTAGTGTATAACTAAAATAAAAATAATTGTTGTTCGCTCCTATTCCGTGTTTGAAGCTTGCTCGTCGCTAAGATCTTGGTCGGTGCATGTAATTCAATATAGGTGAACTGAAGCTCATAATTAACGTGTTTCCGATGGAAAAATCATTCCCCAAATGTTTTCTCTACATTTTCTCAAAAAGAAAAATAAATTAGAATATTAGTGCCCAATCCGATTGTTAAATACTAGACCGCCATTCTAAATTATAAGATTTTTTTAATTTTCTAGGTATAAATATTTTTTTATGCACTTTGAGATATAGTATACACTAGTGTTTGCACATGTTCAACCATAACTCGGACGTTTGATATGAAAAATTGGATGGATCGACCAATATTGACCGTTTAGTTGGGCTCCCAATGAACCAGAGGGTTGTTGCGTAGAAAATTAGAGAGGAAGCACACAGAATATGAATCGAAACCGGTTTAGGTACACAAAGTCCAGAGCACTAAGCTTAACTCACACATTCGATACAATTAAAATACGGACAATACAGGAGAGGAATGACGACCTTTAGTTCCAATTCCTAAATCTCCTTAATCCCTACACAATCGGGATTAATATAATGGTTTCGATATTTAGTCCCGGTTGTTGGGGTCATGGATATTTGAACCCAAGGCTGCTACTTTGATCCTTGCGCACATTCAGTGGCGGGCCCAAGATTTTAGGGCACTGTATTCAAGTTATATTGGGATAAAAAAATTTATTTTGACAGCTAAATTGCCGATATTCGCCATGTATAATGACATATATAGTTAAAACTGCATATTATATAGGAAATATACACAAAATTGAGCCCAATTTCGAATATTGAAGAATTTCAACATAAATTAAAATTGCTAACAATAGTTCAACATAGCAAAGTGGAAACATACGGAATATAGTCTAATAGCCAACATTGCAACAACAAAATGAGAAGAAAACTTACTGAAAGTCTAAAACTCAAATCAAATTCAAATCAGCTGCTACCTGCTGCCTGCTGGCCTGCTGCTCGCATGCTCGGGCAGCTCGGCCTGGCGCCTCGCGGTCGCGGCCTGGCCCCTCGTGGTCACGGCCTAGCCTCTCGCCGTCGCGGCCTGGCCCCTCGCGGCCATGGCCTGGCGCCGTGGAGTGGCGGCTCCCGGCTCCTCCCTGCCTCCCTGGCGGCCCGCAGCTGGTCGCAGCCTGGCCCCTCCGCCCTCGCTGCCTTGCCTGCCGGCTGCCGGCGCGGCGCGCCCCCTTGCTGCCCCCCGGCCGGCCAGCCCCCGCAAAGGAGCAGCTCGCGGCGGCGCAGCTAGGGTTCGCGAATAGGGATTGCTGGATTGGGGAATCGCGAGCTGTCGGCGACCGGGCGGCTCCTCGTGGCTCTTTTTTTTCGCGGCTCTGTTGCCTGGAACGATACTACGACAGGCAGATGGAGTAATGGGCCTTCATTATGGAGTAATGGGCCTCTTGGTTTCATTGGGCCATGAGAAAACGGGTAGAAATTAGGCCTATTTGCCTACATAACACTTATTTCACAGTATATTTATTTTTTTCATATATAGACATGTATATACACTATATATAAAAAAATTTTGCTAAAAATAATATGTATTCAACTGAATACACATGAATCATGGTGGGCCCATCACTGCGCACATTGCTATCTTTACTCCACCACACATCTAAAGTAGATCAGATACATTTTCCTTTGAAATCCAGTATGTCTGCACTTTTAGTCTCGGTTTGAGACACAAACCAAGGCTAAAAGTCACACTTTTGGTCCACTGTTAATCCAAGTTTGTATTTTAAACTAGGACTAAAGTCCCCTGCTGAAACAATAATCGTTACTTTTTTAAAAAAATGAAACATCTTAGTAACCGTTACATAAAACAAACAGAGGATGAACGATAATGGACTCAGCAATACTTTGAAGTCAGCCCTTATTAATTCGGACCCATTACAACCCATACAGCCAAACACACAGGAGGGGATGGCAACGTGGACTAGGGTGACGTATTCGGCCCAACACTAGCGCGTTTCCTCTCTTGCTACTCTCTACAATATGGTTGTGGCCACACCTCTCCCCCCCTGACTTCACTCCCAGTCTTCAACACATCCCTTGCCTGGTGTCGTCGAGCCCTACGCAAGACATCCATGGTGCGAGCTGGGGTGAACGACGTGGCCAATAGTTGACCCAGAACTCTCCGTAAGCCCTGGCAAGTCTGATGCCCAAGTATAAGTAAGATTATACTTACTCCTTCTGTCCCACATTGTTTGTCGTTCTAGTACTACCGTACAGTGTCTCCATTCATTGCTTTTTGGGTGCGCCTGGACACACGCAAAGGCCAGATTCAAAGAATCTTTGCTGTATCGTTTGAAAGCTAAAACGTCAGTTAAAACGGGACGGAGGGAGTATTCTCATAAATAGATAGATAAAATAATAGCTATTATATATAGAAGATTTGACGTCGATGTGCCCGAGCGGCGGCCTAGGGTCACCGCCCTGGGTCCGGCGGTTGATGTGGTGGTACAGTGTGTCTGCAGCTGCAAGCAAATCGGACGAAATCCAGTGGTCCGTCCGGCAGGCTTAGACTGACTGCATTGCAAGCTGTAAATCTATCCTACAGGACACGGAAAACAGCTGCAGCGGGGTGCGCTGCCCCGCACGCTATCCAAGTGGATGGGCCAACATCCGCTACTTCTGGTGGAAGGGCAGGTCGTCCGGTATATGCCTCGGTGGGCCCGCGTGTCCTCGAGCCACTCGCCGCGCGCACATCCTGGAGGAGTAAAAAAAATCTAGCAAGTGGGTCCCATGGCTGAAAGTTGGTATAGAGGATGAATATAGAGTATGAACGGTTGCGGAAAAACTAAGTATAGAGAAAAGAATCTGAATGACCAGGCAAGAATGTTTTTTTAAAGGATGAATTTAGAGTACGAAGAGTGCAGATAGTCTTATGCGGCTGGTTATGGCCAGCGCGGTAAGGTGCCTTGAGACCTGCTACTAGTATTACGAAACAAAGCTAGCGGCACCAAGAAAACAGACAGAAATCGTGCAATAGTATGGAAACTTCGTTGTCGGTCGGAGCAAGACGGCAACAAGAAGATTTGCTTAAATTTAAATAAAAATCAACGAATTATTGTTTTCAAATGAAGTTTCTTTAAAAAATTACGAAAAAGAAACAAATTCCGGGCCGTTACAATGCACAGATGGGCCTGCATCATTGTTGACTATAGCTCAGGAAAGCGTTTTCACGTATATGGGCCTAATTCACAATATCATGAAATCGGCCCAAGTCAGTTTAAATTTATCTGTTGTGTGGTTCACGGTCCCGCCAAAATGAAGAGCCCATATGTTTATACATTTAAATTTGGTTGTTTGCAGCTGGGCATGGGCAGGGCAGCGGCTGGGAAACATTAATCTTGTTGGCTTTTTCGTGTTGTCTGATGTGCAGCATGACTATTAATGGGCGGGTGTTCATGATCTCACTAGGGTTCAATGCTGCTGCCAGGTAGGTTCGCAACTACTACTACAGCTGCCAGTGTCAGGTTTCATTTCTTTGTTTTGTGTGTCCTGACTTCGAATGGTTTCCAGTGTGAGAGCGAGGCCCAACAGTTTCACCTCCAAAACTTATACCTCTGTCACATCGGGACGTATTTAGCACTGCTAATGGGTTAATACCCGTACCCAACCCTAACCCATAACAAATTAACTCTCTTTTCAATACATCACATCCCATACGATTCTATTTTCGACCCAATCACATTCCAACCCGTAAACCGGACCCTGAATTTAAAACGTCACGTTCACACCTTAAAATTATATCGAAATTGGCTGAAATTTATTGCAGATGATTTAATATAGCAAGCAGCAACTTCATGCCAACCGGCATTGCTGGATGTGTATGTGGGCCCCACGTCAGAGCCGGACCCTAGAAATAAAACCTCGCGTTCACACTATAAAATTTTATCGAAATCGATTAAAATTCGTTGCAGATGATTTAATATAGCAAGCCGCAACTTCATGCCAACCGGCCATGTCAGATCTGTATGTGGGCCCACGTCAGAGCCGGACCCTAGAAATAAAACCTCGCGTTCACACCATAAAATTTTATCGAAATCGATTAAAATTCGTTGCAGATGATTTAATATAGCAAACCGCAACTTCATGCCAACCAGCCCTGTCAGATGTGTATATGGGCCCCATATCAGAGCCGGACCATAGAAATAAAACCTCGCGTTCACGCCTTAAAATTTTATCAAAATTGGCTGAAATTTGTTGCAAATGATTTAATATAGTAAGCCACAACTTCATGCCAACCAACCCTATCAAATGTGTATGTGGGCCCACATAAGAGCCAGACCCTAGAAATAAAACATCGCATTCACATCTTAAAATTTTATCGAAATCGACTAAAAATTGTTGCAGATGATTTAATATAGTAAGCAGTAACCTCATGACAATCGGCACTGTCAGATGCTACTAATCTAACATCCATCCGCAGGTTCAATCCATTCAAGCCCACAAAAACGAGATGTCAATCTCAACCCGTCCCAACCCTTTTTTCTATTAAACCCACCTCAACCCAACCCGTTCAATAACTCAACCCATTTCTACCCGTCCAAAGTGTACCCACTTGAGAATCCAACCCATAAAACCCGTTTCAACCCGACCCATTAGCAGGCCTAGACGTATGCATAGACCATTAAATGTTGACAAATTGCATATAAATCACGAGACGAATCTTTTATATCTAATTAGGTCATGATTAAGCCCTTATTGCTAAAGTACATGTGCTATAATGCTCGGTGCTGGCCACCCAAAATCGGCATTTTTTTTTTCTCGGTGTGGGGTAGTCACTGCGATCTCTACACTAATTGTATCTATCATGCTTGCCATTGTGATCCTCTGCCTGCGCAACTACGTCAGCTACTTGTTCACAGAGGGTGAGGTGGTGTCAAACGCGGTGGCGGATCTCTGCACCCTGATTGCCATCACGCTCATTCTCAACGGAATCCAGCCCGTTCTATCAGGCTCTCAATCTCTCATGTGAACATACTTTACATTGCTAGTGCCAAATTTGTAGAAGCAGCATCCAAAACCTGCTTTACAAATTGTTTCTGTTCATCATTTAGAACCTTGGAGCTTTTTCTAGTCATACCTATTGAGCTTAATGCATAGACCAATTATTTAGGTCTGTAGGAGTAGTTTATCCTCCAACTGACTGAACAATCCATTCAGTACGAGGAGCTTCAGATGTTTGCACTAGAATGGTTATTGCCTCAGGCAGGTACTTTTTGTTTGGTAAAGATTTAGATACATATAACAAGTTTGAATTAGGTAATCAATATATATTCAGACTTGGTAAGCACTCCGACCAGGTTTGGTGGGTGTCATGTCAAATATTTAGGACGCTCAATCTAATCCTGTGGCTGTGGGGACTTTGTGCGTCACCAAGTGCTTCCCATCTCTTTCCTTATTAGTCAGAACTTTAGTGCTAAATGGTGAGAGCACAGCAGACTTGCATCATGATCAGAAATAAATGGATGATACCTTGATTCATTATTTCTGACCATGATGTGTAGGAGTAGTTCTCCGCGTGATTTGAACATTTCTAACAAACAAATATCTCACATACTCCCTTCGTCCCTTAAAAAGCGACGTCTGGGAAGCGTGTTCGTGAGAGAAACACGGTTTTCTAGAGACAGTTTTAAAGGGACGGAGGGAGTAGGTGTCGCTGTTGGGTGTGGGTGGCAACAATTCGTAGTCATAGCCTACGTGAACATCGGCTGTTAATCACTACATAGTTGGTGTTCCCCTCGGCGCCCTCGTAGGTTTTGTCTTCAAACTCGGTGTAAAGATAATGAAATCAAAGTCATAACTAGTAGTGTTTTTCATTTTTTTTTTGTATACTTAAGGACCAACTCCAATGACGTACTGACATGTATGTCTCTCCTGACAGGGCATTTGGTATGATTGGAGGAACCTGCATGCAGACGGTTATTTTATTGTGGGTCACCTTGACAAAACTGATTGGAACAAAGAGGTAGAAATCCCTAAAAATTTGAAGAATAAAATAGAAAATCTTCGTTTTCATTTTTGTATTTAGGCTCCATCAACTAAAATTACAAATGTGGAGCCTGCTTGGTTTAGTTCCAATTTTTGCCACGTCAAAGATTAGGCAAGCCAAAAAGTTGAACAAAAATGTTACCATAGTTTTGACAATCCAAATGTGAGAGATTGGCAAGTTTTGGTAACAAACCAATCAATAGCCAAAATCATGGCTTGCCAAATTTTTGTCGTGGTAAATTTTGTAAGTGAACCAAGCAGACTCTTGAACTACCCTTTTTGTTCCCAATTTTTTTATTAGCTACATTTCTCTCTGTGACATGAGTATATATATTTTTTCATTTCAAAAATCACTGGCAGGATTTCCGACAGTTAAATATACTAATTAGAGGAGAGGCGTAATAAGCATATAATAATTTCTAGTAGATAGAGAAATGTTGCTGTACCCTTTATATTTCCATATAATGTAATGGTAGTTTTCTATAGTTAGCTAGAGAAATATCACTGATGCATGTACATGTTATTTTACAGGAATTCTAGACTATTTAGAGTATATTCTACTTTAGTACCAACCTAATATGTTGGACTAAAAAAGTTTGGGCGGGCTAGAAAAACAAATAGGAGTAGGTGCAAAATAAAGAACTTCTCATTTTCAGCATTATAAAAGGTGAATCACAAAGTCTTCGATTTAGAACAGGCTGTTAATTTTTCTGATTGAAATAAACTGCCTTAATTTATTCGTATTGTAGTGTAACAAGTAGCATTCATGGCTTACCTGGCTTACCAATCACGAATTCTAAGGTCATGCTAAGAATCATGGGTATCAATCATGGCTTATCTGATTGAAATATAAACAGCCTTAATTTATCTAAAAAGTAGCTAACGTGTTGTTGCTAGCTACTTGCTTCCGTTGTCTGTGTTTGGATAATTATGTTTTAGGTAGAGGAAGCACAGAAAAGGTTACACAAATGGGAGGAAGCACAGAAAGGGTCACGGGCGGGGGAAATTGCCTTCGCGGATGATGAAAGGCTGCCACGTACGCTTAAAGAGCGATGGCGAGCGAGGCTCATTCTATCTCTGGCGACCGATTTCTGCGGATCGGATTGGAGAGATTGTAAATTTGAAGAGTAACTTTAGATAGTCTGTTGGAGACATTTTAAACTCAATGTTAGTTATTTTAACTTTACAAAACCATTTAGCTCTTCTCTTGAAGATGCTCTAAGAAGACGACGATGGAGCCCGTTCTTGCTAGGTCGTCAGTGGTAATTAACTTACTGGATGGATATGGATCCACATCCACATCGTTCTCCAGCTTCACCGCCAAGATATGAACCCTGCGTGCAAGTGTTTCTCCGGAGTGTTAGTTTGGATTTTCTTACCGTACCAGTGATCTATCAAGCCGTGAAGAATTTGTATACGTTAATCTGAAGCATCCGGCGATAGACATGAATGTACCCGTTTCGTATCTGACCATTTTTGGAAAAAAAACAGAAACAGAACTGACGTGTATTTTGAGTTAGATGTCATTTGAATCTCTCTTATTTTGGAGAAATCAGAATCTACTTAATAGACTACAATATTTGACTTGGAATTTGATATTTCATAACTTTCAAAAGTTTATATATAAGCATATCTGAAATTCATAGAGTTGGATGATAGAAATTGATTTGATATATCACCATGATACGTTCTTACTTTGTAACTTATATCATATTTTTCAACTAGCTCCCATTGGATAGAAATACAACACATAAATATCTCTCGTGTATATCAACAGTTCAAATATACTTTATATATAATCATATTGGCTTAATTAATCTATATCTAAATTATGTTTATTAAAATGAATCCAACTCCAAGGATCGGCTAGGGAATTCGCAGCATACGACTCGAAATTTTGACTTTTCAAAATTCACTTCATCTTTTTGTTTGCTGCACGTACCGTGAGCTGGCAACCCAGAGTTTGCATAGATGTAAGCAACAAAGTCAGATAGATAACTTTAATATGAGCAAAGAAGAAATTAGTTATGTGCTCAGCAAACAACACAACATGACGTCCATGCAAATCTGCAGCATGCGTAGGCTCTAAAAATAATTGAAACAAATGTCCATCAAAATTAGCAGCCACACGATCAAAATCCATATGCAGCTCAAGTTAACTGAATTGGAAGATACAAAATATGGCAAAGCACCACCGTGGAATATTAAGGCGGAAAATCACAATCACAACAGGTTGTGCACTCACACCTTATCTCTGACCATCCATTTTGTATTGAGATTCGTACTTTCACTGTCTCCTAACTACGTCCTACTGCCCCATGTGCTTTACAATTAATGCTTCATTCCTCAATGTGGTGGTACAGTGCTCCCCCTTTGTAGAATAAGGAATGAGGAATGTGCGCCCTCCTTATTGGAAAATGCAAGTTGATAGTGGCTCTGCCTGACATAGCCTACGGAAAGAGCCACATGATCAAAATTCACATGTGGTCGCTACGCATCCATGCTATACTGAGCAGTGGGACAAGATATGCTCTAGAAAAAGAGCCAATCCAGGAGTTAATAAGGGCACGACCAATGCGGACCAATATACTCCTTTTAGCCTCAACTTAAAGCCGTAGTCCACGTAGATGAAGACAAAGTGAGGCAAATAATCCCCAAGTAAATAATCCCCCCAGTGGAAGTAACAGAAGAAGCTATTTTATTTTAGAAACGTATCCTGTGCAAACCATAACTTCATGAAAATCTGTGCAAACCACGGTAAAAAAAAATCATCTAAATTCATCAAAAAAATCACACATATAGATGATATTATGATATACAATCTTGTAAAATATTTTGTCCAAACTCAACTTCGTTTGTGATATATAAAAATAACAAATTTCAAGGCAGAAAACTGTCATGGTGATTTGTTAGAATTTTGTTATTTTTATATCTCACAAACGAAGTCGAGTTTGGATAAGATATTTTACAAGGTTGTATATCATCATGTTATCTACATGTGTGATTTTCTTTAGTGAATTTAGATGAGTTTTTTGCCATACTTTACATAGGTTTTCACGAAATTTATAGTTTACACGGGATATGTTGTCTTTTATTTTAGGCTCCACACGCATGCAGTTTGCAGCTTTTTTTTTTCTCTCTTCACCGTGCTGGTTTCTGTGCGTGTCAAAGGAAGCTAGGTTGTTGACCTTCTCTGGCGTACTTACTAAAGAACAACGAGTGACCTTCTGTGCAGGCTACTCTCTGGCATACTCCTCTTTGATTTTTTTTTTGAATTTAGATGATTTTTTTACCATACTTTACACAGTTTTTCACGAAAGTTATAGTTTACACAGGATACGTTACCTTTTATTTTAGGCTCCACACGCATGCAGTTTGCAGCTTTTTTTTTTCTCTCTTCACCGTGCTGGTTTCTGTGCGTGTCAAAGGAAGCTAGGTTGTTGACCTTCTCTGGCGTACTTACTAAAGAACAACGAGTGACCTTCTCTGCAGGCTACTCTCTGGCGTACTCTCTCCGTCCTAAAAAAAACTGTTGCTTTAAACTTTTCAGAAACTGTGTTTGACCGTTTGTTTTATTCAAAAATTTTATACAAAATACAAAATCAATTAATAATTATTAAAGTATATCTAATGATAAACCAAAATATAATAAAATAAATAATATTGATATAAAATTTTCAAATAAAGATAGTCAAACGTGATGTCTGAAAAGTCTAAAATGACAGTCTTTATGGGACAGAGGGAGTACTTCGAGACTACCGTGACGTGGAGACTGGAGAGCAGGTGCATACGTACACGTTGCTTGAAGCTATAAGACATAGCGTTGGGGCTGGCCTAGCTACTACATTCGCGGAGTACTGTATTATACTTGGCAATGTGCATGGCACCAGAAAGAAATAAGGCAATTAAGGACGGGATTGGGTGCAAAAACATGTCTTTGATTCGTGCCCTGCCAATGAATTGCCATTGCCTCCTGCGTGCGTGATCAACGGAATCAGCTGCTAGCCAATCATGCCGTTCTCCCATATACTCCATCCATATATAATAACAACGCGATGTGTCGTCATCGTGTCGCGTAGGAATAGTAGGAGAGGAGGAGAAAAATAATGCTGAACTGGCAAAAGAAATTTGCCATCTCCGTCCTGATGTATAGTACTACTAGATTGGGACGTCGTCGTCCGCGGCTTCAATTTGAAGACTCCGTCTCCGTGCGCCGTATGCGCAAAGCAGCCTCGTCATCATCAACCGTGTTCGCAAGTGGCCTCAAGCCCTCAACGCCAGAATTTATCGGAAAAGTTCAAAGCTAAAAGCGTGCGGCGGGTAGGCGTCAAAATCCAGCGCGGCCCGTCCCTACCGCATCTTCGTGGACACCTATACTGTCAATCTGCTACGCATGTACCATTTCACCAAATCATCATAAGACATGAAATCTCAGGAAAAAAAAAATCATAAGACATGGGCAGGAAAGCTCCTCTCGGATTTGTTAGATTTGTATTGAATGTGTCAAATTTGTTACGTTAGGACTTGAGTTGTATTAGGGGTTAGGATAGAGTTGGAGTCAAACTCTGTATGCTAGAGGCCATAAATACGAGGCAACCACTGTTGTAACTGAGAGAGACGACTTCGCAGCTGGTTTGGGTGGCGGCGAGGCCGCGGGATCGCCCGGATGCTGGTGTAGCTGCTGTTTTTATAGGGAGAAGCGCCCGTAGCTATGCCCCGAGGATTAGCCACATCGCTGAATCTCGTTAAAAAACATCGTGCCTCATTGTTGTTCTCGTTCACATATTTTCTTCTATGCTGATTATGTTTCCGCGTTTGTCAGTTAATAGATTTGTTTAGATTTGGAATTAACCGTGCACTCTAACAGGATCCTCTTCTCAACTTAGATTGTTCGCTTGAGTTAATCAGCCAAAATCAGGGTTTTTCACAGTATTTTACTCTCACAATTGTTATAACTGGTTTGGCAAATAAACGATGACGAACAAGAGATCAATCATAGGGGCATGAGATTTAACGTGGAATACCCCGCCAAGACAGAAGGGAAAAAACCACAAACACAAACTAGCAAAATTTTACTATATCGGGTGAGATTACAAATGTCGGGGATTTACAATGTCCTCTACTCTTATCCTATAGGGCAGCTTACATGAAGTATATATAAGGTGAAACTCTAGAGGGTAACGATCCACGCCGCGGGGGGCTTCGCCCCCTCATCCCTCAACTGTTCCTGGGTGCAAGCCTCCGCTTTGCTCTGTCCGAAGACTACCTATATTTTACGTGTGCTTGAATTTGGATCACAACTCAACAAACTCCACCTTAAGATAAATTCCTTCTTGTAGCATACTCAAATCTATATCTGAACACAGCAAAAGAAAACACTTTCGGCACCAACTAGCCTCTTGGGCTAAATCATTATACCAATTAAGATTGAGCAAAGCTCAATGTTAGTTACAAGAACTGGCTTTGTCACCATATTAGTAGGATTATCATGAGTACTGATTTTGCATACCTTCAATTTATCTTGTGTGACAACATCGCGAACATAATGATACTTGATTTCAATGTGGGTTGTCCTCTCATGAAACATTTAATCTTTAGTGAGGTATATGACATTTTGACTGTCACAAAACAGGTTAATGCAGGAATCAACTCCACAAAGCTCAGCAAACAAACCTTTCAGCCAGACTAACTCCTTACATGCTTCAATAATAGCCATGTATTGTGCCTCAGTGGTAGACAAAGCAACAGTAGGCTACAATGTAGCCTTCCAACTCACAACATAACTGCAAATAGAAATACATAACTTATGAGTGACCTTCGGTTATCCAAACCAGTAGAAAAATCTGAATCCATACAGCCAATAAGTCCCATATCAGTCCTGCTAAATTTCAAACAAACATTTGTTGTGCCTCAAAGGTACTTGAAAATCCACTGAACAGCCTTCCGTTGTTCTTTGCCAGGATTAGCCATGTATCTAATAACCAAACTCACGACATAAGATAAATCCGGACCAGAGCAAACCATGACATACATCAAAGAACCAACAACACCAGAATATGGAACTCTCGATATGTATTCAGCATCTTCATTAGTACTAGCACATTGTAAAGCTGATAATTTAAAATAAGGTGCAATAGGGGTACTAACAGGTTTAGCACCATGCATGTTGAAACGTTGAAGAACCTTCTTAATGTAATTTTATTGACTAAGAAATAATAATCTAGATTTTTCGTCTCTAGTAATTTCCATACCTAGAATTTTCTTAGCAGCACCAATATTCTTCATATCAAACTATATATATATATATATCAACAAATTTAATGTATACACAACTATCATATTCGGACATCTTAAAGCCATGTGACAACATAAATGAATCAAACCTTTTATACCATTGATGGGGAGATTGTTTGAAACCATAAAAGGATCTTTTTAATTTGCAAACATAATCCTCCTTGCCATGTATTATAAACCCTTCTGACTGGTCCTTGTATATCTCCTCCTCAAGCTCTCCATGTAAAAATACAGTCTTCACATCTAACTGCTCAAGCTCAAGATCATGTATAGCGACAATACCAAAAAATGTACGAGTTGAACTATGCTTTACAACGAGAGGTCACATCATTATAATCAACACCTGGAATTTGACTGAAACCTTTTACTACTAACCTTGCCTTAAATATAGGATGCTTACTAAAAAACAAACCCTCCTTTTTCTTGAAGATCCATTTACAGCGAACAAGACAACCTCCCATGTACCATTCTTCACGAGAGTCTGAATCTCCTCCGCTTCTCGTGATCAACTGAACAACAGCTTCAGAGTTATGTAGCCGGCTCATGGGCGTTCTCCACCTATTCAGCATAACTCAAAACATAATGAGCCATATTACATTATTCAATATAACGAGCTAGAGGTCCACAACTCCTCTTTGTCCTACGATGCGCAATAGATAGAATTTCAGTATGCAAAATTGGAGATGAGTGCTAAACAATATCATGAATAGCATTATCAACAATTTCAGTTTTCTGATCATCCACGTGCTCCACCTGCACGCTGATATGTTGCTTCTCCTCATTAGAATCATCTGAAATAGCATCCGTAGACAAGCTGTCATTAAACATAACAAATTCATTGAAAATGTTCCTACTCATGAAAGTTCTTTTAGTTTTCGAATTCCATAGCTTGTATCCTTTTACTACCGAACCATAACTAAGAAATAAACACTTAATAGCTCTAGGCTCTAATTTTCTATTATCAACATGGTCATATGCGCAGTGCAGCTAAAAATTTTAAATTGAGAATAATCAGTAGACATGCCAGACCATTCCTTAATGGGAATTTTCTTATTAAGTGGAATAGAAGGACAACCTTGATCTCTGCTGTGTCCGTTTCAAATTTGTCCTGAATCTCTATCGCTGTTGGCAACCACTTGTTAGCAACGACTAGGACTAGGCCGCGGCTAAATATCAACCTAGATAGATGACCTGTGTTGATATGATGCGGTTGCAACTATGAACCTGTCGGCGAACACACTTAGGGTTTGTTTGTTTGGACAGTGGGAAATGAATGGTGGGATAGGAATAGGGATAGGGAAATAGATGAATGGTTAAGATAAAATAAGACTAAAGAATGAACTGTTAGTATACAATATAACCTATCCCTATCTCAATCCTCAACCCAATCCAAACACTACCTTAATACAGTCTACACTGTCGCCACCATGATGTTGAGCTGCCAGGAGCCCAGGAACAGGGAAGCCGGATCGGAGGAAACAACCGGCCGATGCGATCAGTGATGACGCAATAGCGCAAGTCTCCCACAACGGGCATCCGCTTCGCTCCGTCCGAAATCGACCTATATTTTTTTTACTTAAATTTGGATCATAACTTAATAACAATAAATTAGCATCAATCAAAATTAACGTTTATTTTCTCCAAAATTAACGTTTATTCACGACTCGCGACTGACGGCTCGGCCTGATCTCAGCGCCACTGTTACCTTTCTCGGGTTCTCCTGCCATTCGCCCAGGCCTAGGCCCAGGCCCAGGCCCAGGCATTTTTTTTCCCGCGGCTGCGCCATGTATATATAATATAAACAAACAAAAAAAATTACTCCTACAAAACAACCCAGCGTATGTGTATGCGTATCATCGCCGGCAAGATGCAGCAGCGCCGTGATGATCGCGAGTTATAGTACCCGGCCCACGTAACAAACTTGCAGTAGGCGGCGTGAATGCAGACTTGGACAGGTGGTAGAGCGTCTCTCTCTCGCTCTCCTTTTTTTTTTTCGTCATCACTGACGGCACCGGCTGCTCTGATGTCTCCTCCGATCCGGCTTCCCAATTCCTGGGCTCATGGCAGCTCAACATCATGGTGGCGACTGTTCTTTAAAAAAGAAACATCATGTTGGCGACAGTGTGGACTGTAGTATGTGACTGTGTGTGTACGCCGACTAGACGGTTTCAGAGAATCAGAGTTGCAATCGCATCGTATCAACGCAGGTCATCAATCTAGGTTGATATTTAGCCGCGGCCTAGTCGTTGCTAACAAGCAGTTGCCAACAGCGTTCAGGACAAATTTGAAACGGACAGCGTAGACTCTGTGTTGTCTGTGCACTGTGGTACAGGTAGGTAACGTTGATTAATTAAAACAGCGCTGTTTCAGCTGAGATGGCCCGATAGAACAAAAGGACGCTCATCATCAGTGACGCAAAGGATCCAAGTAGCCCGACGCCGTTTAGTTTTATTTGTCCCACGTGCCGCTGCAGCTTGCGACGCCGTATAGGGGCGTGTTTGGTACCCTTGAAGGGCGGCCCGAGCTCACTAGCCTACTGTACGCAGTATGACTGACGCCGTTTTATTTTATTTGTCTCACGTGCCGTTTGCAGTTAGCCACTCAGTATGACTGACTGCTGGGCTAGAAACGGGGCCGTGCCGGCATGGGCTGGTACGGCACGTGATGCCTCCCGGACCTTGCCGTTTAGGGCTTACACCCGTCTAGCCTTCGGCTCAAACATGGGGCTCATTATTAAAACAAAACTTAACCAAGACGTTTGGCAAAAGTGCTCTGAACCAGGCACACTACAGAAAAACAGGTTCTTTGCCGAGTGCTCAGGGCACTCGGCAAAGCTCCTATGCCACGTCAGCACTCCACAAATAAAAATCGGACGTCAATATTAACGGCCATTTTGCCGAGTGCTGACGTCAGAGGCACTCGGCAAAGTTTTTTTTAATTTTTTTAAAAAAATTCTTTGCCGAGTGCCATGGCTTCGGTACTCGGCAAAGATCTTTTTATTTTTAAAAAAATTCTTTGCCAAGTATCATGGCTCTGACACTCGGCAAAGCTGGGAAGGCACTCGGCAAAGAGGACAAAAATGCTATTTTTTGTTTTTTCTTTCCATCAAAATAAACAAACAAATCACATATATATCATCACACACAACACATGATATATCACATCCATCAAATACACATATATCGTCCATAATGCAGCACATACACATATATCGTCCATAATCCATCACATACAGTCCATAATCCATCACATACATATAAATATGTCTCAAGTCTAAGTCCAACACAAATCTAAGTCCAATACAAGTCCGAGGTACATGAAGGGAGACCAATGAACGGTACCTACTGCCATCCTGGCCACCCGAGCTATGGAGCTGAGTGCCCGGACTGTGGGGGAGGGCCAGTTGGCTACCCGGCCGCTGGAGAAGGGCCACCTTGCGGAGTCGGGTTCGAACCCGCCGACTGTGGCTGCACAAAGGATAAGCGAATTCATGAGTATGTGTAGGAGGACCGCACAAGGTAAAGGAATAAACAACCACACATACTCACCGGAGTCCCTACAGGAGGAGGAGCCACAATTAGAGCGAGCAGCGACTGGGGCACGACCACACCTGGCAAGGCCTGAAGGCTCGCCATGAAGCTGAACATGTCCCGCATCCTCTGCTCCTCGGCCGCCCTCTGTGCTTGTACAGCCGCCATTTCTAGCAAAAGGGCCTCCGCCTGGGCCGCCTGTGTCGCCTGCTGGGCCTCTAACCTCCGCAAGTCAGCCTGTAACATTCCACCCGCAATGTTTAAACAATGTAAAGGTAAGGTATATGTGTAAAAGCAATGAACGACGAATAAAACAGTAGTAACCTGGAGTTCTGCCATCTGCTGCTGTGAGCTCTGCTGCCGAGGGCGTATGGGGAGGGAGGAGTCTGTGCTCCTTGCTCGAATGTCGGCTAATACCCAAAACTAACTGAAGTGGTCACAATCAATCGTCTCGCAAAAATCAATTTAGGGAGACGGTTAAAACATAACCACCTCCTAAAATCTATCAAACGAAGAGGCCCGTCTCCAAAAATGCATCTATTTTCTGATGTGGACCTTTTAGGAGGCCTGTCTCCGTTAATAGCCCAAAATGGCAGCCAAAAACACTTTGGCACACTTCTGCCCGATAGCGCCTTTAAATATATATATACCACAGTTAGGCTTTATAACCTCTCCATCTCTCCATCGAGCTCAGTTCGGCAGCCAGCCACTCGGCCCCACTCTCACCCACGCTCCTCCATCCCACACTTGATCGCACCCCTCCCCTCTCTCTCGCACGCGACCTTCCCTTCTCTCCACTTTCCATGCAGCGGCGTGGGGCGAGGCTCTTCCCGCCGGCGCACACGGGGCGACCGCATGTGCGTGCAGGGTGGGTCGCCTCCCTGAGGTGTGCACGGGGCCCCCAAGCAGCGGCGTTAAGTCCCCTATTGCGGCAGAAGCTGCTAAAACTCGCGATCGGCCAGAGCTCGCAGTGCGGCAGACCGCTCCTACTCTCAATCATACCTCAAGATGCGGCGACGTGGCGACGGACAGTCGGATCTAGGCAGTGGGCTGCTTTCCCTCCCACTCCACGTCCAAATCCCGGTGAGCTGCTGCGGATCCGAGGAGTGTGGACCTCAGGACGACGGCGGAGCATCAGATTCGGCTATCGGGCGTCGAAAACAGTGAGGAGGGCTCGTTGAGCTCCACAACGGCCAATGGATCCGGCAAAGAGGACCACAGCGAGCTCCACGCTGGCAGATCCTTGGATGGGCTCAGCAGGCTCGTGGATGCTCTCGCTGGGCTGGTCTACATGATTTTTTTATTTAATTTCATTTACTAAGGCGGGCGACCAACGGTCTTCGTTAAGGTCAGATAAACCGTGACCTTTGAACGGAGACATCTCAGTTAAGCATTTTTGTCCACCTTTTCTTAAAATTACTGTAGTAGTAACTATACGTCAATTTACAGGATGTACTGGTTCGAATATACATATAGGCTCGGGTAGTAGCTGCGAACTGCGGCTGGTGCAGCCATTATATTTGCTAAAGCATTATATTGTAGTTCAGGAGCTGCAGGAGCCGCAGCCACGGTCAACCGGACACCCCAACTACTCCTTACGCTCGTACTGGAGAGCTAAGAGGAGGCTCAGCTGAGCTCACAGCAGACGCCAGCTCGTCCGTCGATGTGGTCGTGTTTGGTTGGATGTATGGCTGAGCTGTGCCGGCGGACCAAACACCCCACGCAACGGTGCAGCATGCTATATATGCACAACGGTGCTGCCGTTACCTTACCTTCTAGACGAGAGCCAAACGCTAGCTGCCTATGATTCCATTTTAATTTGCATCCAATTTGCGTTTCTTCTCCGGCGCCCCCGGCAGGATTATTATATAGAGCCGCCCACCCACACCCACACCCACACCCACAGCCACGCACACGCACACGCAGGCGTCACAAAGCCGATCGATCGAGCCTCCCTCCTCCACGCCGCCGAGCTTAATTAGCTAGCCAGCGAGCGCCGCCAGCACAGAGATCGATCGATCGATCGATCGGCCGGCATGATGGGCAGCGCCGGCGGCGAGAGCAAGCTGGAGAGCCCGCTGCTGGGGATGGCGGCGTCGGGCGGCAGCGCGTCGCCCGCCGGCAGCGGCCACGGCGGCGAGGGGGCGAGCGCGCAGCTGGAGAGCATCCTGAGCGACGCGTCGGTGCCGTGGGGGCGGCGGATGGTGTCGGCGTCGGTGGTGGAGATGCGGCTGCTGGTGCGGCTGGCGGCGCCCGCGGTGCTCGTCTACATGATCAACTACCTCATGTCCATGTCCACGCAGATCTTCTCGGGCCACCTCGGCACCCTCGAGCTCGCCGCCGCCTCCCTCGGCAACACCGGCATCCAGGTCTTCGCCTACGGCCTCATGGTACGCCCACCGCCGCTTGTTTCTAGTATGTATGTATATGTGATTCCTTTATTTATTTACTTGCTATATATATACGGATCGGAGTACTTCTAGCTTAGTCCACGACGGAGCAGTGTGGTTTTTGGTACTTTGGTTTGTCCTCCAAACTGTGTGCATATGGCTGCATGCCCTGTTGCGTCGTCCTGTCCTCCGTGATGCAATCTTAATTTGTATTAGCAGTAAGTACACTATACATCATGACTCGCTCCCGGATCCATATGCATCTCCAAACATGACAATAAAAGTTGTCATGGTTTCTCATGTTTGGACATACACATGGATGAAAAACGTGATTTGGCTTTGAGGACAAAGTCATTATCATTCCATTCGCTCCATACACACCTCTGTTGGGAGTTAGTACTACACTGTTTGCACGAGCACCCTATGCCCACAGCCCACCTAATATCATCGGCAAATCATTGTTTACTCGTACACCCGATGCATGCTGCTGACTTGAAAATTTGCTCGGGCTGACGCGCCAAGTCCACGCTATGCCTGCTGGCTCTCTTCTACTAGAGACTAGTAAACAGTGTCAGTATGTCAGTGTCACCACGTGCTTTCGTAGCTGCAGTTAGGATCCCAATAGACACATGTTAAGATTTTGCCTTCTGAACAGAGTTTTTTTAAGATCAGCTAAAATGAACCTCTTTTTTTCAAGACAAACAGACGAGCTATAAATAGATTGATGGCCGGCAACCACTCAGGTTGTTGTGAAGCTGGGAAGTGTTCCCCGTTTCACAATCACACTTGGTTCTTCATTAATTACGCAGCAGAACCCTCCAAAGTCCAAAGGATCGGAGAGAAGAGGTGCCGGTCAGTCCAAATCAAATGATGGTGTTGGTGTACGAGCGGCCGGCTGCAGGCGAACAAGATGGCCTTTGCTTCCTCATCCTCTTTCTCTCGGTTCCAATTCCGGGCCCCTGCCGCAACTACATACGTCACCGCGTCCGTTTCCCTGATGCCGACGTCCCTCCACGGCCTATATCTTCCTTCCACTGCCAGCCATTTCTGATTTCTTCCCGCCACTGACTTATCGCTTGAGCTAAAAATATATTTTAATTTTAGCTAAGAGAAAAGAACTATTCTATATGAAAAAAAATACGGATTTTGGCTGATTAAATTAGCTCAGGTGAACAAGCTGATTTCGGTTACATGGACGACAACACTTACTATACCCTCATTTAAATAACTATGTTGGACTACAAAGGTGCCATCTTTTTTTCAATGTCGAATGTGATCGATGAACAAAAGCAAGCAACTGAATTGGAATTGCAATGGTGGCACGCATATGCAGCTGGGCATGGGGAGCGCGGTGGAGACGCTGTGCGGGCAAGCCTACGGGGCGCACAAGTACGACATGCTGGGGATCTACCTGCAGCGCTCCACGATCCTGCTGATGGCGACGGGGGTCCCGCTGGCGGTGCTCTACGCCTTCTCCCGCCCCATCCTCGTCCTCCTGGGCGAGTCGCCGGAGATCGCCTCGGCCGCCGCCGTGTTCGTGTACGGCCTCATCCCGCAGATCTTCGCGTACGCCGCCAACTTCCCGATCCAGAAGTTCATGCAGGCGCAGAGCATCATGGCGCCCAGCGCCTACATCTCCGCGGCGACGCTGGCGGCGCACCTCGTCCTCAGCTACCTCGCCGTCTACAAGCTCGGCCTGGGGCTCCTGGGGGCCTCCCTCATGCTCAGCCTCAGCTGGTGGGTCATCGTCGCCGCGCAGTTCGTCTACATCGTCGCCAGCGAGCGCTGCAGGCTCACCTGGACGGGATTCTCCTGGCAGGCCTTCTCGGGCCTCCCCAGCTTCCTCAAGCTCTCCCTCGCATCCGCCGTCATGCTCTGCCTCGAGACCTGGTACTTCCAGATACTCGTCCTCATCGCAGGACTCCTCAAGGATCCCGAGCTGGCATTGTCCTCGCTCTCCGTCTGGTAATAAGCTGCAATGCAACTATTATACTATATATGTTGTTATTAATTGTTGACAAGCAAGAACTGACTTGCATTGTCTGGCATTGCAGCATGACAATTTCAGGGTGGGTGTTCATGATATCAGTTGGGTTCAATGCAGCAGCCAGGTAAATAAATAATTTGAAGGGAGTATAAGAAACGGACAGATCCATGATTTTCTATTCTGAATTTCTTTCTTCTGATGAAAGGAAAAAAGAGAAACCTTGCTTGCATTTCCATTTCCAACAAGCACGTTTAGTTAAAACTGAACTCAACTGATCAAGTGCTGAACTCGCTGCTGTTTCTTGGGTCAGTGTGAGAGTGAGCAACGAGCTTGGCGCCGGCAACCCAAAGGCCGCGGCGTTCTCTGTCGTGGTAGTGACGCTGCTCTCCTGCATCATATCGATCCTCATCTCCATCGTCATCCTACTCTGCCGGGACTACATCAGCTACATCTTCACCGAAGGCGAGGACGTGTCGCAGGCGGTCTCCCAGCTCACTCCGCTGCTCGCCGTCACCCTCATCCTCAACGGCATCCAGCCAGTCCTCTCTGGTCAGTGGTCACTACTCTCTCTGTCTGCACATATACAGTATACAACATACAGCTACAGCACACTGCATTGCTCAGAGAGTAGATGGCACATTAATTAATTATTCATTTTATCTGACACAAATAATAAAAATGCAGGGGTCGCCGTGGGGTGTGGATGGCAAGCGTTCGTCGCATACGTCAATGTGGGCTGCTACTACATCGTCGGCATCCCCCTTGGGTGCCTACTCGGATTCTATTTTGATCTGGGAGCAGCGGTAAGCACAATGCAATACAATATATAACCTCGATGTGCGCATGCATGGTTTTTCGTCACTTAATCTTGGTGTAAGTAACGTAATGACGAGTTGACGACTGCATATATGATTATCGCAGGGTATTTGGAGTGGTATGATTGGGGGCACCTTCATGCAGACCATGATCCTGGTGTGGGTTACATTCAGGACCAACTGGACCAAAGAGGTATATATGAATTGCAACAGCTTCATTTCGTTTTAATTTGTATTTGAAGTTTCAAAATTTTCATTTGTTCACCAATAATAACTTTCATAAAGAGATAACTATGTTTTAATGAAAGCCATAACAGATAGTAGTACCCAGTATATCCTCTAAAGCTGCAGCCTGTATGTAATACACTGCCACTATTTTGTAAGGAATGATGTATAGTTCATCCAGTTTTTCTGCATGCATCTAAGTGGTACCATGAATACAGGCACCAAATAAGCTTTTTTGTTTTTTAAAAAAAATACAACTTGCTCCGACGACATTGTTTGTTTAGTGCGTGAACGGTAAAGTAGTAGCTTCTTTTTGCAGTGCTTGCCTCTAATTCATTCCGAATTTATGTCCTTCAATTGCAGGTTGATGAAGCACAGAAAAGATTGAGTAAATGGGATAATAATAAAGCTCCTCTACTGTTAGCCCAAGAATGAAACAAAAGCCTTCTGTGTTGCCATCCAAGAATGATGAGAGACATGGATATGAGCTGTAGGGATGCCCCTCGATCGACAGGCTTAGCAGAGACGGAAATTGATGCCACGTAGCAATTCCATGTCCTGAAATGAGATGGCTGAGATTTTAAATACTGTGCTTGCTGCATCGTAGACTAGTAGTCGGTGATAATTTTTGTTGAAACTCCTCATCTCTATTGATGAAATTAATTAATTAATTGGAAATTTCGCTTGTAGGACTCCCTTTTATGCCCAAAGCTAGAGTTATACATTTATAATGCACGAGTATGTTGGGATAGATATGCTAGTGAGGGACTGGAAAGGCGATCCAGAGAGGGTGAATAGAAACCTCAAATTTCTTTCGAAATAATCAGTCGTCGTCCTAAATTCAACCCCACGAAACAAGCATAAACGCCACAGAGAAATCTACGAGCCAATAGGTGGCTACTGTCTGTGGTAAGCATCAAAAGGCACGACGGGACTCTCAACCTTCGCTCGGGAGATTCAAACGAAATCCGAGGATGAAACACTCGATTTCTCTGGAGAAGAAACGAGTGAAATACCCAAGTCGAACCGGTGATAAAAGTATTCAGAAAAGCTCCTTGGATCGACTGCTCACCTACGCAAAAGATCACACAAGAATTGAAATAGAAACCAAACTAGCTAGGGTCCGAAAGAAACACGAGGACACAACACAGACCCAGACTATCCGCTGATCCCGTGTGGACTGTCCGCCAGCCGAAACTTAAAAAATAGGCCGAGCGGAAGCAGTCATTTTCACAGTGTGAAAACCAGTCCCAGACAGTCCGGGCCTGTGGCCAGACCAGAGGACACAGCTCACCTGTGCTCGGTCCTAATGCCCAGACTGTCTGGGCTTGAGGCCTGGACTATTAGCGACTGCACAGACAGAACGATCTCGAAATCGTCCTCTTTCAAAAAATCGCCCCATTTGCGGTGAAATCAAAACCAACTACTACCAAATTCGATACACATGATCACAAAGCAGGAGGTCAGCTATCCCTAAGGGACCATCGCCAATTTGAAGCCAATCAATAGGGAATCAAAGAAAGGCGAAAATCGGCCAAGAACTAGGTCACGAACATGATTTGGCCCTGATCTATGAACTTGTAAGGAATTAGATGATTTCCGTTGGTTGGAAGGTTCCTCTCATGTTCTAATTCATCTCAAGGCAAAAGAAACAAATCAAAACGCTTCCAAACCGACGAGTCAAACCATGAACTAGAAGGGGAAAGGGAAGACAGCGAAGAAAACAATGAAAAATGCAAACAGACCAATTTCTCCCTAAAAACCCGGAGAACACTATGAGGTTATGGCCACACTTCCTGAATTAAAAGATACACAAATGGATTTGAGTTTAGAACATCTAGAGATCACCTCTAGGATAGAGAGCGAGAGCGACCGAGCGAGCGAGCGAGAGAGAGAGAGAGAGAGAGAGAGAGAGAGAGAGAGTCTAATAAAAGTGATGGGGAGGGGAAGTAGCAGCCCTCTCCTGTTTATGAAGGCTTATACATTTTTCACTTAGCCTCTTGGCCCTTGCTTACTCTCTAAACTACCAGGTGAACCAGCTAACACTAAGAAATTCTGGAACAACCCTCTCTATCGATCCGATCCGACGGCCTCGCTTTCTGCTTGGACTTGCCATCGCATCGACGCAACCTCCAGGGATTCTGCCATGTACGTGCCACCACGCTTATTCGGAAGCTCGCCCAGGTTTTAAGGTTCAAACCAGCAAACCATACTAGGCCGTGTCCGGGCAGTCCTTAACTGCGTCGACCCACGATCCACCACCATGTGCTTTTCCGCTTGTCGATGTTTCTAGGAGTCAGCCACCAAAGCTAGTCACCTGGCTTCTCTGGTCCCTCGGTTCAAACCTCGACGTTTGTCCATCACCGCTCACAGTCCATCAGCACGAACCCGCTTAACCTTCACCATCGTCGTCGACCACCGCCTCCGTGTTCCAAATCTATGCACCACAAGAGGTCGTGTAACATCCGTTGACAATCACTCATCACAGACTCGAATCACAAGGGCACATTTGCTTGACCACCGCCTCCTGACTATGATGTCAAAAATTTGGGAGCAAAATGTCCAGTGTTGCATTCTAGCTGTTCTAGCCCTGCAAGAGACCGCGATGCCCGCCTTCGTTTTAAAATAATAAAGGCAAAATTATAAAGTAAAAAAAAAAGTAAAACCACAATTGAACTCGTGGACAAGGACAGAAACATTGTTTCCCCAAGATTATAGGCTGCTAAATCCATTTTAAGCAATGTTCTTCTATGGATCTAACCTTGTCTTTCCACAAATTACGAACATTGTTCGCTATGTCTTGATAGTTTTCTTTAGTAACGTACTCCTCAGGTTTATGCATGGTTAATTATGATCTATTCCCAAATTTATGCAATAGAACATGTAATTTGTCTTATGTATATCCAACTCAACATAGGTGAGGGTGCAATAGACAAGATATTTTACTTTTTCTACCCTTTTTCAAAACCTGTAGCTAAGGAATCATTTTACCAAACAACTCCACTGAAATTAAAGGCCATGTGTGAAGAAGATCCTGAGCTGGAGCCTTCCAAACAAGGTGCAAATCTCTGAGCAGCTAGCTAATGACCGGCTTAATTAATTTCTTCTCTTGCTTGATCACGTGGTAATGCAAAACGTCAACGCCTTCGATCCCTGATACACGTGCAGACAGTGCACCAGCAAATCAGTACGTACCGTACAAATCTCACTGGCTCCTTGTTCCGCGTGATCTTCCTGGCAACGGCGTGACCACTATACTCTATTTTAAGTTGTGTAGCTTGCAGTAGTAGTGATCATCAGCACTTAATTAATAAATGGACATCATAATTAATGAGCACTTGTCAATCACATGCATGGTACTGACAAACGTACATCTCTATATGTATGAATATATAGTATAAGTCCGATCGGATCATCGGCAAATGTGCAATATAAATTTAGTGATATGGTAAAGATTTAAAATGAAATCGTTAATCAAGTGGCGTGTTCTTTAGCACCTCGTGGCGCAGGTACGTAGTGGTTGGTTGCGCGCAGGTAGGTAGTGGCAAACCCTCGTGGCGTATGTGAACGTCGCATGCTACTACGGCGTTGTTGGGATCCCTCTTGACAGTGCTCTACTTTCATCAGCTGGGTGCTATAGTAAAGTTATAGGTTTTTCACTATAAAATAAATCACACTCCTTTTATCTGCCATGCGCGTTTTGTTCTAAGTCAAAGAACCTAGTAAGTGATACCTCTTTGGCAAGTTCTAAAGCTGCTCATGCATTTCACAGCCCATGCATATGCAGGGCATATAGGAGTGAAATAATTGCTCAAAAGCTTATTTTTATCCGAGTCACGCACACAATTCGCACTGAAATAGAAGTGTTCAAGCACCGTGTCCAATCAAGTTCCAGTTGGACTAAAAACAATCTGGTATGGTTTTTTTTTTTATTTTTTGCTGGCTTCAGCCGACATGAGGGAAATGTCTTGATAGTTCAATACGCTGGGGCCAGACCGCGCGGCTTGGCGAACACATACCGGTGAACAGGCTGAGGAGGCGAGCCAGTATAGTAGGGGCATTGTTGTCAAGATGCCATCGGTGACGTCAAGATGCATTGTTGTCTCCGTGCGGATATGCTCGCCATGGCATGAAGCGAGACCACCGGGGCAGGGACATCTTTGAGGGGCGCGTCTGGGGAAGCTAGCTCCCCAAAGAAGGCCGCGAGGGTACAACAACATGGTCGACGAAGTCCGCCGACTCGAACAAGCGCTGGCACTGGTGACCGCGGACATCACAATCATAGCACAACC
This sequence comes from Eremochloa ophiuroides, assembly GCA_038502445.1. Taxonomy (NCBI): domain Eukaryota; kingdom Viridiplantae; phylum Streptophyta; class Magnoliopsida; order Poales; family Poaceae; genus Eremochloa; species Eremochloa ophiuroides. The sequence goes on from JAHLJS010000002.1 coordinate 27,557,221, forward strand.
CCGGTCGACGACGTTCCAATCATAGCACAACCCCGGTCGCCTGGTCGTCAGCTGCGCGGCCAGCGGCTGTAGTCGCTGGTGCGGCACCCGGACCCCTGGTTGGCGGGCTGGCATCAGGAGGCTGGCACGCTACGGGGGTCACGCTCCACACGATGCCGCGGCGAGGTGCATCGTTTGAGGCTCACGCAACTCGACGTCGACCTTAATGTGGTCGGGAAGGCCTCCCACAAACCGCTCGGCGCGGCCTTCTGGAAAGGCGCCAGTTAATTGTGGGCGTGGTACAGCACTGCGCGCGCGTTGAAGCGGTCGGCGTACTCCTTAACCGTCAGCATAGCTCCTTGAAGCGGTCCTAGGTGGGCATGCCTTCATCTTGCTCCAGAGAGCGTAGGACCAAGTCTGGGTTGCACCGGCCATGTGGTATGATGCGAGCCAGAGGCGATCCGATCGAGGCCAGGGTGCGTTCACCGCGAAAGAAAGCTAGTTCAGGGGGTCATCGACGCTGTCGTAGGTTGTGAAGTCCAGCTTATAGAAGCACGAGTAAGAAAAAGATAGACCACACCACTTTATTCCTCAAATCAACACACCCTAAATTAATTGCCACTCCTGACCCCCACAAGAAGGGGCTCCGTCGTCGTCGTCTTCTTGTCCTCCCATCTGTGTAACCTTTTCAGTGCTTCCTCAACCTGAAACATATAATTACCAAACACGGACAACGGAATCAAGTAACAACAACACAGTTAGGTACTTTTCAGATAAATTAAGGTTACTTATTTCAATCAGAGAAGCCATGAATGCTACACTACAATACGAATAAGTTAAGGCTGTCCATTTCAATCAGATAAGTTAACAGTCTGTTCTTCTAAACCGGGACTGTACTTAATTCATCTTTTTATAATGTTCAGGTCGAGATAAAGTTTAGGGAGAATTGTTTATTTAGCCCTGAAAAAGTTCGGTTACTTATTTGGCCCTCTTCTTCTTTTTTTTGAAGTTGCCTATTTGGCCTCAAAGTGAAAGTTTGTTACTTATTTGGCTTTCTGTTACTTTAGAGGTCTTAATGGTTAAAAGTTTTATATTTGGTTTTGGCTAATTGATGACACCTAGTATCTAACCACTTATGCTTAACCTTTGTGATTACAAGTGTGGTTAGAAGATCAAGTGTGGAGCTATGACGGCATCCAAGTCATTGGTGTAAGCCCATCATATGAAGATCAAATGCTTCTTCACTTGGTGCAAATGGATGGAGCTCAAGGCAAAGGTGAAACTAATAGGGCTCTTTCCATTTTGGTGATCAAGACACTATAGAGAGTGTGATCACATTTAGGATAGATAGCCGTACTATAAAGAGGGGAGTTTTTCCACGGTTAACACGGTTATCAAGTGCCATTAGATGGTTGGATCATGCATTGCATTTAGATCTAGTGGCTAACTCAAAATCTTTGCAAAACACTTTGAAAAGGCTAACACTCTTCAAGAAATATTTCATAGATATAACAAGTGTTAGTCATATTAAGCAAAGAACTTGACACGGGCTCAATCTCTCTGAAATCCGAGCGTCGGACGCTAAGTCCACATAGCGTCGGACTAATGCTCAACGTCCGACGGCTAACTCAGTAAGCTCCGTGAAGAGAGCATCGGACAGCGTTTTCCAGAGCGTCGGATCATTGCTTCATCGTCCAACGGTGGGACTCAGCAGCAGAACAGCGGCGGTGCGAGACGTGGCATTCTATGGAGCGTCGGACGCCAAGGCTTGGTCCAACGGGAAGCGTCGGACAGCGTCTGAGCATTTCTGGACCTCTTTGGTTAGAAATGAGAGCGTTGGATGCTGGATTCGTTTAGTCCGACGATCGAGCTATTACTGTCCGACGGTCCGCAGTTCGTGGCGTCAACGTTCGAATTCAAACCGTAACTCTATGTGGCAGCACGCGATTCGCCGACGAAAAGCGTCAGACAGGACTCAATAGTCCGACGCCCTCGAGCTATCGTCCGACGCTTAGGGTCTGACGGTGCACAGATTGTGAGTAACGGCTATGTGTGCTTGTGAAAGTCTATATATAGTTCATGGACGGTTCTTGCTCACTCTCTTGACTCTCTAACTTGTTGACACATCTTGTGGGCACCCTTCTAACACTCTCTCACACTTAGATTGCATAAATCACATCCATTGTGAGCTAGAGTGTGATCCAAGTGCATTGCTTCGATCCTTGCATCCATTGGTACTTGTTGATCGTGTTTGCTGCGGAGTTCTCTCATTTCTCTTGGTGATTGCCGTCACCTAGACGGTCTTGGAGCAGCGGAGGAGCTTGGCGGAGTTGGTGATTATTTCCGGCCACTCCCGGTGATCTTGTGAGGGGTTTGGTGCCTTCCCCGGCGGAGTGTCAAAGGTAACCTTAGTGGATTGCTCGTGTCATTGAGTTACTTTACTCGTGGTAGGTTCTAGTGGCGCTCATTGGTTGAGCTTGACATTGGTTGTCAATTAGCCACCGAACCACCGAGTAGTGGTCGACACAACGAGGACGTAGCGTGCCGGTAAGCATGTGAACCTCGGAGATAAATCGGTGTTCATCTTGTGTTAATCATTGGATTTCATTGGACCATCACCTTCGAGTGTATTGTTATATCTCCCGGTGATTGGTCATCTACTCTACTCGGCGGTATAACAACTCTCTACTTATCTCTTTACTTTTGAGTATTTTACTTGAGTAGTGGTAGTACTTTTAATTTGCTTGTCCACCTAGGAGTAAAGTAGTTGCAATCTAGACTAGCTTGTATGTGCTTCTGGAGACATAGGTAGAACGATTAGGAAGGCTTGCATTTTTGAGAAGGCTAACGCAAAACTTGTTTTGCCGTTATTATTACTAACCTTTGATCAAGTATTTTGTAGAGTTTTAAAACAGGCTATTCACGCCCCCTCTAGTCTGTTTGGACCTATCAACGGCGTTAAGTGGCATGTAAAAAGAACATTTTGCCCTGTGGTAAAAAAAAATTAAAAACAGTCTTGCTTGTTTAATGTATAAAAACATATTAGGTTGGTAAATAAAGTTGAATATCCTCTACACATTCTAGCATTCCTGTAAAATAAGTTATAGTCCAACATATTAGCGATTTTAAATAACTTGGACACATGCATCAGTGATATTTCTAACAGATACAGGTCACCTACTACGTATGGAAGTAAAGGGTACTGCAAAAATTATGTTAGTCCTCTATTAGCATATTTGCCTAGCAGAAGTCCTACCAACGATTTTCAAAATAAAAAAAATACTATATGCTCACACCACGAAGAAATGTAGCTAATGAAAACTTGGAAACAATCAGATCTGTAATTTCGTTTGTTGGACCTAGATATGAAATAAAAAAAGAAAATTAAATATTTTATTCTGAAAATTTTAGGAGTTCCTACCTCTTTGTTCCAATCAGTTCTCACGGTGACCCACAATAAAATAACCGTCTGCATTAAAGTTCCTCCAATCATACCAAGCCAAATACCCTGTCAGGAGATATGAGTACGTCACTAGAGATGATCATTTGGTATGCAAAAAAAGTAATAAAAATAATTATGCATTTGAGTTCATTACCTTTGCACCGAGGTTGAAGTAAAACCCGAGGAGGGCGCCGAGGGGAACACCAACTATGTAGTAACAGCCAACGTTCACGTAGGCTACGAATTGTTGCCACCCACATCCAACCGCGACACCTATGTGAATTATATTCTTGTTACAACTGTTTAAATCACATGGTGATCTGTTCCTGTGGAGAGAGTACTATAATTGTTGATGTTTTCTTTTCTTTCTTGGGCCTAGTTGCCTTGTAATTCTTGTACACCCTTGTAAATACTTGTACACCTCTTTTTTATATATAAAATGAAAAAAGGCAGGGAGCTTCCCTGCCGACTTATTTTAAAAAAAAACACGGCGAACTACTCGTACACAATGATCAGAAATAGCCAATCGAGATGTAAGTTTGCTGTGCTCTCAAAGTTGATCGGAGTGCTTACCGAGTCACAAACTGAATATATATGCAGGCCATTCTATTTCACGAGGACATATATGCATTTTCATTGGTTGCATGAGAGACTTGGTAACCACTATATAATTTTAGTATTTGGTAAGTCGACTGATTGCCTAATTCAAACTTAAATATATCTCAAGCTTTATGAAACATAGCGGCCTGAAATAATAACCATCCTAACATTGGCTTGGCCTCACAGCAGTCAATACTGTGGCAATCACTGGATCCCTTCACAGATATTGGTGAAGATGCCAGGCCAAGATTGTCAAAATCCAGAGGAAGATGTTCGATGGAGTCATGATCTTATATTTGGTGGAACATACGGAAAGAGAGGAACAAAAGAACTTTCCACAACAAAAGTTTACAGCCAGAGGAGGTGGCCTTCAGTACCAGTCGGTGACAAGGTCCTATGCGCAGACAAATCAACAGCAGCAGTAGCAGAAGTTGTAGAGTCAGTAGTTTCAGTTTATCTTGTTTCTATCTCTGCTTGTGTTTTTTTCAGGGGTCTGTTTCTTTTTTCTTCCATTTTTGTGGCAAAAACAAGTACAGAGTGGTGGGAGTTCTGGGGACGAAGTAGAGTAGCAACAAAACATCTTGATTTATAGGAATCAACGACCTCGCCACTGCAAAGGAGGAGTGGCGAGCACGTGCTCGGTTGTCTTTACCCGTCTAATAAAAATCCGGCAAAATTTGTTTGACGCCTTTCGAAAAAAATAAAGTGTTCCTCTCACTGAATTAATGGATAGCATATTCACAATGCATGAAAGATAGAGAGAAGGTTTCAGAAATCTAACCTGAGAGAACAGGTTGGATGCCGTTGAGGATGAGCGTGATGGCAAGCAGTGGGGAGAGATCCGCCACCGCGTTTGACACCACCTCACCCTCTGTGAACAAGTAGCTGATGTAGTTGCGCAGGCAGAGTATCGCAATGGCAAGCATGACAGATATCAGTGTAGAGAGCCCAGTCACTACCCACACTGAGAAGTAGGCAGATTTTGGGTGGCCGGCGCCGAGCTCATTGCTGACTCTCACACTGGAAACCATCCAGAAGTTAGTCAGGATTACACAAAACCAGTCAGAAAATGAAACCTGGCAGCTGCAGTATGTATTGAGTTGTGAACCTACCTGGCAGCTGCATTGAACCCTACTGAGATCATGAACACCCACCCATTAATAGTCATGCTGCAGATTAGACAACACGAAGAAGCCAACAAGATTAATGCATGTTTCCCATTCTCTGTGGGATGGATAATGAAGGACGATGCATCAATATAATACAATGTTAACGCAAACGTGTACTAATAACACTAACCACACAGACAGCGCGTCCAATGCAAGTTCAGGGTTGGGGAGCAACCCGGCAATGAGCACGAGGACCTGGTAGTACCAGGCCTCAAGGCAGAGCATGACGGCGGACGCGGCGGAGAGCTTGAGGAAGTCCCAGAGGCCCGAGAAGGCCTGGCAGGTGAAGCCGGTCCAGGTGTGGCGGCACCTGGGGCTCATCACGATGTACGCGAACTGCGCGGCGACGATGATCCACCAGCTGAGGCTGAGCACCAGGGAGGCCCCCAGCAGGCCCAGGCCGACCTTGTAGACGACGACCCAGGTGAGCAGCAGGTGCAGCGCCAGCGTGGCGGTGGAGATGTAGGCGCTCGGCAGCACGATGCTCTGCGCTTGCATGAACTTCTGGATCGGGAAGTTGATGGCGTAGGCGAAGATCTGCGGGATGAGGCCGTACACGAAGATGGCCGCGGCGCGGGCGATCTCCCGCGACTGCCCCATGGACACCAGGATCGGCTCCGAGAAGGCGTAGATCACGGCCAGCGGAACGCCCGTGGCGCACAGGAGCACGGCCGAGCGCTGCAGGTAGATGCCCAGCATCTCGTACTTCTGGGCGCCGTAGGCCTGCCCGCACAGGGTCTCCACCGCGCTGCCCATGCCCAGCTGCAACAAACCAAAATATATATACATCTGGCTTCTTCATTTCCATTTAATTTTGGCGGGACCACAAATAAATTCAAATAGGACTGGGCCGATTCATGACACTGTTGATAAGGCCCATATATGCGAACGGATTACCTGACCAAAGAGTCAACAATGATGTCGGCCCATCTAAGCTTAGTGTAGCCTAATTGGTTAGATTTTTTTACTATAGAATCTGTCCATCAAGCCTAAGTAATTTTTTTTTGAAGTTGGTGCTCTAGATATATTCTAGAATTTAACAGCATGGGTGTTTTGCATTATAGTGTGTTACTAGAAAAAGGTCAATTAATAATTTCATCAAAAAAATATAAGCAGATTTAATTTAGTGAGCATGTAAAATGGTAAGACTTAGAGCATCTCCAGGAGTCTTTTTAAAATTTACTCTCCAAATCATGATTTGGATAGTCATTTAGCAAAAATAGCTTCCTATACTTTTATATCCTCCAACATCTTTTATGTATCTTGTGTGCACTGGAGAGTCATTCTCACTCTTTACGTGGAGATCGAGTCAAAGAGGTTGTTGGCCAATATTTTTTTCACTAAATTAAATCTCTATTCCTACACAATACACACAGGAAAGGACACAGAGAGTTGTCTTGTAGTTGTTCTTTTTATCCATGCAATTAACCGTGTGATCTAATCATTCAGGAATGGTTTCGACCAAAAGAAAACCCAGCGAAATCCGGAAAGTGTGTGGCACTGTGGATGGTTATAATCATTTCGCCATCTTGTGGTTTGGCTCATTCTGTTGTGGAACGAATCAAAAGGACAGCACCAGAAGCTACACATTTGGGGTGCTCTCTAGAGTCAGACAGACAGCGAGGGGACACCAAGAAATCATCAAACTCTGGAAGCATCGACAACATGTATGTATGTATCATCTGACCAGCTACAAGGCGCCAAGGATGCACGCGGCACGCAATAGTCGGAGCTGATTCATAGCTCCAGCATATATAACTTGTTTAGTAATACTAGCTTTTAGCACATAACTTGTATAGCACGATGAATAATTTTATATAACATTCTATCGTATGATCCGAATATGTGTAAGAGTTTAGCTAGCTCTTCATAGAACTAGCTAGTTTTTGTCTCTGTTCTATTAAAATATAAAAAGAATGCTTAGAGCTACTAGTTTAGAACTCGATTCTCGGAGCAGCCCTCGGAAGGTTTGCTTGCACGCAGCTACAGCTCAGGATATCAGGATTCAGGAGGGCTTGCCAATTTTCTCGTCTCCTTTAATCTCGGCCCTCACGTCGTGTCGTGCTCCATGTTGAAACATCGATCCGTCAACAATTTTTAACCTAACACACTGTATTTGGTCAAGACCTACAGCTCTAATGTGGGCCTGTCTGCACACTACTGGTCCAAGAGCTGGCACAGAGTGGTCGCCGAGGGCGTATATCCATATTATTATATTATAATTATGTCATGATATAACGTGCCATATGAATGCGAGTCAGGAAAATAAATTGCTTCTGGTGGACAAGTGGAAAATAATAATGTCATCAATTGATAATTGATTCAGGAGGAAATGCCGGCGGATTAGTATCTTATATATCTTAGTCACAAAAAAGTGTGTGTGTGTGTGTGTGTATATATATATATATATCTTGTGGACAGGGGAGGGAGGATGCTGGATGCAGCATGGACATGCATCGTCCCATCCCTGCTCTCGTAATCATACTGTACAAAGGCTATCCCGGTTTATAGAACGTCAGCGATGATGCTAGGTTGAGAGATATTTTATATTTTTACGTTAAGGGTCCTCTCTCTCAAATTTTAGGACTACATGAAATAGATAGCTTATTTATTTGTCGCCAATATAATCATGTCAGAGAATAGCTAACCAAATTCTGTTGAATGCTGCGTGCACGCCCGGGTAATCGCTCGATGGTCAATAACTAAACCAGTTTAATCAAGGAGCCCGGATAATCGGGAGGGAAAACTACGCATCCACGACGACGACGACGACAGAATCAAATCAAATCAAGCAAAAACGAGGAGAAACGTAACCTGCAGCTGCAGCCTATATAGTAGTATATATATGATGACGGTGCGTGCGTACCATGAGGCCGTAAGCGAACATCTGGACGCCGGTGTTGCCGAGGGAGGCGGCGGCGAGCTCGAGGTTGCCGAGGTGGCCCGAGAAGATCTGCGTCGACATGGACATGAGGTAGTTGATCATGTACATCACCACCGCCGGCGCCGCCAGCCTCGTCAGCAGCCGCAGCTCGATGGTGGCCGCGGCCCACGCGCGGCGCGCCCACGAGGAGGACGACGACGCCTCCGCCGTCAGGATGCTCTCCAACCGCCCCGACGCGCCGTGCGCGTCCGCCACCTCGTCGCCGCCGGCCATGCTAGCTCTCCCAACGCTACTAGCTAGCTAGGCTATATGGAGATGGAAATGGAGCGCTCGACGGGTCGCCGGCCGGCCGGGGGTGCCTTGCTTTTGCTTGGAATTTGGAATGGAATGGAAGCAACAAGGTGGGAAGGAAAAGGCTGGGATTCCAAGGGCCGCGAGGCTGAGAATTTATTGCCCGTGCTCTGCGTCCCGCGCCTGGCAATCACTGGAACGTTCTACCCCACAGCCTACTGTATATACATGGGATGTTTAGATGGGTAAAGTTTTGGGATTTTGACACTGTAGCAGCGAGGAATTTTTTTCAATAAATGTCCAATTATGGTCTAAATAGACTCAAAAGATTCGTCACGCGATTTACAGGCAAACTGTATAAACATACAAAAATTTCGTCTATATTTAGTACTCTATGTATGTGCTATAAAATTGATGTGACAGAAGTTTTGGGATTTTGGAGAGGATCTAAACACCCCTATATAATGCGGAGTACAACCAGTCAGAATCAATTGGCAAATCCAAGGGGTCGACGACACTCAATTATTATACAATCGCTATCAAACCCTCTCCACGTGGAAGTGCAGGTGGCTACTATATCGGGACCAGAGGATATCTTGATTTGTATGGCCATTCACAGCTCGTGTAGATCAACCACTCGCCCGAGATCACAGTCCAGGCTGTGTCTAATCTAATGTTGCGGACCCAACTGGAGACTTGGATCTGAATTGTGATAAGTGATTGTTAATGAAGTTCACTTGGCATGTTGGTCGATTTGTGATGTGCAGTGTTGGACTCAAAGGCAGTGGCGGATGGCGGAGTGAAGGTCAAGTAAGCGGGCCGTGCCGATGGACTAGGAGCGGTGAAGAACGGACACGGGACTTGGGTCGAAGGATTTGGACGCCGGAGCATCAGCTGCGGTAGCGGACTCTGCGACATTGACAGGCGCGATCGAGCATGGTCGAAGGACTCGGAGCGGTACGCGGGCTGGCGGGACGCGGCCTAGGACGGTTTTCGAGTTTTGGCCTCAAAACCCGGTCGGAGCTGCTTCCAGCGGGAAGAGGGGCGATACGCGGCGGAATCTCCAAGGTTGCGTCAAGGCGACGGCAACTCGAGCATGAAGCGGGGTCGTCCGATCACATTCGTAGAGACAGGTTGTTGCAGAATGTCTTAAGGCTAGCTGGCTCACCTGAGTAACTGTAGTTAGTGGTTAGGGGGTAAAATGCAAAATTGTAATAACGGTACTTGAAGGGGATGGCAACCCCTCCCCTATCTATCTCTCTCTCTCACCCTCTCTCATTCCATTCCCCTCCACTTAGGGTTTAAGACTAGTGTTTAGGGAGAAATCCTCCGCTTGTTCATGGTGGTGCAAAACTCACGTTTGATCTAGGAAATCGAGGCCCTCACCTCGTGTCGTCTTCGGTTTTTGGAGTAAGTCTTGTGTTCTTGTGTTGTTCTTTGCGTTCTTCTTATTGTGTGGCTTGATTTGCGCTCTCTAGTCCTGTCGGGTACCAAAGTTAGGGGTACCCAACTTCGATGCAAAAACGTTCATTCCCAACATGGCCTGGCCCAAGTAAGGCCAGTGGAAGCCCACGAAGGCCGCGTCTACAGAGGCCTAAACCTCCGATTCGCCCGAGCCTCCCCGGGAGAGCTCGGGAAAGCGGCACCCACGGCGCCCAAATCTCCGACTCGCCCGAGTCTCCTCGGGAGAGCGATCTGATTCGCCCGAGCCTCCTCGGGAGAGCTCGTGCGAGCGGCCTCCTCGGCGCCCAAACCTCCGATTCGCCCGAGCCTCCTCGGGAGAGCGGCACCCACGGCGCCCAAATCTCCGACTCGCCCGAGTCTCCTCGGGAGAGCTCGGGAGAGCGGCCCGAGCGCCCGAGCCTCCTCGGGAGAGCTCGGGACAGCGGCACCCACGGCGCCCAAAGCTCCGATTCGCCCGAGCCTCCTCGGGAGAGCTCGGGAGAGCGGCACCCACGGCGCCCAAATCTCCGACTCGCCCGAGTCTCCTCGGGAGAGCTCGGGCGAGCAGCATCCTCAGCGCCCAAACCTCCGATTCGCCCGAGCCTCCTCGGGGGAGCTCGGGAGAGCTCGGGAGAGCGGCATCCTCGGCGCCCAAACCTCCGATTCGCCCGAGCCTCCTCGGGAGAGATCGGGAGAGCGGCATCCTCGGCGCCCAAACCTCCGATTCGCCCGAGCCTCCTCGGGAGAGCTCGGGAGAGCGGCATCCTCGGTGCCCCAAATCTCTGATTCGCCCGAGCTTCCCTATCCCCCTCGAGCGCAATCTCGCAAGACATCCAAGGCACAGGTGATGTCAGCGGAGCAATCTTGGACCACAAGAGATCTGTCTGACCACTTTACAAGCACTGTCCCGTCAGGCGAGACTCTCGACGCGACTGTGCTTCGCACACCCCTGACGGCCATACCACCTGTCAGGATTTCCTGGCAGCGGATTTGATAGGCCCACTACGGCCGACCTCCACGGTATGGTCTAGGGTGCGCCGCCCTGTTTTCCGCCGGGATCTATCAACTTGGACTATGACAGTCCGAGCGCCTGACGACGGGCTACGCAAGAACGGGAAAGGCGCCTACTGTGCTGTCCACTCGAAAGGACGAGAGCGCCTCCCATCCGGGCCCGCTAAACCCTCGGGAGATGCTGTTGGTAGGTGTGACCCTATGGCACGTCGTAAGCAGACGACTGCTGCCGCCTTGGAACTCACCAAGGTCGTGCGAACCACGACGGCCATATCCTGAAGACCCAGAGAGCTGACGACATGACGTAGCCGGACGATTGTTCCCACCTTGGAACTCACCAAGATCGTGCGAACTAAGACAGCCATACCCCGGAGACGCGGAGAAAAGGCAGTAGCCAGTTAAACGGGGAACAACAACTCCTCACTGTAAAATACGTAGCCGCCCTTGCCTCTCCCTTGCGACTATAAAAGGGAGAGCAGAGGCCAGCTTTAGAACGACGAGGGAGAAGTTCTAAGTTCTCACCGACACAAACGTACCCAGCAAACGACTTGTAAACACTTAGACACACACAAGAGACCTGTGAGCGCTTCCCACTCTCGCCTAGCTTGTAACCCCCTACTACAAGCACCCCGGTGCAAGGCAACACGACTCTCCTCCCCACTGAACGTAGGGCTTGCTTGGCCTGAACCAGTATAATCCTTGTGTTCCCCCTTGCACACCATCCGTAGCCTCAACCGCAAAACACATATTTACTAGCCGGTGTTAGCCCCGCCAAAACTAGCACCGACAAGTCCGTTTCGATTCGTTCTTCTTGTGTGTGCTTGTTGTCTACCATGTGAAGAACCTTTCTACCGAAGGAAATCGTTTGATTCGAGCTATACTCATAGATCGGGCGTGCTCTTCACCATGGGCGATTTTAAGAACATATTTGGAGACGTTTCGATTTGCCGGTGATTTGCTTCGAATTGGCTTGTGACCTTTTAGGGTATTATTCTATACTACCTTGTGACCCTATGGCCAAAAAATTGTGGTAGTTCATCTCCGTTTGATCGAGTTCTCTTGGATTCTTGGTTTGGGCGATTTTGAATCACCTTCTCTGTGCAGTCGCGGACAGTCCGGGCCTGGGGGCCGAACAGTCCGGGAGTCGGGGCCGAGCACAGTGGCCTGTAGCAGCCTACTCGGTATACAGGCGCAGACAGTCCGCACCTCGATGGCGGACAGTCCGGGACTGCTTCCCGACGGCGAGCAGTGAGTTTTCTAGCAGTCCGGTTTTGGAATTTTTGCTGGCGGACAGTCCACTCCAGGCTGCGGACAGTCCGGGCTCAGCATCCTGACAACAGGCAGTTCTTTTTCTTCTCTGGGGATTTTTAGCGAGTGAACGGCAGACAGTCCGGCTGTGATTTGCGGATAGTCCGATGTTGTCCTCGTGACATGAACAGTTTCTGTCTGTGGCACTGTTGCTCTTCAGAGCGTGCCGCCGGACAGTCCGAGCTGGCCCACGGACAGTCCGAGGTTTTTACGGCGGACAGTCCGCACCTGGACCCCGGATAGTCCGAGTCTGAGCAGTGAGTTCTCGTTCGAATTTTGCTTCCGCGTTTTCTCCTGTGTTTTCGAGTATCCCGCTGTGACCTTGTGTCATCCAACCTCTTGTAGGTTCATGGATATATCGTGAGGGTTTGATTGCTTCTTGGGATCGTGTATAGGACAGTGGCCTCTCGAATATTTCGGAAGAAATTTTTGAGGCTCCTATTCACTCCCCTCTAGTCGCCTCTTCGGTCCTTCAAATGTGAACGGTTTGAATTTTGGATATTATAGCACGTGTGCTAAGTTTTGCAATAAGTGTCCAATCATATGGCCTAAGTAAATTCAAAAGATTCATCTCGTGATTTAAATATAAACTGTGTAATTAGTTTTTTTGTCTACATTTAATATGAATATGTCCAAACATTCGGTGCGATGCGATATGGGGGGTGAAATTTTGAAGTTGAACTAAACAGGACCCCAATAGGACGTGATTAGTTCTCTGGCGCCCACAGTCTGGCTAAGGTCATGCAATAGCCTCATGTTTGATTGCTGAAAGGACCGTGACGCTTAAGAAAGGGGGTGAATTAGCCAACTTAAAACTCTACTTTTTAACTAAGACCTATTTTTCCTAACCTTGGCAAAACCTATGCAAGAAATAAACTAGCTAATGCGCAGCAACGATTTTGCTAAGTGTGTTGACATCCCTACCACAAAAGAATTATACAACCTACGTTCCAATCCTACCAACAAGCCTATTAACTAAGAAAGGTAAATCACACAACTAAGGTAGCAAAGTAAATGCGGAAGGTAAAGGTAAGATAGAGATGCAAACTCTTATCGATAACTCCGATATTTTTATCGAGGTATCAAGAAGAGCTCAAACTTCCTCCTAGTCCTCATTGGATCTCCTCACAAGGAATCCCTTGCAAGGGCCAAACTCCCGGTCGGGTCACTCCGTGGATAGCCCTGAGCCTTCCTCATGTGCAAGTGGGTCTCCGGTCCACCTCGCAAGCCAATACTTTCCTCGGATCGCTCCCGGTCGTCTTCACAATCAAGCTTCCGGTTAAAACGCCACGGGCCTTGTTCCCTCTGGTACACGGTGACAGCCACACCACAAACACGGTTTGTGTGGTCTCACAAGACTACAAGCCCCACCGAGTACAAGCACGGTGCGCACAAGCACCTTTGGTAAGAGATATGCAAACCTCACTAAACACTAACCCTAAACATAGAGCAAGCGCATAAGCGATGGTCTAATCAACCTAACCATTTCGTAAGGCACCTACACTAATCATCAAGTGTATCACTAAACACTATCCAAGTGGATAGCTCTAAAATGGTGCAACAATGCCCTTGGAATGTTTTCTCACTTCTCCACACTTGTCTTTGCTGGTTGGGGTGGTATTTATAGCCCCTAATATACAGCTAGCTGTTGGGAACGAAATCAGCCAAAATAGTATGCACTGGACGCGTCCGGTGCCACCGGACCATCGTCCTGCATCCTGGACGCGTCCGGTGCCACCGGACCATCGTCCTGCATCCAGTCCTGCCACGTGTCGCCGGTCGACGTTTGAACTAGCCGCTTCCGCCAACAGTGCTGATCACCGAATGCTTCAGCGTAGGCACCGGGTGCTCGCCCTTCAATGTCTCCCGAGAGCGCCGAGTAGCCACCGGACAACCGTAGCGTCCGGGCTCTGTGTCTTCTGTACAGCGGACACTTGCACAGTGTACTCTCCATGTCTAGTGGTTTCTTCGCAGCGTCCAATGTTCTGACATTGGCGCACTGCTGATAAAAGTATTAGTTGCAGCCTTGTCAAGTATTAGTCTATCCCCTGCCGATTATAACAAAGACCTCTCTTAATTTTCCACGTAGCGGTCCCAGCTGGGGCTAAAAAAAAAGTAAATAAACGTGTATGTTGTACATCAGGAGTGAAATGCACTGTGTGTTGCATTGTACAGTAAGTATGTATGGGTTTTCCCTTTTTAGAAAAAGTAAGAGGATGCGCATCGGCACACATGCCGAGGCCACGCCGGACACGTGAAACACGATCTTGCAAGGAATCGGGAGTGTCCACGGGGCACTCCTGCAGAGCAGCCGTGCAGAGCATCGTGTCCACACAACTTGTAGTGCACGCGAGTAAAAGAATGGCATGAACCACCACAGGGAGTAGTGGGGAGTGGGGACTAGCGGTCCACAACCAGACAGATGTCTCTGAATTCTGATAGCCTGAGCTGAAATAAAACTGCTTGTTTTTACTAGCGATACACTTTTCACGGTGGCTGTTCAGCTGCTTGTTTTTATCAGCGCTATACTGTTGCTGATTGCGTAGAGCAAGTCCGCGCGCATCGCATCGCCACTCATTTTCACCAGCCATGGGCGACACGGCGAAGGCAGAGCGTCCTCAATGATCCCAGCTAGTGGTAGCTCGGAGCATGTACACGGTGGCAGCAGAAAAATACTCGTCCGACAGTTCATACAGCTCTCACCTATTGTAGATTTTATTTCATTAAACAATCTCCTGCTCACCAATCTCGTGTTGGATTACCGCAACCAAATCCAGGGATACACACATAGTCTAGCGATTGTTTTGTCGCTAGCGACGAATCTTTTCACCTTCCTCTGTCCTCCACGTCGGCTTCGATCAGATGTCAGATAGCTCAGAGCTAGTCCATTAGGGATGCCCTCAGAACACGCTGGAGCTCCTCCTGTCGTCGTCGTCGTCGCCGGATATGGCGGCAGTGATGGTGAAGGCGTCATGACGCTGCATGGCGGCGGGCACGGGGTGAGTGTAGGCAGCTGGAGAGTATCCTCGCTGACCCTGTGCACGGCGGCTGGTGGCACTTTCCACGCCATGTCCCTGCCGACGAGGTTCTTCTGCGGTCAGCTCGGCACACTCGAGCTCGCCGCCCCTTCTCTTGGCAATGTCAGTATCCAGATCTTCGTGTAAGGCCTCATGGCGTGTAACGTGTCGATTCCAACGCCGACATTCTTTTTTCTTTTTTTTCTTTTTTTTGCCATGTTCGCTTCGTCTAAAAAGCGCTTATTTTTTACTCTGGAACAGTGTTTTTCTCTAAAAAAATCAGCAATAGTCGAAATCAGCTCAGCTTATCAGCTCCAGCGAACAGAGCCTTTGATTCTGATGCATGAGCTAAATTAAACAACTGCAACACGGGGAAAACAACAACAGGCTGACATTTAAAAAATCGAGCTTTCTGAACCTGGCCCCCGCATCTCTCTCCTCCGAGGGCGACTCGGGCGGCGCCCGTCTCCCCGCCTCCGCACCCTCCTCCTGGGCTCCCCGGCTTGGCTGCCGCCGGAGCTCGTCACCGGCGTGCGGGCGTCGGCAAGGATGGCGACGGCTGGGCGTCTTTCTCCTCCCTCCCTCTTCCTCTACCTTCTCTTCTTCCGTGGGTCTTCGTGCTCCGTGGGCTAGCGGCCGCCGGCGAGGCTCACCTCGCGGCTTGGGCTGCGGCTCTGCTCCGCCTTCATGCAGGAGGAGTCGCCCCCACGCTGGCTAGGCATGCTTTTGCAGCGCGCAGGCACGCTCCCGGGCTTACCCCTCCTTGGCATGTCAGCGCCTGCAGGATCCAACCGGTGATGGCCGGAGCTGGTGGTTCATGGCTGGATCCAGCTAATGGCGACAGTGTCGGATCCTTTCTTCGTGGCAACGCCGACCAATAGCTCTCCGATCGCTGGGGTGGGCGGATCTGGGCTAGCCCTCGACCCTTTCTCCCTGGTGACCGCCATGGCGCGTCGGGCTACGTCCTGGCCTGTGTTTGCGACTGTGCGGGACATCGGGGACGCGCCGGATCCGGTGCCTCCCGGTCGGTCCCATGGGTTGCGACCTGGTCCGTGTCGGCTCCCCCGGCGGCTCGGTGGCGCTGCGGCAGTGACCAGCAGAATGTTATGCTTGACCGTGGTGCTGGCCTCCTCCTCCGTCCTTCCTGCCCTGCGAGCGTCCCGGGTTGTGCGGTGGTGGTGGTGGTGGTGTGGCCGGCCGTGGCTCGGCTGGGTATGGTCTGGGGAGCGTCATGGTGGCGTTGCCTGGGGCAACTTGGCGTTGTCAGGCTATGGTGGTAAGTACTCATCACCATCACTGGGGCTGGTTAGCAATAGTTCGACGGCGTTGGACGTGGTGCTAGCATAGGCTACCTCGTTGCATCCCCGTTCTCGGTTTTGCGGGTGAAAACCCTTCCCATCTTGGGCTGGCGTCGGTGGCGCCTTCAGCGTCGCGACCTTCTTGAAGGCGATGCTAGGCAATTCCGGCCGTGACCACGACCGACGACAAGGAGTGCTACCTTTTCTCTTCCTTTTTGCTCATTATATATATATATATATATATATATATATATATATATATATATATATATATATATATATATATATATATATATATATATATATATATAAGTTGGTGTTTGTGGTGCCTTGGCTCACGTCGAGGTTCCAATCCGGCTGGACAGAGTGAGTGGAGGCCTGGGTTGATGTCCCAATCCGACTTAGGCAGCAGGTTGTGTCGTGTCTTTGGAGGTTTTCTATCCATGTGGCAGTGGAGATTCTAGCAGTGGCACGAGTGAGGTGAGGTTGCGGAGTAGCTTGACTTCTATGTCACCCTAAACGGCGAAGCATGCCTGGATCCTTGGGGAGAAGTGGAGTGGTGTGCGGTGGTGAATGTGGCGAGGCCCCCACGCATCGAGGCCTAAGTCAATGTCTCAATCCGATCAGGATGAGTTGTCTTAGAGCCATGATCCGGTGCGGTGCTTCGTTTGTTCTGGGGAGCATGTGGTTGGGCTCCTCTTTGACCTCTGCCAATGTTTTGGTCGAGGTTGGGAGACCGACTGTGCGTGATCAGAAGGCGATGGCGGCATGGTGGAATCGGCGTGGTGGCTACTTGGCCTGCAGTGGACTGCGCCAACTAGTTTCTGCTTGGCAGTGGCTGGTTGGTGCGGGACATCGTCGGGGACGACGGCGCTCGTGAGGTGGGCTGCTTGTCGGCTGCTCCTTGGGGGTGCGGCTTGGTGGTCTTGGTGTATGAGTTGAGGTGTGTAACCATGTCAATGTCCCAATCTGACCGGCTGAGTTACAAATAGTGGTTTTGAGTTGTGTTACAATTGGGTACATAGTTAAGTTGTATGTGAAGTTGTGCTCTCACGATGTATCCGGCGGATGCGCCAGAGTTGTGTTTGAGTGTTGCTCTCTCCTCAGTTGTAATGGTTTTTGGTTTCCATTACAAAAAACTAGGCCAACCCTTTGTTTTTTTTTTCTTCGTCTAATAGAAATTGCGGCAAAGCTTTTGCCGTCCCTTCAAAAAAAAAAATGCATGAGCTAAATTTAGCTATGGTACTTACAAACATCTCATAGACAAAGCTATCTAAACTTTACCTGGAAACCAAATATATACAATCTCATTAGTTGTTTCAACTAAGCTAAAACCAGATAAAAGACCCTAATTACCAAACTACCATTAGCAACTCAAGCTAAAGTTTAGTTAGTTAAATAATATTAAAACTAATAATGAAGGGTAGTATAGTCAAAGTTTTCAATTAGCTAATCCAAACAACCCCCTCCCTCCCAATTAAAATTTAGCTATAAGCTTTATGTAGCTAAATTTTAACTCTAACAATTAGCAACCTAATCTTTAAGGAAAGAGCGGCAGAACTGACTCACAAGTGCCTAAACAGGGCAGTACATGGAGTGCATTATGCACTGATAAACCTTTGCTTCCCTATGTACCGCTTCAGCCGTCGCGCCTCAAGGACGACTCCACCGCCGCCGCCTGCCCCCGTTCCCCTCGCCTCCAGCCTCCTTGCCGGTGGTGAAGAGGAGTGGGGGTCCATCATTTTTAGTAGATCTACTATTTTATTAGGTTTTTTTCTCTATTTTGTTTCCCTTTCCACCATAATAATTGGAGTTAGTTGGCTGCTTCGATGTTTTCGATCCGGCTTCCTGCTTTGTACCGGATCGTTGGTGGATGTGTCGTCGTCTTCGGTGATGGCATGCTCCTAAGATCGAGTTATGTTGGCATAGTCCTTCTCGAGGAGAGATTGGATCTATTTTTCCCCTTCTGCGAGAATGTCTTTCCGGCCGTCGGTGATGCCATCGGCGGCGGCGGATCTACCCTTCCGATTACTGGTGGTGATGCTAGCGACGTCGGATCTTATATTCGGTTCAGCCTTCATAAGATATGGCCGATGTGCTCTTGGCGCCCTTTACTCCCTACAGTGGTTGAGCATACTGCGCCTCTTTTGCGGTCTCCATATTTGTGAAATCTTCTCTTGGTTGGGACTGTGTTTCTCGAATCCAGATTTAGTGTACTATCATGGTCGCGATGGAGCTTCCTGAAGAGGTGTACGCAGCTGGATGCGAGGTTTCGGGACCTAGTGGTGTGCTTCAGTGTAATTTTATTTTATATTGATGTTTCAGTTGTAAAAGGAATTTTTAATTTAATGAAATCCGGTCCCTTTTAATAAAAAAAAAAAAACCTTTGCTTCCCTATCCTAAGCGTCATCTAACACCATCCTGTACCACCATTTTCGGCCCAACAAAGTAACAGGCAGCCAGGCCCATCAAACTAAAAAAAGAAAAAAAAAATTATGGCATCTCCGAGCTCTGACGTTTAGAGGTGACTGATACTTATTGGGGTTATTGACATGTGCAAGAGTACGTAGGAGTTGACTGTATTGACCAAGCCAAGACGGCGATCGTGCAAGTTGAGTGGAGGCTCTAGAGGACTTGGCGGCCAGAGAATGAATTTTAGAAAGACTTATAAATTCAGAGAATGACTCTCTAAATGATGATTTAGAGAATGAATTTTAAAAAGACTTTTGGAGATATTCTTAGGACTTTGGTCCTTTTGACCAGTCAAGAGATCAACTCCAAAAAGAACTAATGGCTCTCTTAAGGTAATTTTTTTTCCTTTTTTTTTTTGGCGAATGTGATGACTCACGATAAAATGAATATAGCAATACTACAATTGAGAATTGGCTTCTGCTACCTTTTCTTAACCCCCATCCCTTTATAATCAGTTTTTAAACAGGAAGTACCAATGCTGGAGTGATACACAAGGGTATCATTCCTGTTTTAAAAACTTAAATTAAGTTTGATTACTTTTAGTTGTCTTTTTTTCTGCGAACACTTTTAGTTGTTGTCACACCTACCGATCAAGGTGAATCCGAAGGCCTGTGTCCGACCATCGACCATCTCTGTGCCGACGTCCTCATCACCGACAAACATTATTGCTGAAGAAGGAGATCGTCATCACGACTACATCACGCAGGCACTGGGACATCATATCAGCGGTTCCTATGGGCACTTTCGATCTAAAGATACGAGCTAAGTGTAGCAAAATCCCTAATCTTTTCTAAGATTTAGGTGTTCTAATAGCGAGCTAGGCGATTAGATCCTGTCATTAACATCATTAATTCTAGCATTGCCTTCTTGTTTAAATTTCAGTTTCACCATTTCAATGCCAAAGAAGCTAATATAACTACTTTGGCAATCTTCAGCGCCATACATGACATGCACCAGCCATATAACTTTTCAATCTTCTGCCGGAAGGGGCTGCTTCTTATCATCCCATTTATTTAGCCTCATGCGCGCTTGTTCTACCTACAGTATAGTAGAATATAAAGTTAAACGTATATTCCAAGTTAACATAAAGTATTCTTTGTTTCTTCAATATATTGTTCCAAGTTACTGATGACACACACATATATATAACTCATATAAAATACATAAATTGCAATATACATGTATACTCCATCTGGTTCCAAATATACATTGATTCAAGGCTTTAGTTTCGGTTAAACTTAATTATTATTTGACTTGACCCATGAATATATTTATAAAAGATATAGATTAATTAGCAACACATGGTTGATGATACTAAATTCATCATGGAAATCTTCTCAATGCTATATATATATATATTCCAAAAAAAGATGCAAGTCAAAGTTTCATACTGAAACTAGCTATGTGGCTAATATAATAATGTATCAAATCAAAAGACTTTATTCAGAATAAAAGGGTGTATAAAGAATGTGTTCCGTGCGTGTCCTTTTAAAAGTAGGTGCATAAGGCTATGAAAACTCCACAACACTCCCTCCATCCTGGATAACATGCAATTCTCACTTTTCGATAAATCCAATCATTTAAACTTTGACTAAATTTGTATAAATAAGTACAAACATTCAATATACAAAATAAGTACCATTAGATTAGTTATGAAATTTATTTTATATTAAATTTATTTAAAAATATAAATACTAATATTATTTACTGTAAATTTGATTAAACGTGAGTTACTGACAT
Source organism: Eremochloa ophiuroides (assembly GCA_038502445.1). Classification (NCBI taxonomy): domain Eukaryota; kingdom Viridiplantae; phylum Streptophyta; class Magnoliopsida; order Poales; family Poaceae; genus Eremochloa; species Eremochloa ophiuroides. The sequence continues at coordinate 27,577,875 of JAHLJS010000002.1, forward strand.
ATTTCATATAGTTCCGTAATTAAATGGATAGAGGGAGTACCTCTTTATTCCAATCAGTACGAAGTGTGACCCAGATGAGAATAAGCGTCTGAGTAATCAATCCACCTATCATTCCACCCCATATTCCCTGTATGTGGTCGCCGTCATATATGCGTAAACTAATCTCAGACGATATTTATCTCCTTGAACAAACACACAGGATAATTCAAAGAGTAGGATTTTTGTAATAGGAAATCTACAACTTTACCATGGCACCTAGATCAAAGTAGAATCCCAAAACGCAACCAAGAGGGATCCCAATGCCGTAGTAGCATGCGATGTTCACATATGCCACGAACGCCTGCCACCCGCAGCCAACTGCCACACCTACAAAATTGCAAGATGTACGTGCATCATCTATCTTATAGGACAACATCTTTTCACCCACTCAAGCCACCAGTCGATTGAGCTAGTAACACAAACAGTACTAGTACACGCCATTCACCTCAGGCTTTTCTAGTTAAGTAGCTTTTAGTGTTTGTACTGTGTAATTTGTATAAAAAAAACGTCTTCGAATTTGGAATGGTGGGACGACAAGCCACCACAGAAATTTAAAAATGATTTATGCATGGTCCTGTGGAGCAAATGAAACTACAACTTTCTTCATTCCCAATTATAATTTGTTTTGGTGTCTAGATTTATTATAATATACTCCCTCAGGTCTGCATATATACCAATACTGACTTTATATATAATCCTTCAAATTATGTACCACAGTACTACCACTATATAGTTCAACATACGGGTTCCACCCCAACCATACCAACAATCCATCTGTCTCGTTGTTGTTTCCATCTAGTGGCCTAAGATGAACAAAAAAAAGGGGGGAAATAGATCTTATGATGGGACAATCCTTATCGATCCCTTCCATTGTGATTGCCTCGCACACACAACCCTCGATCTCACCCTCCATCGTGATTTCTCCCCAACCCAAGGGCAATAAGATCCATTTCCCTCCCATTCTACACCACCCTCTCAGTGGCCAACCGCTACCATTTACAGGTGGTGCAGCTAAAGGATGGCACCAAAGTGAATCGGTCCGATCCGACACCAAGATGGACCGCTATATGCCATGGCGATACTAGGTGAGGGTGGTTGCCTGGCCTTCCATAGCCGATGACACCTTCCCTAATGACGCCCCTTCAGTGGAAGATCCACAGGGGGGCTGGGGGGGGGGGGGGGGGGGCTACAACCCTCCTGTGAGCCTTAAATCGCATGTTAATTATTGTAGCTTAGACTTTAAATTACCATTAATTTCTAACTTTAGCTCTAAACATTCATTATTTAGCCCTCCCTGATATCCTTATCTTGGATCTGCCCCTGCGCCCCTTCGATCCGAAGCCGGGCGATGTTTGCTCTCCTAACAGCGCCCCCTAGTTGACGTCGAGCCCGACACGAAAGGAGTGGACGGACCATGGCGGTCTGACCCTGAAGAACATAGAGGAGTGAGGACATGGATCGAGCACGGCTGAAGCTAGCATAGGGGTCATGGGTGGGGTTGCGCCTGATATAACGCGGATGGACAAGGGGTTTCCGATCCGGTGAGGTCTTTTTGCCATTAGTATTGATATGACAGATCTTATAACATCATCTATTATATAGTTTTGTTTTTTTATTATTATGTATTGGGATATAGTGTATAACTAGCTAGGTACATAAGTTTTTTTCCCAGATAATGGATAGTTTATATCCAAAGCAAGTACTGAGATGCCAAAATGATTCTCAATTGAGAAAATTGTAGTATACTACTAAATCTATTCTAATTTATAAGTCGTTTGACTTTTTTGGCCTCAAGTTTGACCACTTATCTTATTTAAAAAATTATTAAAAATATCACTTCTTTTGTTATGGTTTGCTTTATTAATAAAAGTTCTTCAAAAATGATTTAAATTTAACTCTTTTGCGTAAATGTTTTGAATAAAATGAGTGATCAAGTTATAATTGAAAAAAAAATTAAATAACTTGTAAATTGGGACGGCGGGAGTAATAAACATATGGATTTAAGAGTATATACCAGATAGGACGGGCTGAATGCCATTGAGCACAATGGTGACGGCGAGCAGAGGGGTCATGGTAGACACGGCCCGCGCGACATCATCCCCTTTGGTGAAGACGTAGCTGATGTAGTCGCGGAGGCACATGACGATGACGGCTATAATGGACGCCACCATCAGCGACAGCGTCGTCACGACCTTGACAGAGAAAGAAGCCGCCATGGGGTGCCCCGCTCCGAGCTCGTTGCTCACCCTCACGCTGCAACGTCGTCGTCGTCGTATACGTTCAGAGACGCCGTCATATAGCATCTAGTTGGGCGCTGTGTGAGCAGCACAAAGTTAGATTAGATGTACCTAGCAGCAGCGTTGAAGCCTAACGACACCGTGAACACCCATCCTGATATGGACATGCTGATGGAGTCGAGATCACGTGAGAAACAATGAAGAGACCGGTTAGCACGTCATCCAAATCAACAATTAATAATTGTCTCATTATTAACAGAAAGAAGAGAAAATAATATACCAGACGGCAAGAGAATCAAGGGCGATCTCCGGGTCCTTGAGCAAGCCAGCTACAAGGACGGTGATCTGCGTGTACCACGTCTCGAGGCAGAGCATGACGGCGGACGCGGACGAGAGCTTGAAGAACTCCGGCAAGCCGGAGAAAGCCTGGCGGCAGGTGAAGCCGGTCCAGGTGCGGCGGCACCTGGGGCTCATCACGATGTACGCGACTGCGCGGCGACGATGATCCACCAGCTGAGGCTGAGCACCAGGGAGGCTGTAACACCTCCGGTGTTACGGTTGATTAAACTGTCATGTCATCATGTTTAATTTTTCTATCATTGCATTTTGCCTGTGCCTTAGGGTTAGAGTGATTTGCTTGATTGTGTTTGTGAATGATTGTGCAATAAACCCTTAACTAAAATCAATTATTAAATAAAAAGAAAAATCCAATTTGAACCTTATCTTGGCCCTAAAACCCTAAATCAAAAACTATAAGGAATCTGAGTTGGGTGCCTTAATAAAAGTTGTAAATATTTTAAAATGAAGTAACTTTTATTTTGGGATATTTTGAGGTCGTGTTGAAAATATTTGAATTAAGCTCAAAACAGTGCTTTAAGATTCGAATTTGAAAATGCACTTCAAAAATTTTTGAGAATCTGATAAAACTTCCTTAACAAGAGTTTTAGATCTCTCTGAGATGCACAACTTTTATTTTGACCAATTTTGAAGTTCTTTTATAAAAATTTGATTTAACCTTGAAATACTAGTTCAAAATTTTAAATTGAAATGCTATTTTCAAAAATATCAATAATTTGGCAAAACTTCCTTAATAGGAGTTGTAAAGCTCAGAGAGTAGAGCAACTTTTATTTTGGGCATTTTTCAAGTTCTTGAGAAAAATAAAAAGTAATTTCAAAAACTTGTTTTGAAATTTCAAAACCCCTTTTACCCCTTTTACTGTAGTTTCAAAACTAATTCGAATTTGGAATTGGTTCCAAAACCAAAGTTGTGTAGAAGTCATAACACTACAACTTTTATTTTGGCACAAATTCGAGTGCTTACTCAGAATCTAGAGCAATTCATCAAAAACAGTAGGAAGAGGAGTTAACTCGCTACAGTGATTCGCCCCCTCTCTCTGTTCTTGAACAGAGACGGCAGCCGACCGCGCCGCGCGCGTGCCGCGCCTCCCGTGCCGGCCGGCCGAGTGCCCCCTCCTCGCATCCAAGGTTGTCGGGGACACCACGTCGCCTTGGACCATCCCTGTCCCCTCTCCCCGAGCCCTTAAAGGCGACGAGCCCCCCCCCCCCCCATCTCGTTTTCCTCCGTTCGGTAACCGGCGACCGCCTTGCCGTTCTTGATCAAATTCGCGACCCACAAGCCACCGCCGTCCAAATTGCTTTGCACACTGCCCCTTTACTCTCTTGCGCCTCGTCTGGACCCCTTGGTGTGCACCGTTGCGTCTTGGTCAAGCCCCAGTCCGTGTCGTCGTCCTCGCGGCCGGCCGGAGCGCCACCGCAAGCCAAGTCGTCGTGCCGAGGCCGCTCGGGTGAGCTCTGAACCCTGAGCCATTGTGTTCTAGCCTCTGTGTGACCGACCGGTCCTCATGCTCGCGACGGTTTCCCCTCTGGTTCCCTAGGGCCGCCAGAACGTGGAGGTTGCCATCGGAGGGTGCCGCCGCCGTGCTGCTCGACATCGGAGTCCGCGTTCTGCACCGCCTCTGTCTTGGCCTACTACCGGTCTAGAACCGTGGTGAGCTCCCGCGCCTCCCCGAACCTTTTCCCTGAACACTACCGCACCATTACGACCGGGTCGAGTTGGCCGCGCCGCCGCGTCCGCCATGAGTGGGCTCAAGCTCGCTGGAGGCGTGTAGTCCTCTGGCCATGCATGATAGGCTGTCCGCTAGGTCTTGGGGTGCGTTGTGGTACGCTCGGTTTCGTCTCGGAGATCGCCGGCGGCGAGCTTCGCGTCGGGCCGCCGCGTCGTGCCGGCGTGCGCGCGCGGGAGCGTGGCCGAGAGGAGGAAGAAGGAGCCGGCTGGGCCGTGCCAGGCTTTTGGGCCGGCCCAGTCAGGGCGCAGGTGAGAGCGGGGAGAGGCAGGGAGAGCGTGGGCCGGTCTGCGGCCGTTGGGCTGCCGTGGGCCGGATCGTTTTTCCTTTTCCCAGTGAATTTCGAATGCCTTTCCCATTTTTAATTATTTGAATAGTTCTGTCTTTTGTTATTTATGTATAAATAAATCTGGTGCTCCAAAAAGTATGAAAATATTTGTGTATGCTCTCTGTGATATGTAGTATTTGCTAAAAATATAATATAGTGTGTTACAGTACTTTTTGCCTGGTGTATAAATCAGTAGATTAATTAATAAATGAAAGTTTGTTGATTTTTAATTAAATATAGGTTGATCCAAAAATCATGAAAATTATTGTGGTACTATTTTAGATCAATATCTTGCTGTTGGTAATTTTTGGGGCCAATTTGAATTAGTGTAATCATATGTTATTATAAGCCTAATTAGAAGAATTAAATAAAAGGTTTAATGCAATATGAATCTTTATTGGATTTTGGTAATTTCTATCTAGCCTCAAAATTCATAAAATTCATTTGTGCATTGTTTTAGGCTAATACCTAACTGAATAAAAAGTTTGGGCTCAAATGGAGACAGTTCATTTATTTATTAAATTGTGATCTATAAATAATTAATAGAATAAATGAGGAACCCTTATCCTTTAGGAGTAGTGTGAACTTTTGAAGTTAATTGTGGGCCTTGGAAAAAAAAAAAAAAAACCACTATTGTTCCTTGGTATTTTGATTACCTTTATAGTTGTAGCCCATGGGTTAGAGGGTAATTAAAATGTTTATTGCAAACGTTCGTTAGTGGGTCCATGGATGTTGCCTCGATTATCTCTTGGATACAACTTCATGGGTAAAAATGGAATAGTTAAACATGTTTCTTGTAATAAGGTAATGGTAATCCCTCCTCATATCAACATAGAATAAATCATTTCAGGTGATAATTAAACGAAACCCTAGTTGTTAATAAAACAAATTAGTTTTGTTGGCTTGCAACTTTACCGTGAAGGAAAGTTGTACTCAAGGCGTTGATTGATTTATTACTGCATGTCTATTCCATGTCATTTACATCGCATTCATACATTCATTCGCATACGTGTAGTGAACGTGTGGTGATTATTGTCAAGAGCCCAGTCCCGGGTGCGGTTTTCACTCGGTGATCGCGGGTATTCTCGGTGGTTGATTTCCGGATATTATCTACTTCGAGCAACAGGCAAGCCCCGGTGCATTAACCCTTCTGTTATAAAATCTTTATAATTCGAGTAATCTACTGCATTAAGTTAATAGGAGTTGATTGCTACCTATCCAGATGCATTGCCCCACTATTATTACCCTGAAACCTATTTTAAATAAAATGGTTTGAAAAATGCTTAGACCTGCTTAAATAATTTAGTTCTTGCAAAATTGCTATTTTCTGAGCTGTGATGATATACTCCCTTAAACTATGGAATATGGAATATAAAAACCTCTGTCCGCTTCAGTGGTCGTGCATTAGGCCAATGTACGAACATTGACGGAAGGGTGAATGTGTTTCGCCGGGTGTTGTGCTTTTGGGACGGCATTTCCCATGACTTAGTATCCGGCAGGCACGACTTTGGAAAAGATGTAGGGACCGTTCGTTGTAGGAGTGCTGGATCGAGATGAACAGCCTAGCCACATATCAATGCGGAAAGCCTAGAGTTCGGTAGCGCTATTGCTGGAACCGACAACCACGCACTGGGAGTGGAGAGATGGCGAGAGTAGCTTGTACCCACGTGGCCGGCGTGCCTGGAGATGAGTGGAGTACTGTGCTCTCGGGTGGCGCAGGACCGGTTCCGGGATAGCAAAGCCGTAACGACGGGTTGGTATATGTATGCCGGCGTGCTGCATATACAGTGTGGTTAGAATCCCCAGCTGGGTACTTTCTGGATTCGAATCGACGTGCTCCTCGGTTAATGGAGACTCAATCCACTTTCCTACCCCGAAAAGTGGTTCAGAACTAGGTGTTTTCTGAATAAATGAAGTAATTGAAAGAATGATGATTTATGAGTCTGAATATTGGAACTATGAATATAATTATGATAATGATCAAATAAAATATTGGATAGGATAGTAATGCTTTTCTGCAAACTCCTTATCCTCTGCTAGCCTTACCCATATCCTTGCATTCCTGAGTCTCATCTTACACCTTTAGTCGGGTAAGTCTTGCGGAGTACCCCAAGTACTCAGGGTTTGTTAACCCCTGTTGCAGGTGCGCCGAGAGTTCAAGTCTGCTTGGGACCGTGCCGGGTGTTGGATCGTGCACGGGTGAAGATGCGTTTATGGTACAACCCTTGGGCCAGGGTATAGTTGTAGACTGCTGCTCCACTACGAAACTTTGGTTTGGGTAATGTAACTTATATTTGTAAATCTATAGATATGTAATACTTCCGCATCTTGTACTCTGATTCAGATTATTTTTGTAAACTGTTGTAATACTTGCAAAGTCTTTACAATGAGATCCTCGGGGAAAATCAGGGTTTCCTAGGAAGCCCGGCAGGCCACCTAGGTCAATGGAAACTCGTGCACAGTAACCGGATGTCCTTAGGGACGATGATGGTGCACGTGGGCCCTGTGATTAAGGCGGTTCTGTCACAGTTGGTATCAGAGCTTCTCATTGTAAAGTACTTGCAGTGTTACTTTCCAAAAGCTTCAAAATGATTTCGAATAAATGAAATCAACGGGGTAGTTGGCACCAGTTGCTTCTAAACTTCCCTCATTCATTCTCTAAAGTCCTTTCCTAATTCTTTCTATAGAATTGCAGTTAGATTTTAGGTCTAGTAGTGGATTAGCACCTTAAGTATGCCTTATGTTCTAAAATGTTGAGTGCTTGTCACTCTAATATTATATTTACGTGAATATATGAGTATATCGGAGTATTCTAATTCGCGTTGGAACGTTCATGCATCATGACATCACAACTATTAATAATCCCCCATAGCGATGTTTTAAAAATAAAACGGGTCTCAAACATATCCATTAGAATGAAATCTTACCCTTCTTCTAGACAGATGGATTCACAAAGCCCTGTTGCGGGAATGGATGACTTCTTGGCAACGTTTGGAACACCCACACTGTTGTGGCAGCTACTGCAAGAAGTGGGTTACTTAGAGCCGCCCAAGTACCACTGGTCCTACACTGTTCTCCTTGGTCGTCCGTGTTGTGAAGTGTCTCTCCAGGTACCTGCTTGTACCGCTGTTCCGTTTTGGCCAGTTTGGAATGCCAAGGCGGAAGGAATGACTCCCTGGGAAGGAGCCCAGGCAGCTGCATTGGAAATATTAAGGAAGATTAGCTCTAGGTGTCAGACAGAGGTCAACGCCTCAGCTCCAAGTACGCTTTCGTCAGAGGTACCAGGAAGTTGGGGTATTCTGCAGCGACAAATCCAACAACTGGAAGGAGGTTCTGTGCAACCAGATCCTATATTAGTAGCCACTGCACGAGCTATGCTAGCTGTACTCAATCTGCATCTGACTCGTGAGCAAGGACGAGAACAGTGGCGTGAGCTCTACTCTGAATGCTATACTGCACTCAAGAGTACAGAACTAAAGGAGAAAGAGGCTAGTCAGGAAGCCTTAAAGTGGAAAGAGGCTACTCAAATCAGTAATGCAGAAAAGATCGGCCTCGAAGTTCATATAGAAGCGCTTGAAGCACAACAGCAAGCAGACAAGCGCCGCATAGCGGAGCTGGTGAGTCAGGTGGATAGCCTTCACCTGCAGACTGGACTTCTCGTCCAGCAATGTGAGGAAGCCCATTCTTATGCTGTCATGGCAAGAGAAGGCCTTAGAGAGACAATTGGATATTTGCAGCATCAGGATGCGATGTTTTGGGGCCTGCACAACACTTATCAACAACAACTTCAGGTAGCTCATCAGAATATCGTGGAATTGCAGCGTGAGGTGCAGATGCTCCATGCCATGAATGATCCAATGCCTGTTGCTGCAGCTGATAGCCAAGAAGAGTCTAGTTCAGCAGAAAATGCAGACGAAGAATTAGTGGGAGCAGCAAATGACTCAGAATCCAGAGTGGTGAGTGATCAGATTGATTAGTGATGAAGTTAGTTGGTTTCTTCAACTCAGTGTCATGTTAGGTTAACCCTTGGTTAAGCGCCTTTTGTAACGAAGCTCTAAGTCAATAAGAAACTGGAGTCAAGGTAGTTTCCTGTTTGAAGTAGAACCACCTAAGCTAGTAGTCCAGGTTAATTATTGTGTAAACCTTGCTTACCCGAACCTTGTTAAATTATGTTGCTTTATGGTAATTTTCTTCTTATGGTTAATGAGTGGTAGGTGTATTAAAAATATGGTGAATCTTGCTAACATGAAGTTTTTATCAATCCTTGTTCATCTCACTCCAATAGCTCCAAGATTTTGAGAAGGTTTTGGATGCACTCCTTTACTCTGCCAGTCAAACTTCGAACTGTAGCTAATCCTATGTTCCTTGAGATCAATTCAATTGAAAGTTTATCTTTTCCTTTTGAAGATCCTATTACTTCTTTTAAAAGCTATTGTGGTTGTAGTCTCTCGGATGTTGTAATCCATGACCACGATGCAGCGTCGAAATCTGGGGTCTCTTATGGGTCGCAACCATGGGAGTTACTGCCGGACGCTCGCTGTTATCAAGGTTAATAGTTATAATCCTGGCCTACAATTAATGCGCTTTCACTCCCTGCCTATACTCTTCCACCAAACACATGTTTGTTTCTAAGTGTTAAAAACCTACTCTAAGATTCACATTTAGTATCTTAGAATTTTAAAAATTTCTAATCGTGCAATTATCTTAATCTGAACCGATAAAACAGCGGGAACCGATTTGGAAATGGTAACTGAAATCCATTCACTTGGAAATGGCACCTACGATCTACTGAGGATTCCTTGTTGTTTATGAATTCCTGATTAACTTGGAACCTACAAAAATCTATTTCTTTAAAATTTTGTGATGCCCTCGCATTCATCCCACTGCCTAGTCCAAAACTCGATCTTAATTCTTGATATCCACCTATGCATGTGTCATGCCCTGATTCGGCACATACCACTCTCTTGAATTCGACGTATTATCCCAATCTTTATAGTTTGTGTCATATAGTAGTGCCATAACCTAAGACCATGGTGCCGCGTCGAAACCTAGGGTCTCTCGTGTGCCATGGCCACACGAGGTTCCACTAGGCACGTGCGGGTATCACGGACGAAGGTTCTGATCTGCTATACTTTCACAACGAATAAAGCTCTAATCGATTTGGTTTGGTGAAACATGACCTACGATTGAGATACAATATAGCAACCTAAGGTCTCTCGTAACTTCACTACTTGAGATTTTGAAGGTATATGCTCGTGTCAATATCGGTGATCATATTTCATCATATTCGCAATCACCTTACTTTTCTCCTTGCTATGGTCACCTTAATTGTGTTCTATAATGGTAACTCGAACCGTGACTGTGGTGCCGTGCTAAACTTGGATCTTCTGTGGACTGCAGCCACATAAGAGTTCGATAGGGTATGCACTGGTATCGTAGTCGGCACTCCTGAACCATTGTAGCTCGCAATTAATGTGTCATCAGTTCATTACCTCCTTGAAATCTCTTTGAGGGTTGCAATTGACTTGTATAAACTCTATGTACTTCTAGTACCACTTTTGAAAAACCATTTCAACTTAAGTAATAACGAGGGTGTTTGTTATAGTGAAAAATTAAAGTGAAATGCAAAAACCACCTTGCAGTGAATTATTTGGGTATATTTGATAATGGTGTTAAGGTTATCGACTGATGGTGCCGCACCGCAACCGAGAGTTTCTCTTGTTTTATACAGGAGTAGCTACTTGACCCACGCTGGTATCGCCACTCTTAACCTGCACTCATTATGAAATCCCACTCAGCTAGCATTCCTCATAGGTGTGTTATTTTGGAAGAATTAAGGTTTAAGGTTATAGTGTTGAGAGACAACTGATTAGGTTAAATAGAATCTTCATTATAAATGGGAGGCTAAGTGTGAGTTAGAAGCATGTCGACTTCGGTGTCTGAACCCTCATGAGTGTGCAAAGTGTGTTTCATAAGTCACCCCTTAGGAAGTGTCAACAAGAATCTGCACAAGATGTTGACTTGATAAGAGTGAATTGGACCAGGTCTGACACACTCCGAGCATTTGTTAGCTGCGCAAGAGCGTGATTTATATATCACCCTGGAGAAGTGCCTTCAAGAATCAGATCAAGAAAGAAAGTTTAACCAGCTCCAACAGACATTGGGAATCCAATATGAGTCCAAGCTAGGAAGATTGTGTTACTCAACAAACCGCAACAAGATTGTACAAGGTGCAATGTAGCGAGTATGCAGGTGAAGAAGTTACCAAGGAAATCAGAAACATTCTTATCTGGAGGCTTTCCTAAAACTTTTCCTATGCTTTTTCCTTTCTAATTCTATAGGTGAAAACCCTAATTGAATGTTAGTCAAGATAGAATACGTATACTTGACATATTTTCTTTTCCATTACTTTGTATAAAAACAGTTTTACCTGTCGAATCTCGGGACGAGATTTCTTTTAGGGGGGAAGGTTGTAACACCTCCGGTGTTACGGTTGATTAAACTGTCATGTCATCATGTTTAATTTTTCTATCATTGCATTTTGCCTGTGCCTTAGGGTTAGAGTGATTTGCTTGATTGTGTTTGTGAATGATTGTGCAATAAACCCTTAACTAAAATCAATTATTAAATAAAAAGAAAAATCCAATTTGAACCTTATCTTGGCCCTAAAACCCTAAATCAAAAACTATAAGGAATCTGAGTTGGGTGCCTTAATAAAAGTTGTAAATATTTTAAAATGAAGTAACTTTTATTTTGGGATATTTTGAGGTCGTGTTGAAAATATTTGAATTAAGCTCAAAACAGTGCTTTAAGATTCGAATTTGAAAATGCACTTCAAAAATTTTTGAGAATCTGATAAAACTTCCTTAACAAGAGTTTTAGATCTCTCTGAGATGCACAACTTTTATTTTGACCAATTTTGAAGTTCTTTTATAAAAATTTGATTTAACCTTGAAATACTAGTTCAAAATTTTAAATTGAAATGCTATTTTCAAAAATATCAATAATTTGGCAAAACTTCCTTAATAGGAGTTGTAAAGCTCAGAGAGTAGAGCAACTTTTATTTTGGGCATTTTTCAAGTTCTTGAGAAAAATAAAAAGTAATTTCAAAAACTTGTTTTGAAATTTCAAAACCCCTTTTACCCCTTTTACTGTAGTTTCAAAACTAATTCGAATTTGGAATTGGTTCCAAAACCAAAGTTGTGTAGAAGTCATAACACTACAACTTTTATTTTGGCACAAATTCGAGTGCTTACTCAGAATCTAGAGCAATTCATCAAAAACAGTAGGAAGAGGAGTTAACTCGCTACAGTGATTCGCCCCCTCTCTCTGTTCTTGAACAGAGACGGCAGCCGACCGCGCCGCGCGCGTGCCGCGCCTCCCGTGCCGGCCGGCCGAGTGCCCCCTCCTCGCATCCAAGGTTGTCGGGGACACCACGTCGCCTTGGACCATCCCTGTCCCCTCTCCCCGAGCCCTTAAAGGCGACGAGCCCCCCCCCCCCATCTCGTTTTCCTCCGTTCGGTAACCGGCGACCGCCTTGCCGTTCTTGATCAAATTCGCGACCCACAAGCCACCGCCGTCCAAATTGCTTTGCACACTGCCCCTTTACTCTCTTGCGCCTCGTCTGGACCCCTTGGTGTGCACCGTTGCGTCTTGGTCAAGCCCCAGTCCGTGTCGTCGTCCTCGCGGCCGGCCGGAGCGCCACCGCAAGCCAAGTCGTCGTGCCGAGGCCGCTCGGGTGAGCTCTGAACCCTGAGCCATTGTGTTCTAGCCTCTGTGTGACCGACCGGTCCTCATGCTCGCGACGGTTTCCCCTCTGGTTCCCTAGGGCCGCCAGAACGTGGAGGTTGCCATCGGAGGGTGCCGCCGCCGTGCTGCTCGACATCGGAGTCCGCGTTCTGCACCGCCTCTGTCTTGGCCTACTACCGGTCTAGAACCGTGGTGAGCTCCCGCGCCTCCCCGAACCTTTTCCCTGAACACTACCGCACCATTACGACCGGGTCGAGTTGGCCGCGCCGCCGCGTCCGCCATGAGTGGGCTCAAGCTCGCTGGAGGCGTGTAGTCCTCTGGCCATGCATGATAGGCTGTCCGCTAGGTCTTGGGGTGCGTTGTGGTACGCTCGGTTTCGTCTCGGAGATCGCCGGCGGCGAGCTTCGCGTCGGGCCGCCGCGTCGTGCCGGCGTGCGCGCGCGGGAGCGTGGCCGAGAGGAGGAAGAAGGAGCCGGCTGGGCCGTGCCAGGCTTTTGGGCCGGCCCAGTCAGGGCGCAGGTGAGAGCGGGGAGAGGCAGGGAGAGCGTGGGCCGGTCTGCGGCCGTTGGGCTGCCGTGGGCCGGATCGTTTTTCCTTTTCCCAGTGAATTTCGAATGCCTTTCCCATTTTTAATTATTTGAATAGTTCTGTCTTTTGTTATTTATGTATAAATAAATCTGGTGCTCCAAAAAGTATGAAAATATTTGTGTATGCTCTCTGTGATATGTAGTATTTGCTAAAAATATAATATAGTGTGTTACAGTACTTTTTGCCTGGTGTATAAATCAGTAGATTAATTAATAAATGAAAGTTTGTTGATTTTTAATTAAATATAGGTTGATCCAAAAATCATGAAAATTATTGTGGTACTATTTTAGATCAATATCTTGCTGTTGGTAATTTTTGGGGCCAATTTGAATTAGTGTAATCATATGTTATTATAAGCCTAATTAGAAGAATTAAATAAAAGGTTTAATGCAATATGAATCTTTATTGGATTTTGGTAATTTCTATCTAGCCTCAAAATTCATAAAATTCATTTGTGCATTGTTTTAGGCTAATACCTAACTGAATAAAAAGTTTGGGCTCAAATGGAGACAGTTCATTTATTTATTAAATTGTGATCTATAAATAATTAATAGAATAAATGAGGAACCCTTATCCTTTAGGAGTAGTGTGAACTTTTGAAGTTAATTGTGGGCCTTGGAAAAAAAAAAAAAAACCACTATTGTTCCTTGGTATTTTGATTACCTTTATAGTTGTAGCCCATGGGTTAGAGGGTAATTAAAATGTTTATTGCAAACGTTCGTTAGTGGGTCCATGGATGTTGCCTCGATTATCTCTTGGATACAACTTCATGGGTAAAAATGGAATAGTTAAACATGTTTCTTGTAATAAGGTAATGGTAATCCCTCCTCATATCAACATAGAATAAATCATTTCAGGTGATAATTAAACGAAACCCTAGTTGTTAATAAAACAAATTAGTTTTGTTGGCTTGCAACTTTACCGTGAAGGAAAGTTGTACTCAAGGCGTTGATTGATTTATTACTGCATGTCTATTCCATGTCATTTACATCGCATTCATACATTCATTCGCATACGTGTAGTGAACGTGTGGTGATTATTGTCAAGAGCCCAGTCCCGGGTGCGGTTTTCACTCGGTGATCGCGGGTATTCTCGGTGGTTGATTTCCGGATATTATCTACTTCGAGCAACAGGCAAGCCCCGGTGCATTAACCCTTCTGTTATAAAATCTTTATAATTCGAGTAATCTACTGCATTAAGTTAATAGGAGTTGATTGCTACCTATCCAGATGCATTGCCCCACTATTATTACCCTGAAACCTATTTTAAATAAAATGGTTTGAAAAATGCTTAGACCTGCTTAAATAATTTAGTTCTTGCAAAATTGCTATTTTCTGAGCTGTGATGATATACTCCCTTAAACTATGGAATATGGAATATAAAAACCTCTGTCCGCTTCAGTGGTCGTGCATTAGGCCAATGTACGAACATTGACGGAAGGGTGAATGTGTTTCGCCGGGTGTTGTGCTTTTGGGACGGCATTTCCCATGACTTAGTATCCGGCAGGCACGACTTTGGAAAAGATGTAGGGACCGTTCGTTGTAGGAGTGCTGGATCGAGATGAACAGCCTAGCCACATACCAATGCGGAAAGCCTAGAGTTCGGTAGCGCTATTGCTGGAACCGACAACCACGCACTGGGAGTGGAGAGATGGCGAGAGTAGCTTGTACCCACGTGGCCGGCGTGCCTGGAGATGAGTGGAGTACTGTGCTCTCGGGTGGCGCAGGACCGGTTCCGGGATAGCAAAGCCGTAACGACGGGTTGGTATATGTATGCCGGCGTGCTGCATATACAGTGTGGTTAGAATCCCCAGCTGGGTACTTTCTGGATTCGAATCGACGTGCTCCTCGGTTAATGGAGACTCAATCCACTTTCCTACCCCGAAAAGTGGTTCAGAACTAGGTGTTTTCTGAATAAATGAAGTAATTGAAAGAATGATGATTTATGAGTCTGAATATTGGAACTATGAATATAATTATGATAATGATCAAATAAAATATTGGATAGGATAGTAATGCTTTTCTGCAAACTCCTTATCCTCTGCTAGCCTTACCCATATCCTTGCATTCCTGAGTCTCATCTTACACCTTTAGTCGGGTAAGTCTTGCGGAGTACCCCAAGTACTCAGGGTTTGTTAACCCCTGTTGCAGGTGCGCCGAGAGTTCAAGTCTGCTTGGGACCGTGCCGGGTGTTGGATCGTGCACGGGTGAAGATGCGTTTATGGTACAACCCTTGGGCCAGGGTATAGTTGTAGACTGCTGCTCCACTACGAAACTTTGGTTTGGGTAATGTAACTTATATTTGTAAATCTATAGATATGTAATACTTCCGCATCTTGTACTCTGATTCAGATTATTTTTGTAAACTGTTGTAATACTTGCAAAGTCTTTACAATGAGATCCTCGGGGAAAATCAGGGTTTCCTAGGAAGCCCGGCAGGCCACCTAGGTCAATGGAAACTCGTGCACAGTAACCGGATGTCCTTAGGGACGATGATGGTGCACGTGGGCCCTGTGATTAAGGCGGTTCTGTCACAGAGGCCCCCAGCAGGCCCAGGCCGACCTTGTAGACGACGACCCAGGTGAGCAGCAGGTGTAGCGCCAGCGTGGCGGTGGAGATGTAGGCGCTGGGCGCCACGATGCTCTGCGCCTGCAGGAACTTCTGGATCGGGAAGTTGAAGGCGTAGGCGAAGATCTGCGGGATGAGGCCGTAGACGAAGATGGCCGCGGCGCGGGCGATCCGCGGCGGCTCCCCCAGCAGCAGCAGGATCCGCTCCGAGAACGCGTAGACGGCGGCGAGCGGGACGCCGGTGCCGGCGAGCAGCACGAAGGCGCGCTGCATGTAGATGCCCAGCATGTCGTGCCTGTGCGCGCCGCACGCCTGCCCGCACAGCGTCTCCACCGCGCTGCCCATGCCCAGCTGCAGTGCAACAACCAAATGTTCACACGTCTGTTGGCAGCGATATATGAAGAAATCTGAAATCAAAGGCACGTACCATGAGGCCGTATGCGAAGACCTGGATGCCGACGTTGCCGAGCGAGGCGGCGGCGAGCTCCAGCGTGCCGAGCTGCCCGCAGAAGATCCTCGTCGACAGGGACATGGCGTAGTTGATCATGTAGACGGCCACGGCCGGGGCGGCCAGTGCCACCAGCTGCCGGAGCTCCACCCGCGCCGCGCGCGCCAGCCGCCGTGCACGCGGCGCCGACTCGTCGCCGAGGATACGCTCCAGCTGCGCGCTCACCCCGCCGTGAGCTTCCCCCGGCGGCGCCAACACGCCATTATCTGACGACAGGAGCGGCGTGCTCTGATCGCTCGCCGTGCCCATAGCTAGCTGTAGTGTGTATAATGGAGTGGAGTAGGTCATGTATAGAACTCTATCTATAGCTCATTTGAGATCTCTGTCGCCTTGCAACACAAGCGGCGAGGCAGGCCATTTTCGATGACGAATAGTGACGAGGTCCAGGACAAACCTAGTAGTGCACTAGTTGCTGCTGCCAGCCTCCGATGCTTATGGTATGGGCTCAGGTGGAGTACGTAGCTGACAAAGGGGGAAAGAAGCCGCCCGGGATCGGATCGAGCCACAGATGTTACTAACTTACTACGATTGAGACAGCATTGTTTGCACCACCGGGGAGCTTTAATTGATACCGATCAAACATTATACTAAGGACGGTGGGCGCGCTCATTTTGGCTCCGCGCTAATGGTCGTAGCAAACGTAAGTTAGCAGGCTATTCAAATTGAGTATACCTTCTTAATGAGGTTAGTCTGCAGAAATTTCATTCACTATTTAAGAAAGAAAAAGGTTAGCGTTGTAAGAACGGTTTCATAAAAGAGAAAGAATGAGTCATTGATAACTATGAACTGATCAGAACACACAAACTGTACCTTCTCTAAAGAATTGGCCTGCACAAGTGAATCACTAATTAACGAGATAAAAACAAAAGTACTCTAATAAGATTATCTAATGTTATGCTGGTTTAGGTACGTGGTACTCTACATCTCGTTTGGAGTACGAGATTTTGGAATGGTAGACGTTGGAACCTTATTCCCATACCTAAAAAAAAAAGAATATGTGATCTCGTATATCGATCGGGAGCTCCCCACCCATCCTTATATAGTCCAGGGGTGGGGCTATAGCTAGAGCCCTGATGAGTTTATATGTATGTTTTCTAATTTGTTACAAGTAAATCTACCAGATAGAGTTGGTTTCTAAATACATATTATTATACCTTGACTTCCAAAGTAGATAAGATATCAAGTCTGAGTTGGGCTCCTTGTGTAGCCTGCTTGGTGTACGTGCACCCTATCTCACTTGGGCTATTTTCTTGCGGTGAGGTACCCTAGGTACATATCACCGATAGTAGCCCTTGTGCCCATGTGAGATTTAGAGAATCGGATGGAGGGTTAGTCTTGATGGAAGTCTGATTGTGAGCATTATATTGTTGCATCTGAATGTTGTCTTGTTGTCATAGTCAACCGAGGCCACGCAGTGGACCATAGTGAGTCTACCCTCTGACTCCCTGAGCATCCAAGTGATTTGTAGAGTCAGTTGGATGGTAAGCTTGAAGTCGTTGTCCTCTTCTGAGCACCACCACCCCAGCCAAGTTTTGTCCCGTCGGCTGGGAGCGCTCCCTACGGCTGCGCATCCTCCGTCAGGTGTGCACAAAAATCCCCGACATTGCCGCTGGACCGTGCGGGAAAGTCTATCCCGTCGGTGGCTCACGGAGAGATTTTCGGGCCTTCCGTGTGGTTTTCGCGCGCTCGTTTTTCCTTTTCGCGCTCAGAAGCGAAGTCGCGGCGCACTGATGGCCAAAAAAAAGAGAGGCGCGCCAGGAAGTCACGCGAATTATTTCACCACCGCGCTCTTGACCCAGTCCAACCGGCCTCCATCTCCTAAAAAAAAAAGAAAAACCCATCCTTATCCACTCCGCCCGGCGGCCTGGCCTCCAGCTCTCGTCCATCGTCCAGGCGGCGGCGAGCCGCGAGCATCCACCCGCCGTGGTGCGCCCCGAGCCACAGCACTCACCCGCCACGGCACGTGCCCAGCCACCGCCGCACGCAGGGGTGGGTCCACCATGATGCAATGGTATTCAGTTGAATACAAATTATTTTTGGCAAAACATTTTGTATATATAGTGTATATACATGTATATACATGAAAAAAACAAATATATTACGAATTTTGAGTGTTGAACAGACAAACAGGTCAAATTTCTAGATGTTTTTTCTCGGCCCAACAAAACTAGGCATCTAGGCGGCCCATTAGCCACCTAGAGCCCCAAAACCTCTCTCCCACCCCCACCTCTCTCCTCTCTCCACTCGCGAACAGAGCCGGCCGCGAGTCACGACTTCCCGTTCCCGAGCGACCGCGTCTTCCTCTTCCCTTTCCTTAGCCCTAAGCCGCCAGCCGCCAGGGGCCGTCCGCCGTGCGCCGTAGCCACTCGCCCGTGGCCGCGTCGCGCCGTCGTGCCATCGTGGGGGTAGACGAGCCAGCCGTGTAGGGGCCGCCGCTGGGCGCAGCCGCAGCCTGCCGCCCGTGGAGGTGCGCCGTCGCGGAGGGCGGGGCCGCAGGGGCAGGGGACTGCGCGGGGGGCGCACGACCGGCCGGAGGCCACGACCCGCCCAGCGCCCAGGCCGGCAGCGGCAGGCCGCAAGTGACTGCCGACTGGCGGAGCAGACAGCAGAGCCACAGCAACAGCGATTCTTGTTTCAGAAATTCAGTAAGTTTCAAATCCCAATTTCCTATTCAATATGTACTTGATAGTGTATTAGGAATAGCAATTTGTCTTCAAATTACTTAGTCTAGCATCTTGATTTAATTTTAGGTCTCAAGTATGAAGATAAAATAGAGGAATTTCTTGCAGCGAGCTGCTGCAAAGATAGCTTGGTCACATTCATTGAAAGGGAATCCTTCTTGCAAGCAAAGGATGATGACATCATAAACCGTTTTCAAAGCATGAAGGATCGAAAAGTTGTCTTTCAGTTTTCTTATCATTTTGTTGTTGTCTGTTAGACTATATTCCGTATGTTGCCACTTTGTTATGCTGAATTATTGGTAGCATTTCAATTTATGTTGATATTTTTCAATATATGAATTTGGGCTCAATTTTGTGTATATTTCCTATATAATATGCAGTTATAACTGTATGGCATTATACATACCGAATATTGGCCATTTAGCTGCCAAAAAAAAAATTTAGTGCCCTATAGAGTTCGAATACCGTGCACCAAAATCCTGCGTCCGCCACTGGCCGCACGCCATGACTCCCGCCGGACAGACACCGCCGCCAACCACCGCCTCCGCCCACTGCAACTCCGCCGGCCACCACCACAACCAGAGCGGCGCAACTGAAAGCCCATGTTTGGTTTTGGGTAATTGATGAAAGCTAGTTTGCTTATGTTTTGCTCTAAGTGTTTTAAGAGATTAATTAGTAAACGCCAAGATGAAGTAAATGACCGGGTTGGTGAAGGCCACAAGTGTAGGGTAATGACGGGTATAAGTCCATCATCAAATGTGTCCACAAGCTTCATCAAGTGATGGAAGGAAGATGGAGAAAGGCTAGGAGCTCAAAGCAAAGGTATAACAAATAGGAGCTCTTTTACTTTCGGTGATCAAGACTCCATAGAGGGAGTGATCATATTTAGAATAGATAGCCGTACTATCAAGAGGGGCGAAATCGTTGATGAAATGTGGTTATCAAGTGCCACTAGGTGTTCATATTCATTGCATATGCATATAGATACTAGTGTCACTAACAAAACCCGTTGAAATCTCTTGGAAAAGACTAACACACGTGCACTAAAGTGAGAGACACTTTGGAGTGTTAGTGACTTAAGAAACGGGTGAAGGTTGAGGGTTAGAGAGGATTTGGGACCTCTCTTGAAGTGTCGGAAACGTTACAATAGAAAAACAAGCATCGGACGCCACTAACTAGAAGCGTCAGACCATTGGCTTCGGTCTGACGGCTAACCCTTGTTCTGCTCTATTAGAAAGCGTCGAATGCTGGTTTTATGGGCGTCGGACCTTTCTCGCTCGGTCCGACGATGGAGAGCGTTCTGGTGGTGATGCGTGGTGAGCTGCAAGGCGTCGGACGCGTTCCTTTAGTCCGACGGCGAGCGTCGGACGTTCGTCCGGTGGTTTTCTACGCTCGGGGAGCTCTCTGGAAGTGTCGGACGTTCGTGCTCCTTAGTTCGACGGCCTGTTCTTTTTCAGTCCGACGGTGCTCCGCTGTGAGCGTCGGACCGTGGACTTTAGTCCGACGGCGCAGGGGTCCGACGGTTGGGTTTGGTGTGAGACGTAGCCTTTGTGATCTAACGTTCGACTTCAAATGGCTAGGGACACGTGGCACGTATCGGGGGCGTCGGACCGAGTGCTTTGGTCCGACGGTTGTGCGCGCGGGCGTCGGGCGTCCGACGCTAGCATCCGACGCCACGCAGAGAGGCTCAAACTGCTATGTTTTTTAGAGGGGCTTATATATAGTCCTTTGGCCGGTTTGGGAAAGTACTCTTGGCCACTCTAATCACCCCTACTTGCTTGTGAGTCTTTCTACTCCACTCTCACTCATCTTACTTGATTGTGTTCATCATTTGGTGAGATTGGAGAGCATCAAGTGCATTGCATGAGCGTAATCATTTAGAGACACTTGGTGAGTGGATTTCGCAGCGAGTTCTCTTGTTACTCTTAGAGTTTGCCGACTCCTAGACGGCTTGGAGCTGTGAGGATCGTTGAGGGGAGTTGGTGATTGTCTTCGCCTCCGATCGGTGAAGTTGTGAGGGGTTCTTGAGCCTTCCCCGCGGGAGATCGCAAAAGGCTACTCTAGTGGATTGCTCGTACCTTGTGGATCCCCGTGTTGTGTTGGTTGTGCGGCACTCTTGAGAAGGGTTTGGCGTGTGATGCCCATTAGCACGTGAACCTCCAAGTAGGTGTATCGCTACAACGAGGACGTAGCTTGCCGGCAAGAAAGTGAACCTCGGTAAAAACATTGTGTCAACTCTCTTGCCAATGATTTCTTGTGTATTGTCATTGCTCTTATTGGTACTCATCACATCTTCACACTGGCGGTATAAAAATCACTCTCTACCCTCTTTACTTTTGAGTACTTACTTTTGTAGTAGTATACTTGTTGTAGTTGCTCTCCTAGGAGTAGTTTAAAGTAGTGACCTAGCTTCTTGTGTGTATTCTTAGAGACTATAGTGTAGAACGGTTAGGTGGCTTGCTTTTTAGTAGGCTAGCACGAAATTCGCTTCGCCGCTTAATTGTCTAACCACTTTGTCTTAAGTGTTATTTGTAGAATTTTTATAGGCTATTTACCCCCTCTAGCCATTTAGGACCTTTCAGCCACCAACCACCAGATCTGCTTGTACGTAGCCACCACCAGCCCCTCCCGTCGCCCTGAGCTACCACGGTGTCTTCCCAATCGACGACGCTGCCGGCCATCCCTCAATACCCAGCAGCACTACGGTACGTCGATCTGAAGGGCAGCAGCCCCTCCACCTCTGTACGTGCTCCATCTTTTCTTTTTCTGTTGCAATTTAGAAACTTTCCCCATCAAGATCTTAATCAGTTTCACACCTTATATTTTATTCTTGCTCTTGTTGATTATGCGATCATCTGACTTGTTTTTGCCTGCTGTGGTGAATGTCGTGGGGGGATTCTTTGTTGTTGCAGCACCTGAGGAGGCAGAGCAACTCTAGCTTCTAGAAGAACCATTTGCCTCTCTCTGACGGATAGCAAGGTCAGACCACAGCCACCATGGAGCATATATATTCTTGATCTGTGATAGACTAGCTGTGGTGAATTAACTGCTATCTGCTTGCTAGCTCTTGTGATTCCTGCACCAATATTGCACTGCCCATCCTTGGTTGTAGTAACGATCTGAAGATTTTGCTTCCAATTCTTTCAAAGCTTGATCTATATGTGCTTTTGATTGATGTCTAGTGACTGTTTTTTGCTGCTCTATATATACAGATTAAGTCACGTGGCAATGAACTTTGCTGCCCTATTTTGCACAAATGTAGACATAACACAAGTTTTCAGTGACTAATTTTTGTATACATGCTCTACTTTGCATTCTGATTTACTGGTTATGGTGTGCTAGCTGTATAGAAAATTTGTTATTATGTCTTTCAATGTTCTAATACTAGCTGTATGTGAATTTCTGTTTTGTTTGACTGAAGCAATTTGTGTTATGTCAAAATTTGTAACAGGTTTCTCAGTGTGATCTGGTTGGTTGTTGTTGCTTTATTTGGTTGTCTCTGTGGGTTTGGTGACCTCGAAGTCTTGGACAACTACTGTGACTCGGAAAACCGCTGGTTAGTTCTCATCTTCTTATACAAGTTGGCAGATAAGATATGGCAGATCGTGGGTGGATGTATAGTGGTTGGAAGCGTGGTAGGCTAACAAATGAATGGGTTGATAAAACAAAAGAGTTTTTGGATCATGCCTTCTCAATCCCTGAATTAGTTCAATCAGAGACAATTAGATGCCCTTGTTCCTTATGCCGGAATTATTTTAGGCATAAAAGGCCTAGGATAGAGCTACATTTGTGCCACAATGGGTTCAAGGAAAATTACCAAACTTGGACAGCACATGGTGAGAAGTATGGAAATCACAACCTTGAGATTGGTTCTGGTGTAGAACATGAGGGATTTGGTGAGACAGATCGGATGGATGCTATACTAGTTGACTTAGCTGGTGAGCACCCACCATTAGTTGATGATGAAACCCCAACTGGTTTTGCCGAAGCCTTCTATAGAATGGTTGTTAGTGCAGATGAAAGTACATGAGCAAACCTTGCATTCTAGACTCTCTGTTGTTGCTTGTCTGTTGGCCATTAAATCACAGTACAATCTTTCAGTAGCATGTTATGATGATTTTGTGGAACTCATGCATGAACTCCTTCCTCCTAATTCTAAGATTCCTAACAACTTCTACATGTCTAGAAAACTGTTAGAGGGCCTTGGTATGCCATACCATAAAATTGATGTATGTGATAAAAACTACATGCTGTACTATAAAGAAAACAAAGATAAGGATAAGTGTGACATATGCGTTACCTCTCGCTATAAGGATAAGTGTTGCCAAGGCTAGTGGGACAAGGCCATCAACTTCAAGGGCTTTTCAAAATCTGTTTGCAAGATATGAGGAGTCACTTGCCAATGTTAATCGCCTAACTCAACAAAATAGTGCCTTGGTTGAACAGAATGCTGCATTGTCTCGAGATGTGAAGCGTAATGGTCGTATACTTGATATACATTTCTATTTTGGTGCACTATCTGTCTATAGTTCAAGGTTTATAAACATTGATTATATATTTTCACATGTGCAGCTCATTATTAGCAAAGTAGAGATAGAGATACCACCAGACCTGCTTCAGGATTATTAGCAAAGTAGAGATAGAGATACCACCAGACCTGCTTCAGGAACAAGAAAATGGCATGGTAATTAAGGTTAACATTATCTTCACCTTCAGCTACTTGTGTATCAATATTTGTGTGCAACTTTATTTTTTCTGCACGTGCTCAAAATTATCTTGCTGTTAGGATTGATGCTAGCATCTGAATGTTGGTTGCTAGCATGAGAAATTTATTATTTCTATTCTATAAGAAATCCAGTACATTATAGGAGGTAAACCGCACTGCAGCTGAGGGCATGTGTGTATTGCTGCTAGTAAGTACTAGTTTTTTTTTTTTGCTAAGGATCAATGGAGAAGCATAAGCTATACTGCTTTGCATCGTTCTAGATTTACCAAAGGAGCATCATATATCCTGTCCAGCGAATGAAAATATGCAGCTGCAGCCACCTGGAATGATCCTATTTATTTGTCTTGGTTGTAGGGAGGGACCATAGATGGATCATCTCATGCTTCAACCAACATGGACAGGGACAAGAGCGATGGCCATTGAGTTGTGTGGTGGCAGGAAGTATTTTGTGAAGCCGTAGCCCTTTTAGTTATCTACTACGGCTGATGGCAACAACTAGCAAGTTTGAAGGCCATGCATGTGTCATGCGGGGTATTTTGTGAAGAAGCAACAGATGTGGATTCCATCGTGTTTCGTGGCATGCGTGGTAGTTGTGGAGTAGCAGCTACATCTTGCCTATTCACTGCACGCGTGCTTGTGCAAAAGTGGGTGCATACCGCCATCAAAGAGCAGCTGGCTACTTGTAGACTTCCTGGGTCGAGGAATGTCGATTTTTTTGGCTATCTTGTGCAGAAGTGGATGTATACTGCCATGAGATAGCAACTTAGCTACAGTTGTGTTGGAGACTGAGCACCTAGTTGTACTTAGCTCTTTTAACTTGTGCTACCTGTTAAGTACCTAACTAGAAGGCTAACTAGGAGACACTAATTATTATATAGCTTTGTATTCATAAACTAAAATGATGTAGATTTTCCTGGATCAAGGAATATAATATTTAAGGATGGAAATATGGAAATAGATATCCGAACTATCCATATTCGTATCCATTCGAATTGTATATATGGATATCCGTATCCGTATCCGTTTTAAAATGGATGTCAAAGTAGTTACATCCGTATTCGTATTTCAGTGTTTTCTCTATCCGATTCCAGATCCGTATTCGACAATATCCGACAATATCCGTATCCGAATAGAAAATAAGGTACCATAAACTTATTTAAAAGTTTTCTCTTCATAATAAGTGAACAATTATTTAATTTTATTATTACTAATAATGCATTTAACATATTTAATAGTATATATAAAATTAAATTAAGTATTAATTTTAAATTATTAATGATACATAAAGATTAACTAATTTTAGCACTTTTATAATTTAGGTTAATCTAGTATATTTGTCCTTTTAAATTATTTTAATCCTTTACTTTATTTATTTATTGATATAAATTATTTTATATAAATTTAAAATTTCATAATAAATATTTATATAAACATAATATTGATTGATATATTTATTTATTAAATATATATTGGTAACTAGATTATTTTTTGTGCTATCCTTGTCTATGCTATATACACAAATGCTTTATCTCTAGTTTTATGTAATTTCAATACTAATTATAAAGTAAAATGGCTATTTGTTTTCTACCATTTTTATTTGAATTTATTCACTTGATCTATTATTTTGTTCAATATTATCTCTTATAATTTAGTTTACTTCGCTATTAGAGATTAATTAGAAGTGTACTTTCATTTAATTCACTTTCGTTAACGATGTACTTAATAATAAAATTTTATTCATGTATGTTAAATTTCATAATGTACGTTTTGAGTTAGATCGATTAAATATCCGATTTCGGATCCGCATTCGAACCATCCGTTTTGTATTCGTATTCGAAAATATCCGAATCCGTATTCGTATTCGAATTAAAATATGGTAAAAGGTGACATCCGGATTCGATTCCATGCGTATCCGATCCGTTTCCATCCTTAATAATATTTATTACTTTAATGTGGATGAATGGTTACATCAGTTGCTGTAATATTGTTTTAATGGCTAATTACTTGATGTGAATAGTGGTCTATAATTGGCCAATCTGTGATTTTGAACGGCGCCAATTGACTGGAAAATGTTTTCCCTAACGGGTGGGAACCGTCAGGAATTTTTATCCGTGACGGTTGGCGCATGGACGGGAAACTGGAGTACATCCCTGACAGTTTGGAACCGACGGGAAAGATGACAGCATCCCTGAAGGTTTCGGAGCTGACAGGGAAAGTTCAAAATTTCCCTGACAGTTTACTACCGACGGGGAAAGTTTAAACTGTCCCTAACTATGGAGTGGCCGTCAGGGAAACATTTCCTAACGGGAGGCCTAGGAACCGACGCTGCAGGGTTTCCCTGACGGGCGAAACTGTCAGGAATTAATCCGTGACGGTTAACCATCAGGGAACAGTGACTTTCCGTGTCGTTTCTTTTCTGACGGCTTATCCCTAACGGTAACCGTCACGGATACCTTTTCCTGACGGTTTCAGACACTTTTCCTGACGGTTCTAGCCGTCACGAAAAAACTTGTCTGGGTGGTGCACGTGTTGTGCTACCCAGTGACAATTCGGGTATAGCCTGACAATATGCTTGACCGAGCAATCATGGTCAAAGAAGTTGTCGTCGGTGATGTGATTGGCTTGAGGGAGTCCAATATTGGTACACCTGAGCGGTTGTAGTCCACGACGTAGTTGGAGATGGTGTGACCATCGAATGAGTCTGATGGCACCGTGGTCGAGTGGTCGTAGTCGATCACATGGTTGATGATGGCATGACCGGCTTGAGATAGCCTATCGAATGCCTTGAGCTATCAAAGTTGAAGATGAGGTCGATGCTGGTTCAAGGTAGCCTTCCAAAGGCGTGTCTGAGTAGTCATTACCATTAACATAGTCTGAGGCGGTGTGACCAACTTGACATAGCCTATTGAGGGTGTACATAAATGGTCGTTGTCGACGACGTAGTTGAAGGCGGCGTGACTAACTTGAGGTAGACAATCGAGGGTGTACCCAAATGGTCATTTCCAAGGACGTTGCTAGAGGCATTGTGACCAACTTGAAGTAGCCCATCGAGGGCGTACTCGAGGGTCATCGCCGGTGACATAGCTGGAGGCGGTGTGACTGATTTGAGGTATCCCATCGAGGCCATACTCAAGGGTTGTTACCAACGATGTAGCTAGAGGTGGTGTGACCAACTTGTGGTAACCCGTTGAGAGCGTACCCGAATGGTCATTAAAGTTAATGAACAAAGACCAAAGTACATCTATTAAGTGCAAAAGGTTCGGAAAGATAGGGTTGGCAAGGGACGGGGGTCCTTTTTTGGCCGTTTTACCGTGTATTTGGTTTGGGGACCAAGTGGGTTGGGTTGGATCCAACCCAAATTTTTAGGATGAGATGAAACCACTTTGTGTTTGGTTTAAGGGTTGGAGCCGTTCCAGTTCTTTGTTTGGTTTGAGGGATGGACCAGGTTGGGATAGATGATACTCTTAACTCTGTTACTTGCTACTTGTGTGGGACCTACCTGTCAGACCTTTCTTATTCCATCTCGCGCTGCGCCCGGACGGTCGCACCTAGCCCCGCGCCACCCTGGCCTCGGCTCGGCCCCGGCGTGCTGCCCCCGCATTGCGCGGCACCGCGCCCCACTAGCCACGCCCAGCCCCATGCGCAACACGCGGCCCTAGCCCCACCATGGCTCGGCACGCCACCCGGCTCGTCGCGCTGCCCGACTGCACCGCCTAGCTCACTGCGCCACTCGGCCGCGTCACCCCACACCGCACGCCGCCCAGAAGCGCCACCTCGCCCAGCCGTCGTGTTGCACCTCCACGCTGGTCCCAAAGCCATGCATCGCCAATCACCATGGGTGCCACCTCCCTGCCACTGCCTCACTACCCTTCACAGGCGCCAGGCTCCACGTCCCCACCTAATCTAGAGGATTCGTGAGCGCCGGCGCCGGGAGGGAGGACGGTGGAGGTCACGACGAAGGAGGGAGAAGGAGACGGTGAACGCGACGTTGTTCATCTGGGTCGAGTTGGTCCGCCCAATTTGGAGGGAGCATGAGAACCCGCATCTAGGGGTATATTCTCTTCAGGGTGTCCCAAACCCAGATAACTCCTCAACCAAACAGCAACTCATCTGGGTCGAACCTGGGATACCCCAGGTCAACCCGCAATCCAAACACACCCTTAGTCACCTCCCTGTTGGAGATGATTTTAGACATATATATATGGCTTCATGCATCCTTTTAGCTAGGTAATCTCTTGGAGTTGCTCTAAGATCCACTTATTCCCTCCCGTACTACACCCTCATGGTGGCCAACCGCTAGCATATACAGGTGGTGCGGCTAAAGGATGGCACCAAAGTGAATCGGTTCGATCTAACATGCACCAAGATGGGCCGCTATATGCCAAGGCAACACTAGTTAAGGGTGTTGGCCTACCCTTCCATAGACGACG
This sequence comes from Eremochloa ophiuroides, assembly GCA_038502445.1. Taxonomy (NCBI): domain Eukaryota; kingdom Viridiplantae; phylum Streptophyta; class Magnoliopsida; order Poales; family Poaceae; genus Eremochloa; species Eremochloa ophiuroides. The sequence continues at coordinate 27,605,812 of JAHLJS010000002.1, forward strand.
ACGCCTTCTCTGATGACGTCCTTCCGATCCGAAGGCGATGTCTACTCCCTTAACAACGCCCCCTAGTTGAGCCCGGCACGAAAGGAGTGGAGGACCATGGCGGTCCGACCCCGAAGAACATGGAGGAACGAGGACGGGGATGGAGCATGGCTCAAGCATAGGGGTCATGGGTAGGGTTGTGCCCGATACAATGTGGATGGGCAAGGGGTTATGATTCTGTTGTAGGGCCATTGAGATCTTTTTACCGTCAACATTGATAACTCTGACAGATCTACAACGTCATCTATTACAGTTAGTTTTTGTTATCATTATTTGTACATGCATAGTGTATAACTAGCTAGGTACATATAGGTAGGTACTGAAAAGCCAAAATGATTCTCAATTGAGAAAGTAGTATACTAATAAACATATAGATGTAGGAGTATATAATGTATATACCAGAAAGGACGGGCTGAATGCCATTGAGCACAATAGTGACAGCGATGGGGCCAGCTCCGTGCGCACCACGGGCGCCCCGAAGCGCACGGCCGAGCTAGGTGGTGCGCGATGGTGCTGCGGCCGGCGCCGCCTGGCCGCCACCCTGCGAGCCACAAGACCGCTACAACGCGCCACCCTTGATGGTGTCAAGAGTGTTTGGACGAAAATGCACATGTTTAACATCCTGCCAAAGGCAGATGCGTATTCAATATATGTTCACTTCCAAAGTATATTATTCCTCGACATCTTTTAAGCATAGACGTCCTATTAAGTTATGACCAACAATGTTTATTTGAAAGATATAAAGAAGACTAGCAAAGTAAAGAAAATTATTGCAATATTATGAGTCGTTCAATCTATCTTACCCGTTGGGTCAATAGATTCCTGGCTCTATCTACTCATTTTGGACTTTAAGCCTGCCCATACGACCCATGAACCTTATTCTTGTGTATCGGGACAACTAATCATTGATCGACCTCACTTATTTCTATCCCAAGACTTTCCAGACTATGGTGACTAAACAGACGCATAAAGATGCTTAGGCAAACGAGGCTGAGCATGTAAGAAGAGTGGCTCAGCTAGTGTGAAACTTGTAGTGGATTCATTGAGCTTGATTGCACCAACTCCAGGAGGCTTGGTCCATGTGAACCCTTGCAGAAGCCTTGCAAATGGCATCATTGTAACGGAGCTGCCAAGCTTTAACCCTGGGCATCCCCTCATACCTGCACTGAACGAGATGAACCTAAGGTCTAGCTCGGTGAGAACCACATTCTCATTCGTCATCAGATGTCGCTCTGGCCGGAATAGGAGAGGAGTATCCCAGACGTCAGATTTCCGGCCAAGCCCCACCCGGCTCAAGAGGACATGGCTACCCTTGGGAATGAGGTAGCCAGAAACGACGGTGTCCTCCATGGCGACGTGGGGTGGGATGAAAGCGTGGTAGTGGTGCAAGCGGAAAGCTTCTCGCACACATGCTTTTAGATAGTTGAGGTGAGGGATGCCAGATTCTTGGACGAGCCTGTCCTTGCCAACGACAGTGTTCAGCTCGTCCATTGCTTTATGCATGACCTCCGGTTTGTCCATCATCCCTGCGAGTGCCCACTCAACCGCGTTTGATGGATTGTCGACCGTTGCATATATCATCATCTCCTGAACATGAAACAACAATATGTAGTGAATATAACAAGTGAGACGGCAAAATTTTCTATCGCCATTCATGAATGGCTATAAATAAAAGGGAATAAATCAACAAAATCCGTATAATTAAATTTACTGAAATAAGGGAAAGTTTATTGAATATAATGGAGCATATCTCACCGCTGTCTGTGCTCGTATTTCGTCAAATGACAAAACACGTCGCTCTTGCGAATCCTGAAGAGAAACCAGCGCGTCAAGAAAATCTCTGGCCTCTCTTGTCACCGCGTTGCCGAAGACCATCCCACTCATGGATCCTCTCTTGTATGATGGGATCATGCAATCTGTTTATTGTCCTCATTATGCTCTTGGCAGCCTTCTTGTGGCCGTCAGGGTCGAGGCCAGCAATCATCCACGTCCACGCAGCAGGGATGTAATCTGAGACGGAGAAGCTCTACATGTAGCTCAGCAGCTTGAAGAGCGCATCCACGTGCGCCACCTCCTCAGGACCCGGGCCGCCATTGCCAGCACCAGCAGCAGCCGAGAAATGTCTCTTGCCGAACACGAGCCTCCGTATCATGTTGCCACAGAAGTGCTGGGCAACATGACGCACGTCGACGCCGCCAGTGCTGCACTGCAGGTTGTACACGAACCTGATGAGGTGGTCGGCCTCTCCTCCTCTCGCCGGTGCTGCAGACAGGATGGAGCCCTTGTACCCGAAGGTGAACAATTCAGTGGCCGGTGTTAGAGGGCGAGACGCAAAGACTGCGTCGTTCTTTCTGAGAACCTGACGGGCTATCTCTGGGCAGGCAACTACTACGACATGGACGGCTCCAAGGCGGAGGCATAGGATTTTGGTGTTCATGTCCTTGAGAAGGCCATGGATCCATCGGAACACCGGCCTCTTTGACACCACACAGTGCAGGCTGCCCATGATAGGCAACCCAGCCGGCCCTGGTGGCAGCCGGTGTAGCTGTGTTTTCTTGGACGACGTTATACTTTGCTTCGGTAGAGAAATAACAAAGCTACTAGGGCAAGAAAGGTGCAAACTGCTGTGAACGGCGGAGCGACGACATTTGCATGGCTAGGTGCTAGTGCCATGCTGGATGATGCCTTGGAGCTCATCATATGCATATTTGTGTTGGGAAGCACAAGGATCTGTACGTGTTCAGCTCAGGCTCTACGGTATTTGGGCAAGGCTGCTGCAAGTTTGTGTTGATGCATTGTTATATTTATATTGTTGGTGAACAATGTGGGAGCATCTATATATTATATAATACTCCTCGATGAAGACCCTCGCCCATCCTGCTTGGATTGGCTCCCTGTTGCGGTTATCCATTTTGCATTGACCGGTCTGATTTGAATCTCTTTAAAACATTAAGAAGAAACGTTTACACAATGCTTTAATTCTTTAGCAATTCTGTTTAAATAATAGCTGGGTAAGCTATTTTTTTTAGAATTAGTGGTGGCCTTCTCCAAAAACTACAAAAATCTATAGCACTCTAAGAGCAACTTCAAGGTACCCTCTATATCCTTCTTTTATGATAGAAATAGAGATTCTGATATAAAAAAATACTCTCCAATAATTTTTATATTGGTTATCCAAATATAGAATCGGGGTCTAGTGTCATGGTCCCCAAACTTCTTCAGTTCTGGTTTTGTAACCGGGACTGCGAATCCAGAACTAAAGGACCAACTTTAGTCTCGGGCCTCTTAACCTGGATTGATTTGGGACTTATATCCTATTTGATATAACCAACAGGTACTAAAAGTGCCTACAGCCCGGGACTAGGTGCTGCCACCTAGTGGGTTTCAGTCCTAGTTGGTATAATCAATTGGGATTGTATATCTCTTTTATTTTTTTTTCTCTTTCTTTTCTTTTCTGTTCTTTTACCGATTCTTTGCATTATTAAGCTTGAAACTAAGTAAGTTGTTGTATATTACAATGATCATTCGTCTACAATCAAATTTAAATGAAGTCATACAAAACATAATAATTTAAACTAAGTCATATAGATCATAATAATTTTAGAGTTATTACACACTACATCCAAATACTCCCAGCTTAACTGCAAACAGGTATGTCATCACCACTACCTATACAGTTCAATAAAGATCATCTTCTCGTATTAGTAGAGAAAATAGCTTTTACTCTCGATTCACACCCCCTTTATTCCTTGTTTTTGAACTGAGACTAGATATCTGGTACTAATGGGCTCAGTTAGTCCCAGTTGAAATAACCGGGACTAAAAATCTCCTAAAATTTAATAAATAATGTATTCCACCACTACGTCTCGTGAGATTCGAACTCAAGACCTCATGCATGGTCCCGCGCGTAGCTTACCGTCCCACCTATACAGTACATGTGACTTCAGATAGGATGTATTCCTTTTGAACTAACCTGTGGATGACCCTTTAGTCCGTGTTGGTGTTACCAACAGTGACTAAAGGGTCCTTTAGTTAAGGTTAGTAACACGAACCGAGAGTAATGTAGACCTGTTAACCTGGTTTGTTGTTAATAACCAGGATTAAAGGTTCTCTAACAGCTCATAAAAATTAGATCAAGATTAATCCTTTCTTTAGTCCCGGACACCAAAAATACTGAGATTAAAGCCAAAACACGATATGGATCAAAATTTTGTTCTCTACTGGTGTATTAATAATTGAGTGAAGTGTAGGTCACGATATGGTATCGAAAAACATCATTCATAAAGATCAATGCATTAAATAGTTCACTCTCCTTGCTTCACAACTATCAGCTTGTTCTTTTGACCAATCAGCGCTTATTTTCAGCCACGAAACAGTATTTTTCTCTCACAACAAATCAGCACGAGCGAAATCGGCGCTTATTTTTCAGCCCAAAAGAACAGGCTGTACGAGCACAGGATCTGCTGACAATGGTAAACGGCGCTCGAGAAGTCGGTGGACCTCCCCTCTTAGTCGCAACTAGCTTTACCTGAAATCCTTCTGTAGTAAGTGTTGGTCTTTCGTGAGCGTGTAGCCAACCATAAACCAATTGATACATTGTCTAGTTTAGAATGGCTTCAAAAATGCACTCTATGTAGGTTAAGTCATATGTCTCAACCTGTAATTATTGCCAGAAAAAATATATATGAGAACAAAGCTTTCTAGCATAAAATAACAAATCTAGATATAAGCTATAAGTTCACCTTCGACTTTACCACATGATTTCAGTTGGCTGCAACAATCTTTATACAAAATCCCGCAACATCATGATGCATGTTCGCATTTATAACTTGTAGAAGAAACGAGGATAGTGTAGGAAAAGTGTGCCCAATATTCATAAACTTAGTTACACATCTAGTGGCAACATATTTTTATGCAATGATCTGCTATAGTGCCTTGATTCCCAACTTTGAGATTTGTAAAACACCTCTACCACGCCTAACAGCGATGAAAAAGGCAACCCGGCATTAGATTAATTGCCCAATAACTACATAAAATATTCGGATATCCACTGCCTAAACCCAGTGTATGTTTAAGTCAAATGATTGGTTCATTTACCTACAACACACATTTAAAATTCACATATATATACATATCAGAAAATATAATTATACAAACATATTTCACACATAATTTAATTTATTGGAAACATATAGAGTTGCTTACAATGCTTGGATGATTCAATGGTACTTGCGGCAACACTGGATTGAATCCCATCAAACTTACGCAGCCACCGAAATCTATGACTTCTGGCAGAGGGAGACCACATCCAACCATCTTTCTCAGTAAAGTCATTATATCAAAATTCATATATGTATATCACTGAAGTCAATTTTTAATAGTTTATATACATCAAAAATTTACATCAACAAACCTTATGTGCCAAGATTCATATCACAAGTTAATATGAATCAAAATGCATACCAAAATGACCGACAGAAGACGAGGACGAGAGGATGCAACAGCATGGGCGGCGATTGAAATGAAATAGATTGGGAAAAATTGGGAAGAAGAAGAGTATATATAGGGTAGGAGGTTTTAGTCCTGATTTCAACCACAAAGTGGGACTAAAAGCTCTTTAGTCCGGGGTTGTGGATGAAACCGAGACTAATACCATATTTTGGTGCCCCATGAAATTGTTGCCTTTTGGTAGTTTTGTTTCACGCCAATGAACACCATGGTTTAGAGCAACTCCACAAGGTTAGACAAAATTATATACCAAATTACATATTTTAGAGATTATGTAAAATAGAAAGCTTCTTACAAAATGAGGATTATACATCGGCTTAGCTATTTTTAGTCTTCAATATTGAAATCTTGCCACATGGAAGGATCTCAGCACATGGCGTGTGGTGCAGGTTTGCTTTGATATGGCCAGCAAAATTCTAGAAATAGCTTGCTTGGTATTTTAGAAAATTATATAGCACCCCTGCTGGAGCTTCATTTTTGTTGAAAAAAGCTAAATATAGCCTATATATAAGGAATACCACATCTGTTAGAGTTGCTATTAGGATATTAAATACTCCCTCCATCTCAACTTGTAAGTCATTATAAGAATCTCAGAGAGTCAAATTATCTCAACTCTGATCAAGTTTACATAATAAAATAATAACAATTACAAAATGTATATTCGTAATAAAATATCCCCTCAAAAAACCAAGACTAAAGGTCCACATACCTTATTTATAAATTCAAACGAAGATCCAAATAATTAATACAACTGTATATTATTATTACTACTACTGCTGCTGCTGCTACTACTGCTGCTACTACTGCTGCTGCTGCTACAACTCCTGCTGCTGCTACTGCTACTGCTGCTGCTGCTGCTGCTACTACTGCTGCTGCTGCTGCTACTGCTGCTACTACTACTACTACTACTATTATTATTATTATTATTATATTGAATTTGATATGTTATAGTTTGTTACATGAATTATGATATTTGTATATTTTAATATAAATTTAGTATGCATTTTGGCCATGTATATATTAATTTTGATATTATATCAATCTTTTTGGAAAAGTGTACGTCTACTTAACTCGTGGCTACTACTCAACAAAATCATACAAGTTAAAGTACAATTAAACCTAAGAGTACAAATAAAACTAATTAAACATAACAATATAAAAAACAGCTTAATTAGGACCATAAAACTAAACCTATTTAAACATCACGGTACAATAATAACAGAAACGCACTGCTAAAGAAACATTAGTTACAGGGTGGCAGCATTCATTTGTGGGCCGATCAACCAATTAAATTGTAGGAGAGGTCCATCGGTTAGCCACCCGCCCACTCCGTCAAAGTTGCGACATTTTTCGCATGAAAATTACATGCTTTGGGGTCATGGGTAAGACTGGACGAAAAACTCGAAGCTCATTACCTCGCTCGGCTTGTAGCCGAGCAATATTTAGCACGTTAGCTATAACGGCCCACTCGCTCACAAGCCAAACGAGCCATGCAACGATAGAACTTATATTAGTATTGTATTACTTTATGTTTTATACTTTATAATTAGTTGATGACTGACCTATACCCTATGAACCTAGGATTATTTGACTTTCACTATTTTATTTTTAATGAACGTATGGATACTCATGACCACATTATGTATGATATCGAGTATAAACCATAAATGTATGGTATAATACTATAATATTTTAATGTTAGCGTAAATTAATTTTTGTTCGATTTAAGATGTTTGGATATATTACTTTTTGTATTATTACTCATCTCAAGTTTTAGATAAATGCAAATGTTATTTTTTGTGTATTTTTTATACATGGCTCGTGAGCTTAATGAGCCAGCTTGAGCTTGTAACGAGCCGAGCCGAGCCGAGCCAGCGTTCTGCCTCGTTAACATAACGAGCTAAACCGAGCTGGCTCATTATCTAGCCTTAGTTGTGGAGGTTCGAACCCACGACCTCACCCTCGCATGTAGGCTCCTCTTTCACTTCACCCATCACTCAATTGTGTCTATATTAGAGTTTGGTTCCTCATATATTATGCTAAACCAAGTATAAATTGATTGTTTGAGGCACTAAGGAAATTTAAATGAAAAGGTTGTCAACTATAAAGTTTCGTAACTTTTCAAGTTCTACAAGTAGTTTCTCCATCCGAGGTCGCTTACAAAATTTCAATTTTAAATTTGACAAATTCAAACATACTTTTCGTTGACAAGATGATTTCAAATGGAAAAATTATTAACTATAAAGTTTCATAATTATTTGAAATTTACAACTTTTATTTTATTGGTTTTTCATACAAGGTTATCTAGAAAACTAAAAAATAATTTAAAATTATTTGTATTGGTTGTTCCTTGAGAAAACTGGCAATACACGATTTGTACTAACGGTTTTTTTTAAAAAACTATCAGTACAAATGCATGATTTTTATAGGCGGTTTGTTAAGAAAACTGTATATAAAAATCTAATTGCACAGGCTGTTCGAAACTGTTTGATTTTTATTGGCGCACATCAGAAACCGCCTGTAGAAAAAATATTGACCGTCGAGAGAAATACATTTTGTACTAGTGCTAGTCCCGTGCCAAAATCTTACCGGGACTAATTAATAACTTTAAAAGTTTGTTCTCTGCTAGTGATAGCCTGATAGGTATAAATGATTTGCAATGAGAAATTATTATATTATACTGATAAATATATAGATGTAGCCTGTAGGACACTATGTCAGAAATGCTTATTAGTGACGCGTCTAAAGGGTCATCAGTGACGCTGAAAACACGCGTCACTGATGTTGCGTCTGTGATATCGAGACATCAGTGACGCGTAAAAATGCGTCACTGATTTGGGTTATCAGCGACGCGGGTAGAAAAACGCGTCACTGATAAGTGTTACCAGCAACGCGGGTGGCCAAAAACGCGTCACTGATAAGAGTTATCAGCCACACGGGTAACCAAAAACGCGTCACTGATTTTTGTACTATCAGCGACGCGTGTAGCCAATACGCGTCACTGATAACAATTCAAAAAAGAAAAAAAGAAAAAAAACCACTAGGGTCCTATATACATCAGACATGTTTCATCCATTTCAGCAATCAAATTCTTTATTACAAACTTTAGATACAACTTATTCCACAACACAGGAACGGTTACCTAGAAGACTCCTAATAGTACATAAGCAAATTATACATAGTATACTTGAGATTAAATACATTGACTATATTGAGCTCAACAGTACATAAGAAATGACAACTGATTCCATGAGGCAACATGCATTTGAAAAAAAAAATAGAAGAGATGCAAGCCTCCGAAGGCATCTCTGTTAAACTTACTTTTTTCCCCTATGGTACTCAGATGACAGCCTACATTAGAAAATAAATGATACATTAAGTTAAAATGATCACAAACATATAGGCATTCTAATATAAAATTTCTTGCTAGTTATTTTTTATGGCAAAACTGGATTCTAAAATGATCAGAGAGGTGTCCAAACTGTGTCCAAACAGTTGACACAAGGGAAAATAGTTCCTACCATGTTGCTGCTTCCTCAAATGCAAAGAGCACACAACTTATAGGCGCAAGGAATGTCCATGGAGAAATTTCACATAGGATACTATCAATTATGTGAAAAAGAGGAGCACTATGCTCTTGCTGCAACTGAAAATACCATGTCCATGTACATTTAAGTGAGCATGTGAGATCTATATTAGAGCTAAACTATTACAGTGAGCCGGTACATGTTAGCCATCCCAGCCCAAGGTTATACAGAACTATTATTATCATACTATAGTGGTCTGAAGTTACTATTAGTTTGCTAATATTTTATATTTTATGATCAGACAATATCTTCTAGAATTGTTATCATACTATAGGTACTTCATTGGCTGATGTGCATGCGTTGCAGGAGGGGTGTTCATGTTGTAGTGATTTAGCTAACTAATAGAATGACCCCAGGCTAACTATCCACTTTCAGCTAACTAGCCTTGTTAAATAATATGAAAAACACACTCTTCTATGTTCAATAAATGATGAATACCTGAATAATAAAAAATAGGCAGAGTATGTAGGCTTGTAAACAATATCAGACATCCCATAGCATGCTTTCAGAATTATTAGTAACACTGAAATGAGATAGTACCTTGATTGGGTGCTGCGAGGAGTGCTTGCAACTCTAGCACTGCAGTCTTCATAATAAGCATATACTGAAACTAGGTATATGGATATGAGGAGCTTGCATCATTTCTATAATCTGGCTCTGTCAATGCCTGCAGGAAGCAGACAATTCTTTCAAAAAGGTGAAATAGCTTCAATTCTGAACTGCCAAGTGTTGACTGTACAAGTAGAAAGGGTTCAAATAAGTAATCAATTCTGAACATAAGTAATTAACTAGGGCTAAAACAGATAGTGCTGTATGAAGAGAACAATACAGAGGCTAAGCAATAGCAGTAAAGCACAATACAGAGGTTAAATACAAAAATAGTTAACAAACTAGAATTATTTTTGGTAGAGATGACGAAGATAGCTGACTGAAGATGGGCATGGCCACTAAGTTCTAAAAACTTCCTTATTTACAATTAGGCATAGCATGTTAATAACACAAACAATAGTAAGAAAAACCTCTAACTCGCATTTCAAGACCTGTAATATTGTTATGTCTCAGTGCAACCTGTGTAATTAGTAATGTATTAATCTGTACAAGTAGCTATCAAACATAGAAATATTCTATTCACTAGCCTTTGTATACACCCATTCAGTTAAGAACTATAAGCAACATGAGCTCTAGCCTTGTGTCTATTTTGAACTTCATAAATAAATGATTCTCTTCCTAAAATTAATGGGTTAGCCTTGTGTCTAGCTGTGAATCAAGGACTAAATAACCTATGCCCAAAATACAGGCAACTGAGAGTCATGCAGCCTAAATAGTTGAAACTGTTGTCCCCTCTCATTCTCAGTGGCCAAATCACTTGATTTCAGTTAACGACTTGAGCAGTCTAGAAGTCTGACACAATTACATTCAAGAGATGTCTGCTGCGTAAAGCTAAATATCACCCATAAGACTATAATCTGTATAAAAGTGAATGTAGTCACAACATAATAATTCATAACTGCTAGAGGAAAAACAAATTAAGGCAAGCAAAACATATTCCTCATCAATATGATCTTTTGTTTAATTATTAATATTCTAGTTACCATGCATTAGTGTAGCAACAAAAACTACTGTGAGCTGTCATATTAACAAATCAAGACAAGTCAAATATTAATGGATTGCATCTAAACGTTCTAACAGTCTAGGAACATAGGCATGGGAAAATTCAGTTGCTATAATTGCTGTGAAATAGAAGTGGTACCCTGACTAAGATACTTATTATCCTGAGCAGCCTCTCAGAACAGTCTATCAAATGGGACCAACTTTGAAAATTCTACAAGGATTCCAGCTCTTATGCAGAGTTTTCATTTATGCAGCAAATAAAGGAATATACAAAAGGGTGGAATTTGTCAAGAACTATTTTACCTGGTCTGATGTAACTAAAGAATGCACCACTTAATTCAGTAGAGGGATTCCAGCTCTAGAGTCTCCTAGCCTGCAGCAGCTTGGTTAATTCTCGACCGGCGCCCAGTTCAAAAGTAGACAGCTACCTATAGGAAATCAGTCCCAAGATTGTAAAAATACATTGTAAAAATATGAAATGACTCAAAGATAAGGCATACTTACAAATTCACTATATACTAAAAATGCCAAATGCCATCTGTTAGCTTACTGCATGCTAAACTACAGATAATAACAAAAAAGTACCGATGCAAGTTAAAGTGAGCTAACAGAGACGACCTATTAAAGACTTATAGTTTTGTTTGAAATTGGGAGCAAATTCAAGAACGAAGTGGGAATCCAAAACATAGCATGATAATCACCTTCTGTATTTTGTCACCGAGAATTTTGAGCCCAAAAGTTTCCACAATTGGAACATTAGCTACACTAATTGCCACCTAGTCAATTTGTCATTTGAATGGCTTAGATCTATTCCCCTCAAACCAAATACCCCATAGAAATAATGCGCAATTGTAAGGATTTAATAGCATAGCAGGTCAAAATGTTTTGTCGCAGCTGGCTGGGTACCACTTGTTAACATGTAAAGCAGTATTACAATGAAAATCTAAAAAAACTAGCAGTTCACTAAGTATTTTATCGATCTCTAGTCTAGACTTAGCAGCCAGCCATAAACAAGCATGAGGCGACGACCGACGAGATATAACCATGATTGCATCTATACAGGCAAATGAAGTACACAAGGGGAGATGGAGAAAGGAAGAGCACTGCCTCACATTGTAGTGGATATTCACTTTGGGTGGATGCGGGGCGTCGAGAGCACTCGTCATCGCGGGCAGTAATGGCTACTGCCACCATGGCCTCATCCTCCTCAGAGCACGAGCTACCAGCGCCCTCCTGAGCCCATGCCGCCACATCCCGGACCCACGCCGCTGCCGCATCTCAAGGCTCCACCGTCGCCATCTTCCGGGAATGGCCATCCGCCACCTGGATCCAAGCCTCCCTCGCCGGATCTGCGCTGCTATAACTAGAGAGTGGGAGCCAGCTGGTAGGGAGCGATGAGCGAGGAGGGCGGCGGCAGGGGGTGGGTTGGGGGCATGCGGCGCGAGGGAGGCGCGAGGACGCGGAGGGAGGGCGGCGACTGCAGTGACGAGAATGGTAATGGGAATAGTTAATTAGGGTTCCTCGATTTTTATTTCCAGCTAGTGCATCTCGACCATCCACTTTCATCTAACGGCAAAGGAACGAGAGGCTCAAAGGCCCATTCTAGCTGCCGCTGCTATGGGTCTCTCTGTCCGGAAGGAGGACAAAACAAATACCAGCGACGCGTCTAGACAATACATTACTAGTGACACGTTTTTTTGAGAAGAGTCACTGATATTTCTTATGAGTGAAGCGTTTTGTAGTGAAAAGTCCCTAATAAACCACACATCAATGACGCGCCTGCATAACACGCGTCGCTGATATTATCAGTGACGCGTGTTTTTCGGAAGAGTCACTGGTATCTTGTTATTAGTGACGCGTCTTGTTCCTGGGGCATTATCAGCGACGCGTTTCATTCACCCGCGTCACTACTGTACTTATTAGTGACGCGTTTTAGTTCTGAGTCACTAATCAAGGTGTCTCCCTTTTGCTCTTTTGGCATAGTGGGAGTATATAATGTATATACAGAAAGGACGTGAATGCCGTCGAGCACAATGGTGACGGCGAGCAGCGGGGTCATGGTGGACACGGCGCGCGCGACGTTATCCCCTTTGGTGAAGACAGCTGATGTAGTCGCGGAGGCACATGACAATGACGGCTATAAAATGCATAGACGCCACCATCGGTGACAGCGTCGTCACGACCTTGACAGAGAGAAAGATGCCGCCATGGGGTGCCCCGCTCCGAGCTCGTTGCTCACCCTCTCACGCTGCAACGTCGTCGTCGTATATACGTTCGGACGGCATCATATATATACATGTGCCTCTGTGCGAGCCAGCACGTGTTGATTTTGTTTAGCTGTGCTAATTAATTCTATTCATTTAGTTGAGCGCAGTGTGACCAGCAGTGGGCACACAAAGCAAGTAAGATGTACCTAGCCGCAGCGTTGAAGCCTAGCGACACCGTGAACACCCATCCTGATATGGACACCCATCCGTGAACACCACATGCTTCAATTATTGACCAAAAAAGGCTGCAAAATCGTTCACACCAGGATTTTTTTTTTGGGCTAAGGTGCAGTTCAGCATAAAAGCGCCAACAAGTGTTTTATGATTGAGGACCTAGATGACTATGATATAGGAGTGCGTGTATTGTTGGAAAGGTCAATAAAGGAGACATAATACTTTGTGAACTATGAGATATGTGTTGGTGAAAGCAATTTGAAGGGAATTTGTTATTCTTGTCTTAAGTTACAGTCCTTTGAAACCCTGAGAGCACCAGTCAGGAGCGCACGGCTAGCTCCTGCGATGCGGCACGAAGAAGATCGTGACCCTTGGTGTCGTCGCTCTGCTGCTGCCAGGCATGACCTCAGGGCTGCAAGAGCAAGACTACAGGCAACCTGGCGAGGGCCGCCACGTGGCCCAGATGGGTGGAGAGCGGCACATACGGGGCGGCGGCAGGGAAGGCAACGCCATGGCCTCGCCATCGTCCCTTGCCCTCGCATCCCGCAGCAACCGGCTTCTCGCATCCCTACCCTAGGCGGACGACGTGCCAACCAATGCGGCTTGGAACCCTAGAGCGAGTGGTGTAGCCATGAGGGTCAGTGGGCTGGAGCTTGAACTTAAATGAACCTTATTGTAAATAAAATGCTTATCTAACTATATTACTTCAATTATTCATCCCAACTACACTACTCCTTTTGTAATATGCATTTACTCTTTTATCCTTTATTAAGAAAACTATGAAAAAGGAAGTACCACTCATTTATTTAGAAGTCCTAATCTCCTCGATTTCGGAGGCAATATGAGGTGACATGACTAATATGGATCCACCCATCGCCTTACTCCTATCACCTCTCGGGGCTTCTCATGTTTTGAGTCCGCTAACTATAAACACATCTATCGTCTCTCGTTGGCTCTCCAACCATTGTAAAAATATTCTAACACAAATGTATAAATATACTAGACGGTGAGAGAATGATCTAATGTTGGGCATGACTTATTATACGCTTGGAACTTGACCCAAACAAATGTTTTTCTTTGCAAAATAAAGTTCTCATTCGACGTGAATGAAAATCACTTGAAACTTGAATTCATCACTTGAATTCCTATGAAGCTCTTCATGTAGAGAAAACTCGAGTCTTAGACGAAACATCAATCAAATCAAACAAACACCAAAAAGGGAAAGGAAAAAAAAGAGCATATCTGAAGTTTTGCCCGAACCTTGCTAGTCCGAAGTCCCACTCGATTGCTTTCTTTAGCAAAAACCGGTAGTCGCTTTTTTTTTTCCCAGATCCGGTACGGCCGGTCCAGTCCGTCCATCCCAGATCAGACGGCTTAGGCAACCTCAGCGGCCGCAACTTTTATCCATTCGTTTGGCCCACGCGCTCCCCAGCCTCCTTCCTCCTCTGTCCTCGCGCAGTTAGGGTTTTGACTCGTAAACCAGCTCCGCGCTACGCCGCCACGCCATGATGCAGCCGCCGCCGCCGCCACAGCAGCAGCAGCAATGGGCAATGGCGCCGCCGCCCCCGCCGCAGTACTACCAGGCGGGGCACCCCCCGCCGCCGCCCCCGCAGTTCTACCAGGCGGGCCCTCCGTCTCCTGCTATGTGGGGCCAGCCGCCGCCGCAGGTGGCGCCGGCCCCGGCGCCGGCGCCGTCCGGCGGCGGGGCGGGGGACGAGGCCAGGACCCTCTGGATTGGGGACCTGCAGTACTGGATGGACGAGAACTACCTCTACAGCTGCTTCTCCCAGGCCGGCGAGGTGATGCTCCGTTACCGCCTCACTGCTGCTTGTAAATTTATTATTTAACGTTAGTTATTAGGACTTAAGAGTTTGATGATATACTGCTAAAGTAGTAGGGAAGTTGTGTGGTCGTTATGTTGCTATCTACGTGTGAAGTGAAGTTAGGTATTCCTTAATTTGCCTCAATTGATTTGGCATCTGGATTTGCCAGTTCTTGCAAAAGTTATTGAGTGGCGGTTGAAAATTATCTGTTTGGGTGGTATTATTACTTTTTTAATTGAAACTGGCACGAGACAAGACAGTTCCCATTTCTATTGATAGAAAGAAAGCTACAACCCTTAAGGGTAAAGCAAAAGCAAAAGCCAAAGCCGTTTACAACATCGGCTGAGATCAGCCATATAGGTAGGTATGATGAGACAGTTGCTTTGTCTTCGCTAGTGCCCAAGTTCTAGCTTCATCCTTGATTTTTTTTTTCAAAGAGTGAAAGGATCGACAATGTGCTGGAACACTCTTTGATTCCTTTCTCTCAGTATCTCTGAAATTGGATAATGAGGGTTCTCAAAGCTTTTTTTTCTGCACAGTTTGTTTGCACGCCAGATTTGTCCGCCAAGCATGAATCTTTTCACTGGCAGTCCAGTCGGTGGCTGCAATATGGTGCAATGAAACCAAGTCTGCTAACAAGTTCTAGATCCTCTTTGCATTGCTGCACTTGACTAACAAGTGATGACCTGTGTCATGTGTGTGGACATAGGAACAAAAGATGTTTTCTATTACTACTTTATTAGGTCTGGTTGTTTTTCTTCTGTTCAAATTTTAGAGTGAATCAGGTAAGCCAAAGTAGAAGCAACCATATATAGAACCGAGGTACGGAGTAGGGAGTATTATATACCATTAATTGGTCATGCAACTAGTATGGCACAGCAAGCAGCTGCATAATAGCTTCTCTTCTGCTGAGGAGGTGATCTAAATCATATGTGCTGTTTCTTTTTTTTTTTTGTGACTCGCTGTTTGTTTCATTGTTTGTTTGTTTTTTTAACAATTTGTATTAACTGTGCAGTGCTTGGAATTTATCCTTTTTTGTGTGTGTATTTTGTTCATGTGCCTGTTGTAGCTCCTGGGAAAAATTCCACCAGACTACATCAAACAATGTCAGTAGATCTTTGAGGGATGTTGTGAGGTTTCATAATTTTCCCTTAGTTAACCACGTAAAAAAATTAGTTCACATCTTCAGTAATGATAATTCGTTTCCCAACTGCACCTGAATATTAGGACAGCACCTAATTAACAACCGGTGTTGTGGTAACCTCTTACCAAAAGGGGACTTGTGTTATGTTTTTTCTTGTCCCTCTTAATATTAGCATATGTATTACAATATTAGCCATTGTGTAATGATTGCTGTTATTCTGGGGAGCCCAGTAGTTTTTTTTGTCAGTTCACTTAAGCATTTGGTCTCTTTTACTTAACTTTTAAGTTTTGAAGTGTAGTTTGACAATTTTCTTGCTATGTGTTTGTGATCTACGGTTAAGGAGTTCAATGGGAGTTTTTGCACCTTTAGTTTTGTCACTCTTCATCTGGGATTAATTTCTTTTAGGGCTCCCTTTCTTTTAGAACGAGTTGCTGCTAACTTTCATTTATTTGCTAGATTTGACAACAGTGCACTTATTAGATTTTTGTAGTACATGATGCAAATTGTTCATATTGCATGTACTGATACCGTGTTCATTTTGACTGCATTTAGGTTATCGACTCAATTGATTGGATAATTAAAGATTCATACTAGATACCTACATTTTTTTATGAGTTCTACACGATTCATACAAGGTTCAGATGGTTCACATGATATCTGTGTTGCGAAGGTGGCAACTAGTTTATATAGGTTATTACTCCCTCCATTCCAAATTGTAAGTCATTCCAAGAATCTTGGAGAGTTAAACCATCTCAATTTTGACCAAAATTATAGAGAAAAATACAAAGATTTATGACACCAAATAAGTTTACTATGAAAATATATTTGGTGAAGAATCTAATGATACTTAGTTAATATTATAAATATTATTATCTTATCATATAAACTTGGTCAAAGTTGAGATGCTTTGACTCTACAAGATTCTTGGAATGACTTACAATTTGGGATAGAGGGAGTAGTTCGTAATTTAGACAGAGATGCTTGATTCTGATGAGCTGGTGATTTGTGATATACCTTTGCTTTATTTATATCTATTGATATGTTGATACAACTTAAAATGTGATAGAGAATTGTTCCTTTTGATTACTTCACTTAATTTTCCTTTTGAAACTTTATCACATATGTTGTTTTGATTAGTGGGATCGCTAAGGTGACACTTTGACTTGCAATTTTTGTTAAATATACCATTTGAAAAAGTATTTTCCATAATGAATGAAGTAACAGCAACCATGAATCTGCTAATAACTTTTCATATATTGATCAGCCAAGTTAAAAAGTTTGACTGGATAGAATCCCTAAAACAGCATACATTTGGGTTTGTAGTGGGTAATTCAAGGTTTGCAGTTGTCTTAGTTGGAGTCTGCTACTCTGTCATATTCTCTTATGAATTTTGATGTAGTGGTTATTCTCTTAGAACTATATCCATGTGTTTGAATTGGAAGGGCTAGTTTATACCCACTTGTCAGTTGCTCCAGAATGATGATAAAGTTGCTATGTTTACTGAACTGCATTAACTAGAAGTAGTACATACAATAGATGGTAGTATGGCCCAGCATGGGTTCACAGTATCATTGACACCATTTCATGACAAGGTAATTACAGTACCAAAGATGGTAGTATGACCCAGCTTGAAGGGAGACACTGAAATATTGAAAAAAAGGACCGGTGAAGTGGGATAAGTCAATTGGTGGGACAAGTTTATCGCGACTTCTTGACCTCATAAGTTTGAAGGCTTTATGTTTTATATGTATTTTTGGAAAATCTCAGGGGATCTGCCTCTCAATTAAGGAACGAAAGAAGTTTATATGTACAGGACGTTTTATATGGTTGAGTCTAAACTTGTCCCAATCCAATATAAATGCACTGTCGTAGTTGGTAAAGAATCTGGATCTTTATGTGTAGTTTTTACCCTCAAACTGTTTGAAAAATGTCATGGTGTCCTGAATCCTTTTGTTCTATGAGTTCAACACTTCAACTGTTAGTACAGATGAATCTAAAATCCTTATAGATGACTTTCTTGTCAAAATAACATTTCATAAACTAGTACCTAAGATGAAATACACCAGATTTGCTTTGTGATCCAAAGTAATTGAGTTTGTTTTATTCTTTTTCAATGTATATTTTTGGTGACTGTCAGGATCATATTTTGAGAGGTTATTTTGTTTACATTGGATGAAGGGCGGCCCTGGTGCAAGTGGTAGTGTCTTACCGCCTGTTACCGGTTGGTCCAGGGTTCGAGCCCCAGCCTCCGCATATTTGTGCGGGTAAGGCCTGTGCGCTGATTTCCCTTTCCCAGACCCCGCGTCAGTGCGGGAGCCTACGGCACTGGGTACGCCCTATTTTGTTTACATTGGATCATTAAGAGTTTGAGTCAGCCTTATGAAAGGCACATTATTATAAGTTATGATATCAGGCAAGAAGAAGTAACTTATCTGTCTTTAATAAAGCTAGCCCTTTCATCTATTGTCTATTTCTTCCTATTCATGTGTGCCCCCTTCAAGCTGAGCTTTCCATTTATCGACATTAAGTAAGGTCCATGAAAGATACACATGTTGTCTCTTGCTACAGGATTTTCTATGTACAAGCAAAGACTCTTACACGAGGATATAGTATTTTATTTTACGTCATATCTTATTTCTTGCCTTTTCATACTTACTGCATGACGAACTACATTGTGATGTGTTGGCCTAATGTTTTGTTTGCTTGTATAATGTTCAGGTTATTTCCGTGAAGATAATTCGGAACAAGCAGACTGGGCAACCCGAGGGTTATGGTTTTATTGAATTTGGCAACCATGCTTTAGCTGAACAAGTTCTGCAGAATTATAATGGTCAAATGATGCCTAATATTAATCAACCTTTCAAATTGAATTGGGCTACCAGTGGGGCTGGTCAGAAACGTGGAGACGATGGTTCAGATTATACTATATTTGTTGGGGACCTGGCCTCGGATGTTACAGATTTCATTCTACAAGATACATTCAAGAGTCGTTATCCATCAGTTAAGGGTGCAAAAGTTGTCTTTGACAGAACTACTGGCCGTTCGAAAGGCTATGGTTTTGTTCAGTTTGCAGATTTGGATGAACAGACACGAGCAATGACTGAAATGAATGGACAATACTGTTCTAGCAGGCCCATGCGCCTTGGGCCAGCATCCAACAAGAAGAATAGCGGTGGACAACAACAGCCATCGAGCGGTATGCATCCTTATCTATGGATTTTTTTTTTATTTGTCAATGGAATTACAAGCATTTCCATATAAACTCTTCTGTTGTACAATTTTTGATAGACAAGGCAGGCTTCTACTTTTTTCTTGTATCTTCAATCCTACATTTAGTTGTCATCGATTCACCTAGTCTCTTTATGAGAAGCCTTGAATACATGTATATATCCTACGTTGCTGTTTGTGTGTGTGTGTCCTGAGTTGCTATTTTTCTATATGACAGCCGTTGCGTTAGTAGCTTCAGACGATTTGGTATCTTCGTTTTCCTATGCATTTATGCCCTTTTCATTTTAGAGTAATAAGCAATTTATGCTTTCTTAAGAAATAACCTTAGTTGACATATGAGGCAGCTAGATACCCTTTTACTCCAAAAATTGTGCTGCAACTGTCATATGATCCTTTCACTCAACAGTGCAGTCAACAAAAACATTCTTATGACTGCTGGAATATTGTTGAGTTATTCTAATTTGAATGCAATGTTTTGCATCTTGTGGTTGGACTATTTACTTCAAGACATCTTTGTTATCTTTTATGATATGATCAGGTTGACAGATGTCATACTTGCATTGTTACCACCCGTGATTGATTGTTGAAATTTCAAATGCTTATGGATCACCATATAATTCTCTGCATATTCATGACTTGCTTACGAATCTATGACTAAAGCCAAATTGTGAAGTGTCTTACTCTTTCCGTTCAGCCAAAATGTGAAGTGTCTTACTCTTTCCGTTCTTCTGCAGCTATTTACCAGAATACGAATACCCAAGGAACTGATTCTGATAGCGATCCAAACAATACTACTGTGGGTATCAGTTAATAGTTGTCTTTTTCAAGCTGCATGATGGATGTTTATTTTCTAGACTGACTTCAATTTGCAGGTATTTGTTGGTGGTCTTGACCCGAGTGTGACTGATGAGCTTCTGAAGCAAACCTTCAGTCCATACGGAGAGCTTCTCTATGTTAAAATACCTGTAGGAAAGCGTTGTGGATTTGTCCAATATTCTAACAGGTATGAAGAATATCCTCTTTTGTGTTGTTATTTGATAGCCCCATTATTCGGTTTAGTGCATTGTGCAGATCATTTATGGACCAATCAATGCTCATTAGTGATGCTGTCTTAAGTATCCAGTTCCATGTTGAAACCTTTTTATGTCATTATTTAGTGCCAAAGTTAGCACCCAATTGGTTATAGTAATCCCACATTAACTGAGTCTATTGTGTAAATTTTGAGCATGTGACAAAGAATTTATAGTGGAAAATGCTTGTATAATTTTCTGAACCAGATACTATATAGATTTTATGTTGATTAAAAAAATTATTTCTTCAGGGCATCAGCTGAGGAGGCCATAAGGATGCTAAATGGAAGCCAACTGGGAGGTCAGAGCATAAGGCTCTCATGGGGTCGTAGCCCTGCAAACAAGCAGGTAACTTTTTATTAATTTATTTTGCGTGCCCTTTACTGAGTGCTTTAGTTTACATTCCCTTTGCTGGATTCTTGTTCCAGCCTCAGCAAGAGCAAAACCAATGGAATGGTGGCTATTATGGGTATCCCCAAGGCTACGATCCATATGGTTATGCTCGCCCCCCTCAAGATCCTGCCATGTACGCCTACACACCATATCCAGCGTATGGAAATTATCAGCAACAGCCACCACAGCAGCCCCCACCACAACAGGTAAACATGTTTCCCAAGGCCCCTAGCACGACATTTGTTGAATTTAGTCATGCAATTGTGCACCACTAAGATGTCTTGTTTCTCCCTTTGCAGTAAGAATAATGATGGCCCGAGAGGATCATTTGCAAACTGGTCGCAAAGAAGTTGGGGCAGCAACTTTGTTGCATTGGCATGAGACATTTTGCGACGGTTGCTTGTGTTATATCGCTCCAACGCCCTTGTACACGTAGCCTGTGTTGTAACTTAATTTTGCCGAGGCCTAGAGTGACTAGTGTTTCAGCTGTAACTGGATTGGACATTTTTTTTTTCCATTGTTCGATAAGTTTTGAGGATTTTATTGTCTTGTGTGGTCGTGCAGCTTCGAATGTTGAGTCTCGGTGGCCCATCTGCTACGCGAATTTCATATTTGCATTAACCTTGGCATCGTTAGGACTTGCAATTTCATGTTCACCTGATGGCAAAGGAGTCAATTTTACTAAGCTGAATAGGTTTACAATTTTCTATGAAATACATTACTTCCAATTTTGTTGTCTTGCTGTTGTCGCTTGGCAATCGTTATTAATATTCGGACAACTGCTAATTCGCATCTTCTGCGCTTTTGAAATATATTAGCAATCAGCTTTTTCAGACAAAGACCTTTGGACCAGCTTATATTGAAAGCAAAGGTTAGGATGGGATACCAGCACCATTAGAATGTCTAGTGATCGAGGCCTCCCATACATCAAAAGAACCCACTCTTTCTCAACAACCTGTAAGATCTAGAATGAGACGGGAGGCTAAAAGCATGTCTAGCCGTTTCACGATACTGGAGGTCATTGTGTATTTTCGGTGCTCCAGTGGTCCACCAATACTTTATATTTTTTGTGTAGCCATCATTGCATCAATATTTAATTATTTTTTCCTCAAACAAAAAGGAACCATCTTTTTTCTACACTTATAGGGTCCATTTTTCATAGGGATAATTGCATTACTGCCCTTGTTTTCTATATATTAAGAAAAAGGATTATTGGTAGACTGCTAGATATATTTTCAAGACAGCAAAAACGCTTCTACCTTCGTCACCATTCATCCTGGCACTGTTTAAGCTGCTGCAGCATTTCTTCTAGATGTGCCTCATCCTCCATCGTTTTCAAGGTCTAATTTGGAAACTCCAGTCCCTCCAGAATCCCTGGCTTTCCTTCAGGTGGGTAATCTATGGAATGTCATTTT
Organism: Eremochloa ophiuroides; assembly: GCA_038502445.1. Lineage (NCBI taxonomy): Eukaryota > Viridiplantae > Streptophyta > Magnoliopsida > Poales > Poaceae > Eremochloa > Eremochloa ophiuroides. Next base: position 27,628,071 of record JAHLJS010000002.1, read on the forward strand.
AGTTATCTTATTTTTTTAGGAACATTTTAGTTATCTTACTAGTTGTGTATAGGGAGCTTTCGAGCCCTAGGTTTTGCTCCGCTTTACTTCCTAAGTAGGTCTAACCTGTTGCAACGCCTTTTCCAGATGCACCCATCCTCCATTTTTCGCTAGGATTTTCTGGTGCCAAAAAAAAAAGAATTTTATAAGCTATATACTTAATTTAGGTTAGAGATTAATACATTTGAAAAGAAAAAACACACTCCAGTAAATCGGTCACCTATTGTGATTATGTCCCGCGGTGCTTTAGTGTTGTTCAACTAAAAAAAACGCGGGTAGGGGGGGGGGGGGTGTGGAGATTTATTCTAGCCAAGATTATCTCTGATACAAGCTCCACATCAACATTCTAATAGGGCACCAAAAGATAATATGTCTCTGGTTTTTATTTTCCCACAAAGTTTGCACAGGATCAAGCCATCCCAGTTTCTTATTTTTATCTCAACCATTTGGACCGGATCATACATCAACATCCCTAAGAAAATCTCAATTTTCAGTATTAGCAATTACCTTATAATTATATGGAATCCTCTTTGAAGATTGGGGTGAAAATGAGCGGGTTCAGTTTAGATAGACCTCACTTTTTACACTTTCATATTTTATTACGGAAAATGAAATCGAAATCAGGAAGCCAAAAGTAGGATTTATGGAATATAAAGAACAAACCGATTCAAACAGAAATGTATCGATAACAGTAGAAATCTGAAAAAGGCAAAGCAGGAATGCTAACATTGAACCAAGAAATATGCTTGCATATAGATTTAACCAATAACATAGCAACATTATCAACACATAAGTAAATTTTAATTCATACCAAAAGGACTACCAGTTCACCATATAATGGGCTACTTCGGTGTGGACTAGGTGTCTAGCAAACTATGTTGCAATATTGGACTTCCCAAAGCGGGATATCCGTACAAGCAAACAAAAATCAGAGAAAGCAAAAATGGTTCAGAAACAGGGAAAATGGAAATGGTCGGAAAAACAGACATCCTTTTTGTTCCATGTTCAAATTTGCTAAACAGAAAAGGCAAAAACGATTAATATGACCATAAATACGTATTCAAGCAGGTTGGATATAGAAATCAGGACAGCACGGGACAAGATTTATTCTTAAAATTTGACTAGTGAAGTTTTGTTTGATTGTTGAGCGCGAAACCGAAGCTGCACTTTTCAAAATCCATGCGTTATTTTTTCCTACTATTCCCAAGACATGGTAGGAGTAATTCCCATGTAGGCATTACGGATGTTCTTTATTAAAGACCGTCATTACAGATAAAATGAAGTGCATAAAAAAAAAATTCCCTGAAGTCCAAAGTACATTAAATTTGTGAAAACTGAATGAAATTATTTCGGTACAACTGTAAACTCACAGCATGGTGCGCGTCAGCCATCAGTGCAGATGCAGATTTTGCTTTTTTAGGTCCATGGATCAACCTAATTCTCACTTAATTGACTACTAATTTGGATTTCAAATAAAGAAAAGTACAAAGCTAACGACCAAAGCTACCCTTATGGTGCTCACTTGTGCAAATTCTATTTCCGAGCATGCTTCTATGCCAAAGCCAAACAGATTAAACCTGATTGTGCTGGGGTGGGCTTAGCCGAAACCACCAGGATGGCCATAAAAATCAACATCTCCAACCCTCCTTCAAGACTGCTCAACTTTGAATACAAACTAGGACCAACAGATAAATGCTACAATGAACAATTGAAAAGCAGTAGTCAGATCATATCACAGTGCTTTTTTATACAGAAACCAGGGGGGGGGGGGGGGGGGGGGGCAAGCCCATACTGATTAATAAATTAAAGGGGGTAGCAGTGCTTTAAAAGTAAGGGTACTTGCAGTTTGACATCCAATTCCTGAGTATTGCATAAACAGTAACGTTTGGACATGCTGCATGTAAGCAAAGGCTGCTTTTATAAGAATCCAGATCTTTCTACCACGTGAGGTCCATGGTATTATTGCAGAAGGTAATTATAGTAAGAAAATTCACAATTATATACACAAAATAAACAGTAAACTATGCAAAAATGATTTCAAACTACTGTACTTAGTTACAGGCTCACCCAGAGGCAGGGACATTCCCTGCTTTTCTTTTTTCCTTGTCCATAGTATTCTTAAGAGTTGTTTTCCCATAAAGAAAGGAACTCCGTACAGACATTTTGTGTACTATATTCATCAGCTACTGAAATAACTGAAAAACTACTCTCATCAATTTTGATATGTCAGACTAAATCTTCTAGTGCTTTGTATTCTAGATATCTTCAAAAACTCCCACATAAAAGGTACTGCCACTAATTAGGAATATGAAACAGTCTTTCAGCCTGACTATTGTGTGTGCATCTATCAAAGCCTGCAGTTAAACAGCATGATAAATCATACCTAACCACCATGGGTTGGATAGAGGAGAAAAATAATGTGGATAACACCTTCAGGCTAATTAGAAACTAATCCTGATAACCAGCACTTGCAAACAGTAACTATCAGTTTACACTTCATACAATACCAAAATGCTTCATCAAGTGCTTTCTTAGAGCACCTTTGGAGCACAACTCAATCAACATTTCTTGTGCCTCCTTCACAAATCCCTCGCTTGCTAAGCCTCGAATAAGTATAGTGTACGTTGATTCATTGGGCATGCAACCACTGGACACCATATATGCCAAAAACTCAATAGCACAGTCAGTTTCCCCTCTTTTGCAAAGCGAAGAAATAACTGCATTGTAGAGCACTGCATCGGACCTTATTGTGGTATCTTTGATGTTATCAAACATCTGAATTACCTTGCTAATTCTGCCTTCTCTGGAGAGAGCCGAAGCTATCGACGAATAAATGATTGTGTTTGGGCTCATCCCTTTGTTGACCATCACATTCAACAGCTCTAGTGCTTCGTCCGTCTTGCCAGCCTTGCCAAGCCCATCAATCACTGTGCTGTAGCTAATCAAGTCAGGACTGCACCCATTCACCAGCATCTGCTTAAGAAGTTCAATGGCCTGCTCAACCAATCCCTTTTTACACAAGAAATTGATGAGTGTGTTGAATGTGACAGGATTCGGAGGACAGCCTTGCTGAATCATTTGACACATCAGGTCCTCAGCATCCACCCATCGTTCCGCGCTGCACAAACCCTTGAGCACAATAGTATAGCTTATGGTATTCGGCTTGCATCCAGAGGCGGCCATACTTTTCAACAACATGACAGCTTCGTCAATAAGCCCTTCTCTGCAGAAGCCATTGATCACTGTAGTGTACGTGATGACATCCGGCATGCATCCATGATCCAGCATCTGCTCAAGTAGTTCGATCACCCGGTCCACCAGCCCATTTTGGCAGAAGAAATCAACAAGTATGTTGAATGTGACATCATCAAGTGGGCAATCCTTGTCAAACATCTCAGCCAGCAACTCCTCGGTTTCCTGCCACCGCTCGGCACTGCACAAGCCCTTGAGCACGGTATTGTAGCAAACCACATTGGGCTTGAGCCCATAGGAAGGCATCCTATTCAATATCTCATGCGCGACCTCGAGGTGCCCTTCCTTGCAGATACCATCGAGGACAGTGGCATACATCCTGACGTCGGGCGTGCACCCATGGTCCGCCATCTGCGCGAGGACCTCATGCACCCGCTCGAACAAGCCGTTCCGACACAAGTACCCAATAAGGGTGTTGAAGGTGACGATGTTGGGCGGGCAACCCACGGTGACCATCTCCTCCATGAGGTCCTGGACACGGGCCCAGCGCTTGGCCATGCAGAGGCCCTTGAGCACGGCGTTGTAGCTCACCACGTCCGGCTCACAGCCGAAGGACGGCAGCATGTCCCGCAGCAGGCGGAGGGCCTCGTCGACCGACCCTTGGTCGCAGACGGCGTTGAGGACGAGGTTGCAGTTGCCGACGTCGAGGGCGCAGCCCCTGGCGTGGAGGTCCTCGAGCACCCTGACGGCGCTCCGGGAGCCGCCGACCCTGCAGGCGGCCTCGAGGATGACGTGGTACATGGGCGGGATGGGCGCGCAGCCGCGGCCGGGCATCTCGTCGAGCACCGCGAGCGCGTCGGCGATCCGGCCCCGCGCGCAGAGCGCGCGCACGACGGGGAAGTAGGTGTAGGCGTTGGGCGGGACGGGGACGGCCGCGGCGAGGCGGCGCGCGGAGGCGAGCTGGCCCGCGCGGCAGTAGCCCGCCACCATGGCGTTGTAGGCGACGACGCCCGCGCCGCCCCGGGCGCCCGCCGCCGACAGCGCCCGCGCGGCCTCCGCGGTGCGCCCCGCGGCGCAGAGGGAGCGGATGAGCGCGGAGAGGCGGCCGCCGCCGCCGCCGCCCTCGCCCCCGCCACCGCCACCGCCGGGCGCCGCATCGTCGGATGTCGCGGCGGGGGCGAGTGTGGCAAGGGCGGAGAGCGCGGCGGGCCTGGGCTTGGCGGTCTTGGGCGACGCCGACGCGGAGGTTTTGGAGACCACCGGGACGGTAGGCGGCGGGAGCAGCGAGGTGAGCATTGGCGATTGACTAGGCTGGCTCGCCAGCGAAATGCCGCCGGGAGGATGGCAGGATGCGGTGGAGACGGTGAGCAACTACTGTAGTACAGAAAACAAAGGAGATAGTGGATTTCTTTCTTTTCGTTTTCGGCATTTCTGGTTCTGCAATGTCCGCTTCTGGTCCCTGCTTTCCTCCATTTGAACAAATATTCCTCACGAACAGAGATATTTTTGGAAATCATGCAAGGATTCATTGGACGCCTGGATATTCACGAGTCAATTCTGAGGGAGCCCCTTTATATCAAGATAAGTGTATGGTGTGCTATTTATTAGTGGTGGATCCATCAGTGATGGATCTAGGAAAAAAAATACTCTCTCCATCAGAAAAAAAAAAACAATGCTAGTATAATTTATCATGCTTTAATATCTTATTATGATTGAGCAATTACAGATAAAAAGTTATCAACATTTATGATATCAAAAATATCATTAAATTAGGTATGAAATATATTTTTTATAATAAATTGATTTGGCAAAAAAATGATTTGGTATTCATTTGAAATTTTGTTAAATATGAACTACTTTAATTGGCACGTAACATATAGTTACATTAGTTTTAGGATAGATAGTATTTAGACGATGCAAACCTGCCAATAAAATCAACTGCCAAAACAATGTATAAACACATCACAATTACATAAAATAATAGCAAAACCGTATAGCCAGGTTTAGATCTCAGTCTCACAGTGATTCTAGATAGTGAAAGTAGAATCCAGATTCTATATGAAAAATAGCGAGTATTGGTTATTATCTTTGCATAATGAGATTATCCAAACAGTAATGTTATTCTAGAATTTCACTATAGAATCAAGTGCTTGCATATATATTTCTTATTCTTGTACCTCCTTTTTTTTGTCAATAAATCCAAACAAGGTCTATTGCTCTTGTGCTAAAAACTATTCAAAATACAAAAACAAAAATGGTCAGTTTAAATAAAAATGCTTGTCAAAAAGGCTTCTATCCGGATAGTAAAAATTAAAGTTAAAACCCACTACCAATTCTTGTGTGTGCTGATGTCATCTAGATACTTAAAAGATAGTTGGATCTCCACATCTTGCTAAAGGGTCTAGATACTTACTATCTCCGACAACAATACCCACGATACAAGACCTATTTCATATTTGGGTTACGTTACAGTAAATGGATTTAATACTCATTTTTAGTCTTCTCCAATAACAACACCTAAAAGAGATTTCTCTCAGTAAATGGGTTTCCAGGAGAGAGGATACCCAGATTTGGGTTATCTCTCCTGACACCCAAAATAGGTTTCCTATATGAGTATTCTGTTGGAGACCAAAACAGTACTATCGGAGACTCATGCTTGGGTTTGCATCTCCTAGCTAAGGGCATGTTTGATTCAACCTGCTAAAGAGTAACATCATGGGCAGCAGCGCGGGACGTGGCCCAATAATAATGAGAACATGTTTCGTAAAAATGGCCTAAAAAGGACAGAAAGCCCAGCCCACCCAACGAGAGAGAACAGGCTAGCCCTGGCCGCAGCCCGCAACCCTTCTCCACTTCTGACTTCTCAGCTCACAGGCTCGCGGCTGACCTCAACGACCGCGGCTGCCCGGCGCCCTCCCCTGCTCCTGCTCCCCTCCAGGCTGCCATGCGGACTCTCAGCCAGCCAGGGAGGCAGAGAGGCAGGGACCCAGCGCCCTCCAATCTGCAGGTGGCAGCAGCGGTAGGTGAGATTCAGATCCCTACACTCTCCTGCTAGTTGCTACTCCATTGAATCCCAACTCAGTGTTCTGAACCTTGATGTTTGGGGTTTCAAAGTTCTATTGGCATGGACTTCGAATCACAACTCTGTGTTCTGAACCTTGGAAGGAGGACAATGCCAGATTGTCATTGCTTTTTTTTAGCCTCTTATGCCACCTAACAAACAAAGATTAATTAGGCAAAAGGAAACTAGCTCAATGTAGTGAACTGCATAGGAGATTGCGTTGAGTTTGACGCTATGTGTTCGTTCCATGCTAACTGATGGCAACTTCACGTTTGTCATGCATTTTATTTTCTGGAGTTGACACTAGGTTGGACCAACGTCTGTAAATAACCGGCTTAATTTTGCATTCTGTTTCAATAATCGTTGTCTTCGCGGGCAACGAGAACGCATCAGGTTGCACGACCCTCCTCGAAACCGAGCACTCCAAACCCTAACATGAGCCATCTGTATCGGGATCTGACCCAATTACAAGTATATGCATGTTACCTGATTATTGTCCAGATTCAAAGCTAGAATCACTTTTTTTTGGGGACGGAGGGAGTACTAGTTTTGAGTTTTCAGAAATTGTAGCCTCTGTACTGGGTTTAGTTTCTGTGTAGCGACGAAATTTTATTCTGTGAGTTACACACATACATGCTAGGAATCTTTGACGCTGTGCAATGCAATGTTTGCTAGCTGAATGTGAAATTCCATTATGGTTTTTGAGTGCTTCGTGGAGTTCATTTTAACTTTGGTTCTAAGAAAAAACGGTGCACACATGAGTACATGGAAGAGATCAGGGGATGGGAGTAAGACACGGGTGTTTTCTTTTTCTTTTTTCTTTTAATCTGTAGGCTATGGTATTTTTACTCATCAGCGCGTATTTGGGGCTTAGGATGTTGTTACATGCTGTGTAGTTGGATTATAATGACTAATTTCATTGGAAGGAATAAGGATGTTTTGCACCGACCCGAAATGTACTACACACGCCATGGCTATTCATTTATGCACGGCTAAGGAATAATCCTCCTCCATGAGGATTTCTTTTCTCCCTGAGGAACTTAGTTTTTCAGGAGTGCTCACCTATCCATGTATCAAATCTAAATTCTGTTACAATTACAAGTTTTCAGTTGTCTTTTTTCACATGCCAGCTTGGTAAATCTGCTAATTTTGATCCATTATTAGGATGGACGAAGTCACACAAGCTGTTGAAATTCTTAAGAAAGAATGGAGCCAAGCAGTTTCACAGCTTGAGGAGAACATTACTGCAATCGAATCATGTGGAAAAACGGGGAAAGGAACAGAGGAAGCAAGTTCTCTTCGGAGGTTGAACGGTTCCGCACAGGATGCTCTGCAGTTGCTCAAGTCACTGCAGTTCCGTCTTGATCTTCTAGCACAGCAGCTTCCCACTTTTGATGAAGTGCAGTCTGGCCAAGCAACCTTGGAGTCATGGGATGAACAATACAAGAAGTAAAATAGTCTTGGAGTTTGTTTACTTTTGTTATCCTTCTTAGCCTACTTTTTGTATAAATCTTGTACGATTTTGCAGGCTTCGTGTTAGCCTGAGGAATGCTAACTTAAAAGCAAAAGATAACATTAGACAAGCTGCTCAAGAGGAGGTATGAGATTTTGCCTGGAGTTCATGATATTGATCCAAGTGATTTGCTGAGTTGTACATGCTTTTAGAGTGCCACCAATGCAATGTGAAAGATTAAGAATTCATTTTAATTTTTCAGGACCTATTCTTTATATGTAGTATCTCCTTTCAGAGGTTTTTATGTACTCATTTAAGTTCAGAAGCACCATTGAAACTATTGTCGCTTTAGTTTTTTGCAACTTCCCTCGCAAAAATTAGCAAGAAAACTACCTGTAGGCACCCTAGCACCTTTTTAGAGCATTGCAGTTGCCTTTATAATTTGGCAATTAGTTTCTAATTGTCTTTTCTTTAGAGGGCACTTCTTCTAGGGGGTGGAGAAGAGTCTACCATCCGTCGGCGTAATCTCCAGTGAGTTTATTTCAATGGAATCTCTTTCCTTTAAGCCAATATATATGGGATATTTAAGGAGCTTTTATAATTTAGTCAGTTACATGGGTGTTCCATCCATCTGGTTTCATCAAATCCAGGTTATTTGAAATTTGAAGAAGCAGATAATGGGCTGTCACTTGTGAATTCTAGTTTTCCACATTATACACTAAGAATTGTTGAATAACAATTAAGAGCTGCTGTATTAATGTAATTCAGTATTTCACTAATGAAAAGGCCATCCTTTTGCTTTATTGTTTTGATAAGTTCTCTTGTCTCACAATAATGAATGAATCACCCTTCTACATTTGTAATCCAAGCCACATCTAGTTTTGTTATATAATGTGATTTCTAACCTATTAAATGATTCAGGACAAAGGCTGGGATGACATCTGCTGCTGAAAGTATCACTGAGAGCCTCCGACGGTCTCGCCAGATGATGGTTCAGGTTTGCATGTCCACTTGTTGAATTCTTAGCTTGTATGCTAATGCCTAATGGCTTATTGCTCATAAACTTGAAGTTAGTTGATATAAAATTATAAGTGTTTACAGGAAGTGGAAAGAAGTGCTAGTACCTTGGCAACATTTGGTATGCATTTTAATTAAATCGTTTGTCTGTATATTATTCGTATTTTTTTTATCATTCCAGAATGATTGAGTTTTGTTGGTTCCTAAATCTATCTTATACAATGTGCTTGATCTTAATTGTAATGTATTCCCTCCATCCCAACTTATAAGACATTTTGGCTTTTCTAGATACGTAGCTTTTGCTATGCATTTAGATATTCACTACGTTTAGATATATAGTAAAAGCAATGTATCTACAGAAGTCAAAATGTCTTATAATTTGGAACGGAGGGAGTTCTAATGTTCTTGTAATGTCTCACAGTGGAGCAAATAAAACTGCTTGGTTGTAGTCATGTACTTGCTCTGTATATTTATATGGATTTGTGGAAAATTTCTTTTTTATTTACTAGGTTATTCTTGTGTTATGGTTTAAATATAACACATTCATGCACTAGATGGTTTATGAACTAAAATTTTTCTTATTTGCCTTCATTTTAAGGATCATCATAGTCAAATTACCATGTAAATAATTTATTAAATGCAGACGAATCAACAAGTGTTCTGCGGAAGGCTGAAGGTGAATATCAAGGACACCGCTCTTTGCTGATGCGTAGCCGTGGTTTGCTCTCCACAATGCAACGGCAAGATGTTCTTGATAGGTAGGTACTCAGTACTCACTCTTTTGCACAGTTCTAAACTTGCTACAGATCAGTCTATAATGTGGTCCGTGGTCGTATAGCCTACCTTCTTATTTTACACTAAGCCAACTAAAAGAGATGTCTCTATGGACAAATTTTGCACAATGAGTACCGGCAAAATTGAACCAAATCCCTGGCTCCTTTCATAGAAATTGTGATAAGTGCTATACTGCCAGCACTCAACTATCATTTGTCACTTGTCAGGATCATTTGAACCAGCACTTTTTTTTCACATTAAACAACTGTATCCCAGGCTATCATTTTAGGAAATACATGATTCATTACAGCTGATCAGGCAAAAGAATAACAAAGAAAGGTGACTTGCAGAAAACATGCTGGCATTTGGTTTTTCCATATAATCACAAATTTGGAACTAAACCAAGACTTGTGTGAGCTTACAAGTTTCTTAAAAGCCTTTATAAAGACTGGACGTATATCTGTAACGCCGAAAGACAGGGTCATTGAATGAACAGGTCGGGCTGCCTTCTTTGCTTCCTTTATGAGTTTTGTGCCTTAGTCCAAATGATTCCTTGGTCAACAGTGTGTTAAAGATCAAGTGGCATGGTCTCGTGGAATGCTTCAGTAGGGTCATGAGTTAGCTTATGGAAACAGAAAGTATCAGAAGTAGAGCAAACTCCAATCCTCAGTCCTCCTATATGTATATCCGAGAAATGTTTAATGAAGCAAGGATATGTATGAACATCCTTATTTGAAGGAACATTAGTGCTGTGGCATTCCTGGCATGACTATTTTGTTCCTCATTCCCAGCAGTTCAGATCTCATGCCAGAATGCTTAGAATGAAGTAACTGTGCCTGGTGTTTCTGTGATGTGCAATAAGTTTCTGTGATAATGAACATTATGTGTTTCTCAGGATGATCCTGACTGTCGGTTTTATCGTCTTCTCCTCGGTGGTTCTTTATGTTGTCTCGAGACGTGCTGGCCTGTTGACGCTGCAAAGGAAACTGGCCGATGCCATCAGATCAGGTTCATTATCAGCTGAGGACACTGTAGCGAAAGCCCAACGTGGACCTGCACCTACCCCAGCAAATGTCCCTACTTCCGCCCCTCCCATTTACGATGAACTATGAAGAATGTGTGTATTCAGGATCAATTGTTAGGTAATAGTTTCACAAGTATTTATGAGCTCATTATACTTTCATTTGTTTTCAATTCCATAGGATTGAGAAGTAGTATGGCCCTGTTTAGATTCACTGTAAATTGCAATTGCAACTAGTCATATTAATGTTACCGCACATGCATGGAGCATTAAATGTGGATAAAATATTTGCATGTTTATACTTTTTGCATGTACATCACGAGACGAATCTTTTAAGCCTACTTAGACCATGATTGGACAAAAGTTGTCAACTACAAACGAAACGAAAGTGTTACAGTACAGAATTGCAACTACAATAGTACAGAATTATAACTACAACTGGGATCTAAGCCCGGCCTATGTCATTTAGTCTGAAGTGCACCGACCTGTTTTGTTCATTTGAATTGAAAATTTCCAACGGGTTTGGTTGCAGTCGGAAGATGACGACGTATCCAGAACGGGTCCGCATGTCGACGCTACGTGCGTACACCGAATGACTATAAACAATCGCACCGTCCAGCCAGCACAGCACTTATCTGGTAGGTATGGTACAGCATGTCATTTAGTCTGAAGTGCACCGACCTGTTTTGTTCATTTGAATTGAAAATTTCCAACGGGTTTGGTTGCAGTCGGAAGATGACGACGTATCCAGAACGGGTCCGCATGTCGACGCTACGTGCGTACACCGAATGACTATAAACAATCGCACCGTCCAGCCAGCACAGCACTTATCTGGTAGGTATGGTACAGCAGATCATGGGCGTCGCTTGGACGTCCGACACCTGTTTCGCTACGTGTTCCGTTCTTTATATTCTCAACGCCACGTCGCCTTGCACCTTATTATCACTGGAATCTGGAAGCACTGGTACAAAGCATGTCGCAGAGCTTGCCTCGCAGCAGTGTGAGGGGCACGGAGAAATCAGAGCACGCAACGCAAACGCAATGGCCAAGAGCAGCAGCAGCACGGAGGAGTGGCGGCGGAACGCCGACACGCACAAGATGAGCCCGGAGGAGGTGCGCGCGGCGGGTGTGGAGGCGTCCATGCGGCCGCCGGGGTCGGGCCGGGGGCACCCCGGGGAGGTGCTTCACCAGCGCGGCGGCCGGCTGCCGTACGGCCCGGGCACCATGGCGCTGGTCGGCTTCGGCATCGTCGGCGTCGTCGGCTACCTCGTGCTGTACCAGAAGGCCAGGCCCGGCACGCCCGCCGCCGAGGTGGCCAAGGTCGCCGTCGGGCACGGGGACCCCGCCGCCGGCCGTGAACCGGAGAAGCACCCCGCTGGCCCTGGCGCTGGCCCTGAGGGCGGCTCGCGTCAAGCCAAGTAGCTCGGTCCGTGGTAATAACTGTATAAGTAGATGTATGGAGTAGCTTGTAGTTCTCGTGTTCAGCTGTTTCTCTGCTCGTGTGAGGAACTACATTTGTCTTTTGCGACAGACAGAACGAACTGAATAAGATTTCTCCCTTTCAAAAAACAAAAAACTTAATAAGATCTCTCCATCGCATCGCCCCCAGAATAAAGAAACCCGACCTGATTTCCTGCGGCTATGGCCATGGACTCATCATCGCCCTGCGTGGCCCATGGGCGTGTCATGCCATGCGCACAGCGCACTTGTGTGCGCATTTGCCTTTGGGTTTGTGCGCTGATTTGTTCTGTGGCTGGATGAAAGAGGCTGATTTGTTCTCTCAGAGAGAAAAATACTGTTTTGAGCCTAGATAAAGGGTAAAAATAGCTCCAGCAAGAGTGACGGGCTTCTTTAGTTCCATCGGGGAATCATATGACAAGGAAAATATAAAAAAACTAATTACGTAGGAGTATATTACATGTAAATTAAAAAACGATTTTTTAGTCTAATTGACAATACCGCGATACGGTGACAGATTTGCCCTCCGTCTAAAAGTATTAGTCTCCCTGTCTAAAAGTATTAATCATATTATACTTAGAGAAAAAATCGTACATAATAGTATAAAGTAAGCGACTAAAAAATCAATTTCACCTTAGAGTCACTTTTGGTACAAGTCTATTGATACAAGTATTATGTTTTAAACTTTCATAAAATTTGTAAAGCTTGATTTTTTTTTCGCTGGTTTAAATGAAAAATATTCCGTAAAAATTTTGGGGCGGCATGCGTGAGACGGTGGACGTTGAGAGCATGTTGGAAGTTGTGCAGCAGAAAGCGAAGCCCGTGGAGATCCATAGCGATCCGTTGGCACCCGCACAGCCAGCCTACGATGGGGCATTTAAATCTAGTAGTTGTAAATAGGTTGTCACGATGTTTGATGAACACCCCTGTTCGGCTGGCTGGTCAGCCATCCAGCGGCAGGGTTTTTCTCTTATAATAGTCAGTCAGTCGTATTGTACTAGTTAGTCGAACAGAATGAAAATAATCGAAATTTTTTTTATATATTAATAAAAAACTAATTATAAACTGTGAGATAAATTTATTAAATTTAATTAATTTATTATTAGTAAATATTTTCTTCATCTTCAGTTTTGAAATTAACCGACCGGTCTCTGATCTCATATGACCAAAATTTCAAAAAGATCCAAGAGCCCATCGTTCGGTGAGACCGAATGGCCAGGCCAGTGCGAACAGGTGATTACCCAAGACGCTAAAGAATCCATGGAGGCTTAGAGCAACCACAAGTAGTCCATATGAATTAAAAAATTTTCTAGCAGCTATCTAAAATATTATAGAGGTAATTCATAAAGCCATCTATAGTCTATAGCTAAAAGTATTCATAATTCTATGGATTAAGGAATAAATAAATAATTCTCTTTTTTACTCTCTTTCTTCTACATCTCTTATATATGGACTACTTAGTTTAAATATATTATAGAGGCAACAATAAATATAGACCACGTAAAAACTATACATATATCTATATATTAGGATGAGACTGGAAGAGTAGTAGGCCGCCCAGCTATTTGTAGGCACAGGGAGAGCCGGACAAGCCGGACCGGACAGGCCTGCCGTGCCGCGGCTAGGCTTCTGTCACATCTCTCGGTGCGACCAGGGCGGCAAATCAACGCGAGCAAGCAAAAGATATGGGCCGCCCTCTGACATGACATGACCGGCAGTAAATACCACGCCCCGAGGCCGGGTCAAAACCATGCAATGCATGCATGCCCAGTTCAATTCCAATCCTTTGCTGCTACCTCGAAAAAGTACAGTAAACCCTTAAAAAAAAGTACAGCAAAACACAATGAAACACATAATGTATCTTCCATAATACTACGCCAATACCATATTTTCTTTAAATCTGATTATATATCGATGTAGATTTGCCTAAACTTTCAGAGCGAGATTTAGGCGGTGTTTAGTTCCTCTCCAAAATCCCAAAACTTCCGTCACATCAATTTTGTGACACATACATGGAATATTAAATGTAGACGAAATTTTTGTATGTTTGTACAGTTTACCTGTAAATCGCAAAACGAATCTCTTGAGTCTATTTGGATTATAATTGGACACTTATTACATAAAATTTCTCGCTGTTACAGTGCCAAAATAAAAAAAAATCGGATCTAAACACCCCTTAAGCAAGAGCTCCACTGCAGTTTTCCAACCCATCTCCTCTCCGATCAGGCAGGCAACCGCTGCCTTTTTGCCTCTTCTTTGCCTCGACTCACGTACTTCAGTGTTCAGGTCCTCCCTCCGGCGGTGTTGGATCAATCGGTCCCAAGAGACAATTCCAAGTCTATCTTTGTTATAGTTCATTTTTTTAAAATAGTTTTAACTCACGTATCTATTTTCCTCCTTATACTATTTTCGTCCCACAAAACATGCAACTATAAATAGTGTGCCAGAAAAAATAGTTCATATTTGATCAAGTTTTTAGCAAATATTCTCTCCGTCCACAAATAAACGCATTTTTTGACCTTTTAAATCCTGCGTTTGACTGTCCGTCTTATTCAAAATATTTATATAAATATTATCGATCTTATAATAGTTTATTTTATCATTAGACATACTTTAATAATAATTTATTTATTTTATAATATATATATATATATATAATTTTTAAATAAGACAGACGGTCAGATGTGGTATCCAAAAGTCAAATAATTGTGTTTATTTGTGGACGGAGTGGATAGTATTTGTATTTATGGCTTCAAATTAATATATCATGAAAATAAATTTTATAATGAATCTAACGGTGTTTGTTTGACATTATAAATATTTATATTTTTTTTATCTGTAATTGGTCAAAATTGACACACTAAAATATGGTACTATCCTAAAGTTACATTTTTTTTAGACGAAAGGAGTATCTTTCATGTATATATTTTTTTTTCCAACGAGTAGAATCCTTCGATCCAACACGAGGGGTGGTCATGAAGAGAGCATATGTTCAGCGTGTTCGTTTGGCTAAAAATAAATTCTAATTTTAGTTAATATTAATTTATCATGAAGGAATGATACTGTTTCGTGGCTAAAATTAAACATTGATTGCTTAAACGAATATGTTAATTATTTATTTAAGTTATTTGTGGTAAAATCTGCTTATCTTCTGAGTCGAAGTTTGCAACTTAATATAAGTATTCATATTTTATTGGATTTAATATAGTATTTTTATCGGATGTATCAGAAGAGACAATATACTATTTTTTAAGGAAAAATAAACGATGTACTTATCGACAAATAAGACGCCTATATTAACATAATCTAGCACTGGGCACTGGCTCTCCATCCATGGGCACATAATAAGAGGTATTAGATTGTTCATTTTGCAAATTTTTTACTGTAGCAACATGCTAAGTTTTACCACAAGTGTCTAATTTTAATATTTTACGAAGTTGACAAATAAGTTTTAGTTTTTATCTGCATTTAATTTAACTATTAATGTTTGGATGATAGGACAGTAAAAATATCTGGTACAGTATTTTCCAACCGAGCAGTGCTACTCGGTAGAAACGGTTCAGCGAAGTGTCGCAAGAAAGAAAAAAAACCAAGTACTAGCAGTTAGGACAGTAGTACAGAAGTTGCTAGCGGTTTTATAAAAAAAAAAAGAGAGAGATAAAGTTACTAGCGGTTAAGATCTTTTTCCTTTATTTTTTTGTGACCAAATTCTTTTTTTTCGTCTCTTACAGGTGGCTAAATATCAGGACGACATTTTGATGATAATGATAATCATAAGATCTTTTTTGAAACTGATAATCATAAGATCTAATACAACTACAAAACTGTAATGCAAGCATTTGTTTTTCCATGACGCCTCCGCTGTGGCCGCCGCCTCCTACATTGCTCCACCTTTTTTCCTCTCGTTTTCCTCCTCTCATCATCTCACTACGCTCCCTCCCTCCCAAGTCTCCCAAGTCTCAAGTCCCACCCTTCCGTCCGCCGCTCTCGCCTCGGGACTACATATTACCCATTGGAGGCCGTCGGGACACGGGATCCGTATCGCATTCACGGTAAACTCCTCGCGATCGTCCTGTTCGTTCGCTTGCAACGATGCGTTCTCCTCTCTTGTCTCGCCGGTGCAATCGCTCGTGGTTTTGGGAGGAGTGGTTACTCTTAGGGTTTAACAAGTGCGCCTGTTTCGCTCCAGTTCTTTTAAAGATTTTGAGAGCTGCTAGTAGTTGTACTTAATGAAGGTTCGAATCCTTTGCATTATTCTACCTTTTATTTATTATTGCGCTATTAATTAAATTCAGTTTTTTTTTCTTTCGCTGCCCTTTTTACTCCCCGTAAAATCGCCGTTCTTGCATACTACTTAGTACTACTATTTCTCTCTATCAATGTGCATTTATTCGCACCATCGATTACTTCTTTGGGTTTTTTTTTTTTTTTTGGGTCCTCCCTCAAGTTTGGCTCTCTGAGTTCTTTGCCTGGAGGTTGATTGTGGTGTCACGTGAACAGCATCGCCTATCTGATCATCGTGTGATGTTCTATGTATCTCAGATTAATCTGTGACGCCGATGACCTGACGCCAGGGGGAACTCCACACATCCACACTGGCTGCGGGGGCGACAAAGGTATTGCTCTTCTCTCCATTGTTCCATGTCCATGCATGGACTGCTCAGCATTGCTTCAGTCTATTCGCATCTATAGCCGTCTCCTTCCACCTGCCGGGCTCTGTGCCTTCAGTCATAAATTGGGCATTTTCTGTTTGGGATCAATTGCCAAGTTCATGTTTGTTTTACAAAACAAAGATTGAAAGCTTAGGCGTTATGCGGGATTTTTTTTTTTTTTTTTTTGACAACAATGCGGGATGCTGTGTTGTTTGGTCGGTGGTCGCCAAGCCCAAGCGTGTCCTTTTTGTTGCTCAACTAACCATTTTGATCTTTGGGGGCCCCCCGTTGTCTCTACCTGGAGAGACCAAATGCATGGGCTGGGGCTGGGGCGCTGGATGGGCACTACTGATGCAACACTTTCTTTCGTTGCCAAATGTACTATAAGGAAAGTTTAGAGACTCAATTTGGTAATGCCACATTTTTCTACAGTTCTATATTTGGATGGAGATGCTTTTGGCTTGTTGGCGGTATCAGTATGCGTATATTTGTGGATACCATGTTTTCTTAGATGTGAAAGTAGTACTCTCCATCCGTATGCTTTTTCTACTACAAGGTCCACATGTATCAAATATTTACCAAGTGGAACACATGACATTGATAGAATTCTAACTCCAGATTCAAGAATTTTCACTCCAAAACCATGCTGTCTCGCTTATTTACTTATCACAAAAATGATGGTAGTATTCAATCCAAGTATTTTAACAAATACGTATTATTTTGTATGCACATAATATATATTGGGGTGTCTCTCACAAACAGCTCCTGGGTTGTTGTACATCTCTTTAGTTAATGTAACTAATTCACACAAAAAAAATGATCTCTAAGCAATGTGAGGAGTGCTATAAATTACATGCTACCAAATAAATTTTGACATCGAAACTCATTGTATGCTATGAGTGCAGCTGGATAACAAATGGGTTCGAAAAGGTTAATGTTGTTCATCAGCACATGGAGAATTTTTGGAACAAGCATCGCAAAGTCATTCGCGCTCCGAGAAGTATGAGTGGAAAAACTTGATCCTTCCTCAAAGCGATCAAGTAACAAGGGAGCAACCTGATCATGTTGAAACCCTGCACTTGCCTCTGAATATGCCTGGCAGGTTATTCTCTTCGTCAATACATGGATTATTCAGACTCCATGCTATGCTGATATTGTTGTTAGTTTTATAGATTCAAATTTATCTTCTATTGATGGAATTACGTGATATTGAGATGTGAAAACAGGGTAGAGGATTCTATGACTGAGCCTAGAGGTTATGATTTGCACAAAACTGGAGACTTTGTGGGCAATAGATACTGTAATTTTGATACGTATGGTGTAAAGAGGTATGCCGTGTGCACCTATTTCCAAGCTTGGATGCTCATTACTCGTACCAAATATTTCAGTTTTGTGGAACTTCGATGCTTTGGCATGCAGGTTGGGGCAATCATATGGTCATGGACATTCCTCTAAGATTTATGGCCCTGTAGATGGAGTAGGTGGATGCCATCTATCTTGCTGTTCCTATGGTGGACACCATGGTAAATGTCATGCTTGCCACAACCAGTCATTGGAACAGGGCCAGGCACAGCATTTCACTTGAACCTGGTCCCATCAGATCTTACCAGTAATCTTTTGCTCTGACCATAAATATCTGTCCTCATGCATTTCCCACAACTTTACTGTTTAATCCTGGACATTTAAATAGTTTGTTTCTTAATCTAGGAGAAAGAAAAGCCCTTCCTTCGATCATGTTCCTCATTGTGTAGAAGGACCTGACAGACAGATACATCCAGCAGGAGGCTGTAGGAAGAATTATTCTGCTAAACAGGGGAGTGGCAGTCAGAACAGACAGTATCATGATGATAGATATGTACCAACTAAATTCCTTGATGGCCATTTTTCTGAGATAGATGCAGCAAGACATCGATCTTACTTGCACAATTTTCAGTCTTCAAGTAAGCATATTCCTGTTCACCCCTCACGTGGTAAATCATGTGAAAGGGAGGAAGTAGCAAAAGCTCACCCAAAGAGACCAGTTAATGGATTTCGTCCAATCCACCAAGAGCAACTTGAGCTTTCTCCCAATGAAGATTTTCATGAATGCTATGATAGCAGTCGAAATCTCAGAAATGCTTATAATGGCAAGGTAGTAAAAAGGAAATTTATAAAACATGATTTCCTTGGAAACAGCTACAATGGTGCTGGTGCTGGTAAGTATGGTGGGAACAGTAGGAAAAGAAATGCAGATCATTTGGGTGGAAAGAAAGCTAGGAAGAATGCCGCTAATAAGGACAAATCTAAAAGGTTCTGCCGCCCCATTGAGCAGGGACCAACGACAGCAGGTCGAGTCTGACAAGATGAGAAATGATAGTCGGGAGGTAAATGCTGAAATAACCCATGTAGTGTGTCAAGATGGAGCAGAAGGGAACTTCAATCCAAAGAAGAATGCTACAGCTCCTACTTCCTAGTGGCTCAACGAAGTGTGATGGGAAAAACCTGTTAAGTTCCAAGCGCAGCAAAACTATTGCTTCATCACACGCACCAAATTTGAGCGAAGGAAGTAAAGACATGGATCTAGAATCTGACAACGATGTTGATGGTTGCACTGAAAGAGGTATAGTGCAGCATATTTCAGTCACCCGTACAGAGAGGGATATACAACTGAAAATATCAGATAATGTTTCTCAGTCTGAGGCACTTCGCCGGGAATGTTTAATCCTGTGGAGAGAAAGACAATTAAGAAAGGATAGTGCTGCTAAGGCTGATAACATCGTGAAAGCTGACCAACAACAGACTGCACAGAGAAGCAAGATGTCAACTAGAAAAAGAGTGAGGAGTGGAGGATCTGCTGTGTCTTCTAGCTCAGAAAGTGATAATAAAGATGACACTGCTTCAGAGTGTTCTGACCAATTTAGTAGTGCAACATCATCTTATGAACTACAAAAGCAAAAGTGTGGTGAAGGAAGAGCTAACAAAAAGTTAGAGCAGACCATCAAATTCCCTAGTGACAGTAAATGCAGCAAAAGGGCTCAAAGCACAACAACTGAGAAAGGGCTGAAGTGTAGTCTTAAGCTTCTGCCAGAAGCAAATCCTCTTGAAATTGCACAACCTAAAGAAAAGGAAAAACTTGTCGGCAGGAGGCTGGTACCAACTGATCATCCAGATGCCAAGGTGCATAGTAGTTTGAATGTTTGTTCTGACACTTGTAAGGTGGATCAGGCAGCTATTTCGCACTGTGATAATAGTGCAGATCAGAATATTTCTCAACAGGAGAAAAATAATGCTGATTCAGATGCAGGAAGGGAAGAGAAACCAGGTGTAAAATTTGAAAAGAAAGCAGGAGGCCATGGTGCCAAACTGGCTGAGCACTTTACTAGTTTGTATACTGACCCAGTATTGCTGGACAAAGAGACTGTTGCTAGTTGGTCAATGCATGGCACTTCGAAGGTAAACACACTAAAGACTCCGGATCATGAGATCGGAAGTACTTCTTTTGATGGGTCAGTGCTGCCTAGAGGAACTGCAAACGTGTTCCAAAAGAAGTCCATCAATCGGTCTAGTGAAAGTTACTGCATAGATTTCAAAAAAGTTTTAGATGGAAGTTATTGTAGAGAAAACCAACAGGAAACCACACCTCACAATTTCTCAAGGAAGAAGCAGGAATGTTCCCTACTGGCAGAGACTGAAGATGAGCTGAACGCGAAAGCTGGAAAGGAGGATTGTCAGCCTCAAACCCGGAGGGTTGAGATCGCATCAAATCAAAGGACGACAACAGAGGATTGTGCTTCTCATACAATACATTCTGGTGCTGCTAAACAAGATGTCCGGATCCTATGTTCTTCAATACCAGACTTGAATTGCTCGCCTAGTATGATCAGCGATGAAGATTTTATGGCACAACCTGAGGAACCGGTTTGCCAGGTAAGTGCAGACAGTTTCAAAGCTCAGAGCATTTCTATGAGTCTTTCAGCTTCATTAACTGGACCCACTTCAAAGGGAGAACAGTTCAAGGAAGTAGAGGAAAATCAGTGTTATCAAGCCGATGCAGCAAATCAAATCACCAGAGAAGCTTGCAAAGATGGTACCTCTGAAGCAGCAACTCAGCTGCAGATCTCGGAATCAAATACTGGTCCTCCGCAACTAAGCGCCGTGGAAGAAAGTAGCACCTCGGTGAATGCACTCAAGTGGGCCTTGTGTGAATTTGTCAAAGGTTTCCTAAAACCTCTGTGGGATAAAGGGCTGCTATCCCGTGAAGTCCACAAGATTGTAGTGAAGAAGGCTGTGGATAAAGTGGGAGACGTCTGGGCCCACTCGACAGAGATAGACATCCCAAGAATTTTGTCCGACGAAGCTGAAAATATAAGGACCCTTGTTAAGGTAGATTGCCGCCAATCCTTGTTACAGTATATTCTGTACTTGAATGATGTGTTATGTGTACCACGGTTAATTGGTTAATGCAACATTATATTAACTCTGTCTTGCAGGGCTACCTAAGCATGTATGTGGGAAGAGAAGTCCTTAAGAAAAGTATCCCCAGAAGTTCTTGAGCAAAGTGAAACACGATGTAGGTGCCTTTGGTTTCAATTTTCTGTATTTTCGTAGTCTTTTTTCCTAGTTTCTGCAGGTAGCGCTGCAAAGGTATTATGTGAAGTTGACAAGGCGATGCATATTGACAGATTGAACGCTGACAAAGTTGGACCATCATGGAACCCTGTCTAGATGGTCGTGATGTGCGCCTGTTTAATTTAAGCGCATCATCATCGGGTGTTGTAACCTATACTGCTGTATCACTTAAGCGACGCTGTGAGTGTGCATCAGTTTGCTCGGCTTTCGGCCGGTGACGCGTCCCTTTTCCCTCTGCAATCATGAAAGTGTCACACTGGTTGTGAAATGGTGCGCAGGGCGCAAGCCGAAAAGGCAAAGCGGGCGGTGTGGTTGTGAAATGGTGGGCGTCTCTTCTAATTTGATTCATTTCACGCGTCACTTTTTGAGCAAATCTTTGCTTCCAGCACAGGTTTGTGATCTTGTGGAGGCTGTCTAGCAACTTCTAGAGGACACATTTTGAGTCTTTTTTTTTGAGCTTATTTTGATTGATGCTGATAATCTGATATGTTGTGATTATCGCGTAACTGTAGATAACATTGGTGCTTTTTTCTGAGGGGAAAACAAAAGGAAAGATAACATTGGTGTTTTTTTTTAAAAAAAAAACAAAAGGAGATAAACATTGGTGCGTTCGTTGACAGTCCCTGAGAAGACAAAAAATAAAAAAATAAAAAAATGGCGCGTTCATTGACACGGAGGTCGGACTGTGCTCCCCCAGAAGTGACCTGACATTGAAGGAGGTGAGATAAGGACAATCAGCGTTTATTTTTAATTATAAAATAGTATTTTTTATCATAATAAATTAGCTCGAGAGCTTATTTTTCCGATGTAGTACAAGGATACTGGAGTCTGGAAACAGCCAGAGGAAGAGGAGTGCCTACTCTCCTGCCATGGCCGCGCCGCCGCCGCTCCCCCTCCTCCTGATACTCCTGCTCGCCGTATCCTGCTGCGCCTCCGCCGCGGCAACCGGGGCTCCGGTGGTGGGGGAGGACTACGTCCGTCCTTCACCGGCGCGGTCCCACCGCAAGGCACTCCTTAGCCTCTTCCCTTGGAGCAAGAAGAAGGAGTCCGCCGCCGCCTCCGATCCGCAGCAGGTGAGCTCTCGTGCCATATCTCTTTTCGATTTGATACCTCCAACAACTGAATCTTGGAGGTGGGGAAGGGGTGTTCCAGGCAGGAAAGTAGTCGATTGGCTGTTGTTTTGGCAGCAACTGGCCAATTCGGGTACTTCTGGTGAAGCTCGGCTGGATCGAAGTAGTCGATTTCGGTGCTTGTTTTTTTTGTACAAGTCTGTCATATTCCCCCTTATGCAAGGACTTGAGCTGATTCACTGTGCAATGAAATGGTTCTAGAACCTCGGTAGCTCCCTTCGTCCAATTCCATGAATATCCACACCCCCTAGCCCTTCTCTGGCTAGTCTGGTCATGCCAATTCCAACCCAAACTAGTCGTAGCACGGTGCACTCAGTCGTGATTCTCGATTAGTAACTAAGTCAAAATCAACTTCACTCCTGATTGATTTTACCATGTTTTTAGTGCTGTAAGGGAGAGATCACTAACTGTTGATTCTAAGATGGCCACGCACTGATTAGCTGAACAAGACAGCATGCACAAGAATTTCCCCTGTAGGAGGCTTGGAGCTTTGTGGGGTGGGCTCAGAATAATAGATCTAACCTATGAAGCCTGAAGGTATTAAAAGTTCAACTTTCCAGTATGATAATGCAGAAACTCCATATCAGTGCATGTTTGGGCACTTCACTACTCATGTGCATTCCACTTGGTAACATGTTAGCGGCACAGCTATGACCATAGAGTTTACTAGTCCTGCAACATTTTTCTTCTTTCTTATCCTTTATAGTCCGTCTTGGCTGTTCATACTTTGTAGGAACATTGACAGATAATAAATATAGGACCACAAGTTCATGAAGCCTACAACCCTAAATAGTTGAATCGTGATTCTGGATGGCTAATTCTTGTTTTCCATCTTTCTACCTTTTTTTTCATTCCTATGACCATACTCCACTCAACCACAACCCTGATGAGGGCTTTCTGTTGGATTTTGTGGCTTTACAACCAAATGTCAATTGCATTACATGCGACTTGTGCCTAAATGTTAACATCCACTAGATATTTCAGCATCTTTGATGTGAAACATAAGGTAGTTTGTTAGTCCCTAGCTATATAATATAAAAGATTTGGAACTTGGCATGACCAGTTGAATTTAATGGTGCCTCCATCCATTCGATTAGACCTCTACTAAATTCAAGGGCACATTTAATAAATGATTCCCTACTTACAGGAGCAGTTAGTTCTACATATGGTAACAGCAGACTAGTCACCTAAAATGGCACCATTTTTAACCTGGGAGAAGTATAGTTTGACCTTGTATTATGAAGTTGAGGGAATGCTTAATTTTCATGAGGTTAGTTGATGGCAAATTGGTAATCTGTCAATTTGCCGTATGGATGGCATATGCCTTCTTATTTGAGTTTTTCATTGATGGATATCCTAGCTTCTCTATGTCTGGGATAAACAACAGGGTCATAATTTGAGATATAAAGAAGTAATTGACTGCATTATTTTTTCTGTTCTCCGAAGCAATATTTCTTTGCTACAGACTACAGACCCTTTCAGCAATTCATGAGTACTTGCTTCGCCCTTTACTAGTGTTTTTACTTCCTTTTATTGTTGACAATATTTGCTCTTGAACCACTCATGTAATGGCATGGTTTTCAGGTGCACATTTCACTAGCTGGAGAAAATCACATGAGAATAACATGGGTTACCAGTGATAACTCTGTCCCATCTGTGGTGGACTATGGAACCAAAGAAGGTACATACACAATGAAATCTCAAGGAGAAAGCACATCCTACAGCTACTTATTGTATAGCTCAGGAAAAATTCATCATGTTGTCATTGGACCTCTTGAAGACAACACTATTTATTACTACCGATGTGGAGGGCAAGGTCCAGAATTCCAATTTAAGACCCCGCCCTCCCAATTTCCATTGTCATTGGCTGTTGTTGGTGATCTTGGTCAGACTAGTTGGACAACATCAACCCTGAATCACATTAAGCAGTGTGAGCATGATATGCTTTTACTCCCTGGTGATCTTTCTTATGCTGATTATATGCAACATTTGTGGGATTCCTTCGGCGAGTTGGTGGAGCCACTTGCTAGCAACCGGCCTTGGATGGTGACGGAAGGCAACCATGAGAAGGAGCAGATTCTATTTTTGAAGTCAGGATTTCAATCTTATAATGCACGATGGAAAATGCCTTATGAAGAGAGTGGATCTACATCAAATTTGTACTACTCTTTTGAAGTTGCAGGTGCACACATCATAATGCTAGGTTCATACACAGATTACAATGATAACTCAGATCAGTATGCTTGGCTAAAGGTACGAAACTTTGTAATGACCATATCCATATGAGATCGCATTACCATTGTTTGGAGTGAGAAGGGATTGTATATACTGAAAAGAACCATGTTTTTGCTAATGTTACATTACTAAAAAGACGATTCAAAGTCAGTACCTAATGTATTGCTTATCTTGAATTTGAATTACTAGTTATATTTTCTATGGTCAATGAGGATGTCTTAACTTCAAAACCCCTCAGTTATTCTTGCTGATATTAGATATGTTTTTTATGTGTGATTTAACTTCTCTTCTTTTCAGGCTGATCTTGCCAAGGTTGATAGAAAGAGGACACCCTGGCTCATTGTGTTGTTGCATGTACCATGGTACAATAGCAATTGGGCTCATCAGGGTGAAGGTGATGACATGATGGCTTCGGTCGAGCCTTTGCTGCATGCTGCTCATGTGGATATGGTAATAGCAGGCCATGTCCATGCTTATGAACGTGCGGTATGACTCCCTATATATATCCTGAACCGCAGTCTGCAGAAGTGTTCAAATTTGAGCCAGTAACCATTTTGTCGATCTGAATGAAAATTACATATGGTTATTTCTCTCTTCCTGCAGGAGCGAGTCTACAATGGCAAACTTGATCCTTGTGGTGCTGTTCACATAACTATTGGGGACGGTGGGAACCGCGAAGGCTTGGCCCACAGGTACCACGCGATCACCACCGTATATGTGCCTCTGTCTTAGTAACTTCAGCATCACTGTAGGTATGCTTAATTGCTTCTTGGCGTCTTCAGGTATCGTAATCCGAAGCCAGCTTGGTCGGTCTTCAGGGAAGCAAGCTTTGGGCACGGCGAACTGAAGATCGTGAACTCCACGCATGCCCACTGGACCTGGCACAGGAATGACGACGAAGAGGCAGTGAGAACTGATGACGTGTGGATAAACTCTCTTGCTGGTTCAGGGTGCATCATGGAAGGCAGCCGTGAGTTGAGGAAGATCCTAATGTCTCCTTGATGCTACTTAGTAGTATAGCTTAGTCTAAAAGGGCCTGCGATGCATTGTGTATATATGGGTGCTACTTGATATTCTAACGCCTAAAAGTTACTGCGTTGTGCTGCCTGCCTGCCTGTATATTGTACACAGGTTGATCGAGCGTGTTTGCTACTTTGAGTGCCCTTGTTGTACACTATGGATGTTTGTAAGAAGTGACATTTCTGTATACGATGGTGTTGTAATGTGCTGAAGTGAATATATATATATATATATATATATATATATATATATATATATATAGACACACACACACACACACACTAATAATAATAATAATGAAATGCACCTAGTTTGTTGAGATATCTGAACATATAATAAAACCCAAATTAAATTGGCTGTATGGGCTCCTTTGGTGTACTGATGGAGTTGTGTGAGAGATGCCCATGGGGCGTAGCGGACCGTCACTGGTAGGCTGGAGATGGAACGGGCCAGGCCCACACATGATTAGGCCCTATTTAGATTGGAGGAAATTAAGGAAAACTGATGGAGTTGCTCATAAAAAAACCACTAGAATTGAGTACCAAAACTTCAGCCGCAAATGAACTGCATATAAGCGTTTAAAAATCTGCTGAAAACATGCGTTTAAAAAATTCTTATATTTTAATAAAGATTACTTTGATTCCAAACACCCTAAGGCTTGTTCGTTTAGCCCGATTTCTGCTCAAGATTGGTTCAACTCCGTCAAAGCCTGTATAAATTAGCTTAGTATTCCTGCTGGAATCATTCCTTGTCACCGTTTCATAACAACCGAACGCAGTCTAAGGAGAAGGGAGTTGGACAAAGACACAGGAAACAAGGGTGATTGACAGTCTGACGCAGGTTTGATTGCTCTTCCATTATTCGAGTGTTCCATATGCAAACCCACAAATAAATAATTTGAAGTGGGTTTGTGTCGATATGCAAGCCCACACATAAATCATTTGAAGCGGGTTTGTGTTTAAGGCCCTGTTCGGTGAAGCTGAAGTGCTGTAGATAAGCGCTGAAGTGCTGTAGAAGTGCTGAAATCTTGTGAGAGAAAAATACTGCTGAAGTGCTGAAATATAAGCGCTTATAAGCGCTACCGAACGCAGCCTAAAACAGCCTACTTGTGGGTTCGGCAACAAATCCGCTTGCATTCCTACTTGCCTACGTCATCCATGGCCTGTATCTAGTGGTTGGCTATACTGATTCATCCGCGGATACTAAAGGCCAGAATGCTTTATTCCTTAATCAAAAAAGAATAGTATAGTGGTTTTATGCCAGGGCGTCTTTGTATGACTACAACTTTTGTCAGGTTTTTCCGTGGATATTAGGGGCTAGAATGCTTTATTTCTTATTAAAAAGAAGAACTTAGTGTCTGGCATATCTGGACAGAAATGCTGAATGCGTGGTTCCTGATAGTGACTTGATAGACAAACCTTTACAACGCTTAGCCGAGATTCTGTACTTTTGTCTGTAGCAGAACCAAGAAGACAATGACTGAAAATGAAATTGAAATTGAAAAGATTAATTTGCTACAGCTTGGACGATCTGAGTTGGGCGATGAGCACTCTTTTCAAAATCTTTCCCGCAGCAGATCTTGGCACACTGCCCACAAACGTTACTTTCCTCAGTCTCTTGTAGCGTGCGACCTGAAATGTATAGTTCACACAAAGTCAGTACGGTGTTAGAAGGGTCATATTCAGTTGATGCAGGAGTACAGACCATGGTTCATTCAGGAATTACAAAAGTTTGATTCTATTAGTAAGAGAGATACTATACTATGGTATTTTTATTATAGTAAAACTACTTGTTGGTCACAACTAAGCTGGGTTCTAGCCAACATCACCTGCCCTTCAATAAATTTCTGGACGTCAACTTCAGCCACTGAACTCTTTGGTGATCGTACAACAAAGGCAATAGGAACTTCCCCTGCTTCAGGATCAGGAAACCTTGGAGAAAGTAGATTTCCAAAATAAGAGACAATAAAAAAAAAACTGAAGGTATTTTTATTCTTAATAGAAAAACTAGAATCTAAGTTATTCGACTTACGGGATAACAGCAGCATCAAGAATTTCTGGATGAGACAAAAGCAATCCTTCAAGCTCAGCAGGAGCAATCTTCCAGTAAATAAAGAAATACGGGACATTATGCTTAACTTGAAAATTTTTGTTAGTTACAAATATGCAAATTGCTACCTTTCTTTGTTTTCAGAAGGATGTCATATCTATGTTAGTGAGCGATCAAGCTCATAAGACTTTGACCACTAGAGTAAAGGATATTATCAAGATCTTGTGCTGTCTTTTGTGAATGTTCTACTTGTACTACGATATTTCAACAATGCTTGCAAAGTTACAAAGCAAACAACGCCACTAGTAGAACAGATATAAGTTCAAGAAAGGGCCCCAATCTTGTACGAGGGGGGGAAATCTAATTTTCCCTCACATGATTATAAGAAAGGGTCGCTAAAGCTGAAAAGAATTTTCGGGGAAAACTGAAAATGAAATTCTTTACCTGGAAACCTTTATACTTAATCAGATCTTTAAGTCTATCGACAACATGAAGCTGGCCTCTTTCATCAAAGTATCCAAGATCACCAGTATGCAACCACCCATGCTTGATCGTAAACTCAGTAGCTTGCACATTGTTGAAATAACCTATTAACAATTTCCCCAATTAAATAAGTGGCAGGCATTTGCGCCTGTTGTCGGCGATAAACGTTGTAGATATGCACATAGCTCATGACAGGGAGCTTTGTAGTGTGGCATTAGATAAGTATATCACATGGTTATACATATGTAATTGATGGAGCATCTTGAGATAAAACACTAGCTTCCTTTTCCTTTCAAATCATGTCAGTTATTAGCAAGTGTCATATCCTAATTAATTAGGATAAACAACTGCAATGCCAAAAAAAAGTGCTGACAATTGCTATAGTTTCACTGCAATATCATTTGAGTAAGCTCAAAGTATTTTAATTTGTAAATGGTTGACCAAGAAATTGATGTCTTATATTTAGTGAATATAGCTCCCCTTCTGATCATAGACGTTATGGTAATGATATCATAAATGATATGTCTAGATTTACACAGACTGCAATTCAAATTTACCTTCCATTATGTTTGGTCCTCGAACACAGATTTCTCCTTGTTGGTTCGGAGGCAGAGGCTTCATTATCTCTGCATCAACAATCTTTGCTTCAACTCCTGTGACAAGTGCTCCAGTTGAACCAAACTGACGGGCATGGCCCTTTTGTATGTACTCCAGTGATATTATCCCGCAGGTTTCAGTCATACCATAACCCTGCAAGAGGAGCACCCCTGAGTTTATAGGTAGCATCATTGTCATCAAGAATCCTGATACAAAAGAATGGCAGCAAAACAAGAAGTAATTGTTGTTCCTTGAAAAAAGAATAAACATTTTCCAGCACTTTCAACAGCATAGGGAGTATATGTCTGGTCTAAAGATAAAACGGGATGCACTCCAACAAACACTACATAGTGTTTTTTTTTGAATCACCTAAACCTGTCACAATTCTAAATACAGGGCTTGCGCAGCTCATTAGCGTGACACACAGACACAGGCCTGCCTGAAGAAGAGCAATTAATGTTACCATTATTCTCTACAATCACAGGTGAGTACACCATTCAATTCCTAGATTTTATTTTCTTGCTCACATACCAAAACCTAGCATCAGTTCCAAATTATCATGTCAAAATATGCCACATTGAGCCTAATAAAGGGAAGGAAAAAAAAAAAGCACATGTAGGGCACATGCGGGTGTCAATGGTTTTCATAATTAGTTATCATACTAAAGGTCAACGGAGTAGTAGTAAGCATTTACTGTTGCACGATCCCAAGAAAAGCACATGCATTTACTAGTGCATTTAATGCTGCACGATCCACATGGTAACCCACATGTTTGTTATAAAAAAAAATAAAATTCACCGTCGGCTCTTAAACTTGGCCGGAGGTGTCATTCCGATCCCTTTACTTTTAAAATGTTATTTTTTGGTCCCTGAACTTGGCAAGGGATGTTATTTAGCTCACTAAACTTGGCTGAAGGTGTCATCCCGGTTCCTCTACTTTCAAAATACAATTTCTAGACCCCCAAACTTGGGAAGGGGGGTTATGTAGGTCCTTAAACTTGGCTTCAGGTGTCATCTAGGTCCCAACCGGTCCAAACCCGCTCTCTGTAGCACAGAATTTTTTTTTAAAAAAAAAGAAAATCCAATTTCAAGGTACTGTATATACCATCTCTAGAATATTTCAAAGATTGTATCTTTTTCATACGATTTCTGATGAAGATGATTTTTATATAAAAATTGTAGCTCTTGACGGGATCTACAAATTTTTAGTTTTAAGTTTTTTTAATTTAAGGTCATTAAGACGATATTTTCTGTAGTATATTAATCACGTACAAGCGCTTGTCGCCTTGAAAAAATCATATCATTCCTATATATTGTCAAATGGAGATACCTTCTATTTGAAAGTTGTAGCGCTCGACGATATCTGCAACTTTTTAGTTTTGATTTTTTTTTAATTTAAAAAACTCAAATTAAAAAAACTCAAAACTGAAAAACCGTAGATCTCGTCAAGTGCTAAAATTTTTATATAAAAATCATCTTCATCCGAGATCATATGAAAAATATTCTAGAGATTGTATATACAGTACCTCCAAATAGGATTTTATTTTTTTTAATTCTGTGCTACACTAGCAGAGTGGGTTTGGACCTATTGGGACCTATATGACACCCGATGTCAAGCTTAGGGACCTAGATGACACCTCTTACCAAGTTCAGGGACCCAGAATTTATATTTTGAAAGTAGAGGGATCGGCATGATACCTCCGACCAAGTTTAGAGACCTAAGTGCCAACCCTTGTCAAATTTAGGGACTCAGAAATTGTATTTTCGAAGTAGAGCGACCGGAATGATACCTCCGTCAAGTTTAGGTGCCGGTGAATTTTACTTTAAAAAAACGCACCTGGATAATGTCAACACCGGGGAATCTGTCAGCCATAGCCACCATGACGTCCTTGCCGAGCGGCGCGGCGCCAGAGCCGATGCATCTGAGCGAGCTGAGGTCGTAGCTGGCGCCCCCGCCGCCGCCGTGCTTGGCGAGCGCGAGCATCGCCGGCGGCGCGGCGAAGATGTAGGTGACGCGGTGGCGCTCGACGGCGGCGAGCACGGCGTCGACGTCGAAGCGGGCCATGACGACGACGGCATTGCCGCGCTGCAGCTGGCCGAGGGTGACGACGGCCATGCCGAAGATGTGGAACATGGGCAGGAAGCAGAGGAACACGTTGCGGGCCTCCCCGAGCTCGTCCTGGTCCGACGTCACCATCGTCGCCGACGCGATGAAGTTGCGGTGCGTGAGCACGACGCCCTTGCTCTCCCCGGTCGTGCCCGACGAGTAGAACAGCGCCGCCGCGTCGCCCTGCCCGACGGCCGGCCGCGGGCGGCGGTACTCCGCCTCCTGCACCCCGGCGACGAGGTCCGAGTAGAGTGTGACGTTACTGGGGCAGCCGCCAGAAGCCG
Organism: Eremochloa ophiuroides; assembly: GCA_038502445.1. Lineage (NCBI taxonomy): Eukaryota > Viridiplantae > Streptophyta > Magnoliopsida > Poales > Poaceae > Eremochloa > Eremochloa ophiuroides. The sequence continues at coordinate 27,659,250 of JAHLJS010000002.1, forward strand.
AAGGCACGTTGTCGTCGAGGAGGATGGCGGGGAGGCGGAGGCCGGCGATCTTGGGCAGCAGGGCGGAGACGGTGACGACGAGCTTGGCGCGGGCGTCGGCGGCCTGCTTGGCGACCTCCCGCGGGGTGTAGGCCGGGTTGGCCGTGGTGGCGACGGCGCCGAGCGCGGTGACGGCGAGGAAGCAGACCGGGTAGAGCACGGAGTTGGGCGCGAGGAGCAGCACGGCGTCGCCGCGGCGGACGCCCGCGCGGGAGGAGAGCGCGGCGGCCGCCACGAGCACCGCCGACCGGAGCTCCCCGAAGGTGAGCGCGCGCCCCGTCGCGGCGTCCACGAGCGCCGGCGCCGAGGGGCACGACGCGGCGCGCCGCAGGACGAGGTCCGCCAGGGAGAGCCCCGGGTCGCTGGCGATGGCCGCCGCCGGCCGCGGCGAGCGGTACACGCCGTCGTTGCCGTAGCCCGCCATTCCTGCGTTGACTCCGCTTGTGCTCTGCTGCGACGTGGGGATCGCTGGACGCGCCAAGCTCGGCTTTGGTTTCTGCGATACGACTATCGACTATAGTGTGGGGTGGGCATGATTGCTCACCTTCACCGCCGGTCAGAAAAATACAAACGAGAAGCGACATGCGTGGTCTACCCTATGCAATTTGGCAGAAAAAATCCTTGTTAAATGTTACTGCCTCCTTCCGAAACATATTTCAGTGCCTGAATTTTAGCTTTTTTTTCCCTGTATAGATTTGGTCAAAAAGAGAAGTCTAATGTGGGGACAACCAAAACGACCTTATTATGTATTGGAGGCTTGGAGCCATGGAATACTTTTGTATGTGTGTGAAACACTGCAAGTTATCGCCTATCGCTCCGAGGTCCCGCCCTCATGCAAGGTGCCCTAGAGCCGTCGCCGCCGCCTCTCCTCATCCATCATCGTTGATCCCCCCTCCCTTTCCCTCCGGCATCTTGCCGAGGGTTGAAGGGAGCGGGGATCTATTGTTTTTAATAAATTTTTCCTAATAGATCGAGTCATTAGTGTTAGTGTCTCTCTATACCAAAGTTCTTGGTATTAGAGTTTTATCTTCTCCTTCTCTTCGCCGGCGACGGTGAAGGAGAAGGGTGGAATCATCTTCTCCATGGCGGCTTTGTTGAAGATGAGGGTGATAACCTCGGCGTCAGCATTTTCATCAACATGACGACATGGAGACCTTTATTTCCAGACGGCGGCATCGAGGCGGAGATGATGTCGTCGCCATAGAATAATTTTCTTCAGTCTCTTTCCCGTTTTATTATGGTTAGATCTGACCACAATAAAAAAAAATAAGGAGAACAAGTTTAAGATCAGTTTTTCTCATTCTTCGGTGGCAGCCTACAGGAATGTTGGCCGTCATTTGTTGGGTATTTGTTCTCAGGCCATTTACCGAGTGTTTACCTATGCGTCATCCATACTATAAAGCATCAAACATGTTAGGTTTTGAGTTGTGCTACTCACAACGTGTGTATTTTTCTGTGATTCAGAGTGCTTGTAACAGATTGATGTATCTAGGTATCATATAATATAATTTTTCTTCCGTCGCAAAAAAAAAAAAACTTTTTCCCTGATGTAAACGGCACACAAAGTGTTTGAAATGAAAAATTGATTTTAAAGTTACCATTCAAACAAGTGGAAGAAAAAGTCCAATGTCGTCGACGATAGAACATGGCGATGCACGTGTATATACAGAAAACTTAAGCGTAAAAGAACGTGAAGTTGCGCGTGCTTCAACTTCAGACCACAATTTGGGATCTGCGCCTTCTTCCTTATTCTGGGAATTTTTTTAGAGATTGGGGTGGAAAAAGGTATTTACCACTTAATTGCACTGGAATAGCAAAGAGTTAACTGTAGCAACCGGTGAAGAAAAACATTCCTACAAGTGCAAAGTGATACTTCCTCTAATTACATGTATGGCTTGTTTGATTGCCTGCATTAGCATTTATCCAGACTGGTGCATTATATCTTGCCCATTTGGTTGCTTGTAGAGGTTGTTATGCAGACTTACACAGTGCTCCAAACATGAATTTCACAAAAATGAAATATCCTCATCGCCAATACACCTCTAGGAAAAGCATGAGACCTCTATTAAAACATGGAGGTAAATACATACAACCATACACCTCTAGGAAAAGCATGAGACCTATTAAAACATACACAATGTCTGGGTAAAACAACTAAATGCCAAAATATTTGTGCTAGCTTAGGTTATGCTCCCTCTGTCCCTAAAAAGAGTCATTCTGGTTTCTAAAATGTCAACAATCTATAACTTAGACCAAATATATATAACAAACCACTAATATTTATAATATATAATTATATCATTAGATAGATCGTTAAATATATTTTCATAATAAGCTTATTTGAAGATATAAATGTCACATGCATTTTCCATAAACCTTGTCAAAGTTGAAAAAGTTTGACATGCATGCATCCTATAGCGACTCTTTTTTAGGGATGAAAGAGTTGCAAAAGATCTAATGCAACTAATGCAAAAAAACCAATCATTATCTTAGGATGTAGAGTCAACATGATCATTGTCCATTGTTCATAATTCCTTCAAATGATTTAACTTTTCAAAGCAGTATAACTGATTTTGATTGCAAAAGCAATTTTACAATATTGGATTTGAAGGCAAGCTAAAAAAAGCAACAAAAATGTTTTTAAGAAAAAAATAGTCAAATTACTAATTGAGCTGCGACAAGCTATCCAACCATTTATAGAACTGAAACTGAGACCAAAACTGGCACTACAGTCTAGAGCTGAATAATAACTGAAATAAAAGAAAATACTGACAACCACCCTATAAACCATGATCTCTTACCCAAATATCTTGTTGGCATCATTATGCCATCTTCATTACCTTCCAATGGCCCTTACCAAGGCCAGCGAAACGAAAGATACAACTTCCACCATGCTCAGATATTACAAGCAATGCGATTACAGAGCATTTATGTAAAGATTCAATGGTAAAGAGTTGCAGAAGCCTCGTATATACAGCAATAATCTATGCTGATCACCTGACGTTTGACCGCAGTAGCATGTTCCACTTCCTAAGAAAAAATATTACCACAGGAAAAGCTGAAGCAGGTTCCCATTTAACAAAAAAAGAACCTTAAAAAAATTACACACAGTTTGTGCTAGCAGGAGCAAAAACATATACAGGTGGTATCTCACTATTTGTATTGAATAGGCCACATGGTCGGCAGCTAAAAGCTCCTATAGATTCAAAGTCCCTATCCTGTGAGGAAGAAACCTAGCAAAGTGAATGAATGTTTATGATTCTACCAAGTCCAACTGATATGCACGACATGTTTAAGGTTATAAAAAAAGGGACCCTCTCGGCAAATGCAGAAAAAACTGGAAGGAGAAACAGCCAGGCCAACCCAGATGTGGCCATGCAAGTGGCAGATTATGGTAACTGTAAAAATGAAACGAAATTGGAGTTGAATCTGAGTAAGCAGTAAGTGAGAGTTAGCTTGTTCAGTACATAAAACAGGACTCATTTATTTTATCTGATGAGCACTGCAATACCATAAAAACATCAAGGGAAACAACTTTACACCGTGCAGGAAAAAAATGTAACTGTAAGAAGAGCTATGAAATGAGGATCTGATAAACGAATGGCGGAATGGGCTTAAACATATAGAGTGTAAACTTGACCAATAGGACACAGCAAACATAGAGAGGAAATTAGAGTTAACTCCTGTAATTTGCAAAAACAACTAAACAAGACAAGAACTTATTTCATCTCATAAAAGAAATATGTGCATCGCACACCATCTATAGGAAAACAGAAACACACAAATCCTGCATTTTTTTTATATGTTTCATATATTTCCATTGTTCATGATCATTATTATACAAAAGGCATATCCAATGCCAGAAGCTCCAACACATGGAGTCTGGGCAAAGGAATTTTCTAGGCAGCCTTACCTGCTTATTGTGCAAGGGGGCTAATTAGAAACAAGGATCTCAATTGTCAAGGACCTCCAGCAGCATACTCGTCATTATAATTTTAAAGGGCAAAATCTTTACTTAGCCAAAAATGGTGGAACCGGACTGAGAGTTGATACAATGAGATTCACAAAATTTCAAAGGCAGAAAGAAAAAGGGGCATTCCCATGACAATAAAAAAATTCTCAGCAACTCAGGTTTTTATTTGCTGTACCAAACTTTATGGCATTGAACATTGAAAAAGGCAAGAAAATTATAACTGGACCCAGATCAGTTAAGTGGGTCACCTAAGTAGTTTATTGTAAGCAGTTTTTTTTAAGAAGAATAGGAGAATATAAGCAGAACAATGCAGCTGTATCACGTATCTGATGTATCATCATCCAAGTCAAAATGACTACCATAGGTTCAAGTCTACAAATAGTTGTGTATGAGAGCTTAGCAATAATGATAGAAGAGTCCAATCTGATCATAGACGGTGAACCAACAATGATATGCTATGCCCTTATCCATAAAATGAGATCAAGCTTAAACGGAAAATACCATCTAACTACGAAGTTTCAGCATTAAAAAATTCTGAGTATGAAGTAATGTATATATGTCATCTGGACTGAAAAATGCATCCAGAGGTCATCATGAAGTTAGATAACCGACAGATGATGATAAGACCTTTTTATGATTTGGACTTCAGCTTCTGCGTCACATTCTCATCCTTGCATCGTCGCTGATCAGCAATCATCGACTCAAAAACATCCAAGAGATCATCCAATCCCTTTGAATCATCTCCCAGTTTCCTCATGGCAACAATTATACTCTCAATGGTAGACAAGCACCCAGCCCTTGGCTCATGCCTCACCTCACTATACAAGCTAACCCTATCTGACTCCAGCTTCACGTGTGGCAGAAGTTGCAACCATGGATTCTCATGGTACATCCTCTGTGCTTTTGCCCAAGTGCCATCCAACACAATTAAATGCTGCACCTGGCAACCTGAAGCATCAATGCTGATTGCCCGCTGGCATGGAAATAGCAAAGCAGATTTTGGCGGTATGGTGATTGAGAATTCCTCAAACACTGTTATTTCTCCAGTGAGTTTACACTTCTTCATCTGTATCTTTGTGACATGAAAGCCATTTGAGACAGCTGCTTCACCAAGCGGGCCTCTTGATAACCATCTTATTTTGGGTTTCACTCCACGTTCAATATCAATCCTTAGTTCCTTCTCTGTGTACTCAATAGTGCACTTATCCATGTTTTTCCTGGTCCAATCCTGTCCAATAGCAGCACTAACTTCATCTTGTTCTTCACCCATACCGTTGCAGTCATTATTAACTTCTCCCGAGTCTGAGTCATTTGCTACTACAGAATGATGAGACAAATTGCCATTTACCTTGTACATTAGCACCACCTCGCTCCTATGGTTGCTTTTACCTATAGTTGAGTCATCAACGGAGTTCTCTATCTGGTTTGCTGCGGAGCTAGGCCTTTCAATACCCGCAGGCTGTCCATCACTCTTCGTCTTCTTGATTAATCTGACACACCCACCATCATCGTTGCTGCAGCAACTAAGAGAACCAACCTCTCCAGCAATATTGCAGAAGATCCCACCATTGAGGTCCCCAAGATCCAACCTTTCACAAGAACCACCAAAACTGATGTCTTCAGCGCCCACAAAACCACAATCAATCCATCCAGACTCGTCAAAATCACAGTTTGCACTATCCTTTCCATCCGATTTGGCACAAATTCCATCACGAGGAAACGCGAGGCCATCGCCATTCTGCGACTCGATCTCCTCAGCCCCATCAGACCGACCATGGCTTCCAAAACGAGCAGCCACAGGACCGCCTGCAAGACCCGACGCCGCCGCCGCCGCGGCGCCGCCGCCGGCCTCAAGCGCGGTGAGGATGAAGCGGGCGCGGTGGTTGACGTCGGTCACCTCAACGACGGCGAGGTTGCGGAGGCCGAGGCGCGCCACGCGCGTGGAGTTGAGCGGGTGGTGGGCCTCCATCGCGTGCTGCAGCACGGTGACGCCGACGGTGTTGTCCACCGGCCGGGAGCGGAGGCGGCCGCAGAGGCAGAGGCGGAGGGGCTTCGTGCAGACGCCGCACATGGGACGACGTTGCCCTGGCTCCCGGTGAGGCGCATCGCTCTGGCTCGCCGCCGCCATGGGTGGACTGCAGGGGACTGGGGGGGGGACGCCGGGTGAGACTTGAGAGAGGTTGGGCGGTTTGGGCCCCCCTGTCTGACGGCCTGTTGGGGTTGGCCGAGTTTAGGGTTTGGAGGAAGTTTTTTTCTCATCGATTCGAAAATGTTTTGGATCGGACATGGAGGGGAGCATAAAAAATAGATTTTAAAAGTAGTGAAAAACACATTTGGAACTTTGAATTCTGCCAAAAGCTAAAAATGGGTTTATTATTTTTCCCAATGTTTTAAGAGAAATGGATTTGCAATTTGGCATGTTTAGATATAGGTAGGAGCATATAAAATCATGCTCGTTTGGCATAATCTCTATTCATGACTTTCTGAAAATTATTAGGAATTGAACTCAATTCACTATGTTCGCTTGAGCAGGTTCAGCTTATTTTCAGCTGTAGAACAGTGTTTTTCTCTCAGAATAATTCAGCCGTCCAATTCAGCCCAACCAAACAGAGTGATTATGTTAATTTATAGTCTCTCTTCACCGTAAATATAAATAAATATATTAAAAATCAACTCAAGTTAAGATGTTAACAATGATGATATTTTTCTTCACTTTGTTAATAATCCCCATCCCTCTACAAGGCATTCTCTCTCCTCAATCTCTGCGTAACCTTTTTTTTTGTTACCTTGCTCTGACTAATGCTATCAAAGTAAAAACACGTTGAAGTAGGAGTAGAAGAATTACAAAGTTTCAAAGCAGAGGCTTTTATGCCGATTTCAGTCTCAAGTTATACATATATATGCTAGCACAATAATGAGTAGAAGCGAGCAAGGCAGTGCCTGTTTAATCAAAATCGACTTGAGATTTAGAACTTAAAAATTTAGTGACATGTTTTTTTTTTCCTCGAATCACTATACCGTTCCTTACGAAATTGAAAGGGATTTGCAGGGTTCGGACTTGGTCGGAACCAAGAAGTCCGAGCTGCCATGTGAACGTTAATTTTTTTTAATTTCGCTCCGGGTGCGCTGGTGAGTGGCGAGGTAGCGAGCGAGTGGTGGGCACGCTTTTCTGGTTACCTACACTCGGGAAATGACGAGACTACCCCTCCTCCCTCTCTGCGCCACCCGCTCCCCGGGCAAGAAGCCGCAACTGGTCGACGGCGACTTTCTCGTCTTCTCTCCTCCTCCCGTGTCGCCTCCCAAAACCAAAAGAAGAAAGCGCGACGAGGGAGAGAAGAGAAGGTTCGCCGCGAGATCTCATCTCGGAGAGCGCCCCCATTCCCAAGAAGATGCACGACTTCTGCTTCACTATCCCCTACGGGTTCGCCGTGCTGGCCGGCGGCGTGCTGGGCTACCTCCGCCGCGGCAGCACCGCCTCCCTGGCGGGCGGCGCCGGCGCCGGCGCGCTCCTCCTCCTCGCGGGCTTCGTCAGCCTCAAGGCCTTCGAGAAGCGCCGCAACTCCTACGTCGCCCTCGCGCTCGAGACGCGTACGCGCCACCGCCCCCCCCCCCCCCCCCCCCCCACCCCCCTTCTCATTCTCTTGTCCTTTCATTTTCGTTTAGGAACAGAGATAGTAAAAAAAAAACTACTTAATTTTTAGCCGGGCCGGGCGGTTGATCGCCGCCTCGATCATCGGAAATGGGCTGGGATTGTGGGATCTACGAGATACCAATTGTCATGCAATGCTTCTGGATGCCCTGTGACTGTGAGGGGCTGAGGGCATTGCGTAGTGAATTGATTTGGTTGAGTGCGCGATTCTCCGCGTTCCTAACGAACTTGCCGTGTTTGGGGATATCAAATAGGGCAGCATTTCATGCCCTGAGTTTGCCCAAGTTGACCATTTAGAAATGTCACAGTGTGTCGATCCTATGGAACGTGCTAGTTCCAGTGCCATCAGTGTGGCGTCTATTGCTCACTGTCGGAGCCTCTTGCATGTCGCCTTTTGCGGGACATGATTGCAAGGCATGAGGGCACTAGTTTACTATCATATCAGTAGGCTATGCCATATCAAAGCCAGCTTAATGGTATTTGGATTCCTCCACCCTTTTGTGGGTAAACTAGTTGCTTTTGATGCGTCCTGTGTCAAATCATACATCTGTTAGTATATCAAATCAGGCTCTTGATTTCTGAACCTGATTGACTCCCATATATGGGATAAAATATTAATCTTTACTTTGTTACTGGCAAATTTGAGTTAAAAATATCAAATTCATGGAAAACCATCCAAGTTATGTGTTGATGATTAATGAATTTGATATGTTTAGGTCAAAGTTCGTAATGGCTGGTTAATGACTAGTTTTCTGACCATCTGAATCATCAAGACAAATGGTCTTGCTAGTTGCGGTATGACTAGGCATAGATATGTACTCTGGCATGTACTCTTCTAGTAGTAGACTATAGACACCATAGTTCTTAAGATGTTGCCTAGCCTTTACCTAGGCGATGAGGCGTTTGTGGGGGCAAGTCATCACGGACACCTAGCCAGAATAGGGGAGGATAGAGAGGCATGAGAATACCCAGTACATGTAAGCTTGTAGTAGTCTCGTGTGAATAGGCATAGGTCTGTACATGTACCCTTGTAGTACTAGACACATTCCAGTACCAGGCAGCACAATCCTTTTCTGCATATCCAGGAATTAGGGCTGTTTGGAATGTTGCAGTCCCACAGGATATTTCAGGAACATGTAGGAGCCAATACATATAATGAAGGAATTACGGAGGGGATGTGTGATCCAAACTGGGGAAAATTGTTGGTTGTTGGATTTCGTTTAGATGCCTCTCAATATGCAGTTAGTAGCATTTCATTTCCATTTTAGCTTTCAACAGCTCAGTCACATTCATTGATTTTCAGTCCTAAGACTACACCAGCTATAATGAGGAGTGGGAACTGTCCCTTCTTCTATGGTGGGCTCTCCATTCCAGTTCTTTTGGCACATAACAGCTTCTCAGCACTTAACAACTTCTATACACTAAATTTGCATGGACACAACAAATTTATGCTCACAGCCCTATTAATTTGTGTTTTTATCAAGATATTTTATGTGAGCATTTCGATCTTGAGTTCCTAACTGTTTGTTTAGGAAATTCTGACGGAGAACTTGGTTCTTTCATCTGTTTACAATTTAGTGATGGAATGATTTCTTGCATTCTTTCATCTTTTCGTAGCCCTTTAGTGATTGATTCCAAGAAATGCATCGTCTTGAGAAGTTTAAAGAATTATTCGTAAAGTTTAAATTTTGGGTTTCCAAAATCCTTTTCTAGGGTGGGATAACAATGAATACGGAATCCTGGATAAGATATTCCATATCTTGAATCTCAATTAAAGCTGACTACGGAATGGGGCTCATGAGAGGAGAGAGCCACATCATTAGATTATTCCCCTGTCAACAGATTTGATGAGGATTTAAACCATTAGCTACAACATCACTACCTTACCATCAGAGCTGTTATGGTATATACTGTTAAAATATTTTAGGCATAAGATGGTAATTATTAGGAGACCATAGAAAGGTAGCACTTTCAACATTTCTGTTGCTTCCCGTAGAGGCAGCAAAAGCATTGTATTCTTTGTACTAAACAAGAACTGCTGTGGGCAAAATAAATTTCTGAGATACCTTTATCCTGCCTGCAATTTCTTTGTTGCATTCTTGATACTGACTATGCAAATTTTGTTAAACAGTTTGTGCATTAGCCTTAACTTACGTTATGGGGCAAAGATTCCTTGAGACTTCGAAGATTATGCCAGCTGGTGTCGTTGCTGGTCTCAGGTAATGTCAGCTTCGACACTTTGTTTTCATGTTGCAAATAGAAAATGGCTTCAATGAACTAATTTGTAATTTTCCTTGTAGTTCCGTGATGTCTGCATTTTATCTGTTCAAAATCGCAACTGGCGGCAACCACATCCCACCAAAGAAAGAGTAAACCGGGCTTTAACTTGTAAAGTATGTTTGATTGAACTCGAAGACTACGAGCGATTGTGTTGTCTAGTTGCACGGTAACTTGAGGGGCTAGCATCTTGTTCTCCATTTGTAATGTGGCTAGAATGTACCATGGTTTGTGAACAATGTAAAAGGAATAAAGATGGCGGAAATGAATATGATGTGTACTGAGGCAGGCGCGTGTGTGATCTCGGTGATTGCTTGTTTGCCGGTGGGTGGAAGCTCATCTTCAGTTCACTGCTTGGTTTGGCACTGTGGGCTGGCTGGCTGGTTGGAGTCATGAGGAGATTTGTCTGCTCTAGACTGGGCTGGAATGCCTGGACCTTTTCCTTTGACAGTCTGACTGCAGATGTACGAGAAGCGTCTCCTATATGGAACGCAGCAGCTGAATCCTGAATCCAGTATTTGGCGAAAGGGAGCATTTTGAATATTGGTAAAAGTTCATTCCACCAAATCAGTGTAGTTAATTTTCCTATCTTAATAATACTTCTGTGATCAACAAATCGGTGAATCGCTGTGCTGCCGACAAAAAAGGCACATGTTTGTCGAGTACCTTTTGTTACTTTTAGCCATTTCGTCATTTTTTTGGTGGATGAAGCTATAGAGAGGGGAATTCTTGATCATGTAGGAGTATCTCACGCTGCATTTCCGTACTTTTAGATTTTATTTTCCTAAATTATCTCAATGTCTGTTTAGTTGCCTGCATAACCTCTCTTATGTAGGCCTCCGCAGCATGATTAGTGTATTTGTTATCTGTGCAGGTCCTTAGGTAAGTTAGCAAGACAGTATGGCCACCCTTTTTTTTTTTTGAACTGGAAGCTGAGCTCCATTACTCATAAAACAACGCCATATTGTTGGCGACCAGTACATGAATACAATTTGGAATGCTATCCACAATTGGATCAACACCCTGACTCAAACTCGCCCCAAGCGCAGCCAGGCTATCAGCAGCCATATTACAAGAACGTGGGGTATGGACTACCTCATATGAGCTGAAATTACTTCTAAGGCTATCTAGCCAAACCAAGCAAACATCATTTTGCATTTTCTTGATTAGGTTAAAGATACATTGCATAACCTCTAATATATTGTAATACTAATGCGAGAAACCAATTTGACCTGTAATAACATCTTAGTGCAGAACAATGTTTTTAAGGTAGGTAACCGATACGATATGTTTGGCTAGCTGATTTTAAATTGCTGTGTTAATTTTTTAGAGAGAAAAATAGTACCGCTGCTAAACTCATGCTACCGAATTTAGTGAGGCTTGGCTAAAAGCTATACGCTGTACCGCCCCTCAGGCTGTCTGCACTGCTTACTGTAAAATGGTACTGGAGTATCACGGTGGGCTGCACCGGCCTCCTCCGTCCTGCATCCAACGTGGCGAGCGAGCGAACGCTAAACTGAGCGCAGGAGCGGCCGGATAGCGGTGCCATCGTACGTGCGCGCACGGAGCCCTAGGAAGTTGCGCGTGAGAGAGGGAGGACAGAGAAGAGAGAGAGAGGCGCGGGCTCCACCATTTCAACTAACTAAAAAATATTATAACTCATGAACCACATACTTAAATTAAATTCCGATTATACCATTAAATTTTCAATACCTTCAAAAAGATGTCAGATGAATATATTTAGATAAAATTTGTTTGTAAACATATGGACCCTACCCTGGATAGAGTATGATATAGAGGATGGATAGGTGCGGGAGAAAGAGATATAGAAGAGAGAATCTCGATGACCAGGACGAAATATTCCTTTTAAGGATGGATTTAAAGTAGGACGAGTGTAGATAGGTTCAGCCGGCCGTAGTTCAAATTTACCTGCACCTTCGCTGCTTTGTAGTTTTTTTTATATAAAAAAGTCCCAAAATGAAGAGATGCATGGCATCCGACTATCCTAGTGCTACAGGCACATACTCTGGACTTGCAAAGTGCTAAGGCCCTGTTTACTTATGAAAAGTGGTAAAAAAAATACATTGTAGCATTTTCATTTATATTTGATAACTTTTGTCCAATCATTGTCTAAGTAGACTTAAAAGATTCATCTTAAGTTAGTCAGACAAAAAATATAAATATGTAATAGCTGCTACTTTATTTAGTGTTTCATACAGATAGAAAGTACAATTGATGTAACGAGGAAAGAGAAAAGTTTTGGGAAAGTAAACAGGGCCTAAGGTACGTACTCCTACATGGAAAAAAAAAAAAACCCCTCTCTTTCGAACCATCCATGGAGAAAATAAAAAATTCGTCTTTTTTCTTAAAAAAATGGCAAAACCGCAAGGCCGTCCACACAATCAAAATCCCCACCGAGGCACGGAAGAGAAGAACCTGTCCACACCTGAGCGCACACATCTGATGGCATCTGTCTCCACACCTGGGGCACGGAGAAGTTTCCCTGCCCTTCGAGGCGGCGGGATGCGCCGCCATACCCACCGGATGCGTGGAGGCGTCAAGACGGCCGGTGCCGGGGCAGTGTGCACCTGAAGCCCCGCGGCAGGATCCGTGGCCTCGTCGAGTCGGGCGGCCGCGGCGGGGAAAACACTGGCCGCCAGATTCGAAGGCGCGGCGATAGCGGGTGCGTTGGTCGGCCACGCGGACGCGGGTGCCGAATCGAGAAAGGCTGGCCTCCGCTTCAACTCCCAGGGCGACGTGTACGTCCCTGACTCTGAAGACGAGGTTGAGTCCCTACAGATGGGGATGCCAACGTGGAGCTGGCCCCTGCGGCGGCCGCGGACGGGGCTGCCGGCGTCGATGTGGCCCATGCTGTGGCCACGGATGGAGCTGCCGGCGGGGAGATGAAACCGCGCAGCCGGCCAAACGATGCTTAGCAAGGACCCGCACCCAGAGGTGGCTGCGCTCCTGGTGGCCGAGGTGCTTTCCGAGACGGAACCCTCAACCCTTCTACCACGAATGCTCCATCGGCATGTATACAAGGTTTTGGTGCCTCTGGTTCTTCACACACGCTCGCCCCCTAGTTTATTTGCTGTTGGTTCAAAGTATAAATCGAAGTTGTGTTGATGCTGGTAGATGATCTGCTTTTGGTGCCATAGCCATGATGAACTGATGTTTGTGTGATGATGAGAATGTACACTTGTCACTTTGTGTAGCTGATGAAGTGCTTTTGTTTACCAGGTGTAGGTTGTCACTTTCTGTACATGACGTGCTTTGTGTGATAGACTGATAACGAATGTAGACTAGAGAGAAAGGGGTGGCTTTGCCGCGCCCTTGTTTGATGCACCACACCATGGATGATGGATTTCTTTTATTTCTTTGCCAACTGATATTTGGGTGCCGATGTTTATCTGGGACCATAGTTAGGATACAATACTTCTGTGTTCGATTGCAGATTGTGAAGTTGCTAATATCTCATGAAACTGATTTCAGTCTTGAATAAAATCAACTTTATTTTCTTAGAGGAAAAGGAAAAGATACTACCCCACACCTGTTGAATATTAGTGTTTATGTCAATATATCTTGTTTGTGGAATTAAATAGCAAGTGTGAAACCTCAATGACTATTTGAAAACTGATAGTTCTGATATCACACAGTAGAGGCCGGGTAAGACATCAAAATGGGATCATATGATCCAGACAGGGTCTACTTTTTTTCTATAAATTACATGAGCAAGTACACATGCTTTACTGACATCATTAGTACACATTATACGGTTTCCAAATTTACAGCAGTACCACACATGATTAACGGACTCATGCTTTTTTTTACAGCATTAGCACACATGATTAGCGCCGTATCAGGCCCCCAAAATTTCCAAAATCACAGAAGCAATATACTTAGTTTTCCAAGGATGCCATCACAGCCTCATATAGCTGGCGATCATAACCGACGCTTTTAGGAAGCATGCCTAGTGCCTCTAACCGATATTTGTTGACATGAGGAATCTTGTTACATTCCATCAACGGAGGCTTTAGTATGCTGGAGTGGCGTCGTAGTTGGCCTTCCGCCTTCCGCCTTCCTTCAACCATCTATGCAGAGTGCTTTTATGTACACCAATAGCATTAGCTAGAGATCATATAGTCCTCCTCTCATGCAAGGGAACTCTAAGAACATCTGACATATCAATTTGTATCCTTTTGCGGCCACAATTCTTCTTCCGTGATCTAACATCTACTGGTTTGCCTTGTGCACGACACTGCTTAACTCTTCGCCAAACACCGCGCACTTGATATACTGACCTGAAACATCTGAGCTACTATATTCGTAGCGTTCTTCTTTAATTTTCCATGATTAATTCTCTCAATCTCAAGCCATGTTTCATATATTTACTGCCTTTCTTTATCTGTCAAATTTCTGCATTTACGTGAATGATTTGCGTTTGTATGTTCATCTTCTTCAAGATCTGAGTTCTCCAACTCATCGTCGAAGACTATGTCCACAGCATCAGCGTACACAACATAGTCGTGCATGTCCTCCATCATGTCTGAAAAAAAAAGAAGAGGGTGAGATGGCAGTATCAAATTGTTGTTTAGACTTTGCGAAAAAAAATCATGCTGAAAATTGTTGCTAAAAACAGGTGAGGCAGCAGTACCTCTTCATTGTTACTACACTGCTTGAAATAGTCTAGGAAAGTTGCTGCTGTTGTGAGAAATTAGATTATTTGAAACTTTTGAGGGGCAGTGGCGAGGGATTTCATGTAGATGTAATGCTGATTTTATAGTATGGAGTCTCAGTCAGACTGAAGTTGTAGTGGTACAATACTTTGTATGCACTGCTTTTCTTATTTATTCAAACTGAGTTTACCAAGGCAGCTAGTAGTGGGCAAATGATTTTCACGCAACTAGCAGAATGATTTGCATGATTGTTCTCTTATCTTGCAATTAATTATGCTGAACACATCAACTCTTGTTATTTAGGAAAACTATGTCAACCTAATGAGTCCATGTTATCATTGAAATAGTAAGTATTCAAGTTTCATTGAGGCTTACTGATCATTTGTTGCAGCTGATGTTGGTGATAAGCGGCTTCTAAGTTGAGGTAAAAACCATCTTGTACATGTGGAGCATCAAAGTTGAAATATCCATCTTGTTGATGGTCGTCCTCGACAGCAAGAACTGCAATAAGGTGGGGCATAGAATTTTATTGAAGGCAGAAGTTCTGTTCACACAGTACAATTGCTTTCTTTTAGTAATGAAACTAAGAGAAACATTACCTTCATGAGATTCATCTTCTTGTCCCTCACAAGCAGGAATATTGAGATCTATGGCATGCACACCACCATGTTGCTCTTTCTGGAGGTAGTGTGGCTGACCATTGACTTTGAGTGCATGCACTTGTTCTTCTTTGATGAGATGCGATTGATCTTCCTGGAGGTAATGGATTTTGTCTCCACCATCATCATCAGGCTCTTGCTTTAGGTCTGGTAAGGCCTCTTCACTTCCTTCTCCTGGTACTTTATTTAGATGTATGGCCATGGTTGAAGATGGAGCTCTCCTGCAGGCTATAGAGGGCTCTTCAATTTCTGCACCTGGTACTTCATTTAGATCAGTGGCCATGGTTGAAGGTCGGGCATAGAATTTTATTGAGGGCAGAAAGTTCTGTTTACACAGTACAATTGCTTTCTTTTAGTAATGAAACTAAGAGAAACATTACCTTCATGAGATTCTTCTTCTTGTCCCTCACAAGCAGGAATATTGAGATCTATGGCATGCACACCGTGTTGCTCTTTCTGGAGGTAGTGGGACTGACCTTTGACTTTGAGTGCATGCACTTGTTCTTCTTTGATGGGATGCGATTGATCTTCCTGAAGGTAATGGATTTTATCTCCATCATCATCATCAGGCTCTTGCTTTAGGTCTGGTAAGGCCTCTTCAATTCCTTCTTCTGGTACCTTATTTAGATCTATGGCCATGATTGAAGATGGAGCTCTCCTGCAGGCTATAGAGGGTTCTTTAATTTATGCACCTGGTACTTCATTTAGATCTGTGGCCATTGTTGAAGATGGAATTCTCTTGCATGCTATGGAGCTATGGAGTTTGGCACATTTGGAGCGTGTGGATGACTTGTGTTGGGTTCGTCAGCAACATGTGAGCCATTTTGTAGCGGAGCATTGGCGCCCAGTTCCCTCGTTCAAATTTTGGATGAGCAAGTGCTGGAAGTTTCTGTAATCTTGTCGAGTGTTTCTCCTTGGCCACGTGTTGTGCTCTTGTGGTGCCCTTGCATAGACGACATGAGTACTGTATTTGTGTGTCAGACTTATACTTTGCCCTGTGGCTACTGTACACTGGATGCAGATTGTCTATTACTAGTATTTTACACAGAAACATAGGGCTTTAATATTGACCGCCCATGGACATCGATTGGGAAATAGCGGCGCTAAACGCTGAACGCCGCGATAGCGCACGTAGCTGCAATAGCCCCAGAACCACAAGGAGTGATGATACGTAGTATTCCCTCTGTCCCACTGTCTCTATCGTTTTACCCGATGGATGGATTCTTAATTGACCCACGACACACAGACTGAAGGACGTCCGCGACAGTCCACGCGGGACGGGAGTATATCCTATTCCTAGAAGCAGTTCACTTTAGCGAGCGCTAGCCCCGCTATGGGCGCATAGCCTTGCTCATTTTAGCCATGGTGCTGGCGGCCGGCCTGCTGGGATGGCGAGCAAAGCAAAAGTTGATGACTGTTCATAGTGAATGAAGATTGTGTACAGTATGTAGAGGACAATGCAGTGGAAGAAGGTTGCACTCCCTCCGTCTGTTTTTATTTATTGTGCGTGTCAATTCGATTTATAGAAAATATTTACAACATTAGTATCTCATGATAGATTTATTAAAAAATTAGATTCTAATTTCTTTCTAATAGTACTGATTATGAACTACAATTTTTTTATAATATTTCTTTAATATATATTTAATTGAAGTTGTTTTTTTAAAAGTGCAAACGATAATATTTAAGGTCGGAGAGAGTAGTAAGCAAACGCAGTAGACAACTAGTAGTACTAACCGTTTGTGAACGAAGCTGGTCCGACGATTTGTTTTGCTAAAATTATTTGCCCGGTCAACGAGTATGGACTGGGGGGAATGTATGCACACGCACGCAGACAATCACAGCTCACAAGTCACAATTCACAACAAACGGAGGACCTATGTGAGGCTGACCCCCATGGCCCACGCCCTGAGCAAGAGCAGGCCGTGGGCGATCATGCCGCAGAGGAACCCGAGCGCGGCGCTGGAGCCGACGAGCGACACGGCGGTGCAGAGCAGCATGACGAACGCCTCCGCCTTGGTGGCCATGTCCCTGGCGGCGACGGCGAGCTCGACGCCGGCGAAGAGCAGGAGCACGCCGAGGAGCCCCACGGGGAACGCGGCGAGCACCCGCAGCACGGAGCCCCCCAGGAGAAGGCCCAGCGCCAGCTTGAGCGCGCCCAGCGCCGCCACGCAGCCGCCGCTGCGCCCGCCGAACCTGTACTGCCCCGCCAGCCCCCCCGCCCCGTGGCAGCACGGCATGGCGCCGAACCAGCACCCCACCAGGTTCATCGCCCCCATCGTCACCGACACCGACGTCGCCGACGCCGCCTTCCCCTCCTCCTCCGGGAACAGGTCCCGCGTCAGCTTGCACACCGCCACCACGGAGTTGAGCACCGACAGCGGGATCTGCGGCACCGCGCCCTTGACGAACCCCTGCTTCCACGCCTCCCGCGAGATCCGCACCGCCCGCATCCGCGACGGCCCCGCCCGCAGCTCCCGCACCGCCGCCGGGTGCCGCGCCACCGCGAACGCCACGCCCACCACGAACACCATCACCGCCGACGGCACCGCCCCCGCCGCGCGCCGAACCATACACCTCCAGCCACGGCCACTACCTTCGCCTTGCCTCTCCTCCTCCTCTGCTGCTGCTTCTTCTTCTTGGCGCCGGCGGACAGTGTCTGGTCCGGCGCCATTGACGAGGAGGATGAAGCAGATGGCAGCGATGGCGAGGACGAGCCCGTCGAGGCCGGTCCAGGGGCGGCGGCCGAGGGACTTGCCCTTGCCGAGGTCCTGCTCGTACCGGATGTACTTGACGGCGGCCATGGCGAAGCTGAGCCCCTGCGCGAGCTGGATGCCGCGGACGACGGGGAGCGGGACGAAGCAGTAGACGAGGCGCATGAGGCGCGTGGCGCCGAGGAGGAGCACGGCGGCGGCGGTCAGGATTCCCGCCGCCATGATCTCGGGGACGCCGAACGACGCGTCGGACAGCGCGGTGGCGGCGATCGCCTTCATCGGCTGCACGGGCATCGGCACGCCGTAGACGAGCCCCGTGACGGCGTTGTAGACGCCCGTGAACACCAGCGTCGTGCCCAGGTCCAGCTGCCGCGCCAGCGCCAGCGACAGCACGATGGGGATGTACGTGCCCAGGTCGCCCATGGCGCCGTTCAGCTCCGCCCACACCGACTTGAACGCCAGGTTGTCGCGCGCGCGCAAAAGCAGCGACCTTGCGCCGCTCCCTCGCCGGCTCCGCCTTCGCGCCGCCGCCCAGCGCCGCCTCCGGGTCAGGGTTCACGGTGGTCGCCATGGCTGATGCCTCTATCTGCTGGGCTGGCCTCACTCTTCTCGCTGTGCTTGGGGAATCGAATGGGCGGGGGTACTTGACTATTTGTAGTAGTTGGCGACAATGAACAAACTACAGGCGCCGCCGCAGGATTTATAGGCGACGGTTAGTTGAGTTCGTCTCGATAGATTTCTCTCTAGTTTTGTGCTATATTATTTAGCGGTTTACATAAACATTTGAAATTTATGCGCGTTGCGGAATTAGCTAAAAAAACCCCTGCTGTTTAAACATTTTTTTTATCTTCCTGATGAGAAGACTCATCGATGTATTTCTATGGTATTTATGCTGCATAGTTGCATTCAGTTGTGTTGTATGCAACGTTTTTTTTTCTTCCAAAACTAAAAGCAATGACCACAAGAATGTGAGTGTTATAAAACATGTTGCCAGCGGTTAGGACCTTCCTCTCTCCGTCTCTCACGATCAACATAGTAGATGAAAATAGAACAAGGAGACACAAGATGTAGGGAGACTATTCTTTATTTCACTGAATATTTATGATTACAACATAGAGCTTCCCATGTATATATAGTCCTGCCAAGATCTAAGAGTTTCGGTAAGAGCCCACATACAAACGGACTAGGATTAGAATTCCTTCTTTTCCTTTCTTTTTAGGACAGAGTCCGTATGTTTTACAACACTCCCCCTTGGGCGATTACCACGATATGCACATGCCTCATTAAAAACTCCATCCGAAAACCCAGTGGGAAAAACGGTTCTTAGAGAAAAGAGTACATCACATTCGTTAATTGCATTGCATATGTTGCCTCATTAAAAACCTTGTATGAGAAACCTTCGAGTAAAAACTCACCTAGGGAAAAGAGTACAACATTTAACCTTTCCGGTCATATATATATATATATATATATATTCTTCAGGATATTCTATTCTTCGTGAATAGATATTGATCTTCATAATTTATGCATAAACTTCAATGTTTTAGCAAATATGATCTACTTGATCTTTATAATTCTAGTGGTTTCAATTACCTGCAAGGTAAATTCAATAAATTGCTCCCCCTCATAAAACCGTCCTTTGAATTTCATTATTCAAACCACACTTTTTATAAATGTGTGTTTAATTAATGATATGCGGTACCATAAAATCATATCTTTCAAAAAGTTGGCTCATAATTCTTCCATGAATTATATGGGTATAACAAAGAGCAATATGCTTCATGCATAATAACCACTTATTAGTTGTGCAAAACAAATAAAAATTTATCCTTCAAGGTAATAAATCCTTTCAGAGGATTATGGGGTAAAAAAACTTTATATTAAATATCTTCTAGATAGTAGAACAAACTTATAGTTCTTTCTTAGTTGATTTTTAAACTTATAAATTTTCAGGATTTTGATTGTACTACTAAGTAATAAATCCAGTCTTGCATTTAGCATTTAGGGGATAATTCAATTGCCAAAATCACCATTATTCTTATACCTTCTATGGTATTTAGAGGATATTAAAACTTCATTGCTAGCTTTAGAATATGCACTTTTCTAAGTGTTTGTATGACACCTTCATGGTGTTTTAAACTTCCTCACTATTTTTCTCTCGGGTCTATATTCACTTCAGAGATTAATGGTGCAAGATTCGACTGGTAAATCCTTCATGGATTAGTTCCTTCAAGGATGTTTTCACTCTACTACATGAGAGATTATTAAGTGATATACACAATGAGATTGCGTTATTTATTATAAAATCATTTGATGACTATTCCTTCTAGGATATGCTCTTCTTGAGACTTTAATATTCATTCATGAATATATTCTACCTTAGACTTCATAATACTTGAATGAGATTTAATTTTCATATGTTGCAATTTATATTCTTCAGGAATTATGTAGATCTTCATAATCCATTTATTAACTGAATATTTAATATTCATTCATTTCATTTGCCAGAGATATAGCAGAACATTTATTCTTCTTAATAGGAGATTCAACCTCAATTTCTTTCGTCATTGACCCGATATAATCGCTACAGGCGATTTTGCCATGGACTTTGTTTCCGGATCCGGGTTCTCATAAGAGAAACATTTACAATTATAGAGGTAGCGTTGTCGACAACTATTATTTTCTCCTAGTATTCTCATAAATGAGATTATTTTGTCTCTTCGTTTTTTCCCAAACAAGAGATGATTTGTTGTTCTGCATACCCAACACTAATGTTGTGCGCGCTTAATGTGTTGGATTTCATCTTCATGATGATCCTCTTCATGAGGTGCTTAAACTTCTTCATGAGGTGTTCTCTTCATGAGAATGGAGGAGTTTTATTTTATTTCTATTCAACAAGTATACGTTTAAATTAGAACCCACAGGCGTCTCCGTAGATTTTAACTTGATAGTATACAATATTTAGTTTACTACTAGTAAACAAAACTTCTGGTTTATAACTCCAAGTTACTCCTCTCATTTCTAAAAATATCTGGCATATACTCCGCTTCATACTTCACAAGAGCATTAGTCAAACTATTAGTTGACTTAGTGCGTGGTTGTATTCCTGCTTCAAGTTTCAAGGAATATTTTCTCTAGATCGTTTTCCTTCTGCGGAAATAATATTTGGCATTCAAAATAGGCTTTCTCTCCCCCTAATGCTAATATTAGATCTTTAATAGCATACTTCAATAGATATCCCTTATCATGGGCTTAAAATAATCAAATTCATGTATCTCCAACTGCAAGTGGAAGCATATATAAAATACACAACATTCACTTATAGAATTTTCGAATTACCATTAATGCAAAATTCCCTTAATGCATTATCTTTATAAATCCTAAATCATCATAAAGTGTGTTATCCTACATCCCACCATTTGGGTAGTCTTCATTGAGCAAATTTCATATTAACTCACTCCCCCTGATTTTAGGCTGCTTGGCCATAGACCAATCTATTGCTTATGCATGTAACGCATTGAAAGCAACTTAATTTTTAGTTCAACGAGAACCATATAGACATAGCATGCTGGCTAGTCAATTTAATTATGAGGGAAAGTACAAAAGTAAGCTCAACAAGAGCACAACATAGTGATACACATTCATGTGTTCTGTGGAATATTGATATTCAGTCTAACATAGTAGATAACAACAAAATGCAAAGCTGCAAGGTTATTTAAAATCAGTGCAGTAGAGAAAGTTAACTCGGCCGAAAGGGACGCGGGCAAAACTTCAAGTCTTGATACATGCACTTAAAGATAGATTTAGTAAGGGTATGCCTATTAAATATATATATTACCCATATTTTCTTATGTCTTTACCCAAAA
Organism: Eremochloa ophiuroides; assembly: GCA_038502445.1. Lineage (NCBI taxonomy): Eukaryota > Viridiplantae > Streptophyta > Magnoliopsida > Poales > Poaceae > Eremochloa > Eremochloa ophiuroides. The sequence continues at coordinate 27,681,103 of JAHLJS010000002.1, forward strand.
TTTCTTCCCTTTTTTCATGTCATAGTTACTTCGAGTAGTAATATGCTTCTTGCATCATCTATGAATAATCACTTCTAATGCTCCATAGAATCCAATTATACTTCTAGTATTTATTGGTTATGGCATAAAATTCACATACATAGGGTAGAACAAAACTTCTAGTTCTCGGGCTAAAAATATTAAATACTTTAGAATTATACTATTTTTTGGCGAAGTTTGTCCTTCTAGGAACAATTCATATGCCAGTATAGTCCAATTGTTCATGTGCATCTAGTAAATTCAGTTTTCATTCTACCTATATGGTAGTGGTACACAAAAAACTATAACCTTCATGGTTAATTGAGACTTCTTTCTGTGGATAAAATAATAAAAAATTATTTAGATAGGCAATAGGCAATTGTTTATATGTGAAACATATAAATCTAATTTATTCCATGAGAAAATTATCACATGTTACTTCATGTAACAATTGCAACTAAGAATATTAAATATTTCATATTAGTCTTCAAGCTAATAAATTAACCATTAATCACTTAATTCAACGGGAATTAAAACTTAATGCACCACTGCCACTAATATTAATACTTCAGGATATGAATTCAAAAGAAATAAATCTATAAGCACATGATTTAAGTTCTTCTTCAAAAAAACTCTTAAATATTCCAAATAATATCATTTTCGCATGTCTTAACTTCTATACTTGACAAGCGGTAGCTTCATGCTCTATATTCAATTGTTATGATATATAATCACAAACCTTCAAAGGTGTAACATACGCAAGCCACATATTCAAAGTTATTACAATTGACAATATCCTGGTTTATAAAGCTGTCTAAAAGTTTAACTCAATTTCTGTTTGAGTAATGGTAAATTTAAATACTTCATGTATTACATTGCTCTATGATATTCTATACACAAGAGATATTTCTTCGAGAATATGCATTGATAAAATCTTATTTACCATCTTGTCTTCTAGACATTTAGTATAAAGCTTGAAGCTATTATTTATAGAGCAGCATTATATCTTAATCTATAGGCATTTATGCTTAAAAAAATTCAATTTTCAATGCAACATGATATTCTGTAATTATAATTTGGGATTTTACTCATGTAGTGAGTCTCACGATGCATTTGTTACTTCTCTCGGCCACATTCTCTATAAATTATCACTACACTTCAATGGTAGTGAAAATATCCTACATGGATTTAATAATGACCGTAACAAATAATTGTTTTATTCATAACAAGTCCAGGATATTCTTTCTTCATGAAAATATGCATATATCGTTATAACGAAATCATGTGCATTTAGTTTACTGTACGTAAACAAGTAGTAAAGTGCAAAAAGACAGTGGATGGTTTTACAAAATATTCTTAAAAGCATTTCAACATTTTCAAGATTTAATTATGGTACATGCTAGTTTTCAGAATTAATACAAGCATAATTCATCCCAATAATTCATTATGCTAGAAGAAAACAAATATGAGCCTCTCAAAAGCAAAGTAAAAAAAATCTACAGGATTCAGAGAGCTCATACATCTTATACTATGTATCCGAGTAATAAGATTTAATTCAATGGCATGGTATATAATTTATATTGTGTGATAAATAAATGCATTCAAAATAGCATATAATAATAATAATTCCAGGGAAAATATAAGTACTATAATCTTCAAGAAAATAGGATATATGCTTGAATTCTGTAGGAAACGAACATACTCGTAAAGATCTACAGAGTTTTTTTTTCTGTATTTTGTTTCGGACAATTTTCCCATAGCCCAACTCTCTCTTCTTTTATTCAAACCAACATAGTGGAAACGGCATGCAGTTAAGGTTGAGTACTTGTAGCCGTGTAGGAGAGATATTAGCAGCATGCGGGCCGCACGACGGCGACTCACTAGGGGCGTCCGACAGCATGCTGGCTGCGTGGACCAAGGAGTAGCACCTACGGCGGGTGGTATACATGTGAGCTTTGTGCCATGATTCTCAGCTACGTGCTGAAGCTACGATTCAGGTGGAGGTTGATTCACGCATGTTGCTCAGACTACATCCATTGCAGTTGGCTTAATACATCATGCCATATACTTTCGGGCTTTGGCGCAGGCTCACGGCTGTCTGCCGGTAATGACGCACAGCCAATTTGTTATGATTTTCACCATTGATCTGGCTTCGAGCCAATTCATGCGTGCATGGCCAATTCATGAGCCAATTCGTGGCATAGCAGCCCAGATAATATTGTTTATTACCTTTCTAACTTTGTTCACGCAGATGTAATAATATGGATAGCCTTCATAGTTTATGCGATCTCGTAGCCACATGCAGACGATGCAAATGAATGTCGATTTTTCACGATGACACAAGTAGATTGAAACTAGCTCTAGATGCAAACCGATCTACAATTTTTTTATGGAATCATACCTTCGATTATTACGGATGCCAATTGATCTACGTCACGTGCCGCGTAGGACAGTGATTAGTAGATACATACCGCGTAGGGTGTTTGGCACTGTCGTAGAACTGTCTGCTTGATGGTGACGGTATATGTCAGTGCAGTGTAGATATTTGCAGGTAGAGGTAGTAGATCTGTTCCGCTAACAACATCGGATGTCGACGACGTCGTCGAGTTGCGGCAGGACCATCGGCACAAGCGACAGCAGCGAAGATCGACGGCAACTTCAACGGCGATGTCGTCGTGCTGATAACGTGTTATAAAACACGTTGCCAGCGGTTAGGACCTTCCTCTCTCCGTCTCTCACGATCAACATAGTAGATGAAAATAGAACAAGGAGACACCAGATGTAGGGAGACTATTCTTTATTTCACTGAATATTCATGATTACAACATAGAGCTCCCATGTATATATAGTCCTGCCAAGGTCTAAGAGTTTTGGTAAGAGCCCATATATAAACGGACTAGGATTAGAATTCCTTCTTTTCCTTTCCTTTTAGGACAGAGTCCGTATGTTTTACAACAAGAGTCGAAGGCATCTGTTTTCAGTTCTATTCTTTGAAACGACCTCGATTTCCACGAAGGGAAATCCACAGGCTCGAATTGTAATTCAACAGATTGCTTGGGACAATCCATGAAATTACCCATATCTCAGTTGACACCAGGATCCATACAACGGTAAATAAGTCTTACATAAATATTTATTACATCGCCACACTGGCGGAATCAACAATCAGAGAAGCTTTAGAAGATGCGGAAGCGATTCATCCTTCACGGCCAACTTGAATGTAGCACGCGACCCTATTCCTCGTCATCATCTCCCTCGAAGTCGTACTCATTCTCGTCACCTGACAGCAAATTTATCAGTACGATTTGTACTGGCCACGGAGCCCACCTATGCAGCATTTACTTTGTGGAAAGTGGATGCAAGGCTATACAAGCAGACCTATAGGCTGAGGTTTTCCTATGCAGCTGTAATCAATGTTTTAATTAGTCAAGTTTTATCACCAGTTAACACCATCATCCCTTTTCCCATCACCACACCTCACATACCCACACCTCACTCTCATTCGACAGGCCCAACTCCCTCTCGGGCCTATCTCAGCGGCACACTACCACAACGGGTACACTGCCGGAAAAATGTCATCCAGGGGGAGAAGAGAACACTCACTACACTAGTAGAAGCTTCACAGGAAAGGTCCATAGCCAACAGGTTGGCATATGTATCGATCGATCAACCATACACTCTGCAGAGGTTTCACTACTCACAAGATTAGCCATCATAGGTGTTGCGCAAACACCTAGGCAGAATTCCGGGTGCTTGCTTGCCTAGGTCGATGCCACCCTACCACTCAGCCCTGGGATATTCCGGATCCTACACCGTTATGCTGAGACTGGGAGACACAGTACCGGGCCCATCCAGTGGTACTGTGCATCTAGAACGGAACGGGAACCCATCGACCGTCTCCGCCCACCCTTATCACCTTTCAACCTAGCAGTAGTGGCACCGTCCTACCAAGTAGTCCAGCCGTCTCCCGCCCATCAGAAGCGAGTGAGTAGAAAAGGATTCCCATGAACCTGAAACTAGTCCATCCTAGGTTTGACCAAGCAGGCATCTCCACTTAGGGGATACTCTCCCCGTGCTATCACAGCACCTCCGTCCACGGGCTTCAAACCACCAAGGCTATCCCACCCGGAACCTCCTCAACAACTTTACCCGCCACAGGTATCTCGCTTGGGGATGCCCAGGTTGCACCCCCGGCATGACTTGCCCCATGGGCTCGTCTCACATCCCACTTGGTCGACATCAACCCTTACCACGCACCCAAGACGCACGCAGCACTCTCTCCCAGTAGTTATAATCAGTTATACACCGTCCCAATTCCACCACATAGCATATAGCAAGTAGTAAGTAGTGGAAGAGTAACAGTAAAATAAGCAGCAGCTAACCTAACAGCGGATAGCAGGGTAAAGTCTTATCAAGGCAGGGAATTCAAATATACTACCATGCAACCAATCCATACATAATCATAAAGCAATAGCAACAATGTCATTTGCAATGCGTAATAGGATCTAAGGATTTGGTGGGACGTGGCACCTTCGTAGTCGTCTCTTAGCTCTTGGAAGTACTCGTGGTCGTCTTCCTTAGTCAGATCCTCCTCCGGCTCTGAAATCGAATACGAAATAGTCGCGTCAGCGACTCCTATAGAGTATTTCAGAAAAATCCAATAAAATAAAGAGCCAAATGCACACAAACACAGTCTTAGATTGTAGATCTCATTTTTCTGAGAATTTTGATATATATGGTGCGCAATTTTTGGACTTCGTATGAATAAGTTATGAATTTCCGAAGATTATCCTATTTTCTGAAAATGAGAAAACTGTTTGGTTAATAGGGGCAGCTCGGGATTGGTCCACGTGGCGCGCGGGTCCAGTAGTGCGGCAAGTGGCGCCTCAACAGAACACAGACCCGATGGTCGCCCACCAGGTGTTCGATGCTGGTTCCCAGAGAGTTGCCGGAGTTGGCGTAGCTCGGCGTGGCTCGGCGGTGGTCGGTGGTAGCTCGGCTGTGGTTGGGGGTATCTCGGCGGAGCTCGGCGGTGGTCGGGGGTAGCTCGGCGGGGCTCGGCATAGTTCGGCGTACCTCGGCGGGGCTCGGGCGAATCGGAAATTCGCGGCGCCGAGGGTGCCGCTCTCCCGAGCTCTCCCGGGGGGGCTCGGGCGAATCGGAGATTTGGTGCGCCCGAGGGTGCCGTTCTCCCGAGGTCTCCCGCGGAGGCTCGGGCGAATCGGACATTTCGGTGCTAGCAGGGTTCCAGGGCGTCTGTTCAAGGCGGCGGTGTCTCTCCGGTGCGGCGGACGATGACAGGGCGGCGATGACCATATTTCGGCAAGGCAGGGCTCGGCTTTCTAGCGGCGGTGCCGAGGCAGACTTGGCGAACCTCGGCGGCCTTTCTCCGCAGCGCGAGGCGACCGGGGGTACTCGGAACGGATTTAGGCGAGGCGGAACCTGTCGGCGGCGATGTCGTCGCGACGGTGAGGTTCCGGCGGGCTAAGGAGGTCCTCTAGGAGATGTTTACGCGTCCAGGGTCTATGACGATGGTATACCAACTACCAATTTTGGCTACCGAGCTTTCCAAGGTGCTCGGTTGTGGCGGCGGCGTGTCACCGACGGTGGCGGAAAGCGGCATCGCGGCTACGACCAAGTATTGGTTCAATCGAATGCGGTCTTGTCAAATTGGTGAGGCCAGAGAGGCATACAACACTCTGGTGGCGAACTTAGCCATGGCATGACCTTCTTCTGGCGACGGCTCGCGGCGGCGCTCCGGTAAGGTCGCGGCGCACGCGGCCAAGGCGATTCAGGCTTCCTCTAGCGCTTAGATCCGCGTAGCTAGCTCGAGGGGGGTCGTGGCGGTGCTCCACGATGCTCTAACCTATACGGTTGCTAGACGGATTGCTCGGAACGGGTGATTCGGCGTCGGAACGCGTCGGTGGTGAGCGCGCTCCGCCGAGAACGCGTCGTGCTGCGTTCTCGGTCTAGCAAGCTTGTAGTCCGGGGGTTTCGGCCGGTCGAATGAGTGCATGGTGCAGGTGATCTTCCCGAGCCGGTAAAGGCTCGTGCCTGCGCGTCCCGAGGGTGGAACGCCATGGCAAAAGCAGGGCAAGGTTCGGACATGGCGTGCGGTGGCTCACCGTGGTGTCGGTGAAGCTAGGATGGCGGTGCAGTGGCGAGTCGGAGCCGTGCAGAGCGATCGCAGTGCCGTGCCACTCCTCGTCCGCAGCTCGGGCTTCTCCTCCGTGTCCGGCTCCGGCGTGCTCCGCGGCGGCGGCGCTCCGGCAGCTTCTCCTCCTCTGCTCCGCCCTTCTCCTACGCTCTCTCTCTCGGTTTGGTGCGGTGTGCCGGTCTGTGCTGCGGTGGCGGCGAGGGGAAATGAGGGTAAGGCTTCAGGGGTGCTCCAATTTATAGGCGAGCTTAGCCAGCTCCAATGGCGAACGGTCCTGATTGCGCTCGGCCGATCGAAGGGCCGTGGCTCGAGTGGATCTAGGGCTCCGGATGGGCGCGGGTTCGCTTGGCGGCCAAGAAAGGAGGGGACAGGAGGGGGACAGCGGGGTCAGGGCTCTGCCATGCTGTCGGCTGTGGGACCGGGGTCACGCCATTCGCGCGACACCCCCGGCAGGCGCGTCGCCTTCGTGAGGAAGAAGAACAGTGGGGGGGGGGGGCGAGAGCGGCTGACAGGCGGGGCCGGGTTGGCAGCGAGCGCGAGCGCGAGCGCGTGTGTGCCGGTCGCGCGCGTGCGCTGCCGAGCCGCGACGTGGGCCGCGCGCGGTGAGATGAGGAGAGGAAGGTCGGGCGGGCCTGGGGCTGGCTTAGCGACCCGGCTGGCCGAAACGAATGGCTGGCCTAACTCTCTTTCTCCTTTTCTATTTTCAGTTTAGTGTATATATACATATATTGCCCATTTTAATTATTGAGTAAATACAAACATAAGTTGCAATAAATCCCAAATGTGATGCATAAGTTATTATTCTATGTGAATGGAATTAAAATGCAAACTACACTCCATTATTTACCAATTTCATAATGAAACCTATATGCTTGCACAAGAAAAATGGGTTTTCACAATAAATAAATGAAAAATTTTAATTGGTTGGGATTTTTAGATTGTGTGGATTTTTAGGGTTGTTACAGTCCTCCCCCCTCATTAGGATCTCGACCTCGAGATTCAGGGATAACGTACCCTTCGAAGAGGTAAGGAAACATAATCTGCAAGTCCGATTCCTTCTCCCACGTAGCTTCCCTTTCAGTGTGATTGCTCCACTGTACCTTGCACATCGGAATGGTTTTGTTTCGCGTCTCTTTGGTATCCCGTGCCAAGATCTTGATCGGATGTTCCTTGTATTCAAGTGTATCTTGCAGGTCTAATGCATCCGTAGGAACTTGCTCCTCGGGAAGCTTCAAACACTTTCTTAATTGCGAGACATGGAACACGGGGTGTACTCCAGATAATTCCTCCGGTAGTTCCAGCTTGTAAGCAAGCTTTCCAACCCTTTTACAGATCTTGTATGGCCCAACATATCTGGGTGCCAATTTCCCTTTTACGTGGAATCTGACAGTGCCACGAAGTGGAGATACCTTGAGGTAGACATAATCCCCAACCTCGAACTCAAGCTTTCTACGTCTTCTATCTGCATAGCTTTTTTGCCTACTCTGTGCAATCCTCAAATTCTCTCTTACTTGGGCAACACCTTCTTCTGCTTCCACAATCTTAGCAGGACCGAAGAATGTCCTCTCACCTGGTTCTGACCACATTAGCGGGGTTCTGCACGGTCTTCCATACAACGCTTCAAATGGAGACATCTTAATGCTTGTCTGATAACTGTTGTTGTATGAGAACTCGGCGTGGGGTAGACAGCTCTCCCATCCTTCCTTGTACCTCAATACGCAAGCTCGTAACATGTCCTCGAGAATCTGGTTCACTCTTTCTGTTTGCCCATCCGTTTGCGGGTGGTATGCGGTGCTATAGTCGAGCTTGGTTCCGATGGACTTGTGCAAGGATTTCCAGAACTGTGATACGAACTGTGAGCCTCGGTCAGATATAATACTCAGAGGCGCCCCATGTAACTTCAAAATGTTTGATACGTACAGATCTGCTAGCTTTTCGGCTCTATATTTCCTTTTGACCGGTATAAAATGTGCAACTTTGGTTAGACGGTCCACTATTACCCATATAGAATCATATCCATGCTCGGATCGGGGCAGTCCTATTATGAAGTCCATGGATATGCACTCCCACTTCCATTCTGGTATCTCAACTGGTTGTAGCAACCCTGCTGGTCTCTGATGTTCGGCCTTGATTCTATTGCATGTATCACATCGGGCTACATGCCCTGCAATGTCTGTCTTCATATTCTCCCACCAGAAGTGCTTCCTTAGATCATGGTACATCTTGGCTGACCCTGGGTGAATGCAATATTTGGAGTCATGCCCCTCTGACAGAATCTCTTCTCGTATCGCTGAATCCGTCGGTACACAGATTCTATCCTTGTACCATACAGTTCCCTGCTCATCTTCTCGGTATTCGGGGCCTCTTCCCAACTTCATCAAACCACGGATATAGTCTATCTCAGGACAGTTCTTTTGCGCTTCACGGATTCGTGAGGTGAGATTGTACTCGACGCGAAGCTCATTTAGCATGCCATAGGAGACTACCTCGAGCTGGAACGCGTCAAACTCTCTCCTGAGCTCAGGTGGCATAGAGTTGGTGATGAGGGTATGGCAGTAGCTTTTGCGGCTAAGTGCATCAGCGACAACATTGGCCTTTCCTGGGTGATAATGGATCTCAAGATCATAGTCCTTGATGAGTTCTAGCCATCTGCGCTGCCTCATATTCAGATCTTCCTGAGTGAAGAAGTACTTCAGGCTCTTGTGGTCAGTGTAGATGTCACACTTGTTGCTTATCAGATAGTGTCTCCAAATCTTGAGTGCATGTACCACGGCTGCAAGTTCTAGGTCATGAGTCGGGTATCGCTGCTCATGTTCCTTCAACTGTCTTGAGGCATAAGCTATCACTCTTCCTTCTTGCATTAGTACACAGCCCAAACCTTGCCGAGAGGCATCACAATATACAACAAAATCCTTGTGAATATCGGGCAGGGCTAGTACAGGTGTAGTAGTGAGCTTCTCCTTCAAGGTCTGAAAACTCTTCTCACATTCAGGAGTCCATATAAACTTGTTCTCTTTCTTCAGCAAGTTGGTCATGGGTCTTGCAATCTTGGAAAAATTCTCAATAAATCTGCGATAGTATCCTGCAAGTCCCAAAAAGCTTCTGATTTCTGACACATTACAGGGTTGTTCCCACTCTTTCACAGCTTCAATTTTGGCTGGGTCTACTGCGACTCCTTCTCCTGACGGTACGTGTCCAAGGAAAGCAACTTCCTCAAGCCAGAATTCGCACTTGGAGAATTTGGCGTATAGCTGGTTGCGAGACAACCTCTCCAATACGGTCCTCAGATGATGTTCATGTTCCTCTTTTGTGGCTGAATAAACCAATATATCATCAATGAATACCACCACAAACTTGTCTAGCTCATTCATGAAGATCTTGTTCATCATGTTCATGAAGTATGCTGGAGCATTAGTGAGTCCAAATGAGACTACTGTGCACTCATACTGTCCATATCTAGTGACAAATGCAGTCTTCGGGATATCTTCTTCCCTGATCTTCATCTGATGATACCCTGATCGGAGATCGATCTTTGAGAACTACTTGGCCTTACTTAATTGATCTAACAGATCATCGATGCGGGGCAATGGGTACTTATTCTTGACTGTGACCGCATTCAGGTTCCGGTAGTCAATGCACATCCTCATCGTGCCATCCTTCTTCTTGACAAACAAAACGGGAGATCCCCAGGGCAAAGCACTAGGCCTAATGAAACCCTTCTCTAGTAATTCTCCCAGCTGCTTCTTGAGTTCCTTCAACTCATCAGCCGACATTCTGTAGGGTCTTTTGGCAATCGGTGCAGTCCCTGGCATCAACTCTATAACAAACTCCACCTCTCTATCTGGTGGCATTCCTGGCAACTCCTCTGGAAATACATCATTGAATTCACAGACTACTGGCACATCTCTGAATGTCAGCTCTGTCTTATCTGCTTTAGTCTCCAGGGCACATAGGAGGGCTTGGACTCTCCAGACGCGCGGAACATCTCATCGACATCTGAATTTATTAGGTATGTGCTCAGTGCAGTAATAATCTTGTAGTGGTTTAAGTAGGAGTTAGATGTTTTCAACGATTTAAATGAATTAAAATATTTTTCACGCTATCCTACACTCAACCAAAGAAGCATAGAGAACCATAAGAAGCATAAGATCCAAATGTCACTCATCACATGGTTATTATTACATAAAGGATGTTCCTAGCTGCTAAGAAGATCGTGCTATGCGCAGATAGCCAATGACAGGACAACTCATGGTATCACTAGTCTAAGGGCTACGCAGGGTCCCATAAGCTACTGGTGCATAAGGTCAATAGCCATTTGATCGGGATCTCAATAGTGCCATCGTGCTGTGGACGAAGTGGTGGTCCAAGGCTGGTCATCTGTGAATTTTTCAAGAAACGGATTAGCAGGTCCTTGTATTAGATAAGCCATTGCATAAAAAAGTGAATGCAAGGTCGGTAATATAACCGAAAGAGAGTCTGGCTTCCTATTCTAACGTCCATTTCCTATGGGTCTCGTCCTACAGTCAAGTATGGCTCTGATACCAACTGAAACGACCTCGATTTCCACGAAGGGAAATCCACAGGCTCGAATTGTAATTCAACAGATTGCTTGGGACAATCCATGAAATTACCCATATCTCAGTTGACACCAGGATCCATACAACGGTAAATAAGTCTTACATAAATATTTATTACATCGCCACACTGGCGGAATCAACAATCAGAGAAGCTTTAGAAGATGCGGAAGCGATTCATCCTTCACGGCCAACTTGAGTGTAGCACGCGACCCTATTCCTCGTCATCATCTCCCTCGAAGTCATACTCATTCTCGTCACCTGACAGCAAATTTATCAGTACGATTTGTACTGGCCACGGAGCCCACCTATGCAGCATTTGCTTTGTGGAAAGTGGATGCAAGGCTATACAAGCAGACCTATAGGCTGAGGTTTTCCTATGCAGCTGTAATCAATGTTTTAATTAGTCAAGTTTTATCACCAGTTAACACCATCATCCCTTTTCCCATCACCACACCTCACATACCCACACCTCACTCTCATTCGACAGGCCCAACTCCCTCTCGGGCCTATCTCAGCGGCACACTACCACAACGGGTACACTGCCGGAAAAATGTCATCCAGGGGGAGAAGAGAACACTCACTACACTAGTAGAAGCTTCACAGGAAAGGTCCATAGCCAACAGGTTGGCATATGTATCGATCGATCAACCATACACTCTGCAGAGGTTTCACTACTCACAAGATTAGCCATCATAGGTGTTGCGCAAACACCTAGGCATCTCCACTTAGGGGATACTCTCCCCGTGCTATCACAGCACCTCCGTCCACGGGCTTCAAACCACCAAGGCTATCCCACCCGGAACCTCCTCAACAACTTTACCCGCCACAGGTATCTCACTTGGGGATGCCCAGGTTGCACCCCCGGCACGACTTGCCCCATGGGCTCGTCTCACATCTCACTTGGTCGACATCAACCCTTACCACGCACCCAAGACGCACGCAGCACTCTCTCCCAGTAGTTATAATCAGTTATACACCGTCCCAATTCCACCACATAGCATATAGCAAGTAGTAAGTAGTGGAAGAGTAACAGTAAAATAAGCAGCAGCTAACCTAACAGCGGATAGCAGGGTAAAGTCTTATCAAGGCAGGGAATTCAAATATACTACCATGCAACCAATCCATACATAATCATAAAGCAATAGCAACAATGTCATTTGCAATGCGTAATAGGATCTAAGGATTTGGTGGGACGTGGCACCTTCGTAGTCGTCTCCTAGCTCTTGGAAGTACTCGTGGTCGTCTTCCTTAGTCAGATCCTCCTCCGGCTCTGAAATCGAATACGAAATAGTCGCGTCAGCGACTCCTATAGAGTATTTCAGAAAAATCCAATAAAATAAAGAGCCAAATGCACACAAACACAGTCTTAGATTGTAGATCTCATTTTTCTGAGAATTTTGATATATATGGTGCGCAATTTTTGGACTTCGTATGAATAAGTTATGAATTTCCGAAGATTATCCTATTTTCTGAAAATGAGAAAACTGTTTGGTTAATAGGGGCAGCTCGGGATTGGTCCACGTGGCGCGCGGGTCCAGTAGTGCGGCAAGTGGCGCCTCAACAGAACACAGACCCGATGGTCGCCCACCAGGTGTTCGATGCTGGTTCCCAGAGAGTTGCCGGAGTTGGCGTAGCTCGGCGTGGCTCGGCGGTGGTCGGTGGTAGCTCGGCTGTGGTTGGGGGTATCTCGGCGGAGCTCGGCGGTGGTCGGGGGTAGCTCGGCGGGGCTCGGCATAGTTCGGCGTACCTCGGCGGGGCTCGGGCGAATCGGAAATTCGCGGCGCCGAGGGTGCCGCTCTCCCGAGCTCTCCCGGGGGGGCTCGGGCGAATCGGAGATTTGGTGCGCCCGAGGGTGCCGTTCTCCCGAGGTCTCCCGCGGAGGCTCGGGCGAATCGGACATTTCGGTGCTAGCAGGGTTCCAGGGCGTCTGTTCAAGGCGGCGGTGTCTCTCCGGTGCGGCGGACGATGACAGGGCGGCGATGACCATATTTCGGCAAGGCAGGGCTCGGCTTTCTAGCGGCGGTGCCGAGGCAGACTTGGCGAACCTCGGCGGCCTTTCTCCGCAGCGCGAGGCGACCGGGGGTACTCGGAACGGATTTAGGCGAGGCGGAACCTGTCGGCGGCGATGTCGTCGCGACGGTGAGGTTCCGGCGGGCTAAGGAGGTCCTCTAGGAGATGTTTACGCGTCCAGGGTCTATGACGATGGTATACCAACTACCAATTTTGGCTACCGAGCTTTCCAAGGTGCTCGGTTGTGGCGGCGGCGTGTCACCGACGGTGGCGGAAAGCGGCATCGCGGCTACGACCAAGTATTGGTTCAATCGAATGCGGTCTTGTCAAATTGGTGAGGCCAGAGAGGCATACAACACTCTGGTGGCGAACTTAGCCATGGCATGACCTTCTTCTGGCGACGGCTCGCGGCGGCGCTCCGGTAAGGTCGCGGCGCACGCGGCCAAGGCGATTCAGGCTTCCTCTAGCGCTTAGATCCGCGTAGCTAGCTCGAGGGGGGTCGTGGCGGTGCTCCACGACTGCTCTAACCTATACGGTTGCTAGACGGATTGCTCGGAACGGGTGATTCGGCGTCGGAACGCGTCGGTGGTGAGCGCGCTCCGCCGAGAACGCGTCGTGCTGCGTTCTCGGTCTAGCAAGCTTGTAGTCCGGGGGTTTCGGCCGGTCGAATGAGTGCATGGTGCAGGTGATCTTCCCGAGCCGGTAAAGGCTCGTGCCTGCGCGTCCCGAGGGTGGAACGCCATGGCAAAAGCAGGGCAAGGTTCGGACATGGCGTGCGGTGGCTCACCGTGGTGTCGGTGAAGCTAGGATGGCGGTGCAGTGGCGAGTCGGAGCCGTGCAGAGCGATCGCAGTGCCGTGCCACTCCTCGTCCGCAGCTCGGGCTTCTCCTCCGTGTCCGGCTCCGGCGTGCTCCGCGGCGGCGGCGCTCCGGCAGCTTCTCCTCCTCTGCTCCGCCCTTCTCCTACGCTCTCTCTCTCGGTTTGGTGCGGTGTGCCGGTCTGTGCTGCGGTGGCGGCGAGGGGAAATGAGGGTAAGGCTTCGGGGTGCTCCAATTTATAGGCGAGCTTAGCCAGCTCCAATGGCGAACGGTCCTGATTGCGCTCGGCCGATCGAAGGGCCGTGGCTCGAGTGGATCTAGGGCTCCGGATGGGCGCGGGTTCGCTTGGCGGCCAAGAAAGGAGGGGACAGGAGGGGGACAGCGGGGTCAGGGCTCTGCCATGCTGTCGGCTGTGGGACCGGGGTCACGCCATTCGCGCGACACCCCCGGCAGGCGCGTCGCCTTCGTGAGGAAGAAGAACAGTGGGGGGGGGGCGAGAGCGGCTGACAGGCGGGGCCGGGTTGGCAGCGAGCGCGAGCGCGAGCGCGTGTGTGCCGGTCGCGCGCGTGCGCTGCCGAGCCGCGACGTGGGCCGCGCGCGGTGAGATGAGGAGAGGAAGGTCGGGCGGGCCTGGGGCTGGCTTAGCGACCCGGCTGGCCGAAACGAATGGCTGGCCTAACTCTCTTTCTCCTTTTCTATTTTCAGTTTAGTGTATATATACATATATTGCCCATTTTAATTATTGAGTAAATACAAACATAAGTTGCAATAAATCCCAAATATGATGCATAAGTTATTATTCTATGTGAATGGAATTAAAATGCAAACTACACTCCATTATTTACCAATTTCATAATGAAACCTATATGCTTGCACAAGAAAAATGGATTTTCACAATAAATAAATGAAAAATTTTAATTGGTTGGGATTTTTAGATTGTGTGGATTTTTAGGGTTGTTACATTCTTGACATATCATCGCTAAAAGGCATCTGGTTCCAGTTCTGTTGTTCTTTCACACCATCGTAAGTGTTCCATTTTAGTGATCAGCTTCATGCCTTCAACAGTCACCTGGGATTTTGTTGTTGATATGAGTAGCTAGCACCTAGCACCCGTTCTCTATGTGATTCTTTATGACGAAACAGTGAAGATATATAGTACATGCACATTGAGCTCGCCTATAAGCCAGCAAACAAGGAATGCAAGAAAACAAAAATTGCAAACAAGGATGTGTGATACTCGGTTCTGTAGTTCAGCATTGAAAAAAAAAAATCAGGCTGCCGAGATTGAAATATCGCCTGTTTCACCCTTAAAAAAGGGGGCAAGTATCCATAGGGTTAGCCCCTTGTAGCTTCGCTCTAGCTAGTACAACACTGAAAGAATTTTTCAGGAAGGAAATAGAATAAAAAAGAGCAATAAGGATATGTATCATGGCTATTGGATCGACCTAAAACTTACTAAAATAAACTAAAAAAATGGTACATCATGTAATTAATTTAACGAGAGAAAAACTAAACTATTTGACAAAAGACACCACTGGTACTTACTATAATCCCTCATCTACCACCAGGAGTCAAAAATAAATTGTTTCTTCTCTCAATTAAATTCTTTCGTGTAACCGTTTCTTTTTACCCACAGCAACAGAGACAGCAATGTTTCTAAAACAAAAAGATTAGAAAAAATAACTATTAGAGGATAACGACATGCATAAGAAATTTGGTAGATTAGAGTATCCCAGTGCAGGCAACATTGGACATTTGACTTTTGTTCACAGTTGAGTATCAGTATCCATGAATACTGTTTCAAGGAAAGAAGGAATAAAAGTTAACAAAGTTATCTTCGCAACTCAGAACTTAACAATTTGGTTGAGGCTGTAACATAAGAGAAGAAATTAGGCTATACATGTATGTAACCGATTTACATATATAGCACCTCATCGCAGTTGACAGCATCTTACAAGGAATATGCACATGATGACATGTTAACTAACAGTACAAGCATGTACATATACAAGGAAGAAACTGGTGGTGTTTTGTTTTCTTTATTTTTTCTTAACAAAAATCAGAGACGTAGTTTCTAGTAGCGTGCTAGCTCCTCCCTCTTGCCATAAGCAACTTGTTTCGTTCCTTCGGCAAAATACATGACACTTAGGGCCTCTTTAGTTGGAGAAAAGATGGTGACTGTAGCACGTAGGGAATCTTCTCCAATAAGTTTCCAATCATGATTCAAGTAGACTCGATTCGTCTCGAAAAAACCAGGTAAAAAGTATAAATATGTAATAACTGCTACTTCATTTAATGTGCCATGCATGCGTAAAGAACAATCGATGTGATAGGGAAAGAGAAAAATTTTTATGAACTAAACAGGGCCTTAGTTCAAAAGTCAACGTTTTGATTCGTGATTTGTTCTAAATATTATGGAAATCCCTTTCTCCATAAATGTAGAAAGATCTATCTTGTATAGTCGATCTATATATTATAGCTATCTATACCTACCTAATAATAAAGAGATAAAATTTCTGTCACTTTTTCGTCCATCCATTTCGTCCGTCTCTCACTCTTTCACCACCCGCCTTTCACTCTCCTACTTTTTTAAGTTTAAAGCTATAAAAGTTTATTGGCAGCGAATGAATCGCATTATATCAAATCATGCGTGTTCATGTGATGTCTTCTATCTTTTTTAATTTACGGCAAATGAATATAAAGTCACCTATTTAAATTGGTTCAATCTCCTATTAAATTTCGATATGGAATAATTATTTATGCGCTAAACCTATTTTTGAGCCTTAAAGTCTGTTGCAAAATCTATTTTTGGGCCTTAGAGTTTGTTTGATTTAATATTAGGCTGGACCAATATATAATTTAATAAAATGACTAGCGATATGATAGTTTATATTGTTTGACTTAGAAGATCTATATATTTTTAATGGGTCATGTTTAAATCTTAATAAGACGTGTACGTAGTCCGGTTTAGTTTTGTATACCTGGTTGATATTAGTACCATATGGAAAAGTGAGGGAGGACAATCAGGTAAAATACAAATAAAATAAGAGGCACCCTGCTAAGAAAACTTATATCTTTTTTTTTTGTTTTTTTTTTGGCAAATAGATGTTTATACTTAAGTCAATAGTACTCAAGTTTGTACTAATAGGTATTTTGCAAATTTATGAATACTAACTGAGGTTATTGATGCACAGGCTCTATAGCCTTGATTGAGTTAACGAAAATTTATTTTGACACTCTTCAGCCGTACGGTCACTAACAACTGAGTTGACGAAAATTTATTTTGATACTCTCCCGTTGTAAACTTCTACTAGTATATACAGTCCATCAAACTATATTCATGCAAGGGTACGGTTACTAAGAGTATCTCCAACGATATTATCTAAAATATACTACCTATTTTTCTCTTTAAATAGTCACTTATTTTATACTACTTAAATTTTACTTCCAACTCTAACATCACTATCTAAAATGGACTACCCAAGTTCATCCTAGCAGAGAATGACAGGTGGTTCTCATACATCACCCTCTCTCTTGTTCTTCTTCTCGCCATGGATGGGGCTAGAGGTAGCCAAAGATGCACGCCTGGGAGGGCCTTGTTGCCGTCAGGGCAGGTGGATGTGGATGTGGGCCGCCAGGAGGACCATGACAGCAGGGAAGCCCGTGCAGCCCGGAGGAAGAGGTCGGACAGGGTAGCGGCGTCTCTTCTAGTGCAAGGGCATCCAAAAATGTTTATTTTATATACTTACTTTTTTACAAAAACGAGTTTGGGTCTCAACTTTTGTGTGCAAGCACACATTTACACGTTCTCTATGGATATTATCCACCCATTCACATTTCTTTTAAAAAAACTCCCGAGTGTATTTTTCGACAGGGTTTTTATGTTTCCATTAAAGAGGTGGTTTTGTGTATTGAATATTTTTCCAGTTTACTATATATAATTTATAATATACTTAATCCGTCCCAAATTATGGGTCGTTTGACTTTTTCAACTCTAAGTTTGACCACTCGTCTTATTCAAAAAATTTGCATAAAAAGAGTTAAATTTAACATATTCTTGAAGAACTTTTGTTAATAAAGCAGGTCATAACACAAAATATCATGTTTTGCACAAATTTTTGAATAAGAAGAGTGGTCAAACTTAGCGCTAAAAAAGTCAAACGACTTGTAAATTGAAACAGAGGGAGTAATTGTTATTACGCTGATGGGAACGGAGGAGCAGTGAATGAGCAGTGCCCCATTGCAGCCCCAAGAGGCGAGCATGCATGTAACGTCTTTGACTCTTTGGTGTTCATTATCGTTTTGCAGCAGCGGCTACGGCAAGTTGATTACTTTGTTTTGATGAGAAATTTTGTCCTTGAATGCTCAGGAGGCAATTTTTTTTTCGTAGTCACTGTCGTCTATGATAGTATTACTTTTTGTGACATGCATCCATAGCCCATAGGCAGAGCCACTTTGATACCTCGGTATTCCCAGTCATACCCTGCTTCTTAGCTAGAACAATAAGTATTAAGTATACTCATTTGCATAATGTATATTGTTATTAATTCTCTGATTTTTGAGTAGGAACTCAGTCCACAGACATGCTAATGCATCCTTCTCTCCCTGCCATTGCGACCATTAAGCCTCTAGCATGTTCTCCCCTTTAGACAATTATTTATATACTCCCGGAAGTAGTTACTCCCACCTTCAATAAACCACATTGTGTATACGTGCATACTAATTTATTAGTTTGAGTATGTTTATATACTCAATTTCAGATACTTCAAATCTTTGTATGCGGAATTTTTTTCAACAGAGCCCTTACTTTTAAATATATTGCTAAAATACCACTGCAGTAGTATATTAAAAAGTATAATCATATACTATATGGATAACAAAAAAGTATAACCACATACTACTTTAGATGGTTTAGTATGACCATATACTTCGTCTACATATATTTCTTGGGACCATAAACGATCTAAATCTAGAGATATAGACATGAGAGTAACTACTCCCTAAGAGTATGAAATAATTTCCATATATATATATATATATATATATATATATATATATATATATAATGTTTTTGAAATTTCTCAATCCCATATATAATCGTGGGCTCCTGTCACCGTGTGACGAGCATGACCCTCCTGACAGGCGACACACCGCGATGGCAATTCCCCAAATCCAATCCACTTCAGCTATTCCCGACAAGCGTCGATGGGTCCCTAGCCTGCCTAAGAGCAACTTGTTCTGATCACAAAATATTAAGCAAAATTGTAGTTCTCATTAAGCATTATGTAGTTTCTTATTATTATTTTATTTATCTTCTAAGGCTTGTTTGGTAGCTCCAGCATTGGCTTCACCGGAGGAGTCCTGCCAAATATTTCTGTGGAGGTGCCCGTTTTTATTAAGAGTAGAAAGTATGGCTCCTATAAAACGGTTTTGTCTCTGAAAAAGCTCTGAGGAGCTATGCCTAAGAACCCTTTAATCATCTATATGAATAAAATAGGATATTTGGATTAAATTTTTTTATTTGAAAGATGGGAATATCCAACTCACAGATCCTGGCTCCCCCACTGCATGCATCATCTCAAAATCCAGTGCATGCATCCTAGCTAACAAGCGGCTGTGCCAGGTAGTAATTGAGCTGGCTTTTACATGGTTGACTTTGATCAAATTATATCTTTTGATCGCGGTTTATTTGTTGATCGTCAACGCATAAACAAAGAAGAAAGAAGCAAATTAAAAAAACAGATAGGAATATACTCGGTCAGGCGTGCGTACCAGGAGTGTACGTCTTATCACCATATATATTACACTACTAGTACCACTTGATGGCACCCAAGCCAGCTACAATGGATAAATAAATACCTGATGATTTAGGCCCGTTTAGATCCCAACTGCAGTTGTAATTCTGCACTGTAGCACGTTCGTTTGTATTTGACAACTTTTGTCTAATCATGGCCCAAGTAAGCTTAAAAGATTCGTCTCGTGATGTACATGCAAAAAGTACAAACATGTAAACATTTTATCTATATTTAATGTTCCATACATGTGCCGCAACATTGATGTGACTAGTTACAGTTGCAATTTGCACTGGATTGCATTACTCTTACTTGGATTGGATACGAGTAATTTGGATTAGCAAGCTAGTACGGTTGTAGCCTTGTAGGAGTGCTTGAGTGCGTACGAAACCAACAACCTGCCAGAATATATTACTTGGGTCCAGTTCATAAACCACCAACTGCGATGAAGAATATTATTTTAGGAATAAGTAGAGCTGGGACTTGAGCCGTGCCGTGCCTGCTCATGCTTCGGGCCACGTCAAATCCAACACCTTAGACATGTTAGGCACGTCGGGCCGTGCCAGAGGGCACGACAAGATTTTTCCTAGGCCCAAGCACGGCCCATGGCTCAGCGGCCCGCCTTCGTGCCATGTCAGCCCAAGCACGGCCCCCACTATATTTTTATTTATTTTCTCTAACCAATATCAAACACCATATATTTTATAAATGCAAAAAAGACATCGAATTGGGGAACATATGCTTTATTATGAATTCAGTACATTGCCTCATCAAAAAGACCTTACACCTCACTACAGGGCTCCCCGGCATGGAAAAGAGTACAATGTACATTATACAGTAACAAAATATAACGACTACTCATCCTCGACCTCGAGATCAGCCATCGCCTGTACAATCGTTTGGTCCTCGTAAGGCTGGAATGTATATATGGAAGGCAAAAGGAAGATGGGCCCAAGTCGTGCTTTCGTGCTATTTTCGTGTTGTGCCGGCCCAAGCAAGGCCCAAAATGCGGGCCAGGCCATATGGCCCGCCGTGCCGAGATTCCAGACACGGCACGGCCCTCACATTCATGTCGTGCCGGCACAGCCTAAAATGTTTCATGTCGTGCCGTGCTTCGTGTCGTGCTAAAACACCGTGCCATGGCCCGCCCTTAAATGGCACGGCCCAAGTCCCAGCTCTATGAATAAGTTTAGGTAACATACATGTCCCCTCGACCAGTGGCGGAGGACGGATAAAAAAAAAAAGTGTGGCAAAGTTTATTGACCTCTTTCTTCTTGTTACAAGCTTGATGATTAATGTATATCCATGACAATGATATATACTATAGAATGTTAGAGTAACATGGAAAAATAAGATATCGCAGTTGCCATATCCTGCCATGTTGCTTCTCCGCCACTGCCCACTGCCCTCGACAACTAACAGTAGAGTGTCCGGCCGGGCCGGGCATGCTGATATGGAAAAAATTGTCTTCGTGTGCCATGCCACATCACACTGCTGAACATCAATATCTTCTTTCTTGCCATCTCTTTCGTCGTGTTTGCTCTCTTCTCAAACCTATTTCTAATTTTCTATCCATGTCGAGAAGCACACCTCGCAATATATGAAAGATAGTTCGATGTTCCCAACCTATTGTCACGTCAACATCAGCATCCGTATAATGCGCCATTCTGAAAAAAGCACATATATAATCTTAGAAAGAGGTTATTTGAACGATCTTATGGGGGGTCACGCAGACTTGTTCCAAAGTTATTCATTTGGGGTGGGTGGGGGGGGGGGGGGGGGGGGGGGGGGAGAGAGAGAGAGAGAGAATAAAAGTCACAATTAACCAAGCATTTGAGAAACCGGCAGAGGATCAAAGGTAATAATAATGTTGGTCGGAAATGCAACTAGACACAGCAGCAGAGACAGCACATTGCACCCCATGGATTCGCTTCGACGGCAGACGGAACCAGAGACTGATTACGAGCCGTCCATCTGTTAAGCAAAAGCAAACATAGAATCTGGACTTACATTCCAATCCCCATGATAATGCATGCACATGACTCTTTTTTTCTGGGTGGAATGGAAAACTCAAGGAAAGAGAGAGGACAAGGCAAAGCGAATTTCAACTCTCTTGCTCCCTGTGGTGCTATATTTTGGCCATCATCACCTACTAGTGAAAGCGAAGTGGCAGTCAGCCCCAGAAGAAGGAAGACAGGCAGAGGAGGCATGGCTATCTGTCACGCATCTCAAGAAGGCCCATGAAAATGGATGGCATTGGCTGCAACAACAAAAGTCAAAAGGTCAGCCGCTGGTGCGAGACGGAGGCGCGGAAGTAAGTCGGGTTGCTGTGCTAGCTGTGTTGATGTCCTAGCTTGATGCTTCATATTATCGATAGTGTACTCTAGACAATAATGAAGGGAAGAGCAACAGCTAGATAGACCTAAATGGGCTGCTTTTTATTGGGCCTCGAATACACATTCGGAATGAATTGGGACGAGCTGAGCAGCTAATACATACATGTGACGGACCGAGCTATAGGAGCACTCCCGGTTGGGAGGCCACCGGTCACAGTTCAAGCGCTGCTCGAAGTGATTTTTTCACCGGGCTTTTTAACCTTTTTCATTTATGTGTTTTTAGGTAATGAAAAGTCTACGTCTCGTTTCTACACGAATGCTCTGCATAGATTAGTGGCTTTTCGTCACGCACAAAGTCGTTTTTGTGTTTATATAAACCGTGTACTCTAATTGTAGGTTTAGCTTATATATTAGGGATGTGCGTATGTGGTGTGAGTTTTAATATGTAAGTTTAGATACTATAACTTACAATAAAGTTTGAGGCTCTCAAAAGAAAAAAAAAACTAATACATACATGTATACAAGATTCGTAGCGGGTGAAGGGGTGCCAACCCACCATCTGCCTATTCGAACTAAAAAATTTCCCACTTAAGTACTTAAACTATTGAGCATTACCATCGAGGTACGCGAGTGGGCCGTCGCCACCGCCAGGAGCATGGAAAAATGAATTTTGATTCTTTTTCTTTTTCTAAAAATTGATGAATAGTGCTGAAATTTGTTATTTTTGTGTAGCCTCTTCATGATGTACTCTATCTAGAAAAAAATATGAAACTTGGAAAATAAATAATTTTTGTATGTTTAAAAGTTACCTCTTTTAATTAATAAATGAACTTCCATGAATTTTAATAATTAAAATAAATAAATGTCCAAAAATCAAGAAATTTGTTTGTAATACTTCCGCCTGTTAACTCTGATGTAATATATTTTTTATCAACTATTGTAATACTGCAATGTCTTCTGTAATGATCCAGAGATAAGTTGAAAACGTGGATGATTCGGGTAGTCACGCGCGAGGCCCATCGCCGTGGCCACATGACCAATCTATGGAGAGTGGGTGAGCCGCTACGGCGCTGCCGCCACTGCGGCACGCGGGCACAGACAGGTAGGCCACCTCTTTTTGGACATTTATTTATTTTAATTATTAAAATTCATGGAAGTTCATTTATTAATTAAAATAGGTAATTTTTAAACATACAAAAACTATTCATTTCCAAGTTTCATATATTTTCTAGGTAGAGTACATCATGGAGAGGCTACATAAAAATTTTCAGAATTTTTGGAGGTCTAATTATTTTTTACAAAAAATAACAAATTCTAGTAATATTCATCAATTTTCAGAAAAAGAACATGAATCAAAATTCATTTTCCCGCGCTTCTGACGGCGGCAACGGCCCACTCACGTATCCAGATGGTAATGCCCAATAGTTTAAGTATCTAAATGGAAGTTTTTAAGTTTAAGTACCCAGATGGTATGCTCTAATAGTTTAAGTACTCAGATGGTATCTTTTTTAGTTCGAGTACTCAGATGGTAATGTACCAACAGTTTAGGTACCCAGGGTGTATTTTACTCAATTGATTAATACTGTAAGGCATATTAAGACGTCCATAGGAATTAGTAGATAGTTGTAGATGCAAAGGTAGTAACTTATATACAATGGTAGTTGTCGTCATGTCGTGAACAGTTGATGTTAATTCATTCTTGAAGACGTGTGGACCTATGCACCTTGCACCGAGATAGGAGTATCATGCTAGCAGAGAGCAGCATCGTGGAGCACCCCATGAATTCGAAGACGCCCTTCCTGATACAGCCTCCCGTCGGTCGGATGGTCACTTTGCTGGTGAGGATGAAGTCCAAGACTTGAGCGACGAATCATTGGGTACGGTGGCGCTAACGCAACCGAAGAGCTAGCCCGGCTGACATTGTTGCTACCAGATTTGCGTTGACATGAAGCAAACTATGTCCTTTTCCTTTGTCTTAAAATTGACATGGTGTTTTGCAAATCTAAAGTTATTCATCAGGCAGTTCCTTATTCCCATAAAAATCAGAGAATTTATTTTGCCAGCCAAATAATATCAAGCAATTTTAATGCTAAGTAAAAGCATTTCTATTTCTTTTTTAAAATGGGTCAATCCATTTCTTCATTTATGCAGAAGCATTTTGCTCCTGATTTAGCAAATCTAGTGTTTTGGTTAAGCAAAAAAAAATGATATTTAGGCAAATCAAAATGTTCTGGTTAAGCGGGTTCTCAAACGATCAAGGGAAGCAGAATTCACAAACTATCGCTGTAAATTGTACTTTCCTACTGTTTTGATCAAACAAAGCTATCGTAAGCGCATCAATACATCGTTATTTTAGCTTATTAGTTTTTGGGGGGCTACAATTTAGTGACGCACGCAGAAGCAGAGGATATATCATAAAACACAAGGAAGGATGCTCTCCGCCGACGGCACTCCACGGTTGCACGATTCCAACGCTCGCTCGAGCTTCCGGCCCACGGCTAGCTCCATTCCTTGGCCCAATAATGACTACTGATTGTCCTCAGAGGCGATGGCGTAAAATTGGAAGATCTCCTCCGGTTTGGTGGGCTGTCAAATCTTTGAGGTATCCCGATTTCTCTTCTCCTAATTTTAGCCCATCTTGATTGCCGGTCCATTTTTGTATTAGGCCTATTTTACTTGTAGGCCCATCATCAAGGTCTATGCGTCGTCCATAGTTGGATTATTACGATGGATGGCTCACTCACAATTCGTTCATTTCATTCTCATACAGACAATGTTAGCCTAGAGACTAGACGCAAGATAGTCGTCAACCCCCTAACTAGTGTCTAGACGGTTTGACGGTTTCATACTAGAACAGTAGAAATTTAACATATAGACTGAATGCACATGTCTCAAATTTCAACATACTAAATGACAAATAGAGCCACATTACCGTGATGGTAACATAGTTCTTACTTTCCAAGTCTTGACATGACCTGCTCTAGACGGGCTAGACTTTGGTCTAGGCGAACACCGTCAGAGGAAGCGATGGCATAAGCCGCAAGCGGCGGAGCTCAAGCACTGACGACATTTTCAACAAAAAAAGGCACGATGGGTGCTGGGATTCATAATCCGTGATGACCAGGGCACGCTATGAGCTTAGGGCTGGGCGATAAGATTTTATCCTCGATGCTTTTCAAGCTGAGTTGTGCTGTCTGTCTAGCTTGCAGGAAGCTATAAAGTTGGGAATTCCAAGTATTACATCATGTTAATTAATCATGACTTTATTTGGCTAGGGTTGATTTGTACGGCTAATTTATTGTAAGAGAAAACACTGTTCAATGGCGGCAAGATAGGGCTGCATAAGCTAAACGTAGCTCAAGTTAAAAGTACTATAGAAGTGGATGCTACTTTGCTGTAGGAAGCGATTCAGATGAATGACTACAGATTAACACTGGGGGAGTGATCACCGAGATTAAACAACTTGTAGGTGCTGACTTCGTGTTTGTTTTTGTTTCGTTTGTAAATGTGATTGGAATAGAGCCGTGCAGTCTCTTGCTGATCTTGGCTGTAATTTTCCAAGTGGTTGATATAATACTTGGGAGGGGTTTCTTCATGATTTGGAGGAAGCGATGACCAACGATTTGGCTATGTCATTTGAGAAATAGAAGGTCTAAACCCACGTAGCGTGAACCCTACTCGTGTTGTCTTCTCTTTCCACCACCGACATAGGCATTCAGGCAAGGCATGCGTGCCTAAATTTCTAGCAGACGAAGAGGCGGTTGTGAGTGGGGCCAACGCTAGTGCGTCGGACACCATTGGGGATGTTGTGGGAGCGGTTCGACGACAATGTGCCCGACACCATTGGGGTGATCATGGCCACTGACTTGGTTAGAGAGGAAGAGATGGGTCCTTACACGCTCCGCATTCAATCTAGTTCTCTGGTTCGATTGCCGCTACAAGAGCAGGAGTAGTAGCTCAACAGCAGTATAGCTAGCCCCATTGGTCCATTGTGGAAATACTGTTGTTCAAAAAAAAAAAAATCAATGGCATTGAAATATTGTTTGATGCTAGTAGACAATAGAGACTATTTGCATCATCATTTGGTGTGGCAAAAGAATATATAGCAACAAAACAGTGAACATGTCAATATATACTTTAAGCTGTAGCAATAAAACATTGGTCGTGTCAATAGAGGCTTCAACTTTTAGCAACCAAGCATTGATTGTTGCAATAGACGGTTTCACCAATAGCAAGCAAACATTTAGTGGCAATAGAGGATTCCATCTATAGCAACTAAACGTTTAGTGTGGCAATAAATGGTTCTACATATAAACCAAATATAATAGCAACTAATTATTTAGCGTTGCAGTAGAGAGTTCCACCTATAACAACCAAACAATGAGTGTGGCAATAGAGGTTCCACCTATTGCCATGCTTTTGGTATGTGGCAATATAGCTACTGCAACGCCATTTTCATGGCTAGTACACCTATTACGTTGCAACAGGTATCTCTGGTTTATTATGTTTACATATTGGCTATTGCAATACCAAAAAACAAATGGTGGCACAAACTTTAGACTATGGTTGAAATGCAATGCCTCCCACCCAATTTTTTGTGTTTCAATTCTAACCTATTGCAACCATTTAGGGCCTATTGCAACACTTTGAGGCCAAGGCATCTTGGCAAAATAGTAGTGTCAAATTGTATCTTTCTTGTTCTTGATTCGCAAGAAATGATGATTAGCCTTCACGACGATGTCAGCAGTATAGTGCATGGTTGGTAACCAACGGAAATGTGGTATTGATATTACAGGGCTCGGGCCTTTGTGATTGAAAGCCTAATCGAGTGTGTTAAGCATGCACCAAATCGAGAGTTACCTCGAGCTGACGAAAGATCGGGCACCCTCGTTCTTTTTCGGTAATGATTGGTTGAAAGTGGGGTACACAGTTGTAATCACGGGGCCGCACTTGTCATTTCCGCAAGTTAGCGCGGCAAGACAGTGCGTGTGACCACTTTCTCGCAGGGCCGTGCATGCATTGCGAGGCCGTGCATGCGTTGTGAACCTGTGACTAGAGAGAGAGAGAGAGAGAGAGAGAGAGAGAGAGAGAGAGAGGGTGATAGGCGCTTGAAGTTGGTGAGAGGAGCGCGGGGCGTCGGCCGCCAGGGCCGCATCTGCATGCGCGATTTGCTACTCCCGTGACGAGTGTCTGTGGGCACTGAGTGCTTCGCCAACATCTTCTAGACACCGTGGTTGGTTATATATATTCTGAATCGCCATCATCGAGCTCCGTATGTTTCATTTGTTTCCAGGTGCATGTTTCATATGAATGTTATGAATGTTAGGCTAATTTTAATGGAGGTTTTATTTCACTGTTTACAAGACTGTCACGTCAGCTTTGCATGTTTGGTTTAAGAAATGAAACTGGCTTCTTCAGTGGGAGGTTTTATTTCACTGTTTCATAGACAACTTGTAGCATTTAATATATGAATAGTGTCGTGATCTGTAACACCCGGAAATTTTCAATTTTTGAAATAGAAATTTAATTTGATTTATTTATGCAATTGATTGAGCATTTAATATATAGAATAATATTTTTTGTGAATTAAAATAAACCCTAGGGCATAGAAACATGTTATGTTGCATACATGCCGCTGCACATATTTATTTCCTGAGATTTGATTGGATTTTGCAAGGGTACAAAACTTAGTTTGAAAAGCCATTTGAAAAACAAATTTGGAAATGAATTGAGAAAATTAGAAAAGAGAAAACTCCCTCCCCTTCTCTGCAGGCCGAGCCGGCCCATCCCCTCTCCTCCTTCTTCGCATGGGCCGAGCCGGCCAGGTCGAAGCCCAGCAGCACCACCGGCCCGTGTGCATGCTGGAGCCCCGTCCCTCTCCGTCTGTGACTGACACGCGGGGCCCACAAGTCATCTTCCTTCTCCTGCTCGTGTTCGAAGCGGACACGGCCGCGCCGTAACCACCCCGGCCTCCTCTCTTGGCGTGGCCGAGTCCATCCCGTGCATGCCTCCACTGGCTCGTAAAAGGAAGCCGCGACCCTCTTCCCCCGCCGCTGACGCGTAGGGCCCGCTGCCCCGCGCCATCCCCTTCCTCCAATCGGAGTCCGAGCGGAGCACGAGCGCCGCCTCCGACAGAAGGCAACCGCCGGATTTTTCGGCCGAGTCCGTCCCAAGTACGCCTCCCTCGCGCCCCTATATAGGTCGGCCGAGCCCTGCCGTCCCTCCCCACAAGTTCCCGAGCAAGCCACGCCCTCCAATCTTGCCCTAGCCGCCGCCCCGAGCTCCGCCGTCGCCCCGAGCTTCGCCGCCGCCGTCGATTTCCCCTCGGGAAGACTTCTCCGTCGAAATTGGTTGTACTCCAAGCTTCGCAGCAAGGTCTGGAGCCTTCCCGACCCCTTCTCCTTCGGTTTCGTGCCCTATAGCCATGATGCCGAGCTTCGCCGCCGCCATACTTCCGCCACCTAGCTCGCCGCACCCTCCCCGAGCTACCTCTGTGGCAACCGAAACCATAGATAGGTTCGGCTTGAACTCCTCTTGCTTCCCGATCAGGTCCCGAGGTGTGCCGAGCTTCCTAGCCCCGAAAACGCCGTCTCCGGCCATCTTGCCGGCGAGGAATCGGCCGGGCGCCGCCCGACTCCGGCGACGAGAGCCGTCCCTCTTTTCCCGAGCTACCTGCGCCGTCCACGGCCGATCCAACGGCTCACAGTGAGAGATACCCTTTCGCCGGCACTTTTGCAAAAGAGCCCCTGAGCTTTTTAATGTTCTAACCCGCGGTCCTTTGGCGTATTTCTCAGATTACGCTTTCCTATTTAGAAAACGTATTTTCCTCGGTTTAGATTAAAAAAAATATGTTTTCAATATTTACAGATTTGCCACTCAGTTTATTTCGGCCATATTTTATTCGTTTTAGCTCCGATTTGATCCGTTCAAGTCTCGTTAGATTCGTAATTTTGTAATCTATCTAATGATGCTACTGTTAGTCATGTTTTCAACTTTTAAAATTCGAGATTAGATTTAATCTATTATTTTATTAAAGTAAAACTTGTTTATTTCATAACTTCTCCGTTTGAACTCCGATTTTCGCGATCTTTATATCGTTGGAATCGTAGCGACGCGTAGATTATTTTTATGCACTTTTCAATCTATTTCTCCACTGTTGGTGTACTGTTTCTAATATAGATCTTGTTTGCTTCGTGTATGATTGCCTCGATGATTGTGTGGTGATTTTATGATCGAGTTCAGACGGTGAGCAATACGTTGGTGATCAAGAGTACACGGAAGATCCAAGTTCTCCAGAGCACTTTGATCAAGGCAAGTATAGCATGGACCATCCTTGTTGCCTATTCACCTTAATCATTAAATTCATGGTGCATATGTTTACCTTGGCAACCATAGTGATTATTCCTAACTTTTGATGACTTGATCCTTGTTACCTATGAGATTGCATTTGAGTAGTGATGCTAGTGCTTTGATGGGTCATGATCTTATGAACTTGAATAATTGATTATGAAATAAAGATTAAAAGATGCTTTTTAGCAACATGGACTAAGGACTTATCTGTAAGTATGACACCGGGACTTACAGCGCAACCATGTGGGCTATATGGCTCTGGCTTTAGTCAAGTATGGAGTTACTTTCTATCATGCTATTAATCTTGAAAGGTTCCTTGCCGAGCTGGTTGTTTTGCGGCTCCTGTCCTTGTGTGTACTGCTGCGTGTGTGTGCCACTTGGAAGGAGGGCTCTACCGCCCCTTGCCATTGCGCCCGGATTGATTAGTAACTTGTTAGAGAGCCTTTTGAAAGACTTCATAGTGAACCCCGCCGATCTACCTTGGTAGTGGATCGAGAGGCTGATCACCTCGAGAAAAAGGGTAAATCACGACTCATGGTGAAAGTGTGCAACCTCTGCAGAGTGTAAAACTGATATATCAGCCGTGCTCACGGTCACGAGCGGCCTTGGACGTCTTACAGGAATTTAACTAATTGAATATTGATTTATTTGAAGTTTCTATTGATGTTTATTCCATATTAATTATCATGTTTATATGATCATGCAAATCTTGTTCCTTGGTATAATCTATTACTGCTACTTAAATTGCTAAAATGTGATCAACTAAAATCAACCGCTGTCAACCAGTGTCTTGCCTTATTTGAGCCTCATAAACCCATATTATTCTTGTTGAGTACGACATGTACTTACGTTTGCTTTATTTTTAATATTTGGATAAAAATTCTGGATGGGTAACAGATGACTATGAGGATTCTTCTGAGGATTATTAGGATTGTGTTCACCAGTCAACTATTCCCTGTGGAATGGAGATTCTACGAGAGAGTTATCTATATTATTCCGCTGTTATTAATGTAAAGACTCTGTGATATTATTCATTATATATTAAACCTTGTGATGGTACTATGTAATTTATCGCTTATATGTGTGATTGATCTCTGGGCGCACATAAGTTGGTTCATTCAATTTTATCCTTAAAATTGGGTGTGACATGATCAAATGTACCAAACAAATTGTGTTGCGACTTAACTAAACTGAACAGATAGCTACGGCCATTGGCTGCGTTCGGTTGATGTGAAAAGCGCTTATAAGCGCTTATTTTTCAGCACTTCAGCAGTATTTTTCTCTCACAAGATTTCAGCACTTCTACAGCACTTCAGCGCTTATTTACAGCAGTTCAGCTTCACCGAACACAGCCATTCTTTCCACATGTGTTCAGGCTCACATGTATCAAGATAGCATCAGGTTCACATGTATCGCAGAGCAGAAGAGGACGAAGAACAAGACGCCAAGACCGGCGGCAAGAAAGAGAAAAGCAGAAGTGTGCCGGCGGCCTCCTCAAAAGCTCCTGCTCTCCAAGATCCTCCGCGGCACCAGAGTGGCGGCGGCAGCCCAGCGGAAGCCCACCGCGCCAGTGGAGCTGGACGCCGCCGCTGAGCGCTACGAGGACTCCGAATCCCACAACGAGAAGCAGCAGCTGAGCTCCCCGGTCCACGGCAAGCTGCTGCTGCCCCTGTCGTCCAAGAGCGCCGACGCCATGGACGTCTTCTGGGACCTCCTGGACACCGCGCACAGCCCCGTGCCGCTCACCCCGCTGTGCTAGCCCACCGCCGCCGCCGGCAACGACGGTGCCGCGGCCGTGCTCCGGCGCCTCACCAGCAAGAAGAACAAGGCGGCCAAGACTAGCGGCAAGAAGCAGCAGCAGAAGCCTGCTGACGGGAAGATGGCAAAGGGGACAGGCTCCGCCCGCACACGGGATCGGGAAGGATGAAACAATTCCCCTCAACGCTGGTTTCACACGCTTTCCAAGTCGTTGGAAAGGACGCTAGCTCGTTTCACCGGGATGAAACGATTTCTTTCTCTCTCCTCCCCATTTCATTCTACTTTTGCTGATATGTCATTCTATTAAGTGTGCATGACACTTTCATGAAATATTCATTGAGACTGGCTTTACATGTGTTTTATCTGAATGTTGCGTAAGTTGATCTTGTGTTACATATGTTGCAATGACTATACACGTATGTTTCAAGTGTATATTTTAAATTAGAATTTTGCCACAGGACACTACGAAAATGTATGATATGCTGAAACACACCGTAAACACGGGAATTTGTCCAAACACACCACAAATTCGTGAATGTTTGCCCAGATGTGAATGTTTGCTCAAACACACCGTAAATGTGTCTGAACAAACATTCATAACTTTACGGTGTATTTAAACAAAATCGTGCGTTTGCGGTGTGTCTCAGTATATTATGTATTTTCATAGTGTCCTACAGCTAATTTTCCCTTTAAATTAATGTTTCAGCTATTCAGAAATATGGTACAAGTGTTTTGTCTAAATTATATATTTCAAACATACTTCCAAACCTGTTTTATATGTATATTGCAACAAGTACAAATGTTCTAGATATTTTTAACTAGCAGGCACACATAACGAGCACAGACAGTGGTCCCCATGTGTATGCGCAACAGCATTGCATGCTTAGGCAGCGTTTAGTTAGAAAAAAAAGTTACGAAAAAATGACTGTAACATTTTTATTTGTATTTGACAATTTTTATTTAATAATGATCAAGTAGATTTAAAAGATTTATCTCGAAATAAATAGGTAAAAAGTAATAATTGCTACTTCGTTTATTGCTAGCAGCAATAGGCACAGACCCATGCGGGCGTGCATCAGTAGAAGTAGGCGTATGCTGCCGTGTGTGTGGTGCGTGATGGACTGAGGAGCGTGCGTACACGGTACACTTGTAGTAGGCAGAGCAGACAGCACCATCATGCACATCAGGGCATTAGGCAGGACAGCCGCGGGTGTCTAGATGGGGGTTTAGCGTCCAGAGGTCCGGACGCTAGACACACCGTTCCTTCAATTTAATTTAGTACTAGTTAGATTAGAAATTTAGAATTGTATATTCTTTTTTGAAATGGAGGGAGTACGTAGCAAAGGGATATAAAAAAGGATACCTATTTAATAACTCTAGCTGTATAATTTTTACTCGAAGCACATCATTCTTTGGGTGTTCTTTAAAATAAAATGTTCAAAGATTCATTCATAATTACTGTTTTCCAGCATGTCACTCGAGCACAATTGCGTCCACTAGTTCACTAGTGGTACACAATCATAGGAAGTATGACTGAAGAAAATGAAATTACCTCCTTGTCTTTTGACTTGGGCTCGAAGGATCGGAACAAACGACCGGAGATGACTGGGAGCTGACAAAAAATTCTTCACCAAGAAAAAGTGTGAATATAGGCTCTGTTCGCTTCAACTAAATAGCACATATTTTTTAGCTTTGGAACAGTATTTCCCCTCACAACAAATCAGTTTTAGCCCAAATCAGCTCAGCTTTTCAGCTGAAGCGAACAGAGCCATATCCTCGCTCCTAATAAAACACGTGAGCACGTTCGCAAAAAAAAGGTGACATATGTCCCAATCCAACTAAACACGTACGCTTTTTACCTACCTGTTTTGCCAACTACTCCCTCCGTTCTACACTCATTTCAACTTTGTTAGAGTTGAAATATCTCAAATTTAACTAAATCTATATAACAAAATGGTAACATTTATTATATCAAAGTATCGTTAGATTCTTCATTAATTATATAATATATTTATTTGATGTCATAAAATATTGTATTTTTTTTATAATTTTGGTTAGATTTGAGATACTTTGATCCTAAAAAAAATTGAATAATTTATAATTTGGAATGAAGGCGGCAGTAACTAGGACCGATTAGGTATTCTTTTAGCGCACCCAAGAAGTAAAGCGTGAAAAGCATCTCACTAAATTACTACTTCTTCATCGCGTATAATTAATTAATAATAAACGAAGGCCTCCGAGTATATATCATTTAGAAAGAATAAACACGGCTAAGCTCTGGTAACTAGCAAGACACTCAAACCTGTTACTGACACGCAAGTGCAGGGCTGGAAAGAAAAACTAGCTATACCTCGCTCAACTAATCACAGGGAATTATGGTTACCCCTAGAAACGAAGCAAGTGCTAGTAAAAGATACGACAGGACAGCAAGTTATTAGCAAAGTGCTAGTAACAGGTTCAGCTGCAGAGAACAAGTTAACAGGAGGACAATCAAATAAAGTAACACAGAATAAATGTGCTCTCCTATGACTCTGCAAACATCATATCTGCCTAATCCAAGGAACCATGCAAGCAAAATGTGATGAAATAACGGAAACAAGAGACACGATAACACTATAGCATGAAAATGATATTGCTCAAGCACTCTGAATCCGGAGAAAATGGGATAGCTACATGTTCATCTGCAAAGACCAAGTTGCAGGACGACAACCAAAGTAACACAGAATAAGAAGCTCGGAAACATCAACCTGAACCACCTGACTAGCTGGACAAACATCTAGCTAATTCTAGAACCGTGCAAGAAAAACGTGATTAAATAATGGAATTAACTGATGCAACGCTATAGCATGAAAATGATATTGCACAAGCGCTTATCATCGTTGTCTAGCCCCTGGCTACTGCTTCGAAACGAGCACAATACAAACCTACCGATGGTACCGAGCTCCTGTCCCTGCACTACTGTCGTTCCCTGTTGTTTGTTAATAAAGAAGTTGGAGCAGCCAAGCACGAAATATTTGGACAGCTAAAAATACACCCGAACACTAGTACAAACATAATTTGTTATGACGCTGCGATTTTTTTAAAAGCGGTTTCGCTTGACTTGACGTCTATCAGTAGAAACCAAACGGATTTTTATTAGCGGTTTCTTAAGAAAACCATACGTTAAAATGGCACATTTATTTCTACTGCTTGTTTTTAAGAGAACCGCCTATACAAATAGTCTGAAATTATTTTTTTTAAGTTTTTTCAAATGACCTCGTATGACTATTAAAATAAAAGTTATAGATCTTAAAAAGTTATGAAACTTGGTAGTTGATAACTTTCTCATTTGAAATAATCATGTTAGCGAAAAATACATTTAAATTTGTCAAATTTAAAATTTAAATTTTATAAACAACCTCAGATGGAGAAACTTCCAACATAAAAGTTGTAGATTTTAAAAATTTATGTAACTTTGTCATTGGTAACTTTTTTATTTGAGTTCATTTAGAGCCTGAAATAGTCAATTATCCATAGTTCATTATAATATTTGGGGGAACCAAACACTCTTTCAAACAAAGTGATGGTATGGTGCAGTAGTTGAGGGGGTACCATGCGAGCAAGAGGACGAGGGAACGAATCCCGCCAGCCACGTAGCGTGTAATTTTTGTGCGAAATATACCACCGCTTGCGACTTTGACGGAGACCGCAGACGCTAGCTAGTGGGTCTTCACGGATTTAAATATTTTCTTTTTGCTATTTTTAAAACCTGTTTTTCAGAAAAACATTACTACATGTGGTTTCTTAAGTGAACCTCCGATACAAATCGATTGGTCCTAACGGTTCTCAAGCCACCGCCAGTGAAAAATGTTGATTTTCACTGGCTCCTAACACTGGCGGTTCACGAAAACACCAGTGAAAATAGGCATAGAACCGCGTGTGTTGAGCACTTGAGGGTTGTTTATGATTCGTATTGCGTCCCCTTGATAGTACGGCATAGCTATACTCAAGATAAAGACAATAAACTAATTTAACCACTTGAGTCTTCAAAGTCTTCAATGTCTTCATATGTCATTTCTTCTTAATATCACTTTATAAGGGGTTGCAATCATCCTTTTCTCATCTCTTCGAGCAAACACACCTTGAGCATGTGACTTGAACCATTTCAGCACATATGAGTTTAGTTCATGGCATCAAGTCATTTCCACTAATAATTTGATTCTCAAGACAATATAAATCCTCAAAGCTTGATTAGTTTCTCGACTCAGTACAAGTACTCTCTTCTTCACTTTAGTTATGGTACCTTGGTCCAAGCCATTACTTAACCTTCACCTCCGATTACTCCCTTGAAGCCCTTTCCTTACTATCTTCACCTTATCAAGCCATACTCAAGTCACATAATATTAAGCATCCATTGAAAATCATTTCTTCAATACTATGATCGTTGCTTGAATATCTTGTTGAGATCAATCAAGCTTCACATAGAGTGATACATAATAATCAACATCAATATAGTCAAGCCAATTCATGATTCTTTATATTCTCTTTATTTTATCTTGACTTTCCAAACTTATGCATTTCTAATTCATTCTTCAATCCTTGATCAAAGCCAATCCATTGTTAACTCTTCTTGTTCATGAAAAGCAAGCCACAATTGAGTCCAATCCATGCTCATCAACTCATGTCTTAGTTCCATCTGCTAAAATATTCTTGCTTTCTCATGATGTTATGATATCCCACAACATAGAAGCCATTTGATTAATTCCAATTGCATTGTTATCTTTTACTTGAACTAGATTGTCTTCATAATCTTCCAATACAACAATACAAAATGTTGGCCTTCATTTGAACACTTTGTGGAATACCACCAAGTTTGCCTATTTATTAACCTTTGACACACTTATTAAACTTATTAGACCTTTAATTGTGTTGTCATTCAACTCACCAAAACCCACTAAAGGGATAGATGTAATTACAACATGCTTACTAGTATATAAATGTATAGTGAAGTATTCTCTAGTATTTTCACTAATACTCACAATAGCCAAAGGATGGCATATCGGTCTGGCTCCCAACCTCTCGGCCTGGGCTACTAGGCCCATGAGGCCTCTCCACCCCTTCAACCCCGGCCCCTGGATCCTAAACGCCCTACCTTCGACAAAATGAGCTAATTCGGTGACTCTCCGACCGTGCGAGAGAGTGAGTCATGAATGTGAGGCAATTCTCCAATACCCATCCGCAAATCTCTAACACTAGGGTGTTGCAAACTAAGGTGAAATTTTTGAATGTGGAAATACCCAATGTTCAAATTCTAGTCCTCCACTTGTCGTGCGCTTCGGGCATGTGAACGGGTACTTACGACAGAATTCTCTAACCAACTTTGAGAGAAATCGTCTTGCTCACGAACTTGCCACATTTCCCTCCATTTCAACCTTCTTCGTCCACTTTCTGGTCCATTTGAAGAAAACAACAGTACTATTTGCAATACCAAATGCACTTTATTTAGATACATGTGGGGTTTGTTTTCATAATTTACCTCTTTGATGTGGTATATGTTAATACTCTTTTCTACAAACTTGATCGAACATAAAGTGGTCTGAGTTAGGACAAAAAATCCATAATATTTTAGGAGTAAGGGAGTATATGTGTAAGTTGACATCCACATCTATGATCTACTAGAGATGATTTTTAGAGGCAGTCAAAAATCATTTTAGAGGCAGGTCGTCTCTAACAAATGGTCACTGTCAATGGCTGTTTTTAGAGGTGTTTTGTAAGATGCCTGCATTGACATCTACTAACGTCGCCAAATATAACTATACAACTTTTACTACTAGAGACGAGATTAGAGATGCATGTTAATTAATTAACTGGTCATTAACAACTATTCACTTATCTATTACCAACATTCTTATGCATAAACTAGGTTGTCATCCCTAGTTATATATGCTAAAAATAAATAAAGGGTTCATATACTATTCAATGTGACTAGCCAGAAATATATAAATATAAACTAAAATCAATTCTGCAAGCGGACAGATAATTATAACATTGTAACATTTTACCTAGAGTCTACCAGCTTGTCGATTTATATTTGTACCACTGGGAAAGACTGGATAAACTTTAATCTATTATATTGATAGCAACCATATACAATGGATAAACGGTGATATCAATGTCATTTACTCTACTCATAACAGGTAGAGGTCACAAGATAATAAAGATAAATAAAGGTGATAAGTATGATCAAGTATCATAAATAATGGATAAACATCAGAGCACTTTCTAGTCATAGCAATAGCTAGCCAATGGATAAACTAAGGAATTAATATCTAAGGTAATTCTGTAACTACATCAATGAATAACTCTAATTAGTGCAATTACATCTACCAATCATTGTTTGATTAGTCCTATATCATGATCACATGCAAATGGCATTATCTAGGAAGGATGTGAAACAGAGTCATCACCTAACTTCGCGACCGTGCCTGCTTGCCTACATACGGGGGGTGGACTACAGAGGACTCAACGTAGCTGTCACCTACGCGATTTACCACACGACCCGGTACATCAGGGTGTACTCGCAGATAAACAGAATATCTAGACACCACGTCTACATATCGTTCATCATCTACCCATCGATCGTATGGATAAATGCTATACGAGTAATTACATGAATTCAATAAGATCAAACCAACTATACTAAACATATAATCAAAGTAGACAAAGACTATTGTAATCAAGAACATATGAACTATTAAGAACAATGTTTCCCTAATCATAATGAAGAATAGAATAATAGAGAAAGAACTAGAACTATACCGAACTCCACGCTCCAGACAGATGCCGGGGCTCCAGATCCCGCTGAAGAATTAGAACTCCTCTACTTCTAATCTAACTAGACTAGAACTATGAAATAGAAGGCTCTTGATGGCTTGACCGAAAACTTGATGCCTTCGATGAATGATGGGATGCCTCCAGGGGGGTCTGCCCCTTTATTTATAGCCCGGTGGGTTGCAAGTGCGCCGTAGAATCAAACCGACTCAACCAAGAGTCGAGATGGCTCCTCAAAGGCGGTGGAAGAACACTCCAGAAGGCGGGGCCAAACCCTAGCCAGAGGGATGCCGGCCGGCCCCACCTGGAAGGGTTCGGGGCCCCGGTGCTTCGGGTGTCTTCTAGATCCTTCCCACGTCCTGATAAGAACGTTGCCTTCGCGGATAAGTTTCGTAATGTTTAAGCGATTTAATCCCTTTTTTACGCTTTTTTGGAATAACCCCTGCAAAATACAGTATGCAAAACTCGTAGAAATTATCAGTTAGAACCCTAAACTAGTGTGTATTCATATATTCTTTGGTGTCTAAAGTTGTAATAAAAGTTGACGTTATCCACCTTCAACAGCCTGCCTTCGATAAAGCATTTTAGAAAATCAAAAAAGGTTCTTCATTGCAGGTTCAAACCCAAGACCTTTAACAAATAGAACACCTCTCAACCAGTAGACTACACATATATTTGTGAACATATAGGACACTATCTTTTTCGTCAACATTTTGTAATCTTGTATGAGCGAAATATTTTTACCCTAATTAAACAAATTCCAAATGAGAAAATGTTTCAACTAAAAAGTGTTAAACCTTGTCAACGGGTCTATAGACTATAGGACGTGTATCCATCCAAGGTTGTTTGAACTCAAAAATCTGAATATCAAAATATGTGATCTAAAACAAATACCTGAAACTAACTTACTTCAAATGAAAAACTTATTACCAACAAACTTCAAGATTGGGTTGGCCACTGTAACTTTCGTATCAACTATGTTAACATTCAAGATCGTTTGGAAATTCAAATTTTGAATCTCAAAATGGAACTTAAAAAATAAACAACAAAATTGTAGATTGTATGCATGAGCGTGGACGGGCTGCCCGACATTAGCAGGCATCGATCGGCCGTGTTTGGCACGTGCAGACGAACGTGGAAGGCAGCCAGGCATGGGGCGGCTGGCTCGGTGCCTCCGTTCATCCGTTGGTTTGGTTAGACGCATCCACGCGCACAAAAGGGAGAGTCATGCATGGCCAATGCCGTACCTCATACGTGTGCTGCGACGTGACATGAGTAAGAAATGGATAACCTTGGGGGTGTTTATCCTCTCTAAAATCCCAAAACTTTTTTCGTCACATCAATTTTACGGCATGTGCATAGAACATTAAATATAGATGAAACTTTTGTATGTTTGCATAGTTTGGCTGTAAATCGCGAGACGAATTTTTTGAGTCTATTTGAGCTATAATTAGACACTTATTGCAAAGATTTCCCGCTGCTATAGTGCCAAAATCCCAAATATTTTGGATCTAAACACCCCTTGTTGCTGTCTGCATTGAACACGAGTTGCTGCTGCAGTGCTGCTGTGCAGCGCCGTTCCTGCAAGGTTATTTGGACCTCACTTCTAGTAACGATGTAC
Organism: Eremochloa ophiuroides; assembly: GCA_038502445.1. NCBI lineage: Eukaryota > Viridiplantae > Streptophyta > Magnoliopsida > Poales > Poaceae > Eremochloa > Eremochloa ophiuroides. The sequence goes on from JAHLJS010000002.1 coordinate 27,720,350, forward strand.
CCTCGGTCAGGCTGTCCTAGAACAACTGCTCAGACATCAGATCAAATAGTTCGAAGGATGCTATCTACCTTGAACGAAACAGTTCAATCTGTGCGACATCTCAACATCGGAGGGTTATACCCATCAAACGACAGGAGGTTATGCACACCACAATTTCTATGAGCCGGAGGGGGCTGTGCACTTTGTCGAAATCGCTCAACAGGCAGCGGAGCTCAAACAAAAATCTGGATGGGACGTATATCACAAGAAAATCTATGAAAATTTAAATATTAATTGATAATGATACCACTTATTTGAAGACAGTAGTCCATTAAATTAAGAAAAAAACTACTATAAATGTCCAAATTAAAGACCAAAATCTCAGCTAAATGGCTAAATGTCAAATTCTCGGTACAATGTTTTTCTTGCCAATTACAGAATAGGCATTACTGTTGGGGTGCCAGCGCCTCAACCTCAACCTCGACCAACACTGACTCCTCCCTCTCCCTCTGATTCAACTTCTAGCTGCTAGCTCTCATTGCCAGGAATACCCTCAATCATCTTAGGACAACCTTTCCTACACACCGCCAGCACCATTATATATGCTGACACAACTGAGATTTTCTTCCACCTCAATTCTAGGACAGGACATTTTTCTTTTCGGTCACCACCTAGCCAATCTAAGCGACCTTCATGGCAAACAAATGGATGGGTGCCAAGAACTCATACATTCGTCATCGAGAATGCTAGAAATCTATCAGATTTCATTAGCACCTTTCTCCTAAAAGGGTAAGCTGAAAACTCCAGTAAGATTACTCCTCGAATCAAAGGGGATCTATTTATTGATTTATGCTTTGACTTGTCAAGGGACCAGGGAAAGTCGATCTGCAACGCCTCCTGCTCACCACACTACCCTCCAATGCCCAGTGGTGGATCCACAGGGTGGCTGAGGGGCTGCAGCCCCCCTTTGAGCCTTAAATCACGTGTTAATCACTGTAGCTTAGACCGTGCATTACCATTAATTTCTACCTTTAACTCTAAACATTTATTATTTAGCCCTCCTGAGATCCTCATCCTGGATCCGCCCCCTGTCAATGCCAGTGGGCCGTGCTAGCTTGCCCATGTTGTGTCACAGCCTGCCGCACCAAAGTCATGGCAGGAGTTGCTCCACATCGTACGCCATCGCTAGCCTCTGTTCCTCCATGCCGAACTTCGCTGCCTTGTGGCCATTTCCAGCCAGCTAAAGCCGCCACTGCCACTTGCAGCAAGCCAGGGCCGGCCGCTTCCTAGTCTGGCCGGCCAAGGACATGCCAGGGCCGGTCGTGAGCAAGCCTAGTCGGCCAGGGGCAATCCAAGGCTGGCTGCAGCAGGCACAACCAGCTATTGGTAGTAATTAAAACTCTATTTTATCTGTCAACTATGATCTTAAAAGAAGAAAAATAAAATAATTCACATGGATCTGTCATTATAATTCACCTAGTTCCACTTGTATTGGAGAAATATTTTTTTGCGGGACTTATACATGAATATAGTTGAAAATACGGCAAAAGACAATCTGAAAAACATAATTCATGTAGCCCACTACCATGAAGGTAAGAGAAGCCAAATCAACGTCAAGGATCTGAGCCTATAACTGACATAAACACGATCAAGACCCAATTAGAAGCCCACCATGCAAAGTCGGTGGAGAGGCGAGCCAAGGGGCGCGGCTGCGCCCATGGCGTGCCGTGGCTCACGCCACCATCTCTCCCACCGACCTTCCGCGAGGCGGTTCCTTATTCAGTTAAAGGTGGTATCACTAGTTGTCATGTTTACCTCAACACGAACTGACCGTCTCTAGGCAATATAAATAAATTATACATCTTGATTAGTTGTGCAACTTTTATGTACACAACCTTTTGAACTGAAATAATTTAGGGTTTGAAAATGCTCTTTGAAGTTGACATATTTTGAAATTGAAATTTTGAATTGACAAAACAAACTCAAATGAAAAGTTGACCAAAATAAAAGTTATAGATCTGAAAATGGTATACAACTTTGTAGTTGACAACGTTTTCAATTGAAATCACTCTGCCATGGAAAACTATATTTAAAGTTTTTATTTTTAAAATTTAAAATTTAAATTATTGTAACGAAATCTAGTGGGCAAATGAGCAAAACAAAAGTGGTAGATCTCGATTGTTTATAAAAAGTTGTAGTTGATGACTTTTGCATTTGAATCCATTTGTAGCCTAAAAATTTTGAATTATTCAATTGGGAGTTCAATTTTTTTAATTTCTTTCCGAAATTGTCCCTGTATGCACTTAGGGTGACCTTTGCAGTATGGGGTATTAGTGTAAAATCGGTCCAAAAGGATATTAGGTATCGTGGGGTCGCCCAACACCCGGCGCTATCGCCTCGGCATCTTGCCGCCACCGCCTCGGTTCCTCCCCCGCCGTCCTGCCTCCTCCAGTGGCGCTCCAGGTCCTCCTTCAGCAGCATCAGCAAGGGCTAGGCACATCAGGCGGAGGAGGCCTTGTACTTGAAACGACCTCGATTTCCGTGAAGGGAAATCCACAGGCTCGAATTGTAATTCAACAGATTGCTTGGGACAATCCATGAAATTACCCATATCTTAGTTGACACCAGGATCCATACAACGATAATTAAGTCTTACATAAACATTTATTACATCACCACATTGGCGGAATCAACATTCAGAGAAGCTTTAGAAGATGCGGAAACGATTCATCCTTCACGGCCAGCTTAAGTGTAGCATGTGACCCTATTCCTCGCCATCATCTTCCTCGAAATCGTACTCATTCTCGTCACCTGACAGCAAATTTATCAGTACGATATGTACTGGCCACGGAGCCCACCTATGCAGCATTTGCTTTGTGAAAAATGGATGTAAGGCTATTCAAGCAGACCTATAGGCTGAGATTTCCTATGCAGCTGTAATCAATGTTTAAATAGTTAAGTTTTATCTTCAATTAACACCATCATCCCTTTTCCTATCACCACATCTCACGTACCCACACCTCACTCTCATTCGAGAGGCCCAACTCCCTCTCGGGCCTATCTCAGCGGCACACTATCACAGCGGGTACACTGCCGGAAAAAAATGTCATCCAAGGGGAGAAGAGAACACTCACTATACTAGTTGAAGCTTCACAGGAAAGGTCCATAGCCAACAAGTTGGCATATGTATCGATCGATCAACCATACACTCTGTAGAGGTTTCACTACTCACAAGATTAGCCATCATAGGTGTTGCGCAAACACCTAGACAGAATTCCGGGTGCTTGCTTGCCTAGGTCGATGCCACCCTACCACTCAGCCCTGGGATATTCTGGATCCAACACCGTTATGCTGAGACTGCGAGACAGTACCGGGCCCATCCAATGGTACTGCGCATCTAGAACGGAACGGAAACCCATCGACCGTCTCCGCCCACCCTTATCACCTCTCAACCTAGCAGTAGTGGCACCGTCCTACCAAGTAGTCCAGCCGTCTCCCGCTCATCAGAAGCGAGTGAGTAGAAAAGGATTCCCATGAACCTGAAACTAGTCCGTCCTAAGTTTGACCAAGCAGGCATCTTCACTTAGGGGATACTCTGCCCGTGCCATCACAGCACCTTCGTCCACGGGCTTCAAACAACCAAGGCTATCCCACCCGGAACCTCCTCAACAACTTTACCCGCCACAGGTATCTCGCTTGGGAATGCCCAGGTTGCACCCCCGGCACGACTTGCCCCACGGGCTTGTCTCATATCCCACTTGGTCGACATCAACCCTTACCACGCACACAAGACGCACGCAGCACTCTCTCACAGTGGTTATAATCAGATATACTCCGTCCCAATTCCACCACATAGCACATAGCAAGTAATAAGTAGTGGAAGAGTAACAGTAAATTAAGCAGCAGCTAACCTAGCAGCGGACAGCAGGGTAAAGTCTTAACAAGGCAGGGAATTCAAATATACTATCATGCAACCAATGCATACATAATCATAAAGCAATAACAACAATGTCATTTGCAATGCGTAAATAGGATCTAAAGATTTGGTGGGACGTGGCACCTTCGTAGTCGTCTCCTAGCTCCTGAAGGTACTCGTGGTTGTCTTCCTTAGTCAGATCCTCCTCCGGCTCTGAAATCGAACACGAAATAGTCGCGTCAGCGACTCCTACAGAGTATTTCAGAAAAATCCAATAAAATAAAGACCCAAATGCACTCAAACATAGTATTAGATTGTAGATCTCATTTTTCTGAGAATTTTGATATATGGTGCGTAATTTTTGGACATCGTATGAATAAGTTATGAATTTCCGAAGATTATACTATTTTCTGAAAATGGAAAAATACCAAATAACCAGGGAGTGACACGTGGCAGCTCGGGACTGGTCCATGTGGCGTGTGGGTCCAGCAGAGCGACATGTGGCGGCTGACGTGGCTGCTGACGTCGGCATGACGTCAAGCTGACATCACCGTTGACCGGGTCAACACTTCCAGTCGAGTAGGGTTCGGATGACGTCATCACCAGGACGCATGTCGGCTTCTTGACGCGCCACGTGGCGGCTCGCTGTTCGCTCGGCAGTAGGGTCCACGGGCTCATGGTTCACGGTGGGTCTCCAGTGCGCGGTCCATGGACCGGTGGCTTGGTTTATGTGAACCGAGTTCTCCCATCTTTCTGTCTATACGGCTCACGGTGGACTGGGTCCGTGTATGTGGTGCTGCAGCAGCTCGTGCCCTTCCATCGAACGCTCGCCAAGTGCTCGACGTGAGTCCTCAGTGGATCGCCGGCGCGGCGAGGTTCGGTTGTGGTCCAGTGAGCTCGGTGGCGGCCGGAGATGGCCCGGACGACTCACCGACGGTCCAGCGAAGTGGCAGGGGTACTAAAAGAGACGGCTTGTGCTTTCCGACATGGTTTAAAAGTGCTCTGGTCATCGGCGGCGGAGCGGACACGCCGGCGAGGCTTCTTCGGCTCGGTTTTGGCTCAGTCGGGCATGGTTCCTCCAATTTTGTGCGTCCGGAAGTGCATACCAACACACAATGGTGAGCTATGGTCGCGACTTGGCCTCCTCTATGACTACGGCGCACGGCGGCGCTTCTCCGGCGTCTGTGGTTGCGGTTGGTGCGGTTGCGGCCACGGGCTGGCAAAATTGGGTGCGGCTCACTTCGATTGGCACGATCAGCAGGGCTACCACCCCCGCCGCGGTGAGCTAAGGTTACGGTAGGGCCCTCTTCATGGCTGCGGCGCTCCGGCGGACCAGCAGTGTGCTCGTTCAAGGCGAACATGGTCTTCTCCAGCGCGTAGATCTTCATGGTTGGCTCGTGGGGTCACGGCGATGCTCCACGACGATCTATCCTACCCGGAGATAGTCGGGGTTGCTCGGAACGCGCGCGGCACGGCGGCGCTCCGGCAGACTTGCATGGACAGGGCCGAGCAGTCACGGGTCCTCCTTTCTAGTGGCAGGGGCTCGGTCTAGCAGTGGTAGGAGGTGGCGAATCTTCCTGGACGGCTGCTAAGGTGGGCGGTGGTCGTGGTAAGTGGTAACGCCGGCAAGTCAGCGGCGCTCCGAGAGCTTGGCGTTCGACGGCGGTGCCCGTCGGGGTGTTCGACGACCAGTGGGCTTGGCGGTAAGTCACGTGTGCGTGTGTGCAGGTGTTCCCGGAGCCGGTAGTGGCTTTGGCCTATGCTCTTCAAAGGTGAAGCGCCATGGCCGGCAGCAAGGCGGGATTGGACATGGGGATTCCGGCGGCTCACCGGCGGTGTTGAATGGAGACAGGATAGTGATGCCGTGACGTGTTGGAGCCGTGCCGAATGTTCACAGTGCCGTGCCGCTCTTAGTCCGCAGCTCCGGCTCTGTCAAGCTCCGCGGTAGCAGCGCTCCAGCGGTGGCAGCGCCCCGGCGGTCTTCGTCTTCCTCTGCTCCGCCCTCCTTCTTCTCCCTCTTTCTCTGACGTGGGGTGTGGTGTAGTGGCTTGTGCCGCAATCGCGGCGGCGACAAGTGGAATGGCGCTAGGGTTGGTGCTTGGTTCCCTTTATAGGCGGGCTCGGCTTGCTCCCATGGTGGACGGCCGCGATTGACCACGACGGATCGAAGGGCTATGGGTGTCCGGGGCTAGGGCCATGGCTGCGGCTGCGAGGCTTCTTGGCCACCAAGGAAAGGGGACAGGCGGGGAACAGCGGGGTCAGGGCTCTGCCATGCATGGCGCTGTCGGCCGCGTGGGGCCGAGGTCACGCATTTCGCGTGCCCCCCTAAGGTGGAAGAAGAACAGGGTGAGTGCTGACGGGCGGGACCGAGCGGTCAGCGGCAGTGGCGAGTGCGTGTGGGTTGGGCCGGCCCAGCTGCGGAATCGGCGCGGCGCGCGGGTGGGAGGCCGGTTGGGCTGGCTGGTGCAACGCGCGCGTGCGAGAGGCCTGGTTGAACTGGGCCGAGGTGGCGAACGGGCTGGGCCGCAGGCAGGCTGTCTTCTTCTCCTTTCTCTTCCCTTCTTCCTTTCCTTTTCTTTTCTTTTTCCCAATTTCTAGTGTTTAAACATGTACATGTATTTGTTTTTACATGATCATTTCAGGCAATCATAAAATACCGAATAATCCAATTAATGTAACATAGCTAGACAAAGGTAAAGTGAAACTTAAGGTGCAATAGACACATATATGAATTTAGCTAGAGGGTTTTAAATCCTATATGCTTGCGCATGAAGTATGTTTGGATAAATAAATTGGGAAAATTTTAATTGGTTGGTATTTTTGGTGTTTGGATTTTCTAGGGTTGTTACAGTACTCCAGCTCGCACCCGCCACCCGGTCTCCTCGTACCGGCTGAGCCGTTCCCGGAGTACGCCCGTCGCTGGCCCCTTGCCCGGAGGCTCACGCGACGCTGTGCCCGCCGTAGCCGTCATTAGTCGCTACTGTAACATCATTTCGTTTGAAGATTAGGCCTCTAATTTGCCAAACTAGTGATGCGGACAGTCCATTTGACCCAGTTTAGTCTTAGCTTGTATATGTAGGCCTTTAATTTTAGGTGCACAGAGCAATCTGTATTCACTGTCAAAGTAAAGTCCACCCTATAAATTGTTTAAGTACTGACAAGATTTTAGTAGTAATGCCGCGCGCGGGGGAGATGCCGACGAACCGCTGATGCCGCGGGTGCGCGCCGCTGTGCTACAGTAGCGTGCAAGGGCGAAGGCGTCGCCGGTGCGGGCTCGCTGCTCCGCGCCCTAGACGGGAGGAGGGTCGCCGGTGGTGCACAACGGTGTGGCTGCGAAGTAAGGGCGGCATCGGGCCTGCGGCCGCCTGTGCTCCCCTGCTGCGGGGCTATGCCAGGGCGAGGTGCCAGGGCAGGTGGAGACGGGCTGAGGCGGGGTCAAAGACACTACGGCAAGGTGTGGATTTCTCCTCGATTCTACTTTGTTGCATTGAAACCACAGACCTGACTGGCACTCACGAAGTCACCATGACCTTCGGGCGGGCAGGGGACGGTGGTCAGGTGAGGGGCGTGGAGGAGGACACCTCGGCCCTGTCGAGCCGCCGGAGCTGCTGCGTGCGAAGAAGACGACGAGTTGCTGTGGTGGCCGCGAGCAGCCGTTATCCCCGGGCGACAACTGCTGGCGGCGAGAAGATCACGGTCTAACTGCATGCGGCGTGATTATATGAGTTAAAAAAGAAAATAAATTCCTTTTTCTATAGACGAGAAGATCACGGTCTACATGCGGCGTGATTAGAGGAGTTAAAAAAGGAAATAAATTTCGTTTTCTATGGCCCAGTCTAGTTCTAAAAAATTTTCCAGATTTTTTGTCACATTGAATCTTTGGACGCATGCATGAAATATTAAATGTTGTAGCAGCTATTGCATTTTTGCACAGTTTACCTATTTTTCTCGAGACAAATCTTTTGAGTCTACTTAGACCATGATTGGACACTTATTGGAGAAGATTCTTTATGTGATACACTGAATTTTCACCCTACTTTTCGCGAACTAAACGCACCCTATATTGTTTAATGTATTATGTAATTTGAAAAATTCTAATATTGAACAGTCTAGATTCATTTGAGATCTTACCTCCTAGGGAGGTAAGATTGAGGGTGTACCTTAGCATTGCCCTAAATTGAATGAAATGATGGTGCACGATCTTTCATCAGGTTAAGGTAACTCACAATTCTAATTAAATACAATACTAAATTAAATCATGACCTTCAACCTACATGCCATGGTAAAGACATGGCCACGGAAGGAGCATCACAAAGCAAAATTAGCACCCAAATCACTCATAAGGTACCATGACTTTTGTGCACTAAATGGCACCGAGACATCCCAAGGGTCTTAGTAGTCCAGTAGTCACCGCGAGAACCTAGGAGTGCTAGATACAGTCAGCAAAGGTTCAGGCATATGTGGGCTTGAGCCCAGTGGCGAGAGGGGGAAAGCTCCATGGTCAAATGAAATATAGCCACGAGCTAGCCTAATCACATAGAACCAAATGGCCGTGATTGGATCACACGAGTAGATCTCACTCTCTCCGGCTCGAAGGCTCGGCCACCAGAACCCAACACGACAATACACAACGATTGAAGTAGGAGTAGCACATAGCAATAGGGATAGGATATAAACCGGCACGAAGACACATAGCAGTAGGGATAGAATATAAACTGGCGCGAAGACACATAGCAATAGGGATAGGATATAAACCGGCGCCAAGACACGGCACAGGCAGGCAAGTGTCGAGTGTATGAAGAGCAAAAGGGTTTTTGTCGGCATCGGGGATGGCGTCGACTAAGGTTCGACATTTCTGTAACAGAGGACGACCTGGTCGGTGTTGGTATTTCCTAACGTCACCTTTAACAATAGAAATAAAATTTATCCTTAGCAATAGCATCAGAAATGGTTGTTAATAATTCTTTAGATATTACAGATTAAACTCCATAAGCGCATGGAATTATCATTCATTTCACCCGAAAGTATTCAGGGTATCATTATTAAGAAAAACATGGATGAAATCTCTTAAGGATGATTTGGTCAAGATAATATGTGTGCATAGGGGTAAAAAATCATTTCGTGGATAGGATATCAAAAATCTTACTATTACTAATTGGAGGCCTCAACGAAACCTTCGCGTTAATCCTCACAGTAGACGCGCTAGGAAAAAAGATAAATACTAGAAAAATCTCACATTAATCAGAAAGATTTAGCCATCGAATTGATAGGCCTCATAAAAAATATCCATTGGATCTATTAAGTTTTGTACATAATTACCCACCAATGCCTTTATTATTTAAAACTTAAAATACGGTCACAAAGGAATAAAATAATAACCTAAATTGTGTCTACGTATACACACGTTTAGGCCTCTTCCATGGTCCTTCCTGCAGGCGTGTTATTCCAACAGAAGTATCCACGTCTATCTCAGTTTCGCCGGCAACATCTCTGGTGAAGAACCAATGACTCATCCTGTCCCAGCCCCAACACAGGTACGTGCTCTTCCATGGTCCTTCCTTCCGCCTGGTTATCCTAACAAAGGTAACCAAAGCTATCGATCAATGTCAATTTCAGTGGCAACAATTCCGGCGAAGAATCAATTCGACAGTTCATCATCCTGTCCTCGTGCTGCCCCAACACAGGTACATGCTCTTCCATTGTCGCAGGTGTATCCCAATAGATGTAACCAGGCCTATCAATCTAACTTTCAAGCAACAACCCTGGACGTAAACCAATTCGATGGTTCATCCTATTCCCAGGCTGCCCCAACACAGATAACCAATATCAGATCTTACATCAACTACGAATCAAAGTTGGTAGTTATTATTAATACAACGTCATTGATTTTAAAGCAAAAGGATTCCACAGTTAGGAAATATCTTTGGTTGCCCATGTTTCCAAAACCTTATTTGTGCTTATGTGAATTGAAATTCAACATTCTTATTTTAGTGTGTTTCCTTCTTTTTCTTAATCTGATATAATCAGATTGTCAAAATGTTTTCCTACTGTCCACACAATCCATCATGTCGTACATTAATGATCAGAAAACCATAGGAAATCAACCAGAAAGTGCTAGAGAGAAATGAGCAACCAAGAAAAAAGATACTAAACAGAAAAGGCAAGGTAATTTTGATACAGTAGTTGCATCATCATCATTTGCACTATTCATATCAGTCATTTACCTGAACAATTCCTTGATTTTACAGGAAAAAGATAGTCAAGAATTCCCTAAAAAAAAGATAGTAGAGAATATCAGGTAAAATATGCGAACAAACAAATCATCTGGGCACCGTCTTTCTTACACGCCTAATCAATGTAAACTTATTTCCTTAGCAGCAAACAGTTATACATAAAGATGGAGCTGAATTAGCTTGATTGAAAAGGAAGCAGATATTATGGACACAAAGAAAAATAGAAACTGCTTGAATGTAGATTGGAATGATGTCCATATCAAACAAAATATTATGCAACACAACAATGAAAGGTACTGCCTTCCAAAACATTCTGCAACGCAACAACAAAATATTCTATAACCCAACAATGAAAGACAAGATAATGGGTACCTGCACGTAAAGCAGAAAATTGGCCAAATCTGACGTCCAAGCCCAAATAATGGATAAGCTTTAATTTGGTTGTCTAAATGTTCGATACTTTTAGACTTCAAAATAAGACTATATATTTATTCAATACTAGCAAATATGTATGAATGTTACAATGGGAGAAAAAATACCCACTATGCCAAATCTTAATGTAAATATTTAAAATAATAGCATTACAATATTAAATGCACAATATAAACCATAATTTAAACTTAGTTTGGCTCCAAAACAATTGCATATGACCTGCCCATGAATACAAATCTATGTTCTATAGTAATTCTTATTAATTTTTTCAATTAAATTAGGTTACTAGAAGAACATAACATTTAAAAAGTTGTTAGATGTGAGATGGAGATATAAACCGCGCCTCATGCATAGGACTACACACAACACTCTCACGAGAAAATATAATGTAACAACCCTAAAAATCCACACAACCTAAAAATCCCAACCAATTAAAATTTTTCATTTATTTATTATGAAAACCCATTTTTCTTGTGCAAGCATATAGGTTTCATTATGAATTTGGTAAATAAAGGAGTATAGCTTGCATTTTAATTCCATTCACATAGAATAATAGCTTATGCATCACAATCGGGATTTATTGCAATTTATGTTTGTATTTACTCAATATTTAAAAAGGGTAATATATGTATATAAATACACTTAAGTGAAAATAGAAAAGGAAAAAGAAAAGAGAAGAGAGGAAGAAAGGAAGCCAGCCTGTCGGCCCACGTTGCGGCCCGGCAACGCGCGCGCGACCGGCACACACGCGCTCGCGCTCGCGCTCGCTGCCAACCTGGGCCCACATGTCAGCCGCCTTCCCTTTCCACTGTTTCTCTTCCTCACGAAGGCGACGTGCCTGCCGGGGGTGTCACGCGAATGGCGTGACCCCGGACCCACGGCCGACAGCACCACGCCCCGCAGAATTGTCCCCCTCCTGTCCCCTCCTTTTTTGGCCGCCAAGCGAGCCCGCGTGCACCCTGAAACCCTAGCTCAAGCGCACGGATGAGCTCCACGTACACCCACCGATACCCATCACCGTCCGCCGCTGTTCCGAGAACCGGCCGCCTATAAATTGGAGCACCCGAGTAGCCCTAGCCCATTCCCACTCGCAGCCGCCACGCTGCGGCTCCACAAGCCACCGCACCCCACCGCATAGCCGAGAGAGAGGGAGAAGGGCGGAGCAGAGGAGGAGGAGCTGCCGGGGCGCCGCCGCCGCGGAGCACGCCGAGCCGGACACGGAGGAGAAGCCGGAGCCCCGTCGCGGTTCGGCACGGCACTGCGTACGCTCTGCACGGCTCCGACTCGCCACTGCATCGCCATCCTATCTTCACCGACACCGCGGTGAGCCACCCGAGCACCTTGCCAACCTCGCCGTGCTTTCGGCCATGGCGCTCGGCTTCACGAGCGCGAAGGCCACGGGTCGATTCCGACCCTGGAACACCGCGCACACACACACAAGACCTGCCAAGCCAAACGGGTGACGCGCATATACACTGGAGTGACTTCGACGGGCACCGCAGTCATGGGCGTTCGGAGCGCCGCCGTCTCGTCGGCGTTCCCGAGCACCTGAGCCAGTAGCATCGTCCTTCCACCCATCGGCACGACCACTAGCTCCACGGGCACGACGGACTAGCCTGAATCGCAAAGACCGACCATCCATGGCCCCGGAGCGCAGCACGACGCGCTCGCGGGAAGACGTGCTCGCCATGGCACGTTCTGGCGCGGCGAAGTCCGTTCAGGGTCTAGCTGAGTATCTCGCGCGGTAGGAGGGAGCCAAGATGGTACACCGAGACCTCGCGAACGAACCCGCCTCACGGGATTGAAGCCGGAACCACCTGAATCGCCTTGGCCGCGTGCGCCGCGACCTTACCGGAGCGCCGCCGCTAGCCGTCGCCAAAAGAAGGCCATGCCATGGCTAAAGTTCGCAACTAGAGTGTTGTATGCTTCTCTGGCCTCACCAATTTGACAAGACCGCATTCGATTGAACCAAGACATGGTCGTAGCCGCGTTGCCGCCTTCCGCCGTCGTCGGCGACACGCCGCCGCCACAACCGAGCACCTTGGGAATCTCGGTAGCCAAAATTGGTAGTTGGTATACCATCGCCATAGACCCTGGAGGCGTATACATCTCCTAGAAGACCTCCTTAGCCCCGCCGGAACCTCATAGTCGCGGCGACATCGCCGCCGATGACCGGAGCATCTCAATACCGCGACCAAGAACAAAAACCGACCACCTCGGACAAGCTTAGTTGCGGAAGATCGAACCTCCATAGCCCGGAACACCGAGAGGTGCGTTCTCGGGGAAACGTGATCGCCGCCAACAAGTTCCGCCTCGCCTAAAATCCGTTCCGAGTACCCCCGGTCGCCTCGCGCTGCGGAGAAAGGCCGACGAGGTTCGCCAAGTCTGCCTCGGCACCGCCGCGAAGATAGCCGAGCCCCGAATCATGTCTGTCGCCTTGGCTACATGCGCCTCCACCTCGTCGGAGAACCCCCGTATGCCGTGGGAGAGAAGGAGGCCATACCACGACTCTAACCCGCCACCATCTGGTCGGACAACTGCCTGAGCACGCCAATTGGGGAAAGCCGAGCCCTGTCTTGCCGAAATATGGTCATCGCCGCCATGTCATCGTCCGCCGCACCGGAGAGACACCGCCGCCTTGAACAGATGCCCTGGAACCCTGCTAGCACCAAATCTCCGATTCGCCCGAGCCTCCTCGGGAGAGCTCGGGAGAGCGGCACCCTCGGCGCCCAAATGTCCAATTTGCCCGAGCCTCCCCGGGAGAGCACGGGAGAGCGGCACCCTCGGCGCACCAAATCTCCGATTCGCCCGAGCTCCCCGGGAGAGCTCGGGAGAGCGGCACCCTCGGCGCCCAAATGTCCGATTCGCCTGAGCTCCGCCGAGCCCCGCCGAGATACGCCGAGCTCCGCCGAGCTACGACGAGCTACGCCGACGCCCCCCGACCACTGAGAACCACCCCCGACCACTGAGAACCACCCCTGACCACTGAGAACCACCCCCGACCTCTGAGAACCACCCCCCGACCAACGTCGAGCTCGCCCGACCAACCGCCGAGCTACGCCGACACCGGCGACTCTCTGGAAACCAGCATCGAACACCTAGTGGGCGACCATCGGGTCTGTGTTCTGATGAGGCACCACATGCCGCACTACTGGACCCGCGCGCCACGTGGACCAATCCCGAGCTGCCCCTGATTAATCGACCATTTTTCCATTTTCAGAAAATAGGATAATCTTCGGAAATTCATAACTTATTCATACGATGTCCAAAAATTACGCACCATATATCAAAATTCTCAGAAAAATGAGATCTACAATCTAAGACTATGTTTGTGTGCATTTGGCTCTTTATTTTATTGGATTTTTCTGAAATACTCTATAGGAGTCGCTGATGCGACTATTTCGTGTTCGATTTCAGAGCCGGAGGAGGATCTGACTAAGGAAGACGACCACGAGTACTTTCAGGAGCTAGGAGACGACTACGAAGGTGCCACGTCCCACCAAATCCTTAGATCCTATTTACGCATTGCAAATGACATTGTTGCTATTGCTTTATGATTATGTATGGATTGGTTGCATGGTAGTATATTTGAATTCCCTGCCTTGATAAGACTATACCCTGCTATCCGCTGCTAGGTTAGCTGCTGCTTAATTTACTGTTACTCTTCCACTACTTTCTACTGGCTATATGCTATGTGGTGGAATTGGGACGGTGTATAACTGATTATAACCACTGGGAGAGAGTGCTGCGTGCGTCTTGGGTGCGTGGTAAGGGTTGATGTCGACCAAGTGGGATATGATACAAGCCCATGGGGCAAGTCGTGCCGGGGGTGCAAGCTGGGCATCCCCAAGCGAGATACCTGTGGCGGGTAAAGTTGTTGAGGAGGTTCCGGGGGGATAGCCTTGGTGGTTTGAAGCCCGTGGACGGAGGTGCTGTGATGGCACGGGGAGAGTATCCCCTAAGTGAAGATGCCTGCTTGGTCAAATCTAGGACGGACTAGTTTCAGGTTCATGGGAATCCTTTTCTACTCGCTCGCTTCTGATGGACGGGAGACGGCTGGACTACTTGGTAGGACGGTGCCACTACTGCTAGGTTGAGAGGTGATAAGGGTGGGCGGAGACGGTCGATGGATTCCTGTTCCGTTCTAGATGCGCAGTACCACTGGATGGGCCTGGTACTGTGTCTCCTAGTCTCAGCATAACGGTGTAGGATCCGGAATATCCCAGGGCTGAGTGGTAGGGTGGCATCGACCTAGGCAAGCAAGCACCCAGAATTCTGCCTAGGTGTTTGCGCAACACCTATGATGGCTAATCTTGTGGGTAGTGAAACCTCTGCAGAGTGTACGGTTGATCGATCGATACATATGCCAACCTGTTGGCTATGGACCTTTCCTGTGAAGCTTCTACTAGTGTAGTGAGTGTTCTCTTCTCCCCCTGGATGACATTTTTCCAGCAGTGTACCCGTTGTGGTAGTGTGCCGCTGAGATAGGCCCGAGAGGGAGTTGGGCCTGTCGAATGAGAGTGAGGTGTGGGTATGTGAGATGTGGTGATGGGAAAAGGGATGATGGTGTGATTGGAGATAAAACTTGACTAATTAAACAATGATTACAGCTGCATAGGAAACCTCAGCATATAGGTCTGCTTGTATAGCCTTGCATCCACTTTCCACAAAGCAAATGCTGCATAGGTGGGCTCCGTGGCCAGTATAAATCGTACTGATAAATTTGCTGTCAGGTGACGAGAATGAGTATGATTTCGAGGAAGACGATGGCGTGGAATAGGGTCACGTGCTACACTCAAGTTGGCCGTGAAGGATGAAACGTTTCCGCATCTTCTAAAGCTTCTCTGAATGTTGATTCCGCTAGTGTGGCGATGTAATAAGTGTTTATGTAAGACTTAATTACCGTTGTATGGATCCTGGTGACAACTGAGATATGGGTAAATTCATGGATTGTCCCAAGCAATCTGTTGAATTACAAATCGAGCCTGTGGATTTTTCTTCACGGAAATCAAGGTCGTTTCAGTTGGTATCAGAGCCATACTTGACTGTAGGACGAGACACATAGAGAATGGACGTTAGAATAGGAAGCCAGACTCTCTTTCGGTTATATTACCGACCTTGCATTCACTTTTTATGCAATGGCTTATCTAGTACAAGGACATGCTAATCCGTTTCTTGGAAAATTTACAGATGACCAGCCTTGGACCACCACTTCGTCCACTGCACGATGGCACTATTGAGATCCCGATCAATGGAAGGAACCACGGCGGATTTGCCATGGTGTTACGCCAGGTGTTGGAGGAACTGGGAGCACCGTCTGACCAGATCCAGTACTTTAGCCGAGGGAAGCTTGTCGAGGCTGAGAGGTTTGAAGGACCTGTCACTACCAGAGTTGAGACACCCGTCAGCCTGACCCTTCCAGGGATGCCGGTTTTTACTGACTACCTGAACAGCAGAGTATTGGGATTACAGAGGAGGCTGGACGACAAGGAGAGAGCGCTTGCTGAGAGGGAGCAGAGGAGCAGAGACAGAGGAGTCGAGATGAGCACGTTGCACTTCAGGATCCGGGAGTTAGAGAAGCAGTTGGAGAAAGCCGAGGAGAAGTCCACCCGCAACCAAGGGATTCTGATCAACCGCGTGAAGATGGTGGAGTTCTTAAAGGACAAGCTACGGAGGACAGAGACAGCTTGGAAGCAGTCCGACGCCAGGAGAGCTATTGAGGTCTGGAAGGTACAGAGTTCGCTTCCCCCACTGGAGATGGTGAAGCCCCGGGAGGGAGACTTCCGCATACCACCCACTACGCTCAACCTGGGAGCGTGTCCGTCTCTAAGGATATAGGAGATTGAGGCCACTCTAGAGCTAGCTGTAGCACTCGACTACGTCAAGCGCCTGACCATGACCGACGACGAGATCGAGGCAGAGGACAGCCGCATACCTGACGCCATACTCGACCTTATGCACTAGTAGCTTATGGGACCCTGCGTGGCCCTTAGACTAGTGATACCATGAGTTGTCCTGTCATTGGCTATCTGCGCATAGCACGATCTTCTTAGCAGCTAGAAACATCCTTTATGTAATAATAACCATGTGATGAGTGACATTTGGATCTTATGCTTCTTATGGTTCTCTATGCTTCTTTGGTTGAGTGTAGGATAGCATGAAAAATGTTTTAATTCATTTAAATCGTTGAAAACATCTAACTCCTACTTAAACCACTACAAGATAATTACTGCACGTAAGCATAACATACCTGTAACCCCGAGAGCAAACCCCATCCTAACTAGCTCGCCCTTAGGAACCTTCAGAAGCGTTCACATATGTAGGGGAGTGATAATCACAATCGAGGGACTTGACTTTCGAGCTGACCTAACCCTACTACCCTCCAATAGCTTAGATGTCATCTTAGGCATGGACTGGCTAACCAAACATCGGGGAGTGATATCTTGTTCACCTAGATATGCTCAGGTAACCCACCCTTGGGGAACAGCCGTCCGATGTATACCCCAAACCAGGAGAATCCAAGCCCTCCTATGTGCTCTGGAGACTAAGGGAGATAAAATGGAGCTGACATTCAGAGATGTGCCAGTAGTCTGTGAATTCAATGACGTATTTCCAGAGGAGTTGCCAGGAATGCCACCAGATAGAGATGTGGAGTTTGTTATAGAGCTGATGCCAGGAACTGCACCGATTGCCAAAAGACCCTACAGAATGTCGGCTGATGAGTTGAAGGAACTCAAGAAGCAGCTGAGAGAATTACTGGAGAAGGGCTTCATTAGGCCTAGCGCCTCGCCCTGGGGATCTCCCGTTTTGTTTGTCAAGAAGAAGGATGGCACGATGAGGATGTGCATTGACTACCGGAATCTGAATGCGGTTACAGTCAAGAATAAGTACCCATTGCCCCGCATCGATGATCTGTTAGATCAATTGAGTAAGGCCAAGTACTTCTCAAAGATTGATCTCCGATCAGGGTACCATCAGATGAAGATCAGGGAAGAAGATATCCCGAAGACTGCATTTGTCACTAGATATGGACAGTATGAGTGCACAGTAGTCTCATTCGGACTCACTAACGCTCCAGCATACTTCATGAACATGATGAACAAGATCTTCATGAATGAGCTAGACAAGTTTGTGGTGGTATTTATTGATGATATATTGGTTTATTCAGCCACAAAAGAGGAACATGAACATCATCTGAGGACCGTTTTGGAGAGGTTGTCTCGCAACCAGCTATACGCCAAATTCTCCAAGTGTGAATTCTGGCTAGAGGAAGTTGCTTTCCTTGGACACGTACTGTCAGGAGAAGGAGTCGCGGTAGACCCAGCCAAGATTGAAGCTGTGAAAGAGTGGGAACAACCCCGTAATGTGTCAGAAATCAGAAGCTTTTTGGGACTTGCAGGATACTATCGCAGATTTATTGAGAATTTCTCCAAGATTGCTAGACCCATGACCAACTTGCTGAAGAAAGAGAACAAGTTTATATGGACTCCTGAATGTGAGAAGAGTTTTCAGACCTTGAAAGAGAAGCTCACTACTACACCTATACTAGCCCTACCCGATATACACAAAGATTTTGTTGTATATTGTGATGCCTCTCGGCAAGGTTTGGGCTGTGTACTAATGCAAGAAGGAAGGGTGATAGCTTATGCCTCAAGACAGTTGAAGGAACATGAGCAGCGATACCCGACTCATGACCTAGAACTTGCAGCCGTGGTACATGCACTCAAGATTTGGAGACACTATCTAATAAGCAACAAGTGTGACATCTACACTGATCACAAGAGCCTGAAGTATTTCTTCACACAAGAAGATCTGAATATGAGGCAGCGCAGATGGCTAGAACTCATCAAGGACTATAATCTTGAGATCCATTACCACCCAGGAAAGGCTAATGTTGTCGCTGATGCACTTAGCCACAAAAGCTACTGCCATACCCTCATCACCAACTCTATGCCGCCTGAGCTTAGGAGAGAGTTCGACGCGTTCCAGCTCGAGGTAGTCTCCTACGGCATGCTAAATGAGCTTCGCGTCGAGTACAATCTCACCTCACGGATTCGTGAAGCACAAAGGAACTGTCCTGAGATAGACTATATCCGTGGTTTGATGAAGCTAGGAAGAGGCCCCGAATACCGAGAAGATGAGCAGGGAACTGTATGGTACAAAGATAGAATCTGCGTACCGACAGATTCAGCGATACGAGAAGAGATCCTGTCGGAAGGGCATGACTCCAAATATTGCATTCACCCAGGGTCAGCCAAGATGTACCATGATCTAAGGAAGCACTTCTGGTGGGAGAATATGAAGACAGACATTGCAGGGCATGTAGCCCGATGTGATACAGGTAATAGAATCAAGGCCAAGCATCAGAGACCAGGAGGGTTGCTACAACCAGTTGAGATACCAGAATGGAAGTGGGAATGCATATCCATGGACTTTATAATAGGACTGCCCCGATCCGAGCATGGGTATGATTCTATATGGGTAATAGTGGACCGTCTAACCAAAGTCGCACATTTTATACCGGTCAAAAGGAAGTATAGAGTTGAAAAGCTAGCAGATCTGTACGTATCAAACATTTTGAAGTTACATGGGGCGCCTCTGAGTATTATATCTGACCGAGGCTCACAGTTCGTATCACAGTTCTGGAAATCCTTGCACAAGTCCATCGGGACCAAGCTCGACTATAGCACCGCATACCACCCGCAAACGGATGGGCAAACAGAAAGAGTGAACCAGATTCTCGAGGACATGTTACGTGCTTGCGTATTGAGGTACAAGGAAGGATGGGAGAGCTGTCTACCCCACGCCGAGTTCTCATACAACAACAGTTATCAGACAAGCATTAAGATGTCTCCATTTGAAGCGTTGTATGGAAGACCGTGCAAAACCCCGCTAATGTGGTCAGAACCAGGTGAAAGGACATTCTTCGGTCCTGCTAAGATTGTGGAAGCAGAAGAAGGTGTTGCCCAAGTAAGAGAGAATTTGAGGATTGCACAAAGTAGGCAAAAGAGCTACGCAGATAGAAGACGTAGAGAGCTTGAGTTCAAGGTTGGGGATTATGTCTACCTCAAGGTATCTCCGCTTCGTGGCACTGTCAGATTCTACGTAAAAGGGAAATTGGCACCAAGATATGTTGGGCCATACAAGATCTGTAAAAGGGTTGGAAAGCTTGCTTACAAGCTGGAACTACCGGAGGAATTCTCTGGAGTACACCCCGTGTTCCATGTCTCGCAATTAAGAAAGTGTCTGAAGCTTCCCGAGGAGCAAGTTTCTATAGATGCATTAGACCTGCAAGACACACTTAAATACAAGGAACATCCGATTAAGATCTTGGCACGGGATACCAAGGAGACGCGGAACAAGACAATTCCAATGTGCAAGATACAATGGAGCAATCACACCGAAAGGGAAGCTACGTGGGAGAAAGAATCGGGCTTGCGGATTATGTTTCCTTACCTCTTCGAAGGGTACGTTATCTCTGAATCTCGAGGTCGAGATCCTAATGAGGGGGGAGGACTGCAACAACCCTAAAAATCCACACAACCTAAAAATCCCAACCAATTAAATTTTTTCATTTATTTATTATGAAAACCCATTTTTCTTGTGCAAGCATATAGGTTTCATTATGAATTTGGTAAATAAAGGAGTATAGCTTGCATTTTAATTCCATTCACATAGAATAATAGCTTATGCATCACAATTGGGATTTATTGCAATTTATGTTTGTATTTACTCAATATTTAAAAAGGGTAATATATGTATATAAATACACTTAAAGTGAAAATAGAAAAGGAAAAAGAAAAGAGAAGAGAGGAAGA
Organism: Eremochloa ophiuroides; assembly: GCA_038502445.1. NCBI lineage: Eukaryota > Viridiplantae > Streptophyta > Magnoliopsida > Poales > Poaceae > Eremochloa > Eremochloa ophiuroides. The sequence goes on from JAHLJS010000002.1 coordinate 27,740,728, forward strand.
AAGGAAGCCAGCCTGTCGGCCCACGTTGCGGCCTGGCAACGCGCGTGCGACCGGCACACACGCGCTCGCGCTCGCGCTCGCTGCCAACCTAGGCCCGCATGTCAGCCGCCTTCCCTTTCCACTGTTTCTCTTCCTCACGAAGGCGACGTGCCTGCCGGGGGTGTCACGCGAATGGCGTGACCCCGGACCCACGGCCGACAGCACCACGCCCCGCAGAATTGTCCCCCTCCTGTCCCCTCCTTTCTTGGCCGCCAAGCGAGCCCGCGTGCACCCTGAAACCCTAGCTCAAGCGCACGGATGAGCTCCACGTACACCCACCGATACCCATCACCGTCCGCCGCTGTTCCGAGAACCGTCCGCCTATAAATTGGAGCACCCGAGGAGCCCTAGCCCATTCCCACTCGCAGCCGCCACGCTGCGGCTCCACAAGCCACCGCACCCCACTGCATAGCCGAGAGAGAGGGAGAAGGGCGGAGCAGAGGAGGAGGAGTTGCCGGAGCGCCGCCGCCGCGGAGCACGCCGAGCCGGACACGGAGGAGAAGCCGGAGCCCCGTCGCGGTTCGGCACGGCACTGCGTACGCTCTGCACGGCTCCGACTCGCCACTGCATCGCCATCCTATCTTCACCGACACCGCGGTGAGCCACCCGAGCACCTTGCCAACCTCGCCGTGCTTTCGGCCATGGCGCTCGGCTTCACGAGCGCGAAGGCCACGGGTCGATTCCGACCCTGGAACACCGCGCACACACACACAAGACCTGCCAAGCCAAACGGGTGACGCGCATATACACTGGAGTGACTTCGACGGGCACCGCAGTCATGGGCGTTCGGAGCGCCGCCGTCTCGTCGGCGTTCCCGAGCACCTGAGCCAGTAGCATCGTCCTTCCACCCATCGGCACGACCACTAGCTCCACGGGCACGACGGACTAGCCTGAATCGCAAAGACCGACCATCCATGGCCCCGGAGCGCAGCACGACGCGCTCGCGGGAAGACGTGCTCGCCATGGCACGTTCTGGCGCGGCGAAGTCCGTTCAAGGTCTAGCTGAGTATCTTGCGCGGTAGGAGGGAGCCAAGATGGTACACCGAGACCTCGCGAACGAACCCGCCTCGCGGGATTGAAGCCGGAACCACATGAATCGCCCTGGCCGCGTGCGCCGCGACCTTACCGGAGCGCCGCCGCGAGCCGTCGCCAAAAGAAGGCCATGCCATGGCTAAAGTTCACCACTAGAGTGTTGTATGCTTCTCTGGCCTAACCAATTTGACAAGACCACATTCGATTGAACCAAGACATGGTCGTAGCCGCGTTGCCGCCTTCCGCCGTCGTCGGCGACACGCCGCCGCCACAACCGAGCACCCTGGGAATCTCGGTAGCCAAAATTAGTAGTTGGTATACCATCGCCATAGACCCTGGAGGCGTATACATCTCCTAGAAGACCTCCTTAGCCCCGCCGGAACCTCACAGTCGCGGCGACATCGCCGCCGATGACCGGAGCATCTCAATACCGCGACCAGGAACAAAAACCGACCACCTCGGACAAGCTTAGTTGCGGAAGATCGAACCTCCATAGCCCGGAACACCGAGAGGTGCGTTCTCGGGGAAATGTGATCGCCGCCGACAAGTTCCGCCTCGCCTAAAATCCGTTCCGAGTACCCCCGGTCGCCTCGCGCTGCGGAGAAAGGCCGACGAGGTTCGCCAAGTCTGCCTCGGCACCGCCGCGAAGATAGCTGAGCCCCGAATCATGTCTATCGCCTTGGCTACGTGCGCCTCCACCTCGTCGGAGAACCGCCGTATGCCGTGGGAGAGAAGGAGGCCATACCACGACTCTAACCCGCCACCATCTGGTCGGACGATTGCCTGAGCACGCCAATTGGGGAAAGCCGAGCCCTGTCTTGCCGAAATATGGTCATCGCCGCCCTGTCATCGTCCGCCGCACCGGAGAGACACCGCCGCCTTGAACAGACACCCTGGAACCCTGCTAGCACCAAATCTCCGATTCGTCCGAGCCTCCCCGGGAGAGCTCGGGAGAGCGGCACCCTCGGCGCCCAAATGTTCGATTCGCCCGAGCCTCCCCGGGAGAGCTCGGGAGAGCGGCACCCTTGGCGCACTGAAAGCCCATGTTTGGTTTTGGGTAATTGATGAAACCTAGTTTGCTAACGATTGCTCTAAGTGTTTCATGAGAATTGATTAGCAAATGGCAAGAAGGAGCAAAGGACCGGGTCGGTGGAAGTCACAAGTGAAGGGCAATGACGGCATCCATGCAAATGGTATAAGTCCATCATCATAGGTGTCCACGAGGTCCATCAAGAGCTGAGAAGGAAGTTGATAAGAAACCGGGAGCTCAAGGCAAAGGTATAACCAATAGGAGCTCTTTTGGTTTTGGTGATCAAGACTCCATAGAGGGAGTGATCACATTTAGGATAGATAGCCGTACTATCAAGAGGGGCGAAATTGTTGATGAAATACGGTTATCAAGTGCCACTAGGTGTTCATGATCATTGCATATGCATATAGATGCTAGTGACACAAACTTGACCCGTGGAAAACTCTTTGAAAAAGGCTAACACACGTGCACCTAAGTGAGAGACACTTTGGAGTGTTAGTGACTTAAGAAACTGGGTGAAGTCTGAGGGTTAGAGAGGGTTTGGTCCTCTCTTCCTCCTGCCGAGCTTGCGAGGCAGGATTCGGCGAATTTCGGAAACGTTACAATAGAAAAAGTAGCGTCGGACTCTAACTTGACTGAGCGTCGGACCATTGTCTTCGGTCCGACGGCTAACCCCTTCAGCAAGCGTCGGACGCTTGATTTCGGAGCGTCGGACCATTGTCCTCAGGGTCCGACGGTACAGAGCCGCAGCAGGTCGACACGTGGAGAGCAGAGGAGCGTCGGACTCTCGGCGTTAGTCCGACGGTGAGCGTCGGACCAACGTCCGACGGTTTTCAGGGCTCGGGGAGCTCTCTGGAAGCGTCGGACGGCCGCGTTCGTTAGTCCGACGGCTCCGTCTGACTGAGTCCGACGGTGGTCGGCTGAGGGCGTCGGACCGGTTGATTTAGTCCGACGTTCGTCCGTCCGACGGTCGTTTTGGCGCGAGGAAATAGCCGTTGCGATCCAACGTTTGACTTCAAACGGCTAGTGACACGTGGCGTTCATCCGAGGCGTCGGACCATGCGGATTAGTCCGACGCTCTGGCCGTCGGACAGTCCGACGGTACGCAGTGAATTCTAAACGGCTAGTTCTTTGTGTGTGGCTTATAAATAGCGACTTGGCCGGTTTGGGGAGTAGCTCTTGGTACTCCTAAACATCATAACATACTTGTGAGCCTTCCCACTCCACTCTCACTCTTCCTACTTGATTGTGATCATCATTTGGTGAGTTTGGAGAGCATCAAGTGCATTGCATTGATAGAGATCATCTAGAGGCACTTGGTAGTGGTGATTCGCAGCGGTTTCTCTTGTTACTCTTGGAGTTTGCCGACTCCTAGACGGCTTGGAGCTGCGAGGATCGTTGAGGGGAGTTGGTGATTGTCTCCGCCTCCGATCGGTGAAGTTGTGAGGGGTTCTTGAGCCTATCCCCGCGGGAGATCACGAAAGGCATCTTTAGTGGATTGCTCGTAGCTTGGTGGATCCCCATCTTGTGTTGGTTGTGCGGCACCCTTGAGAAGGGTTTGGCGTGTGATGCCTATTAGCGCGTGAACCTCCAAGTGGGTGTATCGCTACAACGAGGACTAGCTTGCCGGCAAGCAAGTGAACCTCGGTAAAAAATCTTGTGTCATCTCTCTACCGAGGATTTCCCTTATATGTGATTGATTGGTTATATTGGACTTCATATCATCTCTTCACCGGCGGTATTGAAATCACCTTTACTCTTTACATTTGTGTATTTCTCTCTTGTGTAGCTTGTTAGTTAGTTGCTCACTTAAGAGTAGTGTAAAGTAGTAACATAGTCTTTGAGTGTGAACTAGAGATCATAGTGTAGTATACTTGTCTAGTTGGCTTGCATAGTGTAGTTTAGAGCTAGTGCTTTGTAAAGCTTGTTATTGTTACTAATCGGCTTGTGAAGTGTTGTTTGTAGATTTTTATAGGCTATTCACCCTCCTCTAGCCATTTAGGACCTTTCACGCACCAAATCTCCGATTCGCCCGAGCCTCCCCGGGAGAGCTCGGGAGAGCGGCACCCTCGGCGCCCAAATGTCCGATTCGCCCGAGCTTCGCCGAGCCCCGCCGAGATACGCCGAGCCCCCGCCGAGCTACGCCGAGCTACGCCGACGCCCCCCGACCACTGAGAACCACCCCCAACCACTGAGAACCACCCCCGACCACTGAGAACCACCCCCGACCTCTGAGAACCACCCCCCGACCAATGTCGAGCTCGCCCGACCAACCGCCGAGCTACGCCGACACCGGCGACTCTCTGGGAACCAGCATCGGACACCTGGTGGGCGACCATCGGGTCTGTGTTCTGATGAGGCACCACATGCCGCACTGCTGGACCCGCGCGCCACGTGGACCAATCCCGAGCTGCCCCTGATTAATTGACCATTTTTCTATTTTCAGAAAATAGGATAATCTTCGGAAATTCATAACTTATTCATACGATGTCCAAAAATTGCGCACCATATATCAAAATTCTCAGAAAAATGAGATCTACAATCTAAGACTATGTTTGTGTGCATTTGGCTCTTTATTTTATTGGATTTTTCTGAAATACTCTATAGGAGTCGCTGACGCGACTATTTCGTGTTCGATTTCAGAGCCGGAGGAGGATCTGACTAAGGAAGACGACCACGAGTACTTTCAGGAGCTAGGAGACGACTACGAAGGTGCCACGTCCCACCAAATCCTTAGATCCTATTTACGCATTGCAAATGACATTGTTGCTATTGCTTTATGATTATGTATGGATTGGTTGCATGGTAGTATATTTGAATTCCCTGCCTTGATAAGACTATACCCTGCTATCCGCTGCTAGGTTAGCTGCTGCTTAATTTACTGTTACCCTTCCACTACTTTCTACTGGCTATATGCTATGTGGTGGAATTGGGACGGTGTATAACTGATTATAACCACTGGGAGAGAGTGCTGCGTGCATCTTGGGTGCGTGGTAAGGGTTGATGTCGACCAAGTGGGATATGAGACAAGCCCATGGGGCAAGTCGTGCCGGGGGTGCAACCTGGGCATCCCCAAGCGAGATACCTGTGGCGGGTAAAGTTGTTGAGGAGGTTCCGGGTGGGATAGCCTTGGTGGTTTGAAGCCCGTGGACGGAGGTGCTGTGATGGCACGGGGAGAGTATCCCCTAAGTGAAGATGCCTGCTTGGTCAAATCTAGGACGGATTAGTTTCAGGTTCATGGGAATCCTTTTCTACTCACTCGCTTCTGATGGGCGGGAGACGGCTGGACTACTTGGTAGGACGGTGCCACTACTGCTAGGTTGAGAGGTGATAAGGGTGGGCGGAGACGGTCGATGGATTCCCGTTCCGTTCTAGATGCGCAGTACCACTGGATGGGCCCGGTACTGTGTCTCCCGGTCTCAGCATAACGGTGTAGGATCCGGAATATCCCTGGGCTGAGTGATAGGGTGGCATCGACCTAGGCAAGCAAGCACCCGGAATTCTGCCTAGGTGTTTGCGCAACACCTATGATGGCTAATCTTGTGGGTAGTGAAACCTCTGCAGAGTGTACGGTTGATCGATCGATACATATGCCAACCTGTTGGCTATGGACCTTTCCTGTGAAGCTTCTACTAGTGTAGTGAGTGTTCTCTTCTCCTCTTGGATGATATTTTTCCGGCAGTGTACCCGTTGTGGTAATGTGCCGCTGAGATAGGCCCGAGAGGGAGTTGGGCCTGTCGAATGAGAGTGAGGTGTGGGTATGTGAGATGTGGTGATGGGAAAAGGGATGATGTTGTGATTGGAGATAAAACTTGACTAATTAAACAATGATTACAGCTGCATAGGAAACCTCAGTATATAGGTCTGTTTGTATAGCCTTGCATCCACTTTCCACAAAGCAAATGCTGCATAGGTGGGCTCCGTGGCCAGTACAAATCGTACTGATAAATTTGCTGTCAGGTGACAAGAATGAGTACGACTTCGAGGAAGACGATGGCGAGGAATAGGGTCACGTGCTACACTCAAGTTGGCCGTGAAGGATGAAACGTTTCCGCATCTTCTAAAGCTTCTCTGAATGTTGATTCCGCCAGTGTGGCGATGTAATAAGTGTTTATGTAAGACTTAATTACCGTTGTATGGATCCTGGTGACAACTGAGATATGGGTAAATTCATGGATTGTCCCAAGCAATCTGTTGAATTACAAATCGAGCCTGTGGATTTCCCTTCGCGGAAATCGAGGTCGTTTCATATAATGATTCCTGAACTTCTATGACAACACTGATTCAATGCTAATTAACCAAACTAAACAGTATCTTCTTCAGGGAGCCCACTGAAAGGACAAGAAAATCGAACCAAAATTAACGAAATATCAAAAATAAGCAACCTTGTGGCCCTTACATATCTAACAAACTAATAACCAATCTTTATTTCTCTGATAATCTTTCTCCCTTATCTAAATTAGTGAGACAATCTAGCCAACAAAGGGTTAGCATTGAAACCAGCCATAAAATGGTGCAGGACAATCAATGTGAATGATGTTGCTAAGATGAAGAAGGTAATCTACCATTGATCCACCTTTCTTCTAAATTTATTTTTTCCATTAAATACTACATTGTTTACTATACCAATCCTATTATTATCAAACATGTAGAGCTACATGGGAGAGCATCACGGGAACCTAAGCCATCATCTACCTCAAAGATGGTACTGAAAGAAGTGGAACAACATCTGATCAGGATAAAAACATAATATTGTCACCACCTCCTTACGGGCACAATAAAGACATCATTTAATTCAAAAGATATAACGGCGATATGTCAAGGTGTTCAGGACAACAACTTAATTGCGACGACAAAAGCCATTGACGAAGCAAAAGATCAAAACCAACAAATGACAAGCCAAACATCTATGGTATACATTTCCGGATTAACCTCAAAAAAATCATAAAAGAAAGACTACAGCTAAACATTTGAAGGTACGCATCCCAATATCCAATACTCAATCCCTGTTATTAATTTTTAATATGCAGGTGAACTAACATTGTTATCTACAAAGTTTGACTCCAAAATAGGGATCTGACATCCAACATGCCCATATGCTTCACAAAGTCAGCCATAATAGGACACAAAACAAACCAAGGAAAAGAAAACACCCAACCTAAGAATCACATTAGCCATGCCACCAGAACCTGTCTCCATCATGCTAATGCCAATTCTATGCACATGTGTCATTCTAAATTCAAACAAATGTTAATTTATAAATTAACTTTTATCATAAAACTATATATTAAACATGAATTTCTATTTCTTACGCATCTCAAAGTTATCCCGTGTAGGAGCACGGGTTGATGGACTAGTACAAGCTAATGATAACTCTCTCAAGTGCAAAAGGGAAAGAAAATAAAGAACAAAATAATAATCCTAATGTGGAGCAATATATTATCTTTACTTTATAGCCAATCATACATTATCAATCTAATTAAGAATTAGAATTAAGAGTTAGATGGATGAGGAGGCCACCGACTACTGGTCTGCCAACAGCTTCATATGGCAATTTATGTACTTCTACACCATACCTAGACGTGGAGGGATTACAAGGGACGGACAGGGTTGTCACCACTTGCCGCCAACCACCTCAACCGTGGACTATGAAATGCATTCTCCCGTTCCTTTTTTGTCATGAATACCACGTTCGCATATAAAGAAAACTACACATATCCCCCGGGTCTCTGACCCTATGGATCGACAGGTAAAGGACATGTGCACAATCTTAGTCATGATGAACCATCTAGTCTTAGTTCTAGATCTAATCAGGTTGAAGGTATGATTAGTCAAGTTTACGGTTAGGGTTCTAGATGTTCTAATCAAGATAGAAAAACTATAACTATAACTAAAAACTAGTCCTAATATGATGATCATAACATAAGAAATTTGCTCTAATTCAAGAAGATTACTATATTGACAAGTAGAGAACAAGAATATAATAAATATATATGTATTCATACTAAGATCAGCCAAGATGATGTTCCTCTCTTTACAACGAAGCACCTTACTCCAACCTACTATAAAAGAAAACTAAAACTAGAGAACAGTCGTGGATCTGCTCGTTGTATTCTTGATTCTTCTTTACAAGGAGCTCTATACTCTTTTATTTTGGTCATTTGATCGTTTGAGAAAGTGGTAAAAACATTGTTCACAACTTTTATATTCTCCTTTAGAGTTTATGAAACTAGTAGAGAGAGATGTAAAATTTATGAACAATGTTACTATCGCTTTGTCGATTAGTTACAATGTTATATTCTCCTTTGTCGATTAGAGAGAGATGTAAGATTTTGAGCTAGCACGAGGGAGAACGGCTAGTTACAAATTTTGTTGCAGGTTAAAAGAAAAATCATCATTATTGTTCATGAACTACAAAAACACACCATCTAATTAATCTGGCCACATGCCCATTAACGCGATGCCCAATCAACTTGCACATGCACGTCATGCACGGTGTCATCCAAGAAAAAGTGAATGCATGCAAACATATCTAGATACATGCAAACAAATCTAAAAAAAGATTTTCTATACCTTAAATATTTCTTTTTTATCCTATTTTAATAAATAAATAAATATCTAAATATGTATTTAAAATATTACCTCCTAGAAGGCAAGACTGATTGTAATCGTCCGATCGAATAAAATGAACGGCTCACAGTTATTTAAATGTACCGTAGCAATTTTCTTCAATTTAATCTAATATTGTAGTTGGAATTGCGTTCTCTCCAAAATGGAGGGAGTATATAGGAAAGGGATATGAGCAAAGTGATACAACAGAAAGGATACCTATATAATTCTGCCCGTGAAATTTTTAATTGAAGAACATCATTCTTTGTGTGTTCTTTGAAATGACTTGTTCAAAGATTCATTCATAATTACTCTTTTCTGGCACATGTCACTCAAGCACAACTGTGTCCACTAGTTCACTAGTTCTAGTTCATACTTTGATACAAAGGATTTAGTATGATTGAAGAAAAAGGACTCACCTTCTACGCTTTTGACTCGTCGGTTGAAGGATCAGAACAAAGGACCTGACAGGGATGATTGGGAGCTGACAAAAAAATTTCTTTGCCAAGAAAAAATGTGACATATATCCTGTGAAAAAGGAGTTACCTTCTTAGCGTTTGACATGTCGCTTAAGGATCGGAACAAACGACCGGAGAGGGATGATTGGGACAAAAAAATTCATTGCCAAGAAGAAATGTGGCATATATCCTCTTAAGCACGCGTGAGCACGTTCACGAAAAAAATGTGACATATATCGTCTTAAGGAAGCACGCTTGTTTCATACCCGTTAAGGTGACACACATGCCACTAATAGTAACTTGATGCTCACCCTAGGACCGATTAGCTATTTTTAGCTCCCTGCAGAAAAAGCGTGAAAAGCATCTGATTAAATTACTACTTCATCGCGTAAATTAACGAAGGCCTCCGAGTATATATCATCCAGAAAGGGTAAACACGACTAAGCTGTGGTAACTAGCAAGACACTCAAACGTGTTACTGACGGAGATGCAAGTGCTGGGCTGGAAAGAAAAACTACCTACCTCGCTCAAGCAATCAAAGGGAATTATGGATAACCCCTAGAAACGAAACAAGCAAGAATTATTTGACTGGTTTCAGGGACTAAAGTTTAGTCTATGTCACATTCAATATTTGACTACTCATTAGGAGTATTAAATACAGATAATTAAAACTAATTACATAAGTGGATTCTAATTTGCGAGATGGTTTTTAAAGCCTAACTAATCTAGCGTTAACATATATCCACTGTAGCACAACACTTGTCAAATTATGTACTATTTAGGAATTAATAAATTTGTCTCACAAGTTAAAATTCATTTGTAAAATTGGTTTCTAATCAATTAGTCTATGTTTACTACTCTAAATTAGTGTCCAAACATCCGATGTGACAGGGACTGTAGTTTAGTCGAGGGAAAACATATACGACTGAAAAGAAGCACTGATTTCGGCTGATATCAATTTGTCATGAAATAAAAATACTATTCTATGGCTGAAAAAGAAACTAAAATTTTGGTTGATTGGACAAGTTGCAGGAGGACAACCAAATTAAAGTAACACGGAATAAATGTGCTCTCGTATGGCTATATACGCAAACACCAGCCAACTGCAAGGAACCATGCAAGCAAAATGTGATTGAATAATGGAAATAAGGGACACCACACTATAGCATGAAAATGATAAAGACAAGTTGCAGGAAGGCAACCAAAAGTAACATAGAACTGATGGGCTCTCATAAATATTAACCTGACTAGGCCCTGTTTAGATGCACTTCGAAATTTCAAAATTCCTATCACATCGAATGTTGCGGCACATGCATGAAGTCTTAAATATAGATGAAATTTTTGCATGTTTGCACAGTTTAGATGTAAATCACGAGACGAATCTTTTAAGCCTAATTGGGTCATGATTGGACACTTATTGTAAAAGATTTCTTTTCCAAATTCTAAAAGTTTTGCGCGTCTAAACGGGGCCAAGACAAACATGAAGCTAATGCAAGGAACCGTGCAAGCGAAACGTGATTAAATAATGGAAGTATCGGATGCAACACTATAACATGAAAATTACATTGCACAACCACTCATCATCCTTGCCTAGCGCCTGGCTGCTGCTTAGAATCGAGCACAATACAAGCCTGACGATGGTACCGAGATCCTGTCCCTGCAATACTGTCTTTCGCTGTTGTTGAAATGAAGAAGTTGCAGCTAGCAGCCAAGGAGTGGAAAGATTTGGACAGCTAAAAAGACACACGAACTGAACAAATCCTAGAGCCGCCCCTATACCACCACCATTTGTAAGGATATATATAGCTGAAAATACTATTAGCCCCTAAAAAAAGAGAGACGTTCCTACAAATCGTTATTTATAGTGAATCTAGAGGCTTACTGACATGATATTGGGCTAACATCATCATATTCATTTGAAAGGTCTTCCGCATGGAGCTTGCCACGTTTCTATCCATTTTTACCTTCTGTTTGTGCTCTTCTTCCTCAATTTCCGGTCCAGCTTATTTAGAGCACAACAACGATTAGCTAGGTTTAGAAGAACCAAGGCTGGCTCTAATAATAACAATGATAATAACGATAACAATATGTTGGCAACTGATTGTATGCACGAGCCGACGAGCGTCGATGGGCCAGGGGCCCGGTTACCGGCGTAGGACAAGCCCAGCTCTGTTCGCTTGAACTTATCAGCCAACATCAGTTAGTCATTCAGCAGTGTTTTTCTCTTACAACAATCAGACAGTCAGCCGTACAGTGCGTTTGACACGTGTGTAAGACCAACATGAAATGAAAGGCAGCCAACTGACGGCTGGTTCGGTGCTGCGTTGGTTTGGTTAACTAGACGCATCCACGGCTCCACGTGCACATAAGGGAGAGTGATGCGCGGCCAATGTTGTACCTCGTACGTGTGCTGGGGCGTGACCCGATTAAGAAAAGGATCGATAACCTTGTTGCTGTCCGCATTGAACACGAGTTGCTGCTGCAGTCCTACGATTGTGCTCTTCTGATCAATTGGAAAGAGGCATCTCGGCCGAGCAGGAAAGAAGATGAGATCGAGTTGGCGACGGAAAGGAAGGAATGGCCACAGAACACACGTTTATTGTCGATCTATCGCCGTCAGTTGTCTTGTAACCGGTAGTGCCATTATTGTTCATTGTCAATTTCGTGGTTTCAACTGCCAATAATAGTATAACGACAGTGATAGGTGTGGATTATCACCCCTGGCTCATGGCTACAATCAGCAGAATAATAGGCAGTGCACTATTGTTGACGGTTTATGGCTATAACCAGCAGGCCAGGGATAGCCCACCTATTTATGTATTTGTGATCTACTCTCTCTCTTATAATGAAAAACGTTCTAAAGCACGGTCATGAAAAAAAAAATCGACAGTGATAGACTATTTTATAGCCTGACCTGCACCATCTTTTTTCTTGGACTCCTAACACACATGCATATTTGCTAGTTATAGAAAAAATTTAAAATATTCCGTATGAGGTTGGATCAAGATAAACATTATATCAAAACTATCGAGTTCAAAGTGATCTAAAATTTTGTAGTTAACAACTTCTTAATTTGAAATGTTTTACATGCCTAAATATGCAATATAAGTTCTCGAATCAGGATTGAGATGATTAACAATGTCGAATGAAGACAAAGTTAATATCAAAGGTGTAGTACTTAATGAGGTCTACAACTTTGTAGTTAACAATTTTCTCACTAGAAATCGTCTAGATCGTCACATATATAATATAAGATTCATAATTATTTAGAGAAAGTAAATATTGACGTCATGGGTTTGAATCCTAGAAATACAAATTTCCAGATTTTTTATCATTTATCACCAGCGGGGTCAGGGAGTGGATATCGAAAAACAACGAACTTGGATCATGAAAGAACTTGCTCCTACAATGAAATACTCCCACTATTCCACAATGATAAGCACATTTTGCATAGAGAAAAAAATTAAATTTTGCAAACTTTAACTATCAAGTAGTCAAGGTATACACCAATTTATGACATAACTTTGTATCAATAAACTTGTACTACTCAAAGCTCCTTCAAAATGATATTTCGTTTCTCAGTGACAACATATTATAACAGATATTAATTAAGGATTAAATTCTATTTTTTATTTTTTTATCAAAATACATTTATTATTCCAAGATTGAAGGGGTAAACATGATTTCTAATTGTAAAACAACAGTAGTATTTGCAATACGAAAAGTGCTCCATTTAGATACGTGTGGGGTTTGTTTTCATAATTTACCTCTTTGATGTGGTATATATTAATATTCTTTTCTACAAACTTGATCGAACTTAAAGTGATCTGAGTTAGGACCAAAACAATCCATACTATTTCATGAGTAAGGGAGAATGCGTGTAAGTTTTACATCCACATCTATGATCTGCTAGAGATGATTTTTAGAGGCGGTCAAAAATCATTTTTATAGGCCAGCAGGCTGATCGCCCCATTTGATCTTTTTAGAGGCGGTCAAAAATCATTTTAATAGGCAGGCAGCCTGATTGCCCCTAGCAAATGGTCACTGTTAATGGCTATTTATTATAGAGGCGATTTGCAAGGTGCCTGCCTCCATTAATGATTTTTGGAAACCCATAAAAAGGTCTTTCTTTGCAGGTTCAAACCCAATACCTTTCAACAAATAGAGCACATCTCTACCACTAGAGTACACACATAGAAACCTAAAAAATGGCCTTTATTTGCAGTTTCAAACCCAATACCTTTCAACAAATAGAACACATCTCTACCACTAGACTACACACACATTTTTGAACATATAGGACACTATCTTTTTCATCAACTGCAGGTCCTAATCTTGTATTAAATATTTTTATCCTAAACAAATTCCAAATGAGAAAAGGTTTCAACATAATTGATGACATAAACCCCGATAGATAAATATAGCCCTGCTACTTTGTCATGCACAAGAAAACCCACCAAAAATCCAACTTAATTGTCTCAATGTTATCTCTTGAGCTTTTTAATCATCTAACTCTAGCCTCCACTGCACATATATATACAAGCGATCTACTCTCAACAAACATTTTTAAATGCCAGGCTTTGCAGACTATGCACCGGGGTACCACTACTACAGAACTGACCTTCGGTGCCGGCACGATATCATTGTCTATTTCTAGTGAACTGCAGCAATAACCCTTAACTACCCTTTCTGAGCTTCAAAATTAGAAAATAATTTGTGGTCAACAAGAACTAGCAGTGATAACCCTTCACTTCCTTCCGGCAGTGATATTCTGTTCTACAAATTGTGTCCCAAGATCATATATAGTGAGTTAGGTGTAAGACTTATGTTAGAAGAATCTAGCTAGTGATTGTACACGGATCCTTCCAAATGTCCTTGGTTCTCTCTTCCTCGTCTCCCTTCTTTCTCGTGTAGACCTTTCCCCTGCATGCATATCACATTCTACCATGCATTATAAACGTTATAAACGTTTCTTCTTAATATTTTAAAGAGTTGCAAATCAGACTGATCCATGCAAAATGGCTAACACAGCAACAGGGAGCCAATCCAAGCAGGTAGAGTGAGGGTCTTCATCGTGGAGTATTATATAATAAATATATGCTCCCACATTGCTCACCAACACTATAAATATAACAAGAGCATCAAGCCATCAACACACAAACTTGCAGCCTTAACGAATACCGCAGCAGACTGAGCTGAGCACACTTACAGGTCCTTGTGCTTCCCAACACAATGCATATGATGAGCTCCAATTCATCATCCAGCATGGCACTAGCACCTAGCCATGCATATGTCGCCCCTCCATTCACAACACTCTGCACATTTCTTGCCCTAGTAGCTTTATTGGTTCTCTACCGAAGCAAAGCAACGTCGTCCAAGAACACACAGCCGCTGCACCGGCTGCCACCAGGGCCGGCTGGGCTGCCTATCATCGGCAGCCTGCACTGTGTGGTGTCAAAGAGGCCGGTGTTCCGATGGATCCATGGCCTCCTCAAGGACATGAACACCAAAATCCTATGCCTCCGCCTTGGAGCCGTCCATGTCGTAGTAGTTGCCTGCCCAGAGATAGCCCGTGAGGTTCTCAGAAAGAACGACGCCGTCTTTGCGTCTCGCCCCCTAACACCGGCCACTGAATTGTTCACCTTCGGGTACAAGGGCTCCATCCTGTCGCCCTACGGCGAGCAGTGGAAGAAGATGAAGCGGGTGATCACCTCCGAGATCCTGTCCACATCAATGGAGCGGCGTCTGCAGCACCGGCGAGAGGAGGAGGCCGACCACCTCATCAGGTTCGTGTACAACCAGTGCAGCACCGGCGGCGTCGACGTGCGTCATGTTGCCCAGCACTTCTGTGGCAACATGATACGGACGCTCCTGTTCGGCAAGAGACACTTCTCGGCTGCTGCTGCTGGCAATGGCGATGCCGGCCCGGGTCCTGAAGAGGTGGCGCACGTGGATGCCATCTTCAAGCTGCTGAGCTACATGTACAGTTTCTCCGTCTCAGATTACATCCCTGCTGCGTGGAGGTGGATGATTTCTGGCCTCGACCCTGACGGCCACAAGAAAGCTGCCAAGAGCATAATGAAGACCATAAACAGATTGCATGATCCCATCATACAAGAGAGGATCCGTGAGTGGCATGGTCTTCGCCAACGCGGTGACAAGAGAGAGGCCAGAGATTTTCTTGACGTGCTTGTTTCTCTTCAGGATTCACAAGGGCGACGTGTTTTGTCGTTTGACGAGATACGAGCACAGACAGCGGTAAGACATGTTAATATTATTTACTATGCTGCATTCATTCGTAATATATAGTATTAGACTTTCCCTTATTCCAAGACAGTAAAAAATTAATGATAGGGATTTTGTTGATTTTGTTCCCTTTATTTACCGCCATTCATGCATGGCGAGAGAAAATTTTGCCGTATCACTTATTATATTCACTACGTATAATTGCTTCATGTTCAGGAGATAATATATGCAACGGTCGACAATCCATCAAACGCGGTTGAATGGGCACTCGCAGAGATGATGGACAAACCGGAGATCATGCATAAAGCAATGGATGAGCTGAACACTGTCGTTGGCAAGGACAGGCTCGTCCAAGAATCTGACATCCCTCACCTCAACTATCTAAAAGCATGCGTGCGAGAGGCCTTCCGCTTGCACCCCTTCCACGCTCTCATCCCACCCCACGTCGCCATGGAAGACACCGTCATTTCTGGCTACCTCATTCCCAAGGGCAGCCATGTCATTCTGAGCCGGATGGGGCTTGGCCGGAACCCTGACGTCTGGGATGCCCCTCTCCAGTTCCGGCCAGAGCGACATCTGATGAAGAACGAGAACGTGGTTCTCACCGAGCTAGACCTTAGGTTCATCTCGTTCAGCGCAGGCAGGAGGGGATGCCCAGGGGTAAAGCTTGGCAGCTCTGTTACAATGATGCTATTCGCAAGGCTTCTGCAAGGGTTCACATGGACCAAGCCTCCTGGAGTTGGTGCAATCAAGCTCAAGGAATCCACTACGAGTTGCAGACTAGCTGAGCCCCTCTTCTTACAAGCTCAGCCTCGTTTGCCGGAGCATCTTTATGCGTCTGTTTAGTCACCATAGTCTAGAGAGAGACTTGGAATGGAAATAGGTGAGGTCGATCATTGGTTAAAATAGATTGAAGGTCTCCTAATATTGTAATAATTTTAGTGGGTCTTATGGACAGGCTTAAAGTCTAAACAGATAGAATGAACGAGTCGTAATATTGTAATAATTTTCTTTACTTTGCTAGTATTCTTTATATTTTTTAAATAAACATTGTTGGTCATAACTTAGTAGCATGTCTATGCTTAAAAGATACCGAGGAACATTATATTTTGGAAGTGAAAATATATTGAATGCATCTGCCTTTGGCGGGATGTTACACAAGTGCATCAACAGCGGCACGTCGGGCATCTCCCTCGGCTCTCGCGACTTCGCGAGTAGTACCTGCTCTGAGTAGTACTCACCTCCCTTCTGTGCGAAATATCTCCCACAGCCGCCGCCCCTACCAGCTCCCACCGCCGCCGGCCCCCTGCCTCCCCGGCGTTCTCGCCTGGCGGTAGGGCAGGTGGGCCGGTTCCCCTCCTCCACTACACCCGTTTTCCCCCTCTCTTCCTCTTGTAAAATTCTTACTAAATAAAGGTCTAGATGGCCTGTATATCTAGTTCGATCTATGGCGATGTGGTGGCGGATGTGCTCCACCTGGCCTCCAACGACGGCTTCAGCACTAACTCCGACGAGCTGGGCAGGCGGGCGCGCGCTTGGGTCGTCCCAACCCCCGCCCACTACCGGCGCCTTGGCGGCCATGGTTGTCGGCGGGAACAAGCTCCAAGCTTTTGAGCTCCGCGAGTTCGCAGCCAAGGGAAAGCTTGTCAAGGTCAAGGCCTTGTCCAAGCTCTCCGACGACGCCAAGAAGGCCGCCCCCAAGGACGCCGGCCAAGCCCAAGAAGACGGCCGCCGCAGACAAGCCCAACAAGGTCGCCGCCGCCGGGCTTGTCGTCGCTTGGTGCTTTGTAATCGGCCTCATCTTCTTCAGCTCTCTCTCCACCGTAACCCGGCTGTTCCTCATCAGCAAGCCGGCGTGGGTCCCTCAAACGCGGGCAACGGAGTTGCGGGAGGCGGCGGCGGGATTTCCAGGTCCGATTTTCCTCCGGCGACGAAGCTCCTGGGTTCCATGGTGGGCCCACCTACCAGTCTTCGGGGCCCACAGGAGCCACGTGCACAGCATGCAAGAGCTCGGCACCACACGCAACAACGCCCCATGTCCAACATGCAGGTGTCCGCCCAGGGAGAGGTGTGTGGTGGAGGTTGTGCGTTCGTGAACGCGGCCTCCACTGCAGCCACTGCTTCCTGTCTACTATGTGTGCATGTCCTTTTTTTTTCTTTTTCTTTTTCTTAGTAATTTGCAGCCTCTGGTCCAGCCGACTTCTGCTCCAGCGAGACAGCTACTTCTTAGGCACTTGTTCAACAAGTCTGCATCCGACGACGACATCAACAACATCCGGGTTGTCGGCATGACTCTTCTACAGCGGCTCCACCGGCCCTCTTTTCACAGTCGCTATGCGCGGTCAGTTCATCCGGGTGCACACGTCCTTGACGCGCCTGCAAATACCCCTCCACGGCAGATTTGTTCTCCATTGCGCCTTAGTCGATGCTGTTGTCTCTTTTTATGGTCGCAGGACCTTAATGTAACATGGTCTTCTATGGAAGACCTCTATGTAACAGAGCTGTTTTAATATATAATATATGTTGTTGTAAAAAAAAAAAAACAGCGACACGTCTTGGGCGGCAATACGGCATGGAGCGCCCACGGTCGATGGAAATCAGGTGGAGGTGGTAGACGCGCGCGAGATCGAGCGGGAGACTAATTCCGTGATTACCCGCGGTGAATTAATTTGTGCCCAATGCTGCAGACTGCGCTCCATGGCGTCTGATGTGGCTACACCTACAGCTGGCCTGGCTCGAAAGCGAGGTATTTTTTTTAAAAGGGAATATATTAATATCTCAGCCTCTGCATTGATCAATGTATATAGCTGTTCATTATTACAGACTCAACTCAACTCGAAACAAGAAATTTAATGTACCTTAAACATAAAGTTTTGCAACATATTGACTCAAACAGTTTGAATGAAGGAAACAACTAGATAGCAATTCTATTGCTAAATCTCCAGCTGTCTAGTAGAAAACACTTTCATTGTGGCTGTCTCAAGAGTCATGCATCCCAGCATCAACATATGACGAGCTTCCTCCTTCTGAAGCAGCGACCAAAAGCAGATTCAGTATGTCGCTCTGAATAACACCTGCAAATATGATGGTAGTGTGGTTTTATTAAATACAACATCATTACGGGTCAGCCAAACAACCCAGCATATTGCAGCAGCACCCACTAGTACTTTGGCTCTCAACTGTTTGCTTACCCGTTGCAACCAACCCGTAAACAAACTATGGACATTATTTGGAGGATCCAGATTAAAAGTGATTTGGACTAATCTCCACATAAATTTGGCAACATGACAGTCAAAGAAGAGATGTTGTATCGACTCGTCTGAGCAGCAGAACGAACAATTCAACTGACCTTGCCAACGACGTTTGGCAAGATTATCTTTTGTTAAAACTAGCTCCTTGTACAAATACCATAAAAAAATCTTAATTTTAAGAGGTAACTTCAATCTCCAAATACATTTGTTGTATGGCAAGACATGGGTATTTAGTAAAGCTCGATACATGGAATGGACAGAGAAAGACCCATTCTGATGTAAACTCCACTACAAAACGGTCTCTCTAATTAGTAAGATTAACTTGCGCTATCATGAGCACCACATTGTGCCATGCTCGTAAGTTGGTACCCATCAGAGATCTTCTAAAAGCTACATTAAGTGGTGTTGTAGACAACACCATTCGAACCGAAGCACTCTTCTTTCTAACAATATTATATAATGACGGAAAGATCAGTTTTTAAAGGACGTGGCGCAACCCATGCATCCTCCCAAAACCGAATCTGTGACCCGTCTCCATACTGAAACCTGCCCATCGCTAGAATTCATCCTTGACCTTCATTAGTCCAGTCCAAAACTGAGAATCCCCGGACATGTGTTGAACCTGTGTTAGTTCTTTATACCTTAAGTATTTCCTTCTGAGTATCTGTTGTCCATAAACCTTCTCCATTCAAAAATTTAAAAAGCCACTTACTTAGGAGGCCCTTGTTCTGAATATGGAGATTCAAAACTCCCAAACCTCCTTGGTCTTTTGGTGTACATACTACCTCCCACTTAGTTAATCTGTATTTTTCTTATGCTCGTCACTCTGCCAAAAGAAACAGGATCTAAAGTAGTCCAATCTCTTCAATACTCCCTTAGGTATTTAAAAAAGGACATCATAACATTGGAAGGCTACTCAAGACTGAATTTATTAGAACAAGGCGTCCTCCTACTGACAACACCTTACCTTTCCATCCATTCAATCTTTTTTGAAACCTCTCTTCCACATGACACTAGTCCTTATTTAATAACTTTCGATGGTGCATAGGAATTCCTAGATATCTAAAAGGCAAAGATCCTACATCACACCCAAATATTTGAGTATACTTCACTTGGTCTGCCTTGGCCGCTTCATAGCAAAAAAGCTCGCTCTTATGGAAGCTAATCTTAAGTCCAGACAATTGTTCAAAAGCACAGAGCAAAAGCTTCAAATTTTTTGCCATCTCAAGATCATTATCCATAAAGAGCACAGTGTCATCTGCATATTGCAGGAGTGACAGCCCTCCATCTACCAAGTGTGGAACGACTCCCTGGACTTGTCCCACCTCTGTCACCCGTGAAATGATTATCGCCAACATATCCACCTACTATATTAAACAAGATTGAGGATAACGGATCACCCTGTCGTACCCCTTTTCTCGTTTGAAAGTAGTGGCCTACCTTATCATTCATCTTTATTGCGACACTCCCTCTAGACATAATCCGATTAATCCATTCGCAACATGTAGGTGAAAATCCTTTCATGCGTAGAACTTGTTGAATAAAAGGCCACTTAAGCTTATCATAAGATTTTTCATAATCTAATTTTAAAATCACTCCATCTTGTTTTTTCTTATGCAATTCATGGATTGTTTCATGTAACACAACAACCCCTTCCATGATATATCTACCTGGTACAAAAGCGGTCTGAGTTGGCCCTATCAATTTGTCGGCAACTCTTAGGATTCTGTTGTTTAATACCTTTGTAAAAATTTTGAAGGACACATTCAGGAGGCAAATCGGCCTATATTGTTGTATGCGTACTGCCTCTGAAACTTTGGGTAACAGAGTGATCACACCAAAATTCAAGCTATGTATCGGCAATCTCCCTGCGTGGAATTCATTGAAAAGGCACAAAAGGTCCGTCTTAATCACGTCCCAAAAGAATTGGTAAAATTCTACCGGGAAACCATCCGGTCCAGGTGCCTTATTATGTTCCATATCAAAGATTGCCGTTCGGATTTCTTCCTCACTGAATGGTGCCACCAAGGTTTCATTCTCCTCAACTGATACTTGAGGTATATCATGCCTCAAAGTTTCATCCATTAAGAATGAGTTTGGTAAATGCGATCCAAACAGCCCTTTATAATACTCCGTTATATAATTTGCCAGATTAGTGTCCCCAACAAAAGTTCCCTCTTCTTATTCTAACCGTATTATTTTAGTTTTCCTACGCCTCCCATTTGCTAGCATATGAAAGTATTTGGTATTATCATCCCCTTGCAGAAGGTTTGTTGCTTTTGAGCATTGGAGCCAGTAAATCTCCTCTTCTCTTAGCAACGTAGCTAACTGCCCTCTGAGATGATGCCAATTTTCGATCTCTTCTGGAGATAAAAGAGATGTTTCTGCTTTTCTGTCATAAAAATCTATCTTAGTTAACAGTTAACAGCTCTAGTTTTTTGTTGCTTGTTTTGCGAGATTAAATTTTTTGCCCAACCTCTTAGAAAATGCCTCACCCTTCTAATTTTATTCTGCCACTTATCCATAGGTGACGCACCCCTATTTTCTGATTCCCAGACCCCTTTTACTAGATAAAAAAATCAGCTCTTGTTAGCCAACCCAACTCAAATTTAAAATCTTTGTTATTGCCTCTATGTGAAGGATGGCCCCCCGTCAAGCAGAAGAGGTGTATGATCAGATATCTCCCGGGTCAAAGCCTGGACAGTAGCCTAGAGGGAATTTTTGTTCCCACTCCGTTGTTACCAGAATATGGTCTAATTTCTCATATGTTGGTACTTCCGCATAATTAGCCCAGGTAAATCTTCTACCTGTCATTTCTAATTCTCTTAAATTTAAGGTTTCAATAATAGCATTAAAAAGCAGAGGCCATCTATTGTCAAATCTCACGTTGTTCTTTTCTGAAGGATTTCTGATTATATTGAAATCTCCTCCTACTACAAAGGGAAGATCATCACAACTAGTACAGGCCCGTACTAGTTCGGATAGGAAGTTTTCTTTGTACTCTTCCTGTACTGCCCCATATACAGACAAGAGAGCCCACCAAAAAGCATCCTCCTTATTTTTCAGAACAAATTTAATATGATAATCACCAGCCTCCACCTTCTCTACTTCACAAAAATCCTGATTTACCCCTAACAGCAATCCTCCAGACATTCCTCGCGGACAACGCCAATGCCAGACAAAATCAGCCCCCGCACAAAAATTTTGAAGACAAGAGACTGAAAAAGTCTTTTTATTTGTTTCTGACAATGCTATAAAATCAAGCCTATTATTTTCCGCTATATCATGTAAAAAGTTATGTTTAGTTAGGTCCCGGAGCCCTTTACAGTTCCAAAAAAGACCCTTCATTTAATTATTCTCTTCGGTAAGGACTTCACCTGATTAGTTTAATAACACCATCAAGCCTAGCCACATTATCGTCCAGTACTTCCTCTGTCAAGTCGCCACAGAGTCGACTGAATTCAGAAATATCCAGATCGATATCATCCTCATCTGAGTCACTTTGTCCTTCACTATTAATATCTCTAAAAGGTGGTTTTGATCTTTCTTTTTCTGCATCCATAATAAGAGCTATAGATTTTTCAACTACACTACTAGTATTTCCCACCAAAATTCCCAAGTTTAATAAATTGTCATGAACAGTTTCAGCAGTAAAGGAAGTAATTGAATTAAGTGGGAAAATATTACCTTGCTGCTCCTCGAGGTTCTTGTAAGCAGTTCTCTTCTCCGCTTTCTTCAAGATATTAATATCAGCGACTCTAGCATTCTGCTTGCTTCTTCTAACTGGAGTAAATTTCCCGTCTGACATAGCCGCCATTGTGAACCCGCTCCCCAACTCCCTCTCTCCGATAGCATGTGCCGACACACCAGCTTGTTTTATTGCATCTAAAAGAAATCCTAAGCTGTCGTTCTCACAAGAGATAGCTCCTTGAGCCATTTTTACTGGAGACAACTGGTCATCAGACCAATCCTCTTGAGCATCAGCAACATGTTGATTCCCTTGCAACTGGCTACCAGCAGGCCCTGTGGACGATCTCCCAAGCTGCTGTTGCTGCAACAAGAGTTGCTGGGTTGCACGTGCAGGTAAATGAGGAGGAGCCGAAGAGGAGCCCAGCTGTGACATAGTTTCTGGAACCGCACGGCCCTGAGACAACGGCGCTACTGCCCTGACCTCCAACTTTCCATTCCTCGCTGCTAAATTCAGCTCATTCTCTTCCCCTAACAAATCATCTTTAGTGAAATCAATATCCATATTCAGTTGCGGATCCACTACTTCTTTACCAACTGCACTATTGATTTTCTTGTGCACACTGTCATCTTGGTTCTGTGTTTTCCTAGACTGAATACCTTTTAGAGTCCCATCATGGGCTTCAGTAAGACCTACTGTTTTTGCAACTTGAGGCTGTACATTAGCCGGATATGGCTCCACCTCAAACAACAGCTGGAAATTACCTATTACCAATGATGACATCTAATTTCTTTGGTATTGCTTCAGGCTCCAAAACTGCCACTGCAAAGCGACCAAAGGAGTTGGCTCTAGATGTGACCATGTTAACTTCTTGGGCAACCCCAAACAGTGATCCCAAAGCCCAGAGTACCAAGTATTCTTTTACAAGTGTTGGGAGATTAAGAACTCGCATCCAGACCACTGGTAATTGACAACCAAAGTACTCCTCATCTTCTTTAAATTCCTGAAATTTCAGAGTTACACCTTCCTTCATCTCCGCATTAAATTTTCGTCACCTTGACTAGATCCGCCTTTGAGCGAAAGAGCACCTTGAATTCAGTTGCACTATGCCTTTTAACCTCCCAAGCAAAATTCTCCGACACCAACACCCTCAAGTGAAAGCCCATGTTTGGTTTTGGGTAATTGATGAAACCTAGTTTGCTAACGATTGCTCTAAGTGTTTCATGAGAACAATTAGCAAACAAGATGGAGCAAAGGATCGGGTCGGTGGAGGCCACAAGTGAAGGGCAATGACGGCGTCCATGAAAATGGTGTAAGCCCATCAACAAAGGAGAAAGCCCTATTGACGGCATCCATGCAAATGGTATAAGTCCATCATCAAAGGTGTCCACAAGGTCCATCAAGAGACGAGAAGGAAGTTGATAAGAAACCGGGAGCTCAAGGCAAAGGTATAACCAATAGGAGCTCTTTTGGTTTTAGTGATCAAGACTCCATAGAGAGAGTGATCACATTTAGGATACATAGCCGTACTATCAAGAGGGGCGAAATCGTTGATGAAATACGGTTATCAAGTGCCACTAGGTGTTCATGATCATTGCATTGCATATAGATGCGAGTGACACTAACAATCCCTTGGATAACTCTTTTGAAAAGGCTAACACACGTGCACAAGGTGTAGAACACTTGGTGTTAGCACATGGGAACAAAGGGTGAAAGGTTTGAGTGAAAATCCTGAGAAAACATAGCGTCAGACCGTAGAGTCACAGAGCGTCGGACCAATGTCTTCGGTCCAACGGCTAACACTGCTGAGAGCGTCGGACGCTCAGTTTCTGAGCGTTGGACCATTAGCCGAAGCGTCCGACGGTGCAGATTGTGCGAGAGCTGACACGTGGCAAGCTCTGAGAGCGTCGGACTCTCAGCGTTAGTCCGACGGTGAGCGTCGGACTATCGTCCGACGGTTTTTAGGGCTCGGGGAGCTCTCTGGAAGCGTCGGACGGCCGCGTTCGTTAGTTCGACGGCTCCGTCTGGCTGAGTTCGACGGTGGTCAGCTGAGGGCGTCGGACCGGTTGGTTTAGTCCGACGTTCGTCCGTTCAACGGTTCGTTTAGCGCGGGAAGTTAGCCGTTGTGATCCAACGTTCGACTTCAAACGGCTAGTGACACGTGGCGTTCATCCGGGGCGTCGGACCGTGCGGTATAGTCCGACGAACTGACCGTTGGACAGTCCGACGGTACGCAGTGAAGACTAAAACGGCTAGTTCTTTGTGTGTGGCTTATAAATAGTCACTTGGCCGGTTTGGGGAGTAGCTCTTGGCGCTCCTGAACTTCATAGCATACTTGTGATCCTTCCCACTCCACTCTCACTCATCCTACTTGATTGTGATCATCATTTGGTGAGTTTGGAGAGCATCAAGTGCATTGCATTGATAGAGATCATCTAGAGGCACTTGGTAGCGGTGATTCGCAGCGGTTTCTCTCATTACTCTTGGAGTTTGCCGACTCCTAGACGGCTTGGAGCTGCGAGGATCGTTGAGGGGAGTTGGTGATTGTCTCCGCCTCCGATCAAGGTATTGTGAGGGGTTCTTGAACCTATCCCCGCGGGAGATCGCGAAAGGCATCTTTAGTGGATTGCTCGTAGCTTGGTGAATCCCCGTCTTGTGTTGGTTGTGCGGCACCCTTGAGAAGGGTTTGGCATGTGATGCCAATTAGCGCGTGAACCTCCAAGTGGGTGTATCGCTACAACGAGGACTAGCTTGCCGGCAAGCAAGTGAACCTCGGTAAAAAATCTTGTATCATCTCTCTACCGAGGATTTCTCTTGTATTTGATTGATTGGTTATATTGGACTTCATATCTTCTCTACACCGGGGGTATTGAAATCACCTTTACTCTTTACATTTGTGTACTTACTCTCTTGTATAGTTTGTTAGTTAGTTGCTCACTTAGGAGTAGTGTATAGTAGTGACATAGCCTTTGAGTGTGAACTAGTGATCATAGTGTAGTATACTTGTCTAGGTGGCTTGCATAGTGTATTTTAAAGCTAGTGCTTTGCAAGGCTTGCTATTGTTGCTAATCGGCTTGTTACGTGTTGTTTGTAGATTTTCATAGGCTATTCACCCCCCTTCTAGGAATTTAGGACCTTTCAAGTGGTATCGGAGCCGAGGCACCGTTGATTTGAGGCTTAACAACCTACGGTGTAAAAATGGCTCAACTCAACATTCACATCAACAACACCAAGAAACCACCCCAATTTGATGGCACAAATTATGCATATTGGAAGAGCAAGATGACCTCACACATCAAGTCAATCAATAGAGAGGTTTGGAGGGTTGTGGAGACCAAGATTGAGATTGCCGATGCGGCAAACTCCACAACCGCCGATGAAAGATTGCTTCAACTCAATGACATTGCGGTTTGTGCTATTCATGAGGCCGTAGATGAAAAAGTGTTTGAGCAAATCAAGAACATTGAGAGTGCTCATGAAGCTTGGAAGAAGCTTGAGGAATCATATGAGGGCACCAAGGGTGTAAAGGCCGCCAAAGCATACATCTTGAAGGACAAGTTTGCAAGCTTCAAGATGAAGGATGATGAAACCGTGCCGGAGATGTTCCATAGATTGCAAGTCATTGTTAATGATCTCAAGGCCGTGGATGAAGAGGTGAAGGATAGTGACTTCTCAATGAAATTCTTGAAGAGCTTGCCCAAGAGGTTTGCTACCTTGATCACGGTTTTGGTGAAGACTACATTGAGTGAGTTGACACCAAACCAAGTGCTTGCGGAGGTGATGACTGATGATGCCTATAGAGATGATGATGACAAGGAGGAGTTGATCAATAAGAAGAAGAAAGAAAAAGATGAAGACTCCAAAGATGAGAAGAAGAAGAGTGTGGCATTCAAAGCCACATCATCATCAAAGGACAAGGGCAAAGAAAAAGTTGAAATCAAGTGAAGATTCATCAAGCACAAGTGAGAGTGATGAGGAGATGGCCCTTCTAGTGAGAAGATTTGGTAAGTTCATGAAGAAGAAGGGCTACCGGGCAAGAAGGAAGAAGAATGCAAGAAAGTTTGATGGGCCAAGAAGATGCTTCAATTGTGGAAGCAAAGATCACTTGGTAGCCGATTGCCCACACTCAAGTGAAGACTGATCACAAGGGCAAAAAGAAGAATAAGCATGAGAAGAAGGAGAAGAAAGAGAAGAAGGAATCCTCATACAAGAAGAAGAAGAACTATTCTCATGTGGTGACATGGGATAGTGATGCCTCTTCAAGTGATGAAGAGAGTGATGATGACAAGAAGAGCAAGAGGAAGGCACATGCAAGCATTGCCATTCATGACAAGCCTTCCATCTTCGATACTCCTTCATGCTTCATGGCCAAGGGCTCTAAGGTATCATCCGATAGCAAATCTAGTGATGATGATAGTGATGATGACCTAACAAAAGAAGAATTAATTGAAATGCTTGATGATGCACGTATTCATTTTGATAAACTTAGAAAGGAATGTAAGGGCTTGCGCAAGGATAAACAATCCAATGAGCAAGAACTTGAGGAGTTTAGAGCATCTTATGAGAGTCTAAAGGAAGACCATAAGAAGCTCCAAAAGGCTCACACTAAGCTTGATGAAGCTCATTCCTCTCTAGTTGAGCAAAATGAAGACTTGCAACAACAAGTGCAAAAGAAAGAAACTAAAAACATAGGTGTAACATATGATATATCTTGTGAACCTATTATTGTTGCTACTACTAACCCTTCTTGTAGCACCCCCACTACTACCTCACCCACTAGTGACCCTTCACTAGTAGTTGAGAACAAGAACGTAAAGGAGGAGGTTAAAAAGCTCAATCACTCCTTAGCTAAGGTTTATGGTGGTGAGGACCGCTTGCTTATGTGCTTGGGTAGTCAAAGGCATCTCTCCACAAAGTGGGATTGGGCTATATCCCCAAGAAAGGCAAAACCGCCTTTGCTCCTCACAAGACTTGTTTTGTGAAGAGAAATGGACCGGTATTGCACAAAATGCAAGCAAGTTGGTCACTTAGAGCAAGATTGCAAAAGCAAGAAATCCAATGCTTATGTATCCTCAATTAAGTTTGATTCTTGCTACATTCTCACAAAGGGCTCAAACGGTGTGAAGGCTAAGTTTGTTGGTACATCCATGTTGGGTCCAAAGAAGAAGACCATTTGGGTACCAAAGATCTTAGTTACTAACCTTCAAGGACCCAAGCAAGTTTGGGTACCTAAAAGGAATTGATCTCTTTTTGTAGGTCAATTACAAAGCCGGAGGGAGGCATTGGGTGCTTGATAGTGGATGCACTCAACATATGACGGGTGACTCTAGTATGTTTGGCTCTCTCAACACAAGTGCAAATAGTGGCTATGATGCAATCACATTTGGTGACGACAAGAAAGGGAAAGTGAGAGTACTTGGTAAAATTGCTATCTCCAATGATATGTTTATCTCAAATGTGTTGCTAGTTGAAAGCTTGAACTTCAATTTGCTCTCGGTTGCACAACTTTGTGATCTCGGTTTCAAGTGCATATTCGGGGTTGATGATGTTGAAATTGTTGGTGTTGATGGGTCAAATTTGATATTCAAAGGTTTTAGATATGACAACCTATATCTTGTGGATTTCAATGCTAGTGAAACTCAATTGTCAACTTATTTGATCACTAAGTCAAGTTTGGGTTGGTTATGGCATAGAAGGCTTGGTCATGTTGGAATGAAACAATTGAACAAACTAGTGAAGCATGATCTAGTTAGAGGCTTGAAAGATGTCACTTTTGAGAAAGATAAGCTTTGTAGTTCATGTCAAGCCGGCAAACAAGTTGGAAATACACATCCTAAGAAGAGCATGATGAGTACTAGTAAAGCTTTTGAGCTCTTGCATATGGACTTGTTTGAACCAACCACATATACTAGCATTGGTAGGAGCAAGTATGGATTTGTGATTGTGGATGACTATACTAGATATACATGGGTATTCTTTCTAGTTGACAAGAGTGAAGTGTATGATATATTCAAGACTTTAGTCAAGAGAAGCCAAAATGAGTTTGAAACAACCATCAAGAAAGTTAGAAGTGACAATGGTAGTGAATTCAAGAACACCAAGATTGATGAATTGTGTGATGAGTATGGCATTGGACATCAATTCTCACCCAAGTATACACCTACAATCAAATGGTATTGTTGAAAGGAAGAATAGAACCTTGATAGACATGGCAAGATCAATGCTAAGTGAATATAATGTTAGTCATTCTTTTTGGGCCGAAGCAATCAACACCGCTTGCTACTACATTAACCGCTTATATTGCCATGGTATACTTGCAAAGACTCCTTATGAGCTATTGAATGGTAGAAAGCCCAACATTGCATACTTTCGGGTTTTTTGTTGCAAATGCTACATTCTCAATAAAGGTACAAGATTGAGCAAGTTTGAAAAGAAATATGATGAAGGTTTCTTACTTGGTTATTCAACCATAAGCAAGGCATATAGAGTTTGGAATTTGGCTAGTGGTACTCTTGAGGAAGTACATGATGTCGAATTTGATGAAACCCAAGGCTCTCAAGATGAAGTTGAAAATCTTAGTGACGTGAGAGGCAATGACTTGGCAAATGCAATGAAAGATATGGATATTGGTGATATTAGGCCAAGGCAAGTCAATGATGATGAAGATGATGGTGCAATTCATACTAGTATGCAAGTTGAAAATGAAGCAAGTGCAAGTGACTCACAAGATCAATCTCAAGTGCAAGATCAACAAGCTAGTTCATCTCAATCCAATGATCAAGCTCCTATTCTCCAACCGGTCTCTATTGCAAGGGATCATCTTTTGGATCAAATCATTGGTGGTATTCAAAGTGGAGTTCAAACTAGAGCAAGACTAGCTCAAATTTGTGAGCATTTCTCATTTGTGTCAACCATAGAGCCAACCAAGATTGAGGAAAGCATTGAAAGATGTTGATTGGGTCAATGCCATGCATGAAGAGCTCAACAATTTCACAAGAAATCAAGTTTGGGAGCTAGTGGAAAGACCAAAGAAACACAATGTGATAGGAACAAAATGGGTCTTTAGAAACAAGCAAGATCAAGATGGCATAGTAATAAGGAACAAGGCTAGATTGGTTGCACAAGGTTACACTCAAGTAGAAGGTCTTAATTTTGGAGAAACCTATGCACCGGTTGCTAGATTGGAGGCCATTAGAATCTTATTATCCTATGCTTGTGGCCATAACATCAAGTTATATCAAATGGATGTCAAGACTGCATTTCTCAATGGGTACATAAATGAGTTGGTATATGTGGAACAACCTCCCGGATTTGAAGATGTGAAGAAGCCCAACCATGTGTACAAGCTAAGAAAGGCATTGTATGGTTTGAAGCAAGCACCTAGAGCATGGTATGAGAGATTGAGAGATTTCTTGCTCTCAAAAGGGTTCAAAATGGGAAATGTTGATACAACTCTCTTCACTAAGAAGCTTGGTAATGATTTATTTGTGTTGCAAATATATGTGGATGATATCATATTTGGATCAACCAATCAAGATTTTTGTGAAGGAATTTAGAAATATGATGGCAAGTGAGTTTGAAATGTCCATGATTGGTGAGCTTAGCTACTTCCTTGGTCTTCAAGTTAAGCAAATGAAGAATGGTACATTTGTAAATCAAGGCAAGTACATAAGGGACATGGCAAAGAAATTTGGATTGAAACATGCAAAGCCCATGAATACTCCTATGGCAACTAATGGGCATTTGGACTTGGATGATAGTGGCAAAATGGTGGATCAAAAGCTATACAGATCAATGATTGGAAGTCTCCTTTATGTGACCGCATCTCGACCGAATGTCATGTTTAGTGTGTGCATGTGTGCACGATTTTAAGCCTCACCAAGAGAAAGTCATTTGAAAGCCGCAAAGAGAATATTGAGGTATTTGAAGGGCACACAAGATGTTGGGTTGTGGTATCCTAAGGGGTCCAACTTTGAGCTTATTGGATATTCGGACTCCGACTATGCCGGTTGCAAGGTGGATAGAAAGAGCACTAGTGGAACTTTTCAATTTCTTGGAAGGTCACTTGTATCATGGTCTTCAAAGAAGCAAAATAGTGTTGCTCTCTCAACGGTCGAAGCGAAGTACATTAGTGCCGGAAGTTGTTGTGCACAATTGCTTTGGATGAAGGCAACCTTGAGTGATTTTGGATTGAAATACAAGAAAGTGGCTTTGCTATGTGACAATGAGAGTGCTATCAAGCTAACCAACAACCCCGTGCAACATTCAAGAACAAAGCACATTGACATAAGGCATCACTTCATTAGAGATCACCAAATCAAAGGGGATATTGCAATTGAAAGTGTTGGCACCGAAGATCAATTAGCGGATATCTTTACCAAGCCACTTGATGAGTCAAGATTTTGCAAGTTGAGAAATGAGCTAAACATACTAGACTACTCCAACATGAAGTGAAAAGCATCCTACATTATATGACATGCCTCTCCTTCGACTAAAGCAAGGTACAATTGGTTGACATGGCATTCATACTTTGATAAGGATTTGTCTAGTTCATGTAGACATAAGATGCATCTTATAGGCTCATTCATGAAAAATCAAATGCTTTCATGTATATATGGTACCACTTTTGTTCTTTATGCTTGTATGATCAAGTGGTAGCATATGACATATTGATGGGCTTGCAAACCTAGTGTTGAATCTAGAACATGAGCTCATGATGTGTAACTTAACATGGTCAAGATAACCCTACTAGTGAGGTGTGAAGAAGCTTGTCCTTGGATCAAACTTAGTTACGTATTCTAGGCAAGTGATCTAGATTGAACCAATGTGAAAATGAACTAAACCCCATTTATTGACTTGATACTCC
The DNA here is from genome assembly GCA_038502445.1 of Eremochloa ophiuroides. Taxonomy (NCBI): domain Eukaryota; kingdom Viridiplantae; phylum Streptophyta; class Magnoliopsida; order Poales; family Poaceae; genus Eremochloa; species Eremochloa ophiuroides. The sequence continues at coordinate 27,771,947 of JAHLJS010000002.1, forward strand.
CATAATTTGCACCATTTTTAGTGATTGTTGACAAAGGGGGAGAAGAAAGTCACAAAGATAAGAACGGAAAGGGGTCAATTAAAAATTGAAAGCACATAAGTAGGGGGAGCAAGCTCATGAATAAGTTGTTGCATTTGTGTGTGCATTAACATATGAATTGTTGCATTGTCAAAACTTCAATTTCTATACTTGCTTGATTGGTGAAATGCTTAGAAATAGGATTTGAATGATGATTTGACAAACTAGCATGCATAGGATTTACATGTCATACAAAGTACCTCTTTTTCTTAAATGTTGATCTCACGAGGTATTTTAAGTTTGTGATGCATGACTAGTGAACAATGGTGCTAAGGATGGTATATTTCCGCAACTCCGATGGTATCACGCTTCAAAGGTCCATTCTATATAACTTAGCATCATTTGATAGTGGTAGCTCACCCAAACTTTCAAATTCATGCATATGTGAAAAATTGAACCAAACACAAGGAATCACATATGTAGGGGGAGCTAATACTATCAAAATGCAAACTTGGTTTTCATCTCATATCTTTGTGAAGGTTGTCATCAATTACCAAAAAGGGGGAGATTGAAAGCTCATGTTTGGTTTTGGGTAATTGATGAAACCTAGTTTGCTAACGATTGCTCTAAGTGTTTCATGAGAACAATTAGCAAACAAGATGGAGCAAAGGACCGGGTCGGTGGAGGCCATAAGTGAAGGGCAATGACGGCGTCCATGAAAATGGTGTAAGCCCATCAACAAAGGAGAAAGCCCTATTGACGGCATCCATGCAAATGGTATAATTCCATCATCAAAGGTGTCCACAAGGTCCATCAAGAGACGAGAAGGAAGTTGATAAGAAACCGGGAGCTCAAGGCAAAGGTATAACCAATAGGAGCTCTTTTGGTTTTGGTGATCAAGACTCCATAGAGGGAGTGATCACATTTAGGATAGATAGCCGTACTATCAAGAGGGGCGAAATCGTTGATGAAATACGGTTATCAAGTCCCACTAGGTGTTCATGATCATTGCATTGCATATAGATGCGAGTGACACTAACAATCCCTTGGATAACTCTTTTGAAAAGGCTAACACACGTGCACAAGGTGTAGAACACTTGGTGTTAGCACATGGGAACAAAGGGTGAAAGGTTTGAGTGAAAATCCTGAGAAAACAGAGCGTCGGACCGTAGAGTCACAGAGCGTCGGACCAATGTCTTCGATCCGACGGCTAACACTGCTGAGAGCGTCGGACGCTCAGTTTCTGAGCGTCGGACCATTAGCCGAAGCGTCCGATGGTGCAGATCGTGCGAGAGCTGACACGTGGCAAGCTCTGAGAGCGTCGGACTCTCAGCGTTAGTCCGACGGTGAGCGTCGGACTATCGTCCGACGATTTTCAGGGCTCGGGGAGCTCTCTGGAAGCATCGGACGGTCCGCGTTCGTTAGTCCGACGGCTCCGTCTGGCTGAGTCCGACGGTGGTCAGCTGAGGGCGTCGGACCGGTTGGTTTAGTCCGACTGTTCGTCCGTCCGACGGTTCGTTTAGCGCGGGAAGTTAGCCGTTGTGATCCAACGTTCGACTTCAAACGGCTAGTGACACGTGGCGTTCATCCGGGGCGTCAGACCGTGCGGTATAGTCCGACGGACTGGCCGTCGGACAGTCCGACGGTACGCAGTGAAGACTAAAACGGCTAGTTCTTTGTGTGTGGCTTATAAATAGTCACTTGGCCGGTTTGGCGAGTAGCTCTTGGCACTCCTGAACTTCATAGCATACTTGTGAGCCTTCCCACTCCACTCTCACTCATCCTACTTGATTGTAATCATCATTTGGTGAGTTTGGAGAGCATCAAGTGCATTGCATTGATAGAGATCATCTAGAGGCACTTGGTAGCGGTGATTCGCAGCGGTTTCTCTTATTACTCTTGGAGTTTGCCGACTCCTAGACGGCTTGGAGCTGCGAGGATCGTTGAGGGGAGTTGGTGATTGTCTCCGCCTCCGATCAAGGTATTGTGAGGGGTTCTTGAGCCTATCCCCGCGGGAGATCGCGAAAGGCATCTTTAGTCGATTGGTCGTAGCTTGGTGGATCCCCGTCTTGTGTTGGTTGTGCGGCACCCTTGAGAAGGGTTTGGCGTGTGATGCCAATTAGCGCGTGAACCTCCAAGTGGGTGTATCGCTACAACGAGGACTAGCTTGCCGGCAAGCAAGTGAACCTCGATAAAAAATCTTGTGTCATCTCTCTACCGAGGATTTCTCTTGTATTTGATTGATTGGTTATATTGGACTTCATATCTTCTCTACACCGGGGGTATTGAAATCACCTTTACTCTTTACATTTGTGTACTTACTCTCTTGTGTAGTTTATTAGTTAGTTGCTCACTTAGGAGTAGTGTATAGTAGTGACATAGCCTTTGAGTGTGAACTAGTGATCATAGTGTAGTATACTTATCTAGGTGGCTTGCATAGTGTAGTTTAAAGCTAGTGCTTTGCAAGGCTTGCTATTGTTGCTAATCGGCTTGTTAAGTGTTGTTTGTAGATTTTCATAGGCTATTCACCCCCCCTCTGGCCATTTAGGACATTTCATCAAGAAAGCTGCAACCTCCTCTTCTGAGACATTTTGTTTACCAGAAGTGGCAACCAAAGCCATTCTCGAATCTTTCTTCGTTGGTTGAATTGGTGCATGGCGAATATAAAATCCAACAAGCGCATCCGTAGCTTGCGCAACCACTTGGGCAATCGGCTTAGGTTGCTTAAGAATCGGACAACGGACAATTGCATGATCAGAGCTCTTGCAAATCTCACAAAAGACAATCGCCTGACATTCATACATCAAATGACCCTTGACACCACACCTTCTACATATTTTTGTAGTGGTTGCCTTCTGAAGCCCTGTATCACCAAGTTGCTGGTCAGAAAGAACTTGCTGTTGGGCAGCTGACGAAATGCCTTGGACTGCATTCGTCATCGTCGGAAAACCAACCGTTGTTGCACTCTCCAGCACAAGTGTTTGCTCCACCTGCTGCTTCTCCTTTGCAACTCCTTCCTGCTACAGCTCCTTCTGTTTCTCTTGCACCAATGAGGTCTGACCCTGCGAGGGCGATTCCTGTTGCGCACGTCGCAGTGCAGGTTGATCACGCCGCTGTGCAGGTTGATGATCCATACCTAAGGACGGTTGTGGCTGATGCTGTGGGTCTTGGATCAGCCGATTCTGTGAACGCCGAGGTGGAACTCGAGGTACAGCCCGTTGCTGCAGCGGTCGAGTACGAAACCCCGCGTTCCATCCTCCTCGCCCTGTTGCACCACCTCCAAATCTTCCTCTTCTTCCTGTCTCATAATCCCAACCGGGATTGAAGCTCCTAAACTGGTTACCCTCAGAGCCAAAACGTTGATTGTATTCATAGCCCCCTCCATTGCCGTATCTCCCCCGTGCAGCGCCTACAGCACCATGTCGTCCACCTCCGCGTGCATCCCAGGCGCCGACTCCAAAGCGCCCACCTCCTCTGCTGCGCCTGCAAGACCTCCTCCGCGCCCGACAGACCCACCGCGTCCACCATCACCACCAACACCAGGAACACCAGAGGATCCTGAAGCCGCCATACCGTAGCGTAGCACTTGAGCGTACGATGGCGAGCAAGAATTAGGGACGGCAGCTAGGGTAATTTTGTTGATTGCCTCGGTGAGACTCGGCCGCAGCAGAAAACGCTCCGATAATTTCCCACGTCTGTAGATGGTCCTCGCCCTTCTCTCTGAGTTCCAGGGCCCACCCGTCACATCATGAGCAGGTCTATCTGTCCCTGGATTGACTCCAGATATGGCAGGAACCAAATTTGACGTTTCATGCAAAAAAAATAGGATCTGACCCCTTGTTTGGTTCATCTGTTTGAATTTTGAACAAGTCCAATGGAGGTGAGTCCAACACTTGTTTCAGAGCCTTCTTCCTCGAACTATAACGTCCATTGAGAACCACACAATCACCTAATGTCAATGCCGGTGATCGTCGTGAACACGGCAACTTGCCTGACCACGGTGACTTGACCGGTGTCCGAACATCGGTGAGTGCCTTAATTACGTTACGAGCCATGGTAAGCTCAGGCGATTTTGAACTCGGAGAAACACTTTGTTCTATCCTTCTCGGATTCGATTGATTTTGTAACACGGATTCAACCTGAAACAACTGTTCTTTGTTGAATCCATGAACCGCTGCGTGTCTAACCAAATCAGGTGTCGATGGGGATTGGGACCCTGTCTCACCGTCAGAGTCCTCATCCTCCATTGACGCCCAAAATTTGGCCCTTCCTCCGTTGGGTCGGAGGTCTGCCGCAAGGGTCGGCACAATTTACAGCCTCTCCAATCGAAACAGGATCTGAACATACCTTAGATAAAGCACTGTTCCTCGTCACCTTCTTGTCGTCCGGAACCTGCAGAATTGGAACTTGCCGAGCGTCAGAAAACTCATACCTGAAAACGGCTTGCTGGTCTCCTGGAGATGATCCACGAGACACTCCTGCGATCCCTGCCTCAGAAGACGATACACAGCCCCGATCTCCAGTCGTGACCTCTTGGTCGCCGTCGGAGTCATCGCCGGGGAGGGTAGTTCTCTTGTGCAATTGGATATGATAGGGGATTGGTGCGGGTGTACAAAAGCTGATGCCTTCAGGTGCCATCTCGTTAGCTTCAGTTTATGGGTCAGAATTAACCCTACTTTTAGTTTTAGCCATGAAACATAGCCCTACAAATCAACCAGCTAGGCCGCAATAAGTCCTGCCGAACAAAGCTGTGTCAATGGATGGGATTCACGGTGAACGAGAAGAGCAGGGCAAGGGAGCAACACTAATGCTACCACATGATGCGATGAACAAGATGATGTGGTTCTTCCCCACCCGTAAGAGATCTATCAGCTGATCTAGCCTTACAAACAATGATACGGATCCATAACTAACATATTATTACGCGTAAAAGATGAACCGGTTGATGTAGTTTCATAAGTATAATATTAATGCAAGTCATGACAATACTCACAAATAAGCTAGAGGTCGATCTGCCGATGTAGCCCTACTAGTTGAAGAATTTATACAGTACTACTCCTACTCCTAGGGTTTTGACATAATGCCAAAAATTGTATTGATGTGTCGGTAAACCTTTTACAATAACCAAGGTTCAATATTTATATCCAGGGCCTAAACATGAGTTAATCTAATACAACATGCTACAAACTTGAACAAAAAAGACTTCCTAAATTATAAAATAACTTACTCTATTTTTTTTTCTTTCTCGTAGAATCCGACATGTTGCCTCTGTTCGCGTCATCCTTTAATGGGGGTTGATAGCGTCACCATCAAATAGCCAATTTTGAATCAGACTATGAATCAGCCGATGTAACTCCTGGTTACATTTATTTTGTTACCTGGATTCCTGCGCTACCTCTCTTTCAACATTTGGTGCAAACAACTGTATCACAACAATCAAATCATGGACTATATTTAGGCTTAGTAGATTCAACTCGTAAATTAGCATCAATCTATGTAATTAATTTTATAATTACTCACATTTTCTAGATTTATTTCAGGAATTTAACGGTGTTATATTTTCAGTGGTAGGCGACGTTCTCGTTGACAGCGAGACGTCAATGATGACTTCGTCAATCTCAAGATCTACCGGCGCAGTCTTTTGGAGGTGCTCATAAGGGTAGCTTTTATGTACGTGTGTATTCACAGGGGGTGAGTGTGTGTTCATTGTGAGCGTTTGTGTTTGTAAAAAAAATCCAGAGAAATTAGGACAGCTACATGTTCAATTGCAAAAACCAAATATTTAGGAGAACCACTAAAGTACTATCTCCGTTTCAAAACAATTATCGTTCTATTTTTCAAGGACTCAAATGGTTTTAAACTTGATCAAATATATATAAAAGAATATTAAAATTTATAGTACATACATAACCAGTATTATTATTAGTAGATCGTTGAATCAATTGTTATAATAATTTTGTTTGAATTGTAGAGATACAAATATTGATAATATTTTCTATAAAATTTGTTAAAGTTAAGAAAACTCGACTGCCACGAATACCATCAGCGATACTTATTTTAGAATGGAGGGAGTAACAAGCTCTTATAGGTATCTACATGGCTAAACAAACATCTACCTAATGCAAGAAACCCGGCGAGAAAAATGTGGTTAAATAAATGAAAATAACAGATGCATCACTATAGCATGAAAATGGTATCGAGCACGGAATCCTTGCCTAGCTGCTGGCTGCTGGCTGCTGCTTTGAATCGAGCACAATACAAAAAACGTGATGATGGTACCGAGCTGCTGTCCCTGCACTACTGTCGTACGCTGCTGTCCCTGCACTACCGAGCAGCCAACAAGCACCGTAAAGATTTGGATTTTGGACAGCTACCTAAGAGACACACTCGATTGTGATTAGTTGAGGGAAGGAGACCCAACGCGTGGCTGCATGGGGCCTTCGGCCTGGCATGATATTCCCTTCGTACGTGCAGAAAATGAGGAGGGAGTCAAATCATTCACGAGTTTGATCTTAGATAACTTGAGAATGTGTGATTACAAAGCATTCTTAGCAAGTCTCCCCTCTCAACCACACAAATGAGAGAAACATGTACCAAAGGGGTGGCTCAAGAACACCACTCTTTTTCCCTAACTCTGGCTTCCTCTCAACCACACAAATGACATGAACACACACCAAAGGGTGGCTTTCCCCAACAGCAATTAGTACGAAAATAAATTCCAAATCGAGTTTCATATTTTTCCAAAATAAAACATTTTTCTATTATTAAACAACTTTTTTGAGACAATTGAGAGAACATTTTTCTTAAAAATATGTATGCATCTTTCTTATTCTAATCAATTGAATAGTTTAATCTATTAGCGACACCTACATGTTAATTCCCTTTTCTAGTTTGATTTAATTAATCATTATTTGTGGGGAGGGGGTTTGCAGTTTAAGATGGAAAGGTCATGTATGTACAATTTATCAAGACTTAATCTGTAACTAGTAAAAGTGCCCGTGCGTTACAACGAAAGAGCATCAAATAAAATTTTCGTCAACTCAATACTTAGTGACCGTGCGTTGCAGTTAGAGAGTGTCAAAATAAATTTTTCGTTAACTCAATTAGTTTCGTAACCAATTTAGAAAAAAGTAATTATTATACGTGTTTGACTTGCATATCAACATCTTTTTGCCAAAAAAAGCTAAAAGATATGAATTTTCGTAGCAGAATATCTCTTATTTTATTTGCATCTCACCTGGTTGTCCTCCCTCACTTTACCATATGGTACTAATGTTAACCGGGCACATAAAACTAAAGCGGACTAAGTACACGTCTTATTAAAATTTAAACATGGCCCATTAAAGATATATAGACCTTCAAAGTCCAACTGTACAAACTATTATATGTGTAATCATTTTATTAAATTAGATTGCCGACTCAATCTCAAATCAAACAAGGCCCAAAAATATATTTAGACTCTAAGACCTGTGGTGGGTTGAGTGGAATGAGCCGGTAGTTGGACGGGGTGGATGAAAAAAAACACCGAAAATTTTGCCTCTTTATTAATAGGTAGGTATAGATATAGATTCTGGTCGGAGGTATATAGGTTTATTGATGCCACGGAGAGGCATGCATGCAGAGAGAAGATGAAAGACATATAATTCGTGTATAAACTGTAAAAATATTGTTGTATTTGACATGGAACAGATCATTTCACATTTGGTTTGGCCAGGTTTTTCATGAACGGTAGAATTACTTGGACCAAATATGGAGAAAGTAGTTTTGCTTCTTATGCAAATGACAACTCAGATTAGTATGACAATGCATTCCAAATTAGTGCTGCTTCAGTGGCATTTATACGGTTAAATTACTTGGACCAAACATGGAAGGTGCCAAGGTGGTTTCCATGGCATTTGTCACGTTGCCACCTCAGATTTTTTATGAGCTGGAGCAAGAATCAATGAGAAGAGAAGGAGAGTCGGAGAGAAACGATTTTTTGTTTGAGAAACGAAGTCTTCGCTGCATCTGAGGAAGTGGACATGACCTACTTCAGCATCATGATTGTGGGTCCGTGGTATATTTGGCCATTTGGCACTAAGCCAGTGGGCCGGCCCGAGCATGGCACGGGATAGCACAGCCCAGGCCAGCCTGGCCATCCACCAGGTGTGCCCGTGCCTGGCACGGCCTGGCTGCAGTCCCGTGCCTGGGCCGGATGTTTGGCCCACATGCCAGCCCAGGCACAGTCCGGCCAAGGAGGCCGGGATGGTTGCGGCATGGCACAACCATTGGATGAGCATCCCCCTCCATCCTAGCCGTTGGATCCGACCATTGGGGGCGTGTATTTAAGCCGCATTAGTCGCAGTCCGCGCCCTATCCCTAACCCTAATTCATTTGCCCCTCCCTTCCCCGGCCACTCAGCTCTCTCGCTCTTCAACTCTTCGTCTCTCGCTCTCGGCTGTCGTCTTCTCCCCTTTCGGTGGCCTCCTGAGCCACCGGTGGCAGGCACTAAGCCTCTGGCACATGGCACGGCTCTGGAGGACCGCAGCTGTCTGCCGTCGTCTTGATCTCGTGAAACGACCTCGATTTCCACGAAGGGAAATCCACAGGCTCGAATTGTAATTCAACAGATTGCTTGGGACAATCCATGAAATTACCCATATCTCAGTTGACACCAGGATCCATACAACGATAAATAAGTCTTACATAAATATTTATTACATCGCCACACTGGCGGAATCAACATTCAGAGAAGCTTTAGAAGATGCGAAAGCGATTCATCCTTCACGGCCAACTTGAGTGTAGCACGCGACCCTATTCCTCGTCATCATCTCCCTCGAAGTCGTACTCATTCTCGTCACCTGACAGCAAATTTATCAGTACGATTTGTACTGGCCACGGAGCCCACCTATGCAGCATTTGCTTTGTGGAAAGTGGATGCAAGGCTATACAAGCAGACCTATAGGCTGAGGTTTTCCTATGCAGCTGTAATCAATGTTTAATTAGTCAAGTTTTTATCACCAGTTAACACCATCATCCCTTTTCCCATCACCACACCTCACATACCCACACCTCACTCTCATTCGACAGGCCCAACTCCCTCTCGGGCCTATCTCAGCGGCACACTATCACAACGGGTACACTGCCGGAAAAATGTCATCCAGGGGGAGAAGAGAACACTCACTACACTAGTAGAAGCTTCACAGAAAAGGTCCATAGCCAACAGGTTGGCATATGTATCGATCGATCAACCGTACACTCTGCGGAGGTTTCACTACTCACAAGATTAGCCATCATAGGTGTTGCGCAAACACCTAGGCAGAATTCCGGGTGCTTGCTTGCCTAGGTCGATGCCACCCTACCACTCAGCCCTGGGATATTTCGGATCCTACACCGTTATGCTGAGACTGGGAGACACAGTACCGGGCCCAACCAGTGGTACTGTGCATCTAGAACGGAACGGAAACCCATCGACCGTCTCCGCCCACCCTTATCACCTTTCAACCTAGCAGTAGTGGCACCGTCCTACCAAGTAGTCCAGCTGTCTCCCGCCCATCAGAAGCGAGTGAGTAGAAAAGGATTCCCATGAACCTGAAACTAGTCCATCCTAAGTTTGACCAAGCAGGCATCTCCACTTAGGGGATACTCTCCCCGTGCTATCACAGCACCTCCGTCCACGGGCTTCAAACCACCAAGGCTATCCCACCCGGAACCTCCGCAACAACTTTACCCGCCACAGGTATCTCGCTTGGGGATGCCCAGGTTGCACCCCCGGCACGACTTGCCCCATGGGCTCGTCTCACATCCCACTTGGTCGACATCAACCCTTACCACGCACCCAAGACGCACGCAGCACTCTCTCCCAGTGGTTATAATCAGTTATACACCGTCCCAATTCCACCACATAGCATATAGCAAGTAGTAAGTAGTGGAAGAGTAACAGTAAATTAAGCAGCAGCTAACCTAACAGCGGATAGCAGGGTAAAGTCTTATCAAGGCAGGGAATTCAAATATACTACCATGCAACCAATCCATACATAATCATAAAGCAATAGCAACAATGTCATTTGCAATGCGTAATTAGGATCTAAGGATTTGGTGGGACGTGGCACCTTCGTAGTCGTCTCCTAGCTCCTGAAAGTACTCGTGGTCGTCTTCCTTAGTCAGATCCTCCTCCGGCTCTGAAATCGAACACGAAATAGTCGCGTCAGCGACTCCTATAGTGTATTTCAGAAAAATCCAATAAAATAAAGAGCCAAATGCACACAAACATAGTCTTAGATTGTAGATCTCATTTTTCTGAGAATTTTGATATATGGTGCGCAATTTTTGGACTTCGTATGAATAAGTTATGAATTTCCGAAGATTATCCTATTTTCTGAAAATGGAAAATGGTTGATTAATCAGGGGCAGCTCGGGATTGATCCACGTGGCGCGCGGGTCCAGTAGTGCGGCATGTGTCGCCTCATCAGAACACAAACCCGATGGTCGCCCACCAGGTGTTCGATGCTGTTTCCCAGAGAGTTGCCGGCGTTGGCGTAGCTCGGCGTGGCTCGGCGGTGGTCGGGGGTAGCTCGGCTGTGGTTGGGGGTAGCTCGGCGGAGCTCGGCGGTGGTCGGGGGTAGCTCGGCGGAGCTCGGCGTAGCTCGGTTTAGCTCGGCGGGGCTCGGGCGAATCGGAGATTCGGGGCGCCGAGGGTGCCGTTCTCCCGAGGTCTCCCGCGGAGGTTCGGGCGAATCGGACATTTGGGCGCCCGAGCGTGCCGCTCTCCCGAGGTCTCCCGCGGAGGCTCGGGCGAATCGGAAATTTGGGCGCCCGAGGGTGCCGCTCTCCCGAGGTCTCCCGCGGAGGCTCGGGCAAATCGGAAATTTGGGCGCCGAAGGGGCTGCTCTCCCGAGCTCTCCCGGTGAGGCTCGGGCGAATCGGAAATTTGGGCGCCCGAAGGTGCCGCTCTCCCGAGCTCTCCTGGGGAGGCTCGGGCGAATCGGAAATTTGGGCGCCCGAGGGTGCCGTTCTCCCGAGGTCTCCTGCGGAGGCTCGGGCGAATCGGAAATTTGGGCGCCCGAGGGTGCTGCTCTCCCGAGCTCTCCTGGGGAGGCTCGGGCGAATCGGAGATTCGGTGCTAGCAGGGTTCCAGGGCGTCTGTTCAAGGCGGCGGTGTCTCTCCGGTGCGGCGGACGATGACAGGGCGGCGATGACCATATTTCGGCAAGACAGGGCTCGGCTTTCCCCAATTGGCGTGCTCAGGCAGTCGTCCGACCAGATGGTGGCGGGTTAGAGTCGTGGTATGGCCTCCTTCTCTCCCTCGGCATACGGCGGTTCTCCGACGAGGTGGAGGCGCACGTAGCCAAGGCGACAGTCGTGATTCGGGGCTCGGCTATCTAGCGGCGGTGCCGAGGCAGACTTGGCGAACCTCGGCGGCCTTTCTCCGCAGCGCAAGGCGACCGGGGGTACTCGGAACGGATTTAGGCGAGGCGTAACCTGTCGGTGGCGATGTCGTCGCGACGGTGAGGTTCCGGCGGGGCTAAGGAGGTCTTCTAGGAGATGTATACGCGTCCAGGGTCTATGACGATGGTATACCAACTACCAATTTTGGCTACCGAGCTTTCCAAGGTGCTCGGTTGTGGCGGCGGCGTGTTGGGTGGCGAACTTTAGCCATGGCATGACCTTCTTTTGGCGACGGCTCGCGGCGGCGCTCTGGTAAGGTCGCGGCGCACGCGGCCAAGGCGATTCAGGCTTCCTCTAGCGCTTAGATCCGCGTAGCTAGCTCGAGGGGGTCGTGGCGGTGCTCCACGATGCTCTAACCTATACGGGTGCTAGTTGGATTGCTCGGAACGGGTGATTCGGCGTCGGAACGCGTCGGTGGTGAGCGCGCTCCGCCGAGAACGCGTCGTGCTGCGTTCTCGGTCTAGCAAGCTTGTAGTCCGGGGGTTTCGGCCGGTCGAATGAGTGCATGGTGCAGGTGATCTTCCCGAGCTGGTATAGGCTCGTGCCTGCGCGTCCCGAGGGTGGAACGCCATGGCAAAAGCAGGGCAAGGTTCGGACATGGCGTGCGGTGGCTCACCGTGGTGTCGGTGAAGCTAGGATGGCGGTGCAGTGGCGAGTCGGAGCCGTGCAGAGCGATCGCAGTGCCGTGCCGCTCCTCGTCCGCAGCTCGGGCTTCTCCTCCGTGTCCGGCTCCGGCGTGCTCCGCGGCGGCGGCGCTCCGGCAGCTTCTCCTCCTCTGCTCCGCCCTTCTCCTTCGCTCTCTCTCTCGGTTTGGTGCAGTGTGCCGGTCTGTGCTGCGGTGGCGGCGAGGGGAAATGATGGTAGGGCTTCGGGGTGCTCCAATTTATAGGCGACCTTGGCCAGCTCCAATGGCGAACGGTCCTGATTGCGCTCGACCGATCGAAGGGTCGTGGCTCGAGTGGATCTAGGGCTCCGGATGGGCGCGGGTTCGCTTGGCGGCCAAGAAAGGAGGGGACAGGAGGGGGACAGCGGGGTCAGGGCTCTGCCATGCTGTCGGCTGTGGGACCGGGGTCACGCCATTCGCGCGACACCCCCGGCAGGCGCGTCGCCTTCGTGAGGAAGAAGAACAGTGGGGGGGGCGAGAGCGGCTGACAAGCGGGGTCGGGTTGGCAGCGAGCGCGAGCGCGAGCGCGTGTGTGCCGGTCGTGCGCGTGCGCTGCCGAGCCGTGACGTGGGCTGCGCGCGGTGAGATGAGGAGAGGAAGGTCGGGCTGGCTTGGGCTGGCTTAGCGACCCGGCTGGCCGAAACGAATGGCTGGCCTAACTCTCTTTCTCCTTTTCTATTTTTAATTTAGTGTATATATACATATATTGCCCATTTTAAATATTGAGTAAATACAAACATAAATTGCAATAAATCCCATATGTGATGCATAAGTTATTATTCTATGTGAATGGAATTAAAATGCAAACTACACTCCTTTATTTACCAATTTCATAATGAAACCTATATGCTTGCACAAGAAAAATGGGTTTTCACAATAAATAAATGAAAAATTTTAATTGGTTGGGATTTTTAGGTTGTGTGGATTTTTAGGGTTGTTACAGTCCTCCCCCCTCATTAGGATCTCGACCTCGAGATTCAGGGATAACGTACCCATCGAAGAGGTAAGGAAACATAATCCGCAAGTCCGATTCTTTCTCCCACGTAGCTTCCCTTTCAGTGTGATTGCTCCACTGTACCTTGCACATCGGAATAGTCTTGTTTCGAGTCTCCTTTGTATCCTGTGCCAAGATCTTGATCGGATGTTCCTTGTATTCAAGTGTGTCTTGCAGGTCTAATGCATCCGTGGGAACTTGCTCCTCGGGAACCTTCAAACACTTCCTTAATTGCGAGACATGGAACACGGGGTGTACTCCAGATAATTCCTCCGGTAGTTCCAGCTTGTAAGCAAGCTTTCCAACCCTTTTACAGATCTTGTATGGCCCAACATATCTTGGTGCCAATTTCCCTTTTACGTGGAATCTGACAGTGCCACGAAGTGGAGATACCTTGAGGTAGACATAATCCCCAATCTCGAACTCAAGCTCTCTACGTCTTCTATCTGCATAGCTCTTTTGCCTACTCTGTGCAATCCTCAAATTCTCTCTTACTTGGGCAACACCTTCTTCTGCTTCCACAATCTTAGCAGGACCGAAGAATGTCCTCTCACCTGGTTCTGACCACATTAGCGGGGTTCTGGACGGTTTTCCATACAACGCTTCAAATGGAGACATCTTAATGCTTGTTTGATAACTGTTGTTGTATGAGAACTCGGCGTGGGGTAGACAGCTCTCCCATCCTTCCTTGTACCTCAATACGCAAGCACGTAACATGCCCTCGAGAATCTGGTTCACTCTTTCTGTTTGCCCATCCGTTTGCGGGTGGTATGCGGTGCTATAGTCGAGCTTGGTTCCGATGGACTTGTGCAAGGATTTCCAGAACTGTGATACAAACTGTGATCCTCGGTCAGATATAATACTCAGAGGCGCCCCATGTAACTTCAAAATGTTTGATACGTACAGATCTGCTAGCTTTTCGACTCTATATTTCCTTTTGACCGGTATAAAATGTGCAACTTTGGTTAGACGGTCCACTATTACCCATATAGAATCGTATCCATGCTCGGATCGGGGCAGTCCTATTATGAAGTCCATGGATATGCACTCCCACTTCCATTCTGGTATCTCAACTGGTTGTAGCAACCCTGCTGGTCTCTGATGTTCGGCCTTGATTCTATTGAATGTATCACATCGGGCTACATGCCCTGCAATGTCTGTCTTCATATTCTCCCACCAGAAGTGCTTCCTTAGATCATGGTACATCTTGGCTGACCCTGGGTGAATGCAATATTTGGAGTCATGCCCTTCTGACAGAATCTCTTCTCGTATCGCTGAATCCGTCGGTACACAGATTCTATCTTTGTACCATACAGTTCCCTGCTCATCTTCTCGGTATTCAGGGCCTCTTCCCAGCCTCATCAAACCACGGATATAGTCTATCTCAGGACAGTTCTTTTGTGCTTCACGGATCCATGAGGTGAGATTGTACTCGACGCGAAGCTCATTTAGCATGCCATAGGAGATTACCTCGAGCTGGAACGCGTCAAACTCTCTCCTGAGCTCAGGTGGCATAGAGTTGGTGATGAGGGTATGGCAGTAGCTTTTGCGGCTAAGTGCATCAGCGACAACATTAGCCTTTCCTGGGTGATAATGGATCTCAAGATCATAGTCCTTGATGAGTTCTAGCCATCTGCGCTGCCTCATATTCAGATCTTCCTGTGTGAAGAAGTACTTCAGGCTCTTGTGGCCGGTGTATATGTCACACTAGTTGCTCATCAGATAGTGTCTCCAAATCTTGAGTGCATGTACCACGGCTGCAAGTTCTAGGTCATGAGTCGGGTATCGCTGCTCATGTTCCTTCAACTGTCTTGAGGCATAAGCTATCACTCTTCCTTCTTGCATTAGTACACAGCCCAAACCTTGCCGAGAGGCATCACAATATACAACAAAATCCTTGTGAATATCGGGCAGGGCTAGTACAGGTGTAGTAGTGAGCTTCTCCTTCAAGGTCTGAAAACTCTTCTCACATTCAGGAGTCCATATAAACTTGTTCTCTTTCTTCAGCAAGTTGGTCATGGGTCTTGCAATCTTGGAGAAATTCTCAATAAATCTGCGATAGTATCCTGCAAGTCCCAAAAAGCTTCTGATTTCTGACACATTACAGGGTTGTTCCCACTCTTTCACAGCTTCAATCTTGGCTGGGTCTACCGCGACTCCTTCTCCTGACAGTACGTGTCCAAGGAAAGCAACTTCCTCAAGCCAGAATTCACACTTCGAGAATTTGGCGTATAGCTGGTTGCGAGACAACCTCTCCAATACGGTCCTCAGATGATGTTCATGTTCCTCTTTTGTGGCTGAATAAACCAATATATCATCAATGAATACCACCACAAACTTGTCTAGCTCATTCATGAAGATCTTGTTCATCATGTTCATGAAGTATGCTGGAGCATTAGTGAGTCCAAATGAGACTACTGTGCACTCATACTGTCCATATCTAGTGACAAATGCAGTCTTCGGGATATCCTCTTCCCTGATCTTCATCTGATGGTACCCTGATCGGAGATCGATCTTTGAGAAGTACTTGGCCTTACTCAATTGATCTAACAGATCATTGATGCGGGGCAATGGGTACTTATTCTTGACTGTAACCGCATTCAGATTCTGGTAGTCAATGCACATGCTCATCGTGCCATCCTTCTTCTTGACAAACAGAACGGGAGATCCCCAGGGCGAAGCACTAGGCCTAATGAAGCCCTTCTCCAGTAATTCTCCCAGCTGCTTCTTGAGTTCCTTCAACTCATCAGCCGACATTCTGTAGGGGCTTTTGGCAATCGGTGCAGTTCCTGGCATCAGCTCTATAACAAACTCCACATCTCTATCTGGTGGCATTCCTGGCAACTCCTCTGGAAATACATCATTGAATTCACAGACTACTGGCACATCTCTGAATGTCAGCTCTGTCTTATCTGCTTTAGTCTCCAGGGCACATAGGAGGGCTTGGACTCTCTCGGTTTGGGGTTCACATCGGACAGCTGTTCCCCAAGGGTGGGTTACCTGAACATATCTAGGTGAACAAGATATCACTCCCCGGTGTTTGGTTAGCCAGTCCATGCCTAAGATGACATCTAAGCTATTGGAGGGTAGTAGGGTTAGGTCAGCTCGAAAGTCAAGTCCCTCGATAGTGATTATCACTCCTCTGCATATGTGAACGCTTCTGAAGGTTCCTAAGGGCGAGCTAGTTAGGATGGGGTTTGCTCTCGGGGTTACAGGTATGTTATGCTTTTGTGCAGTAATAATCTTATAGTGGTTTAAGTAGAAGTTAGATGTTTTCAACGATTTAAATGAATTAAAACATTTTTCATGCTATCCTACACTCAACCAAAGAAGCATAAAGAACCATAAGAAGCATAAGATCCAAGTGTCACTCATCACATGGTTATTATTACATAAAGGATGTTCCTAGCTGCTAAGAAGGTCGTGCTATGCGCAGGTAGCCAATGACAGGATAACTCATGGTATCACTAGTCTAAGGGCCACGCAGGGTCCCATAAGCTACTGGTGCATAAGGTCGAGTACGGCGTCGGGTATGCGGCTGTCCTCTGCCTCGATCTCGTCGTCGGTCATGGTCAGGCGCTTGACATAGTCGAGTGCTACTACTAGCTCTGGAGTGGCCTCAATCTCCTGCATCCTTTGAGACGGACACGCTCTCAGGTTGAGCGTAGTGGGTGGTACGCGGAAGTCTCCCTCCCGGGGCTTCACCATCTCCAGTGGGAGAAGCGAACTCTGTACCTTCCGGACCTCAATAGCTCTCCTGGCGTCGGACTGCTTCCAAGCTGTCTCTGTCCTCCGTAACTTGTCCTTTAGGAACTCCACCATCTTCACGCGGTCGATCAGAATCCCTTGGTTGCGGGTGGACTTGTCCTCGGCTTTCTCCAACTGCTTTTCCAACTCCTTGATCCTGGAACGCAACGTGATCATCTCGACTACTCTGTCTCTGCTCCTCTGCTCCCTCTCAGCAAGTGCTCTCTCCTTGTCGTCCAGCCTCCTCTGTAATTCCAACACTCTGCTGTTCAGGTAGTCATTGCGAAGCCCAAAATCTCCGATCTTGTCTCGCAAGTCGGCGATCTCGGCTCGGTGTAACTCATCACGGCGCTGCATCTCCAACTGCAAGTCAGTGACTGCTCTGCTCAAACTCTCCAGGGTCTGAGTCCCTTTCTGCAAACTGTCCTCGACCTCTGCCATGCGTGCTCGGTCACGCCGCCTCCTTTGCTCCAATGAGCTGATGAACTCGTCCTGCTCCTGGAGGTGGTGTGCCACTGTGCGTAGGCAAGGGTCAGTCTCTGCCTGAACGATCTGGTTGGTGTACAGAATCCTCTGGATGGGGTCAGGGTGCAGCTCCAAGGCCTGAGGTAGCAGACGGAAGTGGGTCCCCTTAAGGTACTCGTATGCTGTGTACACAACTGCGCGTAGTACCTTGCGGGAGACAGACTGTACTCCGTCCTCCACAGTCTCTCCAGCAGTGTAGTCAGTAAAAACCGGCATTCCTGGAAGGGTCAGGCTGACGGGTGTCTCAACTCTGGTAGTGACAGGTCCTTCAAACCTCTCAGCCTCGACAAGCTTCCCTCAGCTGAAGTACTGGATTTGGTCAGACGGTGCTCCCAGCTCCTCCAGCACCTGGCGTAGTACCATGGCAAATCCGCCGTGGTTCCTCCCATTGATCGGGATCTCAATAGTGCCGTCGTGCAGTGGACGAAGTGGTGGTCCAAGGCTGGTCATCTGCAAATTTTTCAAGAAACGGATTAGCAGATCCTTGTATTAGATAAGCCATTGCATAAAAAATGAATGCAAGGTCGGTAATATAACCGAAAGAGAGTCTGGCTTCCTATTCTAGCGTCCATTTTCTATGGGTCTCGTCCTACAGTCAAGTATGGCTCTGATACCAACTGAAACGACCTCGATTTCCACGAAGGGAAATCCACAGGCTCGAATTGTAATTCAACAGATTGCTTGGGACAATCCATGAAATTACCCATATCTCAGTTGACACCAGGATCCATACAACGATAAATAAGTCTTACATAAATATTTATTACATCGCCACACTGGCGGAATCAACATTCAGAGAAGCTTTAGAAGATGCGGAAGCGATTCATCCTTCACGGCCAACATGAGTGTAGCACGTGACCCTATTCCTCGTCATCATCTCCCTCGAAGTCGTACTTATTCTCGTCACCTGACAGCAAATTTATCAGTACGATTTGTACTGGCCACGGAGCCCACCTATGCAGCATTTGCTTTGTGGAAAGTGGATGCAAGGCTATACAAGCAGACCTATAGGCTGAGGTTTTCCTATGCAGCTGTAATCAATGTTTAATTAGTCAAGTTTTTATCACCAGTTAACACCATCATCCCTTTTCCCATCACCACACCTCACATACCCACACCTCACTCTCATTCGACAGGCCCAACTCCCTCTCGGGCCTATCTCAGCGGCACACTACCACAACGGGTACACTGCCAGAAAAATGTCATCCAGGGGGAGAAGAGAACACTCACTACACTAGTAGAAGCTTCACAGGAAAGGTCCATAGCCAACAGGTTGGCATATGTATCGATCGATCAACCGTACACTCTGCAGAGGTTTCACTACTCACAAGATTAGCCA
Organism: Eremochloa ophiuroides; assembly: GCA_038502445.1. Taxonomy (NCBI): domain Eukaryota; kingdom Viridiplantae; phylum Streptophyta; class Magnoliopsida; order Poales; family Poaceae; genus Eremochloa; species Eremochloa ophiuroides. The sequence goes on from JAHLJS010000002.1 coordinate 27,790,661, forward strand.
TCATAGGTGTTGCGCAAACACCTAGGCAGAATTCCGGGTGCTTGCTTGCCTAGGTCGATGCCACCCTACCACTCAGCCCTGGGATATTCCGGATCCTACACCGTTATGCTGAGACTAGGAGACACAGTACCGGGCCCAACCAGTGGTACTGTGCATCTAGAACGGAACGGGAACCCATCGACCGTCTCCGCCCACCCTTATCACCTTTCAACCTAGCAGTAGTGGCACCGTCCTACCAAGTAGTCCAGCCGTCTCCCGCCCATCAGAAGCGAGTGAGTAGAAAAGGATTCCCATGAACCTGAAACTAGTCCATCCTAGGTTTGACCAAGCAGGCATCTCCACTTAGGGGATACTCTCCCCGTGCTATCACAGCACCTCCGTCCACGGGCTTCAAACCACCAAGGCTATCCCACCCGGAACCTCCGCAACAACTTTACCCGCCACAGGTATCTCGCTTGGGGATGCCCAGGTTGCACCCCCGGCACGACTTGCCCCATGGGCTCGTCTCACATCCCACTTGGTCAACATCAACCCTTACCACGCACCCAAGACGCACGCAGCACTCTCTCCCAGTGGTTATAATCAGTTATACACCGTCCCAATTCCACCACATAGCATATAGCAAGTAGTAAGTAGTGGAAGAGTAACAGTAAATTAAGCAGCAGCTAACCTAACAGCGGATAGCAGGGTAAAGTCTTATCAAGGCAGGGAATTCAAATATACTACCATGCAACCAATCCATACATAATCATAAAGCAATAGCAACAATGTCATTTGCAATGCGTAATTAGGATCTAAGGATTTGGTGGGACGTGGCACCTTCGTAGTCGTCTCCTAGCTCCTGAAAGTACTCGTGGTCGTCTTCCTTAGTCAGATCCTCCTCCGGCTCTGAAATCGAACACGAAATAGTCGCGTCAGCGACTCCTATAGAGTATTTCAGAAAAATCCAATAAAATAAAGAGCCAAATGCACACAAACATAGTCTTAGATTGTAGATCTCATTTTTCTGAGAATTTTGATATATGGTGCGCAATTTTTGGACTTCGTATGAATAAGTTATGAATTTCCGAAGATTATCCTATTTTCTGAAAATGGAAAATGGTTGATTAATCAGGGGCAGCTCGGGATTGATCCACGTGGCGCGCGGGTCCAGTAGTGCGGCATGTGTCGCCTCATCAGAACACAAACCCGATGGTCGCCCACCAGGTGTTCGATGCTGTTTCCCAGAGAGTTGCCGGCGTTGGCGTAGCTCGGCGTGGCTCGGCGATGGTCGGGGGTAGCTCGGCTGTGGTTGGGGGTAGCTCGGCGGAGCTCGGCGGTGGTCGGGGGTAGCTCGGCGGAGCTCGGCGTAGCTCGGTTTAGCTCGGCGGGGCTCGGGCGAATCGGAGATTCGGGGCGCCGAGGGTGCCGTTCTCCCGAGGTCTCCCGCGGAGGTTCGGGCGAATCGGACATTTGGGCGCCCGAGGGTGCCGCTCTCCCGAGGTCTCCCGCGGAGGCTCGGGCGAATCGGAAATTTGGGCGCCCGAGGGTGCCGCTCTCCCGAGGTCTCCCGCGGAGGCTCGGGCGAATCGGAAATTTGGGCGCCGAAGGGGCTGCTCTCCCGAGCTCTCCCGGTGAGGCTCGGGCGAATCGGAAATTTGGGCGCCCGAGGGTGCCGCTCTCCCGAGCTCTCCTGGGGAGGCTCGGGCGAATCGGAAATTTGGGCGCCCGAGGGTGCCGTTCTCCCGAGGTCTCCTGCGGAGGCTCGGGCGAATCGGAAATTTGGGCGCCCGAGGGTGCTGCTCTCCCGAGCTCTCCTGGGGAGGCTCGGGCGAATCGGAGATTCGGTGCTAGCAGGGTTCCAGGGCGTCTGTTCAAGGCGACGGTGTCTCTCCGGTGCGGCGGACGATGACAGGGCGGCGATGACCATATTTCGGCAAGACAGGGCTCGGCTTTCCCCAATTGGCGTGCTCAGGCAGTCGTCCGACCAGATGGTGGCGGGTTAGAGTCGTGGTATGGCCTCCTTCTCTCCCTCGGCATACGGCGGTTCTCCGACGAGGTGGAGGCGCACGTAGCCAAGGCGACAGTCGTGATTCGGGGCTCGGCTATCTAGCGGCGGTGCCGAGGCAGACTTGGCGAACCTCGGCGGCCTTTCTCCGCAGCGCGAGGCGACCGGGGGTACTCGGAACGGATTTAGGCGAGGCGGAACCTGTCGGCGGCGATGTCATCGCGACGGTGAGGTTCCGGCGGGGCTAAGGAGGTCTTCTAGGAGATGTATACGCGTCCAGGGTCTATGGCGATGGTATACCAACTACCAATTTTGGCTACCGAGCTTTCCAAGGTGCTCGGTTGTGGCGGCGGCGTGTTGCCGACGACGGCGGAAAGCGGCAACGCGGCTACGACCAAGTATTGGTTCAATCGAATGCGGTCTTGTCAAATTGGTGAGGCCAGAGAGTCATACAACACTCTGGTGGCGAACTTTAGCCATGGCATGACCTTCTTTTGGCGACGGCTCGCGGCGGCGCTCTGGTAAGGTCGCGGCGCACGCGGCCAAGGCGATTCAGGCTTCCTCTAGCGCTTAGATCCGCGTAGCTAGCTCGAGGGGGTCGTGGCAGTGGTCCACGATGCTCTAACCTATACGGGTGCTAGTTGGATTGCTCGGAACGGGTGATTCGGCGTCGGAACGCGTCGGTGGTGAGCGCGCTCCGCCGAGAACGCGTCGTGCTGCGTTCTCGGTCTAGCAAGCTTGTAGTCCGGGGGTTTCGGCCGGTCGAATGAGTGCATGGTGCAGGTGATCTTCCCGAGCCGGTATAGGCTCGTGCCTGCGCGTCCCGAGGGTGGAACGCCATGGCAAAAGCAGGGCAAGGTTCGGACATGGCGTGCGGTGGCTCACCGTGGTGTCGGTGAAGCTAGGATGGCGGTGCAGTGGCGAGTCGGAGCCGTGCAGAGCGATCGCAGTGCCGTGCCGCTCCTCGTCCGCAGCTCGGGCTTCTCCTCCGTGTCCGGCTCCGGCGTGCTCCGCGGCGGCGGCGCTCCGGCAGCTTCTCCTCCTCTGCTCCGCCCTTCTCCTTCGCTCTCTCTCTCGGTTTGGTGCAGTGTGCCGGTCTGTGCTGCGGCGGCGGCGAGGGGACATGAGGGTAGGGCTTCGGGGTGCTCCAATTTATAGGCGAGCTTGGCCAGCTCCAATGGCGAACGGTCCTGATTGCGCTCGACCGATCGAAGGGCCGTGGCTCGAGTGGATCTAGGGCTCCGGATGGGCGCGGGTTCGCTTGGCGGCCAAGAAAGGAGGGGACAGGAGGGGGACAGCGGGGTCAGGGCTCTGCCATGCTGTCGGCTGTGGGACCGGGGTCACGCCATTCGCGCGACACCCCCGGCAGGCGCGTCGCCTTCGTGAGGAAGAAGAACAGTGGGGGGGGCGAGAGCGGCTGACAGGCGGGGTCGGGTTGGCAGCGAGCGCGAGCGCGAGCGCGTGTGTGCCGGTCGTGCGCGTGCGCTGCCGAGCCGCGACGTGGGCTGCGCGCGGTGAGATGAGGAGAGGAAGGTCGGGCTGGCTTGGGCTGGCTTAGCGACTCGGCTGGCCGAAACGAATGGCTGGCCTAACTCTCTTTCTCCTTTTCTATTTTCAATTTAGTGTATATATACATATATTGCCCATTTTAAATATTGAGTAAATACAAACATAAATTGCAATAAATCCCATATGTGATGCATAAGTTATTATTCTATGTGAATGGAATTAAAATGCAAACTACACTCCTTTATTTACCAATTTCATAATGAAACCTATATGCTTGCACAAGAAAAATGGGTTTTCACAATAAATAAATGAAAAATTTTAATTGGTTGGGATTTTTAGGTTGTGTGGATTTTTAGGGTTGTTACATCTCGCCTCGTCCTCCCTAACCCTAGATCTGACTACTCCTTCTTCTCTCCTTCTGGTGGTGCCCTGAGCCACCGGTGGCCGGCACTGGTACACGGCATGACATAGAACACCCCTCTTACTGATCTCGATTTAGCCTCGTCCTCTCATTGTCCTCCTCGTCTTCTTCTCCATCGATCTCAGCAATATTGGATGCCAACTTCTCTGGTGGTCCGAACTCAAATCCGTTGAGGGACCATGGTCATCGACGTCGCCGGCAGTGCTCTGGTTTCAAAGGTAACTTGCTAACCCTAACCCTAACTTGCTAGATCTGATTGCTTGTGCCCCTAACCCTAGATCTGACTGCTTGTGTCTTTGTGTAGCCGTCGAGGAACCGGGATGCCGCCAACTAGTGATGATGCCACACTCCGATGAAGAAACCATTGAGGTCATCATCAACTAGGAGAGGAGGATGTGCGGGTTGGTGGGAGATGACGACGAGGACACTGCGAAGCTGTTTGGCAGTAGCGTTCAGGCTCACATCGACGTCAGCGTTAATGAAGTCAACGCTGCAGCAAACAGTGCCGACGATGAGGAAGGTGATGAGGAAAGCGCCTGCTCTCGTCCGTGCTTGAATAGTATGGTCTGACTAATAAAGTGTTTACTGTTACTTTAGACAATGCATCATCTAATGCTTCTGCCATGAGAAGTCTTAGGTTTGCCTTGCCTAGATACCTTGGTATTGATGTTGAAGACAATGATTTTGATGAAACAACTAATGAAATGTCTAGGGCTGTTAATTCCATGTTCTTGCATCAGCATTGTGCATGCCATATTATTAATCTGATTGTTAAGGAAGCCCTGACTATCTGAAGCCTTTGATTGAAACATTTATAATTGCAATATCTTTCTTGTACTCATCTAACTAGAGATTTGATGCATAAAAAAGTTATTGCATTGCCACTAGTATTAAGAATAGATGGTTTCATCTAGACATAGAAGTTAAGTGGAATTCTACATATCTAATGCTTAAACATTTGTTTCCTCACAAGGTTCCATTCACTACTTTCATTCATGCTCAGTATCCTAGAACTGAAGGTGGTCAATTGCTTTTAACTGATGAACATTGGGTTATGGGAGAAAAAGTGCTTAAATTTCTTCAACTGTTTTATGATGCTACTGTTGCTTTATCTGGTGTGTACTACCCTACATCTCCACTAATGATCCATTACCTTGTTAAGATAGGTATACACCTAAAGAACTCTGCTAATGACACACACATAAGACCGGTGGTTCAACCTATGATAGACAAATACAATAAATACTAGAGAGACATACCTTTTGCTTTATTCTTTCGCCCTTGTTTTTATCATTTGCTTATCTTATGCAGGGTGATGAATGAATGGTTTTTCTCTTCCAAACAATTTCACTGATGATCCAGAGAAACTTCTTAGAAGGAAGAAGGTTGTAGAGGCGAGGGACAATTTCGAATCACTATCAATAATACCCATCACCACTCAAGCTCGTCCATCAGAGGAGCCAGCTCTAACATTGGAAGAAGAACACATAGGAGAAGATTTAACTTCTGTGTTTGAAGACATGGCTGAGAAGACACTGCGCGAGTTCTCTGCCCCAACAACAGAAAACATCCGGACTGGACCAGCAGTCAACACTGGGGAAAATGGATTCGAGCTCAAACCTGCTCTTATCACCATGGTTCAAGCTAGTCAATTTTGTGGAAAAGCTCATGAAGATACAAGTGCACACTTACAACACTTTCTACAGATCTGCAGCACCTTCACGATCAAAGGAGTACCAAGAGATGCTATTTTACTCCGTCTTTTCCCATTTTCACTTTTGGGGAAAACTAACCAGTGGTTCTACGCTAACAAAGAGAAGAACACTACATGGGACCGATGCTCAACTGTTTTCCTGGCAAAGTTCTTTCCTACAGGCAAGACGAATGCTCTGCGTGGGAAAATTTCAAGCTTTCAATAGCAACATGACGAATCATTTAGTGAAGCATGGGAAAGATTCCAAAATTATATTAAAGACTATCCTCATCATGGGATAAAGGATTGGCTATTAATGCAGGCCTTCTACCACGGGCTTATATCTAGCACCCTTGAGTCCATAGATGCTACAGCAGGAGGAGCTTTCCTGTCACTTAAGCTTCCAGAAGCTAAAGCACTTGTTGAGAAGATGACCTCAAATCCAAGCTGTAATGAAGAACGTACTCAACCTCGCAAGAGAGGAGGAGGCATCCATCATCTCAAGGAAACTGACATGGTCACTGCCAAGCTAGACCTCATCATGAAGAAGCTCGATATAGAGAAGAAGGAAGTCATGCATATTAATGATTCTCGCATGACCTGTGAAAAATGTGAAGATTACGGGCATTCAGCTGTCAACTGCCCTACGTTGCAAGAGGTTGTGAACTTCATCAACAATAACACCTATTATCGTCCTCAACAAGGTCAAGGATGGAACCAGCTAAATCAAGGATGGAATCAGCAACCTCGACAAGGTAACTACCAAGGTAACAATCAAGATAATAATTATAATAATTACAATCTTCCACCTTTAAGGGATTTAGTTGCTGATCAATCTAAATTATTAGTTTAAATGTCTAGAAAGGTAGCCTCTAATGATAAAGCTTTAGAAAATATTAATACTAAAATAGATACCTTTGCTTCTGCTATAAAGAAACAGCACAGTTTTAATAAAATGTTAGAATCATAATTAGGTCAGCTAGCTACTGCTGTCCCTCCATTTGAGAAAGGTAAGATTCTGGGCCAGCCTAGAAGATTTAGAAACTGCTAACCTTGTTGATATTCACAATGAAACCCAATACCATATTGAGCCTGCAGATATACAGTGGATTGATCACTCACTACCTGAGAAGATGGGAGACCCTGGGAGACCTGTCATTCCTATCTCTATAGGATGTCACAGTTTTCCAGAGGCTATCTGTGATTTTGGTGCAAGTGTCAACATAATGCCCAAAGTAATTTATGAGAAAATATTAGGTGATCCTTTGTTGTACACAGATATACATTTGCAGCTTACAGATCAGTCCATTTACTACCCCGAGGGAGTGCTAGAAGAAGCTGTCATCAGAGTGGGGCAATCATATGTCCCAGTTGACTTCGTGATCATGGAGACAGGAGGAGATGAGAAGGCACCCATTATTTTGGGACGACCATTCTTGTGCACAACTAAAGCCATCATCTATGTGGAACATGCCAAGATTGTCCTCTCCATCAAGGACAAGAAAGAAAGATTCTCGTTCAAGAACCGCATCTTAAAGACTCCTGCAATTCCGAAGCAATTCCATCAACAAGAAGAGCAACAACAACCAGCACCCAAGAAGAAGAACAATAGAAGATGGAGGAAGAACAAGCCCCAGTATGTACCTGAAGAACCTGCTCAACTAATCACTGCTCTCAACACAGAAAATGATCATATGCTCCCCAACCATTTCCAACTGAAGAAAAGTGACCCAGGTGTACCAATCATTGAATGCACAATCAAAGACACCACTTTTGCTGACACCATTTGCGACACTGGATCAGGTGTCAATGTAATGTCCAAAAAGTTATATGATGATTTATTTAATGATTTACCTCTATACCCAACATATATTCAGTTGCAGATGGCAGGACCAATCACTAAGATTCCCTGAAGGCGTGGTTAAGGACGTTATGGTAAGAATTGAAGATAAATATATACCCGCAGATTTTCTAGTCCTTAACATGCAGGGAGAAGATGAATCACCTATTCTTTTGGGAAGACCGTTCCTCTACACTGCCAATGCTATTATCTACATCGGATCTAGACAGATCCACTTCAATCTACCCACGGAAAAGGTACACTGTCAATTTAGAACACTTGTTAACCATGAGCAGGTCAGGAAAGCAGCGCAACAGGAGAAGACGTCAAGCCCGCCGTCAGGCTACCCAGCCTCACTGTGGATGGGAGGAATTCCCTGGCAAGATTGTGAAGTATAAAGACTGCTACAAGGAGCAAGAGGAAGCCGTACAAGCACCACGCTGGAGTGAGTAGGAAGTGAAAGCTGAGAGAATGGATCAGATTGCTAAGGCAGAGAAGGAAGAGATCCACACACACAATTAGAAGAATAGATGCAGAGAGATAAAGAGTCAAGAGAAGCACACCTGAGGGAGTGTGACAAGGAAGAGCTGGAGCTAGAAAAGAGAGAAAGCAGAAGAGACAAAAATGAGATGAAAGGAGAAAGAAGAAACACATACTACACCATCGCAAAATGGAGAATTGACTGAGGTAACCTCAGACAATGAACCTGTTGAGTAAGTACTCTCCTCTATCTAAGTCCTGTCGGTAGACCTTAAATTCCGTACCCTAGCCATAAGGTTAGAATAGTAGTTATTTAATTAAGTTATCATTTATTAGTAATTTTGCTTTAACACATTTATTGGTAGTTATCTAATTAAGTTATCATTTATTAGTAATTTTGCTTTAACACATTTATTGGTACAATCACTTTTACACATTAAATATAAAACAACAAAAATATTTACTTCTTTATTTACTGCATCATAAATACTGAAGCCCCATGTGAATAAACTTATGGTAACCCTATAGTAATATTTACTGTGGCGGCATAAAAATAAAAACAAATAAAAATAATATATATATATATATATATAGATAAATGGTAGTAGCATCTGTATTTACTTTGTTGCATTATGAAAAACCTAAGCCCCATGAGAATAAACATTCTCCGTGGTGGCATAAAAATATAGCATGCATGCATATTTGATTGTTGCATAAGAAAATTAGAAAAAACCCAAAAAGATAATCATGTTAGAATCCTGCTAGAATCTGTCAATTAAAATCAACCCAAACAATAATCAATTACTCATTGGCTGATCCACTAACCCCTTGTTAAATTCGAAGCCTCGAGTTTTTGTCTTCTTGTTGGAGTATAATTATGCAGGACACAACATTATGACTAAAGAGAGAGTCTATCAGTGGCATCTACCAGGACCACCACTGGCTAGCTCACTCTGAGGATCATCCAACGCCAAATATTGCAAACATCAAGCTTGGGGGATGAGCATCCCCTAGTTATCAGGTAATTATACCCAGGCTATTATTGAGTCTGTTTTATATAGTCATAAAATACCAAAAATATGTGAGCACATGAAGGTTCACAATAGTATCATAGGAAAATCTAAAAAAATACCAAAAATATGTGGGCACATGAAGGTCCACAAATTATAGAATCCTTTTTTAGTCCAATCAAAAATAATAAACACTTAGCTATACATTAGAATACGTTTGGAGTCAGTCTAGATTAGAATTAATTAAAATTGATTGACACTGTAAAATTTATCTTGGAGATGATGAATAGTTGCTCTGTTGTCATTCCTTTCAAGTACCTAGCTATCAAACTTAAATTCTTCTGAGTTTTAGATACTACTGTTTTGACTTGAGAATTTACTCTAATCCTAAAACTTGTGGAGGCATATGTTTGAGTTGAGTCTAGGTGATTAATTTATATGATACATGAAGGTCTGAGCTGCTATTTATTTTACTCTTAGCATTACTAAGTTCTGGAGATTTATTTTGAAAACTTAAAATCTACATGATGAGCTCTTGTATGACAAAGTATGAATTCCTATAAAAGCCATATATGATACATTTAGATAGGAAACCTTTGCACATTTATGCTGCTTGCTTTGCATTGAGTTCAGTCAACCTTTGTTGTATACCTCATGAGAGTCTTGTCATGCTTTTAAAACCAAGATCACGTACACACTCCAGCCACATATGCATTATTCCGCATTATTCCTATCCTGCGAATAATCGCAACCATTTTCACTTTCATCAATGTTCATCATAAAATGTTTTCTCCTACACTGGGAGGAAAACACCAAAAATATACCCCATAGGACAGCCCAGTTTAATTGCTCTAAGTTCTTATCATTATCTTTCCAATTGTTTATATTCAAAGGATACATATGGTTATGCAAAAGTATAAAAAGAAAAGGGAGTAAAAGATGGACAAGTGTCTCAGCAAGTAAAACAATAGGTACTAGATGCCCGCCTCCCTAATAAAAAAAAGAAGAAAAAGAGAGAAGAAAAGAAGGAGAGAGAGAATAAACATAGCCTATGTTTTCTTGCGAATCTTAAAGAGAGATTTATTTTCAAAAGAGCATAAGTAGAATTAGAATTAGCCACTAAATACCACATATACACATATCCACCATATTTCATACACATGCACATTTTGTTTTGATTGTATGCCTCGATTCTCTGTGGATCCATTGCTTGACTTTACAATATATGCACTGCAAGTATGCTCATCCTTATTATTGCCACTCCTATGAGCTCCACTAAATATTCTTAGCTATAGGGAGGCATGACATTGTTGATGGCTAAGTGAGATCCACAAATACCACATATATTTAGGGACTTGAGGGTGTCATACAATTAAGCTCTTGAGTTTTATTTTCGAACTTATAAAAACTCCGGAATATTGGTACTGTGAAGAATTTGCTACATAGTGCTTGACTTGATTGTTCTATGTTTCAATTGCTCAAGACTTATGCGAAAGCTGTAAAGCTCCATAGTTAAAGGTAAAATGGGTAAGTTTGAAGATTAGAGCAGTTATTGTCTAATCCGGAGGGGAATCTCTGTCTGAAAGCATGTGTACTTGGAAAATATGAAAGCATTGTACCAACTCCTGATCCAAATACTTTGGTAATTAGGCTTAGTTTGTTTGCCAAGGGACTGGCAAACAGGTAAGCTTGCGGGTGTTGTTAACGGTGGATAACGTCAACTTTTATTAGAACTTTAGACACCAAGGGATATATGAATACATTTCCACGAATTTTGCATGTTCTGTATTTTCCAGGGGCTATTCCAGAAAAGCGTAAAAGAAGGATTAAAGAGCATAAAAGACACGAAACTTAACCGCGAAGGAAACATCGTCATTAGGACGTGGAAAGAGTGTAGAAGGCACCCGAAGCAACCGGGGCCCCACCTGGCAGGTGGTGGGGCCGGGAGGCGCCCCCCCTAGGGTTTAGAAGTCATCTCGGCCCTTGGTTAAGTCGGTTTGATCCTTCGGCGCACGTGCATCCTACCAGGTTATAAATAAAGGGACAGAACCCCCTGGAGCATCCAATCATTCATCCAAGGCATCAAGTCTTCGATCAAGCCATCAAGAGCCTCCTAGTTCATCAAGAGCCATCTAGTTCATAGTTCTAGCCTAGTTAGATTAGAAGTAGAGGAGTTCTAGTTCTTCGGCGGGATCTGGAGCCCCGGCATCCGTCTAGAGCGCAGGGTTCGGTATAGTTCTACTTCTTTCTCTATTATTGTATTCTTCATTATGATTAGGGAAACATTGTTCTTAATAGTTCATAAGTTCTTGATTACAATAGTCTTTGTCTATTTTGATTATATGTCTGGTATGGTTGCTTTGATCTTATTGAATTAATGTAATTGCTCGTATAGCGTTTATCCATACGATCGATGGGTAGAAGATGAACGACATATAGATGTGGTATCTAGGTATTCTATTTATCTGCGAGTGCACCCTGATGTGCCGGGTCGTGTGGTAGATCGCGTAGGTGACAGCTACGTTGAGTCCTCTGTAGTCCACCCCCCGTATGTAGGCAAGCAGGCACGGTCGCGAAGTTGGGTGATGACTCTGTTTCACATCCTTCCTAGATGATGCCCTTTACATGTGATCATGATATAGGACTAATCTAACAATGATTGCTAGATGTAATTGCACTAATTAGAGTTATTCATTGGCGTAGTTATAGAATTACCTTAGATATTAATTGCTTAATTTATCCATTGGCTAGCTATTACTATGATTAGAAAGTGCTCTGATGTTTATCCTTTATTTATGATGCTTGATCATACTCGAAAGTGCATCTAACCCTTTGGTGGGTTTTGGATGAATTGATGAAAATGTTGATTAAAGGTCTAACCCGTGTGCTAAGTGTGAAACAGGGAATGGTTTATCTCATTTGTGCTTGAAATGCTATTTAGAGCCAAAATGATGGATTGTTGTATGTTTCAATCAAGCTCAAACACAAGACAACAATGAAAATGAGGCTATAGCAAAGGCTCATTTATTATGAGGTATCATTGATTCACTTGGAATCAAAACAATCAAAGTGAAGATGACAACACATTTGAATGGATGATTCAAAGCTAGTTGTGACTAAAGTGCTTGAGTTGGTGAAGATAGCAAGGAAAAGTCTTTGAGGTACTAAGCAAGGGTGAAGGGCAAGCAAGGGCTTGGCGGCCGAAGAACCTAGCTAGGGTGAAGAAGAGAAGTACTTGCATTTAGTCGATGGACTAATCAAGCATGAAGGACATGACGTGGTGGAGAATCAAATTTGCTTATTCAAGAAGAAGCAATCAAAGTGACTTGATGCATTGAGATCATCCCACAAATCAAATGTTGCAATCAAGTTACATGCTCAAGATGGTTGTTGCTCAAGACGGATTTCAAAATCACTCATGACATCCCATTGTTACAAGGTTGAAGAAAAACAGCTTGGCTCACTTGAAGATCAACTCCTAAGGTTTAAATTCGTTTTACATTTAAATTTGAATTGATAGGAAAGCCGTACTATTAAGAGGGATGCATCATGATGATAGATGGTGATACATAAGTGCTCAAACCAACCCATGTGAGATATGAGAGAGGTAGGGCACTTCAACTAGTTGAGAGCTCTCAGGCTGAGCATACCGGACATGTCCGGTATTCATACCGGACGCGTCCGGTATTGGCCGGCTCAGCAGGTTTTACCTCAGCTTCGGGTTGTTCGTTTGTCGGAAGTTCCGGTGTCGGTCAGAAGTTCCGACGTGTCGGAAGTACCGACGTGGGTCGGAAGTTCCGAGGGAAATCTGAGCTCTGGCAGGTGACCGTTGGGGCAATACCGGACGTGTCCGGTATGCATACCGGACGTGTCCGGTATTCCAACGGCTAGTTAACGGCTAGTTTCGGGGAGTGGGTTATAAAAGGCCCCAAGCCTCCACCCTTGGAGGCTGTTGATTCTACTAACTTCCCTGACTTTCTCTGAGCTCTAGCAACACTCTCTAACCCTCTCTAAGTGAGTGATTGATCCTAAGTGCCAAATCCATTTGTGGGTTTAGAGAGAATTCAAAATAGAGAGCAAGCCATCACTTGAGCACTTGTGTAAATCATCGATCTCGTGGTTCGCATTTGTTACTCTTGGACTCTTCAGTCCTAGACGGTTAGGCGTCGCCGGAGAGCACCCAAGAACTTGTGGTGTGCCTCGCAAAGTTTGTAACGGTTCGATCTCTCCTCAAAAGAGATCACCTAGTGGAAGGAGCATAGCGGGTGAAATAGACCGCGGCTAGAGTTGACCTGTGGTGTCCTCTAGAGCTAACCCTTGTGGTTGCTCGCAGCCGGCTCAACGGAGAGTAGGACCCGAGGGGGTGCCGAACTTCGGTAAAACAAATATCGTGTCTCACTTTGCATTCCTTTAATATTTGTGATTGTCTCCATTGTGCAAGTTGCTGTGCAGGTTCTACAGGCATATATACATCACCAGGGGACTGTGTGACAGGTTGGAGAAGAGCAGCAAGAGTTTTGGAGCAAAACTGCAGAGCCCGTGCATACCGGACACGTCCGGTATTAATATCGGACGCGTCCGGTATTAGCTCTCTGTGCAGAATTTTGTGCCATTTGTTCTAATCCTTTGTGGTGCAGGTTTAGGCTCCTAGGTGTTTCATTTTCAGTTTATATACTCTGTTTACTCCTTTGGGGAAGTTTGTTTCTCTGTGAGGATTTTCTAAGTAATTAGAAACTCCAGTTCTAATCGTTTCCGCATTTGAAAGTGTAAATTTTCAGAAACGCCTATTCACCCCCCTCTAGGTGGTATTCTAGGTCCTTTCAATACTTATCAACTTTATTTATCTTTATTATCTTGTGACCTCTACCTATTATGAGTAGAGTAAATGACATCGGTAATGTCACTTATCCATTGTATATAATCACTATCAATATAATAGATTAGAGTTTATCCAGTCGTTCCCAGTGGTATAAATATAAATCGACAACCTGGTAGAGTCTAGGTAAAATGCTACTAATGGTATAATTATCTGTTCGCTTGCAGAATTGATCTTAGTTTATATTTATATATTTCTGCCTAGCCACATTAAATAATATATGAACCCCTTTATTTATTCTTAGCATATATAATTAGGGATGACAACCTAGTTCATGCCTAAGAATGTTGGTGATAGATAAGTGGCTAGTTGCTAATGACCAGTTAATTAATTACCATACATCTTCTAATCTCGTCTCTCGTATTAAAAGTTATATAGTTATATTTGGCGATGTTAGTAGATGTCAACAGACCCCAGAGCTAAAATCAAATGTTCATTAGAGTTCTTAGGAGGTTAGGTGTGCTTACCAGTACAAATTATAGTGCTTATCTTGTTGGAACTAGAGCTAAACTAACAAATATCTACAATAAATATGAAGAGAAGAATGGCAGTGTTAGGTTGAGTAGGACTGTCCCTCCTAACCTGTCTGGTAAGAAAAGGTCTGCCTGGATGAAATTTATGATGATGATGATGATTGTGCTGGTAATTCTGCAAGTGGTATACATTCTCTTGCTGGTACTCTAAATATGCTAGAGATACATCCGCTACTACACTGCTGTAGGTTGCAACCTATTTAGCTTCTAATGCTTCTGAACTTATTTTTTATTTGGACTGTGACACTGTGAACCAGTTAAATGATGATTTTAACATCATGAATTGGTGGCAGCAACAAAAACTTTACTTATCCAGTGTTAGTCCATTATGGCTAAAGATATTTTGACTGTCCCTGTTTCTACCATATCTTCATAATCCACTTTTATCATGACCGGAAGGATCATTGAGGAGCGTCAAAGGAGGCTGAGGCCTCAAATGGTGGAGATGTTTACTTGCATCAAAGACCGGGAGGCAACAGAAGCAAGGATGCAGTACATGGTGAGGACAAGGAGCTGGAAGAAGTTTTTAAACATGTTGAACTTACTTAGTAATAGTCATTTATGTAATGGCCTGTAATATTGTGAGCTGAACTTTATTAAGGACAATGAACTTTGAAGAGCTGGGCTGTACTCTTTTTTCTTATTTAGGGTTTCTCATAAGGATGAGTTTTACCTAAATATGTTTTTAATAAGGCACCCATTGCACTAAAGCTCTGAATAAAATGTTATTTTGTTATCTTTGCTGATTATCCGTGTTGTTTGAAGAACTTTAAGAATTTCTTGTAACTTTTGATTGATGAACTTATGATTCCTGAGAAAACTTGTATCTACTGAAAATTTTTGATTTTTTGATGTGTTTTACCTCGATAGTGCCGGGGCCGGCACTAGCACTGGCATGCTGCCATGCCACTGGGCACGGCACAACATGGTTAAGTGAGATAGTGCCGTGCCTGGGCCTGTTCTTGGGCACGACAGCACTATCAGGCACGACACAGTTAATTACCATGCCTGACCATGTCGTGCCTGACTGTGTCGTGCCCAAGCCTGCTCGTGCCTGTGCCGTGCTGGGCGGCCCATTTGGCCAACTATAGTCCGTGGCATGCACGCTGCTGCAGTGCTGTATTTGGGCCCTGCAGAAGAAATTACGCGTTGCAGGCTGAAATTTCTATTCCCTGGTTTCTTTGCTGACATGGTAAGGATGGAAACTAGAAGATGATTTATACAATGGGACAGCCCTAAGTCCATTAACACTAACAGTGACATTAAGACGATAACATCATGTGCAAATAGATTTGTACATGTGGTTAGAGATGACGCTAGTGGAACGTATCATTTATAGTAGCCTTTTGTAAGAAACGAAAATCAAAAAAACGTCACAAGTAGAAACTCTTTCTATACTAGTGTAGAGAACGACGGGATATAGGTAACTGCTGACACGTGAGCACGTGAAATGCGTGTGCATTGTGCATGCACAAACATGGATGGAGTACTCCCTCTATTTTAAATTATAAATTTTTTTAAAAAAATTTTAGAGAGTCAAAATTTTTAAATTTAATCAAAATTATAGAGAAATGCAAAATTTTATGACATTAAATAGATATACTATGAAAATATAACTACCAAAAAAATCTAATAATACTTAGTATCATAAATATTATTATCTTATTATATAGATTTGGTCAAATTTATAAAATTTTGATTCTCTGAGATTATTAGGATGACTATTAATTTAGGATGACAGCACGACAGCAGCCCACGTTTCCTGCGATGTCAATATCGGCATGGGCCTAGCTATCCACTGTATGTGTTGTTGCTGTCCACACTGAACACGAGTTGATGTTGCTGTCTGTG
Organism: Eremochloa ophiuroides; assembly: GCA_038502445.1. NCBI lineage: Eukaryota > Viridiplantae > Streptophyta > Magnoliopsida > Poales > Poaceae > Eremochloa > Eremochloa ophiuroides. The sequence continues at coordinate 27,806,861 of JAHLJS010000002.1, forward strand.
CCCTCCCAGATTGGAAAGGGGCGTCGGCCGAGCAGGAAACAAAACGAGATTAAAAAAAAAAGAAAACTTACTTCTATCGCGAAATACTCTCTCTATATATAGTAATACAGAATGATATATAAGCATGTATATTTTGTACGTATAGAGAAAAGTTAAAAATTTATGAACTTGTATCCAAAGTGACTGAAGCGATATTGATTCTTTAGTCACAATACATTGCAAGGAGTCAAAACCTATTTTCTTTTACTTCTTTCTTGATCAAAATATGTTTATCGTTCTGAGATTGAGACAGCATAAAACAAATTTTCAGTTATGCCAAATGAAACTATTATAAGTTTGATCAAACTTGTAGAAAAGAACAAAATTCGTTCTAGGATTAGCTTTTTCGAAGTGTTCTGCTGTTGCCGCTATTTTTTTTTAGACCAGGAGAGTTTTCTCTCCATTTCCATGCACTGCACGGAAATACGGTGGGCACGGGCTTCGAACCCGGGTGGCCGAGCGCACGGCTCGTGCTGCTGACCAAACGAGCACACGCCTCGCTACCGTGAAATATTTTTAGCACTACTGATCCTATTCCTAACCAAAGCAAATTTTCATTCCTTAGTCTAGAGGACTACAATATGTGTCTCTTTGCTATGCTATTTACTTAATAAAAGGTGTGATAAATCATTGCATGATTATTGTATTGTTGATATTGAAGGTTTAATGAATATAAATGTTGATCGTAGCCGTGAGTATACTAATCGATTTACTGAATGTTAACGACAGGGAACCATCAATCTAAGGTAGGTACTAGAAGCCGTTGGGGTCCTTCGTCAAGGAGTATATATATATATATGCTCCCACAATGCTCACCAACAAAATATAAAATACAACACAAGAGCATCAACACAAGCTTGCAGCCTTGCCCAAATACCGCAGATCACTGAGCTGAACACAGACTGACTCATGTTCTTCCCAACACAAATATATATGACGATCTCAAACGCACCATCGAGCATGACACTAGCACCTGGCCATGCACATGCCGCCGCCGTGCATTTTATACTACTCTGCACCATTCTTGGCCTTGTTGCTTTGTTTCTCTACCGAACCAAAGCAATGTTTCCCAAGAAAACAGAGCCGCAGCCGCTGCTGCACCGGCTGCCGCCAGGGCCAGCTGGGTTGCCTATCATCGGCAGCCTGCACTGTGTGGTGTCAAAGAGGCCGGTGTTCCGATGGATCCATGGCCTGCTCAAGGACATGAACACCAGCATCCTGTGCCTCCGCTTCGGAGCCGTCCATGTCGTCGTAGTTGCCTGCCCAGAGATAGCCCGTGAGGTTCTTGGAAAGAAGGACGCGGTCTTCGCGTCTCGCCCTCTAACACCCGCCTCTGGACTGTTCAGTTTCGGGTACAAGGGCTCCATCCTGTCGCCGTACGGGGAGCAGTGGAGGAAGATGAGGCGGGTGCTCACCTCCGAGATCCTGTCCGCGTCAATGGAGCAGCGGCTGCAGCGCCGGCGAGCGGAGGAGGCCGACCACCTTGTCAGGTTCGTGTACAACCGATGCAGCGGCGGCACATCAGGCATCGTTGATGTGCGCCATGTAGCCCAGCATTTCTGCGGCAACATGATAAGGAGGCTCTTGTTCGGCAAGCGACACTTCTTCGTCGTTGCTGCCTCCGGTGCCGGTGCCGGTGCTGGTAATGGCGGCGGCGGAGACCCCGGTCCTGAGGAGGTGGCGCACGTGGACGCGCTCTTCACGCTGCTCAACTACGTGTACAGCTTCTCCGTCTCGGATTACATCCCTGCTGCGTGGACGTGGATGATGTCTGGCCTCGACCCTGACGGTCATAAGAAGGTTGCCGAGAGCGTAATGGAGACTCTGAACAGACTGCATGATCCCATCATACAAGAGAGGATCAGTGAGTGGGATAGCCTTCGCAAGCGCGGTGAGAGGAGAGAGCCCAGGGATTTTCTTGATGCGCTGGTTTCTCTTCAGGATTCACATGGCCGGCCTTTCTTGTCATTTGATGAAATACGAGCACAGACAGCGGTAGGATATGTTAATATTTAGCACTAATTACTAGTATGATGCATTCCAAATAGAGTTGTTTCTCTACGTTAAGATCTTATTGACTTCTTACTGAGTATTTGGAATTGCATGCAGGTTTGAGACTCTCACTCTCTCTCTGTATGCTTTTTTTAGATTTAAGGGTTTTATTTGCTTTCCATGAATAGTAAAATGAATGTTTTGCTTCTTATTTGAGAAATTTCTAGAGGTTTTTTTTTTTTTTGCTGCTATGGTACTCCAAAATAACTGTAAACCATTCATTCAATTAGGTTTGGATTGTTATAATGATCACATATTACCTTATAGAAGATAATAAATTAATGTAAATTCGTTTTATTTTTGTTTTGTTAAATAGGATAACTAAGAAAAGGATTCTTTGTCTTATATCAAAAGAAAACTTTCTTCCACATATAATTGTTTGTATGCCTGACTTTAGAATTTCCTTAGTTGGAACATGCATTAGTTTTTTTTTTTTTGGAAATTTGTAACATCCTAAAAAAATATTTGCATGTCCTCCTATCCAAATTCTAAAATAAAAAGGTTGATGTTATTCTTTTTGAATGTGTATAACAAAGAGTCATATCTAATATGACTTGTTTGTTGTTACTTTTGACTTATGAAATGGTCTTACCGTGATGTAGTGATTTTTTTTTTGGTGCTTTTTTGACCACCTCACAACAAGTGTAGGTGAGTTTTGATAGATGCCTATGTGTATCGTCTACATAGATGGGAGAAAAGTAATGCTCTGAACAAGACATGGCTTTTGGCTCCAACACCGAGATATTTAAAAAAAATAGACACCCCATAAGTATCATGAATTATTATTGAATAAATTTATACGACAAGATAATGTTTATGGGTTAGCAGTACTTTACTATTTTCCTGGTGTTCCGTGGTGATGGTGCTGGCATAATTTGTAAGTTGTAATTAACTCATGTATATAAAGCATGCACATGGTCGGAAGTTAATTAGATTACTAACTAAGGATTATTATCGTTGAGAAGCTAGAAGAGATCTCCGTTCCTTTTTAATTCTTTTGTTTTCTAATTATTTAATTCTATAAGCTCTAAAAATCAACAGTTAAGATTTGTTCAGACTATTACCTCTACAAGAAATGGCCGGCCTTTCTGTGTTTCGTTATGTCACTGATCCATCTATGTTGTGTCATGTTCAGGAGATAATGTTTGCGATTGTTGACAACCCATCAAACGCGGTTGAGTGGGCATTAGCGGAGATGATGAACAAAGCAGAGGTGATGCACAAAGCGATGAACGAGCTGGACACCGTGGTTGGCAAGGACAGGCTCGTGCGAGAATCTGACATCCCTCACCTAAACTACCTGAAAGCGTGCCTACGGGAGGCCTTCCGCTTGCACCCCTACCACGCTTTCAACCCACCCCACGTCGCCATGGAAGACGCCATCGTCTCTGGCTACCTCATTCCCAAGGGCAGCCATGTCCTTCTGAGCCGGGTGGGGCTTGGCCGGAAGTCTGATGTCTGGGATGCTCCTCTCCAGTTCTGGCCAGAAAGACATCTGATGAACGGCAAGCAGTCAGCAGGCCACCATGTGGTTCTCACGGAGCCAGACCTCCGGTTCATCTCGTTCAGCGTGGGTAGGAGGGGTTGCCCAGGGGTGTCACTTGGCAGCTCCGTTACAATGATGCTATTCGCAAGGCTTCTACAAGGGTTCACATGGACCAAGCCTCCTAGTGTTCGTACAATCGAGCTCAAGGAATCCGCTGCAAGTCTCGCGCTAGCTGAGCCACTCTTCTTACGAGCTAAACCTCGTTTGCCAGTGCATCTCTATGCATATGTTTAGTCATCACCACTACAAGAATTTAAATATTGAATAGTATACAAAAATTAAAAGAATAGCATGGAGTCAAAATATAATAGCCTCATATATTTTATGATGCATCTCGATGTTCAGGCTACCGGTTGTAATCTCTCCTCTGTATTTGCCAGCTTAGAATGTTGTTGGTATTATTGAAAACACCCTTAGGTCAGTCTCAGTGGGGTTTCATGGGGTGTTTCATGCACATTAAATAGGGTGCTATATTATCTTATTTGCAGTTTTTGCATGAAACAACAAGGAGAGAGAGAGAGAAAGGTTTCATAGGGATGAAACTATACAGCACTATTCCAAAACATTAGAAACCGGATGAAATCCCTATTGAGAGCTTTTCTTAGTTTCATGAGATGCATGCAAAACATATCTATGGTGGAGAAGAGAGAGAAAAAAAGAGAGAGACATTAGTAGGACCCGTTAAATGCTATAAATAGTCGTATGAAACTTTACAATGAAACTTTGCATTGGGAGAGACTCATTTCATGTTAAGTTTCATGTTTAGATAAGTGGGAGGTGAAACCTTTTATTGAGACTAGCCTTATACATATATGACCAACAAACTTGTGGGGTACCGTATTCCTTGAAATAAGAAAAAGGGCACCAGAGTGAGGTAACCTATGGCTATGGGAAGGGCCGGAGATGGGAGGCATACTCCTGGCTCCCCGAAGGTCTCCTAGCATGCACTAGCAGAGAACACACTTTTGGTTTTAGGCTTTAGTCGTTCCAGCTATTTTTGCACCCAAGACTAAAGAATGTATTAAGTCTCGATACTAAAGTCCCCTAACCAACGGCTAAGAGGAGAACATTTAGTCCTAGTTGGAGATACTAGTCGTGATTAAAACTTTAATCCGGTTGGTGGTTAAGACCGGTACTACAAATGGACCTTTAGTCTGGTTTCGAAATACAAACAAGAACTAAAGGTCCTAGGCTTGGGAGCGCTCCGTGGAGCTGATTCTCGAAAATAATCACTCCTCCACTACCAAACGGTTTTTCAGAGTGCAGTGATTTTCTGCTAATTCTGTGCAGTGATTCTCTTAAATGAACTAAGAGGCTGAGAGCTGAAAAAAGTAACTTTCCTTATTTTGTGAAGTGATTCTCCATGGTGATTTTAAAATTTTATACTAAAAAATTAAAGAGAATCATTTTTAACCTCAGTATCACTTCACCAGAGAATCAGAAAGCACAGCTGAAGAATCGAGGAGCACAGCTCTACCAAACGGGCCCTTATATAGCTCCCTTCTTCTTCCCCAGCCTGAGCCATTATTGCAGCTCTGTGTTTTTGCTCATCGCCGGCTCTTCTTGCTCGCGTCTCTGGCCATCTCAAGATTTCTTCGCATTCTTCGGTTCGAAAGGTTACCAACTTTATCCTCTCATGTTTCATCACTAGCATGTCTCATTTCATGGTTAGGAAATAGTGAAATTTATGATTTTTTTAAATGGGAATAACAGTATGGATTGTTGTTGATTTATGTGCCTTTTAAGCTCAAAATGACTTGATAGTTTGCATGTTTGTATTAAGGAATCTTATAGCAGGTCTTCAAAAGAAACTTAGGATTTTTATATAGTTCATTTTAATTTTATGGCTTAGAAAATCTTGTGGTTTCAACGCTAATCGTATACATATATCTCATATATATCATTGTTTATAAATAGACTAATTTAAGATTTTAATAGTTTATTTTAATTCCATGGTTTAGAAAATGAGAAATTATATAGTAGTTGATGAAAATTAGTATAGAGAGTAGATGGCGACCGCTTCAGGTTCCTCGGGGTCACATGGTGTTCGTAAGTGATTGAGGCCTGATCTTCCTTTCATTGCGTGAGGCGAGTATAAGCAGAAGACTGTGTTGGAGTACAAGTAGGTGAGGAAGGAGGGTTCCAACAAAGGGCATATCTTATAGTACACGTGTCCAGATCGCAGAGTTTTTTTTTGTCATGTTTGTTTATATTTTGTAGTCATTTTTCTTGATGATTTTGATTAAACTTTTTCTCATTTGGTATTGTAATTTTAGTGGGATGGCACTGTACCATGTAGCGGTTGGTACTAAGAGGAAGGGTATATTCAGCATGTCAAAAAAAAATATCGTGCAAAAGCGGCTAAGGCAGCTAATAAGGCGGCTGATGAGAGTGCAAGTGTGTATGATGAGACAGTGAGTCAGCAGAAGACGCCCATCGATGATGAACAGAAGAATGACCTATCTGTTTTAGTTGAAATTGGTCGTGAAATCCTTATTATTCTGAATTGCATTGTAGGTTTAGTTTGTTTAGCGCTATCTGGATTATCTACATTGTGTCTAGGCTTTAATAAATTAATGATTTAGAGTTAAACAACTGTGTGGTATAAGATATTAATTAATCATGCATGTTGATTGATGGATATTTTGGATATTTCAGTTAACTACTAATCATGCATGTTGTATAATATGGGTAATTAAAGTATTTGTTGTGGTGTACGTCATCATATAATGCAGATGAATTGATAATGGATGTACAACACTGCCCGTTATTCCCCATAGTTCATTACGGGCATGCATGCTTTCATAAATGTGGCCAAGGAAAACATGAGGAATGGTTTCAAGTGCTGCCCATATGTCCTAAATATGCGGTTTGGCAATGAGAAGAATCTGTTCAGGTTCTATTGCCAATATAACAACACAACCATACTTTTCCCTTACAGCTTCAAGTGATGTTAATGTCTTGTGCACATTTTATTTTTCCTACTCCATGTTAGCTTTAGTTAATAAGTTATATCTGCTTATATACATGCAGCTTTCAATTAATACTACTGGTCATCGATTTGCCTAGTAGTCGTGTAAAAATCTTTGACTTGGCGACAAAACCCCAAGGAGAAATACTAATATATGACAGATATTCTCTAGTGGAAATTTTGGTACCGCACACTGTATACTCTGTTATTCTATTTTATTGATATAACTCCATTTATTTATTTTTTTGGACGGTATCCGGGCTAAGTTCTCGGAGAAACACAAAAATGATGGTAATTGGACCGTGCCTCTTGATATAGTCCAATTCCCAATAAGTACTAGTTAGGTTACCGTATATTTAGTTAGTTCAATACGATCATTTTTATCATGCTTCATTGGTTGATGAGATGAATCTTATTCTCATAAAGTGGTGTCTACAACAGGGACAGGGCAATGTGGATACTAGGTTTGCGAGTTCATGATGCAGTACTCATTGAAAAACAAATGAAGAGTTCCTCGAAGTACGTAAAAAATGTACATAATTTATTTATTATCATTGTGTTGATATATATAGTCATATATATTCATACTTCTCCTTTATTTGGAATTGACCTTAGTTGGAATGGAGGAGGGAAAAGGTCCTGCGAGATGACCATATCAGAGGAATTCAAGAGGCATTGTCAGGATTTCTGGTGGATCAAGTCATAGATCCCGAAGGCACGTACCATTCTGACCTTAAAGAACAATTACCTAGTAGCCATACCACTAAAGATCACGATGATTGAATGGAATCCCTAGGACAATACAAGATTTTGTGCCACTTATTTTGTATTAATATATTATTCCATGCATGCATGTAAATTAAGCTTTCTCTAGTTTGTATATATATAGTTTCATACATTTCAGTGTGTTTATTTAGAGTAATGCTTGAACAGAACGTGTTATACATATGGACGTATATTAGCAGCATATAATTTGTATACGAATAGCTAAATTAAAAAAAAAGTTAAATTGAGAAGAAACCATAGAAGAAGAAGAAAAGAGAAACACCTTTACTATCGTAAACACCAATCGAGACTAAAAGTATTTGCCCTTAGGCATCGCCCGGGGGGAGGGGGCATTTTGGGGCCGTTTGGCATGGCTCCAACTTTAGATAGAGCAGCTCCACTCTAAAAATCCAAGTGGAGCTGGCTCTGAGTGGAGTTAGAGCTGTCTTTTTGGGATGTTTGGCTACTAGAATACTCTCAGCTCCACAATGGTGTTTTATCGTGTGGATTACCCACTTTGACCCCTGAGTGGGACCCACATGCCATCCTCCTCTCCTGGTCACTACCGAGGAACCCGGCCATTGCTGGAGGAGGAGCAGCAAGGGCGTCGTGCTGGGATCCATCGCTGGGGGTAGAGGCCATTGTGCACGGGAGCTCCGCCCGCCAGGGGCATTGGCATCCTCGCAGATTGTGGCCTTCTTCTCGTCTCTCAGGGGAAGGGAGGCGCAGGGAAAGGAGGTGAGGCCGGTGGGGGAGGGGAGGAATGTGGAGCTTACAGAGGAGGTCGTCGGGCGGCGCTGGAGCTTGCTGGTGTGTCCTTCTTTCGTCTAGGGTTAGGGTTGGAGGAGTAGAGGCGCAGGGGAATAAAACGAGGAGGAAGGAGGCTAGGCTGGTGGGGGAGGGGAGGAGCGAGGGCGGCGCCTCCTGGTGAGGTGGGCATCGTTGAGACGGGCGGCAGTGAACGCCGTGAGCAGCGAAACATGAGGAAGGGGGCGTCGGGACTGATTGTAACTTGCAAGGAGGGGCGGTCATAATAGAAAAGAAAACGGTTCAGAGTGTGTAATGGATGTGGCAAAGGTGGGTAATTTCCTTCCAACTCCATCTCCATGTCTATTTTAGGGGGTTCTCGAGTTGGGAAAGAGGTGCTCCAAGAAAATAAACTAGAGGTCCACTAACTCCGTGGAGTTGGGCTGCTCCAGCATTTTTTGGAGTTGGGGTGTCTGGCTAGCTCTAGGCAACTCTAGCATGGAGTTTGGCTCTAGAGCCATGCCAAACAGCCCCTTAGTCCTAGTTAGTAATAGAAAGTAGAACTAAAGGTCCACTTTCAGTCCTGATTCTCAGAGCCAAGATAAAGGGGGCCTTTAGTCCTAGATTGGTAATCTTGATAGGGAAATCAGGACTAGATGGGGTTTCCCAACTGGGATTGAAACCCACTCCTATATAAGGATGGCAACAGGTGGATTCAGGGCGGGTGGAGCATTCATGAACCCGCACACGAGACCTGAGAACAAGATCCGAACCCGCCCCGAACCCTGTTACGAGGGAAGATCTGCCCCAATCCCCAAACTCGTCGGGTCCTTGAAACCCGATGGGTTCACCAGAACCCGCGAACTCCGTCGTCCGCTCGTCTTCGTCGAGGAGGCGTGCAGCACGTCAGCGCTGTGGCATGGTGGAGGAGGCACGGAGGCGTGTTGGCGCCGACGCATCCGCCCTCGTCCTCGTCAGATCTAGTAGGGGCAGCGGCGAATCAACGTCAACCCGAGGCGTAGGGTGCACCGGTCAGCTGGTGCCGGCCATGCCGCCCTGGCCGCCCGTCGTGGGTCGCCAGTGCTGCCCTGGCCGCCGCCGCAGGATGCCGATGCCCGCCCTGGTCAGCGGCTAACTGGGCAAAGGAAACCATAGAGGCAGAGAGAGAGAGAGAGAGAGAGAGAGAGAGAGAGAGAGAGAGAGAGAGAGAGAGAGAGGTGAGGCTGAGGCTGAGGGGTGTGGTGTGGCCATGTGGGTGACTGTGCGGTGGCTGAGGGGTGTGGGTGAGAGAGCTATTAGGGTTTGCAAATTTGCTTATATACTTAGGTCTCTAGTTGGGCTGGACCATATTTGTAGGCTCTCTAACTCGAATTTTTGGGCCCTGTGGGCCCCATGGGGGGGATCAAAACCCGCCCTGTTTCACGGCCCCGAACCCGACACCCGTGTGGCGAAAAGTAGACCCACCCCCGGCCCCGCTAGGTCTAAAACCCACATGTTTCAAGTCTAGACCCGTCCTATTTTCATCCTTACTCCTGTACTAGTATTACTCGTTGCTCATTAGTTCTAATAGTCCTACAGACTATAGCTAAAAAGGTTTTTGATAATAAAAGTTACAAGTAAAATGCATATGCTTATTATGGTTTTTCAAGTTATATCTTCTGATTGTATAATTCCAAACTGAAAAACCATAATAAAAACTTTCTTTTCTTCATCTTCAGTTTGGACAATTAGCACTTGTCTGAGATGAAGAAAAGAAAGTTTTTTTTCTATCTTCAGTTTAGACAGTTAGCACTTGTTTGAGATGATGAAAAGAAAGAGATTAAAGATGATTTATAGTTTTTTTTAAATGAACATTAGGGTTAATAATTTTTCAATACCAATGTCGAGCTCTGGTATCTATTTCAATAACTTCTTATTTCAGGTGCCTGATTTTATTGTTGTTGTTATTGTTCAGGCAATATGTTGTTTTTGTCATCATTTAACTGAAAAACAAAGAATTATCTCTTGTGAGTTGTTTTTTAATGGATTAAGTCCGCATTTGGCCCCTCAACTATCGTCCTGGTGCAATTTTTACCCCCCAACTCCGAAACCGTCTAAAGCTGGCCCCCGAAGTTACAAAACCGTGCAAGTGCACCTGGGCTCGTTTGGGATGGTTTTGCGCTGGCGTGGTGGTGGTTTTGACGCCGCCGCCCGCGCCAGGGACACGGCCGTCACCCCATCCCCGTCCCCCATCCACCGGCCTCGACCTCATCGACATGCTCCATGCCACGCTCGCCTCCATGCCGTGCTCGCCAAGCTCCTCCTCCCGGAGCCACAAGCCCTGGTCCGCCACGCCTACGCCGCCGACTTCGACCACCGAGGAGGCCGAGATGGCCGTTGTGCTCATGGACGCCGTGGTGGCTAGCGCCGCCGCATCCGTGTCTGTCGCCGCGTCGTCGTTGAACAAGAAGGCCCCCACACGGCCTTCGTAGTTGCTCCGCGTAGGAGACCTATGGCGGTCGACGCCAGCACCTCCACGAGTGTCGGCACCGTGCCCGCGTGCACCACTGGCACCCGGTTCTCCGGCTCCAGCGAGAGGTTCGCCAGCGCAGCGGCTGCGTCCGCGCGAGGACATCAGCAGGTAGGCGACCACCGCCATAGCCTGCTCGCGTGCTGCCGTGCTGCTTGGGGCGCCGCCACCGCATCTTGCTCGAACACACGAGGAGGAGGCAGAGCACGGCACGGCCCGTCGGCCGCAGCGTGGCGAGTGGCGAGGAGGCAGCACGGTGCCGCCGCGGCAGACGCGAAGGAGGTGCGCCAGGTACGGGTGCGGGCGCAGGCGAGCTCTGCCCCGCTGTCGTGGGCGCGCGCGGGGGAGCTCCGACCTACCGCCGCGGTCCTGGAGCCTCCCTCCAGCGTCCAACACCTCGGTGTCCACCACGTTGTCCGCGCCGAGCCCGTGCTTCCCATCATGGGTGTCCGCGGGGAATGGTAGGCCGACGGCGCGTGGACGAGCAAGGACGGGTCAGCGGCCGCCGGCGACAGGCGCGTCGCGAGGGCTTCCTGGCAGCGGGCGCGAGCTCCGCCGTGGTCCGCGCCGCGGGCCACGCCACGTGCGCAGGCACGAGCTTCGCCGGCGATTTGGTTCATCGACTGTGCGAGGCACGCGGCAAGGCACGCGGCGGCCTCTCTGGCCACGACCGATTGGAGCTCCCGCGGCCGGCCATGGCGGCTTCTCCTTGCGCGGCTGGGCGGGCAGTCGCGGAATCGACGGAGATCGTGGGCTCGGCTTCGTCGGCTAGGATTGGTTTGGGGGTGCGGTACGGTCATCCACGAGCCCGACGTCGCGGGCTGGGCGAGCTCGCGGTCCGGTATTGGAGCGGCCGTGGTGGCCGCGGTTGGGATGCGCCGCCGGCTAGGAGCCATGGCGCAACCACCCGCTCGTCCGGTGGCACTGCTATGGAGATGGAGGGAGGTCATGAGTGGTTGACACGTGGGCCCCACATGGTCAAAACCACTTAGCGTCGGTCAAAACAGCTTTGCCCCTGCTCAGGTGACAAAAGTGAACCTTTTTGATAGTAGGGGTGCCTGGAATAGACGGTTTCGTAGTTGGGGGTATGAATGAGACCGACGCGATAGTTGAGGGGTGAAAACTGGACTTAATCCTTTTTTAATTGGACTAGTTGTTGGTTATATAAAAGAGAAAATTATTTTCTCGGCCTTGAAAAAAGTCCAACTTAGTTTCTTGGCCCTATTTTTCTCGAACTTTGTTATTTGGTCTTAAAACAAAATTTGATTATTTTCTTGGCCCTTCCGTCCAGTTTGAAAGATCATAACTTTTCGATACGACATCGGATAAAGATGATTTTTATATGATAATTGTAGGTCTCGACGAGATCTACAACTTTATAGTTTAAAGTTTTTTCATTTGAGTAAGTTCAGATACCCAAAAATATTAAAATAATATTTTAATGTTTTTGGACATCTGAACTTTCTCAAATGAAAAAACTCAAAACTATAAAGCTGTAGATCTCGTCGAGACCTACAATTTTCATATAAAAATCATCTTCATCCGATGTCATATTGAAGAGTTATGATCTTTCAAAGTGGACAAAAGGGCCAAGAAAATAAGCAAATTTCGTTTTAGAGCTAAATAATAAAATTCGATGAAAATAGGGCCAATAAACTAAGTCGAACTTTTTTCAGGGCCGAGGAAATAATTTCCCCTATATAAAACCATTGTCTAAAATCAAGCACAATTTTTTCTAACACTTGCCATGATATCCCTATCATTATTTTCTTTGCAGGATGGTCAGATGTGTAGTACGCTGTACTAGTTGGGTACACATGGAAGCACGCGGCTGGCCTCCATTGGCCACCAACACGCTGTCCTGACGTACGGCGCGGCGCCACTGTCAGCCTCAGGACGATCATCATCATCTCAAGACGCTCTCCATTAGCCATTCATTCATTCATGCATATGGACCATGGCTTTGCTTGTCTCCAACGAATGCATCCACGGAAGGACCAACCACTTGCATTTGGACAGCTTGCGCATGCCATCTCGTCCGGTACTGAAGTAGCGTCCACGCCATCTGCTCCTCTTGCATGCGCGCCCAAAAGCACTCAGCTGCCATCTCTGCTTTGTTTGTTGTGGCCAGACCTTCGTTGTTCGCATCGCATCGCGTCCCCGCGAGCCACCATAAGCACTGTACTGTGCCTGCCGACGAGCATTGCTGCTTCCCCGGCCGGCATGGCGGCGGCGCCGGTGGAGGTCGGCGCGCAGGGCACAGTGGGCTCGCTGGTGCTGCGGGAGGTCGAGTACTTCCGGAGGATGGAGGTCGCCGGCGGACACGGCAAGAAGAGCAGCAGCAAGGTCGTTGCAGCCAGCGGCGGCGGCAGCCCCCGGAGCAGCAGCAAGAAGCCCAAGAAGAAGAAGAAGGGTGCCGTAGCAGGCAATAATGGGTCCTTCTTGCCGAGGATGTGCTCGTCGGCGGAGGTCGCCGAGGACCCCGGCAGCGGCCGGAGGGAGCGGCCCTCCAGGGTCAACTACCGGCCTCTGGGCGACGACGGGGACGCCCTGGCGCAGCAGGACTAGCTGGTGCAGCTGCTGATCATGCAGGAGGATCCCATATTACTATTATCTGCTTCATTATTCTGTATCAGATTCAGATCCGGAGAAATCTGTGCCGATAGTTTGGTACTCGCCATTTTTCTCGTCCGTTTCTTTTGGTTTCCCCTCCGCTTGTTCAGTGGTAGTTGCAGCAGTAGTAGTAGTGCTGTTTAGGACTAGTAGATGAGAAAAGTGTTTATGTTATAGAGGAAAATGCACTCGGTCTCTCAGTTCAAGGTATTATTTAGGTCTCTGAACTTTTAAAGTGATATCTATGGGTTCCTAAAGTTAGCAAAAAGTGTCATTTAGGTCCTAAACTTTCAAAGTGATCATCGCAGGTCTCTAAACTTGACACAGGGTGTCATCTGGGTCCCAAATACTGTAGATAATTCCAGCACCGAATTTTAAAAAAAGAAAATCTAATTTCGGGTACTGTGACTATAATCTATAAAATATTCCAAAAATTGTATTTTTTTCATACGATCTCCGATGAAGATGATTTTTATATAAAAATTGTAGCTTGCGATGGGATCTACAAATTTCTAGTTTTGATTTTTTTAATTTGAGATGGTTAAGACACGCAAAAAAATTAAACATAATTTTTCAGCAGTATATTAATCGCGTACAAGCGCGTGTCGCCTTGAAAAAATTATTCCTTTCTTATATACTATCAAATTGAGATACTTTCTATACAAAAGTTATAGCATTCGACGAGATCTACAACTTTCTAGTTTTAACTTTTTTTAATTTGAGATCGTTAAGGTTCTCAAAAAAATTTAAAACGCTAATTTTGGTTCTTGCACGGTGGTTTTGTATTTTAAATTTTTTGGGAATCTTAACGACCTCAAATTAAAAGAGTTAAAACTAGAAAGTTGTAGACCTCGTCGAACGCTACAACTTTTGTATAAAAAGTATCTCAATTTGATAGTATATAAGAAATATATGATTTTTCTAAGGCGACACGCGCTTGTACGTGATTAATATACTGCTGAAAAATTTTGTTTAATTTTTTTGAACATCTTAACCACCTCAAATTAAAAAACTCGAAACTAGAAAGTTGTAGATCTCGTCGCAAACTACAATTTTTATATAAAACTCATCTTCATCGGAGATCGTATGAAAAAAATACATTTTTTGGAATATTTTATAGATTGTAGCTACAGTACCCAAAATTAGATTTTCTTTTTTTAAAATTCGGTGCTAGAATTATCTACAGTGTTTGGGACCTGGATGACACCATGTGTCAAGTTTAGGGATCTGCGGTGATCACTTTGAAAGTTTGAGACTTAAATAACACATTTTGCCAATTTTAAGGACCCACAGATATCACTTTAAAAGTTCAGGGACGTAGATGATGTGTTAAGCGGACCGGAGGTGCATTTTCCTCTGTTATATGACGACTGTGGACTGTGGTTTGACCGTTTGACTCATATACATATTGTGTTGTTCAACTGTCAGCGTTTCAGACTTGACACAGAATTGTTTCATTGCATTCTCATTCCCTACCACGAGAATGTATCTGTTCGCTTGTCTTTTCGGGCTTTTCTTTCAGACATAGAACAATATTATCCACTTACAACAAATCGGCATAACCGAAATGGGGGCTTCTTTTTCCGAGCAAAATGTTATTGCCTTACTTTGAGTGTATTGTTCGATTGCATTCTCAAATATGAGACAGGAAGGACAGAGGATGCGTTGTTTTGTTCCATTAATCAATCAGCCCTGCATTTGGACAATGTGATTTCTTGCTTCACTTTTTGAAGCAGCCACGTTGGCTACCCGTGACCACTAAAATGGTCTCTTGGATCACAAATACTCGTTATTTCCCATCAAACCTCTAAATTTATAACTAATAAACTTATTTAGCTTCAAAAAAACATTGAAGTCACACGTAGATTCCTCCTTGAAATACAATTTTATCAGATCTTAAAAATATATTCTAAGCAGAGAATAAGTGAATAACTGTACAAAGGATAAAAACTAGAGACAGTGCCCCAAAAGAAGCTGAGCTGCAGCGCTGCACCTGCGGCCTGCCTGCTGCTTCAGAATCAGATCTAACAACTTCAGATCAAAAGCAGGCTTCTCTTCGACTAAATATATCTAGCAAAAGACTAGTTCTACATTCTTTTTTCCTTGGATTTATCATTATAAGTAGATGCTGTTTCCCGAAGGGGATGGGTGCCACACAAAATTCAAAATATTTCACTGCATGTTTTCTGAGTCCATAGGTTACAAATTTTTCTGAGTCCATAGGTTACAAATAAGGATCCACAAACCAATATGAGAGAGAATACCAGCTATGAAACAGTTCGATCTTGATTCATGGTCATGACTCTGAAGACAAAGGCAAGCAGACACAACATATGTAACTTAAAACTTTCGACAGACTTTCCTTTTCCATGTGGTTTTAAAATATTCGGATCGATCATGTTTCCATTCAGTTTCTCTCAACAGAAAATGTGATGTTAACCTACCTAGTGCAAGAATTGCTAATCTTGAATGAACTAACTCACAAGTGTCGGGTTCACATGACATGCGGACCTACCGACCTAGAAACCTGCTACTACTTCACGTCAATTTTGTTTCTTTCCTACTAGTTTTGCTACATTCTGTTATATATTCAGCCCTATCAAGAATCAATTTAACAACTGCTGGACTATAGTTTTTAACTACTGAGAAGCAGAATGGTGTATATCTACATGAGCTACATCACTCGGTAGAGAACTCAAACAGCATTGTATGGCTGTACTTCTCACCAGGGTGAAAGACAACTGAGGGAAAGTTAGGTTGATTAACAGCATTTGGGAAACCTTGCGTCTCAAGGCAGAGACCAGCATGCTTTCCATAGACCGCACCTCCTTTGCCCACGATGCCATGAAGAAAGTTTCCAGTGTAGAACTGCACTCCAGGTGCATCAGCCCAAATGTCTAGGGTCCTCGAACTAGACGGGTCTGCCACTTTTGCCACATGTCGCAAACCTGACCTCACTTCAGTGGAGTCAAGCATGTAATTATGATCATAACCACCAGGGACCTGATCAATTCTGCTTCCAATTCTGTTCCCAGTCAGAAAATCGAAGGGAGTGCCACTTACTGGCATGAACTCGCCTGTAGGTATTGAGGTTTGATCTACTGGAGTTATCTGAGAGCCCCATATCTGGACGGAATGTGAAAGCACATCTCCTGAGTCGTGGCCTGCCAGGTTCCAATAGGTGTGCTGTGCTAAACTGATGGGTGTGGCCTTGTTCAATGGTATGGCTTCCATCTCAAGCTTCAGTGTTGCACTTGGAAGAAGTGAATATCTGACAGTGACAGAAACATCACCTGGGTAACCTGTTTTTCACAGCATTAGTATTCACTGAAACAAGGCATGTATACAGTTTTTTTTTTTTCATAGAAGGTAATTGTCACAGACTCACAGTACCTTCCTCTCCATCTTTACTATAATACTTGAAGGTAATTGAGGGCCTGTCCCCTTTGTTATATTCGGTGACTTCCCATACAGTTTTGTCAAACCCTTTAAATCCACCTGAATATGGCATTGCCTTGATTAGTTAATGGAACAAAAGCACAAATAATTGATGTGATGAGATCTCTTTTTTCTACGTGCAAACATGCATCTGTATTGGATGTTTGGTGTCCCTAATACAATAGATATACCAAAATAAGAGACTCGATAATAACATACAACAACTGACTATAGTTCAGTAGCAGGCAACAAGAAAATAGAGCATCAACACCAAGGCTGTTGTGGTCACTGAGTCTCAACTGCAGCAGCGCAAGCCACTTGCATTCCCCAGCCTTCTTTTGTCAGAAACAACTTGTCCAGCAAAGTGTTCAGTGTCATGTAAAAGAAGGTTCAAACCATGATAGTTGAGGTGTAACTAGATCGATTCATTTACACTGTTTGTATAAAGAAATGGCAATGGCAAACCCTTACCTCAACTGTCCCCAAGGGTAACTGTTACCCCTCGTATCCCATCCCCTTAAAAACTCGACCTGCAGGGGGGTTAGACAGCCGCAGGTCGAGAAAACCCCCGAATCCCTGCCCCACCCATACGCAGCAATACCGTAGCCCGTGTGAGAATGACAATGATCGAGGCCAGGCCTTAGACCTGTGCTTTAGCGTGGGATAGGCGAGAGGATTTTTTTTAATCTCAGCTTGAAAATTCGCTCCCACGGGAGTCGAACTCGGGACCTGAAGAGTGCTACTCAGGCCCTTTGTTATTCAATGACTGGGTTTAGTCATTAATTAGCTCAATGGTTTGGTATTTTGGTTAGAGAAATTCTAGAGTGCACTTGTTAAGTCAATACCTAGATCTATAAAGAGCAACCAGCAGTTATTTTCATTCAGAAAGGGAAAATAAGTATCGACGAAACAGTATTTTGTTCCCCATAATACTATTTTTCTTTGGGTCCACTAAACCCTCAGTTTAATGCCAGATTATTTCACCCGTGAGCCAGGTTTTTTTTACGCAACCCATGAGCCAGTTTTGAGAGTGCCTTGCTGATGCGGGCCACCACAAGACCAGGTTTTTCCACCATAGAAGCCGGATCATGCTTAACTCCCTCAGCTCACACAAGCACACATTAATATCAATCTCATCCCAAACTCCTTTTCTCCTTTCCTGACAGTGTGGCTGCTGGTTGTTGGCATCATTGTACCACTTGGGTAGTTCATGACATTAACTTGCAATTTTATCAATGCATAGGTGATAGCCAAAATTAGTGTGTAACTGTCTTATCATAATGAGATAGCAGCAAAGTATTTAATGAGAAAATAAAAATTTACAGTGTGGACATTGAAAGTTTTATATCTTATGACTACAATTAATAGCTTAGCAATAACAAAATATCCCCATTGAAAACTTTGTACAAACTACATAGTGTGGATATTTATTTAGCCATTGTTGAACAATAGATATCATATGCAGTTACATCCCAATTTGTCAAAGTCATTTAGTACCACGATTGTTATAAGACATTTTTCATTATTATATATATTTGCATGTTTAAATAACATTACGGATTTGTCTTACCATGCAGAGTGTTAGGTGGGTTGTTCATACTCAGATTGTACTGCACCCCATTTAGAGTGAACTTTCCATCCTTTATTCTATTTGCAACTCGACCAACAATGCAGCCAAAGTAAGGTGAGGTTCCATTCTGATCAAAGAGACTCCAACTGTTAGCACCAAAGCAATTCTTGATCGCTGAGATATACGTTAATAATTATTTACAAACTGCAGATAAACAACAAACATGGTTGTGAAGCTAATCCCTAAAGGGAAAAATGTACATTAAAATATATGGGCAAACCAGAAAAGGAATGCAAACCTAAATTAGGATTAATGTTTTCAAGACGTCCGATTAATCGCGATTAATCGCGACTAATCGTCCTGGACGGTTGGAGCTACTCGACCAGGGCATCCGACTCGACCAGACCGTCCAGGAAACTGGTCGTCCGATTAATCGTCGTCCAATCGCGATTAATCGGGCGTCCAGGCTGTGTGGACGTCCAGCCACCAGCCAGAGAGTGGGCTGCATCTCAGAGTTGGGCCTAGGTAGTTAGTCTTATATTTGGCCCAAGCCCATTAGGGTTTCTCTCCTTTCCTACCCCACTCCCTCAGCCTCTCATCAGCAGCAGCCTCCATTGCTGCAGTTCATCTCCCTCTTCCCTTCTGGTTCCCTTCCGGCTGCTCCCTCTCCTCCCTCCCTTCCAGCTGCTCCCTCTCCTCCCTTCCTTCCATGTATATATATGGCATAATGTATATAACTATATAGTATATATGGTATATATCAGTCCCCATATGTAGGGAACGACCGGGACGACCAGGGGACTCGTCCAGGCTCGATTAATCGTCCTGGACGACGACTAATCGTCCTGGACGTCCTGGACGGTCCTCAGGCGTCCAGGCTCGACCAGCCGTCTTGAAAACATTGATTAGGAATATATCCATTTTCACAGCCCCTATGCTTTCATGAAAATCCACGTAACCCCTGAACTATAAAATTGGATAACCTACCACCTATGGCTGCTTTTGAAGGTCATTTTGAAGTTTAGGGGATCAAAAGTTCTGCGGAATAAAAATCCCAGCCGACAAGAATACCACTTATCCAAATAGTACATTAGAAACCATACTTTTCAATATTTCTCAACCAAGTAAGAGGGCATACCTAGCACTGAAAACTACCACAGTAGGTGGACTCCAGACCTCTAGGTAAGGAAATTCCTAGGCAACCTTGTCTTTGCTTATTTTGCAAGGAGGCTGATTTGAACCCAGGACCTCAAGGACATAAGTGGAGACAACCATTGTGTCTAGCCCACTCTTGATAAACCTTTTCAATAGATTACTTTGATGTAAAAAAAAAGGAACTACTCCCTCTATTCCATTATATAGTTCACTTTGGCCTTGTCCAAAGTCTAACTTTGACCAAGTTTTTAGAAAAGAATATAAAAATCTACAAGTTCAAATAAAGGCTCTACCAAGATGGGCAATTGAATGAAACTAATTTGATATTCTACATGTTGGTGTATTGTTCTATAAAGTTGGTCAAAGTTTAAACAATTTTGACTTAGAACAAAGTTAAAATGAACAATAATTCGGAACAAGTAGAGGAGTACATAAGGTCATGATGAATTTATCTTGCAGAAACTGCTTTCTTAGTAAAGAGAGAACAATATGTTGAAAAATGTTCTCTGACCACATCAGTGAAACCTAAAACTGTCAACAAGAGGGTCAGGAAGGCTTGTAGCAGGCCTTTAGTTTATTCCCAGGCCTGTAGACTGCCTCCCTCAGGTTTAGGATTAGTTAGAGCTAAGATTAGATTTGGAAGTATAAGATTGGATCTCTTTCTTATGAGTCAAGTAGAACCTCCATATATAAGGAAAGTGATGTATCAATTAAAGGCAGCAAGAAACAATCAATGTAGTTTGCCTCTTGTGTTCGACTGTTAGTTCCTCTCATCTTTGATCTATACCTCATCTCCAACAAAGCCAACTCCACCCAGCCATCTTTTCTGTGGTATTTATCCCATCATGGGCACGCCAGCCATGACATGTGGATAGCGGGTGGTCAGAAGAGATATATCTTTTCAGAACAACTTTAGCATGCAATTTAAATGAAATGCTCAAGGAGATGTAATGCAATGCTTCAATTTTAGTCTTAATTAGGGGTCGACAGGAACACAACACACAGTAATAGATATAAAATGAAGACTACAATAATAAAAAGTAATATTAGTTAGTTTGCAAATGAAAAACTGAAGTTACAGCATTTGTAAAGAAAGATAAAAACAAAAAAGGTCAATCTTAGAGGACAGTGGACTTGCCGTTTTGGCCATGACATAGTCTTTGATGTGTAGCTTGGACCACTATTTTGTATTTTCACATATTTACAGAATCCAATAAATTTATGAGAACATTTAAGTAATTTTTAAGACAATATATACATATGATTTTTCACATTTCTAAGCAAAATAGTTTTAAACATATTGATAGCCAAAGTTTCGAAAATTTGACTAACTCTTGTCCAAGGTAAGTATTTGTAAACCAGATGGAGTAGGCCTAACTTCTAAAAGATGGTTCAGTGATAGAAAAGGACGTCAACCAAACTTCAGAATTCAGTTCTATCAGCAACTTCCTGGTTCCTATCGTCAAGCAATGAAAAAGCATTTACTTCTATACCAGGTATACTAAATGCTGGCCCTTGGCTAGAGGTGCCAGCTGGCCAGCATAATGCAGTTTGGCAAAATGTGATTCAAGCTGATAAAAAGGTGCCGTTTGCGGCAGGGGCACACAGCCACAATCTTCCACCTGTTGTTTCTAAAGTAAGTGCTGGAACACCAATTCATACTGCCATTAGCATGAAGTTACACTCGTACACAAGAAAAAATATTTCAAAAAAAAGGAAAATATGCAAGAAAATTTGACAATTCACTGAAATAAAACTCATGCTGCAAGCTAAAGTAATGAACAATATTAAGTGTGGGACTGAGTGTCGAATTTATTTCAATCAATGTTTATTTATAAATTAAATGATATGACTTGAAACTATGCTGGCCATATGATATGCAACAGATGATGCTAGAATTCAGATCCTTGGAAGCAAAAATTGCATGATGTGAGAGGCAAAATCATAAGAGTATAAGACTGCTACGTGGTATTAGCACTGTAACTTATAAGCAACAGTAAGGCGAAACTAAATCAAATGAGGCTTCATATTCTTACATTTCAACTTCACTTCATACTTTTGAGTGATCCATGTAGTTTAGCATGGCAGCACAGTTTTATTGACAAGTACTGAGCCAAACAATGGATGCTCCACGTTACCGAGAAAAGGTGAGAGTAATGCCTGAGTGCGTGCTGCTCATTTGCATTAGAACAACCCACGCTATAATGATTGAGCAACCTACGGGCCAAAAAAGGAGGGGATCCTAGCACAAAATTACACAAGCTAACAAAAATATGCAGCGCTGGGATGCACAAAGTTGACTTTCAAAAGTCAAAAACCAACAAAATATCTCCCTTCGGGCTCCTAACTCTCCTCCCGCAGAGATCTCCAAGAAATGCGCCAATGCACTAATTAATGGTTCCAAATGAAACGCATACATCCAGAACTCACCAGGTAGGGATCCAGCGAGTCGAATCCGAGCACCACATCAGCGAGAACCCCTGGGAGGAAAACAAGTAGAGCATCGTCATGAACCAAAAGACTGGGAGCCGCTCTACAGCACAAAGCAAACAGAAGGTAAGCTAACCAAAGAGAGAGAAGCCGCACCGTTCTTGTCCGGGACGAGAAGCGAGGTGACGGCGGCGCCGACATTGGTGAGGCGGACCCGAACGCTCCCGCCGTCCAGATCAAAGAGCTCCGGCGCCGGCGCCGGCGGCGCGGGCATCGGGAGCAGCAGCGGCCTGGGAGAGGCCAAGCGGAGGCGGAGCAGCGGCGTGGGGGCGGAGAAGATGGTGACGGAGGCGAGGAGGTAGACGGCGGCGAGGAGGATGAGGAAGAAGGGCGGGGTGGCGCGGAGGACCCTGCTGCTGGGCGCGGGGTCCGCGGGGTGAGCGCGAATCTGGGAGTGGAGATCCCGGAGCCTGTTGGACGGGAGGTGGTGGAGCTGCGGCTGCGGGCGGGTCGGGGTGCGAGGAGCCCGGGGGGAGAGCGAGTGGTGGTGGTGGTGAACTCCCACCAGCTGCTCCATTTCCTCCGGCGGCCTGCTTCCTGATTTCCCGGGGTTTTGGCTCAGCTCTGGAGCAGCAGCATCTCCAGTGGCGAGCGAGGTCAGATCAGAGGTGGGCGCCGCGCCAAGGGGACACGACGCGCGACTCTAGGGCAGTGTTTTGGTTGGTATGAGCTTGGGATGGAGTGGAATGATGTATCAATATTTTGAGGTGTTTGATTTTCCACTTAGAAATACTCCCTTTAAATTGATAAAGAAAGTTATTTTAGACAAGATTTTTTTACCAAATATTAGAAACATAAATCATAAATAACTTTTAAGTTATTGAGTTTAAAAATATGAAAACTATATAAATATATTTATCTTTGAAATATACTTTCATACAAATATGCATATATCACTTTTCAATAAGTATTTTTATAAAATATAAAGTTAAAGTCATACTTTGAAGACCGAGAATCAAGCCTGCCAGGTAAGGTGCGGTGGCGCAAGCCATGCCGCGTGGTGGTGCGCGTAGGCATGGCATAGTAGGCGGGGAAGAGGAAGAGTGAGGTCTGGCACCACCACGTGGGCCACCGAAGCGAAGACGTGAGTTGGATCTATCCTTGACGCCACGCGGCTGAGCTCACCGGCGGAGTAGGCTCACCACGGTGTGTAACTGAGCTTGGGCAAAGGAAGCCATGCGGAAACCACTCAGAGATGCACCGGACTTTGGACTGAATGCGTCCGGTGGCAAACCCTTGGTGTTCTCTGTGATAGATATTGCACCGGACGCTGGGTGCATGTGGTCAACATGGACTGAACACGTTCGGTCCAAGTGGGAGCTCTCTGGTCACTCTCTGGTGTCTCGTCGAACGCCAGATCGAATAGGTGAATAGTGTCATCATCACGCCCGGTGAAACGACAGTTGCGCCACAGTTAACAGCGATCGGATGCTAATGCGTACTGTGACCCTGACTGGACGCATCCAGTGGGCTCATGGAGCTCTCTGGTGCTCTCTGACGTCACACCGGACGCGACGCCATGGTGCGTCCGGTGACATAGCAGATGTGTCCGATACAATGTAGAATGGCGCACTTAAAGTAGTCGTTGCGCGCCAACGGCTATTTCAAACGCCGACCGACGACGCGACGACACATGGTTCGACCGGATGCGTCCGGTCGTCCGGCCAAACGCGTCGATGTGTAGTACACATTTTTAGGTGTAGCTTGCTGGCTTATAAATAGAGGGTTGGCCGATTTGGGAGTATCTCTTACACCCCGTTTGGATGTATGAATTAGAGCCCCAGATTTGGTATTGGCATTTACTTTCCTCCAATTCTAATGTTTGGATGGTCTTGACATTGCCTGGAGGAATCAGTGCCCAATTCCACGGACCTTTCCCGCACGAAGGAAAGAGCCCGCCCACAATTCCGACCTCTCCCGCTCCGTATTCGGCTGAAATCGTTCCCCTTCCCTCCCCCCGACTCCTCCCCATGCGTACCCCTTCGTCCCGACTCGAAAAAAAAGAGGGGCGACTCCAGGCGGAGACTATGGAGGCGGCGAAGAGGATGGCAACGGCGATGGGAGGTTGTCCCCGCCATGGATGCGCTACCTCCTGGCGTCCTCCTCTTCCTCACGCATCTCTGGTCATCCTCCGTCGTTCTCTCTATGCAGGTTCATCTTCTCCCTAACCTCATCCCGTTTCTCTCCGCATGTGAGGTTCTCATCTCTAATGTGCCCTACCTTCCTGGATTCAACATTCGTCGCTTGGGTATCCAGATCCATGAAGGCCTCCTCCTCTCCTCTCTCCATTGATTCACCCACTCGAAACCCTAACCCCTTCCTCTGTATTTTCTAGGATACTTCTTGAAGTGGTTGTTCTTCAGTTCGATTGAAGGTATGTAGTGCCTAAAATTGATGTGCTCTTGCTGTTTCTGGATGATTTTTTATTTTATACCATGTTCTTCACATATCATGTGTGCGCATATGTGCATTGTAGCTGCACTATGTCAGATCTTGAGTTGCTCTCCTCATTGTTGAAGAAAACAAAAGGAGAAAGAGGAGGAGAATTATATTGACAGAACTATACTTTGAGGCGGTTGCTCTTGGGCCTTGCATATCTTAGTTCACAGCGGAGGCCAAGGGATGTTGGGTGCTTTAATGATGATGAGCGCAGGCATACTCTTAGAAAGTATTTGCTCAAGGAGATGTATGATGGCTCTGAAGTTACTTGTTATGATGAGCTACGCTTAACTAAAAGAAACTTTCATGACTTGTGCATCATGTTGCGTGAGAAGTGTGGTCTACGTGACAGTGTTTATGTTACTGTGGAAGAAAAGGTTGCTATGTTCTTGCTTGTAGTTGGGCATGGTCTAAAAATGAGATTGCTGCGTGGCACTTATAAACGCTCTTTAGAGACTATCAGTAGGCACTTTTCTAATGTGTTAGCAGCTGTTCTATCTTTAAGTGGGGAGTTTATTAAGCTTCCTGATCCTTCAATTCAACCTCCGGATGATTACAAATGGAAGTGGTTTGGCAATGCTCTTGGTGCATTGGATGGGTGCCATGTTGATGTGTGTGTTGATATGGCTAGCCAAGGTCGGTACAAGAATAGAAAACAACGCATCACCACTAACATGCTAGGTGTGGTTGACTGGAACATGAAATTTCTATATGTTTTGCCTGGTTGGGAGGGTTCGGCTTCTGATTCAAGAGTTCTACGTGATGCAATAAGTTGCCAAGATGCATTTGTTATACCTCAGGGTATGACCTTTTCACTTGACATTTTATTTCTTTGTTATGATAGGTACCTAATTTATTTTTTTATAATAGGAAAATATTATTTAGTTATGCTGGTTATACCAATGGACCTGGATTTCTAGCTCCATTCAGATCCACTAGGTACCACTTGAAAGAGTGGGTTTCAACTCAACAGCAGCCTAAGACTCCCAAAGAGTTGTATAACTTGCGTCATTCTCGTGCTAGAAATGTTGTGGAAAGAACTTTTGGTTCGTGGAAGAAGAAATGGGCTATCCTACGTTGTCAAAGTTTCTTTGATATCAAGGACCAGGTAACCAATGTACAAATATGGCATTGGTATAAAATAAATCTTAATTACAAGTGCTAACTACGAACTAATATTATTGCAGATCCGTATTATTAATGCTTGCTGTGTGTTACACAACTTTACAAGAGATAGACAACATCAAATGGATGATTTATTGCTGGCCGAAGTGGATGAAGAACTAGCAGCTATGCCCAATGAGCCAATAGATGATGCTACCTTAATTAGATGCGTTCAAGTCACTACAGAATGGAACACCTTTAGGGACCAACTAGCTAACGACATGTTTGCTAAATACCTTGTTAGGCATGGTGAACTAGAGATGGTGTGTGTGTGTGTGTGTGTGTGTGTGTGTGTGTGTGTGTGTGTGTGTGTGTGTGTGTGTATATATATATATATATATATATATAGCAGGGCTGATGGTGATTTTTTTGTGATAGCTAGCTGATGGTGCCTTTTGAGATATTTTGTAAATGCATCATCCTAATGCATAGCTTTTGTTTATTCTTAGCTGATGGCTGCAGCAAAAGCAAAGAGGGTTTACCTCACTTGGACAGATGAGATGGACACTGCATTGTTGGCTGTTCTTGTTGAGCATCACAACAATGGTGACCACACCCAAAATGGATGGAAGCCACATGTCTACAATGCAGCTATCAAGAATGTACGTGAGAAATGCAATGTGGACGTCACAAAAGAGAACATATCATCTAGGTGCAAAACTTTTGAGAAGCATTATGAGGTCATTAGTAAGATATTGTCACAGAGTGGTTTTGGCTGGGATTGGGAAAATAATAAGCTCTCAATTGATAGTGTGGATGTATGGACTAGATATGTGGAGGTAAGTACATGTATATTTGGAATTTGAGCAGTTTACTTTTATGATAAGACAACTCACTTGTACTGTATCTGTGTGCTGTCTTTTGTGCAGAGTAACAAGTCAGCAGCTTGTTACAAGAATAAGGTGGTGAAGAATTGAGATGCAATCAGCATGATTTATTCAACGGATCATGCAAATGGTGATGGTGCCATGACAGGTGCTGAGAGTGCACAAGATCCACCTGAACAAGCAAGCGAAGCATCTCCAGATTTACCCCCCAAAAAGCAGCGAACTAGTGATGCAATTCTTTGCATGCTTGAAGATGTCGAGACTTCATTTCAGGATGCTCTAAAATCCACTGAGCCATTACCATTGTCTCAGGTTACTCCTCCTGCTGAAATCCGTGCTGCACTTCAACAAATACCAGATTTGGCTAGATGTGACCTTTTGCGGGCGTATGGGAAGTTGATCCTTAATGAACGTTTATTCCAAGCGTTTCTGGAATTGCCTATGGATATGAGGAAAGAATGGCTCCTTACCTTGGATTAGAGGAATGGTGGCTGGAAGATGTTATTTAAGCTTGCTGTTATGTACTATATAGCACTTGTGAACCTTCTAATATTAATTAGTGCTGAGGGATGTTTTGTATGCTTGTTGTTATGTAATCTTGCACTTGTAAGAGACTTGGAATATTGATCATATAGTGTTGGCTATATAATGGATGTTTGTGATCAACATTTATGTGCTGTTTTCATCAATTATTTTCCTTTTTTATGATATTATAATACAGTTTGTGCTAATTTTCGGAATATTATAATTATTTTTGTGTGAAATGATATATATATATAATCATTTGAATATATGTGCAAGCTTTGAAATGATATATTTTGTAGACAATCCAAGCTCTTTAAAACAAACAATTCAACAAATTGTACATCCAAACAGGAATTGGAATTGGTTGTTTTGGTGGAATACTAACTACCAACTAGTTGCACATCCAAACAATGGCAATGGTATTCCAGGCCATTTCCAATGCCCCTCTGCTTTGGTATTCCAGCCCAATTCAATTCCTCAACTTCAATATCTACATCCATACAGAGCCTTAAACATATGGATAGACAAAGTTTTGAAAATTTGACTAACTCTTGTACAAAAGTTAAGCATTTGTAAGCCAGATGGAGTAGGCCTAACTTCGAAAGGTGTCATTAAGGTTCATAAAGGAACCAACAGATGATTAAAGCTGACAAATGTGTCCCTTTCAAATTAAAGGTGGCCAATTAACATATGGTGTAGAAGTTTCTTCAAAGACTATTGGGAGACTTTGACCTGGTGCGTATCAGTATATATGAGACTATTGGTCTTAAGAATGGATAGCAAAGCTCAGCTATTGGCAATATGGATATATCCAGCTACTTGGCTGTAGGTGGCTGGTTCATCCAAGTTATCTTCGACAAGTACCTGTCCTACCAGCTCCGGCGATGGGCGGCCGACTGTGGCATCGAGCATGAGCTGGATAGGCTTCGTGTTGCTTTGCTTCGCACGCAGTCAATTCTCCATGGTGCTGAGCTGGTGCCCGCACTTTCCTACAGCTCTCTTCCATGGATGCGAGAGCTCCGAGATGTCATGTATGATGCAGAGGATCTCCTAGACAAGCTTGAGTACAACTGTCTCCATCATGAAATGGAAGAATCAAGTGCAAACGAGAGCAGCAGTAGCCCAATCAGCGCCTTCATGCTCTCCCGGTTTCACAGCCAAGGTACCCCTTCTAGCCTGGAACCATGTTGGGATAGATCAACAAGGGTAAAGAGTAAGATGGTAAATCTATTGGAGCGTATTGAGCAGGTTACAAGTGGAATTAGTGAAGTAGTCAGCCTACCCAGGAACATCAAAAGCAGCACTCGCAACATCATGACAAGCTCAATACCCCACGGGAAAATCATCGGTCGGGACTTCGAAGCCCAACAGCTGGTAACCGCTCTGATAGGTTCTCAGGTCGAGAACCTGGTCTCTGTTGTCTCTATTGTTGGGGTAGGTGGCATAGGTAAGACTGCTCTAGCACAGCATGTGTACAACAATGCTAGAATAACAGAGAACTTTGATGTGAGAATGTGGATCTGTGTTACTTGTCTGTTCGACGAGTCGAGGATCACAAAAGAAATGCTGGAATCAGCTTCCAGCAGTCGGTTTAGGCATGGTGGCATAGCAAATTTCAATAGACTTCAAGCCGCACTGAAGGCAAGGCTTGCTTCAAAACGGTTCCTCCTTGTCTTAGATGATGTTTGGAACAATGACAACAGAACAATAGCATTAGAACAAGAGAACTGGCAGAAGCTGCTAGCACCTCTAAAGGATGGAGCAAAGGGGAGCAAGATACTTCTGACAACTCGGTCAAGTATAGTAGCAGAGATGCTGCAATCATCCTATATAATTAGTTTGGAGACCTTGCAAGCCAATGACTGTTGGCCCCTGATAAAGACTTCTGTTTTTGATGAGACAGAACATACCATCATCTCAAAATTGGAGAACATTGGAAGGAAAATTGCTGATACACTCAGTGGTCTTCCTCTTGCCGCAAAGGTAGTAGCTGGACACCTGAAATTTAAACACAGTGTAGATGAGTGGAAACAAGTCTTGCAGAGAAATGCAGTATGGGAGGAAATCATGCCAATTCTACGAGCTATGACAATCTGCCACCACACCTGAAACAATGCTTTGCATATTGCAGCATCTTCCCCAGAAACTGGGAATTTGAAGCTGAGCAGCTGATTCTGCTGTGGTTAGCACAAGGTTTTGTGCACCCAGATGGTTGCAGGAGATTGGAGGACATTGGGAAAGAATACATAAATGATCTACATAATAAGTCATTCTTCAAGATACAGAAGAAAGAATTTGTCAGCTATTATGTGATACCACCTGTAATTTATGAGCTTGCAAAATCAGTTGCAGCTGAAGAATGCTTCACAATAGGAGGTGATGAATGGACAAGAATCCCATCGTCAGTACGCCATCTATCAGTACATGTAGATAGACTTTCAGCACTTGATGACACATTCCCATACAAGAATCTACGCACTCTCATTTTCCTCCCTAGCAGAACAGTGGCACCAATCAATGTTTCCATCCCTCCAGTGGCTCTCAATAACATAAGAAGCCTCCGTGTGTTGGATTTATCCTTGTGCATGATAGACAGACTTCCTGATAGCATATCAAATTGTGTGCATCTCCGATACCTAAATATCTCATCAACTACCATCGCCACAGTACCAGAATTCTTGTGCAAACTCTACCACCTACAGGTTCTGAACTTATCAGGTTGCAGGCTTGGAAAATTGCCTTCCAGAATGAACAACTTGGTCAATCTACGACATCTCACAGCAGCTAATCAGATTATTTCAACCATAACTGACATTGGCAGGCTGAAATGCCTTCAGAGGTTGCCAACTTTCAAGGTTACCAGAGAGAAATCACAAAGTATAGTTCAGCTTGGGTACCTACTAGAACTCCAAGGATCCCTACAGATCAGAAACCTTGAGAATATCGATGCTCCAAATGAGGCAAAGGAAGCCATGCTTTGCAAGAAACGCCAGCTCTCTGTGCTGCAGCTAACGTGGGCATCTGATCGAGATGAGGTAAATAGAAATAGGGAAGAGGATGTGCTAGAAGCTCTCCGACCACACGAAAATCTAAAGAGACTAGACATTGTGGGTTGGATGGGAGCCAAATGCCCTAATTGGCTTGAGAACGAATGGCTAAGCAATCTTGAGCTTATTTTCCTAAGTGGCTGTAATGCATGGGAGCAGCTTCCACCACTTGGTCAGCTTCCCTCCATCCGAACAATCTGGTTGCAGCGTTTCAAAATGTTGAGGCAGATAGGCCCAGAGGTATATGGCAGTGGCAGCCAAATGGAGCCATTCCAGTCACTAGAAGAGCTGGTGCTTGATGACATGCCAGAACTCAATGAGTGGTTATGGAGTGGCCAGACAATGAGGAATCTACAAAACGTTGTGATCAAGGACTGCAATAAGCTCAAAGCACTGCCTCCAGTACCTCCTAACCTTACAGAGATAACAATTGTAAGGAAAGGGTATTGGGTGCCATACCACCATGATGTAAAGTTGGGACATGTGACCACTGGCAGTTCCAGTGTCTCATCTCTTTGCATATTCAACTGCCCTTTGTTACTTGCCAGATTATCTGCACAAATGAATAATGAAATAACTTCAAGGCTTAGGTCACTTAGAAGCATTATCACTGATCAAACGACAATACTAAGGTGTTCTCTTTTAAAAGAAAGGCTTGAAGTCATTGAGAGCCTGGACATCCAAGATTGCTCAGAGATCACCTCCTTCAGTGCAGACGACGATGATACCCTCCTACAGCTAAAGTCACTCCAGAGCTTATGTATATCTGGTTGCAACACTCTGCGATCACTTCCTTCCACTCTGTCCAGCATGCAATCCCTGGATAAGTTGGTCATATGGAACTGCCCTGCGTTGGAATCACTGACAGAGGAACCACTACCTCTATCAGTTAGGAAGATCGAAGTTGCACTCTGTCACCCACTGCTCAAGGAGAGGCTCATAAAAGAATATGGGATTGACTGGCCAAAGATCGCAGATATCCCTTGGATTGAAATAGATGGTGAAATTTGGCAGAAACCTATGATCCAAATCCAATATGGATAGATGTTGATGTAACATTAATTTTCCAAAAGGAATTCGTGTTCCAAATAATTCTATATGGAAACAATATTAATTTTAACTCCAAAGTGCTACTAGCTATATCACAGTACTTCTGAAAATGGTAGAATCAGCTTGTTATTTTTAACCAAATATTTCTTGTTTGTAGGATCTTAGCATTTCAGTTAAAAGTTGTGTCAAATCTCATTCAATGTAACCATGTTAAAAACTTAAGTAGGTAAACAACAACTGAAAGAAAATATGCAAGGTGAACCAAAAACTGAGTTAAAATAATTTAATTTGGATGTTCAACGAAAAAAATCCTAGATGCTTCCCAAAACACAGGATAAACTGAAGCATATATGTAATGATATTCAGTACTAAGCATACATTCCCAAGTCAGAATAAAAAACTGCACTAGTATCTGGAAATGTCATTAAGATTCAAGATGCCCAGCGCATGCACATATATTTTTAAGAGACACATAAATTAAATAGGAGAAGGTACATAATCATAGCTAAAATTGATGTTATACCAAGTATCTATAACATACACTCCCTCCAGTCAGGTAAAGACGTCGCTTCTGACAGCAAATGGTCAGTTAAGTTAATTGCTAACTCCAGTAGGAATGGCGTCTTTTCCCTACCAGAGGCAGTAATAACAAAAGGTCCAGCAACCAACAAACTAACCTAAAAGTTAAAGCCAAGGGATGCTATGGAACTCGATGCAATACAACTGTTGGGCACATGGCATGTCTAAACATCTGGCCTTGCTGAGTAACGAAGGGGCAAAACTGCCAGAATTCAATTGATTCTTCGCGGTTCATATACAACCCAAGCTTAGGAGCATAAGAGCACCAGTCAGAAACAAAATTGTCTATTCCTTTGTACAGTGAGCATCATTTCCATGCCTTGTACAGTGATTGTAACCAACACTAGTGAGAAATGCCCTTATCTCCTGTGCACTGCTGTTGCTAGCCTGCAGCAGGTGTTCATCTTCTTCGTATATAAGGTAGGGAGCTTCACCTTTCCTCCTTGAAAGCAATTTTGCTGCACCTCTCAGTACGTGGTATTCCCAGCCTTGGACATCAACTTTGATCATAAGAACTCTCTCAGTATCTGAAACAACTTCATCCAATGGAATTGTGGAAACTTCAACAGCAATTTCTTTATTAGACTTGAATGCTAACTTTGCACCAATTGCAGATATAGCACTGTTGTCAAGTCGGCCAATCACCTAGGTTACCAGAATATGCAATAAGTAGTGGGAAAAGGCAAAACAGAAGCATTATCCAGACTCGTAGAAAGCAATTTGAGATTTCTAGATTATTTAAATGTCTCTTGTAAAACTAAGGATCAGAATAATTGGCAAACTGTAATGTCTTACATTACATGCAAGCAGATTTTGTTTATGTACTTATGCTTGCCTAATTTCAGATATGTGATAGTGGCAATCAATCAATCATGGTTGTACATGAATGTTCAAAAAAAATATACAGGATATAAACTTCTGAGAAAAATAGTAATCCTATAATGAAAAGTTTATTGTGTTGCTTTAACAAGATTAAAGTTTGTCAGCACGAGATTGGACAAGCAATACTGATTTTTCATGTAAGCTTGTTCCTTAATAAAAAAGACATATGTTAGGAGAGTCAAGGGCCTATTGGGCCTCAGCCCATTAGGGTTAATTAGTCGCTTGCTTGTAAGTCAAGTAAACCTCTCTATATAAGGAGAGGAGAAGTATCAATCTAACCAAGCAAGAGATTAGAAGGAAATCTCTTCTCTCTTGCCGGCCGTGGGCAAAGCCCCGCGGCCGGCCTTCCCAGTGCCCAAAACCCTGGCCGCCGCATTCTCTCTCGTTCTCGCAGCCCTAGCCATCGATGTGAACAGTACCCGTGGGTACTGTAGCACCGCGGCTACTGTAGCTGCGCACCAGGCCGCCACTCCTTCAACTCCCTCGCCGCCATGCGGCCCAACAACATCCATAAAATTTGGTATCAGAGATCTCGGGTTCGATGTCGACCTGGCTGCCCACCTCCATCGCGCCGCTGCCATCCATGGCTGGATCCTACGTCGCCGTGCCCATCCCCACGCCGCTCGGCGCACATCCCTGGGCTGCGCCGTGGCGGCCTTGCCCGCGCAACAGATTGCACCTTCCACGGGCTCCTTCGACGAGTTGAGGGCGGCCATCTACCGCCTGCAGTATCAAATGCGGGAGTTTGAGGCTGCGTTTCAGGCCTTCTCTGCATCGGCGTCCGGGCCTTTTCCGCAGTCGATCAGCTGGCTGCCGCCGCAGCCGACCAGCGGCAGTAGGGGAGTCATTTCCCGCCTTGTCACCGGCACGGACACACTGCCTAGCGCCATCCAGGCATCGGCGGCGCAGCTGCAGGCACCAGCGACGCCGTTCCCCCCTCCCGTGCCGCAGCAGCACTGCGATGCCGTATTCTACAGGGGCGTCGATGGCTTCCAGGCATCGGCGGCACAGCTGCAGGCGGCACGCGGCCTCCTGGTGCGCAGGCAGGGGAAGCGCACCATCTTCAAGCGGCGGCGGTGTGTCATCCCTGCAGATCAGCTAGCTGCAACAGCAGCCGCCTTGCAACAGATTGAGAAGAGGAAGGAGCTTGCCCGAGCGAGTGCCTGCACCGTGTCAGCGGCGGCGCGGCTGCAGGCTGCTGTGCGTGGCTTCCTAGCGCGCCGGAGGGTGCGTGAGATGCGGGATCTGCAGCTAATTCAGCCCCCCACCCCTTCGCAACTCCTCCAAGTTGCGCATCGCCACGTGGAGGACCTCGATCTCGTCCACAACGTCGGGGATCTTGGATATACAGTTTCCCTTGCTGGCGGTGGGCATGCTGTTCTCGTGGGCACACAACTCTGTGCGATGCAGACCAGTAGCCGTCCAGCAGGGAGCAAGCATGGGGTCATCGGTCGGAGCGCACTGCCTAGCGCCGTCACATTTCGCCAGCGGCCACCGCGAGGGCGCCTCCGCTGGTCGTCGCTGCGCCCAACTCCAGCTGGCCATACATGTGCACCAATTTCGTTCAGATGGTCTCAATGGGATCCAGGTGGATGTACACGTGTAGGTCCAGTGTGCAGATGGTGTCCACCTTACGTTCAGGAGTCAAAAATAAAGATTACCAGTCTATTTCAGGTTGAGAACAATAAAATAAGCCGAGATGTAAAAGGCTTGTTTTTAGGTGTTAGGTTTGTGTTGCGTCGAGTCATTGTTAGGTTGCAGCTCGAGGACGAGCTGCATGTCCAGGTGGGGTGTAGTGTTAGGAGAGTCAAGGGCCTATTGGGCCTTAGCCCATTAGGGTTAATAAGTCGCTTGCTTGTAAGTCAAGTAAACCTCTCTATATAAGGAGAGGAGAAGTTTCAATCTAATCAAGCAAAAGACTAGAAGGAAATCCCTTTCCTCTTGCCGGCCGTGGGCAAAGCCCCGCGGCCGGCCTTCCCAGTGCCCAAAACCCTGGCCGCCGCTTTCTCTCTCGTTCTCGCAGCCCTAGCCGTCGCTGTGAACAGTACCCGTGGGTACTGTAGCAGCGCACCAGGACGCCGTTCCTTCAACTCCCTCGCCACCACGCAGCCCAATGACATCCATAACAACATATATCACAAAAGAAACAAAGGCTAAATAAACGCTCCTTGCGGTTTGAGCAAAACAGATTCTTTTTCACAGAGGAAAAGAGAGAAGTCTGGATAAAATGACAATGTCAACTTGAATTGACTAATTCAGTTCCGCCTATTCCACGCTAATGGGAATGGGAGTACATTTATGTTTCTACTTCACGGATATGATATTTTTTAGACATTTCCAATAATAGTAGGCCTTATTCGTATTTTGGTATTTTTGGATTTCAGGACTTTTAGCCACGTTTAGTGAAGGACCAGATAAGCTTTCTAGTTATGAATCGGGTATAGAACCCATGGGGGGACTTGGTTGCAATTCCGAACACTTATAACATGCTCAAAGTGCCATACATAGAGACCAGTATGCAAAAGATGATCATTCATTGCTAAAACGGAAAATAACGCAATGACGGACGGCATTTGGCAGTTATAACAGTGATAAAGCAGAGTTGCAATGAGGAGTTAATAAAGAAAATGGAAATCAAACTATGCTCAGAAGAAGTACCTTGTGCATCGTAATGGTCCCAACTCGATCAGAAGCAGCGGCGTGATACAGCACAACGCGGTCCTGCACCCGGTTGAGGTACACCCCGTCGCAGATCCGCTGCAGGTTCTCGAACACGGGCTCGAACGCCAGCACCCGGAACCCCATGACGGCGGCCGCGAATGATGCCATGCCAACATTGGCCCCGACGTCCACCACCAAACCACCGGATGGTTCCCCCTTCCCCAGCTCCCCGGCGAGCAGCTCCTGGATGGTCTCGGAGATGTCGGGCTTGCGGAAGCGCTTGCCCTTGAGGAGGCGAGCGATGTTCTTGTGGGGGCGGTCGGGGAGGGCGCCCATGTCGGCGAGCGAGTAGAAGAAGGGGTGCGGCACGCCCTCCACGAGGTTGGCGACCATCGGGGAAGCCTGCGGCGAGGCGTAGCAGTCGAAGGAGCGGAGGCCGCCCGGAAGGTGGCGGGAGGAGGCGGAGGCGGCGGAGGAGGAGGTTAGATCCGGCGCTTTGGAGAGCACGAAGAGGAGCAGCAGGACGATCGGGAGGAGGAGCAGGACGGTTCTGGGAGTGGAGGAGGAGGCCGCCGCGGGAGCGTGCCGGCGCCAGGGAGCGGCCGGTGGCGCTGGCGGCGCGGCCGGCGGTGCCGGCATTGATGAAGATGGTTCGGGCTTTGCGGGAGCAGCCGTCGGCGGTGCGGTGCCGGGTAGCGTGGGGGAAGGCGGCCGAAGGCCGCCGGGCTCCGGGCTTTGCGCTGCGGCACTGCCCCGGCAGTGAAAATAAAATAAAAAAAATCTACTTTGCCTCCCTCTTTTGGCAAAGCGTTCCTTTTATCGAAAACCAGACAAACATTCTCAACCCCAAATCTGGTTTGGGCTCTGATTTTCGCACGGCCGGCGTCAGATTTGGGCCCAAGCTGACTCAGCCACCCATTCCTGGCTAAAATAAAGGAAAAAAAATCAGTTTTCTTCCCTCAACTTGTGAAAATCTGTTTTTCCTCCCTAAATCACAAAACGAGACAAACCATCTCCCTCAACTTTTGAAACAATGCGGTTTACCTCCCTGGCCCGGTTATAAGTGGTTTTGGAGGTGGTTTTGTTTTTTTCTTTTTTATTTATTTCGACTAAATCTTTAAAAAATCATAGTAAATCACAGACAAATCATAAAATGGAAAATCAAATTTTGTTGGACTCCACATGAGTAGATATACATATAATATGATATATTTTAGTACAAAATTTTTGTTGTAAACTTAGATCTATTCCTTGTTGAAATTAATTAGAATAATTTATAATTACAGTTTTCTATGGTACAATTGTGGTGAAATTTTTATAGTGGACTAACTATTGCATGCTTCAACTATAGTAAAAATTTCATACTCATTGGATCATGTATAAATTAGTTATAGATTTATTTAGATTTAGCAAGCATAAACCCTAAATAATTCTATAATTAAGTTATACATTATCTAATGAGTATGAAATTTTTACTATAGTTCAAGAATACAACAACTAGGTCACCATAAAATTTCACCACAATTGGACCATAGAAACTATAGTTATAAATTATTTTAATTAATTATAAAAAATCATATATCTAAATTTATAACAAAAACTTTGTACTAAAATATACCATACTATATGTTAGCTGTGTAGATCTACTCATGTGGAGTCCAACAAAATTTTATTTTTCATTTTATGATTTATTTATGATTTACTATGACTTTTTTAAATATTTAGCCAAAATAAATAAAAAAGATAAAGATAAAACCACCTTCAAAACCGCTTATAATAGGACCAGGGAGGTAAATTGCATTGTTTCAAAAGTTGAGGGGGGGTGGTTTATCTAATTTTGCGGTTTGAGTAGGAAAATCAGACTTCCTCAAAAATTAAGGGAGAAAAGGTAGACTTTTTCCTAAAATAAAAACAGCAGAAGCGGGCCGGCGGGCTCCGGGCTTTGCGCTGCCCCGGCCCGGCAGTGAAGCAAAGCAAAAATGACTCGTCAAGCTGTCCAGCCGCATTCGTGGGCTGAGACAGCGTAATTTCGGCCTGGCTTGGGAAACCCAACTATTTTACATCCAGAAAGAAGGGAGAGACGTTTCTCAATCTCAAATAAAAAAAGAAAAGAAAGGAGGAGATATCTGGTAGTGAGCTGTGAAAAAAACTAATGTGGGTTACATGCTGTAAAAAAATTATAAGATGCTTGTTTAAAACAACTGTAAAACATACCTTCTATTTTATCTTCCATAAAATAGTTTAAAACATTTATCTATTTCTGCGCATTTGAAAAAGTAATAATTAAGAAGCCCAAAGCCTCGCTAGCAGGTCCCTGAAAGGCACAGCGCTGTGCTCGGTTGTGGACAGGAAGAGAGCGACGGCGGCGGCAGCCTGCCCGTGCTCGCGCTCCCGCGTGCCTCGGCAGCGGTTGGCACGCACACCCACAGAGGCACGTTGGCAATGTTGGTTCTAGCTTGGCAGGTTTTGGACCTTCGATGCACTATGAGAGGAGATTAGGCCATCAATGATCGAGATAGTCGTTTTTTAGTTGAAGGACTCGAGGAGAATGACCTAAAAATCTAAAAATTTAAGTACTTGCCGTGTATTTTACTCTCTTTTTTAAAAAAAAACTAGGTGAGTGCCCATACGTTGCAACGGGAAAAAAAATAAGCAATTATAATATAAGTATGAATAAGTGCTATATTGTTACTAAAAAAATAATATTTCAAGACATGTATCAAAACATCAATATTATTACACGAGTCTTCATGAAGGATGAAACAATTAAAATATTACTCAGATTCTCGTGTCAAATTAGAACAATCAAGTTCACACCATTGATTGATAAGCTAGACCAAAATATGTTGATTGATATGCTACCAAAAAAAAAAAAAAAATTGACACATGATTAATTCCTAGGCCTTCGTTTAATCATATGGCCAACTGAACACAAAACCTAAAGCCACTTATCCTTGATATCAACTGATTAAAGGGGAAACATGCATTATAAATTTTTTCTGAGTTGATATAGGATCTAGAACTGAACTGTTGCAGGTTTAGGTGAATCAGTCTGGCCTTAATATGAATTTTTCTCTAAGCCGATTATGAACGGAACATAGCGTCGGTTTTATATGATAGAGACTTCCAATGTGCCGAAGGGAGAGTGAAAAATATGCATTTATCTCCAACTTCTTGTCCCACTCCTATGCCAGTAACCACAACAGCCAATGCCCAACAGAGCAAACCAAATCCCAGCTTCTCAACTCACAATGATATGGGGCGCCTGCCCGCCCCATAATCCGCTGACGCTGCAGCCACTGATAGCATGATGCTGTTAAGCCGAGTGTTGTGCCAAACGAGACCACTTTATAGAACATCTTGTCATTGATACCTTTGTAGTCACCACCTTTAGGCAAGTGAAATTCTAATGATAGTTCAGCATTAAATGGTACAAGTGGCAAGTTTACTGTTAAGGTGAATGATTGCAAAATAACTTAATATAAGGCTCAGCGTGGTCTGCATTATCATGTCATTTCATTGCAATTAATAAGCACTGAAGATCACTTTACAGGTAAAGGAAGAGAGAATTGTCTTTACAGGTAAATGAAGAGAATGAGAAGGAGAGAGATCAGAGATCAACCTGTAGCTAGGAATTTCCTAGTATATCAGCTTCTCATGAAAGATCACGAGAAAAAACCATAAAGAATGAAAAAAAAGAACATGTCAAGCCAAAAGAAAAATAACAAACAATGTAGCTCTCTCTAGTGAAAAATCTAAATAGCCATGTCTGCAATCCATTCATTAGTGCATATGTCATTTTTAGAGAGTAGCTTTTCACCTTGCTGCTCGACCTAGTAAAAAGAACTCAGAAAGGTTTGTCAATCAGCACCAAGTCCATTCAGTCTTTTATAATTTCGTCCACATAAACCAATTGGCATGCCTGAATATTTTTTTAAGAACCATGTTATTATGTCATAAATCATCATTCCCCAATCCTCAAAGATTTGGCATGTGCTAACTGGAAGGAAGGCACACCTCTTTCGCTAGTTGCGTATGCTGTAATAATGTCACTGGTACACCAAACTTCTAAGGTCAGCATCCTGAATAAAAATGTTTATCAGGTTTTTTCCAGCTAGTGTGGAAACCCTCCTCTTTTGGTATCTATTCATTTAATCAAAAAGAAATACCAAGTCATTCTCATGCCTAAAACCAAATATTCTTAACTGAACTGAATTTGCACTGTGCAGTTCACATTTCCATTGAAATAGATATCAATTAGCACGTAAGCATTTTACCTGATACCTGTTGCAGATCGAAGCTGCATGATACTTGTTGCACGAAGCATTTACCCACTGCTCTTGCTACTCTTCAACGCGAAGCGCCCCATTAGAAGACTCGGCAGGAGGGTGGGCCGTGCAGTGTGGATTTGGGCCGCGTTGGACCATTTCCACCAGTAAAAACAAAAATACATATAAGTTGTAGACATCCTCTGAAGGCACAACAGGGTGAACTATGATTTCCAAGGCAGAACATACTACTTCTGACTAATAGTCTTTGTGTTTCTTTTTCATCCAGATCACTGTTATTTAAAATGGGAAAGAGAGAACCATAAGTGTCAATCCATTATCTCAATGTTAATCTTTCAGTCATTCTATAATTCGAAATGCAGAAAAGCAGATATGATCACTAAGCAACAAAAGTATAATCCTGAAAATATTCAGGGAATGATCATTATTTCGTATACTTGACTACTTGGCTGTGGGCAGACTGTGCTTTCTGCATCTTAGATCATGGCGTGCCAACACTCGACGAGTGGTGCTTGGATTCAGGCTGTGTATACCCTAGACATGGTTCGACCCTGAGATAACAAAAAAAAAAAGTAAGGAAAATGTTGGTAGTAGTGACAGAGATAACACTGCAGATATCCAAATGCCTAATGATGGCCTATAGTTGTAGTAGTGGCACAAGCAAGAACTATGTTGTAACTCATTATCATGCATCTTGACTCTTGAGTACTCGCTGATTTGCAGGATATAAAATCTGACAACATCCACAATAGCATTTTGTGCCCTTTTTGTTTTTTCTTAAGTTTGCCATTCAATAAATTATTGCCACTTGTTATAGACACCAAAAATGCTCTACTTCTTATTTGTAATGCCTTGAACTTACCGGATTTAAAATTTGAATGCTTGATTTTACTTACCATCTCCTTCACTGCGTCCACTGATTATATGAGATTATTATTTTCCTAAGGTACTCTCTGAGCTTGAGTT
Organism: Eremochloa ophiuroides; assembly: GCA_038502445.1. Lineage (NCBI taxonomy): Eukaryota > Viridiplantae > Streptophyta > Magnoliopsida > Poales > Poaceae > Eremochloa > Eremochloa ophiuroides. The sequence goes on from JAHLJS010000002.1 coordinate 27,847,185, forward strand.
CTGTGCAAAGCTGTAAGAACATTTTTGTATGAAAAAAAAACCTGCCTTTAACAATACAGTATAAAAAGAATACCCTTCACACAAAAAACACAATATATCCTACTCCAACACAAGCAGAATTTTACATGGAACTGACATTTGAGCTGCTGAAATCAAATGATCCGTATACTACTACACGAGCAAAATTCAATAGTATTTAAAACAATTTACACAACCGTAGATTAAAATATTTATGTTCTATATATAAATGGTACCAAACTTGTATAATCAGACAATAAAGCTCAACTGAGTGGTAAAAATTCACTTCAAGCCCACAATTTTAAAATTCACTTCATCAGTTTTTGACCCATGATTTTCCACAACACTAAGACGCAAAATCGTTTTAACATTCTCTATTCTAAGTAAAGAAACAATGTTCCCTATCTGACATACCATATAAGCAACGAATTTTATCGGTAAGTATAGAGATTTTTATCTTGGCACCAATTGAACTCCCTGTGTGCCCACACGAATTAGCACACAAGTGACCAAATGAGTTAGAAGCAACAACACCAAGAGGAAGCATTCACAGATGAGCTACGGATAAAAAATACTTCACCACCGCCATTGATGATGAGAGGGCCGTGCTGGACATCTGCTGACCGGATCTGGACATGACCAAAAGCGCCGCTGGGCGCCATCGCGGGGGATCCGCTCGTACCCAGTGTGGACGATCCACTGACCCCTGGCAGTCGGCAGGTGTTCGGCGGGCTTGCGTGCTGGCTGGCGGCTGCGCGGTTGAGGCGGCGGGAGGGACGGCGGGTCTAGGGGCCAGCGCTCCCCGGCCGTTCAGCGACGAGGGCCCGGGGGGCGCCGCGGATGCCGCCCTCTCCTTGCACTTGGTCGCTGCCCCGCGGCGGCGCGGAGGTGCAGGATGAGGGCCGGGGCATGCAGCGGCAGTGGTGGTGGGGTGGGCGCCAATGCGTCATGCGGCAGTTGCACAGAAGGGGAGAAGGGGGAGTCGGGAGAACGGAGCTGGGCGTCATGCGGCAGTTCGCGTTCCTTTTTTTTCGGAGCGCTCTTTTTTTCGGCACGTTAATGCACGGGCGATTAGCGCGAGGGAGGCGCCGGGGTGAAGCCATTTATCAACCGGGTCTTTTTAGCTGTAGATAGAGAAAAACGTCTTATCTGGTTAATTGGAGTTTTACTTTTTAGTACAAGTACATCCCACAAGCTAAATCAAACATAGCCTAAAAGTCAACCAGTATTAAAAACAACATGTTCCAAAAGTTTGAGAAGTGCAAATATCATTTTCAGTTTCGGATCACACGTGAACAACTATTGAGTGAGTAGACCGCAAGGAGGGCAAAGGGTGACGGTTGTTTGTTGGTAAGTCGTACATATGGTAGTGGTTAGGGCTAGAAAGAAAGAAAAAACAGTATTTTTCTGAAATCATTTGTGTCTATCCTAAGCAGAAATGGTAAACAATGACTAAAATAATAAAAGAAACAAAATTGGTATAAATGTCTAATCTGTACCTGTAATAATTAAAAACAAAAGCCAAAATAATTGTAGCATCTTTCAATTGGTTTTAGAAAAAAAAAAAGCCCACTATAGCCCAACATCAATAATTCTGGAACAGAGAATGCTAGTTTTTGCCCCTCCACGTAACACGCACACACTCTCTCCGCTCCCACGAGAAAAAAAAAAAAAAACTCCACACCAATTTCTCTCCTACTTTAACGGAAGACAGAGCTCCCATAACTTCTTTTTAAAACAGAAGAAGAAGAAGAAAAAAAAACTATGCTAGAAACACTCCCGCCTCACAAAATATTACGCGTCGCCGAGTAAGAAGTGGTCAAATACGTACGCCATGTTCTTACACATGGAAACAGCCCCACACACGATCGCAAGACTATATAGATCGCAAGACACACGCACACACACAAACACGCCAATGCATCAGTCGTCGACGGAAGAGGCAACAATGGCACAGGACGGCAGCGAGAGCTCCAGAAAGGCGTCGTCGTCGTCGGTCGGCAGCAGTGGCTGCTCCATGCCGTTCAGGTTGAACGTGCACGCGCGGGAGTTTGTGCCAGTGCCACCGGCGGCGGCGGCGCCGGCGGCGCAGGCCAGCCCTTTGACAGCGGCGGCCGGCTACTACGCTCCGTTCCTGCAGCTTTCCGGCGGCGGCGTTGGCGTCAGGATGGGCGCGGACTGGAACTTCTTCGCCGAGCCGGACCCCACGGCATCCTTCCTGCCGGACTTTGGACACGGCGAGATCGCCGGAGCTACCGGCATCAATGCCTACCCCAATCCCAAGGGCGCCAGTCCGGCTGACGTCGCACAGAAGATCATCAAGCAGGTTTGGAAACCATGGATGGATGATCATCTTGGCTCTTTGCTGTTTCCGATTCACATTTATTCATCGTTTCATACCAAATCACCGATACAGTAGCGAAGAACTATAGATTCCGAAACTGAAAATGCTGTGTAATCTCAAAAGAAAATGCCGAGAGTATATATGGTGTATGTGATCTTCGTACCAACAGATCAGGGAGCTACATGATCTCTGAAGTCCCATCCTGAACTTTCGATGCAGCCATTTAACACTTACTTGATTTGTAATTTTTTTCAGCAGTAACTTGTCAGACTATTCTCGTGATTTTCGGATCTGTGTAGATCAACATGTCGTTGACGTTTTCTTTTCATGGTGTTGTTCCTTTATTTGTTTCTTTGATTTTGGAGTGGCTGGCCTTATAATATAGTTACATTGCTCTCGCCTTGTGCAGGTTGAGTACCAATTCAGTGACACTAATTTGGTTGCCAATGATTTCTTGACGAAGATCATGAGCAAGGATCCTGAGGGCTATGGTACTTAAAAGTCTACAACACCTTTTCTTTTTTTATACAACAAAGAAAAGAGCCTACAGCACACAGATAATGCGCTATTAGCACACATGGAACATAAATCATGACACTAAAATACAGGCCCCAATGCAAGGCCAACAACAATACCAAATGGCCTTTATAAAAACTGATGGTGAAAACTAAATCCGTGTTCAACGTTTTTGCCAGTTCCTTTGTCTGTGATCTCATCCTGGAAGAAGATCAAGGCTATGGGGGTAACAAACCAGCTGCTGATTACAGCTCTCCGGACCTCAGAAAAGCTGGTAAGCCGGTGTACTACTACTACTACTACTACTACTACTACCTTTGCCCCTTGCAACAAATGGTAGGTAGCTATGTATTATTGTATCATGAAATACTTTTTGTGTGTCGTGCATTGGCTTCGTTCAGGTTGTCAGCGACGACGGCAAGAAAGTACGACGGGCGCAGCCATTCACCGAGAGACACAAAGAAGAGCTGCAGGTTAGTAGTACTGATTCCAAGTAGGACAAGGTTTTAGTTCCTGATGAAATGGAAACTGCATCCTAGCTTCATCCGCCTTCTATCTAAGACTAAGAACAAACCGTGCTGGCTCATGCAGTGTCGAATGGTCATCGCTGAGAATTTGCCGCATGATTCCACTAGGAGCAGCCTCGAGAAGATCTTCGGCGTCATTGGCAGGTCAGAATAGTCTAGTATATATATCATGCCATGCCATGTAATCATGTAGCGTATTTATTTATTTTTTTTTGATCGGGTTTATGTAGCGTCTCTTAACTGTGTGTGCACAACACAACAATTCTGCAGTGTGAGAAACATCAGAATCTGCCATCCGCAAGAACCGAGCTCTGCAAGATCATCCAAGTCCGACGCAAACACACTAGTCAGTAACAAGGTACTTGATACTCCGGAATTTTTTATTTCCGTTCTTTTTTTTTCCAGGAAACTCGTTATATTTCCTTTTCTCCCCCAATTCAGTGCTCTTTTTATATCTCATTGTCTGACGACAGTTGTTCTGTCTGTTCTGTTCTTTTCTGTTGTGACACAGCTGCATGCTCTTATAGAGTACGAGACCTCACACCAAGCCGACAGAGCAGTAAGCCAATTTCAGACATGAAACCTTGAAGCTTTTACTTACACTTCCCTGTGCCGTCGAATTGAAATGAAATATGTTTTTTGTGCTTCATCAGGTGGACAAGTTGAACGACGAAAGGAACTGGAGGAAGGGCCTCCGCGTGCGCCCCGTGCTGCGACGACCGGTAACTGAAATGAAGCTCGCTCATTCATTCAAACATTTCAAGAAATCAGAACTGAGCACCCGTTCAACTCACCACAGCCCAGGACTGTGGTAACAAGGCTGAAGCGGCCGGACTTGGACCCCCCCGCCGCCTCCGACGAGGAGCGCGCGCCGCAGCCGCATGTCTCGTCGTCCGGCTCCCCGATGAGGGCGGCGCACTTTCCTGACAATGCCGTAAGCCCCGGCACATGCGACGTATGCCCCTGACCAGGCCATGTCCGCCGCTAACTGATGTGCACACACTTGTCTTGGCAGCAGCAGCAGCAGGAGGAGGAGGAGGAGGACCAGCACCAGCACGTCGTAGGCACCAAGAAGCCATGGGGCAGAGCGCGGGGCAGGCCGCATCCGCACTCCTCCGCGCACGCTGCTGGCGCGCCCGGGCATCTGGACGGCGGCCTCGCGGCGAGCCCTCCGTACGCGGCGGGGCAGGGCCCGAGGATGCCCGACGGCACGCGCGGCTTCACCATGGGGCGCGGGAGGCCGGCGCCTGCCGTGGCATCATCGGCTGCTGTCGTCCGGGTCGTGTAGGTCGCCATCGCCACCTCCGCTGCTGGTGTCTCTGACTCCGACCGGTCAATTGTTTGATGATTTATTTGTTTTATTATTTTGAGGGAGAGGATGAAAGTGGCAGTGTCTTCTCTCTCCCCCCCCCCCCCCCCCCCCCAATTTTCTTTCTAAATGAACCATTTTGTTTTTGTTTTTGTTAACATTTTCTTTCTAAATGAACCATTTTGTTTTTGTTTTTGTTTTTGTTAACGAATAACAAAATGGGTGGAGCCTCAAGCTGCCTTTTCTATAAGTAGCAATTCTTGTGAAGTATATTCTTCGGAGCACCTTCAACCCTGGCAAAGTAAAATCTGCCCTCGAGGGCATGTGCCCTCGGCACATGAACCGTTAGATTCGCGTTGAGAAGTGTGCACGCACACATCTCAATGCGCATGCCCTCGAGGGCAGAAAAACCACGTCACTTCAACCCTGCTTTCGGCTTTCAACATTTTGGTTTCCTATATAACTCATGATTGAATCAAATAGACCTTAAAGTAAGGGATGGACATTTAGTTGACCAAAATTGATTGATTCGTTTGCTCGGTTCTTTATGAAATTAGGTTAGTAGAAAGCCGAGAATTGATGTGTTAGGTAGGAAACTTGAAACCAGGGAATTTTGGTCTTGGTTAGTTTGGTCCGGTTTTCGATTAAAATTAACTACTTAGCCATCAATTACAACAATGAAATAGAAGAACAAAAAATAAGAGAACATGACGCCTGAGGACAACAGAACCGTGCAGGCGGCGAGTAGCGACAACTCGACGCCTCGGTCTCCATGGTAGTGAACAAGCACTGTGCTTGTAGGCTACGGCTAGAACTCAACCTCCACACCTTCGGCTGCGTTTAGTTTGCGAAAAGTGAGGTGAAAAGTCACTGTAGCATATGAAGAATCTTCTCCAATAAGTGTCTAATCATATTCCAAGTAGAGCAAAAGATTCGTCTCGAGATAAAATAGGCCGGCTGTTGATCTCTAGCTAGCCTAGCGTGAGTGTGACTAAGGCCATTAAGTGGAGTGGTACTGGAGAAGGTCAGAAGGGTAGGAGGGGATAGGGGTTTGTATTGAATGTGGGTTGAGCCTCTTTTGACCGGGTATAGAGAAAGGTATTAATATCGCCAGACCAAGTATGTTATCAAATATGATTCTTTGCTTTTGTTATGTTAACCGGCCCGAAACTGAATTACCTAAGATTATTCTGGTTCCTAAGAACTACGAAATGAACTAGTAACCAAAATTTTCAGTTTCAGTATATTCGGTTTCGATCTTGGTTATTTTAGGTATCGGTTATTTTATGTCCACCTTTACTAAGGCCTCTCTTTGAAATGTAGGATTTTTTATTTTTGTGTTTTTTTAAAATGATTTATGTGAAATTCATGTATTTCATATGGACCCTAGTTATGTTGTATGCATCCGGTTATTTTTCCGAACGGTGACCTATATTTCTTTTTCAATGTAGGATACGATACTACATGTTGCGATGCGGTCCTAGGTGGCTAGGGTTACTGTGCCATCATTGTTATTGTCTCATTGATGGGTGTGTGATGAGCTAATATAATAAAAAGCTGTAAATGGGCTGTAAGTTAGTATGGGGATGAGAGATGACAGAGAAGCGGGCAAAAAAAAAAAAGAAATTTTATGAGAGAAATAAGTACTCTCTCTGTCCTATTAGGACTGTCGCCGGGGAGCAGCCTTTGCTTGTCTCGGTTCAGGACATTGACACATCGTACATGTATCTGGACTTGCTTCTGTCCACATCCAGCGAATCTCCGGTGTATGTGCTCACAGGCTCCAACGTCAGTCAGCGTGGGATGGAGAGAGTATGTCATAGATGAGCTCATAAATGGACTTAAATATAGACTGTAGACTTTTATATAACAACAACAGACAATTATTAGCATTGCTCTTAAAAAAGATGTGAGTACATAAAACTTGTTCTACATATTTTTAAGGACTAATCCTCTGATCTTATCGAATATTCTTCATGGGAGTGACTCTATCGCTGTCTCACAATTTCAACCAAAACATCTCCAGAGATGGATCGACCATCCCATCCCACCAACCTTCTAGCATTATGGCAAGGACGGCATCCCACCAACCTTCCAGCATTGTGGCAAGGACGGTATCGTGCCACGTGCAGTGGCGGCTCCAGGATGACGTCAAGGGGGCTAATCCTTAAAAATGTTAATTAATAATGAAGATCTCATGCTAATTTAAGACTAATCCTTGAAAATGTTGATTGATAATCTTTGAAAATGAGGCTAATCCTTGAAAATATTGATTGATAATGAAAATTTCATGCTAATTTGGTGTTAATTCTTCAAAATATTGATTCATACTCCTTCATAATTGATGCTCAAGGGGGGGCTGCAGCCACCCCAGCCCCCCTGGATCCGCCATTGGCCACGTGGATTCTCTAACTTATAGTAGTAAAGTCATGTCATGGGTGACTTTCTATCACCTGGATGCTATCCATTTCCCATCCGACGGTTGTGAAGCTTTTCACTTTATTAGTGCTAGCTATGATGCAAATAGTAGCCCATCCAAAGCCTAGGCGGAGCAGGATGGTTGGCAGAATTTTTTTCTATGTGCAACTTATCTTTTTAAAACTTTTATTACATATAAGCTTGGATAAATATAAAACTTGTATGAAAATTCTAGTCTCGAGAATATCTACAACCAAAATATATGACTTCTTATATTTAAAATCATTTTGTGTGAAATTGCCTCAAAATTATCTACCATTACATATCACTTGAAAAAATATAGTTATTAAATAATCTCAGATGAAAATAAAATTTGTAATCTTATTTTCCAATTATATCTATGCCCTTTTAGTTTACTATATTTTTCTTTAAATCTATCTTGGTATCGAAATAAAGATAAAATTTAAATGAAAATCATAATTCACGTAACATCTACAACCAAACTAGTTCATGTAACATCTACTGATAGCTTCTTAGATGGAAAATAAGATCTGGGTGATGGGAAGTACGCCGTGACTTTAGGCCTGTCCCAGCGGAAGGTTGCAATAAATACTTTACAAGCCATGAAATTTAGCATGAAATGAGTCTCTCTCTTAATGTATAGATTCGTTGCACAGTTTTATGCGGTTTGTTGTAGCACAGCGATGCGTGGGGGCCGCGAAGGCTCTCATTCATGCGTTTGGATCAAATATAACCGATGTGCAAGTTTTTGCCTGCAGGTACAAGAGAAACCCAACGCGTAGTGAAGGCCAAGTTCGAAGGACGCCTTCGCACCAGACGCCAGGTCTTCGCCAACATTCGGGGGAGGTTCCGGAATCGGCGGAGACTCCCCTCAACCCCGAAGGCACGACGAGAGTCTTCACGCCCCGAAAATCCCCAAGCAGAGACTAGGCGAGATGAACCCGGAACCAACCAGGATCCACGTCTAGAGTGGTATCCTCGCACCCCGAGATAGTCTTCGCTGTGCCCGGGCGCAACAACGGTAGAGACCGAACCGCTACACGACAGAGATGGGAGTGGGTGAGGCCTAGGGGGAAGTGACGCCTGTGCCCTCAGGGTTGGTAGAGGTAGTGGAGAATATCCGGGGAATGTACTCGTCACTTTAAGGGGCTTGGATGCAATCAACCTGACTGTATAGTAGACTATAAATAATGAAGTAAATATTGGGCAAAGAGTTAGTTGGAAGCATTTACCCTCCCTCTGACCAAGCTAAACGCGGTGAGATCCCGCCTTCGAGCAGGAATATCGTGAGCCTTCGTCTTCGAGCGTGTAACACCTTTGGTGTTACGGTTAATTAAAAACCTGTCATGTCATCATCATTGCATGTAAACCATCCTGCATAAACTCATTACTATGCATTAACAAAAATAATTTTTGTTTCAACATGTGATTATGCATAAGTGCTTGAGAGTGATTTATTATGTGAATGTTTGGGTTGTATGCAATTATCTAAATTAAATTGGGGAATAAAAAGAAAAACAATTAAAAACCGTAATCGGACCCGAAACCCTAAATCAAAAACTAAATAAAATCAAGTGTTGGGACTTAAACAAAAGTTATAAATCTTTTGAAGTTGAGTAACTTCTATTTTGGGTAATTTTGAAGTTATTAAAAATAATTTTAAATAAAATCTTAATCTAGGTTTTAAAGTCTAAACTTGAAATACAAATTCAAAAAAACTAATAGGAATCTGATGATGGTCTTTTAATAAAAGTTTTAGCCCTTTCAGAATAGAACAACTTTCATGTTTGGAGATTTCAAATTTTATCAGTGGAAATTTAAGTTAAAACCCAATTATTGTTTGTTTAGTCAAATTTAAAATGTCATTTCAAAAACTATCAAGAATATAGGTAAACTCCTTTAATAAAAGTTGTAAGGCTTTTCAAGTTGAACAACTTTTATATTAAGGGATTTTGAAGTTATGCAGTGAAAATTCAAATTAACCTCAAATCAATGTTTTGAAATTTGAATTTGAAACATCATTTCCAAAATTATGTGGAATCTGACACAATTGCTCTAATAAAAGTTGTTGGGCTCAATTAGTAGAGAAACTTTCATTTTTACCATTTTTCAAGTTGTTGATGAAAATTGAAAGTAATTTCAGAAATTGTGTTTAAATTTAAAATTTGGATTTACCCCCTTTTTCATATTTTCAAATTGGTGCAGAATTTGAATATGGTCCAAAAAGCAAAAATGATCTTCATGAAATTTGGCACATCTTTTATTTTTGGAGAACCTCCTGTAGCTGTGTAGATTAGGGAGTAATGGGCAACAATAGGCTTTGACCTTGGATTCTGCTACAGTGGAGGGGGGGCCGGCTCTGTTCCTGCCCAGGCGCAGGCGCGCGTGCGCGCACCGGCCGCCGGAGGTGCCCGGGGCCGGCCGGCCGCGTGTCGCCGTCGGGGTCGGGCCCGTAGGGGCCATCCCCACGCCGCGTTCCTATCCTCCGCCCTATATAAGCCATCTCCATCGTCGTTTTCTTCCTCCGTTCCTCCACCACGCCGCCGACGAGCTTCACTGCTCGAGCAAATTCGTGGCCGTTGCTTTGCCTCCACCCTCTCCATCTTGGCTCCAGTTCCTCCACCATTTTGCGAAGCCAGTGGACCCATAATAGCCTCACATCGTCGCCGGAGTGGTTCAAAAGCGGACGTTTTCGTCCTCGGCTCCGGCGGAGCGCCGCCGTGCTCGGCTTCGTCGCGACCGTGCCGTCCCAGTGAGTTGATTCCCTCTCGTCCTTCGTTTCATGTCCCACTTGATCCCAGGAATCCCCTGGTTCAAGTCGTTTCCCCTTTGGTGCACCAGCGTAGCTGGAACGTCGTCTCGTCATTGGTTCGTGCCGCCACGGCCACCGTCGACGTCGACAGCATCCTCGGGGTCATCTCCGCTTCAACCGACGTGCGCAACGCGTCTAGGTGAGTTCTGTGAAGCTCGGGGGTTAGTTTTTAGGTTTGTTGAGGGCTTGTGCTGCTGGATCGACCAGTGCCGCCGGTCACCGTCTTGGCCGAGCCGCATGGCGTTGGTCAAGCTTCCGCGAAACCCTAAACCGGCCAACAAACCATAGCTAGGTCCGCCGTGGTCCGGGGAGCACACCGATGGGGATTGCACTCGCCGGAAAACCACCGGCGGCGGGCTGCCGTGGCCGGAGCCGCCACGCGCGCGCGGTTGGCGCCCGTGAGAGGGGAGGGAGAAGGTAAGAGACGGGGTGTCGGCCTGTTTGCTGGGCTGGGCCGGCCCAGTGGTGGAAAGCAGCTGGGGAAGTGCGGGAGCGCGTGGGTCGGCCTGCCGAGTTGGGCCGGTTCGGGCCGAAATTAGGTTTTGCATTTTCTTGCGAATTAATATGCATTTTCTGGTTTTCTGATGAAGTGAATAGTAAGGCACTTTGTAAATTTTGTATGAATATTTTTGTGACACCAAAAATTATGAAATTAATTGTAGAGGCTCTCTGTGAAATATGGAACACACTAAAAATATGAAATAATGATTTTCAGCATTTTTGCAGGAAATACAAATGTGCCTTTTAATTAATAAATTGAACTTCCATGATTTTTCTAGGCAAAAATATATATCCAAAAATCAAGAAATTTAAAGTGGCACTGTTTTAGGGCAAGATCTAGCTGTTGGTAAAGTTTGGGCTCAAATAGAAATAGTTTGCTTAATCGCTATTTAATACTCTATAGATAGCTTAATAAAATAAATAGGAACCCTAGCCATTTAGGGTCTTGTATGACCTTAGGAATGCGTGATGTCCCTGGGTCATTAACATAAGATGACCTTTGGTACTTTAATTATTTGTTTGAGTTCTTAATTAAATTGCTAATTAGAACATTAATAATTTATATTACTCACATAGGATATTAGGGTTGGTGACTTGTTTAAGCAAAGGTGTAGTAGTGTTATAAGAAAAATTAACTCAGCCTTCTATGACTGTTAAAATAGTCGATGAATAAATTATACACCACCACCTTGTCTAACGAAGTTTGTTTTACAACTGTACCGTGAAGGAAAGTGTACTCAACTTTCTAAATTTAGTTTACTTTTCAATGCATCTCTGCATCATGGCATACATATCATCATGTTAAGTATTGCATTATTATTTCGTGTAGTGAACGCGCGACGATTATGATCTGACGCGTGTCCCGAGTAAGGTCTTCACTCGGTGGACGTGGATCCTTCTCGGTGATTGACTTCAGGGTTCGATCGACTTCAAGCAACAGGCAAGCCCCGGTGCATTTGCCCCTCCTTGTTATTTAAAAATATTTATCACTTGAGTTAATCTACTGCATTAGGTTATTAGGAGTTGAGTGATAACCCATTGATGCATTACCTTTCCTTGACCACATATTATACCTGAGACCCTGATTTATTTAAAAGTATTGAAAAATGCTTAGTCATGCTTAATGATAGAGTTGCAAAAATGCTATTTTGAAAACTGTGATGATATGAAACAAATGAATCAGTTTATGGGATTGGTGTTGTCCTTGTTTGGTGATGGTGTACTTGGCCGGTCCATTATCATCAACGTGGATGGGTTTTCCGTATGGTTGACCATCTGTTTGGGTTAGAGTCCCAACGATCCTCGCCATCGGAAAAAGGGATGCAAAAACCGGGTGGTCTCCAGTGTACTTGGGTTAGAGTCCCAATGCATGGTGTCCAACGGAAAATTATTTAGGGACCATTCGTTGTCGGCCTGCTGCGATCATGACTTTGCAACTAGCCACATACTACGGAAAGCCTCTGACTCCGGTAGCTCTACTGCTGGAACCGACAACCACGCACTGGGAGTGGAGAGATGGCGAGAGTAGCGTGTACCCTCGTGGCCGGCGTGCCTGGAGACTAGAGGGGTACTGTGCTCTCGGGTGGCGCAGGACCGGTTCCGGGGTATGAAAAGCCGTGGTAGGCGGGGTTGGCATATGCAAGCTTAAGTGCTACATATGCAGTGTGGATAGGGATCCCCAGCTGGGTACTTCTGGATTCGAATCGACGTTGCTCCTCGGTTAATGGAGACATGATCCTCACCCCTACAGCGAAGAGTGGTTCGGAACTAGGTGTTTTTGAGAATGAATATGAATTTGAAAGTACATAATGTACGAGAATTGATATTGGAATTATGTATATGAATAAAATAATATTGAGATCAAATAATGAAATAGGATAGAAATGCTTTTCTGCAAAATACTTTGACTCTTGCTCAAGCCTTACCTTGACTCCCCTCAGCCTGCATTCCTGAGTCTAATTTTACACCTTTAGTCGGGTAAGTCTTGCGGAGTACCCCATGTACTCAGGGTTTGTTAACCCCTGTTGCAGGTAAACTGAATGTGCAGTTCCCCGTGGGACCGTGCCGGTCGGCGGATCGTGCAGGGATGAAGATGTGTATATAATAAGACCCTTGGGCAGGGTGTTTAGTTGTATATCGCTACTCCACTACGAAACTCTGGTTTGGGATAATGTAAGCTAGATTTGTAAATCTATATTAATGTAACTCTTCCGCACTCTTTACTCTGATTTATCACATTTGTGTAAACTGTTGTAATACTTGTAAGGTCTTTACAATGAGATCCTCGGGGAAAGCAGGGTCTCCTATGAGACCCGATGAACCACCTAGGTCAAAGGGAACTCGTGCAGACTAGTCAAAGGTCCTTAGGGACGATGACGGGGCACGTGGGCCCTATGATTAAGGCGGTTCTGTCACAGAGCGGGGGTTGAGACTTTACCCGTGTTAAGGGGATCACCACCCCAACACAGTTATTTATAGTCTGTAGTGGGTCCCATCGATGTCTCTCTCTTTTTTCCCTTTCTTTCCCACCACACATGTGTTGTGTATGTATCCCGAGTTTTGTGCAGCTTCCAAGGTATTAGAAATAACACCGATACATTTGGTGGGGACGAAATGTTTTCCTTCCCTCTCCTCTTTATTCCATAAAAACTCCAAATCTATTGTTGCACTCCATTTAATGTGCATAAAATCCTCCATAAAACCTATTAAAGACTGTTTATTTAATCTCAAATCTAAAAGATTAAAGAGGATGGATTCTCTCTTCCTTTTCAATCCTTTCCATTTTAGAAGCCCTAACGCCTTGTTCGGTTGCTAGGGATTGAACCCCAAAAATAATTTCTAGTCTTATATTAATTTGTATAATATAGGGAGGGGGTGTTTAGATCCCAAAAGTTTTGGGATTTTAGCACTGTAGCAGCGAGGAATCTTTTGCAATAAGTGTTCAATTATAACCCAAGTATACTCAAAAGATTCGTCTCGCGATTTACAGGCAAACTGTGCAAACATGCAAAAGTTTCGTCTACATTTAATATTCCATGCATGTGCCGTAAAATTAATGTGACGGAAGTTTTGGGAGTTTAGAGAGGAACTAAACACCCCCATAATAAAAAAAATTTCCAGTTAGGAACAACGTGGGGCTTTCTGCGCAGTCTCACTTATCGGGCCCCACTCCTCATTTGCATCGTGGGCCCCAACCGAACAGGGCAACAGCATGAGGAGACGAAGGAAAGCTTCGGCTCTGTTCGCTTCAACTAAACAACACATATTTTTTTAGCTTTAAAATAGTATTTTTCCTCGTAATAAATCAATTTCAGTCGAAGCGAAACGGAGCTTTTCAGCCCAAATCAACATATTTTTCGTCATGAAGCCACCAGCCACAAAGCGCCTGCCTTTCTTTCTCTCCCCTGTGGGCCCCAGCGCGCCTCCGCTCCGCGGGTAGGAGTAGACGAGTAGTCACGTCACGCCTCATTCGCTGTCGCTGCGCAAACCACCGAGGCACCGACCGCGGGGAAACCCCCACCGAAAACCCCCCGCCGAGTCGCCGACCACCGCAATGGCCGCCGCCGACGGCGACGGCGAGCATCCTCTGGTCGAGCAATCCACCGTCCCGGTCGTCTCCGACGCTGCTGACGCCGCCTCCGAACCCAACGTACGGCCAGCCCTCTTCCTGCGCCCCCGCGCGGCGGACGGCGCCCCTGCCCCTGCCCCTGCCCCGCCCGGCGGCACCGCCCTCCCCCGTGGGATCGAGGCGGAGTTCAGGGGCTGGGCGGGCGTGCCCCGGCGGTGGCCGGAGTGGGTGGCCAGGCTCCGCCGGCGCCACGAGCCGCTGTGGCGGGAGGCCGGGATCCTGGGCGGCATCCTCGCCAGCACATGCCGGTTCCACCGCCACCACCACGACCGCGTCCTGCTGCAGCTCGCCGCCTTCTGGTGCGCCGCTACGGCCACCTTCGTCTTCCCATGGGGCGAGGCCACGCTCACCCTCGAGGACGTCGCCGTGCTCGCCGGCCTGCCGCTCCTCGGCGGGCCCGTGCGCGCGCCCGTGTCGTCGGACGATGGCCTCGAGAAGGAAGTCGCCGCGATCGAGGCCGTCCGGTCGGTGCTGAACCGGAGCAAGAAGAAGAAAGCCGGGTACGGCGCGTGGGTGAAGCGCTTCGTCGAGCGCACGCCGGAGGAAGGGACGACGCCGTCCGCGGCCGGGGGTGGCGACGGGGAGGCGCGTGAGCTGCTCGAGCACGGCGCCTTCCTCTCCATGTGGCTTTCCCTCTTCGTTCTCCCGGGCCCACCGTTCGACGTCGTCCGCCGGGAGGTCCTTCCGCTCGCGGCCCGTCTGGCGCGCGGCGAGAGAGTGGCGCTCGCCCCCGCCGCGCTCGCCACCATCTACCACGATCTCTCCGCGCTCAAACGCCACATTACCTCGGCCAAGAAAGAGGAGCCCTTCATCGTCTCGGCACCGATGCACATCCTCCAGCTCTGGGTCTGGGAGCATTTCACCCAGCTCCGTCCTGAACCGGTGGGCTCCTCTGCTTCTGATGATCATGACATGCCAAGGGTTGCCCGATGGCATAAGGCTGGAAAAGAGCTGAGCTCCAAGGACGTGCATGCAGTATTCATGTCATCGAAGGAGTTTGAGTGGAGACCCTATGAGTTCAAGTGGAGGACCTCTGAAAACATCACGTTTGTTCGTCTGCAGCCAGATACAGGTGGTTTTTGGGTCCGCGGTCAGGATATAGCAACAAGTGAAGAGCTCTTGTCTTTTGCGCGGTGTTTGCACCCTTGTGAGCTCGTGGGCATGAACTGCATTCAGCCGTATGATCCTCATCGCGTTGCAAGGCAGCTCGGCTTCGATCAGGACATCCCTGGGACGGTTCCCCATGCAAGCTCAGATTGGGAGAAAGCATGGGAGACATACAACATAGATGCCAAGAGTTCTGCATTTATCCTTCCAAATCACAAGCCTGGTGTGACGGTTCAGTATGCAAAGTGGTGGGAGACTTACTCGTCAGCATGCGGTAGTGCCAATGCTAATGTTGCAAAGATGAAAGAAGGCCATGATTTTGTTAGTCCGGTGAAAAGGAAAATGGAAGGGGTTCTTGCTGGAAATTCTGGCAAAAAGCCACGTCTGAGTGTGGCCACTGCTACCTTGGGCCGCCCGCGCAATATACCAGCGGGATTTAGCTTCTACCCTTCCCAGTCCTCGGGCAGCAATGCAGCAATAAGACGAGCTGCGGCATCACCAGGGCTTGTTCTCCGCTCGTGTGCACCCCACCTAAGATCTGCAGCTATGTCCGCCACTGGGATGCCTCAGCCACCACCAGGTGCAGCCTACGATCCGCTAGATCACATTTCTCTTTCTGAAAGGCTCAATAGCATTACTAAGATGCCTAAACAGCACAACACAGAATGTTTGGTGAAGGATAGTGAGCAGGAAAGAATTGTCGAACGTGTGAAGGTTGTAATACCAAAGCCTCAAAGTGTTGGCCCAAAGAAGGCAGTTTTACACAAAGTTATTGAGCAAGCCGTGCCTGACGCAGCTGCGATCTCAACTACTATAGTTCATGACTCATCTTGTGGGTTTGGTACTAAAAGGCCACAGGCCAAGTGTCTCCAACAAAGTAAAGATGGAGATCTTAATAGTGTCAATGGGGAGAATAATAGCAGAACAAAGCATTGTGATGCCATGCTTCTTAATGCTGTCCAGGGTGCTGTGAGTACTGTAAGGAGTGAAGCCATTGGCATTGGGACCGAAGTTGATATGCTTCCAACGCATGAAGACTTAATGATGATCAGTAACGATGACAGGTGTGATAAATCAAGCAGCAAGGGACATGAGGTGTATCTGAAATCTCATATGCCGGGAGCAAAAATGTCCCTTATAAGAGAGCAAAATGAACATACCAAGCTGGTTGATGCAAGAAAAGATAAGGAAGACAGCCAAGTTTTGAAGGAAGTAACCAAACAAGGCAATTTCGGTGATATCGTTGAAATCAGCGATGACGAGAGCCAAGTTTTGAAGGAAGTGACCAAAGAAGGCAATTTCGGTGATATCATTGAAATCAGTGATGATGAGCTTGATGAAGAAACAAGCAAGGAAGCTGGGGTGTTTGTTGAAGCAACGAGCAAGGAAGATGCACTGAGTACCATGCATCTAAAATCTCCTAAGATGGAACCAGTGTGGACTATCTTACAGGAGTGTAATGAAGAAAACCAGATGGTCAGGGAACCAAATGATGAGCAGGACAACCTAGTGATGAAAGAAGGCACGGTTCAAAATAGCTATGATCATCAGCTTGCAAGTGTTCTAGATGACGCAGCTCAACAGCCAGATGTATTAACTCATGCTGCTACTGTCCAAACCTATGATGGTCTCTTAAAAGAACCAACTGAAGAAATGGATACATGCGTTTTCACAAGGAATATTGACGACAAGGAGCCCAATGAAAATTTTGGTTCTCTGAATTTCAGTGAGAAGGGAAATGAAGATATCTTCGTGTCGAACCAAGAATTAGAATTCCCTATGGAACACTCAGCAGGAGATAGTAGAAAGAAATCAGGTATGAGAATTTGCTGAAGCAGCAGCTATGCACTCCGAACTACCTGAAATAAAAATCAAATACCAAATTTAAACTTTCTCTCTGCCTCTTTTTCTTTTGCAGGAAACTGCGGGAGATTCTCTAGTAGGCCGTTACATGGAAATACTAATCTGGTTAGCCATGAAGTTTGTACTGAAACACTGTACTATCTTAGTCGGTTTGATCGGATGAAAGATGCTTGGGACAAAGATGCAAATGACCTACCAAGAAGGGCAGTTGGTACGATGGAAATGATCGAAAAAGCATCTGCGATTCGACGTGCGGAAATTGCTGAGTTGAACAAAAAGATTAATATTCTGAAGGAAGAGATTCTGGCACTAGAGGCAAACTGAGAAGGGGAAATATCCTGAGTGAAGTATAACTTGAAACAATGTAGCAATGTATTGGTCTTTACAGTACCTTAAACAAGTCCAGATGATTTAGTTCTGATATATTTTCGTGGCATTACAGCAAGAGCAGATTGACACTTATATGTAGCTAGATAGATGGACTTGCATTTACAGGCCTGGTTGGTACCTGATATTGTTCTCCTTGAGCTTTGTGGTCAGCTGTATGATTTCTGAATGCACTGACATATTTGACATGGAGAAAAGATCCTGCTCTGTGGTTTGATGAGGCTGCTGAAGAAGTAAATTATGTAAACTTAGCATGTTTTGAATACAGGATTCTTTTGCTCTGCATGTATGCCATGCTTTTGAGTGTTTGTACCTGTTTATGGAGTATACGGTTCCAGTCTGTTGCCATGTTTCATGAGTAGGAAAGTATCAGATCAATACGGCCGTATAAAGCAGTGGCATGAATGCACATATATAATTCGGCTGTGTTTTTTGTACCTGAATTGTCGGGATTTCCGGCTACGAATTCTGCCTCACAGAATGTTATCTTATATTTAGCTTAGGTATGACTTTCATAGTTAGCTCAGTGATGACTGCACTAATGTGGTGGGATAATGTTTTGTGTGAACACAGGGTAACATGGGCTGTTTATGTAACGTACCACGGATCCGAGAAGTGGCTTCATCGTCTTGCTCGGTTTATTAAGGCTGTTGTTAGTGTGTATTTTAGAGTTGCCAACATGTCCACAGTGGTAAATTATGTAGGTTTACCTGCCAAATAGTCCTCGCGACCCTCCTTTCGATGTTCAGTGCCAAGATCAGAGCTACCTGATAATATCAAAATTAGAATTAGAACTATAATGGTTGTAAACAGGGGGCATAGCTACTGCACAATTAAGGTAAAATGGCAAATGCCAAGATGAACATCAGATCATAACAATGAGGAAAACAAATCGAAGCAGCATCTGTATACATTTCTATCTGCAAACAAGATCTTAGCAAACCGGCTCGCCCCACATCTAAACTCCCTGGTATCTGTATCACAGAACGCATTTATAAAGAAAAGATGCATCCACGATAACTTTGTGTACGCACAACGGGTCATACAATTGCTACACAGAAAAAAGGCGCAGTCTTTGTTCATCAAGCTTGACATTTCAAAAGCCTTTGATTCAATAGGATGGAGCTTCCTACTCGAAGTTATGGAGGCACTGGGATTTAGCAGAAAATGGAGAAACTGGATCGCGGCATTATTGGGAACGTCCTCATCCAAAGTGCTTCTAAATGGACAGTTAACACAAAAGATACAGCATGCAAGAGGGTTAAGGCAAGGGGATCCGCTTTCGCCTATGTTGTTTATCTT
Organism: Eremochloa ophiuroides; assembly: GCA_038502445.1. Lineage (NCBI taxonomy): Eukaryota > Viridiplantae > Streptophyta > Magnoliopsida > Poales > Poaceae > Eremochloa > Eremochloa ophiuroides. The sequence continues at coordinate 27,865,938 of JAHLJS010000002.1, forward strand.
AGCGATTGACCCACTACAACGGTTGATTCAGTTAGCTGAGCAGAAAGGTATACTCCGTCCCATCCTTCCAAGAGCAGCAAATTTACGCTGCTCCCTTTATGCCGATGACGTAGCTATTTTTGCACACCCTTCAGCACAAGAGCTAGAACGTCTACACAAGATTCTCAGTTTTTTTGGGGAGTGTTTGTCACAGAACCGACCAATTTATACGAGCACAAGTACAACGATCGTATTTTTAACCGCAATCCAGTCGCACTTGAGCCAATATAAACCCGGTAGTCCGGAAATTTCGAAAGATTTCAAACATTTCATACCCCAAGGATCATTCATTCAGCAATACCCGATCACATGACACATCAGTTCGCAACAGAATTTAAACATCAGAGTACAGCATAGTCTTTTACACGAATATAGCAGTAGCGAAAATCAACATAGTTTTACACCACAGAGTTCAAATACGAGTACCATCAAGTGACCATGTCACAGCAATCTTACAACGACTAAGGATAGATAATGACCCTGACCTCGGGTTTAGTCTTCTTCGCCCGCAGGGGTGAAGCAATTCCTGCAATACGCGTAGTAAACTACACCATCTGCAACAATGGGAATAAAACCCTGAGTACTCAATTGTACTCAGCTAGACTTACCCGACAGGGAGTAAATAAAAAAAAGACTCTCAAGGGTATGCAAGGCTTATTTAGTGGAGCTCAGAGGGTAGCAAGATTTTGCATAAAAGGTATTACTACAGTAGATCCTCAACTTATTCATTTTAATTGTGATAAGCTTCGATTTCAGTTAAACTATTTACTAAGATTAGCCACTATACTAAGCATTCACTGAATATTATAGCAACCAATAAAACCATATGATTTCCGATATCCACAGATATCAACCTCATCTCACCATAATCATTATGTTCAAGTTATTAGCCTCTACCTCACCAGAAGATCAGTTCAGTTTCTCACTAACCAGGAGAGATGGCGATTCGAATCGATTGTACCAGCTGGCAAATATGCCAATCACAAACCCTGTCAGCCGAGCCACTGGCTTCTTGGGCCACCGTTAAATCCTTCTGAGACACAATATGTCGCGAGTTTGGCGGGGACCATATTCTCAGAGACCTACCCACTTCCAGGATGCATCAGGTCCCTGACCTGCCCTTGGTAAGATGGTGTCTCCGCACATACTTCCTACCTCCAGAATATGTCTGTCTAGTCGCACCAAAGCTCGGCTCAGAAAGAAATACTCGGCTTCGCGGTCAGAACGACTTATCTGGCCAGCTATGTGACGACGTCTTTCAATCTCAACTGATGTCTGGTGGCCTCAGTCCTAGTCGGCCGCAAGCAGCACCGAAGATGGCATGACCTCAACCATGTCATGCGGCTCCCCGCTACCTAGCCTTGATTCTCTCATTAGACACTGTGGCATGGTGGCACATATAGACCATCATGTGGAATCCAACCACATCATCATTAGTAACCACCTATGCTCGCGAAGGACAGGAAATCCCTCGGCTTCTACCGGTCTAAGCATGGCTAAGCATGAGATCGAACCCATCCCCTTGTCTAGTAATAACTTCAGGATCAAGTATAAGTAGACAAGGTATAAATGCAGCAACGGTATCATATCAACTCCTATACTTAAGTGCACAATCATACGATTTAATAAAGACCAGTGCATTTGTAAAAAGAGTAGGTGGAGACCTAGGGATGCTCCGGGGCTTGCCTTTCACAAAGTTAGTAGGTTGGTGATCAGGGCACTCAGGAAGTTCAGCCTCCTCCTCCTGGCCTTCGGGAACCTTTGGCACCTCAATCTCCGGCGGAACTCCCTCCTCCGGTGGATCGAACTGCAACAGCGTCACGCCTCCCGGCGATCCTGTATGCATGATATGCATATATGAGAACTGAGAATGCACATGAAATGTAAGATAGAGATGCACAAATTAATCCATGATATGCAATCAGTTTAACACTCCACACTCATTTACTGAGTACGTGCATATTTCTTCTCTAGACAACTAACTCATACTCACCCTTCTTAAGCAAAGCATAAAACAATTTCTCGTCCCAGGTGAGAGGTCTATAACCTGCACTTAATAATTAACATGCATCAACTAACCTACCACAATCAACTTATAATTAACAAGCGCGAGCAACATCATATAAACAAAACATTAACCTTGCTACCCTAAGCTCAAATGAGGATCAACTCCACTGTTTTAAACAAGTGATAATACTGAACATCACAGAAATGCATAAAAACACTTCCCAATCAAAAGATATTTGCTTAAAAACAATTAAACAAACCCTAGCCTATAACTGGACCTACTGTTTCCTGTGCCCAGAAAAATCCATAAAAATTACAGTAGCTATTACACATCCAGATTAGCCTACTGACAAAATTTCAAGTCATTTGGACAAGTATAACAAGCTACACAAAAATAACAAACAACCAGCCTTTTAAGCAATGGAAAATACTTAACACAGTGAAAAGTATCAAACAACAGATTTTCCATTTTTCCTAGCTTCTTCCCAACATACTATGGTTTAGGAAAAATATTCATGACCATATCCTTAACACATTAAGCATGGTGATTTTTGCAAGATTAAAGCATAAAAGGCACATTATACAAGACATCATACAAATAATAGTGCAAAACCAGCAAACATATTTTTCTTAGATTCTACTTCCCTAAACAAGATTAATGCAAGTCGAATCACATTTTTAGCACATTCCTACAATTACTTATGCATTTATCAAGTTTGCAAGCAATTAACAATTTAAATATAACTGCACAGAAAAGTATTCCAAAAATACATTATATATTTTTTTTTGATAGAGCTCAGAAAGACAAATACAACAAAATTTGGTTCACTCCAATTGGACACTCCTAGCTCTAGATATGAATTTTGAAAGATTTTACACATTTTCTGGAAATTCATTTTATAAATCATAAAATCCAAACCCGACTGAAACTGCTACGTGCATCCGGCTCAGTGAACCAGAGGCACACCCAGCCAGCTGACCAGCGGGCCCCGGGGTCAATCTGACCCTACCCGTCAGAGAGAGAGACAGGGCCGCCGGCGCTGACCGGCGAGAGCTCGCCGACGGCGAGGTCTCCGGCGATACCACGAGCACCAACGGACTCCTGACGACGAGACGTACCCAGCGTGCCAACTTCCGAGGTCTAACCCCCACTGGAGCAAGCTCAACGGCGGCAATGGCGGACGGCGGCGGTCCGGCGAACTTGCGCCGGCCGATTCCGACCTTCACCGGCGAAACCAACCCACGTTCCGCACTCCCTAGACCCTAACGGAGCTCCGTGCTAGATGAATCGAACAGCGGTGCACGACAGCTCGCTCTAACCGCGCGCATGGCGACGCGGTGGTGGGCGGGTTCACGGCGAGCTCGGGTTCCGGCGAACCTACGGCGAGACCGACCCAACCAACGACCTAGGCTAGATCTACGACTCACGAGGACACCACGACGAGCAAGAACTAGAAAGAACGGCTACGGCATTGCCCTCGTCGCGGTAACCCAAGAGCTCGGCGGTGCTCCGACGAGGTCGCGGCGGCGAGAAGCTCGCTGGAGCTATACCTTAGGTCTTCTTGACTTGGAAAAGGGGTCGAGGGTGTAGAGCAGAGAGTGGTGGAGCTGTGGTGGAGATGGAGCGGTCGGAGACGGCGCGGTGACGTCGGATTTTACCGCGGCGACGGCACGGCGGCGATGGCGACGGCGGAGGGGAAAAACGGCGGGCAGAGAGGCGAGAGAGCGGGGGAGAGTGAGAGGAGCGTGCTGGGGGACAGGAGGGGGTGCCCTTTTCACCTTTGCAGGGCGACGGTAGGCGGGCGTGGCCCGACGCCGGCGTACGGTCGCCACTTGGCGCCGTTTGCCTGCGACCGCGCCAGCTGCTCGGCCGAATGCCGATTTGAATCGGCTCGATTCAGTTCTGAAAACCGACTGAAACCCGATCTTTGATGCGCCATATCTCGTGATCCAGTGCGTTTCAGCGAAAACTTCACTAATATGGATTAAAGAGCTACATGAGTAGATCATTTGGTATTAAGACACTTTACTCTAGATCGGCCTAGATTGAGAGATATAGGTCGATGAACATGGGTACACCGAAACTGAAAACCAGTTTAGACTTAGCAAATTTTTTTAAACTTCAAAACAACTCCAAATCTGCACTAATTCAACTTTTTGACCACCTTCCACCCATTTTCATGAGTTGACCCAAAAATAAAGTTTGTTGCTTATAAAATTCTACACAACTTTGATTAAGGGTGCACTGACATGCAAAATCTCTAAAATGCCCTTCTTGTTTGGTCAAACAGAATAGCTTTTAGAGGGCTCTCTAGTCAACTATGAGCTAGAGGGGTATTTTGGGGATTTCACCAACATGAACATTGTTCCAAATGTTATCCCAAACATGTCTAAAGCATTTAGAACTGTAAACAAGCATCACATTTGCATGTCAACACATTTACCATATGCACACTACCAGTTGGCAATTAGTTTGTAAAACTCAAAACTCTTTTAGTTTTAAGCTCTTCTCTGAGCTTGCTGCCCTTCTCGGATAGGTTCCGTGAATCAAGGCTAGGTAGCGGGGAGCCGCATGACATGGTTGAGGTCATGCCGTCTTCGGTGCTGCTTGCGGCCGACTAGGACTGAGGCCACCAGACATCAGTTGAGATTGAAAGACGTCGTCACATAGCTGGCCAGATAAGTCGTTCTGACCGCAAAGCCAAGTATTTCTTTCTGAGCCGAGCCTTGGTGTGACTAGGCAGACATATTCTGGACCAACCCACTTCCAGGATGCATCAGGTCCCTGACCTGCCCTTGGTAAGATGGTGTCTCCGCACATACTTTCTACCTCCAGAATATGTCTGCCTAGTCGCACCAAGGCTCGGCTCAGAAAGAAATACTCGGCTTCGCAGTTAGAACGACTTATCTGGACAGCTATGTGACGACGTCTATCAATCTCAACTGATGTCTGGTGGCCTCAGTCCTAGTCGGCCGCAAGCAGCACCGAAGACGGCATGACCTCAACCATGTCATGCGGCTCCCCGCTACCTAGCCTTGATTCTCTCATTAGACACTGTGGCATGGTGGCACATATAGACCATCATGTGGAATCCAACCCCATCATCATTAGTAACCACCTATGCTCGCGAAGGACAGGAAATCCCTCGACTTCTACCGGTCTAAGCATGGCTAAGCATGAGATCGAACCCATCCCCTTGTCTAGTAATAACTTCAGGATCAAGTATAAGTGGACAAGGTATAAATGCAGCAACGGTATCATATCAACTCCAATACTTAAGTGCATAATCATACGATTTAATAAAGACCAGTGCATTTATAAAAAGAGTAGGTGGAGACTTAGGGATGCTCCGGGGCCCGCAACTAGTCGTGCGGTGGCAAATCGCCCTGCTTACCGTCCGGCTGTTTCTGGAGAAAAATTCAGACCTCCTCCCAAGAAGCAGCAGCCAGCGCCACAACGCTACAAGAAAGGTTTCACAGTGCCTTTGAACAAGAACAATGCTCCTCCAGGCAATGCCGTTCAAGTGAGGGCCAACCAAGGTCTGGGGCCGTGCTTTAACTGCGGTCAACAGGGACATCTCGCTCGTTATTGTCCTAATCCCAGGCAGGGTCGTGTGCATCACACTACTGCTGAGGAACTTCCGGAAGGTGAACCAGTCACTGCGGGTATGTTTTCTGTGAATCAGCATCCTGCTATTGCTTTGTTCGACTCAGGATCATCGCATTCTTTCGTGAGTCAAGCATTTGCACAAAAGCATGCATTACCAATTGTTGAGTTGAGCCATAGTTTCCGGATAACTTCAGCTGGGGCTGAAATTTGTACGCGTCATGGTGTCGGGAATGTGACCATTGAGATTGGTAATCGGGTTTTCGTCAGTAGTCTTATTGTGCTACCAGGGTTGTGTCTGGATGTTATTTTGGGGGTTAGTTGGATGGACAAGCGAGGTGCGGTGTTGGACGTCCCTAACCGGATGTTGACACTGAAGGAACCCCAAGGTGAAGGCACTTTTCAGGTTCATCTGCCCCGTAGGGGAGATCTTTTTAGTCTCTCTTTCTCAGTTGAGGCCGTAACACTTCAGAGCATCCCTGTAGTGTGTGAGTTTCCTGATGTCTTTCCTGATGATCTACCTGGACTTCCTCCTGATCGAGAAGTGGAGTTTGCAATAGAACTTATCCCCGGTACGGCACCTATTTCTCGAAGGCCATATAGAATGCCTCCTCATGAATTAGCTGAACTCAAGAAACAACTCCAGGAGTTATTGGACAAAGGGTTTATTCGCCCTAGTTCTTCTCCGTGGGGCTGTCCTGCAATCTTTGTTAAGAAGAAGGATGAAACTTTGCGTATGTGTGTGGACTATAGGCCACTTAATGCTGTGACAATTAAGAACAAGTATCCTCTACCTCGTATTGATATTTTGTTTGATCAATTGTCCGAGGCCAAGGTTTTCTCCAAAATTGATCTGAGATCTGGGTATCATCAAATTAAGATCAGACCACAAGATATTCCCAAGACGGCTTTCTCCACTCGGTATGGATTGTATGAGTATTTGGTTATGTCTTTTGGATTAACCAATGCTCCTGCGCATTTCATGTATCTAATGAATTTGGTATTCATGCCTGAGTTGGATAAGTTCGTGGTAGTCTTTATTGACGATATTTTGGTGTACTCTGAAAACATGGAGGATCATGCTGAACACTTGAGAATAGTCTTGACTAGACTTAGGGAGCATAAGCTGTATGCTAAGTTCAGCAAGTGTGAGTTTTGGTTGACTAAAGTGCCTTTTCTGGGCCATATCTTATCTGCTGAAGGTATTTCTGTAGATCCGTCAAAAGTCCAGCAGGTGTTGGATTGGCAGTCACCTACCAATGTGTCTGAGGTTCGTAGCTTTCTGGGATTAGCTGGGTATTATCACCGCTTTATCCAAGATTTCTCTAAGATAGCTAAACCTATGACCAAGTTGTTGCATAAAGATACCAAGTTTGTGTGGAGTGAGGAGTGTGAAACAGCTTTTCGCACCTTGCGAACGTTGTTGACCACTGCTCCAGTTCTTGCACAACCTGATATTGAAAAGCCTTTTGATGTGTACTGCGATGCTTGTGGCACTGGGTTAGGATGTGTTCTCATGAAAGAAGGCCGAGTCATTGCTTATGCCTCGCGTCAATTGAGAAAACATGAGCAAAACTATCCTACTCATGATTTGGAACTTGCCGCTGTAGTTCATGCATTGAAGATTTGGCGCCACTATTTGATGGGTCATAAATGTCATATCTATTCCGATCACAAGAGTCTCAAGTACATTTTCACTCAACCGGAGTTGAACATGAGGCAAAGATGGTTGTTGGAGTTGATCAAATACTATGATCTAGAAGTACACTATCATCCGGGCAAGGCCAATGTCGTAGCCGATGCTTTGAGCCGAAAGTCTCATTGCAATGTATTGCAGCCTTTGCTAGCAGACGGATTCAATCTTGTGCATCCGGTGGTGTTGAATAATATTACTCTCAGTTGTACTTTGGAAAGCAAGATTATTGAAGGTCAGAAAACAGATCCTGGCATATATCATATCAAGATAAAGATGAAAGAACAAGAAATGCTTCATTTCCGAGTAGATGAAAAAGGTATATTGTGGTTCAAGGATCGATTGGTAGTACCAAAAGACCGCGAGTTGAGGAATCAGATTATGGACGAGGCTCATTTGTCCAAGTTGTCTATCCATCCTGGTTGTAGTAAGATGTATCAAGACTTGAAACCTAGGTTCTGGTGGACCAAAATGAAGAAAGAAATTGCGGCTTATGTGGCCAGGTGTGATACCTGTTATCGCGTGAAAGCTATTTATTTTAAGCCAGCAGGTCTATTGCAACCTTTACCAGTTCCAGGTTGGAAATGGGATGAGATAACCATGGATTTCATATCTGGGTTACCTCTAACGCAAAAAGGCCATGATTCTATTTGGGTGATTGTAAATCGATTGACTAAGATTGCACATTTCTTATCAGTTCGAACTACAGATCGTCCTCATCAGTTGGCACAGCTCTACTTTGCTCAGATACTTCGGTTACATGGTGTGACGAGGACGATAGTTTCTGACAGAGGCCCGCAATTTATTGCACGCTTCTGAGAGCATCTACACAAGTGTTTGGGAACCAATTTGGTTCGCAGCTCAGCTTATCATCCTCAAACTTCTGGTCAGACTGAAAGGGTAAACCAAATCCTCGAAGATATGTTGAGAGCTTGTGTTCTATCGTCTAAAGGTTCGTGGGAAGAATGGTTACCTTTGGCCGAGTTCTCATACAACAATAGCTATCAAGAGAGTATTCAAATGGCTCCTTTTGAAGCTTTGTATGGGCGCAAATGTAGAACTCCTCTCGATTGGGTTGAATCAGGCGAAAGGAGGTACTACGGCATTGACTTTGTGAAAGAGGCCGAAGAGAGAGTGCATACCATTCAAACACATCTCAAAGCCACTCAAACTCGTCAAAAGAGTTATGGGGACAAGCGAAGAAGGCCATTGGAATTTGAAGTGGGTGACTATGTATACTTGAAGGTGTCACCTATGAAAGGCGTACAACGCTTCGGAGTGAAACGAAAGTTAGCTCCAAGGTTTGTAGGTCCTTTTCAAATTCTGGAAAGAAGTGGGAAAGTAGCATACAAGTTACGGTTGCCACCGCACATGTCCACTATCTTCAATGTGTTTCATGTATCCCAACTCAAGAAATGTTTAAGAGTACCGGAAGAACAAGTGGATCTTGGTGATATCAAGTTGAAATCAGATTTGACCTACGAAGAAAAGCCTATTGAAGTAATAGATTACAAAGAAAGAATCACCCGTAGCCGAGTGATCAAGTTCTACAAGGTGGTGTGGAACAACCAAAGTCATTGGGATGCGACTTGGGAGCGAGAAGATTATCTCAAGGAAGTCTATCCTTCTTTCTATAAACAATGGTAATTAACTCTAATCTCGGGGACGAGATTCTCTTAAGGGGGGAAGGGCTGTAACACCCTAGTGTTAGTTACTATTTTCACACTTACATTTGTATGTCATCAAGCCTAGATCATGTCATTCCATGCATCATCATCATTTCATTTGAATTGATTCCCTTTTATTGCTATATGTTTGTTTATATGTCCATAACATGGTAAATGTGTTGACATGCAAATGTGATGCTTGTTTACTGTTCTAAATGCTTTATACATGTTTGGGATAACATTTGGAACAATGTTCATGTTGGTGAAATCCCCAAAATACCCCTCTAGCTCATAGTTGACTAGAGAGCCCTCTAAAAGCTATTCTGTTTGACCAACCAAGAAGGGCATTTTAGAGATTTTTCATGTCAGTGCACCCTTAATCAAAGTTGTGTAGAATTTTATAAGCAACAAACTTTATTTTTGGGTCAACTCATGAAAATGGGTGAAAGGTGGTCAAAAAGTTGAATTAGTGCAGATTTGGAGTTGTTTTGAAGTTTAAAAAAATTTGCTAAGTCTAAACTGGTTTTCAGTTTCGGTGTACCCATGTTCATCGACCTATATCTCTCAATCTAGGCCGATCTAGAGTAAAGTGTCTTAATACCAAAGGATCTACTCATGTAGCTCTTTGATCCATATTAGTGAAGTTTTCGCTGAAACGCACTGGATCACGAGATATGGCGCATCAAAGATCGGGTTTCAGTCGGTTTTCAGAACTGAATCGAGCCGATTTAAATCGGCATTCGGCCGAGCAGCTGGCGCGGCCGCAGGCAAACGGCGCCAAGTGGCGACCGTACGCCGGCGTCGGGCCACGCCCGCCTGCCGTCGCCCTGCAAAGGTGAAAAGGGCACCCCATCCTGTCCCTCAGCACGCTCCTCTCACTCTCCCCCGCTCTCTCGACTCTCTGCCCGCCGTTTTTCCCCTCCGCCGTCGCCATCGCCGCCGTGCCGTCGCCGCGGTCAAATCCGACGTCACCGCGCCGTCTCCGACCGCTCCATCTCCACCACAGCCCCACCACTCTCTGCTCTACACCCTCGACCCATTTCCAGTCTCAGTCGAGCTAAGGTATAGCTCCAGCGAGCTTCTCGCCGCCGTGACTTCGTCGGAGCACCGCCGAGCTCTCGGGTTGCCGCAACGAGGGCAATGCCGTAGCCGTTCTTTCTAGTTCTTGCTTGTCGTGGTGTCCTCGTGAGTCGTAGATCTAGCCTAGGTCGTTGGTTGGGTCGGTCTCGCCGTAGGTTCGCCGGAACCCAAACTCGCCGTGAACCCGCCCGCCACCGCGTCGCCATGCACGCGGTTAGAGCGAGCTGTCGTGCACCGCTGTTCGATTCTTCGAGCACGGAGCTCCGTTAGGGTCTAGGGAGTGCGAAACGTGGGTTGGCTTCGCCGGTGAAGGTCGGAATCGGCCGGCGCAAGTTCGCCGGACTGCCGCCGTCCGCCATTACCACCGTTGAGCTTGCTCCGGTGGGGGGTTAGACCTCGGAAGTTGGCGCGCTGGGTTCGTCTCGTCGTCAGTAGTCCGTTGGTGCTCGTGGTATCGCCGGAGACCTCGCCGTCGGCGAGCTCACGCCGGTCAGCGCCGGCGGCCCTGTCTCTCTCTCTGACGGGTGGGGTCAGATTGACCCCGGGGCCCGCTGGTCAGCTGGCTGGGTGCGCCTCTGGTTCACTGAGCCGGGTGCACGTAGCAGTTTCAGTCGGGTTTGGATTTTATGATTTATAAAATGAATTTCCAGAAAATGTGTAAAATCTTCCAAACTTCATATCTGTTGCTAGGAGTGTCCAATTGGGGTGAACCAAATTTTGTTGTGTTTGTCTTTCTGAGCTCTATCAAGGAAAAATATAAAATGTATTTTTGGAATACTTTTTCTGTGCAGTTATATTTAAACTGTTAATTGCTTGCAAACTTGATAAATGCATAAGTAATTGTAGGAATGTGTTAAAAATGTGATTCCACTTGCATTAATCTTGTTTAGGGATTTAGAATCCAAAAAAAATATGTTTGCTAGTGTTGCACTGTTATTTGTATGATGTCTTGTATAATGTGCCTTTTGTGCTTTAATCTTGCAAAAATCACCATGCTTAATGTGTTAAGGATATGGTCATGAATATTTTTACTGAACCATAGTATGTTGGGAAGAAGCTAGGAAAAATGGGAAATCTGTTGTTTGATACTTTTCACTGTGTTAAGTATTTTCCATTGCTTAAAAGGCTGGTTGATTGTTATTTTTGTGTAGCCTGCTATACTTGTCCAAATGACTTGAAATTTTGTGAGTAGGCTAATCTGGATGTGTACTAGCTACTGTAATTTTTCTGCATTTTTCCGGGTACAGCAAGCAGTAGGTCCAGATATAGGTTAGGGTTTGTTTAATTGTTTTTAAGCAAATATCTTTTGATTGGGAAGTGTTTTTATGTATTTCTGTGATGTTCAGTATTATCACTTGTTTAAAACAGTGGAGTTGATCCTCATTTGAGCTTAGGGTAGCAAGGTTAATGTTTTGTTTATATGATGTTGCTCGCGCTTGTTAATTATAAGTTGATTGTGGTAGGTTAGTTGATGCATGTTAATTATTAAGTGCAGGTTATAGACCTCTCACCTGGGACGAGAAATTGTTCTATGCTTTGCTTAAGAAGGGTGAGTATGAGTTAGTTGTCTAGAGAAGAAATATGCACGTACTTAGTAAATGAGTGTGGAGTGTTAAACTGATTGCATATCATGGATTAATTTGTGCATCTCTATCTTACATTTCATGTGCATTCTCAGTTCTCATATATGCATATCATGCATACAGGATCACCGGGAGGCGTGACGCTGTTGCAGTTCGATCCACCGGAGGAGGGAGTTCCGCCGGAGATTGAGGTGCCAGAGGTTCCCGAAGGCCAGGAGGAGGAGGCTAAACTTCCTGAGTGCCCTGATCACCAACCTACTAACTTTGTGAAAGGCAAGCCCCAGAGCATCCCTAGGTCTCCACCTACTCTTTTTACAAATGCACTGGTCTTTATTAAATCGTATGATTGTGCACTTAAGTATAGGAGTTGATATGATACCGTTGCTGCATTTATACCTTGTCCACTTATACTTGATTCTGAAGTTATTACTAGACAAGGGGATGGGTTCGATCTCATGCTTAGCCATGCTTAGACCGGTAGAAGTCGAGGGATTTCCTGTCCTTCGCGAGCATAGGTGGTTACTAATGATGATGGGGTTGGATTCCACATGATGGTCTATATGTGCCACCATGCCATAGTGTCTAATGAGAGAATCAAGGCTAGGTAGCGGGGAGCCGCATGACATGGTTGAGGTCATGCCGTCTTCGGTGCTGCTTGCGGCCAACTAGGACTGAGGCCACCAGACATCAGTTGAGATTGAAAGACGTCGTCACATAGCTGGCCAGATAAGTCGTTCTGACCGCGAAGCCAAGTATTTCTTTCTGAGCCGAGCCTTGGTGCGACTAGGCAGACATATTCTGGAGATAGTAAGTATGTGCGGAGACACCATCTTACCAAGGGCAGGTCAGGGACCTGATGCATCCTGAAAGTGGGTTGGTCTCTGAGAATATGGTCCCCGCCAAACTCGCGACATATTGTGTCTCAGAAGGATTTAACGGTGGCCCAAGAAGCCAGTGGCTCGGCTGACAGGGTTTGTGATTGGCATATTTGCCAGCTGGTACAATCGATTCGAATCGCCATCTCTCCTGGTTAGTGAGAAACTGAACTGATCCTCTGGTGAGGTAGAGGCTAATAACTTGAACATAATGATTATGGTGAGATGGGGTTGATATCTGTGGATATCAGAAATCATATGGTTTTATTGATTGCTATAATATTCAGTGAATTCTTAGTATAGTGGCTAATCTTAGTAAATAGCTTAACTGAAATCGAAGCTTATCACAATTAAAATGAATAAGTTGAAGATCTACTGTAGTAATACCTTTTATGCAAAATGTTGCTACCCTTTGAGCTCCACCAAATAAGCCTTGCATACCCTTGAGAGTCTTTTTTTTATTTACTCCCTGTCGGGTAAGTCTAGCTGAGTACAATTGAGTACTCAGGGTTTTATTCCCATTCATGCAGATGGTGTAGTCTAGTACGCGTATTGCAGGAATTGCTTCACCCCTGCGGGCGAAGAAGACTAAACCCGAGGGCAGGGTCATTATCTATCATTAGTCTTTGTAAGATTGCTGTGACATGGTCACTTGATGGTACTCGTATTTGAACCTGTGGTGTAAAACTATGTTGACTTCCGCTACTGCTATATTCGTGTAAAAGACTATGTTGTACTCTGATGTTTAAATTCTGTTGCGAACTGATGTGTCATGTGATCGGGTATTGCTGAATGAATGATCCTTGGGGTATGAAATGTTTGAAATCCTTCGAGATTTCCGGACTACCGGGTTTATATTGGCTCAAGTGCGACTGGATTGCGATTAAAAATGTGATCGTTGTACTTGTGCTCGTATAAATTGGTCGGTTCTGTGACAGCTGGTACCAGAGCATAATTCAGCATATACCGTCACTTGACTATTTGAAAACTAAAAGAGTTTTGAGTTTTACAAACTAATTGCCAACTGGTAGTGTGTATAGGTGATTTAAACCGAGTGTTTGCAAAACTTATGGGTACCAATGACCAAGTCCTATAGCCCTATATATATATGTGGTAATTAGGTGGCTTATGTAAGTACTGACTTGGGAAAAATTGCATCATGTTTCTATTTGTGGTTTATTTGGTTTTATCGTGCGGATAATTATGAACTGTCGGTTTCTTATTGCTTCTTATGGGTCAATGTGCCACGTCGCCTAAGGTAAGGTGAGATGTGAGTGTAAGATTGAACAACCGTCGATCGATGGTGAGTGTTATGATTACGGAAGTGAGTACATGTGATCCATATGTGTACTTATGGAAGTAAGGTGGAGAAATTACTTTTGGGGTCGCAAATGTTCATGGGAACATTTCTGGCGAAAAGTGCTTCTTGTTGCCATGCATACATTGGAAATTGGGCTGAAATGAATCTTCTGCAGGTACACTAACCACGCCAAACGTATAGCACGGTTAGTTACGTATATGAGAGCACGTGGTATGCCACCGACTATAACGTTAGTCAATATATACTATGTGTGAGGTCGTTGGCACGTGCATGCATCATGATCATGAAATTAATTCAAGCTATTTGTACTATTTCCTTCCGTATGATAAAAATTGTGCTGCCCTATCTTATTCTAAATGCTGAAAGATGTTGTAATGTACCAGATGACAGCTGAAGGTGAGCCGCAGAGTGGTCAGTTTCTAGAGCAGTTTGGCACACCCACTGTGCTATGAAGGTTGTTGAAGTCTGTGGGATATGCAGAGCCACCACTGTATTTCTGGAAGCCAGCGAAAACCATGGTGCAGCCTTGGTTTGATGTTTGGGTGACTATCCCTGTGCTTGAAAGGGGCTGGTCGTTTCCAGGAATAAAGGTGAAAGTTGACATGAGGACGCCATGGGATGGTGCGCTGCTTGCAGCTTTCGAGGTGTTGACGGATATTTGCAGCCGGTTCAACAAGAGAGCTGATTTGGGGCCAGCAAATGTTTTTCCCAGGGTGGATGCTTCTTAGGATGAGTGGGCTCAGTCTAGCCAAGCTTCTTTGGAGCGAGGCAGGGATGAGCGTGCTCATAGCACGGGTGCTTCTATGAGTGCTATGTTTGCTGTACTGAGGATGCATTATTCCACTAGGGATGGTTGGATGAAGTGCGTTGAAGCCCTGCATGATGCTGTGGAGAAGAAGTTAGAAGCTGAAGAGTGGGCACGTATGGCTCGTCGTAGCTCAGATGACTTGGTGGTAGCTCTCACCGCCTGTCGCAATGAGTTGTTACGATGCACTGGCGCTTTGTTGGCAGCTGATCGCCGTGTCGATGTGCTTGAGAGGGAGAATGCAGATCTTTGCCGCCAGCTTGACAATCGCAATATGAGCTTGACACGTCAGCGCGATGAGTTTCTGCAGGAGTTGCGCGCTAGTCAGCAGCAGGTTTGGGAGTTGCAGCAGGATGTTCATCGTCTGAACAACCGTGTTGATCCGTTTCATCCTCCGGGTGCAGCGGAGTTTGCTCCTGAGATCTTCGTTGCAGCTGATGATGGTGAAGCAAGTGAGGAAGAAGAGGAAGAAGACCCCGAGGAGATCGTGCCTATTGACGAGAGTGATGACCATGGTGGGAACGTGTCCGGCATGGACAGTGACCACGATGACTAGGCTCTTTCTATTGATCTTGCCATGATCGGCACCCTTTTGTATTGGAAAAACCTTTAATGTCATGTAATGGGTAGAACCTGAATTGTAATGTGTGAACCCTGTGTGTTCAGGGCTGGAACCATCAAACTTTTAATTAAGTAATGGTAACTTATGCAGTTTGAAAACCCTTTTTGGTTGCGCCTTGTTATTGTGCGGTTGTGTGATGATTATTGAATTATTGTGCCGTTTGTTGGTTATAAAAAATGATCATTGATATCTTCTGGGCATAATCTTTCGGTTTTCTTTGGCATAACTGACACTTAACAATGGTTGTTGTGTGTTGCTACAGATGGCACCTCATACCCGTCGTCATGGGTCAACCAGTGGTGGTGGGAATGAGCATGAGGATGAGGAGTTACCGCCTCCTCCACCGCGTACCCAGGAGCAGATGTTTGCTCAGTTCTTGGACACTCAGCAAGCGATTCTGCAGCAGATGGTTGCTAGTAACAACCACAATCGCAATCGAGATGGACGCCGCGGAAATGATGAGGACCAGTACAGTAACTATAAGGACTTCATGGACACTAAGCCTCCGGTATTCAAGCAGGCTGTTGAACCACTGGAAGCTGATGAGTGGTTAAACACTATTGAGTAGTCATTCTCTATGCTGCGGTTGACTGAAACCATGAAGGCTAGCTTTGCTGCTATGTTGCTGCAAGGCTAAGCTGGAATATGGTGGGCCAATCGCAAGACCGCCTACTATGGTCGCTGATATCACCTGGGAGCAGTTCACCAGGGATTTCAGGGGACATTTCATTCCAGCAGGGTTAATCAAGATGAAGGTGAATGAGTTCATGCAGCTTACTCAGGGTACCAAGACCCTCACTCAGTATCATCATGCCTTTAACAATCTGTCAAGGTATGCTCCGTGGATGGTAGATACTGATGAAAAGAAGATTGAAGCTTTGAAGCGAGGCCTTAGTACCAAGCTTATGAAGACTCTGGCGAACAACGCTCGTACAACTTTCAACGAGTTTATCAGTGAAGCTTATATCCAAGAGAAACAGAACAACTTGCACACTGCTTCCAAGGTAGGCAAGAGGCCATTTGAAGGAAGCTCTTCTCAGTCATGGACTCCAGCAACTAGTCGTGCGGTGGCAAATCGCCCTGCTTACCGTCCGGCTGTTCCTGGAGCAAAATTCAGACCTCCTCCCAAGAAGCAGCAGCCAACGCCACAACGCTACAAGAAAGGTTTCACAGTGCCTTTGAACAAGAACAATGCTCCTCCAGGCAATGCCGTTCAAGTGAGGGCCAACCAAGGTCTGGGGCCGTGCTTTAACTGCGGTCAACAGGGACATCTCGCTCGTCATTGTCCTAATCCCAGGCAGGGTCGTGTGCATCACACTACTGCTGAGAAACTTCTGGAAGGTGAACCAGTCACTGTGGGTATGTTTTCTATGAATCAGCATCCTGCTATTGTTTTGTTCGACTCAGGATCATCACATTCTTTCGTGAGTCAAGCATTTGCACAAAAGCATGCATTACCAATTGTTGAGTTGAGCCATAGTTTCCGGATAACTTCAGCTGGGGCTGAAATTTGTACGCGTCATGGTGTCGGGAATGTGACCATTGAGATTGGTAATCGGGTTTTCGTTAGTAGTCTTATTGTGCTACCAGGGTTGTGTCTGGATGTTATTTTGGGTGTTAGTTGGATGGACAAGCGGGGTGCGGTGTTGGACGTCCCTAACCGGATGTTGACACTGAAGGAACCCCAAGGTGAAGGCACTTTTCAGGTTCATCTGCCCCGTAGGGGAGATCTTTTTAGTCTCTCTTTCTCAGTTGAGGCCATAACACTTCAGAGCATCCCTGTAGTGTGTGAGTTTCCTGATGTCTTTCCTGATGATCTACCTGGACTTCCTCCTGATCGAGAAGTGGAGTTTGCAATAGAACTTATCCCCGGTACGGCACCTATTTCTCGAAGGCCATATAGAATGCCTCCTCATGAATTAGCTGAACTCAAGAAACAACTCCAGGAGTTATTGGACAAAGGGTTTATTCGCCCTAGTTCTTCTCCGTGGGGCTGTCCTGCAATCTTTGTTAAGAAGAAGGATGAAACTTTGCGTATGTGTGTGGACTATAGGCCACTTAATGCTGTGACAATTAAGAACAAGTATCCTCTACCTCGTATTGATATTTTGTTTGATCAATTGTCCGAGGCCAAGGTTTTCTCCAAAATTGATCTGAGATCTGGGTATCATCAAATTAAGATCAGACCACAAGATATTCCCAAGACGGCTTTCTCCACTCGGTATGGATTGTATGAGTATTTGGTTATGTCTTTTGGATTAACCAATGCTCCTGTGCATTTCATGTATCTAATGAATTCGGTATTCATGCCTGAGTTGGATAAGTTCGTGGTAGTCTTTATTGACGATATTCTGGTGTACTCTGAAAACATGGAGGATCATGCTGAACACTTGAGAATAGTCTTGACTAGACTCAGGGAGCATAAGCTGTATGCTAAGTTCAGCAAGTGTGAGTTTTGGTTGACTAAAGTGCCTTTTCTGGGCCATATCTTATCTGCTGAAGGTATTTCTGTAGATCCGTCAAAAGTCCAGCAGGTGTTGGATTGGCAGTCACCTACCAATGTGTCTGAGGTTCGTAGCTTTCTGGGATTAGCTGGGTATTATCACCGCTTTATCCAAGATTTCTCTAAGATAGCTAAACCTATGACCAAGTTGTTGCATAAAGATACCAAGTTTGTGTGGAGTGAGGAGTGTGAAACAGCTTTTCGCAACTTGCGAACGTTGTTGACCACTGCTCCAGTTCTTGCACAACCTGATATTGAAAAGCCTTTTGATGTGTACTGCGATGCTTGTGGCACTGGGTTAGGATGTGTTCTCATGCAAGAAGGCCGAGTCATTGCTTATGCCTCGCGTCAATTGAGAAAACATGAGCAAAACTATCCTACTCATGATTTGGAACTTGCCGCTGTAGTTCATGCATTGAAGATTTGGCGCCACTATTTGATGGGTCATAAATGTCATATCTATTCCGATCACAAGAGTCTCAAGTACATTTTCACTCAACCGGAGTTGAACATGAGGCAAAGATGGTTGTTGGAGTTGATCAAATACTATGATCTAGAAGTACACTATCATCCAGGCAAGGCCAATGTCGTAGCCGATGCTTTGAGCCAAAAGTCTCATTGCAATGTATTGCAGCCTTTGCTAGCAGACGGATTCAATCTTGTGCATCCGGTGGTGTTGAATAATATTACTCTCAGTTGTACTTTGGAAAGCAAGATTATTGAAGGTCAGAAAACAGATCCTGGCATATATCATATCAAGAGAAAGATGAAAGAACAAGAAATGCTTTATTTCCGAGTAGATGAAAAAGGTATATTGTGGTTCAAGGATCGATTGGTAGTACCAAAAGACCGCGAGTTGAGGAATCAGATTATGGACGAGGCTCATTTGTCCAAGTTGTCTATCCATCCTGGTAGTAGTAAGATGTATCAAGACTTGAAACCTAGGTTCTGGTGGACCAAAATGAAGAAAGAAATTGCGGCTTATGTGGCCAGGTGTGATACCTGTTGTCGCGTGAAAGCTATTCATCTTAAGCCAGCAGGTCTATTGCAACCTTTACCAGTTCCAGGTTGGAAATGGGATGAGATAACCATGGATTTCATATCTGGGTTACCTCTAACGCAAAAAGGCCATGATTCTATTTGGGTGATTGTAAATCGATTGACTAAGATTGCACATTTCTTATCAGTTCGAACTACAGATCGTCCTCATCAGTTGGCACAGCTCTACTTTGCTCAGATACTTCGGTTACATGGTGTGACGAGGACGATAGTTTCTGACAGAGGCCCGCAATTTATTGCACGCTTCTGAGAGCATCTACACAAGTGTTTGGGAACCAATTTGGTTCGCAGCTCAGCTTATCATCCTCAAACTTCTGGTCAGACTGAAAGGGTAAACCAAATCCTCGAAGATATGTTGAGAGCTTGTGTTCTATCGTCTAAAGGTTCGTGGGAAGAATGGTTACCTTTGGCCGAGTTCTCATACAACAATAGCTATCAAGAGAGTATTCAAATGGCTCCTTTTGAAGCTTTGTATGGGCGCAAATGTAGAACTCCTCTCGATTGGGTTGAATCAGGCGAAAGAAGGTACTACGGCATTAACTTTGTGAAAGAGGCCGAAGAGAGAGTGCATACCATTCAAACACATCTCAAAGCCGCTCAAACTCGTCAAAAGAGTTATGCGGACAAGCGAAGAAGGCCATTGGAATTTAAAGTGGGTGACTATGTATACTTGAAGGTGTCACCTATGAAAGGCGTACAACGCTTCGGAGTGAAACGAAAGTTAGCTCCAAAGTTTGTAGGTCCTTTTCAAATTCTGGAAAGAAGTGGGAAAGTAGCATACAAGTTACGGTTGCCATCACACATGTCCACTATCTTCAATGTGTTTCATGTATCCCAACTCAAGAAATGTTTACGAGTACCGGAAGAACAAGTGGATCTTGGTGATATCAAGTTGAAATCAGATTTGACCTACGAAGAAAAGCCTATTGAAGTAATAGATTACAAAGAAAGAATCACCCATAGCCCAGCGATCAAGTTCTACAAGGTGGTGTGGAACAACCAAAGTCATTGGGATGCGACTTGGGAGCGAGAAGATTATCTCAAGGAAGTCTATCATTCTTTCGATAAACAATGGTAATTAACTCTAATCTCGGGGACGAGATTCTCTTAAGGGGGGAAGGGCTGTAACACCCTAGTGTTAGTTACTATTTTCACACTTACATTTGCATGTCATCAAGCCTAGATCATGTCATTCCATGCATCATCATTATTTCATTTGAATTGATTCCCTTTTATTGCTATATGTTTGTTTATATGTCCATAACATGCTAAATGTGTTGACATGCAAATGTGATGCTTGTTTACTGTTCTAAATGCTGTAGACATGTTTGGGATAACATTTGGAACAATGTTCATGTTGGAGAAATCCCCAAAATACCCCTCTAGCTCATAGTTGACTAGAGAGCCCTCTAAAAGCTATTCTGTTTGACCAAACAAGAAGGGCATTTTAGATATTTTGCATGTCAATGCACCCTTAATCAAAGTTGTGTAGAATTTTATAAGCAACAAACTTTATTTTTGGGTCAACTCATGAAAATGGGTGGAAGGTGGTCAAAAAGTTGAATTAGTGCAGATTTGGAGTTGTTTTGAAGTTTAAAAAAATTTGCTAAGTCTAAACTGGTTTTCAGTTTCGGTGTACCCATGTTCATCGACCTATATCTCTCAATCCAGGCCGATCTAGAGTAAAGTGTCTTAATACCAAATGATCTACTCATGTAGCTCTTTGATTCATATTAGTGAAGTTTTCGCTGAAACGCACTGGATCACGAGATATGGCGCATCAAAGATCGGGTTTCAGTCGGTTTTCAGAACTGAATCGAGCCGATTCAAATCGGCATTCGGCCGAGCAGCTGGCGCGGCCGCAGGCAAACGGCGCCAAGTGGCGACCGTACGCCGGCGTCGGGCCACGCCCGCCTGCCGTCGCCCTGCAAAGGTGAAAAGGGCACCCCCTCCTGTCCCCCAGCACGCTCCTCTCACTCTCCCCCGCTCTCTCGCCTCTCTGCCCGCCGTTTTTCCCCTCCGCCGTCGCCATCGCCGCCGTGCCGTCGCCGCGGTAAAATCCGACGTCACCGCGCCGTCTCCGACCGCTCCATCTCCACCACAGCTCCACCACTCTCTGCTCTACACCCTCGACCCCTTTTCCAAGTCAAGAAGACCTAAGGTATAGCTCCAGCGAGCTTCTCGCCGCCGCGACCTCGTCGGAGCACCGCCGAGCTCTCGGGTTGCCGCGACGAGGGCAATGCCGTAGCCGTTCTTTCTAGTTCTTGCTCGTCGTGGTGTCCTCGTGAGTCGTAGATCTAGCCTAGGTCGTTGGTTGGGTCGGTCTCGCCGTAGGTTCGCCAGAACCCGAGCTCGCCGTGAACCCGCCCGCCACCGCGTCGCCATGCGCACGGTTAGAGCGAGCTGTCGTGCACCGCTGTTCGATTCTTCGAGCACGGAGCTCCGTTAGGGTCTAGGGAGTACGGAACGTG
Source organism: Eremochloa ophiuroides (assembly GCA_038502445.1). Lineage (NCBI taxonomy): Eukaryota > Viridiplantae > Streptophyta > Magnoliopsida > Poales > Poaceae > Eremochloa > Eremochloa ophiuroides. Next base: position 27,887,270 of record JAHLJS010000002.1, read on the forward strand.
GGTTGGCTTCGCCGGTGAAGGTCGGAATCGGCCGGCGCAAGTTCGCCGGACCGCCGCCGTCCGCCATTGCCGCCGTTGAGCTTGCTCTGGTGGGGGTTAGACCTCGGAAGTTGGCGCGCTGGGTTCGTCTCGTCGTCAGGAGTCCGTTGGTGCTCGTGGTATCGCCGGAGACCTCGCCGTCGGCGAGCTCTCGCCGGTCAGCGCTGGCGGCCCTGTCTCTCTCTGACGGGTGGGGTCAGATTGACCCCGAGGCCCGCTGGTCAGCTGGCTGGGTGCGCCTCTGGTTCACTGAGCCGGGTGCACGTAGCAGTTTCAGTCGGGTTTGGATTTTATGATTTATAAAATGAATTTCTAGAAAATGTGTAAAATTTTCGAAAATTCATATCTGGAGCTAGGAGTGTCCAATTGGGGTGAACCAAATTTTCTTGTGTTTGTCTTTCTGAGCTCTATCAAGGAAAAATATAAAATATATTTTTGGAATACTTTTTCTGTACAGTTATATTTAAATTTTTAATTGCTTGCAAACTTGATAAATGCATAAGTAATTGTAGGAATGTGCTAAAAATGTGATTTCACTTGTATTAATCTTGTTTAGGGAAGTAGAATCTAAGAAAAATATGTTTGCTGGTGTTGCACTGTTATTTGTATGATGTCTTGTATAATGTGCCTTTTATGCTTTAATCTTGCAAAAATCACCATGCTTAATGTGTTAAGGATATGGTCATGAATATTTTTCCTGAATCATAGTATGTTGGGAAGAAGCTAGGAAAAATGGGAAATCTGTTGTTTGATACTTTTCACTGTGTTAATTATTTTCCATTGCTTAAAAGGCTGGTTGTTTGTTATTTTTGTGTAGCCTGTTATACTTGTCCAAATGACTTGAAATTTTGTCAGTAGACTAATCTGGATGTGTAATAGCTATTGTAATTTTTCTGGATTTTTATGGGCACAGAAAACAGTAGGTCCAGTTATAGGCTAGGGTTTGTTTAATTGTTTTTAAGCAAATATCTTTTGATTGGGAAGTGTTTTTATGCATTTCTGTGATGTTCAGTATTATCACTTGTTTAAAACAGTGGAGTTGATCCTCATTTGAGCTTAGGGTAGCAAGGTTAATGTTTTGTTTATATGATGTAGGTCGCGCTTGTTAATTATAAGTTGATTGTGGTAGGTTAGTTGATGCATGTTAATTATTAAGTGCAGGTTATAGACCTCTCACCCGGGACGAAAAATTGTTCTATGCTTTGCTTAAGAAGGGTGAGTATGAGTTAGTTGTCTAGAGAAGAAATATGCACGTACTCAGTAAATGAGTGTGGAGTGTTAAACTGATTGCATATCATGGGTTAATTTGTGCATCTCTATCTTGCATTTCATGTGCATTCTCAGTTCTCATATATGCATATCATGCATACAGGATCGCCGGGAGGCGTGACGCTGTTGCAGTTCGATCCACCGGAGGAGGGAGTTCCGCCGGAGATTGAGGTGCCAGAGGTTCCCGAAGGCCAGGAGGAGGAGGCTGAACTTCCTGAGTGCCCTGATCACCAACCTACTAACTTTGTGAAAGGCAAGCCCCGGAGCATCCCTAAGTCTCCACCTACTCTTTTTACAAATGCACTGGTCTTTATTAAATCGTATGATTGTGCACTTAAGTATAGGAGTTGATATGATACCGTTGCTGCATTTATACCTTGTCCACTTATACTTGATCCTGAAGTTATTACTAGACAAGGGGATGGGTTTGATCTCATGCTTAGCCATGCTTAGACCGGTAGAAGTCGAGGGATTTCCTGTCCTTCGCGAGCATAGGTGGTTACTAATGATGATGGGGTTGGATTCCACATGATGGTCTATATGTGCCACCATGCCACAGTGTCTAATGAGAGAATCAAGGCTAGGTAGCCGGGAGCCGCATGACATGGTTGAGGTCATGCCGTCTTCGGTGCTGCTTGCGGCTGACTAGGACTGAGGCCACCAGACATCAGTTGAGATTGAAAGACGTCGTCACATAGCTGGCCAGATAAGTCGTTCTGACTGCGAAGCCGAGTATTTCTTTCTGAGCCGAGCCTTGGTGCGACTAGGCAGACATATTCTGTAGGTAGGAAGTATGTGCGGAGACACCATCTTACCAACGGCAGGTCAGGGACCTGATGCATTCTGGAAGTGGGTTGGTCTCTGAAAATATGGTTCCCGCCAAACTCGCGACATATTGTGTCTCAGAAGGATTTAACGGTGGCCCAAGAAGCCAGTGGCTCGGCTGACAGGGTTTGTGATTGGCATGTTTTGCCAGCTGGTACAATCGATTCGAATCGCCATATCTCCTGATTAGTGAGAAACTGAACTGATCCCCGCTGGCACTAACCAGGAGAGATGGTGATTCGAATCGATTGTACCAGCTGGCAAAACATGCCAATCACAAACCCTGTCAGCCGAGCCACTGGCTTCTTGGGCCACCGTTAAATCCTTCTGAGACACAATATGTCGCGAGTTTGGCGGGAACCATATTCTCAGAGACCAACCCACTTCCAGGATGCATCAGGTCCCTGACCTGCCCTTGGTAAAATGGTGTCTCCGCACATACTTCCTACCTCCAGAATATGTCTGCCTAGTCGCACCAAAGCTCGGCTCAGAAAGAAATACTCGGCTTCGCGGTCAGAACGACTTATCTGGCCAGCTATGTGACGACGTCCTTCAATCTCAACTGATGTCTGGTGGCCTCAGTCCTAGTCGGCCGCAAGCAGCACCGAAGTCAACATGACCCATGTCATGCAGCTCCCCGCTACCTAGCCTTGATTCTCTCATTATTTCATTATGGCATGGTGACACATATAGCCAACCATGTGGATCTCGTCAGTCACCACCTACACTCGCGGATGACAGGAAATCACCCGACTTCTACCGGTCTAAGCAGGGCTAAGCATAAGATCGGTCACCTGTCTAGTAATAGTATCAGGTTCACATATATAGTAGATAAGGTAGATATGCAGCAACGGTTTCAAACCAACTTCTATACTTAAATGCACAAACATACGATTTAATAAAGACCGGTGCATTTATAAAAAGAGATAGGTGGAGGCTTAGGGATGCTCCGGGGCTTGCCTGGGGTTCAACACTAAGTTAGTGTTTGTTAGATGACACTTGTTCGACGAGCATTTCCCATCCAAGCACTCGATTAGTCCTTCCACTTTCGTGATTAGTCCACCACACCGTCTTGTGGTTAGTTCCATCATCATGTCCTTCACTCCACGTATTCATCATCTATCGTGCCTAAATGAGATGCACAATACACATGTATGAATAAGAGAAAGTAATACAAGACATGTTAATCCAACATCACTGAATCATGAGCTAACAGTGCCATCAAACAACGCAACATGAAAGCAATCATAATCTCACATATGCAGTTTAAGGACAGTAGGACAGTAAGCACAAGATTTAACCATAACTGAAGCTATATACATCCAATCAGGGTGATATAAGCCTTTCTGGAAAGCTATTGAAATTTTCTACACCTTTGGTATTATCCTCTTCAGATGATTTAATTCATATAAAGGTCAAACAACACAAAGAAGGCAGCTCTATCCAGACTTGGACAGATTCTGTCCTCCCAACTCAAACAATCATAACTAGAGATTTAGACCACCAAAAGGGATGATTATAGACAATTTGGAAAGACATAGAAATACACTACAACTAATCTATTATCACCAAGAAGTGATTCAAAACATAACTCAGTCAAATAATGCAATCAATCAGATCTGGACAGAAAATTGGCAAAACCTGACAGCAGTCATCCAAAAGCCATAACTCCTAAACTATTAGGTCTATGACCAAGAAATTTTAGAACAAGCTAGATATAGAACTTGGCTACAAATTTTATATAGAACACATTTTCATACAATATCATTTTCATAGAGAAAACACCAAAACAACAGGGACTATGCCTGCAGCCATTTTCGGCATGTAAGCAAAACATGCTTTTCACTTAAATATCACCCAAGCACACATAGGAATGGGCTATTTAGATAGCTCCAAACATCATTGCATGGTCATACAAGATTCATCTCAGACCAAAGCATATTAAGGAATCACAAGAAACATATATATATTTATTTGCCCATAATTATTCACTAACTATTACATAAAAATCCTATTATTTAATTATTTAAGTTATATGGTAAACACCTCAAAGGCATCCCAAACTTTTATGAGAGGTAGATGCATACAAATAATGACTACTGAACAAATTTTACCTTCTCAGGTATTATAATTTAATTACCACAAAATAGATAAATTTATAATTCAACAATGCATTGGAGAGCAAGATAAATCTACAACATCACACTTTCAGTGGACACATGGCCATGTTAGTGTTTCTCAGGTTACTACAACATCATACAAAGATGGTGGAGTACCATTTTCCATTTTTACATCTATATAATATTTATAAAGCATTTAAATCTACTTAATGGGCATCAAACAAGATAAATCAACAACTCAGTCATACATGCACCATAAATCATGAAATTTTACCCATACATTACACATCATACAGAGAGCTTATAATTAAATTTTCATGCCATTTGGAGCAATATAACTTCAGATACAAAAATAACAAGCAATTCGACCATTTATTTCCTATTTAAAAAGATTAATGTGAAACACCTTGAAAACAGTAAACAACATATATGTTTTATATTTTTATGAGCTAGTGCATGTCATTAGAAGCCTAACAAAATTAGAATTACACATGTTGGACTTCTATTTCTCAAATTATGGCCAAAAGCAAGTTAATCAATCCTAAAAACCACTTTTCCTAATTCATTTCTACAGCACATAAATGTGAATAACATAGCAAATTTTATAGATCTAACATGCAGAGCACTTCACCACAAATCTAACAAAACAAGTTTCACAATTTTTGGAGCTACCAAACTGGAGATATAAATTTCTAAAGCAAATATGAAATCTGTAGATTTGATCCACATTTGATTTGAGTGGGGCCCGCCTGTCATAGATACAAAAGAGAGCTGCTGTTCTTCTTCTTCTTCTTCAGAACGCACGCGGGGGAAAGAGCTCGGCCGGCTCGGCCAGCTCCGGCTAGCCGGCGTCCGACGGTGGCAGCTCGGGGCTGAAGGTAGCCCGTCCTCCGACGAACCTGATGTAACATCCCGGCCCAGGGCTTAATAGAATTGATAGGATACTTATACCAACAAGTTGCAACTTCTTTTCCGGAAGCCCATCTGCAAAAAAAACTCCGAGGTTAAGCGAGCTTGGCCCTGGAGCGATGGGTGACCGACCGGGAAGTTCTTTCCGGGTGCGCATGAGTGAGGACAAAGTGCGTAGAAAAGACTAGTGTTGACCTGTGAGGGCAGTCTATATCCTAGTTAAGCTACTAAATGTAAGCGGGCCCGGCCTCGGGGAGGCGGGACGTTACAGAATGGTATCAAAGCCTACCCTTACGGTTTCACGGGAGCGTGTGTCGCAGTTGCGCAGGCATGGTGCGCATGGCTGGTGTGGATCCGGCGTGGTCACACAGCATGGCACATGCGCTGGCACTGGACACACGGACGTGGCCAAGAGGGGACGTTCCTGGCTTGGGATTGATCGACGAGGACATCGATCTCTTAAGGGGGTGAGGATGTAACATCCCGGCCCAGGACTTAATAGGATTGATAGGATACTCATACTAACAAGTTGCAACTTCTTTTCCGGAAGCCCATCTGTAAAGAACTCCGAGGTTAAACGAGCTTGGCCCTGGAGCGATGGGTGACCGAACGGGAAGTTCTTCCCGGGTGCGCATGAGTGAGGACAAAGTGCGCAGAAAAGACTAGTGTTGGCCTGTGAGGGCAGTCTATATCCTAGTTAAGCTACCAAATATAAGCGGGCCCGGCCTCGGGGAGGCGGGACGTTACAGTGTTCTGGACTTAAGATAAACATATCTAAAACTGAAATCTTTCCGATTAGAATGAATATGGGCAGCACCAGTGCTTTGCTGCAAAACTTCCAAGGAAAAATTGGCAAATTCCCTGGAAAGTACCTGGGCATGCCGCTGCATTTCCGCAAGCTGCAAAGGATAGATGTTCAACCGTTAATTGACAAGATAGGGGCAAGAATTCCGGGATGGAAAGGAAGACTGTTGTCGTCTTTAGGGAGAGAAACTTTGGTCAAGACAGTGCTATCATCTCAACCAATATATCATATGATCGCATTCCCAGAGCAGAAATGGCTCATCCGGAAAATTGATTGATTGCGTAGAAGCTTTCTTTGGAGGGGTGAGACTCCCGATAAGGTCCATGGAGGGCATTCATTGGTAAATTGGACATTAACTTGCACCCCAAAGACAAAAGGAGGGTTGGGTATACTGGACTTAGAACGATTTTCAGGAGCTTTAAGATTAAGATGGCAATGGTTCAAATGGAAACATAAGGAGAGGCCATGGAATGGGCTAGAACCTCCTGGTGATCAGAAAGATGATGACCTTTTCGTGGCATCAACGATAGTAACAATAGGAGATGGGAGAACAGCTCTATTTTGGACGTCATCATGGATTGATGGGACAACAGCAAAGAACATTGCTCCTTCCCTCTTCAAAAAAACCAGAAGGAAAAAGATAACCGTAAGAAATGCAATTGAAGGAAATAAATGGATCACGCATATCACACCAATTCAGTCACAGCAAGAACTGACGGAGTATGTAGCGCTATGGGAGCGTATCCATGAGGTCACATTACAGGAAGACATGCAGGACAACATACTTTGGCGCTGGACAAACGATGGGGAATACTCGGCAAAAAGTGCTTACACAATCCAATTTGAGGGAGTCTTCACAAAACTGAGATTAGCGCCAATATGGAAAGCGAGGGTAGAACCCAAATGCCGTTTTTTTGCTTGGACGCTTCTTCATAATAAGATCCTGACAGCAAATAATCTGGCAAAAAGAAATTGGACAAACGACCCTGATTTGCAAACTCTGCGGAATGGAACCGGAAAATCCCACACACTTGTGCAAGGATTGCCCATTCTCCAAACAAACTTGGATATATGTTAAAAGATGGTTCCAGCTAGAAGCAACAGATTCAGTGTGCATGAATGGATCTTTGCATAGTTTCTGGGGAAAATGCAGAGCCAAATTCGAAAAAAGAGATAGGAAAAGGATCGATGGCATAATGATTTATTTCTGGTGGAACATCTGGAAAGAAAGAAATAGAAAAGTTTCTCAACAAAAGTCGATGCACCCATACCAAGTTGCCTTTCTTTGCAAGGAGAACATCCAGCAGCACCAGTTGGCCACCTCCTACCCAAATTTTTCAAACTAGAAGTAGAAGTGGTCTATCTGTTCTGGTGATTGTTTTATTACAGTTTGCAGGAGTGCTAGCTTAGCGGAGTTGTGGGGTTTTGTTTTCTCTTTTATTTTCATTTTTAAAGTGTACTTAAAGTTTGTTTTTTCTCTTTTTCGTCTAATAAAAATACGGCAAAGCTTTTGCCAGCCTTTCTAAAAAAAAATGGTTGTAAAATCTCCACTGTAACAATGAAAAAGGCAAGGATTTTTTTTTCCAATGAAGACACAATTCTTGAGGCTTTAGAAACATACTAATTATCATTTGTTCATCAACTTGGAGCTTCAAGGCCACTTTATACACTGTTTAATACGTACTTGTCATAGGATGATTATATCAGGAGGGGAGACAATACTTGGATCACCTTTTAAGATTATCGCCTTCTGTGGGGAAACCAAAAAAAAATGTGAGTTTGATGTCAATATAACAAAGTTCTTTTACAGAGTCTGAAATATGCATTGCAGAGTCTGAAATAAATTATGCATAAACAATGCCTAGCCTATAGGAAAAATGAAAAATAGATCAGTTTTCAAAAAAGAATATAAGTACATGTTGTCAATCTGTAACTAAACACAACAGAATAGAAGGTAACATTTAGGTGAAAACTGCGGCATGCAGCCTATGAAGTTCTATTTTTCAAATCATCACCTCCTATTCAAGGGAAAGTTGTCAAACAAATATGTGACCTGCACAAATATCATCACCTGCACCAGAGGCGTGAACCCCATTTCATAATTGAAGTGCATGGGTCTGGCGTACAGTTGTTCATTCTACTGATTTTCCCAGTGATCATGGATAATAAGAAGAATAAGGTGTGATCTCCATTAGGCTGACAAATGCATAATCTACATGATTTTCGCGGTGTGCAGGTTGCATAGTAAAATAAGAAAGGAAAATCGTAGTTCTGAAGTGAAGGAAATAAAGCAAGCAAAGCAAGGAAAATCTAGAGAGAAATGCCAGGATAAAGTAAAGGAAATCATATTTCATTGCATATGTCTTCATAAATCAGAAAAAGATATCTTCCTTTCATTTGTTTGCTCATTCGCTCTTATAAACCTACAAAACATTTAACAATATTAAGGAATATGGGAGTAGCATTATAGGATTCCATTAGTCAAGTAAGCAGAGATGGGCAGTTTCATCAGTGGCCAAATGGATGGAAGATCTGGAAAAAGTATCACTGTATGGATGGGAAATCATGGGTCATATATGAATTATTTTTTATGTGGCATGACCATCGGAAGTAGAATCGGCCTTGTAAGCCATAGATACTATCATCACTGCCAAATCTCTGACATGAATGCACAGTATAACAAAGACAATAGAGTAACTTTTTGCATTATAAGCTGGAAGAATAGCAAACTGATAATTGGTGGCTAACCGTTGTTATAATCTCCAAGAGTAGAGACAGTTTCATATGAAGGAGAGCATCTTTATTTGTAGAAACTAGTGGAGTTGTAACTTCAGGCAATGCATCTTCACTGCTGCCATGCGAGGCAGAAACACGTTGTTAACCTAAGGATTAGTATCACAGGATGATTAAATATTTAATATATCCAGGCGTAATTGAACATATATGGAATCCAACCCAAAGCACGTAAATCAAATATACAAATTCACATGCTGGAACCATAAACTGCTCCAACTGAATATATCCAGTGTTTTTTTTTGTGTGAATTACACGTGAACACGCAAACCCTACCCTCAGTTAAGATTGAGCAAGTTATGAAATGGAACCTGAACCCAATAAAACTAAAGACAAATAGATAGGTCGAACTATAAACTAACTAAATCGATCAGTAACTGCATCAATTGAACAAAAAGAAGGACCTAAGTATTAAAGAGGTAAAGGGCCAAAGCAATAGCTAACAGGTGAAAGCAGAGGGCTCCATGAAGCACTTGTTCATGCCGAAATCATAAAAATAGAGCCATATGTTCAGCTAACTTCTAGAATATATATTGATCTGCATGTGATTTTTAGATAGTTTGCCACTTTGCATGTCATAGTCTTGCTGAGCATACTCCTTACGTGAAACATTGAATATTTTCGGTATTGATTTCGACATTAAAAAAACAGCTGATTGTGTAGATTTTTTTTTTTACCCCTAACTGCTTGGTGGCAACCAGCCCAATGGACTGAGTCCTCTACTGGTTATTTTCTACAAAACTAATTGAAATTAGATCATTCAGCTATCCATTATAAAAATTTATAAACCACAGTAATTACAAAATGTCTTAAATTCACTGTAATTTCTGCATAAGATGTACCTTAATCAAATCGTGGAATCAACCACAGGAAATAAAAGTTGTCCTAGAAATTGTACACATGTTGTCTTTCCTAAGAAGCAAGAGAAGGAAGGAACCTGAAATCAATCCTGAAAAACCAAAACAAAATTTGTGTGCCTTTTCTGGTTGTCACTAATCATGAAATTATTACTATAGAGTATAGACACATTATGTTAGTAGTAGTACATCACTGAAGAAGTTTCAGCCTAAGAGAATGTGTCGTATGAAATATCCATAGGTTTATGTTTTTGGTGTAGCAATTTTTATTGCTGCATACTATGCCAAATGTGATGAAATTTGTACAGGTAGTCTTGTCTCTATATAAGCCACCTTTAGAAAAAAAAATCATATCATGAATTAGTGATAGATTTATTTCCTATCAGAATTGATAATATAGTGAAAACTGAGAGAATAGTAAATGAATTATATTCGTTTTTCTCATGTGCTTTGACTAACCTAGTTGACATAAGGCACAACATTTGTTTATACCAATTAAAATGATTAGAAAAGCGCTAAGTCTCACCAATAAGTTATAGATATATGATTAACACGTGAATATTTTCTAAAATGTCAGCTTATATACACATATTGTTCATTGCTAAGGTTGCTCCTAACATGTTAAGTAGATTAATTGAGTTGGATGTATTTCCATGCTATATATATAATGAATGTGTGTGTTCATATGCATGATCACTAGATTATTCTCGATAGGTACAAGCTTAAGGAAAGAGAAGGAGACGATAATGTCAACTGGGATCAAACATAAATACCAATATGCTAGAAAATTAAATTGTTTTATGGTATGTTTGAAGGCTACGAGATTCCATATGGCTCATTGCCTTTGGAAGAATTATATGGGCAATAGTTTGTAGGTTTAAGGCGTGCTAAATGTATAAACTTTAGACACTTTATAATTCATAATTCAATAGTAGTAGACCAAAATTATGAAATCATATGCTTCAAAGTAAAACAATATATATAGCTTCAAATGTCAGATCATCTAGCTACTTGATACTCTGCATCACTGCTACCTTGGATATCCCGCCATGATCTTCTGCGTCCATTGGTGCTAAACCTTTGGAAACACAAAGATCACACATGTGATGACTCATGGAACAGTCGAGGATCCGCTTTATATGCAATACCGAGCATTTCTTCTCTATCTTTGGGTTTTTTTTCTAGCAAGTGACCTTGCCAGGACTTTTTTTTCTAGTTTTTTCACGACCTATCCATGGTCCACTGTGGGCTCCTTTGCCATTTTATCAACCTTGAACTCGCGTACAAGATGGAACACAATTACTATGGGTCGCGTGTTGAAGTTAAAAACCTGAGTATTTTATAGAAAGACTTTGCTTATAAAAGATTGAAAAAAATCTAGAAATGTAGAATTTGATGATGTCAAGAAAAACAATACCTGCCATGTTCTTCGTCCTCGATTAGGGGCAATGTAATAGAGTGCATGTGGGTTTATATGATTAAGCCATTCATAATTTTGAAGCTCTCTTAGAGAACAAAGTTGAGTCTTTAAACAGAAATACAGGTTGGATTTACGAAGACACATTTAGCACTGTTGTGAAGGTGGGTACCATTAGACTTGTACTATCCTTACCGAGATCAATCATCAAACCAATGGCACATTTGACAACCCCATCCATATAAGGATAAACATTTGCCTAGCTATGTTTATAAGCTTGATAAAGTCACTTGATGGTTTCAAGCGCTAAGAGCTTGATATTCTCAATAAGTAATAATATTCAACGTCTTGGATTCCAAGCATCTAGTATAGCTGGCTCCTCCCTTCTTTTTCAAGCAAGGTGATGTTATCATATATTCATTGGGATATGTTGATGATATTATTATTGTTAGTTCATGTGATAAGGCAGATGAGGCTATATTAACTGGACTTTATGACTTTATTTGGTCTTAAAGATCTTGGTCCTACTTATATTTTTCTAGGAATTGAAGTCTCTAACATACTTAGGGTGAATTATTACTACACATATTTGTATTGGAAAAAACTTGTCACTGAGGTCAGAAAATTGGTATTGTCTTGTAGTTGGTCTCATGTAGTGCCACATAATCTTGAATCACTACTACAAAAATGTTTTTGCGAGGCATTGCCCGAACATTAATCGAGGTGTTTAAAAATCCAATCGCCTTGGTTAATGTCTGGCGATTAATAGAGGCGGTTGTTTTATTTACTGAGGCACCAAAAAATGACCACATAGCAAGATTGATTAACAGAGGTAGTAATTTTATTTATAGAGGCAGTTGGAAAATGTCCACCTCCATAAATTGATTTGCGGATGCGGTCGTCTTAAACCGATGGCCTCCATAAATTTATTTTAAGTGGCGGAACAATATAAGGTCCTGCCTCCAAAAATATTGGCCCAACTCAGAGCCCAGGTGAAACCCATTACTGGTTTCTCATATAGTGGTATGAGGATATCTCCAACAGATAACCCATAGACCCAAACCTAAAATGGGTCATCCGATAGTACTGTTTCAGCCTCTAACAGAATACTCATATGGAAGACCCATTTTAAGTCTCACGAGAGGCACAACCTAAATTTGAGTATTCTCTCTCCTCGAAACCCATTTGTAAAGAGATTCTCTGTTGGGTATCGTTGTTGGAGAAGACTAAAAATGGGTATTAAATCTATTCATTGTAGCATAACCTAAACCTGAAATGGGAGTTATATTTTGGGTGATATTGTTGAGATAGTCTGAGAACATAACTCATAGCGGTGCAAAACACTTGTCTCATAATCCTAAATTTAACTTATGAGGGTGTTGTTTCATGAAACAACAATCTCTTTTTCTTACCTCCCTCCTTCCGTCCCCTCCCATCATCAAAACTTGCATGGCACCTTATAAGACAATTTAGGCAGTTGACAAGTAGCAATGCACTCTCCAAATATTGGAGATGCACTAGATAATAATGCAAAGTATATAAGTATTATAGAGTTGGTCTACAATACTTAACTCTCGTTTGGCCTAACATACCTTTTGCGGTTAACAGAGTTTGTGAGTTCCTATATTATTATTAAAATACTTATCCATTATATGAAGGTGAGGGGAGTTTGAAGGTACATCACTAGTACTATTTATTATGTACTTGAGATTGTTAAGTCTAAGTCACACTTTATGAGTGCCTCATCATGTGTTGATTATGTGGTTGTTTGGATGATAGAAGATCTATACATGTAGTTTTGCTATGTTTTTTTTTCATATCTCATATGAAATTCTAGAAATAATGCAACAGTCTCTAAACCAAGTACTGATTCACTATTCTGGAAATGTTTCTTAGAGGTGGTAAAAATTGTTTTGTAGAGGTGGCTCTTTCGATTTCTAGAGGTATCGAGTCATGCCTATAAATTAATTTTTAGAAGTGGTTGACAAGGTGGCCTGCCTCTAGAAATCGTTTTGCAAAATTCTCAAAGCAATTTTTAACCTCGGCCGGGGAGAAGCTCACCAAGCAACCCATTGTGGCCATTGTATAAGTCACGTGAAATACAAGCATTAATTATAAAGCAGAATATATAAGGTTATTGGGGCACAAACACAATTCGGTGAGTAAGAGGATGTCACTACTAAAAGCACCTATTTTATGGAGTGATAATAATATTCCTGCAACTTATTTGTCTGACAATCTAGTTTTCATATTGAGGTGTGGCGTTTCAGTTTGTTAGAAAATGGGTTGCACAAAAGATATTGGAAGATAGGGTTATTTCTTCTTATGATCAGATAGATGATGGATTCACAGGGCTCAATCGATTATATTAGTGCATCAGTTATAAGGATTCAGAAGTATCTAGCAAGCATTCTAATGGAACATATATACCTTGCTGCGCGGTCACTTGTTTATACAACGGTCGTGCCATCTATTTCAAAACACATTAAAATGGACTCCTTATTATTGTTTGATGCACCAAAGTTCTGCATAGTTCTAACTCATGTGAGATTCGGTCGTGGATATGGTTCACAAACCATACAAGGAGAGACGTGAGGTAGACCCAGTGCTGGATAGCTCTCACGTGAGTGGGGTACTGGGGAAGAGAATATACGGGCAAGCCTTTCCCCTGTTTTTTGACAGAGAGGCCGCTCGAACCCAGGACCTTTCGGCTCAGTGGGAATGCTTTCACCACTGCGCCAGGCCTGCCCTTCAGAGACGTGAGGATACTGTGGGAAGAAAAAGATGGACGAAAAGGAATCTTTTATGTTTTGATATTATTATTAGTTATAGATATATATAGATATAGATATAGATACAGATAGAAATAAATATGTATATATAGATCGATAGATATAGATATAGATATAGATATAAATATAGATATAGATGTTTTAAACTTTTGTAACTTGTGGTTGAGCAGGTTGTGTAGAAATACAAGATGTAATAATAGGATACGTCTCTATGCTTACAACCTTCTGGATTCAAACTACTCAACCGAGGAAGTCCTATACAGCCTTTACGATATACTACCGATATACACTTCCTATATGAATGAACTAGCTGGCACCCACAGATGTAAAGCCGTTCCAGTCTACCTTCAATCTTCACTAAAATTTTATGTCAGGCAGCACTTAAACTCTTGCTAATATAATTCAGCATCACTCCCTTCTCACATATCACATACAACTACATACAACGGTAAACAAGAAAGGTGGTTCTGAATTCTCATCAGCCAGGCGCGTCAAGGTTGTCATTACCTGCTTCCCTTCCATATAGCCGCCAAAGCTACCGTTTCCACATTTCCACTCCACTCCATTCCATTCACGCGCTCTCGCTCACACCAGACGCCCCTCGCTCGCTTTCCTCTCCGGCGGCCGCGCGCAGCCCACCGCAACGGAGATGGCCAGAAGCGGCGAGGCGACTCTGCTGATCCGTGAACCCACCGCCGCCGCCCGACGACGTCGACCGTCGCCGCGCTTCCTGCTTCCCCGCGCGAGCGGCTGCCGTGTTCTTCCGGCGCTGCCACCGCTGCCGCCTCACGACCTCGTCCTCGACGGCGAGACGATCCAGGCGGAATTCGAGGGGTGGGCTGACGCCACGGATCCGTGGAGGCAGTGGGTGGCCAAGCTCCGGCCGCTGCACGAGCCGCAGTGGCGGGAGCTCGGCATCCTGGAGGGCATCCTGGCGAGCACGTACCGGGTGCGCCGGGGCGGCGAGGGCGCGCTGCTCCAGCTGCTGCCATTCTGGTCCTCCCTCACCAACACCTTCGTCTTCCCCTGGGGCGAGGCCACGGTCACGCTGGAGGACGTGGCCGTGCTCGCCGGCCTGCCTGTCCTCGGCTCATCGCCCGTGCGCGAGCCTCGGCACTCCACCAGGGCCGAGATGGCGGACGAGCACGCGCTCGCCGCTGTCCGCGCGGCCCTGCTGCTGGCGGATCAGGGAGCCGCCGGCGGCGGCAGCGAGCGCTGGGCTGAGCATTTTCTCAATCAGCAGCACCCAGGCGGCGGCCATGGCGGCGAGCGGGAGCAGCGCCGCCGTGAGCACGCCGCGTTCCTGGCGCTGTGGCTAGCACGCTTCGTGCTCCCGGCGCCGTCGTCCGGCGACATCGTCGTCCTCCCGGGGGAGGAGGTGATCCACATCGCCGTCCGCCTGGCGCGCGGCCGCAGCGTGGCGCTCGCGCCCGCGGCGCTCGCCAGCATCTACGGCGACCTCTCCGCGCTCCACCGCCACTTCATCTGCTACAGGAGGACGGTGGTGCCCTCGGTCTCTGCGCCGTTCCACATCCTCCAGATGTGGGTCTGGGAGCGCTTCCCGGAGCTCCGCCCTGCGACGACGACGGCGGCGGAGAGCCTCCCGGACTTGCCTAGGGCAGCCCGGTGGCACGACGTCCACCGGGCGGTGGACCCGGGGTACGCTCGCGCGGTGTTCTGGGCGCCCAGGGAATTCCAGTGGCGGCCCTACGGCGGTGCGTGTGCGTCGTGGCCATGGCGGAGCAGCAGCTGGAGCTGGAGCTTCAACGGCACTGCGGCCATTTGCACGGTGTGTGCAGGCCTGCGAGCTCGTCGGCGTGGACGACGTCGAGCAGTACAACCCTCACCGCGTAGCGAGGCAGCTCGGCTTCGACCAGGACGTTCCGGGGACGGTTACCCGACTGAACACCAACGTCTGGGAGAGAGCATGGGAAACATACATTGCTGGTGCTGAAGATTATGCATTTGCGATTCCGAGTGACGAGCCCGGTGTGACTGATGCGTATGCTCGGTGGTGGAAGCCGTACTCAGTACTGTCATGTGCTATCGTCGCCGCTGATGGAGGGGATGCTAATGCTATGACACTTGATGGAACCGGAAATGGAGGTAATTAGCATCAAATTAATAGAGAATTTTCAATTTTGTTCAAGCACACAATCTTAGCTATATGTATAGTATATATACATCGAATCAGTGGGAATAATGCATTTTATATAACAATCTATAGCCCTCAATTACCCTGTGTCTCTTTCTTTTTCTTTTGCAGAGGGGCTCGTCTAGTGGAAGTGGAGGAAATTGGGCAGCTGTGACGATGGAAATGATACAAAGAGCGTCCATGAATCGGCAGGCTGCATCCAGGGAACTCGTTGCAAAAGCAAAACTGGTGAAAGAGATTCAGGGGCTAGCTATAGGCACCGAGAAACCCAACAAGTAAAGCATCAGTTCATAATAAGGTATACTAGTAATAACAATATTATATTTGTCTTTACATCGCGTTACTGATGTCGACTATGATATATATCTCTGTAGTCAAATATATTATTAGGATTACCTTGCTTTATTACGAAATGTTAGTTTTGAGGTCATAGGATAAATGTTTTGGAGCACCGTACCCAATCGATACAATATAGTGAAGGAACTGCAGCAGTTCTATTTTATAGTCTCCGAATGAAAATCAAGTTGCTAATTTAATTTTCTATAAGTTTTTTCTAATGCTAAGGGGTGAATTCTCATGGAGAATGAAATAAAGAACTTCCTGACAAGCAAGCAAGTGGTAAAATAATGAGCAGTAGAAAAGGCTGTTATTGAATTTGTCTTTTGTTTCCTAGCTTATTTGTGGTTCTGCCACTTTTCACCTTGGTGTTGAGCCTCATATAGTTGTTGTTGTTGGTGGTGCCGGTGTTCCCTCCTAAATATTTGTAAAAAAACGAACCGATTATAAGACTATATCAATATATACATTTAGGTGAGGAGTAATCCCCCGGTGGCATATTAAAAAAAATGCATTTAGCTTCTTTCATTCTGACGATGACAAACATTTTCCCCCTCAGTACCAATTGGTTTAGTAGACATGTATAGGTATTAGGAGGTCTAACACTGATGTTATTCACTTTCAAAAAAAATTGATGCTATTAGCCAGTGATATATGATACGAATAGTTCTTGAAGTGTGCTCCTACGGTCCTGTCTTATGTTGTTGATGAATTCAATCTATATATTACTTATCTGTGCTATATCCTTATAATGATGAACTCTCATCATATATTGATCGTGACATTAAGTTTTTTTGGGAATCCTACATTTTGCTGTGCATGGGCTGCACTATATATATTTTGGTTGCAAGTCGTTCATTGAAATGATATTATTTTATACATCTTGTATGCAGGCAATATTTAGGGTGTTAACATTCCTACAAAAGGAGATAGGAAGCAGCAAGGATATGTGAACCGAAACATGTCAAGCGCTGGAAAATGATTATCATGTAGTTTTTTTCCCAAAGAACAAATGTTGGTTTAATAGTAGGATTTGTGATGTTAAACACCATGTAATCTACATGGTTTGATCTTTCTCAGCCATATGATCTGATGTAAGTGAACTAGCTAAGCTATGGTTTTGTCCAAACATATTGCGAATGAGTACAATTCGATATGTGCATTTCATATTTGTTCTTGTTTACATTGTGTTTAATTTGTATCTATCCAATATACTTTACCTAAGCATTTGATATTTAGTTGCTAAAACTGAATCATTAAAAAATTTATGATAGTTCTGCCAATATCAATTTTATGTGACATACCACACCAGTTTTATATATCAGAGTTTAGTCTTAGACGCATTCTTAAACTATACATGAATGAAAAAGCATATGTGTATACTGTATGCTTAGATAGATGTCATATTTTTGTGTGGCATTATTGTTGGTGCGTATATCATGTTATGATGTGCAAAAACAAATTTGAGCATACATATTTATGCTCCAATGTTATGCATGTATTATGCCCTCTTGTTATGCTAGGTACAAAAATTAATTTATAACCAGTTTCCAATGGCAAATATATACTCATTACTTCGTTTTTTTGTTATGTCCTACTGGTGTTGGCGATTTTGACAGTTATGTCGTTGGTTCATTTGCGCGCCGAAATGGTGGATGCCCTAGATCCCTAGCACTGTGTGTCAAGTGCAAGCCTTTGTTTCTTTTTCTAAAAAACAATTATCATTTTTTATGTGACTTACCATGTCAATATGTTCCACCCCACTTTAGTGTGTAAATTAAACGCATTTTCAAATATTTCGGAGTACAGACTAAAACTTATCCCTTTCTGGAGCAAATAAGGAACAAATCTTTTTTTTTAGAAAAGGGAATATATTAATATCACAGTTTCTACATCGATTGATGCATATACCTATTTCTTATTACACATGGAAGCTCAAAGGTCCAAGCAAACTCAAAAACAAAGTTTAGAACCAAATATAAAGAAGAAAACGTTTCTAGAAGCAACGTCTAAATAAGGAACAAATCTTAGCATATTTTCTTTGCAGTGCCATGCATGTACTGTTTGCTTTATGATAGACATGCATGATACATGCATAATTCATTCTTTCTCTCTTTTTTCTTTTTCTTTTTGAAATCCTAACGGTGTTGACAAACTTTGACGGCTCTCAATTGGTCGATTTGTGCGTGCATCATTACATTGCACTGTGCGTCAACCTTGCCGTTTGCCAGCCTTTGTTCCAAGTCTAATAGTCTATCTTATGCACCTTTCAGCCTCGGGATTTTCATGTAAATTATGTCTGAGTTTCAGTTCTACAAGTGCCCTTTGGAATCAGTTGACCCAAGAATCAGTTGTGAACAGTATGTGCATCACCGCTTAAAAAAGAATTTCCAGAGACAAAAGCCTTTTCCGGTGACGGGGAGGCCGGATCCTGGCGAGCGGCGAGCCGCTACGGTGGCGGCGGCGTATCTGCCCCGGCGAGCAGCGCGGTGGCGGCCCAGATCCAGGCCCAATGGATTTTTTTTCTTTTTTTTTGGTTTGATTAACCGAGGCGGGCAGCAAACTGCCTCGAAAAATTAGTTATTTACCGTGACCTTTCATCCAAGGTGGTTAATAAAACCGCCTCGGTTAATCTTTTGTTTGCCCGTCACCATAAAGATTTTTTTAGTAGTGAAGAGCCGCCTATATATAGTGGTTTTCAAAACAAGCTGCCTCTAAAAATTAATTTCTAGAGGCGGCTACTGGTTCAACTCACCTCTAAAAATACCGTTATTTTTCTAGATGCCTTTTCCAGTCGCCTCTAAAAATACTAGTTGTATACTAAATTCAAATTTTCAAATAATTTAATATGGAGAAAACGACCAAAACAAAAGTTATAGATCTCGAAAAGTTATATAAATTTATAGTTGATAGCTTTTTCATTTGAAATCATCTATAGAAAGTTGTGTTCAATTTGTCACATTTGAAATTTGATTTTTTTTCAAACAATAGCAAATAGAGAAAACGACAAAAAAAAAGTTGTAGATCTCAAAAAGTTAATTAACTCATCTATTCATGAAAAAATAGGTTTGAATTTTCTCCCATTTGAAATTTGAGCTTTTCAAATGACATCGGATGAAAAAATGATCAAAATAAAAGTTGTAGATTTTAAAAAGTTATGAAACTTCATAGTTGACAACCTTTTCATCACATTCATCTATGTATGGAAAACTACGGTTGATTTTCTCACATTTGAAATTAAAATTTTTTAAATGATATCTTAAATGGAGAAACAAGCAAAACTAAAGTTGTAGATCTCGTAAGGTTATAAAACTTTGTAACCTACAATTTTTCCAATTGAATTCATTTAAGGCACCCAAAATACGTATTTTAAAATTAGATGAAGATAGAATAAGATGAACAAGTATTCCATCTAGACAGAAGTAGTACTCTATGGATGGAAGGGGAGGAAAGGAGGGTACTTTTGTCAAAAAAAAGGGAGCATCGTCCGCCCGGACGTCCGGACGGCTGTGCTAGTTCGGACGCTGGATGCCCACGCGTTTAGTATGTGTTCGCTGTTGTCCAATGTCTGCCACTCTGTTACGTATAATAATAGTGCTGTCAGCCAATGCATGTATACATGCGTGTCATGATTTATGAAGTTAAAAAGCTATAACTTCTAAACCAAATATCATAATTAAAAATCGATTACACCATTATATTTTTTGTAATTAATTCTTCAAAACAAGATTCCATATGGATATATTTTAATAAAAAAGTTTTATAACATATACAACATCTTTGCAACATCCATACAAAACCCCTGCAATATACTTTTGAAACTATTGAAACAATGGATATATGCTTTTGCAACATTCATGTTTCACCCCTTTTTTCCGACAAAGCTGAACAGAGGAGGAGAACTGTCGATCCTGTTAGCCGGCAACAGAGGAGGTAGACGATGACTGATTGGAGGTTACGACGGCCGTACCAGATTTGAAACTGCCGAGGATAGACAATGGCTGCTATGAAGCACAAAATGAGGTAAGCAAGATGAGCACGTGAGCATAGGGCTGATTACGGTTGCTGGAAAGATGCGAGGTCGCGCCGGCTAAGGCGGAGAACGATCGCCGGCGGTGGCGAGCCTCCCTATCTGGGCATGGACATAAAACATTTATCTAAAACACTAACTGTAACATTAGATCTAATTTTAAAATAGCCAGATGCAACAATTGAAATATATGTATAAAACTACTGAAACACTCAAAATATACGGATGAAACATTTGAAAAAACATCTAAAAAACACTTAGAAACCATTTACAAACATATGCAACATTCAGATAAGACAGTTCCAATAATATATGTAAAAATATATGCAACATTCAAATAAAACATTTGCAAACATTGATTTTGGAAAGAAAGGTGAAACACTAGAAACATACAATTAAACATACGTCCGAAAAAGATGAAACATTTTAAACAACATTTGCAATATACATCTAAAACACTTCCAACAATATGCAACATTTCTGATCTACTTTTACAACATCCATATAAACAAATATAAAATACATAAATATTCAAATAATAAAAAAATAAGGAAAAAATGAAAAAAAGAAAAAGTAAAAAATCATAAATTAGAAAAAATAAAAAATAAAAAGAAACAAAATAAAAAATAAAAAAGGAAATGAAAAAGAAATAAAAAATGAGAAAAGAAAAAAAAAAGAAACGGGCGCGGTGGCGCGGCACGCCCGCGTCGCAGGGGGCGGGGACGCAGCATGCGCGGCGGCACACGCCCGCGTATCGTCCGGACGCCCCGGACGCCCGGCTATAATCGTTACCGAAAAAAAAAAACGCTAATGAGTGGACGGCAAATCAGTTACTGACATTGTGGGCCCGAAGGACCCTGAGATAACCTAGTCCGTGTCCGGCCACCCCCGATCGCAAGAGTTCGCAACGGACACGAGGAAAGCTGATTGTGATTGGGCTGGAGCTGGACGGCTCCCTTCGAGAACGCCGCCGCCCGCTCCCCCATTTCATCTACCTCCTGTTGATCTCTCGCGGAAGAGCTCGCGCTCAGAGGAGAGAGAGAAGAGAGAAGAGAGAGGAAGATATGAGGAAGCTAGTCTCCCCACGCCTGGCGGCGCTGTCGTTGCCGGAGGTGGCGCCGGCGGCGGCCGCGGCCGGAGGGGCCGCGCTGGCGCTGCGGGGCTGGTGGGAGGAGGTGAACGAGTCGCCGGCGTGGCAGGACGGGGCCTTCTTCTCCCTCTCCGCCGCGTACGCCCTCGTGTCCGCTGTCGCCCTGGTACGCCCGCCCGCCCGCCGGCTGGACCTTGCTCGAGCCCACTCTTAACCCTATCGTCTCCGCGCAATCGCGCTAATCGCAACCCCCACCCGCATCTGCTTTTGCGGATGATGTGGCGGCCCCTCGATCTGAATGGAACTTCGGTGTGCGGTAGTGACGCGTGGTAAATCACGAATCTTTTGTGTCCTGTCCTTGAGCGTCAGGATTGTCCCCGTTGCTGTCCCCAGACGTCTCAATCCACTTTCGGTGTTGTGGCTGGATGAAATTGCACGTGTCAGGTGAAACTGTGGCTTTAGAGAGGTGTGTTTTAGTTGATATAACGGAGACCTCGCTGATTTCCCTCCAGAAATGAGTGCTGTTGCCATTATGGCATCTATTCTCACGGTCACCCTGTTCTCAAGAATCATTGTGAGGATAACGAAACCACTATCTACATAGATAGGATTTCCTATGTCATGCTGTACCAGTCACGAGTAACCATTCTCAACAGCCATCTTTCATACACAGATTGAAGATTAATACCATTTTGTCTCTGAACAACATAGTGTTGTTCTACGTCTACCATAATCGAGGCAGGACGATCTTTCTGTTTAGACTCTTAAGAATCATCCTTGCAGAAGGAAGGCATAATATCTATTATACTTGGAGGTCGACTTAGACGCCGAGGACTTTTAGGCCTTGGGCTCAGCTGAGTTTGTCGCAAATTTCTACTTTGTAATCACAATCATGTGTGTTTAATTGGTTGCTGGTGTCGGTAATCAGTGGATTACTATGGTCAGCTTAGGTTGTAACAAACTCTACTTCTTCTTAATGAAAAACGTGCCGTGCACGATCGCGAAAAAACACTTGATTATCCATGGATTGACCGAATCCACCAATTAGCTGTAATCAATTGCTCATCATCAATTCTATCACTTTAATTTGTCCATCAAAGCTGCTTTTGTCAAGGTTTAGTGTGGGGGATGAATTGCTTGTTAGTTGTGGCTTTGCCGAAGAAAATCAATACAAGTATTGATTGTCACTAAACATCAATCTACTTCCATCTAGTGCTATCACTTTAATTTTTACCATCATTACTGCAACTATCTTTATCATGGGGTTATGCTTTTGAGCGCCACAGACATGACACATTTCCGTCTTTACTGCTAAGGTGTTTACAGCTTGCCTCCATTATTTTCCAAAATCCTTGCTTAATGGTTGCTGTGTACACTCTTAGATTAGAGACTTTCTTTTCCTCCTTTTCCACCACAATCCCTCTCGGATAAGAATGTTGAAAATTGTTTATATGGTGCATAAGTTGGTACGACCTAGGATAGTTCATTTCTTTGATGGAAGCGCTCTGAATAAAATACTAGCCAAAATATAGAGATGAATATTTGCAATAGTTCTCCTGAATAGAGAAGTAAATACTAAGATCATGGCCATCTAGAGGGTAAGGAATAACTAAGAAGACAAAATCACAATGTAATAACATTCGGTCTTGCAACGGTGGAAATACCCATTTAGTTATCCTATTTGCTTATCTGCTCATTTTCTTCCCTCTATCCTTCTACTTAAAAAAATTGTAGAACCAGTCTTTTAGTCTCTAACCTATTTTTTTGAAGTTAAACTCTATAACCTACTCAGTTAGATCTTGCTACATTGTGGATCTTCTTACTGTGGCCATCTGAAAGTTTTAGTAGTCACTAATTATATTTTCAAAAGATGACTTAGAGCTGCATCGTGCTATCAGTAGCACCACAATGTCGAGCTGTCTTCAAAGGTATTCATAGCATAAGTTGTTTATTCTGTGTGATTGGTTGTATAAGGTGTCTTTTGGTCACTATTGTTGGTGTGGTCATGTTTGGTCACGGACCAAGTTATTTTGGCCCTTCTCTCTTAATACAATGATACACATATCTCCTGTGAATTCGAGAAAAGAATTATGTATTCAATACCATCTGGAAAGGATTGTATTCATGCTAAGAGTGCAATGCAACTCTGCTCTTACTGTATTCCAACAACTATATTTGTTTTTCGATGTTATTTTCTTTAAACTTTGTATGCCATTAAATTTTGAGGTCACTATCGAGCAATGAACAGCTTTTACATATAGCAATGTTTGAAGTTGGAAATATTGCATGCTACATTAATCATATTTGTGCCTAGCAGATTTATAACATTATTCTGAAAGATATGCAGCCATCACTTTCAACATCAAGCCAAGTGATAGTGAAATGAATATCTGTCAAGTACTCACTTCATTCAGATTTGCAGATTCAATTAATCAGAATTCAGTTGCGGGTGCCGGAAATTGGTTGGACCACACAAAAGGTTTTCCATCTCATGAATTTCATTGTGAATGGAGGTAATGTGAAGTCCCAATGTTTTATCTTCTATCACCATTGCATTCTATTTTAATAACTATGGGTTGCCTCTTGCAGTTCGTTCTATTATATTTGGATTTCATGTGCATGTGTTCCTTCTTCAAACAAAAGTAAGAACCATGTGTCAAAGAAGATTCATCTAAATGTTACAGAGGCCTTTTCTTTCTTCAGTATATATTTATAGTATCTGGATTGTTGTTTTACGAGAAGTTTGTGTTTGTAGTCCCAAATCCATAGCTTTCTTATGGACTACTTAGTGCATTTTTTCCTCCTATTTGTTCTTTTAGTCAGTTATGTAGTTGATTATTCAACTCAACTAAACCTTTCTGTTTCAACAGGTGTATACTTTAGTGCTGTTAGATCTTCCTGGTCTCTTGTTTTTCTCGACCTACACATTGCTTGTGCTATTCTGGGCAGAGATATACCGTCAGGTGTTATCAATATCTTTTTGCTTTTGGCATTTTTTTTTTCTTTTCCATTTACAAATTCAGCTCATACACTCGTGAACTTATATAGGTTAATTTGTATGTCTATGCCAGGCTAAGCATCTTCCCACAGACAAGCTAAGGACTATATACATTGCAGTTAATAGTGTCATATATGTAATTCAGGTTTGTTTTTACCTGGTCTGTTGATTCTATTACCATCTGATATTAGGGTGCTTTGTTTAATTAACCCCAAATGTAAAACATTGCCCAATTGTTCTCTGGTATCTGTAGTAGACAACTATATTCTATGTATCTAATAGATGTGTGTAGGTTTGTATTTGGGTATACCTTGGAATAAATGACAATCCTCTTGTGGAGCTTGTGAGCAAAGTATTCATATCAGGTACTTCCTTTCGTCACCATTGCTAGAGAAATTATCTGTTTAGTTTACCAGCTTTTAGCTCTCTAATGTTTTTCCTTTATTGATTTTCAGCTGTCTCATTTATAGCTCTTCTAGGATTCTTAATTTATGGTGGAAGGTACCTTTTTTTTTCTTCCCTTTTTGGCATATTCTACTGTTTTAAATAAGTTCATTTTGAATGTATTTCTGTTCTCATGTGTCTAGGTTATTTGTCATGCTGAGACACTTCCCTATTGAATCAAAAGGGCGAAGAAAGAAGCTTATTGAGGTAATTATTATACTAACAATTACCTTACAGACCATTTGTACTGTTAATGGTGTGCATGCAAGCAAAACAACTTTTTATGGACAATTACTCCCTTGTCCTGTGGCATTACTTCACAGTGGCATCTCTCAAAACTAGCCAGTCTAAAATGGAATTTGCTCCACATCAATTAGCTCAAATTGTAAGCTGCAATATCAGTGGAAATTCTCTTGACTTAATGCTTAAGATTCCCATGCCTGTACCTAATTAATATGTTTATTGGTTCTAGCTTAAGATTCACATGTGCTATAAATGAGACTATTTTTACATGTATTAAAATGTTTGTCAGGTTGGGACTGTGACAGCAATTTGCTTTACCTGCTTCTTGATAAGATGTATTGTGGTAAGTATTTAGTTTTTTTTTTGGCTCTTAAAGT
Source organism: Eremochloa ophiuroides (assembly GCA_038502445.1). Lineage (NCBI taxonomy): Eukaryota > Viridiplantae > Streptophyta > Magnoliopsida > Poales > Poaceae > Eremochloa > Eremochloa ophiuroides. The sequence goes on from JAHLJS010000002.1 coordinate 27,912,769, forward strand.
CTCAAATATTTATTTTGCAAAGTTTTTTCAAGAATAATGCTTGCTTTGCCGTTGATGTGGGACTAAAGATCAGGTGTACAACCCTGCAGATTGTCTATTTTCGAGATCATCCATTTTCGAGATTAATAGATATTAAAAATTCTATGTTGAGTGGGCACATTTGTTATTTACTTATTTTACACCCTAAAAGTAGATACAACTATTTACAGCATAACTTAAGAGTCTAAGTATCAAACGCCCAACATGATAAAGATGATGAACTTAAATGTTTGATCATCGCTATTGCTTCGCGGCCTTGCTCAGTAGCTTGCAGGTTGCAGGGTTTGCCCCTGGCACAATACTAACAGTTGCTAGCAGCAGCATTTGCTGCAACCCTGTGAACTGGACAACTGGTTCAGGGTGATGTTGGAGTGCACAGAGCATGGACTAATAGTTGGTTCAGAAACTAGGACATGAGTAATTCTTTTTTTTTCCTTCCTGCTTTTGCAGAGTCCAGATATCAATTTGTATCAAAACTCACATACCATATTTTATTAGGATGAAGTTTTTTTGGAAACTAGGTCAGATATTTTAGGTTTGGCTAATGGTTTGAAATATGTCTTTACGTGCACTTATTTCAACTTGTAGGTGTTGATGTATTTTTCTGAAACTTGGCCAAAGTTAACTTTGACTTGACAAAGCTATAGTGCTATAATCTAGTAGCAGATCCAGGATTTCAAAATCTATGGGGCCAAACTTGTAAATTTTAAGTCAGCACAAGCATCACACAATTTGCATATATAATTGTCTATAATATGTAGTGGTTAATGTATTTTGGCAAAACCTGTGGGGCCAGGCAGCCCCCAGGGACTGATACATCGATCTAGCACAATTTGGAATGGGGAGAGTGTCATTGAGTATTGACTAGTCCCGTTCTTGTTACATGCCTACATGTGTGTTCTATCTTTCAATATATTCAGGTTTTTTAGTTGTATCACAAGTTCATAAGCTTAAATCATGCTTTGATGTTATGGCAGGTGACATTTTCATCATTTGATTCTGATCTATCTCTTGAGGTTTTGGATCATCCTGTTTTGGATTTCTTCTATTACATGGTAAGTACCATGAAATGTATTCTTATACACTTATTTTCCTTTGCAGTTTTTCTTTTTGATGCAGTATTTTCCTTTGTAGTTGACAGAGATACTGCCCTCTGCCCTTGTACTATTCGTCCTGCGGAAACTTCCTCCCAAGCGTGTATCAGCGCAATACCACTCTATTCGGTAGAAGACTTTGGCATGTTATGCTGAGAAATCCTGAAAGACCAAATTTTCCTAGACTTATGTTTGTCACAGAGCAAACTGTGATATTTGACCATGGCTTCGAGAGGTATTTTGTCATCTTAGCGCCATGGCTATATGATATATTTACCCCCGTTGCTAAAGGCCCAATTTTTTGGGGGGCATTATAGATCATTAATCTCCCTGTATAAGTAACTTGTCTACGTTTTTATTAATTGTCTAGCAGGACTATTTGAGTTGATTACTTTATTTGCATTTGCACCATTTTATCTATTGATTGAAACGGAAGGTTTTGATAATTTAGGTTAATGCTCTGTTTGTTAGATTTTTGATGGCATCGCTATTCTCTTTATGATAAGCGGCACTTTTGACACCTGACATTGCCTTTCTTAGGGCCTGTTTGGATCCATGTTAAAATTAGTTGAGGTTCTGTTTGGACTCATGTTTTTACTAACAATTACTGCATTATAAATTATACTCAACTGATGTTTTTACTAACAATTATTCCCTCCATTCCAAATTAAGACATTTTGAGTTTTCTGGATATGTAATTTTTGTTATGAACTTTGATATAAACTATGCCTAGAAGCGTAGTAAAAAATAATTTGTATGTAGAAATGTTTTGGATTTAAATTCTCCAGAAAAGCTTCTCTGCCGAACTAGAATCACTTCATGGACGTTTGACTGGCTTACAGGATTTTTAATATTATTCCTTGTTCTCCACTGATTCTCAGCTCCTTGTTTCCCCAAGTATCATTTTTGTCTGCTTCATTGCTGTCTCTTTGAAGATGAATTGCACCTGTTCTGAAGATGATTGTGAAATTTCTTCATCACCCACGTCCGGCACATCAATGTTCACTTAGGTTCAGCCTATTTCCAGCTACAAAACGGTATTTTCATCTCATAACAATTTACAATTCAGTCCAACTGAGTTTCAGCTCAGTCAAACAGAGTAATGACTACACCATTATCCTTCAGCGATGCATTGCTCTGTTCGCCCTGCATGGTGCTGGGAACCCTGTAGTTTCTCCCACATCGGTTTCAGATCGTATTTGGACATTGGCATGACGCCTGGGAAGCGATTTAGGCTTCATTGGTTTATGCACTGGCCTTCGCTGTGTGACACCACATCCACCACCTGCGGTGACATCAGCAACGTCGCCTCATCATCCTAAAAAAAGGAAGAAAAACACACGTGTGCGCACAACAGCGCCTCCATCTCTCCGCAAAGTTACGTGAGACGGTTACTGCAACCGAACCGCCACTATGAACAACAATAGATCGACCTCCGATAGGGATGAAAGGATACGAGCAAATCTTCTAGTCGCAGGCTGCAAAGTTCAGAACAAATTAGAACCATTAACTATAATATAATTAATATAATTTTATTTTTTAATTTTGAATTGCAGTAGTGAACGACTCTTAAATCGGTATTCCCCCCATTATTTTGAATGACATAATAAAATAGAATATGAATAAATGTTTTTCTAATCTGTCTCTCTCCCTCCGCGCGTTACGGGCGAGAGGGTTCCTGCAACCGAACCACCACGGTGAACAACGAGAACATGTCGACCACCTCCGATAGGGATGAGAGGGGTGTGGCGAATCTGGTACAAAAGCGTCGTTTGGGGCAAATCCGAACCTATCGATCGTGTTTTTATTTATATTTTTTATTAAAGGATAACAAAACCTTTGCAGCGGTTTTTTGATCATTTTCATTGGGTTGTTTAGATCCAGGGTATAAAAACTTTATATATTGAATGTTTTAGGGGACGTCGGAAGAATTTTCAGATAATAATAAAAAACTAATTACATAGCTCGCTTGTAAACTATGAGACGAAATTATTAAGCCTAATTAATCTGTCATTGATAAATGTTTACTGTAACACAACTAATTAGGCTTAAAAGATGCAAATCTCGTAATTTACGTTATTTTTTTAATCTTTATTCAATACTCAAATATTCGATCTGCTAAAGAGGTCTTGTCACGGCAAAACCCACGACGGCACTTTTGGACCATCGGTCACAATCTATATATATTTTCTCTTCTGCTAGGTAGCTGGCGCCTGGTGGTAGCCTCTTTGGTTGCATCCAGTGGCGGATCTAGGACAAAGATTCACCTATGGCCAATTTTTGTGCTACTAATTTGTGTAACCATGTGATAGCATGCAAGATAAGAGATAATAACGTGACAAAAATAAGGATATACTTATATATGTCCTGAAATCATGTTACAATCTCATAAATAATGTGTTAATTATGTTAAATATGGAATTTGGTTAATAGTTGATCATAAACATACCTAAAACTTAAAAATGAAATCAAACATTGCATACCCTAGTGATGGGGACTGAACACACCAATTGAACGTTGACATTAACTAAGTCGTTGAGGACGTGGCTAAAGTATCTTTTCGAGCCTACAACTAGCATTCAATTATTCAAAGAATGGTGTGAATCGCATGGACTTCAACAGGCAACTGCAAGGAGAATCAGATTCATAATTGGATGGATTAATTTCACCTACCCTTTCTTCCCCCCCCTCTGTGCTGCAGCCGAATTGCTGTTGGCATCCATCCTAGCGTACTGCCAGTGCTACACAGTGATCTGGAATTCAGAGATTGGAAGGCCGGGCACTGGAAGGCTGGGATTATTAGAGTGCGTGTCTTCTTCCGCCTGGAGCTTGGGCTGTCCATCACGCGATTGTGGCCCAACCATGGTACGCCTTCAGCAGTTTGATGCAACTCCTTCCTCCGATCCACGACTACTATCGCATGCGCAAATGATTCGTTACCCCCAAGGGTAGGTACCCATACGGAGCATTCTGAAAGACCTGCACGGCTCCTCGCTACATGTGGAACGCGTCGTATCAAAACGTGGGTCGCTGTTCCGGCCTCCACCTTAAAAGCCATCACCACGAGCAAAATGTCTACATATACACGATGGAGTTCGCTAGACACGAGGAGCAGAGTGAACTGTGTGATATATCATATCCAGCTCCGTTTGCTTTCCCATTAGCACCTAGAGAACGTGCAACCAATCTACTGCACCACCATTCACCTATGGATGGGAATGGGTCGGGTCGACTCATTGGCTAGTTGACCCGACCCACAAAATAGATCCAATGAGTCACAAGGGCCGGCCCTAAAGTTTAAAATGGGTTGGTAGACTCAGACCTTATTAACCCAATGGATAATATAGGTCGACTCACTAGTCACAAAATAATTTTTTTTTTAATTTTTTAGTCTTCTCTATTTTTCGAATAAGCATGGTTATTCATATAACTTATAAAGTTGTCTATTCTTAAAAGTACATAGACATATATTATATTTAAAGTGCAAAATTTAAATTTGGTTTATTCATATAACTAAGTCTAATTCATATTTTTTTAAAGCACGTTAACAGTATCACAATACTTCTCAATCATATATTTCATATATCTTTTAAAAATAATGATCGTACTCATTGCTCATAATAGGAAGAAAATATTTGGGCCGACCCATACTACCCAGCTAATAAGGTCATGACCTTTGGATAAAACGGGTCAACCCATAGCCCTCAAAATTGGCCTTGAGGCCATAGGACCAGGTCCAGGGCCAGGGCCGGGTCGGCTCATTCCCATCGTGAATTCCACCAATCCGGTTGCAAGGTACTATCAAGGTGTTTGGTTCAATAAGTGTGTAAATGGAAATTGAATAAAATAACACTGTAATGGGAACATTGCAATCTTAGTTTGGAATTGGAAATGGAATCAGATGACATAACAAACAAACAAACATGTGTAACGGTAATGCATACCCTCTGGTAGCGTTACATTTTAGTGAGCCAAAGTATCTATATAGCTCTCACACACACTGCAACAGTTCAGTTACTACCAAACCACTGTCAGTCAGGGGTGGACTGCCCCGTGTGGTTGGTTGCTGGACGCCTGCGAGGCTGCATCCTTCTTGGCGGTGGCAAAGTAGTTCACCGGGGCAACCAGTCTGCTGGCATTATACCTCCTCCCAGCCTCGCTTGCGGTCATGCCGGAAAACTGGCGTGTCATCGGTTGCACCACTGCCATGAATGAAAATTGTCTCACAAAATTACAATACCATGTAAGCAAGCTTAACAGCAGACAAAGGGCATCCTGTTAATGTTCAGAACATACCTGAACTTCTACTGACTAAAACACGAGCCTTTTCTGCACTTCAGATTCAGACGCGCACCCTGAGTTGCATTGTACCTGTTATCATCCTGCAATTAAGAAAGCATAAATGTCATAAACTTGCGATAGGACAGGAAGTGAAGGCAATGGAAAGTATATTTTAGAAAAATTCAGTGTCGAGCATGGCAATATGTACAAGGAGCCAAAGTACAGCCTGACATCTTCCATGAGGACACAAATCGCAAATGAATAAGCAGTATAAGTAGCACAATCAATTTTAAGTACCCGGCTAGCGGCTATAGTCTTCAAGCCAGCTTTCTTCTTCACATGCTGACATCGACCTATCAACCCTCTCCAGTGTGTCCTTTCTGCTTAAGGACTCCTCATTTGCTTTAAGTATCTGGTTCTCCATATCAGACAATAGTTCTGAAGGCTCAAAACTACTAGACTCAATAATAGACATTATTCTATCTCTTGCAGCATATTGATAAGTGGAGATAGTATCCACAACATAAATATATCTGAGTTTCAAAAGGGATGGATAAAGATCAAGAAGCTTGTTGCACATATTTACCTTTGCCACCCTCTTTGGTTTTTCATCTTGAAGTACAATCACCATTTTAGACAGCTTAGCTATTGTCTCATCACTTATGCTCTTGGATTGAACACCAACAGAGTCATCAAGGCTTGGATGAAATTTAGTAACGGTGCCTGTTTTCTTTCTGGTTCTTCCGATAAACAAAAGCCACAAATTTTATTAAACAAGCATGTCGCAAATCCTAGAAACAATTCAATTCAAATCTGAACCAACTAGTACAAAACATATCTTACTTCAATTAAGCATCTTTTTTGGAAAGATACATAGAATCAACCACTTCCAGGAAACTTTGGGGTACAAGAACTGAGAATCTTAATGCTACTAGGCCCGACCATTTAGGAAATCAACTACTAGCAGAGTAGAAGAATGACGCTTCACAATTAAGCGAAAAGTTCCAACAGGAAAAATACAGAGATAGCTTTACGATGTGGCGAAAAGTTCTAACCGAAGAAAATGAGCATGGAAGCAAGAGATGGCACGAGGATGGAGGTGGCCATGGCACCAAGGATGGTGCTGGACGCACCACTCCATGTTGTGCCCCATGTCTGCGACTACAATTCAAGGACATGTGTATGACTAAACTAGATTAGAAGCTCATTCCATGAAAGGACATACGAAGGACCTGAGCTAACCTTGATACGCCCATGGGCTGTAGAAGCACGGACCTAGGTTCCAGCGGCAGATTCAGTGAAGCTTAAGTTCCCGTCTGAGACCACTCTGTCTCCAAGAGAGGATAATGTCTTCTTCTCCTCAATAGCTGCAAAGGCATAACAATGTGTATATCTTTTGAATTCAGAATCAAAATCAAGGTCATGTGGATCACGAAACAAAATTAGATCAGGCTGCATTGGGATACTATCACCACCACCTAGGAGCATGCAATGAGCAGACACAAAAGACAACAGAATTAATATATGGCAACCTAAAACATTGAAATAATTGGTGAGTTTTGGCTGCAGCTTGAATTAAGTCTCTGCTACTGAGTTTCTACTAGAACAAGGATAGATCTTATGCAAGCAAAACTACAGAAAAAAAAATTCCATAATTGAACAAGAGTATAGATCTTTAAATCTTTACTGAAGATTTCTACAAGCAGGCAAGCACCATATTAATTTGCAAAAGGTGAGCAGATCAGCATAGAAGAAAGTTACTTTGATCTGCCATGGTGTCCGGTGACTTGGTGTTGCTGCTGCTGCTTGGGGTTGGGGAAGAGGGAGATATCTGAAGATGAACACGCTGCTGCTTGGGGCTGGGGCGGGTCGGCGACTTGGTGCTGCCTCCGCCGCTGCTGGTGGTGCCTCCGGGTAGGGGTAGCTGACGAACAGGGTTGGGGGCTGCTCGTGCTGCTATCTGCCTCGCTCGTAACCGCCGCCGGTTCTGCTTGGAGCTCCGGGGACCGCCCCGCCGCTTGGAGCTCCAGTCAGCACGCTGCTGCCGTAGCCCAGTGGAGGGAGAGATGCAGCCGCCGTCGCTTGGGGGCTCCGGCTAGCGTCTCCAGCCCGCCGCCAACAGGACACGTCACCTTTCACATCTACTAGTTACCTGTTTTGTCAGCACCTAATTGAAGTCCGTCCCGAATCTCGAAGCGCACACGGACGGCTGCAACCATGGTGGGTACCAATCTATCGCATGAAAATACAGAGCAGCCGCCGACCATCGCTGCAAGGGCCTACACGGGTGGGTGTCTCGCCGTCACCGGAGCAGAGGTCTGGCATAAGTCTTGTACTTCTCCAAGCATGGCAGCGGCAGCGGAGGTCTTGCCACGATCGGGATCGGGACGAAGGAAGAAGCCTTCCCAGAAGGGAAAGCTCAGACTCAAGATTGCTTGGCCACGGAAGGTTAAAACGCCAAGTCCGTCGCCAACAGCTACGAAGAAAGCGGCAATCCGGAAGCATAGTAGTAGCAAGAAGAAGACGCAAGCCGGTGATGACGCCGGCGCCGCCGTCAAAAACCCCGTGCGCCGAAGACTCGACCTGGAGGAGGAAGCCAGCAATGGCGGCGGCGGCGGAAACCCGCTGCTGGTGGTGCGACGGAGGCTCGACCTGGACGACGACGCCAAGATCGGCAGCGGCGGCACACCGCTCCGCCGCTTCAACAGGGCCGCGATCAAGGACAACCTGAGATCCCTCGCCAAGCTCGCCTTGGGCGACGGCGTCAAGAAGCCACCGGCCGGCACGTCGGCGTCGCCGCCGGAGATCAATCTGCGTGCCTTCAGGCGAGCACAGCTGATGGATAACCTGAGGTCCCTCGCCAAGCATGCTCATGTCGAAACCTCCACGGCAGATGGGCAGGGCGCCAGCACGAACACGAAGCCACCCGGCACGCCAGCGTCGCCGGTGATCGATCTCCGTTCGTACTGCCGAGCACAGCTGATGGAGAACCTGAGGTCCCTCGCCGCCGCCAAGCATGTCCATGTCGACACCTCCACGTCCACGGCAGATGAGCATGGCGCCAGCAACGGCGGCAAGAGCAAGGCGATGGCAGCAACGAGAAGGGTGGGGAAAACAAGAAGGGTGGCCAAACTTGTCTTGGTGGAATACGGGAGAAAGCAGACCGCCGCCGCCGCCGACGACGACGAAGAAGATGATCAAATCGTCCCCGACGACGACCCTATCGCCATGGCGCTGGCCCTTCGCAACGAGTCCGCCGGAACGGAGGTGGTGTACGTGCCGGAGTGGAACTGTCACACCCCAAAATTTCTATTTTAGAATGTGACTAGAACATTAAAAACAAAACAAAATTTTTTTACCCTTTTCTAAAAATACCAACTTAGCTTAAGTTATTTACAATTTAGATATTAAAAATGTGAGTTTTCAAAATTTTTGGAACTGAATTTAATAGTTTGTTTCATTCATGCCTTTGCATAGTGTTTTATATGAAAAATGATTTTTAAATGTTTTTAAATGCGCATAGGGTTTTATTGGAATCAAATATCCTAAGATCTTTGATCAAGTTTCCATCTATAATTAAATACTTGGAACAATATACCTTGATCCTTGTTCTAAAAATCTTTGATGGATCTCTAAACATTCATCTTGCTAAACACCCAAGCTCATGTTTTCAAAATCCCTAACTTTTCATATCCTAACTTGTTCTCTCTTTTATCCTTTCTTTCTTATATTTGAGCTTCCAATCCTCTTTGACTGAGTCTTATCCAAATCTCAAAACATATGCTTAATGATCAATCATTGTATCCCATTCCTCTCATGCAACTCTACCATCACTTTGTTCAAGTCAAAACAATCACATGTTGTGTACCCATGTTAATCTCAATTCCAACTTTCTTCTCCTTCCCCGACCTTTGGGCAACATACACATGGACTCTTTCTCCTCCACTCATTCTCCTCTTGATCAAAGCCAAACATATTTTTGAACCATTCTTGAAAACCATATGGTCTTGGTCTCACCGTTTTGGAACGCTAAATTTTCCGAAAAGCCTTATCGTGTCGCTGGGAATTTTGCGGGCTGAGCTCAACACCATCATTCCATATTGTATTCTTATTTTTATACAAGCACCTAGTCTATCCCATTAGTAAAACATGTTCCCCATCTCTCTTTCTTTTGCTAATGGATCGACCCAACTCATTTCGTCCTCCGACATCGCTCCAAGCCGAATCGGGTACAAAGTTTGAGTTATCTCTCGCCGCGGATCAAAACCCAACCATCCTCTTTTCATTTGTGGGTCAACACCAAGCCCAACCAGCCCTCTAAGACTTCCTCTCACCTCTCCCACGTCAACCCCTGGTTCCCTCTCCATTTTGGACAAAAATATCAACCAAGGCATGGAAATATCAAGACAAGACTCTTTGCCTTCCAACCCTTTGGCCTCCCAACCTTTCCCCTTCACATACACCTCCCCCACAGCCCCCTCACGCCTCCCCCTTCATTTCTCACGTCAAGAACAGAGGGGAGACGCCCCTGCTCCTCCTCATCCTCCCCCATGGCTGCCCCAACCATTCCCCAACCTTCTTCCCCTTCCGCACCATGGAAACGAAGCAAATCGGTGATTGCAACCCATCTTGCCACCTTGATTCCCTTTCCAAGCACCCAACAAGGATTTGGAGGACATCATCATCACCCTCCCTGCTGTTCAAGTCGTGGTGATGGCCTCTACCACCATGGATGTCACCCCGATCAACCGCATCGCGAGAAGGATGCGCCATTGAACCGCGTTGTCATCACCGGCCATCGTTGATGTAATTCCCCGCTCCACCCCACCAATTCCCATGGTGAGAACCCTAAATCATCTATCCCAACATGTTCTCATATTGTCCTCTGAATATAAAGTACCTTTGATGAGATATGATTGATCCCCGTTAAATTTTACCCGGTGTATGTGTTGCTGTCCTGACGGCCAACAGCGCTGCTGTTTGTAGAAACGGCGTTCCTCGCTGTTCCTTTGATCAAATCATCAAACCCTTTGGTGGAATTGTATTTTATATCCTTGAACACGTCCCTGTAAAATGGTTTCCTCATAAGAGTTGAGAAACCTGAGATATGGTCATCACCGTGCCACTGTCCCTGCTGTCTGGACAGATTGGCATCTCTAAGTGGTTTTGGCGTTCCCCGCTAATCCTCTATTCAAATCACCAATCCCTTTAATAAACTTGTTCATTGCATCCCTGCACATGATCCCACAAGTTGGTTTGGTTATACAATTCAGGATGGCCGAGATATCGACACCAACATGCCTTACACCCCTGCTGTCCAAACTGCAGACACGCTGTTTTTGGCAGCGGCGTTCCCGTTGATCTATTGATTCCCTTGATGAACCCTTTGGCTATATTATCCTTTATATAGTTGCACACACCTCTGAAATGTTTCAGAGCTATATAATCAAGTATGAAAGAGATGCTCCTATCTTGTGCTCGCTGTCCTGCTACCCTGCAGCCGCGCTGATGCCGGTTTGCATGCGTGTTCCCGATGATTCATCGCTCCGCAGATCAAGCCCTTCAACCAAAATGTGTTTCGTATCATGGCACATGCCTACAAAAATTGGTTTGCTCATACATGCTATCATGGCCGAGATATGAAGGTTTCACTAACTGCTACTCTTGCTGTCCTGAAACAGCCATGTAACATGTTTTGCAATTGCATTCTCCTACTGACCGACCATCAAAACATCATGCCATTTTACTATAACATACTTCATACTTTCCATTAATTTCTACAAAATATGTCGCCAATTAGTGCTATAAATACCATGCCTATGATGATCGAAACCCTCGCAGTCCGCCTACATATATTTCTTACATGCACTAGTCGCTACAACTACATCCCCTGTTGATCATGTGTCAATATGCACTAGTTGATCATGGAGTGTCATCATACATATACCTACACGCATCCCTGCAAGTTGGCTTGATCATATGAATAATGACACTTGAGTTATAAGCATCACCATGTTACTGCTGTCCTGCTATGCCAACAGCCACGCAGTGCCACCTCGAAATTTCGTTCTCTGTCAAACCAATGGTTGAAACATCATATACTTTTGACACAATATGTTCCATGCTGTTCCTTACAACCCCAAGTAGTTGATCACTACTTGTAATTGCTATATAACCATGCAATCTATCATATTTACCGCTGTCCACCACCGGTTACGCTCAACCTATGCACAAATCGCCATAGTCTTGTTTTCCTTTGATCTAGCATCCACCTCAGTGCATTTGTTGGTCATGATATGTTCCAAAGTAATCTATTCACTCATCCAAAATAATTTCCCACATATCACTAAGGAATATTTGGAACACAAACCATTTGTGTAACCCCTCTTCCCATCCTAGCTATCCCAACCACCACTATATTTGTCATGTGATCTTCTATAACCAGAGATAAATCTTGTTATCAATGTCATATCATGTTAACCATTATTCAATCTATGTCCCCAATGGTGCCTATTAGCCTATTACCAACTAGCAAATTTGTTTCATCCTAAGTGCATCTCTGATTGATATGCCCTCTTCATATGACATGCCCTTACACATTGCATGCATATTCTCTATATTTTGGTCATCATTTAAATCATACAGGCAGAACCATGAGCTATATTTTAGTTAATCCTATCAAACCACATCACTCCACATGATCTTGTGACCACTAAACATATTTCTCCTTTTCAAATCGTGTTTTATCAAGTCTCATAAACTACATCCTCACCACAAATAAATGTCTATTCTTACTATCAACCTTGATATGTCACTCCAGCTTAGTGATGGAAACATCATATCACTAATTATCATATATTCCTAGGAGAATGTCACATGATGTATATCAATTCAATATTATTCTCCAATGCTGTCTATTCCAGTTTCTCTACCACACACCATAATATATATCATGATCTCCAAAGCCAAACCTTGTGTTTAGAACCTAATACATATCCAATCCTTTTTGTTATGTTAAACATATTCTAGTCCAAATCCATCTTGCTCATCTAATCCAAACCTTGCCACAAATACTTCAACTCTCGCATCTTTTAATTTTGGTTTTTGTTTTGTTTAGTTTTCGCGCTCACACGATTATAGAACAAGCCATATGTTTTCAAAACCTTTGTAATTTATTTTTATAATGCTTGATGTATTATTTCTAGGTTTGAATGTGAAGCTGGTGTTGGTTGTTGCGATCGATAGAAAAGAAGCTATACGAGGAAGATACAGAAGAGAAATCGGAAGGTTTGGATAGCAAGCATTTGGAGGCAAGTATAACCTATGGTTTTCCTTGTTACCTAGCAACTATTAAACAATACATTCATGTGCATGTGTCTAATCTTGTGAGCCCTAGCTACATATATACCTGTTTAGGTTTTATCGACCAATCACCTTGTTACCTATGGGGGGTTTTATGCATATTAGAGTTACTAGCTTCTATGCTCAACAATGCTATCATGGAATCTTGACTTAAGAATTATGAAATAATGGATAAAATATGTTTTTATCAACAAAGCTCAAAGGGCACTGGAGTATGGGTTTTTGTACTCTAGTTGCCCTCCGTCAGGACTTACATTGAAAGTTGGCCTCTTAGGAAACCCGTACATCCACGAGAATCAATGGGCTCTGATCTTAGCCAAGTAACTAGATTTTCTCTATCTTGTTAGTGGTTATCGAAAGGCGCAAGAGGGGGAGCCTGGGTTTTAGAATGGGTTCCGAGCCTGTCAAGATGTGTGCTGGGCTGCGGTCACATGGTGTGCCATTCTTGAAGGGGGCCTCCATTCGCCTTGCTGCTTGAAACCTCGCGGCTACTAACGTGTTAGGGTGACTAGTGAAAAGCTTTGCAGTGTTACCCTGCTCACTCACCTCGGCAGTGTTATGGGGTCGACGGGCCCCGAGCATATGGTTATACACGACTCGGGGTTAAAGCTGTACAAATTCTGCAGAATTCTTCCAATCTGATATATCAGCCGTGCTCACGGTCACGAGCAGCCTGGAATTCTTTTTGTATCAGTTGATACCTGTGGAAGTGTTGATGGGTTTCGTTAAAAGAAGATGATCAGAGATAAACTTGTTTTACTTGGGAGATGGGTTATTCATTAAAATAGTAAAGTAGACTTTAAATAAAACTTGACCAACTAAAAGCAACTCCTATAAGCCTGTGTCAACCTTATGAGCCCTGCATCCTCCATAATTATACTTGCTGAGCATGGTGAGCTGACGCTTGTGGTTGTCACCAATAAAAATCCCGGATGGTTACCAGATGGTGGTTCAAGTAAGGTGCTTTCATGAGCTATTCCAAAAGTACTAGGCGAGTGCTCCCCCAGTCAACCGTCCCTGTGGAGTATGGTGACCCGAAGATAGAAGACGAAGAATAGTTTCCGCTGTGCTATGGAATATTTGTAAGTCTTAATGTAATTATGTTTCGCAATGTAATAAAGCATTGCTTATGATATTTATCATATTTGTCGCTATATGTGTTATGTGGACATTCTGGATACACATATAGTTAACGCTTGGTATTCTTCGGAAAACTGGGTGTTACAGGAACGGAGGTGGTGTACGTGCCGGAGTGGAGGTACGAGTCCGTGGTGCCCCCCGCCGCGAAGGCGCTGCGGCAGCTGGTGCGCATCACCCCCGCGATAGAGGCGGCGTACAACGAGCTTGTGCGGTCGGACGAGACGTGCTTGGGCGACGACCTGGACAACGTACCGGAGAGCCCCAAGCTTGAAGAGGAGCGCCGGCGTTTGCAGGTCTTGGTGGATAAGTTCATGGGGCCTGTGCGCGCAATCATCGGTAACATTCATTTACTATTATTATTATAATTAAATTCCTCTGTGTGTTCATGTCATGCATTGTCGATATATTTTTTTTAACAAGTTGATGTGTTTTTTTAGTATATGAAGATGTATTTATTTGTATATACAGGTAAAAGGGAGTTTGCGAATTGGAAAGGATCCGTGCTTACTAACGTGGTCGGCACATTCCTCACACAGAATGTCATGAACGTTACATCAAGGTAGGCTAAACTCATATGTATTCATTTTTAATAATTAATTAATACAATTTCAAAATTAATTTGTTTGGACAGTCCTAACTAGCATTCTGGATTTTTCAGCAATGTTTTCATGAACATAGCTGCGAAGTTCGCCTTTGCGAAGCATGAAAGCAATGTTGCCCAAAGTACAAATGTAGCCTTGATAACAGATGGGTGTGATTTAGAAGTGTCTAAACAATGTGACAATGACATAAACGAGCTCATTAGATCGCTTAGAACAGGAGAAATATCAAACTGGGCCAGGGACAAAGAGCGTATACAGAAGGTGTTGATGGAACGGCTCAAAATTCCGACAACAGTCGACAAAATTTCACAGGACATTGAATCTTTCTTAAAAAATGATACCTCACATTGGAAATTTCTGCTTGGGGAAGCCTACAAAAATGGGTACAGGAAGGAAGAAACGAGTGAAACCATTGATTGGGAAGCTCTGCTGCATGCATCGTTTGGTGAAATTGAAGATTGCATCAAGGAACGTGGAACTCATAGCCAGATGACATTCAGAATACTGGTACAAGTCACAACCGTACATTTTAAAATTCCATGCATGTCTTCTTCTCTTTTTATGACACCTATTTTTTATCTAGCACCTTTGTTTTGAATGCTATTATTTCTAACATATGTATACCAAGATTTATAACTATATAATAATTTTACTAGACTATAGAAAGGTGCATCTAAGAAAAAATGGATACATTCAATCTAGAGATTTTATATTTGATTTGATTATGTTTTACAAGCATAACTGTTACTAGTTAAAATGTCAATTTCTTGATTCTTTTTCATTAATTTCAAAACGCTGTCGCATCACCCTTGTGAAAGCATGATCCTTTTACAATGTAATAGCTTTTCCTTAAATTTCATTTTGTTTGTTGCAATGATGTTGAAACAAATTCTCTAGTCGATTAAATGAACAAGTATTATCTGATCGATCTTGTATGCTTTCTGTAGTTTTTACTCATTCGGATCAAGAGAGACCAAGGAAGGTTTGACCTTGAGTGGCTTAGATACATCCCCCGTGCAAAGGCAAAGTAAGATAGATATATTTATATTTATATATTTATATATACTCGTATTAGTGCTTGTAAGCTTACACAAAATTTGACTCTTTAAGGAACTTTAGCGACCATAAAATACTCATTTTAGTGAATTGATAGTATGCGTTTATACTTTGCAAATAAAAAAAATTAAGCAGAATGAATAAGTATTCACATTTTCTTGTTGTCCATTCAGGGAGTACCTACAAAGTATATTAGGGATTGGAGATAAAAGTGTTGCCTGCATCCGTCTCCTATGTCTGAGACACAGAGGATTTCCGGAAAGCTATCAGTTCCAAATTGAAATAGTTTTTGTCATAGGAGAGTGCATTTGGAACTAACTAAATTATGATAAATTCTTCTTATTTTTAGGTTGATGTAAATGTAGCTCGCCTAGTGACAAGGCTTGGATGGGTCCCACTTTAGGTGATAATATAGAGTTCCATATGGTGCACAAGTAAGATCATCTTTTAGTTTTTTGTCGTGCATATTTTCATACTCAAACTCCATTATTTCTCATCAACATGTTTTATTGATTTAAAGAAATCCTGTCATGGCTAAAATTCAGAAGTATCTTGAGCCCTTATTGTGCAAGGATCCTAAAGACAAAGTGTAAGTTTTGTAGTTTGAACCATTAATTTAGCTGCTTTCCTAGAATTTTGTCGATGGAATTGTCGATAGAATTTTGTATATATATATATATATATATATATATATATATATATATATATATATATATATATATATATATATATATATATATATTCTAATATGATGACAAATATAGGTATGAATTGCATTGTCAACTGATAACATTTGGAAAGGTATGTAAATTGATTTGTATTCTTGAAAGGTATGTAAGTGGATTTCTTCTTTTTTTTTCTCGATAATGTGGTTTATTTGTTATGGCTATGATAGGTAATATGCACCCAAGACCAACCAAATTGTGGTGCCTGTCCATTTACTTTAGATTGCAAGTACTACAAGAGTCTCTTTCAAAGGTCAGCTTCAACATGCACAGATGCAGTATTGTTAATACTTTGTTGCATTTATGATTTTTTAGCATGAGAAGCTAAACATATAAAGGTTTTAACTAGTGAAACTAAATGTAAAGATTTCTAGGCATCCTATTTATTCATAAATCTATGTCATTTTAATTTGTTTTTTCATAAATGTTCATTAGTAATGAAAAAAATTAATGCAATGTGACTTTTCTTAATAGTGCCAGGCACACCCTTCCGAAGAATAGTCAGTATGAAAGAGGGCAAACAAGCATGGATGAAAGAATACATGATGCTATAATGGTCAAACCAAATTGTGAACACATGTATCAGTGCCAAATTGAAATGGGAAAAAGTACAGAAAGACATAGCACTGAGCCTATTATCGAGATACCACCAACTCCACCACATGAATACCAAGAATCATCAATTGAGGAAGAGTATGAAGAGCAGTATCAGGAAGAGTATGAACAAGAGTATTACAATATTGTTGATATGGAAGATGCCATTCCATGTTACAAGTTGGATCTTCGGGAAATAAAGCCTATTGAAAATGCAACAACAAGGCTATCACATGGAACAGATATGATTTTGATCCATCCACGTGACAACCCAATCCCAATTCAAAGAAGATACCGTCTACGAACAGAGTACCTTGCGTATGCCATGATTTCTCTTTTAATTAAGAGAATAAGAAATATGTTATAAAATACCTCAAAATGTGCATAACTATGTTCTGATATGCATCGTTTGCATTGTATAGGTACATAATCCCAGATGGGAATGAAATCTTGGACAAGGTTTGCAGTTAGCTTCATTCTTCCATTCTTTATAATTAGATTTGAACTATGCATTACTCTTTATCTAAGTAACAAACTCATAGTGATGAATTGCTTGGATTACTAGTTTGAATCAAGGGTTCATGGTGATTGCAACCCATACCTCTTTATAATTCGTGATTATGATGACCATAGTGTGGATGCTACAATTCTGGTGAGTTTTGAGTTGGTGTGCTTTAATCTCATCTACCACTTATAATTGTGCTTTTTAAAAATACTATAAGAATGATGCAAGCTTCTTTTGGGAAGTTCCAATTTTAAGATCAATGATTAATTTGAAACTACTTTATTTCATAATAGATACCTCATCGGACCGCAAATAGAGGAATATTCGCATTGGATGGTACATACTTTCAAATAAACGAGGTACACTACTTTCCATCCTTGTTCTTCTAATGAAGTCCCTATCTTACATACACAAAACTAACCTGTTTGATGTTGACTAACTAAATATATCATTCACTTTTCTAGGTTTTTGCATATCATTCATCTACCCTTTCACCTATACAAATAAAAAGGGATATTTTGTGGAACTTCGGAAGGTGTAGGGTGTACTTTGGCACATCATTGTCTCCTATTGCCAGAGGTATATTATCACTTAAAAATGTGGTGAACGGATTATCAATAAAAGCACTAATTGCATTGCATCATTTACTCAGGTCAAACGCAAGAAGGAATCCAAAATTTATTTCATTCAGGTATATACATGGTTTGTCTAATTTCTTCTACGTGAACAAGACAATTGAAAGATGATACAAAGTTATTGCTCATATAGGAATAGAGGAGCTTTAATGGAGTGCAAATACGTAATGCAGTATGAAACTCCTCAGTATTAATAAAGTTCTAATGATAAAGTCGTTGAAAATGTTAACAATAAAATGCTATTAGTTAGCGTATTTTTCTACCCCTTCTCTTAGGATTCAATAAGCATAATATAGATTCACAAGCACTTATGATCATTTGGTGTTTCAAGATAAGATCATGCCTTTTTATGTCAAAAAAAAAAGATCATGCCTTGTAGATGGAGAAGTCATTTTGTTTTTCTTCACAATCAGTTATCTTTGGATTTGTGCAGGGTACATATGTTGTAGAGAATTTGACCGCGATACCAGGTGTGCAACAGTATAATCTCCTGCACTTCTTACCACTAATACAGCACAGACAAAAACCGGGAAGAAAAGGCGCATGCCTGATTCAAGCATGGATCCAGCGGAGGGCAATGACAAAGATAGAGCCTAATGCATGCAGTTAGATATTGTCACTAGTGATGAAGGAGCAACTGCAAAGCTGTGGATGGATAATCAGAGGCAAAGTTGTACACATTAACAAGTAGGGATCGAACAGAGGAGTTAGCAAATAGAGCTTGGAGCATCCAAGAGATGTGGTAAATTGGTTTGGGCAGATTTCACATATGAAAAACAGCAACATGAATACAGAACTAAACTAGTGCCATAAAGCTGTGTTTATACTGTTTCCTTCTATTTATTATCCCTACTACTAGTAGCCACTGATTAAGTTCCTCACTCTATTTTTAGCGCTTTCCTCTGTCTAATCCCATAAGCTTGATCCGGCATCCGGCCTGGCGCGTGGCGACATTGGCATTGGTGATTCGTGAGACAGCAGCCTCACAGTGCCAACTTTGCAGAGCAGCAGGATCAGGGCGGGTGCTCGCTCGCTCTAAAGCTCCTGCCATCACAATCCACACGCCCGGTCCACTGCAAAGTGCAAACCTTCCTCTACATAAATTCGTAATGCCTGGCAGTTGGTATATACCGCATCATCCTAGTCGTAGTAGTGAGCCAGTCGATCGCCTCGGAAGCATGCGTCTCAGTTGGTAATGGTAGTTCAGAACAGGTGAAGTCTGAATCCCTGATGATCCCAGTCCTGTACTGATAAAGAAAACACAAAAAGTAGGGAGGTGTAGGTGCGAAAAAGCCTTGTACCCTATCCCTTCGGCTTCCTCGCAGTCACGGTGCCGCCCTGCTTCCTCTTCCCTTTTGCTGCTGCTGGAAGCTGGAAGCTGGAAGTGGGAGCTTTCATTTGTTCATCTTCTTTCCCTCGACCGGCCTTCTTCTCAGCTCCTCCCAGGACCCAAGGTCCCAACAATCCCGTTGACCCGTTTGCTCCGTTAGCACCGCCGGACTCTGTAGCTCACCATCCCTTCCAGCTCAGAACGCGCGCCACATGCTTGCGACATTGTCACGATGGCCGCCGTGTCGCACATAGCCTCCTACTCCCGTGCTTCGCCAGCACCGGCAGCGGCGGCGGCTGCCTGCCCGTGCCATGGCCATGTCCGGTCGCCCGCGCTGCGGCCTCGGCCTCCGCCTCGCCGGCGTCGGCCCCGTCCCGCGCCCCTCCGGATGCACGCCGTCTCCGACCAAGACCGGCTCCTCGCCGCGCTGCGCGAGCAGGCGGACCCCGAGGCGGCGCTCCGGATGCTCAACTCGGCGCTCGCGCGGGAGGACTTCGCCCCGAGCCCCGCCGTGTACGAGGAGATCATCCAGAAGCTCGGCACGGCCGGCGCCTTGGACCTGATGGAGGGGCTTGTCCGGGAGATGCGGCGGGAAGGGCACGAGGTCAGCGCCGCCGTGGTGCGGTCTTTCGTCGAGAGCTACGCGCGGCTGCGGCGGTTCGAGGACGCCGTCGACCTAGTTCTGAACCAGCTCGACGCATTTGGGCTTCAGGCGGACACGACGGTGTACAACCACCTCCTCAATGTCCTTGTGGAGGGGAGCAAGATGAAGCTCCTGGAGTCGGTCTACAGCGAGATGACTGGTCGGGGGATTCAGTCCTGATGTTGTGACCCTCAACACGCTGATCAAGGCGCTGTGCCGGGCGCATCAGGTCAGGACCGCGGTGTTGATGCTGGAGGAGATGTCGAGCCATGGCGTGGCGCCTGATGAGACCACATTCACCACCTTGATGCAAGGCTTTATTGAGGAGGGAAGCATTGAGGCAGCTCTGAGGGTGAAGACGAAGATGATGGAAACTGGATGCTCACCAACAAGGGTTACTGTCAACGTTCTGATCAATGGCTACTGCAAGATGGGAAGAGTGGAAGATGCGCTTGGCTACATACAGCAAGAGATCGCTGATGGATTTGAACCTGATCAGGTCACATATAACACTTTTGTTCACGGGCTGTGCCAAAACGGACATGTCAGCCATGCCTTGAAAGTCATGGATCTGATGCTTCAGGAGGGCCATGATCCTGATGTTTTCACCTACAATACTGTTATCAACTGCCTGAGTAAGAATGGAGAGCTTGATGAGGCTAAGGGAATTGTAATTCAGATGGTGGATAGGGGCTGTTTACCTGACACCACAACATTCAACACTCTCATTGTTGCTCTGTGCTCGCAGAATCGTCTTGAGGAAGCATTGGACCTTGCGCGTGAGCTAACTGTGAAGGGACTTTCTCCAGATGTCTATACTTTCAATATTCTGATCAATGCCCTTTGCAAGGTAGGAGATCCTCATCTTGGCATTCGGTTGTTTGAGGAGATGAAGAGCAGTGGATGCACCCCTGATGAAGTTACATACAACATTTTGATTGACCATCTTTGCTCAATGGGGAAGCTTGTAAATGCTTTGGATTTATTGAAGGAGATGGAATCCAATGGTTGCCCTCGTAGTACAGTGACATATAACACAATAATTGATGCGTTATGCAAGAAAATGAGAATAGAAGAAGCTGAGGAGGTTTTTGATCAAATGGATACACAGGGTATTTCAAGGAGCGCTGTCACATTTAATACGCTTATTGATGGCTTATGCAAGGCCAAGAGGATTGATGACGCAACAGAACTTATTGAACAAATGGTGGAGGAAGGATTGCAACCTAGTAATATTACTTATAACTCTATTCTAACACATTATTGCAAGCAGGGGAACCTCAAGAAGGCAGCTGATATTTTAGAAACTATGACAGCAAATGGATTTGAAATTGATGTTGTTACATATGGAACACTCATTAACGGTTTATGCAAGGCTGGTAGGACTCAGGTTGCTTTGAAGCTTTTAAGAGGCATGCGAATTAAAGGGATCAGGCCTACTCCAAAAGCTTACAACCCTGTGATACAGTCTTTGTTTAGGACGGAATAATTTAAGAGACGCCATTAATCTTTTCAGGGAGATGACTCAGGTGGGTGAGCCTCCTGATGCCCTCACATATAAGATTGTCTTCCGTGGTCTCTGTCGTGGTGGAGGGCCTATCAGAGAAGCTTTTGATTTCTTGATAGAGATGGTGAATAAGGGTTTCATGCCTGAGTTTTCATCCTTCCAAATGCTAGCTGAAGGTCTATTGAATTTGGGCATGGATGATTATCTTATTAGTGCTATTGAACTAATTATAGAAAAGGCGAAATTCAGAGAATCTGATGTTTCTGCGATAAGAGGATATCTCAAGATCCGTAAATATTATGATGCATTAGCAACTTTTGGCCGTCTTCTAGAGATAAACAACCCTCAGTGGACGTACCGTTGATACAAGCATGTCTGAGAATGTATCATGAAATGGCGGAGTAGATGAAAAAAAAAAATTTTTTCTGATGGCTAGATTGGCTTAAACTTTTTTAGCAGTGGTGTAATAGATGTCTGTAGGAATGAAGCCAGCAGAATATGGGATGCCCTCTTCTGGAGAGCTGTTTACCTTCATGTCCACCCCACCGTGAATGCTCTTTTGAGGCTCCTGTATTTCTTTGTTACTTGCTAGCTAATGATCACAATATTCTTGCTGCTCTTTCAAATGATGCCGCTAGTCCTTTATGATGACTGGCTGACACATAAGGTTGTTTGATCTTTGGTTTATGAGACAGGGATTTTGCTATCAAGCATTGTATGAGCATATGTGTATGCTTTGCGGCTCATCTAAAGGCATGTATCACTGCACCTATGTAAGAGCTGTCCCTATTGTATTTTCTGCAGAAATCCAGAAGCAAAGACTTGTGAGTCTGCTGCCCATTGTAGTTACTAGTTTACTACCTGGGAATTACATTGTATGACCTCTACATACTATATTCTGTTTTTATTACGCTCAGTGTCTCAGTGAAGGACTGAGTAGAGGTTATCTCCAAGAGTTTCCGAAATCAATGTCAATCTTGATTTTTTTTTTTGGCAAAATTAAAAAAAAAACGCTCTCTAATGAGTCAACAACTCCTTATTTTAACTCGTCTTTCCGCACTTGTTAAAACGTTGGAGAAACATAACAGTTATGTTTCCAACATTTTTTAGCCACTGTGAAAACTCACTGATTTACCGACTATTTTCTGGAACTATTGGAGATACTCTTACGGAAGATCTAATGGCCTATCAACTCAAAAGTTTTTCACTGCCTTTTGAGCTCACGGCTTAATCACAAAGACATTGATCATTTACAGCTTCAGGTATCGATATGAATTTGAGACTACCCTATCCATTTTACATGGAAATAAACATGGTGATGCCATGATAATAGTGAAAAACACCGCCACCATCAGTTGGTAGTGGTAGTTCAGAACATGTGTGTTTGGTTTACTAGCCTGCTTCTAGTCTCGCGAGCCATCCAAGCCTAGATAACCTTAGTATGTTCCCACCAAGCTAATCCTTAGTTTGGTTGTCTATGTTATCTGAGCTTGACTAACAAATGATGTGTTTAGTTGCCTAGTTTGCTTTATATAAAATCACATTTTTTTCAAGTTGGTAAGTTTTCCCCTCTGAAACAATGAGTCAAACACTTGTGATGCATCGTCCTTAACACCTCCAGTGTGGCGGCATGACTTGCCCGCACTGAAGGCGACCTCGCATCTCGCTGTAGCGCCCCTACGCCCCACCTCCATCCAGGCTCCGCATGCCCTTAGCCACGCCCGTGTGGAGCTCCTCCTCTACCTCCTTGCCCTGGCCGGGGCCACAACACCTTCGCAACATGGTGGCCACTGAGGAGCCACCCCAGACCCCACACGCCTACATAGGCACGTCCGCATCCGTGTCGCCGTGAAGCCACATGCTCCACTTGGGTGCGCCCCAACAACTGTTGCCAAAGAGGGAAACCACGACTCCCCGTGCGGGCACGCCCCCTCGGCAGAGGAGTCGCGTCGTCGTCGCACATCGAGATATGAAGAACAAGGACCAGTGATCGGTGGAGCAGGAGGTACCTCGACGAGGACCGAGCCGCTCCTAGAGCTCGGCGCGATGCTTGGAGGAGCGGGAGCCGGGAGGTGCGGCGACAAGGACCGAAGGACTAGGAGGTGAAGCAGCATGGACCCGCGTCGGGATGTGAGGTGAGCACAAGACAAGCCTAGCTCATTGTCATTGGCTACAGAGTTGTTGGTGGCTTGCTAGAGTCAGGCTTTGGTCCAATTTCGAAAACCAAACAACTGAGAGTTGCATTACCGGGGCATAGCCAGGGAGATGGGGGAAAACAAGCGGAAAAAATGTCACAATAGCCCTATATATGTGATGAAAGGGGAGAAAATATGAGAGCCTTGATAAAGAAAACACAAAATACTGGTGGGTGTACGTGCAAAAAAAAAAAAAGGATTGTACCCTAGATACTCCTTCAACTTCCTCTCACTACTTCGGTGATTCATCTTCTTGAGTAAAATATAAATCCGGTCCTTAAACTTTCAACGTTGTGTCACCCTGGTCCATAAACTTGTAAAGTATATCATCTCAGTGCCTAAACGCGATTTGGGTCTCAAATCAGCCCCTAATGGGTCTTGCCGGCGCTAGGTGCCTGTGCATATAAGCAGGAAGCCCCCCTGTCTTCATTTCGTTTCAAACATAGCTCCTCACCCGATTGATCAGTGTATACTGTACTGAATAATAGAGGACAGAGGAACGTGGAGATCAAAAAACAAAAGGAACAGACCTACGTAGCTGCTGTACTGAAGAATAGAGGAACACAGGAACAGAGAATTGGACAGCAACAGGCGAACAGCTTGCCTGCAACAAGCCGCTGGACAAGCAAATGAACTACAGAGAATTGGACAACCAAATTCCCTACCGAAGCTCATTTCATAGATATGAATATCATCTTAACCAAGTGCATAACAGGTGACACACATTGTAAATTGTTAACACAGTGCATAGAAGTAACAGACTTAATGGATACAAAATCTCAGCCGACAAGTAGCAGGCACAATGCATACAAAATCTGAGCCGACGAGTAGCACTTCACTGACTACACAGCACCATGTCCTTCCTCATGCACTTGGGAAGCCTTTTTGGAAGATCTGCCTGTTGATGTCTTTGCCTTCTTGGAAGAAGTCTTTTGACTTGTAGACGATCTCTTCTTGGATAATGCAGCCCTGACTGCAACTGAGCTTGTGGTCAGTGGAGTTGGCCTTTGCACCGGCTGGTTGGACATGATGAAGCTTGGATCTGGTAAAGGCCCTTGGGGTTGTGACAGTAAGCTTTCATGTGTCTCCTGCGTTTCAAATATCAGTAAATGATTTGAGTTAGAAAAGTTCATGCTGTCAAATAGGAGAGTAATGAAATACATGAGTAAGAATCTGACCTCTCCAAGCATTTAAGAACAGTGCTGCTAGCTTGTGTCATTTCTACAAGTAATGGTGGCTGTGTGGATGAGAAGTTTAGAGGGTCTGGAGTCTCATTTTCATTTACTTGATCAGCAGCTGCTCTCATTGCCTGTTCTTCTGCCTCTAGCTGAATTGTGGCTTGTGTTGTAGCAACTAAGGCCTTTGCTTCTTCTACACTATAGCCCATTTTTTTGGGCCTGCAACCAGCTTTATTATGACCACTATCTGAACAATGGTTGCAATGCATTGTCACACCATGTCTAGATAACCTTGGTTCGGACTCGCTAGTATCAAAGTGTCAAAGTGCCTTCATCAAAAAAAGAAGCATACATGATAATTTTCTCTATGTTCAGAACATAGCAAGGCAGCTGCAGAGGTCCAGGACACCGGCACTCTTCATAAAACTGGACATACAGAAAGCATTCGACACACTTAATTGGACCTACTTGCTAGAAGTGTTACAGGCAATAGGATTCGGGTCCCGATGGCGAGAATGGGTCTCCATACTGTTTCGTACTGGCTTCATCGAGACCACTTCTTAATGGCGTCCCAGGACAAAAAATTCAACACGCTAGGGGGGTGCGGCAGGGAGACCCACTCTCACCTAAGTTATTCATCCTGGCAATGGATCCCCTACAACGCTACGTGCTCAGCTGGCTTCCTCTTGGAGCAGCAAAATGGAGAACCTCTGTTTATGCGGATGACGCGGCGATTTTCCTAAACCCAAAGAAGGAGGACGTCGATGCACTCAAAGCTATCCTCAAAGCTTTTGGCAGGGCATCAGGATTGGTTAACATGGAGAAGAGTTCAATCCATCCGATCAGATGTGACGGCATTGACCTTGACTATGTCCTCTTGGCCTTCCCAGGGTCAAGAGAAAGTTTCCCGTGTCGTTACCTAGGCTTGCAGCTCCATGTCAGAAATCTGCAAAAAGTGCATGTCCAACAACTCATTGAGCGGATTGGCCAACGGTT
This sequence comes from Eremochloa ophiuroides, assembly GCA_038502445.1. Lineage (NCBI taxonomy): Eukaryota > Viridiplantae > Streptophyta > Magnoliopsida > Poales > Poaceae > Eremochloa > Eremochloa ophiuroides. The sequence continues at coordinate 27,938,651 of JAHLJS010000002.1, forward strand.
ACCAGGATGGAAGGGCAAGCTCTTAAACAAAGCCGGATGATTAACGTTACCACCACAGTACTATCCTCCATGCCCACATACCACCTCACTGTCTTCCCGCTCGCTGCTTGGACCAAGAAACAAATCGACAAAATCTGTAGATCATTTTTATGGAAAGGAGAGGAAAACGCGAATGGAGGCCATTGTCTTGTAAACTGGCTGACAGTCACCAAACCAAAAGCCCTTGGTGGTCTTGGATTGCCAGACCTCGACAAATTTGGAAGGGCCTGTGGCTGCGTTGGCCTGTGGCAGGAATGGATTGATCCCTCCAAGCCATGGGTCGGTTCCCAAACACCCTGCAAGTTGGAAGACAGACTCCTCTTTAATTCCTCCACCATCATCACAGTGGGAGATGGAAAGAAAGCAAAATTCTGGCATCATGGATGGCTCGAAGGAGAAGCACCAAGAAACCTAGCCCCACAACTTTTTAAGCTGACAAGGAGGAAAAACAGGTCAGTGTAGCAAGAGCTACATAATCAAGGCTGGATTCGGGCACTTAGAGGCAAGATCACCACAGCAAGCGAGGTGGAGGAATTTGTCTCACTTTGGCTGAGGCTGCAGCATGTCCAAATACAGCCTGGAGTTCCCGATTCCATCATATGGAAGTGGACGGCCGACGAGAATTACTCGTCTCGTTCGGCATACCAAATTCAATTCCATGGAAACTTTAGAAAGTTTTGTCCGGGCCTCATTTCGAAAGCTAACACGGAGAATAAATGCAAGTTTTTTGCATGGGTACTAATTCAAAATAAAATACTAACGGCGGATAATTTGCAGAAAAGAAATTGGCCTCACCAAGACCACTGTGTTTTATGTGGCGTGCAGATGGAGACCAGCCTCCACCTATGTCTTCTCTGCCCTACAACAAGAGGTGTGGAAGATGGTGTTGGAATGGGAGCATTTCGATATAAACTTGATTAGTCATCAGGTCAGCCAACTGAACTAAGTGAATGGTGGGAGCAATCAGCGGCTAAGGTTGCTAAGGAGCGTCGTAGGTACTTCAATGGGGTGGTGATATATATAATGTGGAATATTTGGAAGGAACGGAATAGATGGATTTTTCAAGGAGTGGCTACAAATGCGTGGCAGGTGGCTCTCCAAACGAAGGAAGACATCGATCTGCGTCGACATGTCTTTTTGGACCCGGGGTGATTTCCTTGTGTGCCCTATTGGAGGGTTGTATCCAAACTGCTTTCCTTTGATTGGGCGGGCTTAGCCCCACCCATCCTATACATAAACTTTATTTCTCCTTCCTTAATTGAGAGGCAGAGCTCCTGCCAGGTTTTTCGAAAAAAATAGATAACCTTGGTCCATTTCTACCTGGTACCTCATGTGCTTGCTTCTTCCTAGCCTTAGGAGGTCTACTGATGAGGTTCTTGGTCCCGATCTTCACGACGTAGGATCACACCCTTGATAACTAGCTGTAGAACAGCCGGATAACTTGCTGCAAGCAGCGATAACTAGTGCAACCTTACGACACGCACAAGGAGCCAACCACCGTCTCTATACGACAGCCTGAACCAAGGATTCGCCCAATCACACTCTCAAAGTATCAACCTACGCAACCTGGAATCAATGGACCAGGAGCGCGGATTGGGTGCCGATGACGTGGCCGCTTCTGTAATCTCCGCGAAGGAAAACACAAGAGTAAAGGGGTAGAGATCTCTCTTAATATTTGTTAGCACACAGCTGAACAAAGGGGTTTGTATCCATATTATCAAAAGTCTTCTAATGATTAAGAATAGATGGATATTGTAATACCTCTGGTATTACCATTTAAATAATCTGCCATGTCATCATATTTAAATTTAAGCATCTGCATATGATTGTGCTTAGCGCCTAGAGTGATTTGATTTTGGCTAAAGTATTGATTGGGTAATTAAGTCCTTAATCAAAAATCAAAAATAAAAATTAAATAGAAATCAAATTAAACCCTAAAGTTGACCTAAAAACCCAATTCAAAATCTATATGGAATATGGGAAAAGTGTCTTAATAAAAGTTGTAGAGTTTTTAAAATGGAACAACTTTTATTTTTGGAGATTTTGAAGTTATATTATAAAAATTCAAATTTAACTCAAATTACTATATTGAAATTTACATTTGAAACTTCAATTTAAAAAATATTAAGAATCTTCAAAAACTTCCTACATAGAAGTTGTCAATCTCTCTGAGTAGAACAACTTTCATGTTTATCAATTTTTAAGTTGTTGAGAAGAATCAAAAGTAATTTTAAAATTTCAGTTTGAAATTCAAACCCTACTTTTACCCCCTTTTCTGTAATTTGAAATTTTGGCCGAATTTGAAATTGGTGTCAAAAGCAAAAATGATCTACATAAAATTCTCTACAACTTTTGTATTCACCACTTCCTCGGATTCGGGCTGGATCAGATCTAATTTGAATCAAATAGCATTTGACCTATATGGCCTAGTACTGTAGCTACAGGGGGGGCCCCCTGTTCACTTGCCGCCCGTACGCGGCGTGCGCGCGGCGTGCGCCGGTCGCCGTCCGGCCGTCCCAGGGCCCGGCCGTCGCCGTGTCGAGCTCAGGAGGGGGACCCGGACGCGTCTCGACCTTATCCTCTCCTTGCCGATTGCGTTAAAGGGCGTGGCGCGGCGTTTCTCTCATTCCTCCGCCGTTTCCCCCGCTCCAGTGAGCTCTCGGTTCTCGGCCGAATTGCCCACCGTCGAACCACCACCGCCCAATTCGTCATACCCACGAGCTAGCCATCTCCTGGCGCACCTTTTGGACCCGACCTGGCCACTGTTAGTCGTCGGAGATCAACGTACGGCGTGATTTTCTCCCCCACGGCCGGCGGAGCGCCGCCGTGGTCTGTCTCTCTGTGAACGGCTCGCCTCGGTGAGCTTATCCTCCTATTGCGGAGCGTTCCGGAGTTCCTGTCCTTTCTTGAGTCTCATGAGTTAGACGTTTTTGCGTTTGGTTTACAGTGACCGCCGGAACGACGACCTCGCCGTTGGAGCTCGCCGCCAAACTCACTGCCGTCGTCCACCGTGCCTCTCCGGTCGCTCCCCGTCCTGTCCAGCTAGTACACTAGCCTGTGGTGAGCTTCTCGGTAACCATCGTCTCGTCGGTAGAGCATTTTGGTCCTCGGAAGGCCGGGGCGCAGCCGCGCCGCCGTGTCTCCTCCGCCGCGGTCGCGACTGGGCGCGACACCGTCGGCGTCTCGTCCGTTTAGTCAAGTCCGGGGGTCCGCTAGGTCTAGGAGCTCGTGTGGGTGCCCTCGGTTGCGCCGCTGGGGTCGCCGGCGGCGAAGGGCGCGTCGGGCCGCCGTGCGCGCGCTCGAGCGGGCGCTCGGTGGGAGGTGGGAGAAGGAGCTGACAGGCGGGGGCCGCCTGTCAGCCTCCCCCTGTGGCGCGAGCGCGCGGGCGAGTGCGCGAGCGCGCGCGGCTGGGCCGGTGCGGGGTTGCGGGCCGGCTCGGTGGCGCGCGCACGTGGCCGTGGCCTGCGCTGTTGAGCCTTAGTGGGCCGAATGGCCGTTTCTCTTTTTCCAGTGATTTTTTAATTGCTTTTTCTTTTTAATTAAAATGAATAGTATTAAGTTTTAATATTTTTGTGTGGATTAACCTACTGCATCAAAAATTATGAAAATATTGCTAGATACTCTCTGTGATGTGTAGAATTTAATAAAAATATTAAATACAGGATTTGGGTGTTTTCTGTATTAATTAAAAATCAGCACATTAAATGTTAAAAGGAACTTTAATGATTTTTAATAATTTCTGTGATGTTCCAAAAATCATAAAATTTATTGTGTCACTGTTTGGTACTAAAATCTATCTGTTGGTGCATTTTGACATCAAATAGAAATAGTTAAATATTTATTAAATTATATGTTGGTTTGAATGATAATATTAGGAATGGTAAATGGAACGATTATTGATTGGTGTGATTTTTGGATTGATTGAGATTCTAGGTCAAACACCCTTATGACCTAGGGCAGTATGAATTAGATTATTCATGTCTACCTAAGATAGGGTCTTATACACATGTATGGTTTATTTGTTATTAAATTTCGTCTGTCATTTCATGTGCATTACATTCATACATTCATTCATTGCAAACGTGTAGTGACCGAGAATCCAGAGGTAAAGTCTGAGGGTCCATCTGAGGAGACTACTCAGTAAGTTGTACAAGGATTTGATATTTGTGGAACTGACCCGGATCCGACACTCTACGCAATCCAAGGCAAGCCCCGGTGCATTCAGCCCCTCCTTGTTATTTAAAAATATTTATCATTTGAGTTAATCTACTGCATTAGGTTATTAGGAGTTGAGTGATAACCTATTGATGCATTACCTTTCCTTGACCACATATTATACCTAAGACCCTGATTTATTAAAAGTATTGCAAAAATGCTTAGTCATGCTTAATGATAGAATTGGAAAATGCTATTTTGAAAACTGTGATAATATGAAACAAATGAATCACTTTGTGGGATTGGTTATGTCCTTGTTGGTTGGCAGTGTGCCTAGCTAGTTCATTGTCAACCACATGGATGGGTTGTTCCGTTTGGTCGACCATCTGTTGGGTTAGAGTTCCAGCGATCCTCGCCATCGGAAAGGGATGTGAAAACCGGGTAGCTACTAGTGTACTTGGGTTAGAGTCCCAATGCATGGTTTCTAACGGAAAAATATTAGGGACCGTTCGTTGTCAGGCCTGTTGTGATCAAGACTTTGCAACTAGCCACATACTACGGAAAGCCTCTGACTCCGGTGGCTCTACTGCTGGAACTGACAACCACGCACTAGGAGTGGAGAGATGGCGAGAGTAGCGTGTACCCTCGTGGCCGTCGTGCCTGGAGACGAGAGGAGTACTGTGCTCTCGGGTGGCGCAGGACCGGTTCCGGGGTATGAAAAGCCGTGGTAGGCGGGGTTGGCGTATGCAAGCTTAAGTGCTACATACGCAGTGTGGATAGGGATCCCCAGCTGGGTATTAATCGATTCGAATCGTCGTTGCTCCTCGGATATGGAGACTTGATCCTCACCCCTACATCGGAAAGTGGTTCGGAACTAGGTTTGTTTTTGAATGGATTAAGTAAATGAAAGAATGTTGATATATGAGAAAGTACTTGGAGAAATGGATAATGATGAATAGTATTATTGAAATAAAATATTGATTTAGGATTAGTAATGCTTTTCCGCAAAATTCTTGAACTCTTGCTAAAGCCTTACCTTGACTTCCCCTCAGTCTGCATTCCTGAGTCTAATCTTACACTTTAGTCGGGTAAGTCTTGCGGAGTACCCCATGTACTCAGGGTTTGTTAACCCCGTTGCAGGAGGGCAGCAGGAGACTGACGTTTGTCTCGCTCCGTGCTGCGTTACCATCGTCCAGGAGAGTGAAGAAGACTAAGGTTAAACCCTTGGGCAGGGTTCGTGTAATATTAAACTATCTGTCGTACTGTTGTTCCAAACTCTACTGCTACTCTTTTATATTTATGGTCTGTAATAACTGCACTTAATTTACTTCGAACACTGGTCTGTAATATTAAGTACTATTTACTCTTCCGCAAATTCTACTCTGATGTATTTTGTTATGAAATGTTGTAACTCTGTAATGACTTCACAATGGGATCCTGTCGGAGATTACGGGTGCTTATGTAGCCCGGCAGAGCCCGCCTAGGTCATATGGAACGCGGGTTCGGCTGTCAGATGTCATTAGTGACGTTGACAGGTGCTTGTGGGTCACGTGATTTAGACGGTTCTGTTACAGATATTTATACTAGGAACAACCCTCCTGTGTAGGTGTGAAAATAAGATGGAAATGAAAATACTAAGAATGTGAAAAGGCTTCCACGAAATGGTTTCCTGCAGTGAGCTCGCGTGACTGTTGGCCTCCAGAGCAGTCTTCAATAATCTAGTAATTACTCTTTATTAGGAAGTCCAAATGATGAACGGTTTGTTGGATTTAAAAGTAGACTCGACGTGATTTCCAACCATGTATGCCATGCACTATGTAATATTGTATATTGGTACGGTTTTGCATGTCAACTTGAGCATCATGCTGAATGTTGAACTTCTGAGCAGTCTTGACTAATCTGAGCATAACTGCTGATTGCTACATCCATATAAGGTGGGGCCGGTTGCATTAGAAAGTAGACTTCACCGGCGTTTCAACAAGTCCTCATGGACCTCTAAAGCTTCAAGGAGTCAAGAGTTATAGCTGTTTCTTTAACTTGTTCGAATTGGTCCACACTGGTACAAACTGGTCCAAACTGGTCCAAGTCTTTCACCGTAGCGCTTCGATCTTCATGGTCCGATTTAGCTTCCTCTTTGTGTATAAACCTAAGTACATTCAAAATAGAACATTTAGGTAGTATAACATTCTTAGAAGTGTTGAAATTAAAATCAGTTAGAAACGAATTTACCTGCTCGTGTAGTTTCTTGGCGCGACATCTTGTAATTGGACCATGATTTGTGTCTTTCTTGTTGGATGGTGAGCTGTTGATACTTGAGCTAGCATGTACCGTTGAGATGTTCTCATCATCCTCCTCCTCTTGAAAAGGAGTCATCCTCGACTCTAATTCGTCGAAGCTCAAGATTTGTGCCAGGCCAACATAACTGCATGTTTTGTTTCTTTGACAATCTTCTTCTTCCATCACAACATGGTGTTTGAATCTGTAATCATATAAACCAAGTAGTAGTCTTGTAGGTGAAATCGTAAAGGATTTAGAACTAAGTTTAGCTTTCACCTTGAATTGATGTTTATCGGTTAGAGTGAATGGTGATGTGCTCAGGATGGTCTTATCATCTACCAACCCTTTTCTCATAAAATGGTGGGAGGACCACAGGTCCATTCATTTTCTCCCACTGTGACTTATCTTTGCAAGGCCAAATACTGTAGGCATAAGCACTGTTATAAGCATCCAGTGAGTAGCAGCTTGGTAGCACAGATTCAGGTGCTACCCTCTCATGTCTTAGACAGCTAACTACATGACAACAAGGAATGCCAGTGAGTTGCCACCTCCTACAGTCACATGTTTTGGCTGTCATGTCTACAATGTGCTGATAATCTTTCACTAACACCTAAAACACATTTTGTAGCCTAATTGCTGCACAAAATCATCAAACCACAGAAGGGACCAAGTCTCTGCCTCCAACTCATCAAAAAAATCAATCTTTTCATCCACATAGCTTCTGAGATTGCCACTGCCAACAAAAAATCCACCATGATGAACCTCTACACTGAACTGACCCCCACCGTCACCTACATTGCTGACGCAAAAATCAATACAGAAACCATCAATCTAAACCCTAAAAAAAATGCCTGGACACAAAACCCAAACTAAAGATTGAATCAAAACCCTACTAATCCACCTAGTCCTCTAACACGACAAAGATTGAATGAAGATGGTGAGATTAGAGATGGAGATGAACTCACAGTAAAGGGGCGCAGGCTGCCTTTTGCGCCGTAGCAGCGCAGCCATGGTGAACCGCTGCCCTGCCTAACTCGTCCGTGTCGGTTGCCTGATCTCCGTGCACCTCCTCGCGTTGAGCCGCCAAGGTCCGATCCAGGCGATCGGCGGCCGTCGCAAGATCGCGTCTGGTGTATGTCGCGGCTGCCACGACGAAGACGGGAAGGCGTCGCGGCCCAAGGGATGGGAACTAAATCGACTGTTCAAGTCCAGGGCCTATTTGCATTACGGCCAAGGGGTTTGGCTGCCAATGACGTCACATGCATGCGTCAGGGGTCCTTAACGGGCTGATTTGAGACCCAAATCGCGTTTAGGCACTAAGATGATATACTTTACAAGTTTATGGACCGGGGTGACACACCGTTGAAAGTTTAAGGACCGGATTTGTATTTTACTCCATCTTCTTTATCCTGTTGTGTTTGCCAGCACCCTGCTGTTGGAAGTGAAAGCACTCAACCCTAACTGCTATCTCTTCAACACCACCTATTTTCCTTACGCTGTGCGCCCTAGCCTCACTCCCTCTCAAATCTCCTTTCCCCTCGACCCGTTGTCCTTATCCTATCAAGGTTTAGAATATTGGCCAATGTATTCCCAAATTTTCTAGGATATCCTGTTTATCGGGTAGGTCCAAAAATTTTACTCTATCACTCAAAATTTTGTAAATTTTAAAATTTGTCGATTTAAATAGACAACAAAGCTCACTTGATACATACTCTATCCTTAATTCATGTTTGATTTTCTCTCCTCTTCTCTTCTAGGTTCAAATTGCCTCCACCGCAATACACTCCTACACTCGAGCTATGCCATTGTCCTCCTCATTAAATTGGCAATTGATAATTTATTTTATTTAATTTTTTGTTAAATGGTTTATAAACGATCTCTGTGCTTTCATGAACAAAAATGAGTTGTTTTTATCTAAATTTTGCTTAATTGTTTTCTATTGTCGATATATTTGATATTCCTCAGTGACCAGAAAAGATTTTTTTTAAAAAAAATCGGTAGGGTAAACCTTCTCGCGCACCCTACCCTCACTCCCTCTCAAATCTCCTTTCCCCTTACCTTCATGGATCGATCCAGCAAGATTTACCCCATGGCCGCCGCCGCCACCGCGCCATCCCATGAGACGGACGACACCGACACCAAGCGCCGCGACGACGTGCGCCGCGTCACCAACGCTGTGCACGCCTTGCTGGGCCCTCGTGGCTTGGACTCTTCGGGCGACGAGTCGCAGGAGGCCACGACGGTGCTACCATCCTCTCTCGCAAGGTGCTTGTTGGCGTTTCTTAGCAGCACTACTAAAGATAGACTAAAGGTCCGTCCTTAATAATAATACTAGAAACATAAGTTGACATTCCCAACCACCATTACTTCAGAAAGGTAACCCTTAGCCCTTAGTGGCGCCGACCTAGGTAATGCAGTCTGGTAATAGCAGTTAGAAGTGCCGGATTGACCTTCCTAACCATCATTACTTACGATATGCAAAACGGTGGCACGGCGCCGTGGGGTGCAACAAGAATTACAATCTTTAAGTAATGGTAGTTAGGTACGCCAATCGATAGCTCAGTAAGAAATAAGATTACTCTACAAGCACACAGAACTATCATTGTACCATTTCAACCCGTGAATATTCAAGGGTGTCTGTAAGTGCATTTAGCCCTTTAATGGGTTTTGGTGAATTGAATGACAAGACAATTAAAGGTCTAACAGGTTTGCTAAGTGTATGAAAGGTTCAACAAGAAAGCAAACTTGATGGTATTCCATATAATGTTCAATGAAGGCCAAGATTATGTATTGTTGCGTTGGAAGATCATTGATGCAATCTAGTTCAAGTGAAAGACAACAATGCAAATGAAATTGATGAAATGGCTTATATGGTGGGATATCATAGCATTATGAGAAAACAAGCATATTTAGCAAATAGCAAATGAGATATGAGTTGATAGTCTTGGATTAGTCTGAATCATGACTTGCTTTTTATGAATAAGAAGAGTTGATAATGGATTAGTTGTGATCAAGCTAGAAGATATTGATGTGAGTGTTTGGAGTGTCAAGCCAAAATAAAGAGGATATAAGGAATTATGAATTGGCTTGACCATATTGATGTTAATTGATACATGTCACTCCATGTGAAGCTTGATTGATATCCATATTCATATCTAGAAGATATTCAAGAAAGGATCAAATATTGATGAAATGGTTTTCAATGGATGCTTAATGTGATGTGACTTGAGTATGGCTTGATAGAGTGAAGATAGTAAGGAAAGGGCTTCGAGGTACTAAGCGGAGGTGAAGGGTAAGCAAAGGCTTGGACCGAGATTGTAATACCCCGGGTATTACGGATTAATTAAACATGCCATGTCATCATATTTAAATTAATTAATCTGCATATGATTGTGCTTAGGGTCATAGAGTGGTTTGGTTTAAGGTGATTTTGATTTGGGAATTAGAAATTCGAATTAAAGATCCGAATAAACCCTAATCTTACCCTAAAACCCTAATTCAAAATCTAGAAGAAATCTTGAGATGACACCTAAATGAAAGTTGTAGATCTTTTAAAATGTGACAACTTTTATTTTTGGAGATTTTGAAGTTCTATTATAAAAATTTGAATTTAGCTCAAATCTATGAATTGAAAAATGAATTTGAAATACCATTTCAAAAATTATTTGGAATCTGACAAAACTTCCTAAATAGAAGTTGTAAAGCTCACTGAGAAGAACAATTTTTATTTTGGCCATTTTTCAAGTTATTGTGTAAAATCAAAAGTAATTTTGAAAATACAATTTGAAATTCAAAAACCTAGTTTACCCCTTTTACTGTAGTTTCAAAACTACTTCGAATTTGAACTTGGTTCCAAAAGCAAAGTTGTTCAGAATTTCAAAACCTACAACTTTTGTTTTTGAACTTTTTCAAGTTTACATGCAAAATCAACCGCATTTTGGCAAAAACCGACGCAACCCTAGGGACCTATGCTACAGTAACCTGCCCCTCTCTCCTGTTCGCGCACAGGGCCGGCAATGGCCGTGTCGCGCGCGCGCGCGCGGCGCCCGTGCCGGTCGGGATCGTGCCCCGCGACCGTTTCAGATACGGGCGCGCGTGCGCCGCGTCGCGCCGCGCCTGCTCCCCTCGCCTTTGCCCTCTAAAAGGCGACGGTCGTCTCTCCCTCTCCATTTTTCTCCTCCCCGGTCACCGTCGTGCTCCGCGCGGTTCCCGGCCAGATACGCCGTGCTTCGGTCATCTCCATCCTCTCCACCTCGTAGAAAGCTAGCTAGGGTTCGTGCGCGTCGTTTGCGCCCGTCGGTGGGAGCTGTAGAGCTTCGTAGCCGCCGGAACGCCGGCGCCATCTTCACGGGTGGGCAGAGCGCCGCCGCGAGCCCGCCGTCGTCTCCAGCTCGCTCGGGTAAGCTCTAGGCCTCGGTTTGGTGCGCGCAATGTTCCCCGTGTCACCTTGATCCTCATCCCGGTGTCGGTGTGCCTCCCGGTCCCCTAGGTTCGCCGGAACGCGAAGTCGCCGCCGTGCCGAGCCGCCGGGATCCGCCGCCGCAGTCAAGCCGACTCCTCCGAGCTATCTCCGTCTCCACCGACCCGCCAGCCAGCTTCGTGGTGAGCTCCTGATGCTCGCGCACCCTTTTCCCCTCTTTCTTTCGGTCTGTGCTCGCCGGCGACGTGCTCGCCGCCGCATCCGAGCCGCCGCGCCTGTGGCTTCCGCTTGTCTAGGTGTCGTCTGTCGTCGTTTAGTAGCTCGATAGGTTCGCCTAGGAGTCTGGAGTCCGTCGGTGCCCTCGGTTTCGTCCCTCGGCTCGCCGTCGGCGAGCTAGGGGCGGCGAACCGCCGGTACCCCCGTCTCTGTTAAAACAGAGCCGAGCCCAGGGGTCTCGGGTTAGAAGACGAGAAGTTCCAGGGGGCTAAGTGCAATGCTCGTGACTCATTTGAATAGTGCTGATAGGACCGCGGGTTGATTCCTCAGTTCCCGGGGGTTCCTTTTGCAAAACCGCCGGCGCCGAGCGCGGGCAGGCCGACTGGGCCGGCCTGGCCTGCGTTGGGCCGTTGTGGGCCGAATTGGCCTTTCCTATTTTTCCAGCGAATTTCAAATGCTTTTCTTATTTATATTTCTTTGAATAGTTCTGTTACTTGTTAATTTTATATGAATAAATCTGTTGGTTGGAAAATTATGAAAATAATTGTGTATGCTCTATGTTATCTGTAGTATTTGTTAAAAATATAAAATGTGGTTTTCCAGTATATTCTGCCTGGTGAATAAATCAGTAGATTAATTAATATTTGCAAGTTTGTGCATTTTTAATTAATTCCCTGTAAGTCCAAAAATCATGAAAATAATTGTGGTGCTGTTTCTTGATGAAACCTATCTGTTGGTGAAATTTGGGCACATTTTAAGATAGTGTGGTCAGTTAGTAAATACATGTGAAATTAGGGAAAATAAATAAAATGAGTAGGAGAAATGGATTTAGGTTGTTGTGTGGATTTTGGGTTGAAGGAAGACCAAGGGTCTTTCACTATGTGATCCTTGGCAAATTTGATAACCTAGTGCTTTGTAGTAGTCATCAAGCTGTGCAGCGGCTTTCTATGACTGTAAAAATAGGTTTTAAAGTAAAATGCCGATTTACTTTTTGAGATCTCGTTTACGGCTTCTCCGTGAAGAAAAGTTGTACTCAAGATGTTGATATTTGATTATCGCATTTCTATTTACGTATTGCATCATGTTAAGCATGCATCATTGCACACGTGTAGTGACCGGGAACGACGAAGTGAAGGTCGAGGCCACTGCGGGAGAGGTCAATCCGAAGGCGATCCAGGGTTTCGACATCTGCGGGACCGATCCCGATCCCACCCTCTTCTCCGTCCAAGGCAAGCCCCGGTGCATTAACCCTCTATTGTGAAATTCCTTATAATTCGAGTTAACTTATTGCATTAGGTTGATAGGAGTTGATTGAAACCTATCCAGATGCATTGTCCCAAATAATTATCCTGAAAACTGATTTAAATAAATAAATGATTTGAAAAGTGCTTAGACATGCTTAATGAAAATTAGAATTTCATAAAAGAAAAACTATTTTCTGTGCTATGGATGTACATATACTCTATGACTAAGTGAAGAGCTTGTTATCCGTTGGTTGATGTGTATTCGGGTTAGAGTCCCGGTGCATGATCGCCTTCGGAATAGTTTGGAACTGGTCGGTATCACCGGAAATGTGTTTCGCCGGGTGTTGTGCTCTTGGGACGGCGTTTCCCATGACTTGGTACCCGGCAGGCACGAACCAAAAATAAAAGTAGGGACCGCTCGTTGTCGGAGTGCTGGATCGAGATGAACAGCCTAGCCACATACCAATGTGGAAAGCCTAGAGTCAGGTGGCTCTATTGCTGGAACCGACAACCACGCACTGGGAGTGGAGAGATGGCGGGAGTAGCATGTACCCACGTGGCCGGCGTGCCTGGAGACGAGTGGAGTACTGTGCTCCCGGGTGGCGCAGGACCGGTTCCGGGATAGAAAGACCTAGATGAAGGGTTGGTATATGTATGCCGGCGTGCTGCATATGCAGTGTGGTTAGAATCCCCAGCTGGGTTTATTTCTGGATTCGAATCGACGTGCTCCTCGGTTAATGGAGACTCAATCCACTTTCCTACCCCGAGAAGTGGTTCTCAACTAGGTCAACTGATTGAATGAAGGAAATGGATGAATGATGATGGTTGAGGTTGATTATTAGAACTATGGATACAATTATAATATCAATAAAATAAAATATTGCTTAGTAATGCTTTTCCGCAAATTCTTATCCTCTGCTAGCCCTACCTATGACCTGCATTCCTGAGTCTCATTTTACACCCTTAGTCGGGTAAGTCTTGCGGAGTACCCCAAGTACTCAGGGTTTGTAACCCATGCTGCAGGTGAACCGCCATCGGAGGTCTGCCTTGCTCCGTGCTGCATGACCATCATCCAGGAGGGCAGTGAGGAAGAGTAAAGTGGGACCCGTGGGCAGGGTCCAAGTTATCATATTCATAATGTTGTATAATTATTCAACTGCTACCGCCACTATCTATGGTTTGTAATAATAGTACTTAAATTCTATTTGGAACAACTGGTTTGTAAACTTAAGTTATGTAATATTCCGCTTCTGTACTCTGATGTAATTTATTATGAAATGTTGTAATCCTGTGATGATTCTGCAATGGTGATCCTGCGGAGTTTAGGGCGCTGATGTAGCCCGACAGATCTGCCTAGATCATTTGGGACACGGGCCCGGCTGTCAGAAGTCATTAGTGACAATGACAGGCGCCTGTGAGCCAGGTGATTTAGCCGGTTCTGTTACAGAGATACCATGGCTAAGGTGAAGAAGAGAGTACTTGCATTTAGTCGAGGAGCTAATCAAGCTATGAGGAGTCATATTGTGTTGAGGATCAAATCTTTAGTGAAAGTGATTTGAAGCCATGAATTGAATTCACATGTGTTGAATGGTTCAAGTCACATTCTCAAGATGGATTGGCTCGAAGGGATGAGACAAGGATGATTGCAAACCATTATGGAGAGAGATTGAGAAAGAGGACAATACGATTGATGGTGGAATCCCCAAATTGTAAAGTGCAGCGGCAACAAGCTCAAAGGAGTTTAAATTCTTCTATGTTTTGAATTTGAGTTTAGGAAAAGCCGTACTATAAAGGGGGATACAATGCGCAAGCTTAAACATGTGACCAAGTGCTTTAGTCTCCACCAAACATCCTAATTTCCACTGCCAAAACCAGCCACAAAATTCCATATCATTCTGATCTGTTTTGGCAGCGCGGCACTGCCGGCCTTAGTGCGGCACTGCCGGGGTCCGGCACTGCCGCGACTTATTCTGACCGTTAGACTCGGGGATGATTCAAAATCACCTTCTCGTCGCCCCCAACGGCTAGTTCAGCCATTCCCTCTCCCAGGTGCAACCAGAGAAGCTCTCTCTTCCTCTCTCTTACTCCATTGGAGCCCCTCAAGCTTCTCCCATTGATTCCTCTCCGATTTCTTGAGAGTTTGAGCCTCCAAACCATATTAGAGAGCAGCCCCAACTGTTTTTCATCTCCTAGAGCACTTGGTTCGCGTTCAAACCGGTGAATTGTGTTCATTACTCTTGGAGCAAGGCTCCTAGCCGGCTAGGCGTCGCCCGGGAGCTTCCAACTTGATTGTGGCAGCCCCGGGACGTTTGTTATCACCCTTTACATCTAGTGAAACACCCTCATCTCAAGAGTTCACTCTCTTGACTTGAGAACGAGGAGAGAGGCAAGCCTTAGTGGCGAGCCCAAGCTTTAGTGGCATACCTCAACAACGTGGACATAGGCAAGCCTTGGTGGCGAGCTGAACCACGAGATAAATCGCTTGTCCTCTCTCTTTGTGTTCTTGTGTTTTGCATTGTTTACTCATATTTGTGGTGATTTTAGAGATTGGTCCCGATCTACTTGTGTGCAAGCTTCCGCTAACTTCCAGGTGGTGGAATAGGCTCCTGCACACCTCTATAACATCTCTACAAAGTTTGGTGTGTAGTCTCAGGTGTTGGCCAGGGCAGCACTGCCGCTCTAGGGAGCAGCAGTGCCGCGCCTAGGAGCAGCAGTGCCGGGTTATGTTCTAATGTTTGTTTGAGCTGAAATTTTACAGGCCTATTCACCCCCCTCTAGGCCCCTCTTGGTGACATCAGGTCCTTATAGTGTCGTATTTATAATTTCTCGTAGGAGGGCATGATGAATTTCATCTAGCTTTGGTATAAACATGATTACTTATTTGGATGCATAGGTAGGCATAGCATAGATAGGGGTTAAATCAAGTTTATAAGATAGTGGACACACGCATCGGAGCAACCTCAAGGATATAACTAACTGAGCAGGCTTTGGTCGTATACAGCTATGCAAAGAATAGCAATTACATCTAACTAGCAAGACTAGAATCAGGACTAAGTCTGGGATGATAGGGAGATCCCCGCAGCTGGTCTGCCAGCCGATAGAGACTTTCCGAACTCCTACTCAATACCCGAACGTGAGGGAATGCTAGGGATGGACAGGGCTGTCACCACCTGCCCACCTACCCCTCTGTCCTTGGGGTACCGACATATTCGCTGATCTCCGCATACCCGAACACCATGCTCGCATAATTGGAAACAACTTCTAACCTCCCGGGACCCCAACCTTTTGGATTGACAGTCTCGGCTGGGAGCAACCATGACAGCACAACAAACTATTATCCCATCCATAGTTCTTCCTCTATTCCTACTAATTTGATGAACGATGAAGAAATTTGATGAACATATCAAGAACATAACACATAGACTATGAACTAGTTCATATGCCATGATCACAATATGAACAAGATTATACTCTAATTCAGATGTATTGCTATAAACATAAGATGAGAACTTGCTCATAGAGGAGAATTGAATTATATTCATACCAAGATGTTCTTGATTCCTCCAAGGAGACAAGCTCTCCTTGATAGCTTTGCCTTGCTCTACTATTACTAAACTAGAGAGAACAAGTATGAAATGTAAGGTGTAGTGCTTCAAATGTTGGTGTGTATGAGAAAGGGTGAAGCATCATCTATTTATAGCTAGGATAGGACGGTTTGGGCGTCTCCAGGTTTGGAAGGAAGTGAAACCGCCTTTGGGGAACCGCCTAGAGCACCGCCATCGAAGACTGGGCTCGGGAGGCCCCACCAGGGGGCGGCCGGTCCTGGGGGCGGTCGCACCCCTGGCTAGGCCCGCTGGCCACTGCCTTCGGGTGGTCGGTTGCTCCCTGGGCCTGGGCCTCTCCCGTGGTTACGGATGGATCTAGTTCATTGTTTGAGATGGGCTTTCTTATTTTCTTGGTTTGTGCCTTCTCTGAATACGTTTCCTGGAAGTGCGCTTTCTCGTGGATTTTATGCATTTCCACGTGTCAGACCTGCATGTTACATATACAACAAAACTCGTGGAAAGGTTAGATAAAAGCCCTACTTTCTATTTGTTTTAGTATTAAAATGATATTGTATTTTAGTTGCTACGGACCGCCAACAGCGCTCCTCTAGCCTGCCGGGCGCATGGTCACCGAGCTATCCAACTCCCAGGATGCCGCCACCACCGCCACCGCCACCGCCACTGCCACCGCGCCATCCCGCAAGACGGAGATCTACACCGACACCAAGCGCCGTGACGACGTGCGCCAAGTCGCCAACGCCGTGCGCACCATGCTGGGCCCCCGTGGCATGGATAAGGGGATCTCTTCGGGGGACCAGTGGTAGGAGGTCATCATCCCTAACGACGGTGGCACCATCCTCTCCCGCACGGCGCTCCTCCAGCAGTCCGCCGTGCGCACGCTTAGCGAGCTATCCCGCTCCCAGGACACTGCTACTGGGGACGGCACCACGGCTCCCAGCATGCCTGATAATGTATCAGGGAAATGACAGAGTAGATGAAAATTTTTCCTGTTGCTTGATTGACTGTTGACACCTGTTATCATCCAAATTTTATTATCAATTATCCCTGCATTAAACATGAATACCCAGTAGAATAGGGTTATTACTGACAGATTCCACGAGTTTTGGTGAATTGTCTATTTCCCAGGGGATTTTCCAGAAAAGCTTAAAAAAGGATTAAAGAGCATAATTACCACGAAACTTAACCGCCAAGGAAACATCATCACGAGAACACTAGAAGCATCTGGAACACACCCGACTTTTATATCAATATGGAGCACCATCGGGATCATATCTCCAGCCAAAAGAATCATCTTTACCCATCACATCATCTGGCTACGAGTTACGCCCGGGATTAATTAAGTTAGTTCAGGATCATATTTTTTCTGGTAGTTCTAGCGAAAACCCCTATTCCCATTTAGCCGATTTTGAGCAAACATGTTCATGTTTGCACATTAAGGGCATGGCAGATGAAACTTTAAGATGGAAACTCTTTCCGTTTTCATTAACGGGAAAAGCAAAGAAATTGTATAATCGCCATGTTGGGAGTAGTCAAGGAGATTGGAAAGTATTGCGTGCTAATTTTTGTCTTAAATTTTTCCCTATCGAAAAGGTCGCTAAACTTTGTTTTGAAATTATTGGATTTAAACAATTAGATAACGAATCATTAGGCAAGGTTTGGGAACATTTTGATGGATTTATAAATTCTGGACCTAATCTTGCTTTGCCAGAACCTATGCTTTTGCAATATTTCTTTTTAGGCCTTGATGATAAAAATAAAGAATACCTTAATTTGGCCCCAGGAAGAGCATTTATGCATATTACTACTTCGCATGCTAAAACTATTCTTACTAATATCTTAATTGATCTTCCTGAAGAAAAAGAAAAGTTGTTAGAAGATGAATTTTTATCATTTGATTCTAAACTTTTGTCTGATTCATCTGAACCTTTACCTGAACTATCTAATGAGAAGGAGATAATTCATATTTCTAATTTTATGCTTGAATTTGATGATGAACTTTTTGATGATTATGGAAACACCTCACGCTATCATAAAATTATAAAACCACAAGAGTCTATGAATTTTAAAAGTTTTAATGTTTCATATCCTGCTGATTTAAAATTTCTTAGAGAGATAACTAGAGAATTAATTTTTGTTATGAGTAATGAGTGGTTGATAGAATCTGAGCTTTTAAATGATATAATTCATTTAAATTCTCCTGCCATTACTATTAAATGTCAAATTGATGCATATCCTTTTGATGCCTTTTATAATCCAATAGTAGGTGTCAATATTATGTCTCTTACATTTGCTGAAATTTTTTTGAAAGATATGCCATTAATTCCTACAAATTAATTATTAAAAAATCGTTCAGGACATATTATTCCTAGTTCAAGTGTTTTATGTTCTCTTCCTATTGTGATTAATGAATTCCGAATTTTGCTGAATTTCTATATCTTTGATGTTTGGGATTTCGATGTAATGATTGGGTTACCAATAAGAAAACTTTTGCGAGAAGGTTGTGCGGGCAATTTAGAAATTAAACTTGGGAAGGGATTTAATCTCTCAGTGCCTATAACTCACGCATTAAAAGCTAAGGCAGAGCCACCTCCTGATTTAGATCCAATAGAAGAAATTAAGGTTGTGTCATTTGAGGAATTTATTGAACCAAATTTAGAGAATGATACTCAGTTCTTCATTAATGAAGAGGATGAGGATCCAATTGATCCTGAACCTCTGGATGAATTACTAGAGCCACCTAAGCCTTCTATTGAACTTAAGCAACTACCTTTTGGTCTTAAGTATGTTTTCTGAATAATGATCAAAATTCTCCTGTCATTATTAGTGATAAACTTTCTGATGAAGAGACTTTTAGATTAATAACTGTCTTAGAAAAACATCCTGCTGCTTTCGGTTATTCACTCCAAGACTTTAAGGGGATTAGTCCTATTTTGTGCACCCATCGTATTCCAACCAACCCAGAAATTACACCTTCTAGAGAGCCCCAACGTAGGCTTCAAAATGCGATGAGGGAAGTTGTTAAGAAAGGTCTTGAAACTTTTGCATGCTGGGATTATTTATCCTGTTCCGCATAGTGAGTGGGTAAGCCCTGTTCAAGTTGTACCTAAAAAGGGTGGTATGACTGTAGTTAAAAATGATAAAAATGAATTGATGCCCCAGAGAACTGTTACAGGATGGCGAATGTGTATAGATATAGAAAACTCAATAAAGCGATCAAGAAAGATCATTTTCTGCTGCCCTTCCTTGATGAGATGTTAGAGCGTTTGGCAAATAATTCTTTCTTTTGTTTCCTTGATGGTTATTCTGGATATTACCAAATTCCTATCCACCCTGATGATCAAAGAAAAACCACATTTACATATCCTCATGGAACTTATGCTTATCGTAGAATGTCTTTTGAATTATGTAATGCACCTGCTTCTTTTATGGATGATTTTATGGAAGAAATCATGAAAGTTTTTATGGATGATTTTTCAGTTTATGAAAAACTTTTGATGATTGTCTAGAAAATCTAGATAAGGTTTTGCAGAGATGTGAAGAAAAGCACTTAGTCCTTAATTGGGAAAAATGTCATTTTATGGTGAGAGAAGGAATAGTGCTAAGACATTTAGTGTCTGAACGAGGTATAGAGGTAGACAAGGCAAAAATTGAAGTAATTGAACAAGTACCTCCACCTGTTAATATAAAAGGAATCCGAAGTTTTCTTGATCATTGTGGTTTTCATCGCAGATTTATAAAAGATTTTTCACATATTGTTAGATCACTGACTAACTTGCTAGCTAAGGATGTTCCTTTTGAATTTGATGATGCATGTTTAAAATCTTTTAATATTCTTAAAGAAGCAGTTACATCAGCACCAATCATTCAACCCCCTGATTGGTCTTTACCTTTTGAAATTATGTGTGATGCTAGTGGTTATGCTGTAGGGGCAGTATTAGGACAAACAAAAGATAAGAAGCATCATACAATTGTTTATGCTAGTAAAACTATGACAGGAGCACAACTAAATTATGCAACAACTGAAAAAGAACTCCTGACTGTTGTTTTTGATATTTATAAATTTAGATCTTACTAAGTAGGAGCAAAAGTAATTGTTTATTCTGATCATGCTGCTTTAAAATATTTGCTCACTAAGAAAGATGCTAAACCTCGTTTGATAAGATGGATTTTGTTACTACAAGAATTTGACTTAGAAATTAAAGATAGAAGAGAAATAGAAAATCCAGTTGCTGAATACACTTTGAAAAACCTCAGGAATTGACTATCAATGACTCATTGAGAGATGACATGTTGTTTAAAGTGACCAAGTCAAACCCTTGGTACGCGAATATTATCAACTTTATGGTTGCAGGTTATGTACCACCAGGGGAGAAAAAAAGAATCTCATTTATGAAAGTCGTCTTCACATATGGGATCCACCATACATCTTCAGAATTTGTTCAGATGGATTACTTAGAAGATGTGTACCAGTAGAAGAGGGCATGCAGATCATTCAGAAATGTCATGCATCACCATATGGAGGTCATTATGGAGCATTCCGCACTCATGCTAAAATCTGGCAGAGTGGGGTTCTTTTGGCCAACTATGTATGAAGACACCAAAGATTTTGTCCGGAGATGTGGATCATGTCAGAGGCACGGAAATATCAATGCAGGAGATGCTATGCCACTCACCAACAATCTCCAGATCGAGCTCTTTGATGTCTGGGGAATTGATTACATAGGACCATTTGTGAAATCAAGAAATTATGAATACATTCTTCGTCCTCGCGCAGCCGAAGCCCCTTGCCATCGTGCCGCCAAAGCACCTCGCCGTCGTGCCGCCGAAGCATCCTGCTACGGTGCCCCAGCAGTTCGAGCAAGTCTACTACACGCATGCTCAGCCTGCTCTGCCATCGCCACCTGAGAGACTGCTGCTACAAGATGGTACCAGGGGGAAGCAGATCGCTATTCCCCGAGGCACTTCACTTCTTCCACCTAGAGATAATGAGCGACTCCTGTCAGTCAAGATCGACAAGAACGGAACGCTGGTATGTGCTAAGTACACCACTGCTCGCCCTGCCATCCAAGAAGTTCGTGCACGTTCAGGCCAAGTCCGCTACACCGAGTTCATACCACCTCCGCCCAAGAGACAGCGGGCTACATCTACATCAGCACTAGAGAAAGTCTCTAGACGGCCCCAACTCTCTCTACACATCCTTAATGAGAAGATGGAAGCTCTCTCTAACACCGTTAGGGGTATAGAGAGGAATGAAGACTTAAAGGAGCAAGATTATGAGCAACATGACTAAGCAGATAGAAGTCAATGTCAAGTTAATTCGCAGTCTCAAGCGCGAAAAAGATCAGCTGAAAGAAGAGATTAGTGATCTTAAGGAAGAAATTAGGAAGCTCGCAAAGCAGGGGCAGCCTTAAGTTGCCCTCATTATCTATGTAATAAGGCACAAGTGTGTTAGGTTTGATTATATTATCGAGTGTGCTAGGTTTGATTTATAATATTAAGTGTGTTAGGTAAGCCCATTGAGCTAGGGCAGTCATTAGCTCAGTCAGTTATCAGAGTTATCTAGTATTATTAATGAATAAAGTACCTTATTCTTTTTATCAATATTAATGTTTAAGTTTACTCTACTCTCTATATTTTTGGTACGCATGTTGTCTCCACATGTTGCGCAGAAAAGTATGCAGGAAAATAAGTGTGGGGAGGCACATCGCGACTTTGGAAATCAATTCGCTCAGAAAAATCACGTAATTCGGAAGATAATCGAACCAGAACCTCGCACACTGAAGTGGACCTCGTGGGGCCATAGAGGCGCGCCGCCCGGCGCCCTACCTGGGCCGGCCGGCCCCCCTCTGCACCCTCTGCATCCCCTTCTCGGTCATGGTCAAGTTTGAACCCCATACAATTTAATTGCATATATTTCGATTTCCCTTTCGATCCGAATTAAAATTCACATACTAAATTAATTTTAAAAGAGAAAAAGAGATTGTTTAATTCATAGCTTAAGAATAAATTATATAATACTTTTCTAGGAATCATGTTACTATTGAAAACTATTTATAGGGACCCCATGATTGCTTATGTCGTTGTGAAACATGATATAGTTGAATAATGAAGAACTCAATCTCTGATGTTTTGTCTTTGGAGATTTTATTTCAAAAATTTAAATGATTAGTTATACCTCTCCTTTGTGGTAAAAATATTGTCCTACCAGAGCCATATATAGGATAGAAGCCTGTTACATATAATACTTATCTTTGTATTGAGTTTGGTCAACCTTTGTAACCCTTTGAAGAAATTTGTCATATTTTTGAATTAAGTGCCAATTCCACATAAGCATTACTTTAATCCGGAATAATAGCGAGTCATTCTATTGAAAATGTTTCTCTCCTACACTGGGAGAAAACACCAAAAATAATTATATAGCATAGTTACCAAATAATTGCTCCATGTTTTGTTAAAGTCTCTCAACTACTAAATTCAAAAGAGGCATGAGCTATGCAAAAGAATAAGGGAGTATAAAAAAATGGACAAGTGTCTGAAGAAATTAAAACAATGAGTACTTAGATGCTCGCCTCCCTTTAAAAAAAAGAAAAGAAGAGAACGAAAGAGATAGCTTATACCCTCTGAATAAACTCAACTGTATAAAAGAGAGATTTATTTTCTTAAGGAGCAAGGTAGAATTATGTTCCACCATATTCCACCAAATAAAGCTTGATTCGATTATATACCTCATTTCTCTATGGATTCATTGTTTGACTTTACAACAAATACAATGCAAGTATGTTTTCATATTTTACCTACCTGAGATCCACATAAGCCTATTAGAAGTAGGATAAAGAAGGCAATTTTATTAATGCCTTGGTAAAGATACAAAATACCAGATATATCAGTGATTCGAGAGTACTATAAAAGGAGAAGGTAAGCTAAGTTTATTTGTAAAATTACATACCCTCCAATTGACTTAACTAAAGGAAGAGAGTAATCTGTTTTCAAGCTATTCTGTTCTTCAACTACTCAAAGATTCATGGTAGACACTTTGAATTTCATAGTACATGCATGACTAGACTAGTTTTATATAATGTACTCTTAAGTTATGTTTTAAATGTTCCATTCTCTCTAAGAATCTTACATCTTAAAACCAACTTTTTCCTCGGGACGAGCAAAATCCTAAGTGTGGGGGTAATTGTTGACACATGTTATCATCCAAATTTTATTATCAATTATCCCTGCATTAAACATGAATACCCAGTAAAATAGGGTTATTACCATAGTTTTAAATAGCGGGCTATGGCAAATAGCGGCATCTTTTTTCTAGAAGCTATAAAGCTATAGCGGAGCTATAGTGAAGCTATGCTAGATAGCGGTTTATAAGAAAATCATGAAAAAAGACTAATAATTGATGCTAAAACAAGGAAAATATGATATTTGATAAACACAAATACGTTTCTAAGGTTCTACAAGTCTACATAACATTACCAAATACCAATATGACATTATAACATGGTTTATAAAAATTTAATTGTCCAAAATGTCAAATTAGTAGCAAATGAAATATGAAATAGCGGAAAATAGCGGCGCTATAGCGGTAAACAGCGGTAAGTAGCTGTAAATAACGGTGTTATAGCGGAAATACGAATAGCTTAGCGGCAAATCCTTCCTACAGCTATAGCGGCGCTATAGCAGAGCTATAGCCCGCTATTTTAAACAGGGGTTATTACTGACAGGTTCCACGAGTTTTGGTGAATTGTCTATTTTTCAGGGGATTTTTCAGAAAAGCTTAAAACAAAGAATTAAAGAGCATAATTACCACGAAACTTAACCGCCAAGGAAACATCATCACGAAAACACTAGAAGCATGTAGAACACACTCGAAGCACCGGAGCCCGAAACCCCACAGGGTGGGGCCGGCCGGCGCCCCCCTAGGGTTTCCCCCGCGCCGTATTCTGGAGTCTTCTAACACCGCCTATTAGAAGTCATCTGAGCCCTTGTTTCAAGTCGGTTTGATTCTACGGCATACGTGCATCCCACCGGGCTATAAATAGAGAGGCATACCCCCCTAGAGGAGAGCCAGATCAAGAGATGAAGACCCTGAAGCATTAGATAGATATCCACTATATCTAGGCTAGCAATCAAGAGAGAGATTAGAGAGATAAAGTAGATGAGTAGAGATTTGGAGGAGTCCCGGCCTGTCGGAGCTTCTTCGTAGCTGTGTTCGTCTGGATTTAGCTCTCTTGTCCGAAGTTACGTTCTGAGGTACTTTTGTATTCAACATCCTGATTTAAGTAAGCATTTGTTCTTATTCGTTTTTAAGTTTACAACTCTATTTGAGTGCTTTGATCTTGGTAGCTCCTTGGTTGAAGTAGTAGTTTGTAGTGTAGACGTGGTGTCTGGGCTATAATTACTTGTGAATGTCCCCTGATTGGCCGGATAGTGGTAGATCGCGTAGGTGACAGCTGCGTTGATTCATCTGTAGTCCACTTCCCATTGATAGGATCGATAGGTGTATAAGTGTTTGGTAGGAGGGAACTCTGATTTCGCCTCTTATTCATTTCACTGCCTGATTAGAACGATATTATTCAAAGTTTACCAGTTGTCGGATCTAGATAATCATTTGTTATCTCCTCATTCTTCATATTCTCTGGATTTATTGTATTATTGGGTTAAGAGCCAATAGACTTAGGCAGTATCACCTACTGTTCCTTTGGGTTCGATATTAAAACCGGGATTGTCTGGTGAAGTGCTACATCGGTTGTTTTATCTATGCGCTTGCGGATACCTTGATAATAATAATCTTTAATAGAGTGCAGTTAATTTATACCAACATTGACCTAAACTTTTGAGGCAGTGGTGTAATAGATTATCTCATTGCTATGTAGAAGGTAGCTAGGAATGAAGTCAGTAGAATATGAGATGCTCTCTTTTTTCAAATGATGCTTCGTTTATCATTTCTTCTCTTTTAATACTTAGGGAGTCTTTTCAGGATGCTTTCACAATTCAAATCCATAAGTTTTAGGGGCAATAGATTTTACTATCGCACAATGTCAATGTGTTTGTCACTTTAAGGTGGTTGATAAGACTACCTTACATCTTTTTTTCTCGGATACATGCAAAAAAATTGTGTATCACTAAATTAAGTAGAAGAGTTCAGACAAACATATAATATGTTTCTATGGAGCATCGAAGGATGTTAACCTAATATAATTGTAGCTGAACCATCCTAGCAAAAAGACCTTTGTATTGATATTTGATATTATATAAAAAGGAAACAAGACTGACAACAAGCGAGGCTGTGAAGTCCTCTAACATCGGGTCCTCCATGATGTCGTGATCATGCGTGGCGTCTAGGTACAGTGTCAACGTCAACGGGTCGGGCTCAACGATGCCCGTCTCATTGGTCAGTTCACCATGCCCTGCCTAAGCTCCAGCAGCGACCGAGGTGAAACTCGGTGCGGATTGGGCGGCCCTTGCTGATTGCCCGTGACTGTAGGTGGCAACACTCATTGCTGCAGTGGTGTCGCCCCCCTTCAGCCTACGCCGACGTCTCCGGCGCCTTTGACGTCGGCGTTCACTGTAGTCGTGTGTTGCCACACCTAGCACACAACTCCAGCCGAGCTCGACTCGTGTCACCCTGAGTACGTGACCGGGTGCCTAAGGTATGCTCCCGGTCGGGTCACCGTGGCCGGCCTTATGTAACACCATATGTGTTGGAGTTGGAAGGAACCATCTGTCGCCACTTATAGTCCCGCGCGAGGTGTTGGAACCCCTTGCATCGGAGGCAGCGTGGAGGCTACCACTTTGTGTGCAAACACTTCCTATATAGGTCCGCCGGATAGCATGTAGGTGGCCGCTGGTTCGCCACCGAACCCACATTAGTTTCACCCTGGTGCACGTGCACAATGATAAAATAAAAGTTTGCTAATATTTGCCTTAAATTTCCATGTAATTGGTGTTCCTCGATAAAAAAAAAAGGTGTAGGTAGAATGATACTGATGGTCACACATAAACACTTGTATATATGTTCAATGAAAGCATCGTAATGGTAGATTGCTACTTTAACTCTGGCAGCCATGTTTTATATTTAAATGACTTAATGTGAAAATGCAGATTATAGACTATATAAAGCATTTTGTGAGGTGAGGTTCAACTGATTATATATATTATCTTATTCCTTATCTTTTTTCTCACATTATATGGACTGCATGTCTAGTTTCCATGATCACTTGATCGGTATCATTGTCATGTCTCATGTGTACGAAAATAGCTGATGGTTAGCTGAAGTACATGTTGCTGCAGGTTCTTGCAGAACTGGAAGTATTATCATTATCATGTGAATAGAAAACATCTTTTTATGTCACTGTAGCAACGAAGAAGAATAAATATTAGTATTAATTAACTATCTTAGATTGCAAAGAAGATGAAAAGGACATCCAGGAGAGAACTTCAGGAATTCCTATGTGGTGAATCCACTTTGGCATATTTTGATCAGAGAGCCACACAAAAACTTTGGAAACTGAAATTGGAAACTGAAACAGAAACGTAACTATGTAAGTTCAGCCAGTGCGGGCACTGATTTTTCTCGCAAATCACTTCATCCCTGCTCAGTGGCATCGTTGCTCAAAATTTAAACAACTACACATAACGACTAAGTTAAGTCATTATTTATTTCCTAGAAGAGAACGATTTATAATAGTATCATACCGCATCTCATTTCCGTCCATCAGCATAAGATGAGTTTCTTGTTTTTTTTTTATACCAGCATAAATTTGTCACTGCCCTGGGCCATAACGATACCAAGTCGAGGCATGAAAAGACAAAAGAGATAGGAGATTAATCTCGGACGTTAGAGGAGGGAAGGTAACTTTCTTTACTCGACGTTAGTCATCGTTTGAAAATTGATTAAATGTTATGCCGTCTTGAACTTTAAGGCAAAATATGGAAGGACTCAGCGGCTCCTCAACTCTGTGGAGTGTTTATGGCAATGTTCGTCGAAGTCTTAGCTGGTGCATTTCAGTTTAGCTAGATCACATGTATTGAAGTGGATTAGAATGAAAATTAAACTAAGTTATATTCCAATCCATTTCAACACATCTGAATTAAAGTAGATACATTTCCATCCAAACACGACCTAAAAATTATTTTAAAATAGTTGAGGAGATATTTTGTATGGTTTTAAAAGTTAAGATTTGTACGTTGTTCAGTATTAAGTTAGAGGGAGTCTCTCAAATCCAGTGATTAGTATAGGGTGAATTGGACTCTTTTTTTTTTTTGAGCAAATGAACTTTTTCTTCTCTTCTTAGTGCGATCCATCATTAAAGATTGAACCAAGTAAGCGGCCCAGGTACTTGTTTCTTAGCTAGGATTCAGCCCATTAGTAGCCCATTAGTGAGTCTTCTGTCCACTCTTCTTCTATCTTTGTCCGCTGCCTCAACGCAAGTCATTCACCCGCCGGTCTCCTTCCCCCAGATCTGCCCATCCGCCATGGCGCCTCCACCGCACCGCCACCACCTGCTGCTGCTGCTCCTCCTCCCTCTGGTCCTCCTCGTCGCCGCACCCGCCGGCGCCGATGACCTTGTCTCGGAGCTCCAGTCCCTCCGCGCGCGGTCCCCGTCCGGCGTGATCCACCTCACAGACACCTCCGTCACCCGTTTCCTCTCCGCCCCCTCCGCGCGCCGCCCTTACTCCGTGCTCGTCTTCTTCGACGCCGCCTCGCTCCACTCAAAGCCCGACCTCCACCTGCCCCAGCTCCGCACCGAGTTCGCGCTCCTCTCCGCCTCCTTCCTCGCCCACAACCCCGATTCCGGCGACCTCTTCTTCGCCGACATCGAGTTCGCCGAGTCGCAGCACTCCTTCCACCAGTTCGGCGTCAACTCGCTGCCCCATGTCCGCCTCATCCGCTCCGAGCACGCCACCTTGTCGGAATCCGAGCAGATGGACCAGTCCCACTTCGCGCGCCTCGCAGACTCCATGGCCGAGTTCATCGAGTCCCGCACGGGCCTCGAGGTCGGGCCCATCGTACGCCCGCCGCTGCTCTCCCGCAACCAGATCATCCTGCTTGGCATCCTCTTCCTCATCTCCATCCCCTTCATGATCAAGAGGATCATCGATGGGGAGACCCTGCTGCATGACCGCCGTGTCTGGATGGCCGGGGCGCTCTTCGTCTACTTCTTCAGCGTCTCTGGGGGCATGTACGGGATTATCAGGCACACGCCCATGTTCCTCACCGACCGCAATGATCCCAACAAGCTCGTGTTCTTCTACCAGGGGTCAGGGATGCAGCTGGGGGCTGAGGGGTTTGCTGTTGGGTTCTTGTACACACTCGTGGGTCTCATGATCGCTGGGGTGACACACTTGTTGGTGAAGGTGGAGAGCCTGCAGACGCAGCGCTTTGCGATGCTTGCTGTCATGGCGATCGGGTGGTGGGCTGTTAGGAAGGTCATCTACTTGGATAACTGGAAGACTGGCTATAGCATTCATACCTTCTTCCCAAGCAGCTGGAGGTGAAATTCTTGCTCCGTGGAATGGATGCTTCTTTCCTTTGGTTTCAGAGGTATGGAATAGCATCCCACCTTTTTCCAATTCGGTAGTTGGCATATTGGTCACGATTGTTGGGTTAACATCATGTGACCCTGAGTATAAATGATATTGTCTTGGGTGCATAATTGAGTAATTCATACATGTCTTTTAAGCAAAAGTACTGGCTTGAAAATCCAAAGATGACCTTGAATTTGTGATAATCCAGCATTGAAATAAATGGCGTGGGGCATCTTCATATGAAGCTGATTGCTGTATCTCCAATTGCTTGAAGTTTGCTTGGCGGTTAGGATGCATGGTTAGATGTAGTATCCTGAAGAACTAATTATCCTATGTATTTGTCATTCTGAGGATGGTCATATTTAGCAATAGATTATCCAGTACAATATTAGCCAAAAAATTATTTAATGATGCATTGATATCCAGAGATTTTTTTGGCAGTCTCTTTTCTTGTGTTTTCTGGGCTAGGATCTTGCCCTAGTAAACTGGTCAGAGAACTGGTTTTAGAATTGGATTTCTTCCGTTCCTTACCCTTGGTTTAAGCTCTCTATTTCTTGATGTTCTCTCCTTCCATCCTTAAAAATTCATAATTGGCATATCCGACATGTGCATGTTGCATGTGTATGTCCTATGCCCTACAATGCTTTGTTTTTGAGAAGTCTGTTACTGAGTATCTTTCTTGTGCTAGTGGCTGGATCCTTGTGGAGACGTGTGTGTGAGCATGCATATGGGTAGCTATAGGCTATAGCATCTTTCTTAGATGGTCATAGTTGTATTTCAATTGTGTTTATTTAGGACCAGTACTGTATTCCTTAGATGAGGTTGTTTGTTCCATGCTCTCCATGGCTCTACTATACATTCGTTCTACTCGTATGGCAGGCAATGTTTGTTTTGCATGAGCAGGCAGTTTTATATGGTATATCAAAGTTCTTTTAAAGATTTGGGATGCAAGATGAGGATGTCAAAACTCAAAACACCCTTTTATCAAGAGTGTGCAGTGTGCATATAAGGTTTCAGATGCTACTTTTGATTTGATGCCAAAGCATAGAGTGCTATTCGTCTGTAGCAGGACACCAATTATAAGTTACACTAAAAATTATATTTTCACAATTCAAATATAGTTAAAGTGTTTGGTTTCTAATATTCAGAAAAGAAAGATAACATGTTTGGATTATGTTGACCATGAATCCTGATATGAACTCTAGCTCTGCACAGTTTCAACTATTATGGCTTTGCAATTTCATTCAGTGTCAATAGTGGTGCCTTCTGGGTTGGGACTTGGGACACAATCCAATCTGGTGTCCAATGATTGTTTGTTCCATACTGATAATGCTTGTGGCTCCCCAATTGTCGGGCCTTGAAGGGCATTTACTTATGATAAGATTGAATTGTCGGGCCTTGAAAGACATTTACTTATTATAAGATTGAACTTATGACATAGTGAGTAAACTAAATTTCTGGGAGTGCTTTGTTGCTGACTGTAAGGATGGTAGAAATAGTAACGTTGAATTCAATTGGTATCTAAGTGACCTGAAAATTCACTACTAGTCCAACTTTGTAATATTGGAAAAACCAAGAGCCATGCGCCCATGCGTAAGCGTAACAATCTGTGGTATCTTGTATACTTCCCCAATCAGCTGTTCCAAAGCTAAGTTTTGGTATCAATCTGTGGTTCATCATTTTGGGAAGAACATTTATACTGAATCCTCTTATATATTATCCATACACTTTCAGGTCACACCAGTTTTAAGTTTCTAAGGGCTATGAGATACCACTTTGACAACTGAATTTATAATCCTACATTCAGAAAAATAATGTTAGGAACCATTTCTGAATTTTGGATTATTAAATTCAGTAATCCTATGAAATATGTGCCTTTTCACCTGGCACGTGAAGTTGAAAGAAAAACCTTAGTGACTATCATGATGCTATCCTGAATGGATGATTTTATCTTTTGATAGTATTTTACCACTATTTAGGTTGATCTAGAACTAGAGAAAATGCTACCTCCCATAACCAGAATATCTATGGTGTTGAGTGACAGGCAGTGAAATAGGCATAATGAGATTGTTCAATTTTCCTGTTTGTGATGCCCATTCTGGATCTGTAGCAGCTGTGTGTATGATTTATAACTGGGGTATTAATGAGTGAAAATAAATCTGTTGGGGAGCATGAAGTTCAAAAACTTGGGTTACTTGATGTTGCGCATACCATGGGTGTCACTTACTCACTTGTTATCAAACTAGACAACGCTCCACGTGTTGCTGTGGAGATTTTGCAACTTGTTTGAGTACTTGTTTGAGTGTGATATGATGAAATCATAAAAAAATTACCTGGCGCCTGATATTGACCTTTCATGTGGCTAAAAACACATGTGCATCTAGCTTCTTTGGACCATGAGATAGACCTGAATACATGACGAAGGAACCTGTCCCACCAGTGAGTTTCTACGTACTTGAAGCTGTTTGTATCCCATCCACTCTATATTCTTCCCTGACATGTACTCTTATGAAAGGACCATGCAGCCATGGCCCTTAATCTCCTGAATCCTGATGTATTCCATCATCAGAGTGCGCACGCATGGGCTCTCACACCGTCGCCACTCGCCAACACTATTCACGCGCCCTGCACAGTGGTGACCTTGGCCAAAATGCCCCGCAGAGAGGCCGCGTAGTTGTCCAGTATATATGGCAAGGTTCAAGAAGGCGCTAGGCGGTATCTAGGCGGCGACCCACAGCCTAGAGCCTAGGCGCGCCTAGACGAGCCTAGGCGTTTCAAGGCGTTTTTCTATATATATATATATATATATATATAGCAGAAATGCTGAATAAAGTAGTTTAATAGACTAATAGAGACATAGAGTAGATATATACAGTATATAGAGAGAGGACCAGTAGACATACCTTAGTGGCTTGCTAGCTTAGGCTCAGTAATCAACATTCAGCTTGTTCCTAATTCATACAGCAAGGATTGCAGCATGAAAATACTCAGTAGACAGCAAGGATTTAATAAAAAAAAAGAAAATAGCAAGTTGACACTTATCTGAATCATTTGAGCCACCTCCCATCCATGAACAGACCATATCAGCACACATTAGCTAGTAATTGCAATTTTTAAAGTACAAACAAATGGACAGGACAGCAATACATGTGCAACACAATTCATAAATAAGCTCTTGTCTAGAGAGCACATAGTTGTCACAAAAGAAGTTTAAGACAGGACAGCAATACAACTAAGTCACACAGCACACAATAGCAGTTCATAAGTTTAAGAATTAAGACACATGATGACATGAATGCATCACAAATCAGTAAACCATGACATTGATAAAAAGGCCACACTATCATATCATCTTTCTCCTTCAATAGGGTTCAGCATAATCATCCTCATCTTCATCAAACTCTTCATCTTCGGAGTCAAACTCTTCTTCTTCATAGAGCTGTCTCACTCTTGCACTTCTACGCAGCTCAAGCTGTTCTTCTGCTCCCACTGCATCTCCAATAACAGACCAAGGTATCCCTGTACCTTCCATCTCATCTTCCTCATCTCTATAGACAACTAATGCACAATCATCTCCATCCTCATGAAGAAAACCTTGAGCTTCAGTTGTATCATTAGACAAGAGAACATCACTGATTTTCTTTGACTTGATCTTTTCTTTCCTCTTAATTAGCTTGGAGTTGAATTGAATATAGACCAATTTGTTGAGGCGAGTTGTAGTCAGCCTATTTCTCTTTTTAGTGTGTATCTATAAATAAAAAAAGAGTATTTTCAGTTCTGTAATTGAATTCTAATGCTGCTGAAATGCTGACAATAGATAGGTACTAACCCCTTCAAACCCGCTCCAATTTCTTTCACAACCAGAAGCACTTGCTGTCAAAGATAGGATCCTTGTAGCCATCTTCTGTAAGGCTGGTGTTTTGGTTCCATACAGCCGCCACCATGATGCTGCAATAAAAAATATCCCTAGTATTTAGTAGATGCAACAAATTTCTTGTGAGATGAAAATAGCAACCAGCCATGTAATATCAACATTCAACCTTTACCTGGATTGTAATCAAAGCTTTCAAAAGCCTTTGCAAGCTTCTTGCTGAATGGTCCTTCTCTATTCTGAAACTTTCTTAGTTCAGTGTTGGCAGCCTGATGCTGCATATCCTCATCATGATGGTAAAAAGTCTCCACACAACTGATAAATCCTTCTACTATGCTGGGCTCATCTAAGATTGATGGTTTAGCATAACTATAGTGAGGATTCAACAAATAAGCTGTCACATGCAATGGGGAATCAAGTCTTCCTTTCATCTTCTTGTCCACAATAGCAATAACCTCCTTGAACCGGGACTCCATATTGCCAAAGGCCTCTTTGATCTCTCTCTTTGCCTTTAGTAGTTCTCCAAATATGAAACCCATGGATGGCCTCACATCCCCATCCACCAAACGGAGAACTTTGAACAATGGCTCAAAAACAGACAATGTTAGCTTGACATCCTTCCAAAAGGTTGCACTCAGTATAGTTGCTGTGGCCTCTTTTCCTTTCTTTGATTTCACATCCTTCAAAGAGTCCCACTTACTATGCACAACCATCTTTCTCAGCTGGTCCTTCTTCTCTTGTATGCTGTTCAAAGTGAGAAAGGTTGAAGCAAACCTAGTCACTCCCGGTCTTATTATCTCTTTCCCCTCTGTGAACTCTCTCATGCATGCCAATGTTCTTGTGTGCCCATAGACAAATATGGTGAATGCCTTTGCTTGGTCAATCACCTTCTTGAACCGAGGCATGTTGCCAATACCTTGGAGCATCAGGTTGATTGTGTGAGTCGCACAAGAGGTCCAAAAGATGTGTGGTCTCTTCTCAAGCAGTAGCTTTTTTGCTCCCATGTTGTTAGAAGCATTGTCTGTCACTACTTGCACTACATCATCCGGAATAATGTCTTCAATTGCTTTATCCACTAGTTCAAAGATGACTTCACTTGTGTGTGACACATCTGACATCTCTTTTGAGCCGATAAAAGAGGTTCCATCAGCACAATTCATGCATAAGTTCATTATGCTTCTCCTCTTCCTATCAGACCAAGCATCGGTCATAATAGAGCACCCATTCTTCACCTTCTCGGCTTCACGTTCTTGCAGCAAGCTCCTGGTTCTTGCATATTCCTCTTCCAGCAATCTCTCTCGCAGATCATACTGAGATGGAGGTTCAAGTCCAGGTCCAAACTGCCCAATTGCTTCACACATTTGCTTGAACTCGTCATTATCACATGCATTGAATGATATTCCTGTAAAAAATAAGGCTAATTAGTGTTTGGTACAGCCATAATAGCATCTAATGAATTCTGAAATGTAAATACAGAATAGTAAATCAGCAAATTACCATGTGTATAAACCCATCTTGCAATGAACTTATGCACCTCATGTGTCCTTTCTTTCCAAAGTTCCTTGTTGAGCTGTTGTTGCTTCAAAGATTCAGTTCTAGTTGCTTTAGGATCAATTGCACGTGTCCATTTGTCAATGGGTCCTAACTTGTGCGGCTCTGAACTTCCAACACAAGTGACTTCCTCTGACTCTCGCTCTCCAACCCCAGAAACATTCACTTCCTCTCTAAGCTCTAGCTCACGAACAGTCTTCTCCTCCCTCTTCCTTTTAGCATCCTCTAGTGCTTTCTTGCACTTCTCTTTGGCCTCCAAAGCCTGCGGTGTTTTGGCCTTGCATTTCGCCACATTCTTTCCTTCATGGGCCACATGCTGCTTCAACCGATAAATCCCTCCTTGCATCACCTTGTCACAGAGTTTGCACTTCACCTTGTCCTTGTTGTTAGCATCAACAAGAACCCCATATTCCCATCCTACATCATCTGAATTCCTCCTCAGGATAGTCCCTCCCTCAGTTCCAGTTTCAGGTGCAGGTAAATCTTGTGATGTCATCCTAGTCCTACAATCAAGAATTCAGAGCACACATTCAGTGACCTACTGACCTACACATTCAGTAAATAGTTGTTAACAGTTTGTACAGACTACAGAGCACATTCAGACCCTACACAATCAGTACACATTCAGTGCACACATTCAGAGCATGTTTGTAAACAGTTTGCACAGACTACATAGCCTACTGCAAGCAGATCCATTTGTTAATTTTGTCACTAAAAATGCTACTGCAACCCTGATCTGTTGACACTTGTAGTGTTCTTTTCTTTTTAATCTTTCTTTTTCATCAAAAGTAAACCAAAAAAATATTATGTTGAATATAGACCATAGAGACAATAAACAACAATTCATGTATCTATGAATCTATCCCATCACAGAGCATATTCAGTATCCATTCATTCATTTTCATTCACTATCCATCCATCCCATTCACTTCAGTAAGGAAGGGGATCCATCCATTCATTCAGCAGACAGCAGGGAAGGAGATCCATCCATTGTTCCATTCAGTCAGCAGGGGAGGGGAGGTTCGAGCAAGGGAGAGGAGCAGAGCAGGGGGACTGACCTTCGAGCAGGGGGGCAGAGCTGGGGCGGGAGGGGTGCGCCAGCGGGGACGAAGCTTCAGGTGTGACAAGCTCCAGGCGGGGATGAGGGATGCGCCGGCGGTGACGGATTCTAGGCGGGGACGAGCACAGGCGGGGACGAGGAGGACTGGCAGGGCGGCGGGGAGAAGCTCCACTGCTCCAGGAGGGGACGACCGCCGGGATTGAAGGGAGGACGGAGGAGGAAGGCCGGCCGCCGGCGGGGAGGACCAAGGCTGGCGGGAGGGGACCGAGCGGCGGGAAGGACAAAATGGCTGGCTAGAAGTGCGTCCTCTCACTCTTATACTCCGCGCCACTTTTCGCGCGGCCCCGGCCAGCTGCGCGCGCGCTTTTGGGCGCGGCAACCACGTCCGAGCGGGATTTCTTCCCGCGTTCGCCCGCTGCGGCTGATTTTTTCGCCCGCACGGCTTCCGCGCCCGCCTACGCGCCGCCTCGGTCGCCTCCACGCCGCCTCCACGCCGCGTAATCGCGCCTAGCGCCGCCTAGCTCCGCCTAGCGCCTAGAACGCCGCCTAACCCCCTAGTCGAGGCGGACACCCATCGCCTACGGATTAAGCGCGCCTAGGCGGCGTCTAGGCGCCGATTTTTTGAACTTTGATATATGGCACCAACCCCGGCCAACACGGTCGCATAGAGGAGGACGCACAGGTGGTCCAGTGTATGACGTCGTCGGGGATAGGGAGCTAGTGCTAGTGCCCCAATCCAGCTAACTGCAAAATCACGTGAAATTGGGAGTACAATCCAATAGTCGATCTTATGAAGGAGGTAACCATGCCAAACCTTGATGAAATTGTTGCTGGCAATCAGACGTGAGGAATTGGTGGCTTGAATGTAAATTGTTTTGGCTGTCATTGTCGCACCGGAATGAAGAGCAATGTTGGGCAGCGGGCAGCAGCCTGAGGATCAAGTAGCTGCAGCTTTACATCCCTGCACGGTGGCGATTTATAGTCCATGTAGATGGAGACTCATGGTTTTCTTGCATTATCAAAGCTACCATGTACTTTCCAGAAGTGATGGTTTTGTTCACTTTTTGTGTGATTTTACTTGATACTTTATCAAGGAAATGAAAACTAGGGGGAATAATAAAGTGATTCTGAAAGTTAAATAGGAGATGTAATTTTGTGAAAAAAAATGCAGTTATTTCTAGTTTTCTTCTTTTAGTTCTTAAATTGCTGTTGACAAGTATTTTATGGTTGCTTATTTAATTTCAGGGTATGAAGTCCAAATTGACATTGCTGGAAATAGAGCATCACATTGTGATGACATGCCAAAGTTTAAGGTTGCAGTTTCTCAGCTGCTCTAGTATGAAATAGAGAGAAATCAAGTTATTTTAGCTGAATTTGTGATTCTATTACTCAAAAAGAAAAGTCTCAATTTTGAACTCCTATATATGACGTGGTACTTTGTTTAACAAGACAATGGTAAATCTTAGTGTATCATGCCCTGCTTACATCTTTTGGGGTGATCGCTGCATTGAATGATCTGGTCCGGAACTTATGGACTTGTGTTTGTATCCAGGGAAATTTTGTCCATATTGTGATATCTGAATTGTGAGGATGTCGTACAGAGATTGTCTGCCTTTCTTCATGTAATGTGCATCAGTCTCGTTTAAATGTCTATACTGGTTCTTACAAAGTTGAGTTGGTTGTTAGCACAAACAACTCTTACAGGAACCAGGAGCCCTTAAACCAGGGCTCTTATTTTTTATATTTGAAAGGTCCTCTACTTTTGAGGGCTATTTTTCTTGGTTGAACTCCATCAAGGATTCTAAATCACGGTCTCTAGCTTCTTATAGCATGTGGGATAGGTTCATCATTTACATATCGTTTTCTCCTTTTTTACATCAACGGGCCTCGATGTGGTAGTGGCCGGAGCTTGGGGATGTGCAAGCTGAGTTCGGGTCTATTGAAGGCATTGGGGTTTAGGCCCTGTTTACTTGATGAAAAGAGGTGAAAAAGTACATTGTAGTATTTTCGTTTGTATTTGATAACTTTTGTCCAATCATGACTTAAGTGAACTCAAAAAGTTCATCTCGAGCTAGTCAGGCAAAGAGTATAAATATGCAACAGCTGCTACTTCATTTAATGATCTATGCAGACGTAAAGTATAATCGATGTGATGGGAAAAGAGAAAAAAATTTGGAAAGTAAACAGGGCCTTATTGTCATGGGCATTGTTATCAAAGCTGACACGGTCAGTTTCTTTTTAAAGTTTAACCATTTTAAGTTTGATCAATTAAGTTTAAAAGAGTATAAATATTTTTGTATTGCTAAATAAACATATTACTTTTTTTATCAACAAGTGGCTTGAATAATAGCACTGTTGCTTCAGCGATAGCTTCCATAGTCTTCTAAAGCATCAATAAGCAAACACATGCTCACACCTGACATATCTTAAGGGCTTTATAGATCATCCTTATCCTAATATGATCGGGACATCATATGGAAGGAACGAAATGTGAGTTCTTTTTTTCTTGATATTACTTTTTTCTTTATCAACAAGTGGCTTGAATAATAGCACAGTTGCTTCAGCAATAGCTTCCGTAGTATTCTATAGCATCAATAAGCAAACACATGCTCACACTCACACCCGACATATCTTAAGGGCTTTATAG
The DNA here is from genome assembly GCA_038502445.1 of Eremochloa ophiuroides. Classification (NCBI taxonomy): domain Eukaryota; kingdom Viridiplantae; phylum Streptophyta; class Magnoliopsida; order Poales; family Poaceae; genus Eremochloa; species Eremochloa ophiuroides. The sequence goes on from JAHLJS010000002.1 coordinate 27,976,225, forward strand.
AACATTCTTATCCTAATATGACGGGGACATCATATGGAAGCAACGAAATGTGATTTTTTTATGCCTATATTTTTTCCCCTGTTTCCTACTTGGGTTCAGATGTAGGCCTCTCCTCCCGTCCGTTCGACTCGAAGTCTCCTTTTCTATTCTTTTTTTTTTCCTGTTTCCACTTCCCCGTACGAAAAAAAATCGTTTTGATAAGGTTTTAGTCAAACATTGAGAATATAAATCATCAATAACTTTTAAATTGTCGGGATTAAAAATATGAAAATTATATAAGTAAATTTGTCTTCAAATATACTTTAATAAAAATATGCATATATCACTTTTTAATAAATATTTTTATAGAAATATGACGTCAAAGTCATGCTTCGAAGACCATATCGTTATTCTAAACGACTTCTAAATCCTATACGAGGGAGTACATATCTTTTCCTTTTATTTTCATTTCCACTTCCCCGTGTTGGTTCTGTAGGTAACTTCTTTTATCTTTTTGTCTTCTTACTATAAGAATAATAATAAATAACAAATATAATACTATACATCATTAAACTCTTATCTAGAAATTTTACTGTTTTAATTAAATATATAATTCATGATAAAACGTTTCTTTTCATCCGAACAGGGAGTTGATATAAAATCCAATTATAAAATATATTGCCACCTAACCATGTATCAGCAGACACAATTCGATATAGTCCGTCTGAAAAGAAATGCTAATTTCGGTTGGTGCTAATTTATTGTAAGAAAAAAACACTGAAGAAGGTGCTATGGACAAGTGAACAGGGACAATCAATTGGTGTGCATGTTTTCTGAACAAACTCGACATCAAAGTTATATAGGTTAAATTAAATAATCTGACTAAAAGCATGTTTCGAACTTGACCATCCGATCACGCATTTATTATTATTATAAAGGATAGAGCATTTTATACATTGGTATCTCACTATACAAGTTAGAGTAACGTATCTAGCTAGCCATGATGGGTGTAGAGTATGATGATTCCAAAACGAATATGAAATATAACATAATAATTGGAGAAACACCTAATGCTCCCGTGCTCATGCAAATTAGGGTGGCTAGCTTACGTCGATGCACAATAGGGAGTCTGGACCTAAGATGAACTGGAACACCAGACACGATTATTAATAAATCTAAGCTGCAAGTTACCGAGATGAGTAGGTACGTAATATGTACATCCTATTGCAACGCACGGATACATTTGCTAGTTAATACGTTCTAAGCTCTATGTTGAAAAAAAAAAACCAAGTACACTAGACTGGAAAAAAAAAAGAAACGCACATATTTCGTTTGGTCAACGTGTTCCGAAGATGAACAGGCACAACTCAGTGTAATATAAATATATATTTGGTCGCACAGGGCGTTGCATGATGTGTCCCCGTAATAATCAGATTGGAGGCAGCTTTGCAAAGTCACCTGGGTTATCGTTGGATTTATTTTAAGGAAAGGACAGCGGCAATGTACTTACGGTGGCATTTGTTTTCCGTTTCCATGGCGTTCTGCCGGAGTGTACTAGAAGCATGTAATGGAAAGAGTATTTTTATATGCTTCATTCAGTAATAAATATTTCCAGTTCCATCTCGTGGAATGCGCATACATTCCCGATCGACTACCTGCCTTCTGAGACAATGAAACAACAGATCACGACTTAGCACGTCTAATATAATGCTGATGACTTCTGCTGCCTGCCTTTTGTTATATCAGTAGATCCAAGCTACTACAAATCTCACTTTATATATCTTCAGATAAGTTAATTTACTGTCAATTACATGATCAATCTAATAAATATACAGTATATTTTTTATATATTTAATTAGATTTCAGAATTATTACTCCTAAATAAAAAAAACGATACTTGACCTTTTTTTGTGACGGAGGAAGTATAATCGGCGTGGTGCTGTGGATAATATCCCTCGAGCAGTCGCGCTGCTCGTAGGCACTTGAAAGAAAACTGGTAGCGGCAGCAGTTTCCAGTAGCACCCTGCTGCCTTCGAATTGAATAACTACTATTAGTGCTATGGCCTATGGACGAGACGAGGACGATGGCCTCAAGGCTGGATGGAGAGGCGTGACCTTGCATGTTTGACCTCGGCGAGGTTGTGCTGCCGGGGAAGTTTCTAAAACGAGCGTAAACAAATGGTGGAGCTGAATGTATGACTGCGAAACCGCTTTTTTGTTATATATATTACCAGACAAAGCAGAGGTTGGGCTCACCCTAGGAGTAGTAGGTAGCAACAACATTGAATATCTTATTGGCTCATTATCAAGTGTATTTTTTTTTCTCTACTCGATCATCAGCGGCAGCGGCAGCATGCCGTCAGTTAACATGTTCTTCTTACCACCTCGCCGATGGCACACCCCCAAGATAGTACATTCGCATCCTAATTTGTCCTTCTCTCCTAATTTCTATTTAAGCTTCCTTTTTGAGCTTGCTTGCCTACAAGTACTGTGATGACGTTTTGAGATGTGTGCCGACACGGAAGAATTCAGAAAAAAAAAAGTGTCATTGTTTAGTGGATTTGTTGTAGACTTGTAGTGGTCGTCGGTCGTACGTTACAGTTACAGTAGTGTAGCTGTTTCCCGCCACCATAAGCGAATCGGCACGGTCCCAAAACCCAAAAGCTCTGGTCCGCGTGCATGCGAGTTTCCTCGACAGTGAACCTGGACGTTATTAGCTCCTTCCATTCTAAATTATAAATCATATATAAATTTTCTACCATATAAATATACATTTATGTTAGATATATTTAGAAAGGATAAGACGATTTATAATAATCACCGTACGTGTGTCATACAAGTCATTTTTGTTGGTCCATCCTTTTCAAGTTTTGATCACAACGAGTTTTGTGGAGCAAATTAATCTTATTCCATCAATAGAGGGAGTAGTATCAATTCTAAGGCAGAGCATTGCCGTAGGCCTTGCCCACAATGATCAAACCTTGGGTTTATTGTTTGTGTCTCATTGGACCCGTCTTTTTTTTTGTATTTTAGCCTTTTTTTTTGAAAGATTCTCATAAATAGACCTCTTACAATAAGATTTTAAAAAATGAACCCAAACCTCGACGCCATTATCATTGGCGCCGAGGTTAAACGTCTCGGCGCCAAAATTATTGGCGCCGAGATTCGATCCAGGTGGCGCTGAACGAGCTGACGTGGAGCCGACCTCGGCGCCAGAGCTGTTGGCACCGATCTCGGCGCCATTTCTCTTGGCGCCAACCTCCACTCTATTTAATGATCCTACCGTAAAGTTGCGCCGGGCAGAGAGAGCTCTAGCACAAGTCGCGTGCACAGGCCGCCTAGGAGTATTGGCCTAGGAGCACTAGCACAACCTCGAGAGTGGAGACAAGGTTTGCATGCAGCAGCTTTTACTAGTACTAATACTCTTTTAAAATTGTAATTTTTCATCACGTCACATCAAATTTTTATATATACATAAAATAATAAATATCGATAAAAAAATAATTACACTTCTTATAAAAGTTAGCATGTGTACTACGGTAATTGAAATTCCAATGTTTAATCTCAAAAGACATGCTACACCCTGCTCTAAACTACTCGTAAAGTAGCAGTACTCCTATGTTGCCTGTCTTATCACTAGTTTACGCTTTGGATACATGCATAAAGTATTAAATATAAATAAAAAGTAACTGATTATATAGATTATGACTGTTTTACGAGACGAATTTTTTAAACCTGATTAGTCGACGATTTGATAATATGGTTTATTTTTAAATCACTCTTGAAGAACATTTATTAACTAGCAGAAGTTAATGTAGATATAGTGCTCTTATTTTGTACTCACACCGAATCAGTATAAGCCAAAATCAGCCAAACTTTTCAGCTCCAGCGAACAGAGCCTAAATGATGTCTAACGTGCTACTTATCTTACGTAAAAAAATAATCATAGAGTTCTATTTTAGATGTAATAGTTATGGAAAATATCTATGGAAATGCAAGCACACTTCTCTACCATGGACTTTGTTTTTTGTTTGGTACGCCTGTCTGTTTGTTGTTTTTCCTGACGCGAAATCTGTTGGAGGAGCAGGACCATCCGAGTGAGTGAGCCGGTAGTTGGGAAGGATGGACGAAAAAAAGACGAAAATTTTGCCGCTTTATTAATAGATATAGATATAAATAAAATAAGTAATAATAAAAGAAGTGATATTTTATACAAACTTTTAAATAAGACGAGTGGGCAAACTTGAAGCCAAAACGTTTTGACCGGTTTTAAATGACCGATAGTTTTCGCTGCCTCTCCAACTTATGCGGGCCATGCGGTGAACAGCATGTCAGCGTGTGCGTGCTCTGCCAATCTGCCCTTTTGCATGTGACAGCGGTAAAGCAGCTTTTTCTTTTCGACAAAACGGTGAAGCAACTTTTGCATGTTGCTTAAAATGACTTTGCATGCAGGTTAAAATGACTGGAGTAGTACTCGTATGCGGCAACCAGTAAACAGAGTCTGCAGTCTATGAGGTTGGCACCAGGAGAAATGGCGCCAAGCTCGGCGCCAACAGCTATGGCACCGAGTTCGGATCCACATCAGCTCGTTCAACGCCACCTGGATCGAACCTCGGCGCCAATAATTTTGGCGCCAAGGCGTTCAATCTCGGCGCCAATGATGATGGCGTCGAGTTTTGGATCTATTTTTTAAAATCTTACTGTCAGGGGCCTATTTGTGAGAATCTTTCGAAAAAAGAACCAAAATACACAAAAGACGGTCATTGGACCAAATTAACTACGTATCTTCCTCCTCGCAAAAAAAAAAAAAAACTACGTATCTTCCTATACCTAAATAGAAGACCCTAAGTTTATTTTCCTGCAATTTGGTGAAGCCACGTCATCCAAATTGATTAGCCCTCCTATGTCTGTGTACCGAGCCAAACTATAAATGTCCATAGCAACGCGAGGAGTGTCATCTAGTTTATCCAGTGGAACATGACTTGCCAGTTTGTAAGCAGGTGCATAATCAAGATAACTTTGTTAACCTTAAAAGTTAAAACCTAATGATAACCCGGTTTGTCATATACTGTACGCATACCAGTTGAGTCTGTGACTGTACATGCATTATTGTGTTTCTAGAAAAAAAAACATAAAGTTGATGTATATGGAAACTTCTACATTAGTTTGCAGTTTGCCGACCATCAGCTTAGTCCAACTTAGTCGAATTGTTGTGTCGCTGGATTTTCAAATGCTAGATGTTTTACTTTTTTTGTTCATTTAAGTCAAACTTTTCTGATTCAACTATTTTTTAATATAAAAAACATGTATTTACTATCTAAAATACCAAACAAATGTACCATCAAGACATATTTTATAGTGGATTTAATTAAATTATTTTGATGTCAATAAAAGCTAATATAATTTTATACAAATTTATTTAAATCATGAAGTTTCTCATATGAAAATATTTTGGAAGGAAGTGAGTCCCGACAGATCTTGAGATTGACGAAGTCATAGGCGCTTCACTGTCAATTTAAACCCTGTTGGGTAACGTTCCACTGGATATTTATACCATTAGACCACACACCAATTTACGGAAGTAATTACATAGAGTAAGTATATCACACGTACTAGTAAGTATATCACTAGAGTCAGAGGGTCAGCGGTGGTTGCCGTTGCCGTTGATGCTGCAAACCCAACCATCATCAGACCACGTCCAGCTCCAGCCTCCCTCCCTCCCTCGGCGAATACGACCTCGTCCAGGCGACGCCGCGCCGAGCTGCTTGTTTTGTTTCTCTCCTCCGTTAATTTACATCCATCCAGCTCCAGCCGCGGTCCAACTGCACCAACTAACTCTTCAACACGTCCTCCCTAGCTGCTGTGCTGGGCCGTTTCAACTCCCCCCCCCCCCCCTCCCGCGTCACTTCGTCCCTCCACCTAGACCTAGCTAGCTGCCTCCTCCAGCTGCTTCTTTATATAAGCCGGCCACCGTCGCCTGGATGCATGCTCGTCTCCCTCCCTCTCCCGATCACTCTCTTGCAATCCAAGCTTCAGAGCTCTCCAGCCGACAGCCGTCCAGCATCATGGTTCCTCATCAAGTCGCATTCCTCCTGGCACTCGTTGCCGCCGCTTCCACTTGGCCGTCATCGGAGGCGGCGGGCGCCTGGCCAACGGCGACGACGACGACGAGCGCGCCCGCCGCCGTCGCATCGTGCTCCGGCGCGGGGACCTTCGCGGCCGGCGGCGCGTTCGCGGGCAACCTCCGCCGGCTCATGTCCGTCCTCGAGGCCAAGGCCCCCGCCGCCGGCGGCTTCGACATCGCCACCGTGCAGGGCGGCGCCGCCGCCGCCGATGCCGCCGGGGAGCAGCGCGTGCACGGCCTCGCGCTGTGCCGCGGCGACGTGGCGCGCGCGGCGTGTAGGCGGTGCATCCGGTCCGCTCGCTCCCACGCGCGGCGCCTGTGCGGGCGCAAGACGGACGCCGTCGTCTGGCTCGACGCCTGCACGCTCCGCTACTCCGCGTCCCCCTTCTTCGGCGAGGTCGACAGGGACCACCGCGCCTTCGTCGACCTCGCGCCCGCCGCCGTAGTCGCGGTCGCGCCGCCCCGGCGGACCGGCACGGCGAGGGAGAGGTCGGCCGCCGAGCTCGACCGGGACGTCGCCGCGCTGCTGAAGCGGCTCACCAGGACGGCGTACCTCTCGCCGCTGCTGTTCGCCGCCGGGGAGGAGGAGGAGGACGCCGCCGCTGGCGACGGCGGCGGCCAGCAGCAGCGGAGGAGGAGGCTGCGCGCCATGGCGCAGTGCACCAAGGACCTCTCCGGCGGGGACTGCAAGGCGTGCCTGGACGCCGCCATTGCGCAGCTGCTGGCCAGGGGGTGCCCGCCGGAGGGCGGCAGGGTGCTGGGCGGAAGCTGCAGCCTCAGATACGACCTGTCCCCGTTCGCTTCTGTTGACTCCTCCTAAACATAGCTTGCACCTGTGCTAATCTAATCTGATGTAAATTGCGGTGTCAGAGTTCACGCTTAATTTGTGCATGCACAGTCGAGATTCGAAAGGAATCTTTCAAAAAAAAAAAACCAAAACAGAAGTGCTATTTGCAGCTCCTGTTCCTCGAGAGGCAAGACAACAGAAGTGTTACAATTACTACAACGGTCAAACCAATGCCAGCCACGCTTTCAGGACTAGTCCCTGTACAGTGTATTTCACCAGCGAAATTATGGTACAATTGTAAATTCGTCAAGCCTAACATTACCAACGTATCCTTAAAATAGATGTTCAGATTGTGATATTGTTTTTTTTTTGTTGAAACTAATTGTGATATTGTTCGTCATTGCAAAATTAGTAATCTGGACCTGCCTTTTCTAAAACTAGCTGATACGCAAAGCTCTAATGTAGGGCGCTACAGTGAATGCTCAAATAAACAAAAAAAAATTTGTATATTCTCAACGGGCAATTCAATTTTAATTTAGCGTGCAATACATCAACATACCTCAACATTTTCGAGGTGTTTTTTTTGTTTGTTTCATATGGCTGAGGGATTTTTTATGCTTTATTTATCTATCTTTAATATTCATTAAGTCAAGGTGCATCATTTCATCATATTTTACTTCTCACAATGTTAATTTTACAGCTCTCTTTATTTTCTGATCTATGCTCATACAAGTGATTACAACGCGCATCTAGCCATGGTACAGAGTCGGATCCCAAGAGGTATTAGAACAAATAACAACATTAATGAGATTCTACATTTCATTGCAATATATGAACATATTGCTAATTTAAACAACCTCTAAAGAAAATAAGAAATTAGCAATCGAAAGTCCCATCTAGTGTCTCCTAGCCCAAAAAGTGCCGGCCACCTAGTAGTAAATAACTATTGAGAAGGTCATCAATTAGACTAGAAAAAGACTTAAATAGTTAGGACGAATTATAAAGAACCGGCCATTTAACCATCCTCTATCCGCCAGAAGGCGCTCAGAAATTGTTGAAAAATCCAGGGGTGGAAACTTCGATAAACACATCGGAGAAGATTATTCTTGTCACGCGCGACTACAATCCGTGTGTAGCCACTATCGTTCCAAGTATAGCACATGTCAAAGTCAAAATCAAAACCTGATGTTCTCAGATAGTTAGGCATGTACTACTAGGATAGCATACGAAATTGCCAATACAGTATCGCGTATACGAATGGTATTTTCAAATTCATTTTATTGTATAAAAAATTTCCAAACCAAAAACGTACTAAAGCCTATTGCTGACTCTAGGATTCATTTGGGGCTAAAGAGCCCCACTATAGAGAATAATGAAATGGCAATGCTTCAATTAGCAGGTTCGTCTAAAATTTTAAGTACGAACATGGCTGCATAGGAGCGGTCCTGCACCACTCCGATCTAAACGCCTATTCTTCACTTATCCCCTCCCTCTCACAAAAGAAAATAAAATATCTACCGCTCATCTATCTGTCACACACCTTCTTCCCCGACCATTGCATGCCATGCCTTCTTCCCCCACCGCACGCAGTGCCTTTCCCCTGCTGTGCCACATCGTGCTCCCTCTCTTGGACCTACAACCACTTCATACGCGGGCGGTGCTCCCACTCCCGTCGTTGATACTGTAGCAGGCATTGTAGCTGAAGCATCTAGGTCCTAATGGTTTCGGTGATTAGTGACAACAAAAGAGGTTATTATGACTAACGTGTGTTTTGCAGAATAACCTATAGGTTAGGTCATAATAACATGTAGGTTCAAGTCCCTAACGATGGAAATCGATTCGGTTTTCAAAGGATGGAAGACAAAACGGTGATAGGCTAGTGCCAAGTGTCGTTTGGTGTTGAGAGACACTTGGAGTAGTTTTAGGTTTTGTTTTTTTTCACTTTGACCGTACTATTAAGAGGGGTTTGGATGGATAGCTTGACTTAGGGCAAGGTTAGAGAGTGTAGATGTGATGCACACTTGTCCAACATAGCTCTAGACAGCCCAGGGAGACTCTTGAGAGAGAGAGGATCAAACTTCGTTTTGGAAAGTTTTCGATTCGGCGTAGTTTCGATCAAAAAGAGGGCGTCGGACTCTAGCTAGTATGGTCGTCGGACCAATGGCTAGCGTCCGACGACACGTGGCATCCCCTGGGTGCTTCTCAGCACTTCAGGGAGCGTCGGACCTCGGCTGGATGGGCGTCGGACCATCAACCAGCGTCCGACGGTGCCTTGGAGTTTCCCAGTCAGCGTCGGACCGGAGAGCGGGAGGCGTCGAACCAATGCTTACATCAGTTCGACGCTTCCAGAGAGGTCCAGAGAACAGTAAAGGGGGTCGGACTTGGTCTGACATTAAGCGTCGGACCATTGCTCCGTGTTATAGCCGTTGCAGGTCACTGTGCTTGTCTCTTGAGAGCGTCGGACGGTGGTTCGTTGGACCATTGGTCTTGGTACGACGCCCCTCTGGCACAGTATCGTGCACGGTGCAACTGAGAGAGTCGGACCGAGGTAATTGGTCCGACGGTCGTGCCTCGGCAGAGTCCGACGGTACGCGGGAAAGTGAGAAACGGCTAGTTTTGGAGAGGGTGTGTATTTATACTCTATCATTGCCTCCATTCTATCGCTCTTGCCACTTCTAACTGCTGAAGGAACCTTTGTGACTTTGAGAGAGAGCAAGAGCCCTAAGGAGGATTGAGTGAACTCCATTGCTTGTGAGCTTCTTCCCTAGAGTGTGATCAAGAGTGACTTGTGTGCATCCATCACCCTCTTTGGCCTTGTTCTTGGTCAAGTGAGAGTGTAGGCTTGTTACTCTTGGTGATCGGCATCACCTAGACGGTTCGGTGGCGATCGGAGGCTTGGTGACCGCTAGGAGAGCTTGTGGACGGCCCAAGCCAAGCTTGTGAGCGGTTGTGGGCGATCCACCGCGCCGAAGAGGCAAAGGATCAGCCCGTAGAGAGCACTTGGTCCTTGCGAGGATCAAGGGGGAGCTACACCCTTGCGCGGGTGCTCCAACGAGGACTAGTGGGGAGTGCCGACTCTCCGATACCTCGGGAAAAACTCGGCTTGCACTCTCCTACTCATTTATATTCCCGTACTCTCTTGTGTGCTTTACTTTCTTAGAGTAGTATACTTGTGATAGGACCCGGCTCTAGGTTGCATAACTTGTTTTAGGATTAGAACTTGACACAAACACAAGTGGGTGATATTGGGCAATGGCGATAGGTTGATTTGATTTGCGAAAAAATATTAGTTGACCAATTCACCCCCCTTTTGGGCATCCTCGATCCTTTCAATTGGTATCGGAACTTTGTTGCTCATTAATTTGGCTTAATCGCCAAGAGAAAGGATGTCCGGGGGTCACGATGGTCCCCCTCCCGTCTTCGACGGTAATGATTTTTCTTATTGGAAAATTCGTATGGAGGCATACCTTGAGGCGGTTGAAAGGTCCTTGTTTGGTTTTGGTACTTGAGTGACAACTTAGGTGGACTAATATGTGTTTAAGTGTTGATTACACAGGTGATTAGTCCATAGGTACATGTGTGTGAGCATTTATGCCATGGAGATGGAATTGGCTTGGAGATGATGTTTAGCTCACACATTGTAACAGAACCGCCTTAATCACATGGCCCACAGGCACCTGTCATCGGCACTAATGACCTCTGACAGTCGTACTCGTGTCCCAAATGATCGAGGCAGCCCTGCCGGGCTACATCAGTGCCCGTATGCCGACAGGATCTCCATTGCGAAGCCATTACAGGGTTACAACATTTCATAATCAAAATACATCAGAGTAAATGCGGAAGATTAATTAGTACTTAAATTACAAACCGAGTTCAAATAGTAAATAGGTGTAGTTATTACAAACCAACTTAAAACAGTAGCAGTGGCATTGGAACAACGATACAACATAAATAGATAGTAGATAATCGAACCCAGCCCACGGGTCCTTCACTCCTCACCACTGTCCTCTTCGATCACTGTAGCACAACAGGGGTCGAGACAAATCTCCGGCTGTGGCCCTCCTGCAACGGGGTTAACAAACCCTGAGTACTGGGTACTCCGCAAGACTTACCCGACTAAGAAAAATATTTGACTCTTGGAATGCAAGGTTAGGGGTAAGGCTTAGCAGGAGGTAAGGGGTTTAGCGGAAAAGCATTACTATCCTGTCTCAGTATTTTTGCTCATTGAATAACTTTATTAGTATCATAAGTCATCGTTCATCACTTCCATTATTCTCAAAACATCCTATTCTTCGAACCACTTTTCGAGGTAGACGTGAGGATCAAGTCTCCATAACCGAGGAGCACGTCGATTCGAATCAAGTAAGTATACCCAGCTGGGGATTCTATCCACACTGCATATGTAGCACTTAAGCTTGCATATGCCAACCCATTGTCACGGCTTTTCTATCCCGGACCCGGTCCTACGCCACACGAGAGCACAGTACTCCACTAGTCTCCAGGCACGCCGGCCACGTGGGTACACGCTACTCTCGCCATCTCTCCACTCCCAGTGCGCGGTTGTCGGTTCCAGCAATAGAGCGACCTGACCCTAGGCTTTCCGATTTGGTATGTGGCTAGGCTGTTCATCATGATCACAACAGGCCTTACAACGAACGGTCCCTACTGCTTTCCGTCAGAAACCCTGCATTGGGACCCTAACCCAAATACCCTGGATTCTGCCCGGTTTTCAAATCCCTTCCCGATGATGACGATCAGTTGGGACTCTAACCCAAACAGATGGCCGACCACTCGGGAACCCATCCATTACAATAACAGTGTCCCGGCCAAAGGACCCTGCCATCATACATGGACTCATAACCATCCCTTGATAATTCTTCATTCCAAATATCAAGTTTAAAATAGCATTTTTGCAACTCTAATATTTAAGCATGACTAAGCATTTTTCAACTCATTTCAAATCATTAGGTTCCTTGGATAACAAGTAGTCAAGGATGGTAAATGCATCAATTGTTTTATCACGCAACTCCTAACAACTTAATGCAGTTGATTAACTCCAGTGATAAAAGCATTTATAAATAGAGGGTTAAATGCACCGGGGCTTGCCTTGCAGCGCAAAAACAGTCGGGGCAGGAGCACCACAGCTTTCAGGTTCAAGAACCACCTTGGAACCTTCTCCTCCAGGCACCTCGACTTTGACTTCCTCGTTTACCGGCACTACACGTGTGCAACAATGCATGTATGAATGCGATGCGGAAAAGAGCATATGCCAGAAATCAAGAACTAAACATATGACAAGCATAAAACGACATCACTAGGGTGTTCTAGGTCTTAAATGGGTTTGACCTAGAACCACAATCAATTCCAAAGTCACACAAACCCTAAATTCATTTTCTACATTTTGTTTTTACTATTTAATAAACCCATATCTATTTAATAAAAGAGCAAACTAATCCCATTTGAGACCAAACTTCACCAACAGATAGCCTTTCATGCCAAACAGAGATAAATAAATTTTGGTGATTTTTGGAGTTACCTAGAATTAATTAAAAATGTGCAAACATCCATTTTCCATTTATTTTAGGGATTTTTACCTACTGCAGAAAGTACTTAAACATGACAAACAATATTTTTATAAAATTCTACACTACTCAGAGAGAACATACAAAAATTCTCATGAATTTTGGATCATGCCAAAATATTCTAACAAAATTATGAAACTGCAGCACTATTCCTTTGAAAATAAAATGGAAAAGGCATTGCAAAAACCTGGAAAAAGAAAAACCGAAAACGGCCCGAAGCCGGCCCAACTCGGGGCAATCAGCCCACACGGCCCGCTCCCCTTTCCCACACTGCGCCGGACGCTGACAGGCGGGGCCCTCGGCCGAACGTGCGGCGCGAGCGAGCACGCGCGCACCGGCGCGGCCCTCGCCGCCGGCGAACCGACGGCCACCCGGATGTGACCTGCGGCTACTACACACCCTAACGGACAACCTAGAACACCTAGCTTCAACCTTAGCCGCCTCCGACGAGACTCTCCGCGACCATGGCGGACGCCACGGCTCGGCGAGCATGCGCCGGCCTCCCGAGACCAAAAAGCGGTAAACAAAAGGGTTGGGAAGGATCTAGAGCTCACCACGAGTCTAGTGAGGGAGAAGGACGGGGCTGAAGCGGACCGGTGAGACGAGATTGGCGACGGCGGCGGATGCGGCGGCTTGAACACTCCGGCGAGCACCCGTTCCGCTGGACCTAGGGGACGAAACACGCAACCACCGAGCGCATGAGTTCAAGAGAAGGTCAGAGAATAGGAAACGAGGCTTAGGCAGGGGAGTAGCTCACCACGACGAGCTATGGTCGAGAAACCGAGCCCGCGGCGGCGCTCTGCCGGACCCGAAGACGACGACACCTGAAGCAGAGCACCCAAGGCGTTAGAGAGGGCACAAAAGGCACCAACCGGAGCGCCTTGGAGCTGCACACTTACTGAGAGGATGGAGAGGGTGGAGATAGCCGGCGGACGGCGAATTTCGCCGGCGACCGAGTGGAGCTCAAGAATGGCGGCGGTGGCGATTTTGGTCGGGAGGGAGCACCTGGGGCTTAAATAGGCGAGGAGACGGTCGGGGAGAACGTGGGGGGGTTCGGCTCCATGCTGCGCGTACCACGGATAGTGCTCCGGCGCCGGAGGACGCGCTGCACGGTCGCGCACGCCGGCGACGTGCGCGCCGCGGCCGAGCGCGCGTGACGCGTGAACAGTGCCGCCGGTACAGTACTTGGCTCAGAGAAAATCGCCCAAATTGATCAGCCAAAAGACCGAATCCGAGGCCACGCCCAAAAGCAAAGTTGTAGATATTTTTGTGCTGGACAACTTTTGTTTTTGCACCAATTTGAAATTCGGCCTAGATTTGAAAATATTCAAAAGGGGGTAAACTAGGGTTTTGAATTTCAAACTGAATATTTAAAATTACTTTTTATTTTTCTAAAGAACTTGAAATTTGGCCAAAATATAAGTTGTGCATCTCAGAGAGATCTACAACTTCTATTAAGGAAGTTTTATCTAATTCTCATTAGTTTTTGAAAAGCAGTTTTAAATTCAAATTTTGAAACACAGTTTTGAGCTTAATTCAAAAATTTTCAACATAACTTCAAAATCACCCAAAATAGAAGTTGTTCTACATTAAAAACTCTACAACTTTTATTAAGGGACCTACCTCAGATTTGATCAAATTTAGAAAGTGCACTTTGAAGCCTTTAATTAGGGTTTTAGGGAAGATTAAAATCAACAAGCAATAACAACTCAATTAGGGTTACTTCAAGCACATACAAGAGTTAAACAAGCTAATCACACTATTACCCCTAATGACAAGCAACAGCATATGATGATATGATGACATGGCATTTTAAGTAACAGTAATATCAGGGGTATTACACACATATGGTATGAAGGAGCTAAACGCATGAGACATGACATGGAGTCATGTGGGTAGCTGGAGAAGATCAAGACATGACTTGGCGTCGACGGACCGGTTGCATGTGTGAAGGGCAAGCTAGTGGACTTGGCGCCGATGGACCAACGCAACGGTGAAGAGCAAGTGAAGTCGAGGATCGATGAACCAAAAGGCACATGATGATATGAAATGGATCATATCATTGTTGAGGTGTTGGTGCATGTGTTGCACCGGCATCGACCGAGTTGGAGATGGAGAAGGTGATGAAGATGGTGATCGAAATGGAAAGCGTAAGGCAAAGGTATAACGTAGGGCGTTTTCATTTCACCGTTCTAAGGTTGAGTAGAGAAGTGCTTGACCAAATTTAGGATAGATGGCCGTACTATCAAGAGGGGCAAACTTATTTGCATATCGGTCATCTAGTGCCACTTGAGCGATCTAACTTGCATATGTTATTAGGATCGAGTGGCGCGGTGAAAAGAGAGAAAAATCCTTTGAAAAATGTTTGTGAAAAGCTAACACACATGCACATGAGATGTACACTTTGTGGTGTTAGCACATTTGCAAAGGTGGTGAAGTTTGGAGTTGAGAAGAGCTCTCTGCAGAACGTCGGACGCTAAGCAGTGGGAGCGTCGGACCATTGCTCTCGGTCCGACGGCTCACCCTAGCTTTAGTGCGAGCGTCGGACGGTGGTCGCTGTGGGAGCGTCGGACCATTGGGCCGGTCCGACGGTGTTTGGCTCTGTGAGAGTCGGACAGTCCGACGGGGTGAGAAGCGTGAGCGTCGGACTGTTGGCTGACAGTCTGACGGCGTGTCACGGCGAGTCCACGGCGTGGCGAGGCTTGTGGCGCGCTCTGGGCATGGCGTTGGACGGGGCAGTTTGGTCCGACGCTGGGCGTCGAACAAAGTCCGACGGTGTTTTCAGCTCTCGGTTGCTCTCTGGAAGTGTCGGACTGTGGCGCTCGTTGGTCCGACGCAACCCGTCCGACGGTGCTGGAGTTGGCGCGAGCAGTAGCCATTGTGCTTCAACGGTCGACTTCAAACGGCTAGTGACACGTGGCGGCCATTCGGAGCGTCGGACCGTGGACATTGGTCCGACGGTGGCGCGGCTGAGCATCCGACGCTCAGTCCGACGGTCGGTTTGAGAGGGCAACGGCTCTATTCGCTTGAGGGCTATAAAACCAAGCACTTGGCGGCCTTGGCCGGCTAGCTGAGCACCCTTGAGCCTGTATGGCTTATGTAGGTGTGCTTGGGAGCTCTCTAACTCACTATTGTGCTTAGTGTTCATCCAATTGATCGCTAGTGAGTGATTCTAATGCGTTGCATTGAGAGATTGCAAGAGTTAGCACTAGGTGATCGAGTTGCAAGCCGGTGGTGCTTGTTACTCTTGGAGGTCGCCACCTCCTAGACGGCTTGGTGGCGAGAGGCTCCGTGGAAGCAAGCAAGGAGATTGTGTTTGGCTCCGGAGCAAACTTGTGACGGGTTGGAGCTCACCCCACGGGAGTCGCAAAGAGCATCACTAGTAGAGCGAGACGTGAAGAGCGACAAGTGGTCCGGCCGAGTCAAGTGTTAGAGCTTGTGGTAAGCACTCCACGTGGGAGAGTGTGACTTGCGGGTCACCACTAGCAAGAGGACCGGCGGCAACCTTGGAGCTTGTCTCAATGGAGGACGTAGCTTGTGGCGACAAGTGAACCTCCGGGAAATAAATCACCGTGTCAACATCTTTCCATCCTTCGCGGTGGTTTGCTCCCTTCTACACAAGTTATTTATTTTGTGCATTACTTTACTTGTGTAGTTATATTTGCTCTTGTGAGACCGGTTAGCTTGTGTAGCTTGCCACTCACCTTCTTAGCTTGTGTAGCTTAGAAGTAGTTCACACTTAGTTTGTGTAGCTAAGTGAGTTGCGCTCCTTGATTTGGATTGTGTATCCTTGTCATTGAGCAAGTAGTGAGCTTAGGTGCTTAGTGCGCTTTTGCTTGCTAGTTGATAGGAGTTTCTCCGGTGTTTAAAGTACTAGCGCTTAGGTTTGTGTGATCTTGCGTTAGAACGGTTTAGGGAAGCTCAAGCTAGACTTGCACCTTTGCTTCTTGCTAGGATCTTTTGTAAGGTGCTTAGAGTCTTAGTTAGAGGGGTGAATTGTCGCTAGAACCGATTAGGTTTTATTTCCGCTGCGATTTATTTTTGTCGGACTATTCACCCCCCTCTAGTCCGCCATCTCGACCCTTTCAGCGGTGGACCTTGGTGTTCACAAAGCCGCCACACAAGGGTACCCCACTCCCAAAGCCGGCGTTACCCTCACACCTGTTGAGGAAGAACACGAGAAATGGAATGCTAAGGCTCGAAACATCATCTTTAGAGGCCTTAACAAAGAGGTGTTCAACCGTGTAAGGAACCACAAGAACGCCCATGCGCTATGGTTGGATCTTTGTGCGCTCCATGAGGGAACTAAGAATGAGCGTGAGGAACGATATTACCTTATCATTGACAAGCTCAATTCCTTTAAAATGCTTCCCAATAAAAGTGCTAATGACATGTATTCTCGATTGAATATCATTGTAGAGGAAGTCAATGACCTTGGGCTCACACAAATCTCACCGGCCGAGGTTGCAAGGAGGATCCTCAATGCTCTCCCAATCGACAAGTATGGTCGCATTGTGACCGTGCTACATCAAACGGATCTCTCAAATGCAACACCCACTCAAATATTGGGGAAGATCAATGCTCATAAAATGTATATGAAGATGACCCCTTAAGATGGTTCATCATCAAAGAAGGAAGAGAAGAAAGACTTGGCTCGCAAGGCCGATAAGAAAGGCAAAGCTCTAGTAAAGTACTCTTCTCTTGACTCCACAAGTGATGATGATGATGATGTGGAGATCGCTCTCATGGAGAGGAAGACCACCAAGATGCTCAAGAAGCTCAACAACAAGGGAATCAAGTTTGATTCCAACAAGAAGAAGTTCTCCACTAGTAGCAAGAAAAAGCCCATCTCCGATATGGATTGCTACAATTGTGGAGAGCTTGGGCATCTTGCTCATCAATGCGCAAAGCCCAAGAAAGACAAGTATAAGAACAAGAATAAGGGCAAAAGGCAAGATTCAAGTGATGAAAGTGAAGATGAGAAGAAGAAGGCCAAGCCATTCAAGAAGAAAGAGTTCAAGAAAAAGCAATTTCACAAAAGTAAGAAGAATGGCAAGGCTTACATTATTGGTGATTGGCTTACTGACATTGAATCTTCTAGTGGCTCCTCCAATGAAGAAAGTGATGATGAAAAAGAGAAGGTGGCCGCTCTTGTGATTGGGACTTCACTTCCTCCACCGCCATCACCGCCCTCATCTCCAACACACCTTTGCTTTATGGCTAAGGACAAAAAGGTACAAATTGATGATGAGAGTAGTGATAGTGACAATGAATATGATTCACCCACCTATGATGAACTTGCTAACTTGCTTAATGACTACACCAAAGTTATAAGAAAGCTAACAAGGAAAAATGAAAACCTAAAACTTGAGAATGGCAATCTCTTAGCTCAAAATGAACAATTCACTAAAGCTAGTGATGAGCTTAGAGTTGAAAATCAAAATGTGTCATCCAAGCTCAAGGAGCTCAAAGCCAATATAAAAGAGCTCAAAGAAAAACATGATAAACTTGAGAGGATACACATTGAGCTCACTATTAACTACAACAAGCTAAAAGAGGACTACACTCAAGTGAAAGTGAATCATGACAACCTTGCTATGGCTTATGACTTGCTTTCAAATGAAACACATGATGCTCCTAACCTTGTTGTTAAGTGTGATATAGCTACATCATGTGATGACTTGATTGATGAGATCATTGAGCAAGGTGCTAGTAGCAAAGGTAAGAAAGTGGTGGTGGCCGATTGCCATGATGACTATTTGAAGCTCAAGATTAAGAATGAGAACTTGAAGAAAAAGCTTGAGAAGCAATCAACCACCAACACCATTGTCATTGAAACGGTGCAACAAGATGATGAAGTTGAGGTGCTTAGAGAAGAAAACAAGATCCTCAAGAATGAGAAGTGCCACCTTGCAAGCTTATTGGAAGAGAACAAGAAGTTGAAGTAAGAAAAGAGTAATCTCACCGTGGGCTTACAAAAATTCACAAGAGGCCAATATCTCCAAAGTGATCTCCTCATGAACACCGTGATGAAGTTTGATAGAAGTGGGATTAGCTACATGGGTGAGAAGGTGCAAAACATTAGAGCTCAAAATCGCCTCAACAAAGCAAAGAACAAGTCCAAGCCCAAGCCTAAGAGATATTTTGAATGTGGACAAGAAGGTCACTTTTCTCATGAGTGCAAGACACCGCCACCACAACCTTTGCCCAAGCATGCTAGGCCTTTTGCTTTTGATGCTCACTACATGCTTAGAAAAGATTCTAAGGGCAAAGTGAAAGTCATGTTCCTACGTCCTCCTAACAAGAATAGGCCTAGGCAATTGTGGGTAGCAAAAGCTTTGGTTGAGAAAGTCCGGAGCCCTTCTCAAGTATGGGTTCCTAAATATCAAGGTTGATTTGTTGTGTGTAGGTGAACTACAAGACCGGTGGCTCTCATTGGGTAATTGATAGTGGATGCACTCAACATATGACCGGTGATGCTCGTACACCTCTCTTGAAGAGAATGTAGAAGACCAAGGAAAGATGACATTTGGTGATAATTCCAAGAGCAAAGTGTAAGGGCTTGGCAAAGTGGCTATATCTAATGATCATTCCATATTAAATGTGCTTCTAGTTGCTTCTTTGAGCTTCAACTTGCTATCCATTGGTCAATTGTGTGATCTTGTCTTCCAATGCCTATTTACAAGAGAAGAAGTGATTGTTTCCAAGAAAGATGACAATGAAGTGATATTCAAGGGTTTTCGGTACAATCACCTCTATCTAGTGGATTTCAACTCGAAAGATGCAAATTTGAAGACTTGTCTATTCACTAAACAATCTATTGGGTGGCTTTGGCATAGAAGGCTTGCACATGTTGGGATGAGCACACTCAAGAAGCTATTGAAGAAGGAGATGGTGAGAGGATTGAAAGATGTATTTGAGAAGGACAAATTGTGTAGTGCTTGTCAAGCCGGGAAGCAAGTGGCAAATACACATCCATCCAAGGCATTTGTATCAACTTCAAGACCATTAGAGCTACTTTACATGGATTTATTTAGTCCAACAACTTATGAAAGTATTGGTGGGAAGCTTTATTGCTTAGTGATTGTGGATGACTTTTCAAGATATACTTGGGTGTTCTTTCTTCATGACAAGACTGAAGTTGCCGCATCTTTCAAGAAGTTTGCCAAGAGAGCACAAAATGAATTTGAAGTAAAGATCAAGAAGATTAGAAGTGACAATGGGAAAGAATTTGATAACACAAACATTGAAGTATATTGTGATGAAGTTGGGATCAAACATGAAGTCTCATCCACCTATACCCCTCAACAAAATGGTGTAGTTGAAAGAAAGAACCAGATATTGATCACCCTTGCAAGGACTATGCTTGATGAGTACAACACACCGAAGAGGTTTTGGGCGGAGGCAATCAACACCGCATGTTATGCACCCAACCGCCTATTCCCTCACCAGTTACTAAAAAAGACCCCCTATGAGCTACTCATTGGCAAGAAACCGGACGTCTCCTACTTCCGGGTGTTTGGTTGCAAATGCTACATCTACAAGAAGCGAAACACTTAAGGAAGTTCCAAAGACGTTGTGATATTGGTTTTCTTTTTGGTTACTCATTGAAGTCCAAAGCATATAGAGTATTCAACAATGCCACTGGCCTTGTTGAAGAAACATATGATGTGGAATTCGAAGAATCTAACGGCTCTCAAGGAGAGCATGAAAATCTTGATGATGTAGGTGATGAACCTTTGAGGAAGGTCATGAAGAACATGCCAACCGAAGACATCAAGCCTAAAGATGATGAAGATGATGGTGATGATGTGCAAGTGATCAATCAACCATCTTCATCAAATGTGCCTCAAGATGATGAAGATAAAGATGGGGTGGATCCACATGAAGACACCCACATCACAAAAGAAGATATTGAGGCACAAGCATAAGATGCTAATGCTCCACACCCTCCTCCTCAAATGGTTGATAGAAGATCTACTCCACTCCTACAAGCTCATCCTCAAGATCTCATAATAGGGCGTCCTTCAAGGGGGTAATGACTCGCTCACAAAGACATGCTCAATTCATTGAACATCACTCTTTTGTCTCTTGCATTGAGCATACTAGCATAGAAGAAGCTCTTCAAGATCCGGATTGGGTGAATGCCATGCATGAAGAACTCAACAATTTCACCCGCAATCAAGTTTGGACACTTGAAGAGAAGCCAAAAGAAGCAAGAGTCAGAGGCACCAAGTGGGTGTTCCGCAACAAGAAAGATGACAAGGGCAACATTGTGAGAAATAAGGCAAGTCTTGTGGCAAAAGGGTTCTCCCAATTTGAAGGCTTGGATTTTAGGGAGACTTTTGCCCGGTTGCAAGATTGGAAGCCATCCGTATCCTATTTGCATATGCATCTAATCACAACCTAAAACTCTTTCAAATGGATGTGAAAAGTGCATTTTTAAATGGCTTCATAAATGAACTTGTCTATGTTTCACAACCACCGGGTTTTGAAGACCCTAAATACCCAAACTATGTTTATAGGTTGTCGAAGGCATTGTATGGCTTGAAGCAAGCCCCACGGGCTTGGTATGAGCGCCTCTGCGACTTCCTCCTCAACGAAGGCATCAAAATCGGCTTGTTGGATACCACACTATTCACCAAGAAGCACAAAGGGCATATCTTCATTTGTCAAGTTTATGTTAATGATATTATCTTTGGTTCGACTAATAAAGATTTTGCAAGGAATTTGGTGATATGATGTCCAAGGAGTTCGAGATGTCCATGATCGCTGAGCTCACATTCTTCCTCGGCTTCCAAGTCAAGCAATTGAGGGAGGGGACATTCGTGTCGCAAGAGAAGTACACGAAGGACCTCCTCAAGCACTTCAAGATGGAAGAATGCAAGCCCGTCAAGACCCCCATGCCTACCAATGGACACCTCGACCATGATGAGGGAGGTAAATCGGTTGACCAAACTCTCTATCGTTCTATGATCGGTAGTTTGTTGTACCTGACTGCATCTAGGCCCGACATCATGTTTAGTGTGTGTATGTGTGCGTGCTTTTAAGCTAACCCTAAGGAACCTCACTTAGTTGCGGTGAAAAGAATCCTTAGGTACCTAAAGCACACCCCAAGCATTGGCCTTTGGTATCCCAAAGGAGCTAACTTTACTCTTGTCGGCTATTCCGATTCGGATTATGCCGGTTGTAAGATTGACCGGAAAAGCACATCCGGAGGGTGCCATTTGCTTGGAAGATCACTAGTTTCTTGGTCCTCCAAGAAACAAAATAGTGTTGCCTTGTCAACAACTGAAACGGAATACATTGCCGTGGGTGCTTGTTGTGCACAAATTCTTTACATGAAACAAACCCTACTTGATTATGGAATTAACTTAAAAAGGGTGCCTTTGTTGTGTGACAATGAGAGTGCAGTAAAACTTGCAAACAAACCGGTTCAACACTCCCGCACAAAGCACATTGACATCCGTCATCACTTCCTTAGAGATCACGTTGCCAAGGGTGACATTTCCTTTGAGGGAGTGAGAACGGATGATAACTTGGCGGACATTTTCACTAAACCATTGGATGAGGCACGGTTTTGCTCTCTAAGGAATGAACTCAATTGCCTTGATCTAAGCAACTTCACTAAAAGATGATCTTGTGTTGTCTTGTGCATTGCATTGTAACATAAAACATGTCTAACTTTGAATTGCACGTAGGGCTTGTCTAACTTGGTTAAGATAATCACCCAAAAGCGTGTGAAGAAGCTTACCCGAGGACAAACTTGACAAGCAACTAGTTTACTTTATGCGAACTTGCATTGCATATGCATGGTTGTTTGTTTTCCGTTTCGTTCTTGGATTTTATTGCCTATTTTCATTAAATTCACATATGCCTAAGGCAAAATATTTGAGAAATTGAAGTTTTGAGTGAGGACATCTCATACTAGTTCCAACTGGTGTTTATTTGACTCTTATTGGGGTTGAAAATAGTTAGGAAAAATCGGCGCGAAGAAATTTGAAGAATCTCAGCTTTTAGGGCATCGGACCGAGGCGTCGGACGCTGGTTTTCCCAGCGTCGTACCAATTGCCTCAGTCCGACGGTCCCTGGCCCTGTTGAAGATGGCGTCGGACGCAGCGTCGTACTCAAGTTTTCAAGGCGTCGGACGATTGGTGGAACGCATTAACGCCGTGTCGCGACGCGTTCACGGCGTCGGACCATTGGGTTTCGTTCGACGATCCTGAATGCGTTCTGAAGCTTACGGGAAGCCACGGACGCTACGAGAGTTTGGTCCGACTGTTGCAACAGTAACAGTCCGACGGTCGGTTTGGAAGTGATATGCAGTTTCTTCTCTTTTCTCTGTCGTGTGGGTCCCACTGCTCGGTTCTTCTTCATTCTGTTTTTCCACCCGAGCCGTACGCCGCGCCATCGCTCGTCCTAACCCTAACCGCCGCCTGTGCAGCCGCCATTGCTCCACCGCACTACCCCTCGCCGGTGCCCTCGCTGCCGGCAGGACCGTCCCCGAGCTCGGCCTCGCTCGCGCGTGCTTAGTCACGCAGCCTCGCCCCTTCTAGCCGCCCTCGCCTGTGTCTTTCGCCGTCGCCGCTGCCGTGGATCTCCGCCGCCGTGGTGCTGCTCTCTCCGTCGAGCTCCTTCCTCGGTCCTATCTCTCTGAAACCGAGACCTTGAGCTTTTGTTCCTCGCGGTGGTGAGCTCTTTCTTCCCTGCCCACCAGGTGTTCGCTTTTTTGTTCCTAAGGCTCTGTCCCTCCTTGTGCTTACCTCTTTCTTTCAGAAGTGGTCGTGGACGCTCTTGGTGCCTTTCCTGGTGTTCAGGGTGGTGTTCTTCACTGTGCACAAGCACATTCTCTCCTAGGGTTTGTGCTTATCCTTTTAGCTCTAAACCCTAGTTGACCCTTCATCACTGCGTATCCTTGTCAAATCTTTGCTCTAGACATTGACCTATGCTCTTTGTTCCTACAGTGTTTTTGTGCCAGGTCTTTGTGGTGTCCCCGCGTTGACAGAGTTTCTTACCTCTTCGCAGGTCTTCTCTCTCAGGTTGCTATGCTGCTCCACTCTTATCCATGTGCTTGCTTCCATAGATCCTCTTATCTATAGAATATATATGCTTACGTACTTCTTCCTATCTCCTTCTTGCAGCTGTCGTGGTCAGAGGCTCTTGGCAGTGGGTCAGTGAATTCGGGGCCAAGCCCACGGATACGGAACGAGGCCAAGCCTCTGAGTGTCAGTTGGCAGTTGCAGAGGGTCCGTGATAGTTGACAGTTGGCAGCGATGGTTCATTGCAAGCAGACCAGTCGCAGTCAGGGTGGCACAGGTGGAGATGAGAGGCCTCCTTCTCGTCCATCTCAGGACAAGGGGAAGGCCCCTATGGCAGAGCCTAGCAAGAAGAGAAAGAGGTAGCTTACAGCAGAGCAGAGGCAAGCCATCAGGGTAGCCCAGGCAGCAAAGGAGGCTGAGCGTGGCAGGGGTCTCCATATTAGAGGCATCTCTGTCAGTCTGTCAGGCAGATAGGAGTCAGAGGAGCACACTGAGGAGCAGCCATAGTCAGAGGCACAGCAGGGGGCAGTCAGTCAGGGGGTGTAGGCCCAGACTCCACCTCTTTGTCGCTCGGGCCGCACTCGACCATCTGTGCCACCCCGGCCCGCTGGTCAGAGGCACGGCGACCGAGTCCCCAGGGCGCCTGCTCCCACCGAGCCTCAGCCGGAGCCTGAGCCCGAGGTGCACTTGGACTTGCAGAACATCTCTGCAGCCAGAGTCAGGGAGCTTCAGTTGACTTCGCTCCAGAGTTGGTTTCCGGATCAGAGAGACCCATGAGCTTCAGATGGCTGGTACACCACACTTCACGAGGACTTCTTCACCGCTCTCATGGCTTCGGGTGTTGGGCTGAGACAGCACAAGGTATGTCCCCTAGAGGACATAGTTCAGGCAGCGGGTGAGGAGATCAGGCCCTATTTGTCTTATTTGCCTGGACTAGCAGAGTTACTTGGATGCTCTGGTAGGTATGTCGAGTCGTGGGTCCGAGAGTTCTATGCTTCTCTTTGGATCGACCCCGACCACGAGTACCTTCAGTACACCTTCGGCGGAGAGCCATACCGGCTCTACGCGAAGGCTCTGCGAGAGTTGCTAGGAGTGCCAGAGCCAGCTACCAGGTTGCACAGTATCTACTACACCATGACAGACCCGCCGAGAAGGGCACACGGAGGGCTTGCACCAGGTACAGCTCATACAGCAGTTTGTTTTCGGCCACCGTTCGGAGACGGCTCCCGCAGGACACCTTCTGAGCTACGTCCCGTCGTTCATCTTTTGAACGACGTGATGAGGCGCACTCTTCTACTGCAGGAGGGGTACAAGGAGGGACTTACACACCTTCAGCTTTGGCTCCTTAGTGCCCTGGTCCAGCGGTCCGAGTTTGACATAGTAGATCTGATCATTATCGAAATGGAGGATACTATAGCAGAGTGCATCAGGTCTCGGCGACAGCTCCCCTACGCTCACTGGATCTCTCACATCCTTAAACAGAGGTTGCACAGGATTTGGACAGGTATCTCTCGTGAGCTGCGCCAGACAGAGACTGAGTTCCCCGTCTACAGGATGACCTCGTTGATAGACAGCAGGAGAGGTAGCCGAGCACTGCACAGAGTCCAGCGCCGACAGACTTCAAGGGGGCGATATGGCCGAGGTGCAGCAGCAGGACGAGGCTATGAGGCACGTCGCCCATAGCGAGCTTGAGCAGCTTCTAGTTGACGACGACCCCGTCGACACTTCTTCGTCCAGCTCAGACGCGGACTACCGGCCTATCCCTTCACGCCGACGAGGTCACGACTCAGAGGCCGGTGGTTCCAGCTCAGCTCCTCTAGTTCCATAGACCGACCCTGCATTGCTCGTGATTCTTCAGAGTCTATAGCAGACACAGCAGTGACAGGCAGAGGAGCAGGCCCAGTTTGCCAGGGAGCAGGCTGCAGCACTTGCACAGGTGCAGCTTCGTTAGGACCAGTTTCAGCAGCAGATGCTGTAATACCCCGGGTATTACGGCTAATTAATTTTGCCATGTCATCATATTTATTTTTGAGCATCTGCATATGAGTGTGATTAGGGTCTTTAGAGTGACTTATTCATTAATGTTATGGATATCATAATTGAATCCCTGATTTGCTAATTAAAAACAAATCAAAAGAAAGATTTGAATTTAAGCCCTAATCGGACCCAAAACCCTAAATCAAAATCTACTTGGAAGCTGGTCATGGTCTCTTCATAGAAGTTGTAGATCTTTTTATATGTAACAACTTTTATTTTGGGTGTTTTTGAAGTTCTTCAATATAAATTCAAATTAAACCCTAATTACCACTTTGAAATTCAAATTTGAAATGTCAATTTAAAAACTATTGAGAATCTGACCAAACTCATTTAATGAAAGTTGTAAAGCTACTCAAATAGGACAACTTCTATTTTGGCAATTTTTCAAGTTGTTAAATAAATTTAAAAGTAATTTTAAAAATTCAGTTTGAAATTTAAAACCCTCTTCTACCCCCTTTTGAATAGTTTCAAAATCATTCAAAATTTGGAGTTGATCCCTAAACCAATGTTGTTCAGAATTTCGAAAACTACAACTTTTATGTTTACATCTTTCCAAGTTGGCACACAAAATTTTGAGAAATCAGTCAAAACCGGTTGAATGGCACTTAATCGGGCTACAGTAATCTGCCCCCTCCTCTGTTCGCGAACAGGGGCCGGCAGCCGTCCGCGCCGCGCGCGCGCGGCGCCGCCCGTGCCGGCCGGCCGTGTGCCCCCCCGGCGCAGTCGACCTTGTAGGGGACCCCGCACCGACTCGGATCGGCTTGTTCCCTCCCTTCCAGCTCCTTAAATGGCGACGGTCGCCCGGTCCCCGTCGCTCTTCTCTCTCGCTCGCCGTCGTGCCCGCCTCGGTTTGTGGCAAAATTCGCCCTCACCGAGTCATCACCGTTGCCTCCAGCTTGCTGTTGATTAGCCAACTCCTTTGCGCGTCGTTTGCCACTGGTGGTGCAAGCCGTAGAGGTTCCGTGTGCGTCGGAACGTGGTCGCCGTCTCCGCGGGTGTCCGGAGCACCGCCGCAGCCACTCCTCGCGCGACGAGCTCGTTGTGGTGAGTCTCTCTGCCTTAGACCGTCCGTTTGCGGCTCTATGAGTCATACCTTAGCTCATGCTCGCAGCGGCGTCCCATTTTGTCCCCTAGGATCACCGGAACGCGACTTCGCCGTGGAGGCCGAGCCGTTGCACGCCGCCGCCGTCATCAAGCTCGCTGCTCCGATCCATCTCAGCCTCGGCCAGACGTCGGACTAGAGTCGTGGTGAGCTCCTGGTCCTCCCTGCCCTTTTTCCTTCTACTCTACCGCACCGTCACGGCCGGGCCAGGGTCGCCGTGCCGTCGCATCCGCCATGGGCGAGGTGGAGCTCGTCGGAGGCACGTGGGGTCGGGGTTAACCTAGCTAGGGTGTGCGCTGGGCTTGGGGATTCTCGTAGGTGCGCGCGGTTTCATTGCCGAGATCGCCGGCGGCGAAATCCGCGGCGGGCCGCCGCGAGTGCGCACGCGCGCGGGCGCGCGGGAGGATGGAAGAGGGAGCTGACAGGGGGGGCCCCGCCTGTCAGCGTCCCTTAGCACGCGCGCGCGGCCGAGCGCGCGGGCCGGTGCGGGAGCGGCCGAGTGGGCCGGCCTGTCCGACTTGGGCCGTTCTGGGCCAGATAGGCGTTTTCCATTTTCCCGTGGAATTTCAAAGGGATTTCTATTTTAAATTGCTTTGAATAGTTCCTGAGTTTTTTATTTTTGTAGTATTATTTATGTTAATCTAAAAATCATGAAAATAATTGTGGATACTCTCTGGAGCATGTAGTATTTTATAAAAATATTATATATAGGGTTTGGACACTTTCTGCAGGAACTAAAAATCAGCATATTAATTAAGAAATGCAACTTTGAGCAATTTTAATAAATTCCAGAATTATCCAAAAATCATGAAAATTTATGTGGTACTATTTTAGGGTAAGATCTATCTGTTGGGTAAATTTGGGCTCAATTGGAAACTCTTAGTACACTTGTTAATTAAGTATGGGGTTTATGGGTTAATAGAATTAAGTTAAGCGCATAATCCCTATTGTTTGGTGTGATTTTGGATTGATTGGCTCAAGGGTCTTTCACCATAGTGATCCTTGACAGAAGTATTAGGGTCGCATGTTGGTTGTAGTAAAGCTGTGCAGCGGCTTTCTGTGACCGTTAAAATGGTCAATAAAACAAAAAAAATAGGAAACATCGCTTTTACCTTCCATAAAATGTTTACAACTTTACCGTGAAGGAAAGTTGTACTCAAGATCTTAATGGTTTACTTTCAAGCACTTCATTTGTTGTCCTCATGCCATGCTAAGCATCCATCATTGCATACGTGTAGTGCCCGTTCCCGAGGAGGTCCAGGTCGAGACTGCTGCTGAGGAGGTCACTCCAGAGGTTATCCAAGGATTCGACATCTGCGGGACCGATCCCGACCCGACGCTGTACGCAATTCAAGGCAAGCCCCGGTGCATCTAGCCCCGCCTTGTGTTTTATAAAATTTTTATCACTTGAGTCTATTAATGCATTAGGTTGATAGGAGTTGCTTGTCACCTATATTGATGCATTACCTGCCTTGATACATAATATCCCGGAAACCTGTTTAAAAATAAAAATATTCAAAAATGCTTAGTACTGCTTACTCAATTTAGAGTTGCAATAAAAGGCTATTTTTGACCTATGAAAATGTGATAATTAAGGATCATGAAAAAGGGGAAGGGACTTGAGTCCGTTCGGAAATTGTGTACTTGGGTAGCAGTCCCAATGCACCGTAACCGTCGGAAAGGGATTTTCCGTTCGTTGGTTGTGAATTTGGGTTAGAGTCCCAATGCTTGACCATCGGCGGGAAAGGGATTTGAAAACCGTTGGGACAGTTGTATTTGGGTTAGAGTCCCAATGCAATGTCGCCGGCGGAAAAGAATTAGGGACCGTTCATTGGAGGCCTGCTGTGATCGAGACTTTGCAACTAGCCACATACTACGGAAAGCTCTGACTCCGGTAGCTCTGCTACCTGAACCGACAACCACGCACTGGGAGTGGAGAGATGGCGAGAGCAGCGTGTACCCTCGTGGCCGGCGTGCCTGGAGAGGAGAGGAGTACTGTGTTCTCGGGTGGCGCAGGACCGGTTCAGGGGTAGAAAAGCCGTGGTAGCCGGAGTTGGTATATGCAAGCTTAAGTGCTACATATGCAGTGTGGATAGGGATCCCCAGCTGGGTACTAATCGATTCGAATCGTCGTTGCTCCTCGGATATGGAGACTTGATCCTTTGACCTACAACTGAAAAGTGGTTCGAAACTAGGTGTTTTGAGAATGATTAAAGAATCGGAAGGTATAATGAAATGTGGTGATGAATTGGGAATATCGTATTATGACTAAAAGAAAAGTTGAGGTAAAATGTGGAGATAGGTTAATAAAGCTTTTCCGCAAAATGCTTTGATTCTTGCTCAAGCCTTACCTTGAATTCCCTCAGCCTGCATTCCTGAGTCTCATTCCTTTTTCTTAGTCGGGTAAGTCTTGCGGAGTACCCAGTACTCAGGGTTTTTTTTAACCCCATGTTGCAGGGATTCAGCAGCCGGAGATCTGTTTCGCTCCTTGCTGCGTGACAGTGGTCCAGGAGGGTAGTGAGGAGGAATAAGGTTGAACCCTTGGGCAGGGTTCTTATCATTTAAATACCTTATTATGTTGTATCGTCAGTCCACTGCTACTTATTTTAAATATGGTTTGTAATATTTGTACCTTAATCCTATTTGGACAAGTGATTTGTAATCTAAGTATCTTATAATCTTTCCGCGCTTTTACTCTGGTGTAATTTGTTATGAAATGTTGTAATCCTGTAATGACTTCGCAATGAGATCCTGTCGGAGGACATCGGGCGCTAATGTAGCCCGGCAGGACCTTCTAGATCATTTGGAACACGGGTCCGGCTGTCAGAGGTCATTAGTGACAATGACAGGTGCCTGTGGGCCATGTGATTTAGGTGGTTCTGTCACAGCTGGTATCAGAGCGTTCCATTGCTAAATCATTACTGTATTACCTTGTAAAACTTCAAAATGTTTTGGATCATAAACTTAAAATTTGCTATTTTGGTCCAAATTGCTCATTCTTGTCTAAATCTGTATTATAGTTATGGTAGCCAGTGGAATAGCACTATTATTAGCCCTATGTTAAAAATTATTTATGTATGTGTTATGCTTGCATTGGTTTTAAATTCGTAAGTACGGTTCATGCATCATGATTAATTCATTTCATAAATAACTTCCTCCTTAAAATGGGTTATGGGTTAGGATCTATCAAACCTATTCTTGCTAGCCTGTATTACATCCTCGCTAATCCCAACTTATCTTCTCCAGCATGGCACGCTGCAAGCAGACTGCACGCAAGATGACGGGACCCAGGGGTGTGCCGCGTCACCAGCTGGCGCCGCGCGACGGGGAGGCCTCTAGCAGTCGTCGCCCCCGCCGCAGCCACGCTGAGCTACAGGAGGAGATAGAGAGGATGAGGGGGGAGATGAGGAGGATGGTGGAGGACTTTGCCGCCGCTCGTCGGGAGCACTACCAGGACGTAGCGACGATCGACCGACTGCGGACTTCTGTGGCTCGTCTGATCGAGCAGAGGGATGCCACCTGGGCGCGTGAGGACGCGACCAGGGCGAGACTGCACGAGCTGGAAATCTACGTAGAGCAGATCGAGGACTACAACGACACATTGCACGAGGAGGTGCATAGGCTCAACGACGAGCTTAACCCGATCCTGCAGCCACGTGTTGAGGACCCCGAGGATGGGGTGGTCGTTGGTCCTGAGGATCAGGACATGGAGGACGTGGACGAGGAGATTGAGCCTCTCCAGGTGATCGTCGAGGAGGACGCCGACGAGGACGTCGAGGAGGGCGTCGAGGAGCACGTGGCGGAGGTTGACGAGGACGGTGTCGTCTCTGACGGGACCGTGGGTGACGACGACTAGACTAGCAGCAGGACTAGTGATGTCAGTTATTCGTACTATCTAGGGTATTGTAACATCAGTATTGCCAGGAAGACCTTAGTTATGGTTTGGGAACTATGTTAAGTACCGTTTATGTACCCCGGTTATCGTATTGTATGGTGTGTATTGTATTAAGACGTGATTAAGTAATCTAAGACTCAGTTTGGCTTAATCATGCACAGATGCCTGTTAACACCCGCTCGACTGGCGCTGGTACTTCTGAGGACAGGGCCATTCCGCAAGCACCGCCGATCCCACCCACCTTGGCTGATGCTATTGCTGCCTTAGCCAATGCTACGGCATTGCTCGCTCAAAACCGAGATGACCGTGGTGGACGCCGTGGTCGCCACAATGACGAGGAGACGACTTATGTGGACTTCACAGACACCCGTCCACCAGTGTTTACCAAAGCGGATGAGCCACTGGAAGCAGATGACTGGCTCCGTATCATGGAGCAGAAGTTTGGATTGATTCGCTGCACGGAAACCCAGAAGCCGTTGTTTGTAGCACAGCAACTCTGGGGCCCCGCAAGCGCTTGGTTTGCAAACCTCCAGTCAGCGCAGCCGATAGGGCATCAACTTACTTGGGCGGAGTTTCGTGAGGCTTTTCGTGCACATTACATCCCTGCGGGGGTGATGAAGATGAAGTTGGATCAATTCTTGGCTCTGCAACAAAAGGAATCCACAGTCATGCAGTATGTCAGTCAGTTCAACCACCTGTCGCAGTATGCCCCTGAGCATACTAACACTGATCAGAAAAAGAAGGATTGTTTTGTCAGGGGTTTGAATTTCAAGATTCAGCGAAGTCTGTCCAACAATCTCAACTGCACTTATCATGAGGCTGTCAACTGTGCCATAGCTTTTGAAGAAAGTAACCGCAAGCACCAAGAAGAGAAGAAAAAGAAGAAGTCTGGGTCAGCTGGATCTTCTGGTCATCAAAAGCGCCAGAAAATCATATACCATCCTACTCACCATACCCGTCCCCAGTATCCTCATCAGCAGGTCGTAGTTCGAACTGCTGCTACTTCTCACACTTCTAACCAACAAAGCGCCAACCAGCCGAATGCCCCTGGCATTCGCGTAACCACTCCTCAAACAACTTACAACCAGCCCTGCTACAATTGTGGCAAGATGGGACATTGGTCCCGCAACTGCCCGTATCCCAAACAATACAATCAGAATGCACCGAAGGCTCCTGGTGGACAGCAGCAGCAGACTCAGCACCGTGGCCACCAGCAGCAGGCCCAGAAGGGAAAAGTTGTGAGAAAAGCAGGACAGGTCTACTACACGCAAGTTGGAGACATTCCTGAAGGTGAACCCGTCATGCTGGGTAGGTTCCCTGTCGCAAGTCATCCCGCTATCATGCTTTTCGATTCTGGTGCATCGCATTCATTCATCAATCGTACATTTGTTGTCAAGCATGAAATTCCGATTGGGCTCATAGAGGAAAGTTTCCTTATACAGTCGCCCGGAGGGCGCATTAGTACCAAAGAGATAGTACATCGGGTGCCCATAGAACTTGGCGGGCATATATTCCCGACCTCAATGATAGTGCTGAAGGATCAGGATATAGATGTGATATTAGGCATGAATTGGATGTATCAGCATAGAGCTCTCATAGACGTGCTGAATAGAACCATCAGAGTGAATTTGCCTAATAGTCAAACTCAACTTCTTATCCAACTTCCCATACCCCAAAGAGCAGTTGGTAGGGTATGTGCAACCGCAGTTACTGAGGTGCGGAACATTCCGGTAGTCTGTGAATTCCCAGATGTATTCCCTGATGAATTGCCTGGTTTACCCCCTGACCGTGATGTAGAATTTGCCATTGAGCTGAAGCCTGGAACAGCACCTATTTCCCGTAGAGCTTATAGAATGCCGCCGAAGGAGTTGGCAGAGTTGAAAATTCAGTTGCAGGATCTGTTGGATAAGGGTTTCATCAGGCCTAGTTCATCCCCCTGGGGTTGTCCTGCTATTTTTGTTAAAAAGAAGGACAGTTCCCTCAGACTCTGTGTTGATTACCGTCCCCTCAATGAAGTCACTATCAAAAATAAGTACCCTTTGCCTCGCATAGATCTACTTTTTGACCAACTTGCTGGGGCCAGGATGTTCTCAAAAATTGACCTCAGATCGGGGTACCACCAAATAAAAATCCGTCCCGAGGATATTCCCAAAACAGCCTTCACCACCAGATATGGCCTATATGAATATCTAGTTATGTCTTTCGGCCTGACCAATGCCCCTGCCTACTTCATGTACCTCATGAATTCAGTCTTCATGCCCGAGCTCGATAAGTTTGTGGTCGTGTTCATCGACGACATACTTGTCTATTCCAAAAACCCTGAAGAACATGCCAAACATCTTCGTGTAGTCCTAACTCGTTTGAGAGAACATCAACTTTATGCCAAGTTCAGTAAGTGTGAGTTTTGGTTGGACAGAGTTCCGTTTCTTGGGCATATTCTGTCAGCCGAAGGTGTATCGGTTGACCCAAGCAAAGTGGAAGAGATCTTGAATTGGAAGCCACCAACCACAGTGCATCAAGTCCGTAGTTTTATGGGAATGGCGGGATATTACCGCCGTTTTATTTCGGATTTTTCCAAAATATCCAAGCCTATTACCAGCCTATTGAAGAACGAGGTCAAGTTTGTCTGGTCCCCTGAGTGTGAGCAAGCATTTCAGACTTTGAAGAAATTGTTAACCACTGCCCCAGTCCTAGCTCAACCGGACATTGAAAAGCCATTCGACGTATACTGCGACGCTTCGGGAACCGGCCTGGGTTGTGTCTTGATGCAAGAAGGCCGAGTCATTGCTTATGCGTCACGACAGCTTAAGCGTCATGAAGAAAATTATCCCACTCATGATCTAGAATTGGCAGCGGTGGTCCATGCACTAAAAATTTGGCGTCATTATTTGCTTGGCAGTACTTGCAAGATTTACACCGATCACAAGAGCCTAAAGTATATATTTACCCAAGAAGAGTTGAACATGAGACAACGAAGATGGCTCGAGTTGATCAAGGATTATGACATTGAAGTGCATTATCACCCTGGTAAAGCAAATGTGGTTGCCGATGCGCTCAGTCGCAAGGTTCATTGCAGTTGTTTGGCAGTAAAGCCCCGAGACCTTTCTTTATGCTATGAACTAGAGAAGTTGGGGTTAGAGATAGTTGAACAGGGTAGTTTGAACCATACTTAATATTGAGACCACCATCCGTGATGAGATAATCGCAGCTCAGAAAGGAAGCAAAGGCGTCAAGCATATTAAGGAGAAAGTCCAAACTGGTACGGTAGATTGTTTCAGGATTGACGAAGAAGGGATCGTATGGTTCAAGGGTCGGCTAGTAGTTCCAAAGGTACCCGAGTTGCGACAAAAGATTTTAGATGAAGCACATTTGACTAGATTCTCCATCCACCCTGGGAGCAATAAAATGTACCAAGATTTGAGGCAAAGGTTCTGGTGGACCAAAATGAAAATAGAGATCGCTCGATATGTAGCGAAGTGTGACACTTGTCAGAAAGTGAAAGCTGTACACATGAAGCCCGGTGGAGAACTGCAACCACTGCCTATTCCTGCATGGAAATGGGAGGACATTAGCATGGATTTCATCGTAGGTCTGCCAAAGACCTCCAGGGGTTTTGACTCAGTCTGGGTTGTGGTTGATCGCCTCACTAAGCAAGCCCACTTCATCCCTGTCAAGACTATTTACACCGCAGTGTACTATGCAAAGCTGTACATCCAGAATTTGATGAAGCTTCATGGTGTGCCCAAGACCATTGTCTCTGATCGAGGTTCTCAATTCATTTCTAACTTTTGGAGAGCTTTCCACAAGTCACTAGGAACAAAGCTTCTACATAGCACTGCGTACCATCCGCAGACTGATGGACAGACTGAGAGAGTCAACCAGGTGTTGGAGGACATGTTGAGGGCCTGCGCACTCAATTACACAGAATCTTGGGATGAGTGCTTGGCACTGGCGGAATTTTCGTACAATAACAGTTACCAGGAAAGTATTAAAATGGCACCGTTCGAGGCGGTATATGGTCGTAGGTGTCGAACACCCCTGAATTGGTCTGAGCCTGGGGAAAGATGGTACTTCGGCGTTGACTTGGTGGAAGAGACTGAAGCAAAGGTTCGGCAAATACAAGATAACCTGAAGATTGCACAGTCGCGACAGAAGAGTTACGCCGATCAAAGGCGTCGTCCTTTGGTGTTCAAAACAGGAGATTATGTCTATCTCAAAGTCTCACCCATGAAGGGAATTAGTCGGTTTGGAGTTAAAGGCAAATTAGCTCCTCGATACATTGGACCATTTCAGATCATGGCTCGTCATGGGAAAGTAGCTTATAAGTTGAGGTTGCCAGATCATCTCTCAGCCGTACACAATGTCTTTCATGTATCACAACTCAAAAAGTGTCTTCGGGTGCCAGATCAAGTCGTGGATATTGAGGGAATAGAACTCCAACCCGACCTAACATACTCTGAGTATCCTATCCAAGTCTTGGATCGGAAGGATCGCGTCACTCGGCGAACCACTACAAGATGGTACAAGATTCAATGGAGCGAACATTCCGAGGACGAAGCCACCTGGGAGTCTGAAGACTATCTCGCCGAAAACTTCCCCGAGTTCTTTGCTACATTGTAAATGTAAAGTTTCTGGTTATAGTCGGTATGAACTTCCCTTATTATCTTATGGTAGAAACTAGAGTAGGTTTACTTGAGACATTTTCTTTTCCATTACTTAGCCCTAAGGTTTATCGTCTATCAAATCTCGGGACGAGATTTCTTTAAGGGGGAAGGGCTGTAATACCCCGGGTATTACGGCTAATTAATTTTGCCATGTCATCATATTTATTTTTGAGCATCTGCATATGAGTGTGATTAGGGTCTTTAGAGTGACTTATTCATTAATGTTATGGATATCATAATTGAATCCCTGATTTGCTAATTAAAAACAAATCAAAAGAAAGATTTGAATTTAAGCCCTAATCGGACCCAAAACCCTAAATCAAAATCTACTTGGAAGCTGGTCATGGTCTCTTCATAGAAGTTGTAGATCTTTTTATATGTAACAACTTTTATTTTGGGTGTTTTTGAAGTTCTTCAATATAAATTCAAATTAAACCCTAATTACCACTTTGAAATTCAAATTTGAAATGTCAATTTAAAAACTATTGAGAATCTGACCAAACTCATTTAATGAAAGTTGTAAAGCTACTCAAATAGGACAACTTCTATTTTGGCAATTTTTCAAGTTGTTAAATAAATTTAAAAGTAATTTTAAAAATTCAGTTTGAAATTTAAAACCCTCTTCTACCCCCTTTTGAATAGTTTCAAAATCATTCAAAATTTGGAGTTGATCCCTAAACCAATGTTGTTCAGAATTTCGAAAACTACAACTTTTATGTTTACATCTTTCCAAGTTGGCACACAAAATTTTGAGAAATCAGTCAAAACCGGTTGAATGGCACTTAATCGGGCTACAGTAATCTGCCCCCTCCTCTGTTCGCGAACAGGGGCCGGCAGCCGTCCGCGCCGCGCGCGCGCGGCGCCGCCCGTGCCGGCCGGCCGTGTGCCCCCCCGGCGCAGTCGACCTTGTAGGGGACCCCGCACCGACTCGGATCGGCTTGTTCCCTCCCTTCCAGCTCCTTAAATGGCGACGGTCGCCCGGTCCCCGTCGCTCTTCTCTCTCGCTCGCCGTCGTGCCCGCCTCGGTTTGTGGCAAAATTCGCCCTCACCGAGTCATCACCGTTGCCTCCAGCTTGCTGTTGATTAGCCAACTCCTTTGCGCGTCGTTTGCCACTGGTGGTGCAAGCCGTAGAGGTCCGTGTGCGTCGGAACGTGGTCGCCGTCTCCGCGGGTGTCCGGAGCACCGCCGCAGCCACTCCTCGCGCGACGAGCTCGTTGTGGTGAGTCTCTCTGCCTTAGACCGTCCGTTTGCGGCTCTATGAGTCATACCTTAGCTCATGCTCGCAGCGGCGTCCCATTTTGTCCCCTAGGATCACCGGAACGCGACTTCGCCGTGGAGGCCGAGCCGTTGCACGCCGCCGCCGTCGTCAAGCTCGCTGCTCCGATCCATCTCAGCCTCGGCCAGACGTCGGACTAGAGTCGTGGTGAGCTCCTGGTCCTCCCTGCCCTTTTTCCTTCTACTCTACCGCACCGTCGCGGCCGGGCCAGGGTCGCCGTGCCGTCGCATCCGCCATGGGCGAGGTGGAGCTCGTCGGAGGCACGTGGGGTCGGGGTTAACCTAGCTAGGGTGTGCGCTGGGCTTGGGGATTCTCGTAGGTGCGCGCGGTTTCATTGCCGAGATCGCCGGCGGCGAAATCCGCGGCGGGCCGCCGCGAGTGCGCACGCGAGCGGGCGCGCGGGAGATGGAAGAGGGAGCTGACAGGGGGGGCCCCGCCTGTCAGCGTCCCTTAGCGCGCGCGCGCGGCCGAGCGCGCGGGCCGGTGCGGGAGCGGCCGAGTGGGCCGGCCTGTCCGACTTGGGCCGTTCTGGGCCAGATAGGCGTTTTCCATTTTCCCGTGGAATTTCAAAGGGATTTCTATTTTAAATTGCTTTGAATAGTTCCTGAGTTTTTTATTTTTGTAGTATTATTTATGTTAATCTAAAAATCATGAAAATAATTGTGGATACTCTCTGGAGCATGTAGTATTTTATAAAAATATTATATATAGGGTTTGGACACTTTCTGCAGGAACTAAAAATCAGCATATTAATTAAGAAATGCAACTTTGAGCAATTTTAATAAATTCCAGAATTATCCAAAAATCATGAAAATTTATGTGGTACTATTTTAGGGTAAGATCTATCTGTTGGGTAAATTTGGGCTCAATTGGAAACTCTTAGTACACTTGTTAATTAAGTATGGGGTTTATGGGTTAATAGAATTAAGTTAAGCGCATAATCCCTATTGTTTGGTGTGATTTTGGATTGATTGGCTCAAGGGTCTTTCACCATAGTGATCCTTGACAGAAGTATTAGGGTCGCATGTTGGTTGTAGTAAAGCTGTGCAGCGGCTTTCTGTGACCGTTAAAATGGTCAATAAAACAAAAAAAATAGGAAACATCGCTTTTACCTTCCATAAAATGTTTACAACTTTACCGTGAAGGAAAGTTGTACTCAAGATCTTAATGGTTTACTTTCAAGCACTTCATTTGTTGTCCTCATGCCATGCTAAGCATCCATCATTGCATACGTGTAGTGCCCGTTCCCGAGGAGGTCCAGGTCGAGACTGCTGCTGAGGAGGTCACTCCAGAGGTTATCCAAGGATTCGACATCTGCGGGACCGATCCCGACCCGACGCTGTACGCAATTCAAGGCAAGCCCCGGTGCATCTAGCCCCGCCTTGTGTTTTATAAAATTTTTATCACTTGAGTCTATTAATGCATTAGGTTGATAGGAGTTGCTTGTCACCTATATTGATGCATTACCTGCCTTGATACATAATATCCCGGAAATCCTGTTTAAAAATAAAAATATTCAAAAATGCTTAGTACTGCTTACTCAATTTAGAGTTGCAATAAAAGGCTATTTTTGACCTATGAAAATGTGATAATTAAGGATCATGAAAAAGGGGAAGGGACTTGAGTCCGTTCGGAAATTGTGTACTTGGGTAGCAGTCCCAATGCACCGTAACCGTCGGAAAGGGATTTTCCGTTCGTTGGTTGTGAATTTGGGTTAGAGTCCCAATGCTTGACCATCGGCGGGAAAGGGATTTGAAAACCGTTGGGACAGTTGTATTTGGGTTAGAGTCCCAATGCAATGTCGCCGGCGGAAAAGAATTAGGGACCGTTCATTGGAGGCCTGCTGTGATCGAGACTTTGCAACTAGCCACATACTACGGAAAGCTCTGACTCCGGTAGCTCTGCTACCTGAACCGACAACCACGCACTGGGAGTGGAGAGATGGCGAGAGCAGCGTGTACCCTCGTGGCCGGCGTGCCTGGAGAGGAGAGGAGTACTGTGTTCTCGGGTGGCGCAGGACCGGTTCAGGGGTAGAAAAGCCGTGGTAGCCGAAGTTGGTATATGCAAGCTTAAGTGCTACATATGCAGTGTGGATAGGGATCCCCAGCTGGGTACTAATCGATTCGAATCGTCGTTGCTCCTCGGATATGGAGACTTGATCCTTTGACCTACAACTGAAAAGTGGTTCGAAACTAGGTGTTTTGAGAATGATTAAAGAATCGGAAGGTATAATGAAATGTGGTGATGAATTGGGAATATCGTATTATGACTAAAAGAAAAGTTGAGGTAAAATGTGGAGATAGGTTAATAAAGCTTTTCCGCAAAATGCTTTGATTCTTGCTCAAGCCTTACCTTGAATTCCCTCAGCCTGCATTCCTGAGTCTCATTCCTTTTTCTTAGTCGGGTAAGTCTTGCGGAGTACCCAGTACTCAGGGTTTTTTTTAACCCCATGTTGCAGGGATTCAGCAGCCGGAGATCTGTTTCGCTCCTTGCTGCGTGACAGTGGTCCAGGAGGGTAGTGAGGAGGAATAAGGTTGAACCCTTGGGCAGGGTTCTTATCATTTAAATACCTTATTATGTTGTATCGTCAGTCCACTGCTACTTATTTTAAATATGGTTTGTAATATTTGTACCTTAATCCTATTTGGACAAGTGATTTGTAATCTAAGTATCTTATAATCTTTCCGCGCTTTTACTCTGGTGTAATTTGTTATGAAATGTTGTAATCCTGTAATGACTTCGCAATGAGATCCTGTCGGAGGACATCGGGCGCTAATGTAGCCCGGCAGGACCTTCTAGATCATTTGGAACACGGGTCCGACTGTCAGAGGTCATTAGTGACAATGACAGGTGCCTGTGGGCCATGTGATTTAGGTGGTTCTGTCACAGATGCTCCAGATGCAGCTCCAAAGCCAGCAGATTCAGTTGCAGACTTTCGGGTTCATGGAGCACATCATTAGGCATACCGGAGCACCCCCGTACCTGGCCACCACTCCTCCTGTGCAGCAGGTTGGACCAGCAGACACAGTAGCTCAGGTGACTCCAGCTATACAGTCCAGTGGACTTCAGAGTCAGGACAGCTTCTCTCCAGAGTCAGTTCGTCACTCCCAATCAGCAGATGCAGCAGTGGTTTGCTTCTCCAGGGTTGGCTCAGGGGTTCGCGCCTATCTGTACAGGATTCACTCCAGACTTGGGTGGCTCCTCAGTGACCAGAAGCCTTGGTGCGACTTTCAGTGAGATCACTGGCTTGCCCACACCTCCTGAGTACAGACAGCTGGTGCCTTCCACCTCAGCTCCACTTGCTTCCGGCACGACTGAGACCCTACCATCCTCAGTTGCTTCTTCAGAGCCACTTCTGACTACTACAGACACTGAGGCGGTAGTGGTGATAGTTGAGACACAGGGTTAGCAGCCTAGTACCGAGGAGCAGACTCTTCCGGAGTCCGCTCAGACAGTTCCAGAGGAGCAGGCACCTACAGAGACAGTTTCTGCAGCTCCAGACACATAGGCTGACCCTGGTACAGAGACAGTTGAGCCGACCCGGACCGCTTCTCCTTCACGTGCACCGACAGAGGGTCAGGCAGTTCAGAGCTCAGAGTCCGAGGACGACCCTACTCAATTTGAGCTCCTTCCTCACTCCTCCGACCGCGACGCTGCAGCTTCTCCTCCTCCTTCTGAGTCTTAGGTCTTTGGTGCTTGATGCCAAAGAGGGAGAGAGAGCATAGATTTAGGGAGAGCGTTGTGAGAGGGTTTTGGCTCTTATATGGCTTTTGTTTGTGACATACTCATGCATCATGTTTACCTTTCATGCAATTGTATCTATGTGTGCTTGAGACCTGTTTGACTCGTGACATGTGTTTGAGCCTTATGTTATATATAACATGTCACATGGTTTGTCTTTGTTATGCTCATTGTCTTTGCTTCCACACTTCACTCCGATCTTGAGCATAACCTTTTGTACTTGTGCTTATTTCATATCTTATATGTACTTTGTGGTCTTGATTTGTATAAGCATGTCTAACCCCTTTGCTCTTACCGTCACATGCTTATATGAATCAAGTCTTTAAAAACCTCACTCTTTCTAAATCTATTTGAGGTTGTTGTCATCAATCACCAAAACGGGGAGATTGAAGCATCTAGGCCCTAGTGGTTTCGGTGATTAATGACAATAAAAGAGGTTATTATGACTAACGTGTGTTTTGCAGGATAACCTAGAGGTTAGGTCATAATAACATGAAGGTTCAAGCCCCTAGCGATGGAAATCGATTCGGTTTTCTAAAGATGAAAGACAAGACGGTGATAGGCTAGTGCCAAGTGTCGTTTGGTGTTGAGAGACACTTGGAGTAGTCTTAGGTTTTATTTTTTCACTTTGACCGTACTATTAAGAGGGGTTTGGATGGGTAGCTTGACTTAGGGTAAGGTTAGAGAGTGTAGATGTGATACACACTTGTCCAACATAGCTCTAGACAGCCCAGGGAGACTCTTGAGAGAGAGAGAGAGGATTAAACTTTGTTTTGGAAAGTTTTCGATTAGGTGAAGTTTTGATAAAAAGAGGGCGTCGGACTCTGGCTAGTATGGTCGTCGGACCAATGGCTAGCGTCCCATGACATGTGGCAGCCCCTGGGTGCTTCTCAGCACTCCAGGGAGCATCGGACCCTGGCTGGATGGGCGTCGGACCATCAGCCAGCGTCCGACGGTGCCTTGGAGTTTCCCAGTCAGCGTCGGACCGGAGAGCGGGAGGCGTCGGACCAATGCTTGCATCAGTCCGACGCTTCCAGAGAGGTCCAGAGAACAGTAAAGGGCGTCGAACTTGGTCCGACGTATAGCGTCGGACCATTGCTCCGTGTTATAGCCGTTGCAGGTCAATGTGCTTGTCTCTTGAGAGCATCAGACGGTGGTTCGTCGGACCATTGGTCTTGGTCCGACGCCTCTCTGGCACAGTACCGTGCACAGTGCGACTGAGAGAGTCGGACCGAGGTAATTGGTCCGACGGTCGTGCCTCGGCAGAGTCCAACGGTACGCAGGAAAGTGAGAAACAGCTAGTTTTGGAGAGGGTGTGTATTTATACTCCAATATTGCCTTCATTCTATCGCTCTTGCCACTTCTAACTGCTGAAGGAACCTTTGTGACTTTGAGAGAGAGCAAGAGCCCTAGGGAGGATTGAGTGAACTCCATTGCTTGTGAGCTTCTTCCCTAGA
This sequence comes from Eremochloa ophiuroides, assembly GCA_038502445.1. Lineage (NCBI taxonomy): Eukaryota > Viridiplantae > Streptophyta > Magnoliopsida > Poales > Poaceae > Eremochloa > Eremochloa ophiuroides. Next base: position 28,017,909 of record JAHLJS010000002.1, read on the forward strand.
GTGTGATCAAGAGTGATTTGTGTGCATCCATCACCCTCTTTGGCCTTGTTCTTGGTCAAGTGAGAGTCTAGGCTTGTTACTCTTGGTGATCGGCATCACCTAGACGGTTCGGTGGCGATCGGATGCTTGGTGACCGCTTGGAGAGCTTGTGGGCGGCCCAAGCCAAGCTTGTGAGTGGTTGTGGGCGATCCACTGCGCCGGAGAGGCAAAAGATCAGCCCGTAGAGAGCACTTGGTCCTTGCGAGGATCACGGGGGAGCTACACCCTTGCGCGGGTGCTCCAACGAGAACTAGTGGGGAGTGCCGACTCTCCGATACCTCGGGAAAAACTCGGCTTGCACTGTCCTACTCATTTACATTCCCGTACTCTCTTGTGTGCTTTACTTTCCTAAAGTAGTATACTTGTGATAGGACCTGGCTCTAGGTTGCATAACTTGTTTTAGGATTAGAACTTGACACAAACACAAGTGGGTAATATTGGCCAATGGCGATAGGTTGATTTGATTTACGAAAATTTATTAGTTGCCCTATTCACCCCCCTCTTGGGCATCCTCGATCCTTTCAGTAGCAGGCTAGCTAGGGCACTGTAGCGAATTGTCCAGGTACTGTAGTAGGTATTGTAGCGGACTATCCGCAATTCCCTGTTTTGAGTTGTTCGGTCTGTTCTTGTCCCTTCGATCCCCGATTCGATATCCGTCTGTTGCGTTGGACTTCTATTGTTTCAAAGATTTTATTTAGGTGCTCTTGTCATCGTTGGTTTGAGTATCCGAGATTTGGGACCTTCCCTCTCTTTAATAGGAGTGGAGTGTCTTCTTTTCTTGTCTATTAGTTCGTTGCTCTCACAATCTTCGTACGCTCATTTTGTGGTGACCCGCTGTGTTCCGAGGGAATATCCACCCTTCTGTAGGGTCGAGTCATCGTGGTAGTTGTGTCTGCTTCTTAGGGTTTGATTTTGGGACAATAGCCTAATATTTCGAAAGAAATTTGAGACTCCCATTCAATCTCTCTCTGGTCACCGTTTCCGATCCTTTAGGAAGTCAACATTTTATGCCGGGCTGTCAGCCGATAGAGTTCCCTAATCCCCATCCCTTGACCACTACTCCCTCTGATTTCCTAAAAGATGTCGTTTTGGACAGTGACACAGTCTCCAGAAAACAACTTTGACCATTAATTTTCTCTGTTTATAAAATATATTCAATATATACTTTTATGAAGCTACATTTCGAGATGAATATATTTACATCACTTTCGGCTCTGTTCGCTTCAGCTGAAAAGCTGAGCTGATTTTGGTTGAAGCAGATTTATTGTGAGGGGAAATACTGTTCCAGAGCTGAAAAATATGTGCTGTTTAGCTGAAGCGAACACAGCCGATTCATATTTTCAAACTCAACCTATAAAAAATTATTTATAGTTAAAGTTTAAAATGTTTGACTTAAGACGACATCTATTAGGAACCGGAGGGAGTACAAGTTATTTGGCGAGTTGACTAGATGGGTCCTTAATCAGCAGTTGCCGCATTCTGTAACGTCCAAACTCAACGTGCACCAAAATGCTAGTACCATCTACCGTCTCCATGCTCCAATCTGTGCCACTTCAAGATCTGTCAGCGAAAGATAGAAGTCTCTGTCAATGCACTTTGTTGCGTCTAAACTCTACGTTTGAGACTTGAGAACTTCCCCAACAAAGTGTCCAGTGATAGCATAATTTAACATATATTCCAAACAGATAAACGTCAAAGAAATTCGAGCAGTGAATTGGCACCTGTAGGGGTAAACAAAGAAGCGAGCACAACAAGGCTCTTATTTAAGAAACAATGACAGAGCGGTACACTCAGTTCCTGCATTAACAATCTCAAGTCGTGCATCTAATTATTCCAAGTTAGATGAATATATAGTGCTACATGTTGACTTAAATAGTTTAGGCCAACCTGTTGCAATGATAATGTGCAAGCTCCACGGAATCACCAGGAGAACTTACACACAACCATCTTTTCAAGTATGTCTGCTATTCCTTGAAAATATGCGATAATATATGTAGACTTTATCTGCGATATCCGTACCATAACTGATGAGTATTTTCTAAAGTACCTCGCTTTGCATTATTCACTAATACAGTACCATGTAAAACTAACTTCTTCAGAATCATTAACAATATATTGATGCAAAATAGGGTTCTTATTTAACATAGAGTGTTTATGTCTATGCAACAAGGTACTGGATGTAACATGACAGCAAGTACACATTTGTATTATTTGCTTTAGCATAATGAACATCCTGATCCATCATGATACATAAATTCCAAACAGTTCTGAACTTCCCATGGTCACATTTTATCTTCCAAGGTTCCACCAGAAAGTGTATGCATAGCTGTTGATAATTCTGAATGGTACAATTTGTCCCTCTAATATATGAGTATGACTTCTGCACATAGATATCTTAAAAACTAAGCTTCGGCAGAGAACTCAAATGAATATTGCTAAGATAAATTTGGGACTCTAATCAGCTTGGCAGATCACTTCCATCAAGTAGACCACAGGTAAAATCATTGTCTGCAAACTCTATTTTGTCCGCCTTCACAACAGCATCTAGTTGAAGAGGTACAAAGCTCCGACCAGGGCCATAGAAATGAGGAAAATAACTATTATCATCGCTAGCCTCATAAATTAACCCATCTGCAAGCTAAGATAAACAAGAAAAAAAAAGAACAAGCATATGAAACTCAATACGCAATATACATAATAAGTTATGATCTGAACATAAATATTGGCACATTGCTGAGAGAATATGGAAAACTATAAATTGACAAAGCTATATAATTGAAAAACAGCAATAACATGACCTTTTCTTATCCATGTAGACAAACAAATAATTGTGTGTATGTGTATGCAACCTCCCATAAAAATAAGTAGTAAACAAGAGCATAAAATGTTGTAGATCTAAATTATACGAAAGAGACACCACATCTTTGCAAATACTAAAGTTGTTAGAAAGTAACAAATCAACAACTGATAGGATTTAAATATACCTTGGAAGCGTCAATTTGCAGTAGGTATAGATCATTCCTTCCCATGAAGAAGTTTGCTAAAGTCATCTTCACCTTCATCAGGTCCAAGAATTAAACAATGTTCAGTTCTCGAGAAAAAGTATATAAGAGTGACAGCATGAAAAATGAAAGGAATGACATTCAAGTTAAATCAGAAGATAGTTGTCCGGCTTTGATTATATAGAAATAGTAGACAAGAATAGAAATGACAAAAAAAAATACATTGAGTAAACATAATGGAATTCATGCATCTTGTTGGACCTGGAAAGACTAACATTTTAAGTTTTGACCATTGTTGGCAATAAGAAAACAATGTACTTACTGATGGAGTAATGATATTCTAACAATTGTTTGGGATAACATTTAGAGTGCAACAATATACATTTATCAGAACTGAGCATAATATTTTAAGAGGCATAGTTCACTGATTTCTGAAACCATACTTCAATTGCAATTGTTCTTTACAATAGCGCAACACAACTGCTAGATATCAGTCTTGTAAAGCATATCAAAACAAAGGAATATCTTACTGCAGCTCCAGGCTCCAGCAGGCTTACAGATAAAAACCCATTATGTACTCTGCATCTTAAATAGTACATACAACAACATACTTAGCATTATCTTACAGTCAATTGACAGTCATCCTAAATAGCATCAGCCGCCAATACCATCTAGTAACTATGAACACCTGGGCTGGGCGCCTGGGCATACAAAAAGATAAAGAAACATGCCTCAAAACCTCTACCCTGAGTTCTGTAACCAACAAATCCCATCAAATCAAATGGATAAAATTCTAAAATAACATGGCGCAAAACTAAAACCAACTGTGCAGTGAATGGCATCTGCAGACACAGTTGACCTGCTCCAAGCCATAGATTCCAGAACTGGATTGGCCTATCACAAGTACCATACAACTCAAGAACGCAAGAGCAACCCAAATCTGTTCCTGCAAGCGGATAGCTCTCTACCGAAGTACGGATCGTGGAAATTTTAGGCAGGGCGTAGGACAGAAGAAATCAAGCCATATCATAAGGTGAGGGTTACCTGGCTCAGGTCGCTGAGATGGATGCAGCCCGTGGAGCGGTCGAGGTCGCTTCCGAGGGTGGCCCCCGTACGCTGGAACTCCACCCACTCGTCGGCCGTGCTGATCCGGCACACGAACGCCGGCGGTGCCGGTTTTGCCATCGCTGCTCTCTCTCTCTCTCTCTCTCACAACACACACGCACACTCAGGAGAAGACGACGACGGTCCAAGACCAAGAGATTCGGACGGCCCAGGCGGCCCAGCATCTACGCTGTGTACAGTAAAAAATGGAATTTTTTTCTTGGAACTACGTGAAACTCCATCATTTTTTTTAATTAAGCCAAGAGGAGAGGAGTATAATCGACACGAAGACACAGGGCATCATCACACAACAACAATCCAATACTACAATTTTATATCGCTGCTAGTGCTAGTTGACAAAGGCACATGTCTTCCTGATCTCGCCCTGGTCGCCGGCGAGGACGCCGACCCTGCCCATGTTGACCATGGAGACGCCAAAGTCCCGGAGGAACGCCTCCTCCCTGCCGCTGCCGTAGCGGTAGACGAGCTCCCGGGTCTCGTCGTTCCGGAGCAGCGCCTCGTCGGAGTGGAAGAGCGCCGTGCGGTTCAGCACCAGGCCATAGTAGGCCGTGTCGAACGTGGTGGAGCTCCCCGGCACCATCTCCAGCTCCGTCGTGTTGTCCTTGGGCCTCCGGCAAGTCCGCCTCAGCGCCGCCGCGTACGCGCCGTCCAGCGTCGGGTCGCTGTCCCGGTGCGACGTGTAGTTCCGCAGCCGCTTCGCGATCGACGGGCAGTGCGACTTCCCGATCGCGTGCGCACCTGGAAATGATGATGCATGTGGTGGTGTACTGTATATTAGCAATTCTACATCGGAGTACGTTTGCAAGCCATCTCAAGAAAATTAAATTCTAGTGTTTCCAAAGAAAAAAAAAAGCATCTGAATATGGCATTTCACGAGAAATTCAAGGAGCGCACATGCATGTCAATGACTATAAGTGTGAAGGAAGAATCTTGTCTCGACATTTCGATTTTTCCAAACTTTTAATATATATTAGAGTCTCCTTATTTATGATGATTGTTTTCTTGAGTGGCAAAAGTGTCACCCTTTCAAGAAGTCTACTACTAGTAGTGAAATTCTACTACGTGCCACGTGCCAGGAAGCAATATGAATTGGTTGGCAAAAAGATGGAACAAGTCACATTGATCATAAACTTGGCCCAGTACTACGTATTGTGATGACTGATGATCATGCTGTATTGACTGATTCTTGAACGGCGTGCCCTTCTTCAGTTTTGAAAAAAAAAACAAAAACTGTAAGGACTTGTTTCAAAATAAACGAACTGTCTACTACACACTGTTACTACTTGGAAGAAAATCTTTGGGTATGATAGAAAAATTTAAGGCATTTGATCTTTGTCAAATGAAAAGTCAATAATTACTTTTAATAAGTAGATCTGACGGTACTAACTAAAATGTAACATTTTCTCTTTTTCTCTGTACTTTTGATCTTCAAATAAAAATCGAGTAGGGGCCTCCCCTTCAGTTTGCCTTAAAAAACGTTTTTTTTTTGTTTATCATAAGCTACATTTCCTATATTTCAATCTCAGATTCATTGAGCAGTAGCAGTAGTGCACCTGCAACAAGTTTCCCTTCACTTAAGAAGAGAGACAGAGTCCTCTGCGTAGTGTTATGAGCTGAACTCTTATCACAACTTTAACAACCAAATCCCATCGAAACTGTGAAGGCAAACTGTGCAGATTAATTAATTAATCAATATACGTACTACGTTACTGTACGTCTGTACCTGAGAGAACAGCTAGATCCTTGACGCTGAGGTTCTTGGAGGCGAACCTGCTGATGAGCTTGCGGATTCCGTCCATGGAGTCCGGCAGGTTCTTGACGGCCTCCTTGGCGCTGGAGACGCGGCCGTCCCGCCTGCCGGTCTCCACCTGGTAGAGGTTGCCGTCCTTCCTCCACCGCCCCTTGGTCACCGCCTTGGTGGCCTGTTAATTTGGTTGGTTGGTTTAATTTGCAGTCAGTCAGCCATTGCCATGTTGCTGCTTCGAGCCTTGGGTTCGAGGAAGAAAGGAAGGAAGCAGCGTACCAGCGAGACGGCGTCTCTGGCGGCGATGGCGAGGATGTCGGCGCAGGAGACGGTGGCCGGGCAGCGCTTCTCCAGCGCCGCCTTGATGTCGTCGATGACGTCGAAGGCGTCCAGCGTGTGGTTGGGCTTGGCGTCCTTCTCCGCCGTGTTCCTCTTGGTGGAGTTGATGAGCACGGAGCCATCGCAGCCCTGCGCGCAGCAATGGAGATTGATTGACCAATCCGACAATGGGAGGGAGGGGGTCAGGGAACAGGGAAGGGGATTTTCATAGTGTCCTTGAGTGGATTGATGACCTCCAAATAATAAACGATGATGGAGTTTGTTTCAATAACTCGAAACAACATCCAGCAGATTAAAGGAGACGCTCGCTTTTCAGAGAGAGAGAGATTCGCGTGGGGAATCTTTGCTGCTTTCTGCCTCTTCTCTAGATAAAGTTTCAGTCTTTCAGAGAGGCTTTTCTTTTCTCTTTTTTTTTTTAAGAAAAGAAAGAAAAGAAAAAGGTGTATCGGTCAATTTAGTTCGTGCACAACTGACTGAAAATCATCAGAACCTGCATTGGATACTATACCACTGAATCCTGATGAAAAGGAAATAAGCAAAGAAAAGGCCGGACATCCTGTAATGAAACCATATACTACTCTACTCCTAGAAGAAGACAGCAGCGAGCAGTGGAATGGGAAGCTAGCGTACCCTGACGAAGCAGTCGTGGAAGTGAAGCCTGAGCAGCGGCGCATTGGCCGTGGGATCCTCGTGGACGGCCCTGGCGACGATCCTGCGGACGACGGCCTCGGCGTCCGGGCACGAGTCCTTGTAGAACCCGACCCTGAGAGCGTCGCCGTAGCCGGAGCCATGTGCTGACGAAGCAGCCACCGCCAGCAGCAGCAGCAAGGGAAGCCAGAGGAAGACGATGGGATGGGGAAGAAGAGGTCGCGCTGCCATGGCGGCAGTGTGGCAGTGGCACACAAGCTAGCGCAGGCTGCTGCTGCTACCTGGGCTTGCAAGCTTGCTTCGGCGCAGTTGCGGTGAGAAGGAATCTGAGAAACCGGTTGCTTTAGCTCTGCTGCCTCCCAGGATTGGCGGCTCGAGCCTCGCGCTGCGCACATGAGTTGATCGGGATATGTTATATAGGAGTAGGATTCCGGCCATCACTGGAGTAGTGGAGTGTGGATGGATGCCATTGCCCATTGGCATCGGTCCCCGTGATCTCGGGCAGCGCTGCGAGCGTCGCTTCTCCCGGCTGTCAGCCATGGCCGCATGATGCCATGTGATTGGCCATGGATTTCCGGGCAGTTGCTAGGGTAGGGTGGGGTGGGAGTATACGTATACTAGTACTGCTTGTCATGGACGACGACGGATAGATCGATAAACCCATGGTGCAGATATGATGCACACTGCTCTTATTCCTATATTTGATCCCTGTTGATAGTAGTAGTTACGATCTGCTAATAATTGTTACTATTTGTTTGTTTTACCAATACAAGCACACATTGGCTCTGTTTGGATACGGGGTTCAGAGAATAATCGAGCTGATTATACGCAGTCGCGTCCGGCGGTTCATCCACCGTAGAAAATAGAGAGGGGTGTACGGTGAAATACGTCTAGTTTAACCACCGCGTGGTTTTTCTCTGCCAACGCCTTGCGCCGGGCCAATATCCGAGAATCAGAGTTTAACCCAAAAACCCTTGTTGCGCTTTGCGTCGATGGGCGGTGTCAGTTTGTCTCTGACAGACGGGTGAGTGAGTAGGAGTAGCACACGGAACACGGAGTTTTACAGGTGTCATTTACTGCCAATGATCTTACTACTGGTACTTGGGAGTGCAGTGCACGGGAGATGTTCCTGACAAATGCAAGGAGTGGTTGTTGATTAGGGTCGGCACTGTACTGTACTTTACGGGTTAAACTAAGAACAGATCGATCAGGCTGTCAGAGCTAGCTAGCAGTGCTTAGAATTATAGTGATGGGATCGGGCTTCTCAAGGGCCACAGGTGCTGATCACGTGGTCGGGGGAGGGATTTGCTTTGCTGGAGCTCTATAATTGGAGATCTCATTGCTGCCCCGATCTTGATCTTATCTGGTGCAGGGCCTCGCAGCTTGCATGCATTGTTTAGGGGCACATTTGACCAAGTTTTTACTGCTGTTCGTTCTTTTTTTTTCGCGAGCATGTCTTGTGTTTGGTTCGCTTCAAAGCTTTAAACTAATCATCCTACAGTATAATACAAGCTCCCCCAGTGTTCACTAGATCGAAGAAAAAGAATGCAACAAATTGGCCCAGCTAGCGGATGTTGTGTTTGACTTTCTTTCCCCAGCAGACAGAAGCAACTCGCAGCACTGCGTGGTATGAGGGAGCGCAGTTATTGTGTAATATCCCTTCGTTAATTAATCAGATTTCTATAGAAGGAAAGAAGGGTGGTTATAGCAGATCTCACTGAGCTTTAACTGGTGTCTATGATAAACAATGTGGCCTTATTCATATTATCAGAGTCCAAGATAAATGTGAACAATATATAATTACTTTCAGGTTCTACAGATTATCAATTACCTAGTGATCAAAATCGCATCCCACGTTCCCAAGTCACTCTCCCTCCCATCCTGGAATGTGACAGGCCGATTTTAGAATACCAAGTGGAGAAGGAGAATATGTAACAATAAGCATCTAAAAAAATGACATAATTTTAGCGTATTGATATTGACGACTCAAGGCATCTTAATTTTCACAAAAATTATATTATTTTCATTAAATATGTATTTGAATAGTACCTATTTAGTAGCATAAATAATGACACATTTTTCTTGTAAATTTGGTTAGAATTTAAATAATTTCACTAAGAAGTGACTACAATAGCATCTTCTTTGGGATGAAGATGTGAAAAAAAAAAAGTAAAAAGGCAACATCTGGAGCCTTCAAACCAAGCGCTGAAGGACGACCACAAGTTTCGTCCGAACCTAACTGACTGAAGTTTACATTGATTTTTAAAATTTGCAAGCCAGGCACTAAAGCTAGGTTGCTTGCCATGGAAGATTTTGTCGTTCCTCACTTTCCAGATTTCACAAGAGGTTATCAGGACCAGCCCCATGAAGAAGGGCAGGCTAGAATTCGCTCTTGCTTGGGCAAAACGAGGGAGAAGACCAAGCTGCTTATCCCAGTGAATGTGTAGAGCTTGCCAGCACCTTTGCGCAAAGCTGCACGAGAAGAAAAGTTGTTCTATGTCTTCTACCAGGCCGAAATACACAAAGGACAAAATGGTCATCATCTTGAACATTGCAATTCTGCCTCCGATCCGGAGCATATCTTTGGTGTTTAGTCAATCAACTAGGACCAACCAAGAGAAGAACTTTACTCAGCGTCGTTGGTGATTGAAAATTAAACAAGCGATGGCAAGTTGTGACTTAGCTAGGAAAATCGACCGATGACATGGGCACAGTGAATTTACGTACGCGGTTAGTAAAAGCAAACTAATGAATACAAAACATAACTTATTTGTCGTCATAACTTGCTCATTGTTGACTTGTTCTGTTGCTTGGTACTTTGGTAGATAGCGGCATCAGGCCGGCTGGCCGGGGGTGGCGTTCCTGTGCAAGCGTGCCTAGAGTGTGGAAGTGGTGGACATCCTAGAAAACAGGAAGCAATAATTAAGGTCTGGCTTGTTTTGATTCAGAAATAGTAGCAAGTTTGTCAACAAGCCAAGACAAAAGTACTATATCTTCCATGAACAACAACTGTAGAAGAAACCCTAAGAGCAAGTATAGTAAGGTGTATTTGCCGGCGAAAAGAAGTCCATGTCAACAGTAAAAGGTGTCACGTTAGAGAGAGAGCACGGTGCGGGCGTTTTCTATCTCGCCGACTGAAGCACAAGGTACGAGGAAAAAAGTTCTTCTCCCTCTCTTACTATATCTACAGCACTAAATACTTATCATTTCTACTACAACTAGTTAAATAGCTAATCTATTATACCAGCAGGCTGAATAGTGGGCTGTAAATGATGTGACACTTGTTTACAGCCGGCCGCTGGCTGGGTTATGAAACTTGCTCTAAAAGTTGGAGCAAACAAGGAGTGGAATATGCTGGTTTATGAATGTAGTGCAGCAGGATCAGGACCACGCGCTAAAGTGCACCCTTCTTTTCAGACAATGCAGAGTAATTGGTGGAGTGGATAAGCTCTCCCATAAGAAAGGCTGAGCAGCATGCATTGCCGCGGTTATTTTTGCTGTTGAAAGGCGCCCTTTCTTTTCCTGCAGCTTTCCGTCAGTTGCCAAACCCAAACAAGGTCTCTTTTGCTTTTGCACAACAAACAGTAGTCGTTTTTTTGTCGAGTTGATATACTTTATAGAAAAGGTGTGCTTGGTGTATAGGAGTATGCTTCAATATAATGGTCTAAACTAAACTTCTTCACTTCTAAAGGAAAAGGTTCTTAATGAACTGTGTCTTTTTATACTCTTGCTGGTCTTTGCGGCACTACTCTTTCTTGTGCAGAAAGAAGAAAAGTGCCCCATTACTAAAAGTGACTGTTTGCTGAGTGAATTGCAAATTACAGCACTAACTTCTCCCAGGTTTTGTGTGAATTGCAATTAACAAGGATGTGCCCTTAACTTCTCTGAAATTGGACGACGTCTTGGATACGGGATATTTACATTTTTACCATTATAAAGAAAAGCCACTCATCGAAATATCACTCTTAGAATGGCTCCTACAGATTTACCAAAAAATCAACTTTTTTTTTTTGCGTACGCCAGCGTGGAGTCGCACTGCACAAAGACGAAGCTACCCCTGCCCTGTTCCTCTCTCTTCCTTTCCGACAACCGGGTCCATAGCTCCCTCTCACTAACGGGTGGGTCCCACTCATCAGCTTCATCTCCTACCTCCAGCACCTACACGCAGCTCTTCTTCTTCCTTCGGCCAGGGCCCCTGCGCTGCTAGGGACCGAGCTCACCCGCAGCCAGGCCACCAGTGCCGCCAGGGCAGAGCTCGCCGCGGATAGGGCTATAGCGCCGCCGGGGACGAGCTCACCCACAGCTAGGCCACCGGCGCCTGCCGGGGCTAAGCTCGCCGAAAGAGCTTCGTATCCGGTAGCTATCCGCCGGGGCCAAGGTCGCAGAGCTCTTCGACCTCGGGTTCAGCGCGATTTCGAGCCCTTCGACGCCGCAGAGCTCGTTGGGGATGCTTCCGGTGAGCTCGTCGGGGATGCTTCCGGTGAGCGAGTTGTTGCTCAGGTCGAGCAGCTGGAGCTGCAAGCAGTTTCTCAGCTCGGCAGGCACCGGTCAGGCGAGCCGATTGCTGCCAAGGTCGAGGAAGCTCGAAGCTGATGGTCGCCATGCCGGACACGGACGCCGGGATGGGTCCGGCGATGCGGTTGCCGCCGAGGCGCAGGCGCACGAGGTTGGCCATGGACGTGGGCGAGCTCGACCCCATCGGCACAACTGCCATGGTCACGGCGCGAGCTCATCCCCGAAGTCACGGATGGCCCTGGCCGCGCCCTGCTCGAAGGAAGAAGAGCAGTATTTGAATCCTTAGCCCATGGAAGAAGAAGAGTGAGGCTGCTGAAGGTTGGGGACGGGATGACTAGTGGGACCTACCTGAAAGTGAGAGGAGAGTGAGAAAAAGAGCAGGGGCAGGGACAACTTTGTCTTTACGCCTGCCTATACTGACTGGATGCCAGCATGTTAGGTCGTGTGGCGTGCCACATCAGCAAATGTGGTAAAAATAAAAGAGGCGCAAGATAAGAATGCTAAAACTATAGGCGTCATTTTAAGAGTGAGAATCTGATGAGAGCCATCTGTTATAATGGTAAAAATATAAATTTTCCCTTGATACATCCATTACTTAGAAAAGAAAACCCTTGAACAAAGGGGCAACTCATACAAGGCCGGAGAACACATTACTGAGTGCTGCTTCATGTATATTTTTGAGAAAATCTTGTATTTGTACCTCAATATATTATATTCCTATTTTGTTTGTTTCCCAATTTTTAGATCTCATTCCAATGAAGATATTAAAATACACGCAAGTCTGAAAACTTGCCCGGATTTGGTGCCCTGATGAGACCTTCCAAAACTGACCACGTTGGGTTGTCTGACTGTTTATGTGGCATGTTGACCACTACTAGATGGATACATGCATGATGGTTATAAACCGCGTATTTTTTAAGTTGCACAAGCGCCTTACTTTAGACTAGTCTCGGGGAGAGTTTGGGATTACTTCATTCTCATTTAAAATTACGCACATTGACAAATTTGCTTAGTTGATATGGCAGTTCCATATAGCATTATTTTTAAAATTGTCATTTCATATAGATTAAAATAAATATGGATGTCAAAGGACTCTAGCTCAATCGGTTAGAGCTTTCCAGAGGGTAAATAAAAATCCCCTCACTGGCGAAGCCAGGGTTCGGGGGTTTTCTGCGGCCGGAAGCAATTGTGGCTTCTTCTTAATGATATTCGGGTGGGGCCGTCATCCCCCTGGTCGCGTTTTTTTAAAAAATAAATATGGATGGAACAATCCTTCTCTATAAAAAAATTATAATCTATAATTTTATAGGTATTTTATTTTATGACTCATAGAGAGTTGATAACCGTGCCATGATAATTTCATCAATCTCTCTTTTATAATTAACATGTTAGGTCATCAAATTTGATGATGTGTCAAGAATATTAAATACAAATAAAACTTAGATTAAATCCTAAGTGAGACTAGCCTTAGGAGTTAGGACACATGCAATCCATAGACGGCTTATTCGCTCTGTTCGGCTGGCTGTATTGTATGACTGGCTGACTGATTATTCTGAGAGAAAAACACCGCTGAATGGTTGGCTGATGCTGGCCGGTAAGTTCAACCGAATAGAGCTTGTCTGCAAGTTTTATATAGAGGATTAAATAGGCGATTGGTACAGTGCATCCTCTATTTGATGCATACATACAACTACGGTCGTGCATGCATAGATTTTTCATCACCCTCTATGTGGCTTGTACTCGCTCTGTACCTTCGTAAGGTCGATGTATTGTGTTTTTTCATTTTCTTTATTAAGCATAAGCATAGTACAAGTTTTTATGCATTCTACACGTCCTTAATCTCGCCTTGCTACAATTGGTGCCACGGGTGGCAACTACTAAGCGTTAGGGGGGCGGGGAAAGCAACAAAAGCTGAAAAACCCTACCTAGATTCAATAAAACCATAAGAAATCTGATAGTTCCAATTTTTTTTTTGATATTGTTCATGCTGAAGTTATTTTCTGTGGCATTTGGATGCAAGACACTATTTATGTTATGATTTCTTCCATAAAACAATATTCCTTTAGCTAAAATGGCACGGTGCCTAAGGTGCAACATTTATCCCATGTTTACAACTGTACTATAATATATCATGTGAAATCTCATGAGATTTAAATATAAATCCAAAATATGATTTAATATATTTTCAAAAAAGTATCATATTTAATACATAATTGTATGAGACATAACGATGAAAATTCATAATATTTTTTAAATGAGTTATGGTGCCCATTATGCTAGTTGGGGGTAGTGAATTGATTTGACTGAAATTTTGAAATTAAACTCAACCTGTATAAGAAAAACCAAAAAAAAAAGGAAAAAAACAAAACTTGTTAAGGAGCAAATTGATTTGACTGAAAGTTGGGGGAGTGAATTGATTTGACTAAAATTTCGAATGTAAACTCAACCTGTATAAGAAAAAACAAAAAAAAGGGACAAAAACAAAGCTTGTTAAGGAGCAAATTGATTTGACTGAAAGTTGGGGGTAGAGAATTGAACCGAATGCTAGTTGGGGGTTATCTAGAAATAGGCCAAATTTGGAAGAAATAATTTAGACTTTTTTTTCCTTAAAAAGAAGAGATGGATCAAAATCTAGTGGTTAAAAAATCAAGTCTTTATGGTAAAAATAATCTTTGCTAGCAGATATGAAAAGTATTATCTATGTGCTGGTGGAAGTTTTTCTTTATATATGCCTTGGGAAAATGGATAAAAAAAAGGAAATGTAAATTGGGCTTTAAGTTTTTTTAAAACAAAATTGGGCTTTAAATGGCTCTGATCCTTCATCAAGACGTGGCCCAGTAAGCCCATTGCCCATGTGATGTTTTGGACCAGTTTGTTTAGAATTGCCATGCTATATCATTCTGATCATCTGTCTCAGAAAATAGCTTATACATGCAAAAGTTACATTGACAAAGGCAAATTGAAACAAATAATATAATTGTTCACTCTGTGAAACTAGAGATATATCCGTTGCTTCACTTAAAATAGGGAAAACAAAAGTTAGAAGTTTCGTCGTGCTTTAGTTGTTCATTACGTTAATCAAGAGAATATAAAAAGCGTTTGTCGATCGATAATAGTTACCTCATGTCACCCTTGCAGATCATTCTCATAAAAAATCATGAATATACTCGTCACTTAATTACTCTTGGCCCAAACAGTATCATCCTGCACACGGTTGAAGTGTGCAGGTTATTGTTCAACACACAAGCAGAGGAACACTCTGCTGCTCAGATTGTTACACTGGCTGCTACTTGTTCATTTCGTATGTATATATGGCTATATGAAACATGAAATTATAAATAAAATGGAGTAAAAAAAACAACGAGAAAAAAGTTTAGTATCTGTCTATCTACTCTTTTTTTGCATCAACAATGAACTTGTCAGATTCGTTCGGCCATTGGGTTTAGCTGTTAAACCTTCGGCAGTTGAGCCTGACCTCCCCTTGGGTCCCCGTGAGGACGTTGACGCTGCCGAGCTTCACCATGGACCTGGCGAACTGCCGCCGGAAGTTGCCGGGCCTGGTGGCGAACATGGCGGCGATCCTGCGGCCGACGGCGGAGGACGCGAGCTCCTGGTCGATCTGCAGCACGGCTCTCCCGGCGAGCACGCTCGCGTACAGCGCGTTGTCGAGGCCGAAGGGGCCGAGCGGCGCGGCGAAGTTCATGGGCACGACGGCGTCGCGCGACGCGTTCTGCGGCGTGGTCACCACGTGCGGCGGGCACCGGCGCCGGAGCTCGGCCAGCACGCCGGGGTCCATGGCCGGGGTGGTGCTGTTGTTGTAGCCGCCGTAGAGCCTGCCGGCGATGAGGCCGCAGTGGCAGAACCCCATGGTGTGCGCGCCGAGCAGCGCGACGAGGTCGAGCGCGCCGAGCCCGGCGGCGCGGAACGCCGACAGGGCGTCGGCGAACGACGCGGTGGGGCTGGGCAGGCTCACCTCGGCGGCGCTGGACATCGTGCCGTCCCTCCTCCCCGTCGGCAGCTCGTACCGCACCTTCCCGTTCCCGGCCATCGCCGCCGCGTCCCTGGCGGCGAGCGCGACGACGTCGGCGCACGACACGACGCCCGGGCAGGACTCCTCGACCGCCGCCTTGGCGTCGTCGATCACGTCCAGCATCCGCAGCGTCAGGTTCGGCGCGGCGTCCTTCTCCGCCGGCGGGTGGCCCGGCGTGCTGTCGATGAGCACGGAGCCGTCGCAGCCCCTGACGAAGCAGTCGTGGAAGTGGAGGCGGATGAGCGCGGGGAGCACGGAGCGGTCGTGCGCGGCGCGGCGGCGGACGGCGCGCCGGACGATGGCCTCGGCGCGGGGGCACGACCGCGCGTAGAAGCGGAGCTGCAGCGCTGCGGAGGCCGCGGTGGCGGCGGCGTGCGCCGCGAGCAGCAGCAGAAGCAGCGAACGAAGCGGCGGCAGGGCCATGGTCTGGTGATGATGGCCGGTGGATCGGTGGCCGTGGGGAGATCGATGTGTGTAGTACGTTCTTGGGATCGGTCCGGTTTTAGATTTGGGTGCACTCAAGGGTGCCTTGGTTAATGCATGGGACCTGCTGCGTCCGCCTCGAAATGCTAGTGACAGTTCACGCTGCATGTGGCAAAACCACATGCCACCCCGATGCAGGCTGCAGCGCGGTCCCTGCATTTTTTCAAGTAAAGTTTCTCGCGCGCCGCAGGCAGAATATATGAATTACTCATTCTTTACGACGGTGATGCTCTTTTTTTACGGAGTAGTACAGTGTAAATCCCACTCGCTCGTCGAACAATATCTTTCTCATTCTTATTTCTTGCTTACATTTTCCAAGTTTTTATTAGAATATCGTCGCTACAGACGGGCCTCTCGCTTGATGAAGCGTTCGGGAACGAAGGGCAGCAAGCAGAGCGTCTGATCGAGCTGGACCCATGTAAAGTCCATTTTGACAAGTTTAGCAGAGTCGAAAGGGTAGACAAAAAGGGCCATACTATAATGCAAGGTGCATTCATTCGATCCTTGTAGCCTTGTACTGTACTACAGATACCCCACGCCAGGCATCTACAGAGGGGGCATGAGGTACTCTTTAAGATTGGAATCAATCTAGAGCATATTCATTAATTAATTTCACCCTACATCTCTGCTCGAGTCTGCCAACCCTAATATAATATAGACGATATGATGATGATATATAGTTTGGGATGAAAAGATCCATTTTCATATTGTACCATATGACCTTAGCCTTCCTCTAATATATCGCCATGCAGTCTCCAGTGGCGGATGATGTGTTACAACCGGCTGGTAAGCAACATGTATTTATGCAGCTCGCGCCTTAGTAACTTGCCTGATGGCAGCCGTGGTATTGAATCAACAAAACAAACTTTGCGTATCTTCTTGTAAGGGGCAACCTATAATGAAAGTTGATTTAATTAATTAGCATATATGTATATGTACATATATAAAAATTGTACGCACGTAAGCTGATAATTAGTGCAATGCAAAGTGTAATCAAGTAGGACGTCGGTAGGCCACCAGCGTAGTGTGTACCTGTTTGGCAACGAATTCCATTATTTGGTCTTCTGTGAGATTGTTGCTCCCATTTTGCCTTACAACAAAGGCCATTGGTATTTGTCCTACTTCTTCATCTGGGTATCTATGTAAAAACATAAGGAATAGAGAGACTATTGTGGATCTGGACAACAAACATATGGAACTTGTGCTATTTGTATACTTCCTCCAATCTTAACAATAGTCAAACATTGTCAACTTTAGTGCCATTAATATATATTTTTTTAAGTGGATTGACAATGAGAGGTTAACATTATTAGATTCACTACAAAATAGTTTCACATAATATATGCGCCCATCCTAAAAAAAGAATTTGAGGAGTAAATCAATCATAAGTTTTACATGTATAAAAAATACTAATATTTATGATGCATATGTAATACGTATTATTAGTTTTACCGTGGAATAACTTTTCATATAATTAACCTATCTAGTAGACATGCAAATGTTGATACTATTTTTATAAACCTAGTTAAACTTGAGGTTGATTTACGAAAGTGAGATTTACTTTTGAGATAGAGGCGAAACTTTTATCGATCTAATATAATATATATTTTTGCATATATTTGCCAGTCAAAGATGCAAAAAGTTTGACTTACGACAAATCTATATTGAGTTATCTTGTTATTGGAGGAAGTAGTAAATACATATTCGATACATGGAGATATTGATATAATTGGACATATATTTATACAATGAAATTATGCCGAAGTATCATCTAAATGTTTTATTGCATTTATAAATTGATATATGAGAAAAAGGTGAACAATTTATTAGTATGGAATAATATAATATAGATCCATATGTTGTTTCATTTATATATATGTATTGCTTTCTAATTTCATACTTTTTTATTACCACCATAATTATTAGTGGTTAACGATTTTATACATTTTTTAAGAAAATATCATAAATGTGATAGTATGAAATTCAAACATTGTTGAAATAATGTTTCATTGGAAAACAATATGTAGATATTTTCCTTGTCCATTTTGAAGAAAACATACGAGATAACTGCAGCATCCAATATCCCAGGGATCAAATGCAACACATCCTCTAACTCCGCCGGTGCAACCTATGTGTCAAAAAAAAGGGGTTGCATGTTAAGGCCTGAGATTTGCTGATGGATGTAGTAGTGAAACTAGTAAGTCACTAAAAGATAAACAAGTCAAATACCTGATACGCCTTGTACTTAATTATATCCTTTAGTCTATCGACAACATAAAGGAAGCCATCTTCATCAAAATAGCAGAGGTCACTAGTTTTAAGCCAGCCATCAGAATCAAATGCATGATTGATTGTTTCATCACCACCAACATATCCTATGATTGGTAAACAATACATTCTCATGAAGTTAAAAGTGGCAACCAATCATTACTTTGAGACATGTAACAAAAAATATTGATTGGTACTAATTAACATTCTATTCATCAATTACTTTGATTATTGTGATTGTTTGCTATAAAGTGCATCAATTGTCGAATAATCTTACACAGTTTTGTTTTGTGCTACTATTATGTCTATGCTGAAATTTGCTATTGTAGTTTTTGTTTATGTGTACTATGTTGTATTGGACCACTACGTAGATACGGCATTGTATCAATTAGATTATATCTGAAATTAAGTGTTTTTTTTCTTGTGATCATCACTCAATGTTCTTGTGTGATGATCAAACAAAAACAGTGTTAGCATTTGGAATGATTAAGGAAATGTATGAACGTGATTAGTTTAGCAACTTACTGTTACTACTAGGAGACTTCCAACTGAACCTTCACATTACTATTGACACTTGTTGTTAGAACAAGGATAAATTTTAGAAATGCTCACAAAAATAAGAAAGATCTATATATCAATTTGGTATAATTTAGTCACCATCCATAATAATAGACATCGGATCCTCCACCTCTACAATTTTGACAAATAACATAATGTGAGCCCCCCAAATCTTCATCTAAATATATAACTCTCCCATTATAAAAACATGATATAAACTAACACATACATTTCATCTAAAATCCAAATTACTCTGCCACAATTATGATATATAATATAATCTAAGTAACCCCTTAAATTTACATCTATATATATATATATATATATATATATATATATATATATATAATGTTATTAAATAAGTTTTTTCATGAGATAAAACAACATCCAGTTATTATTTTAATATTTGTCTTTAGCGAGTTTTCAATGCTACAATGATCCGGTTGCCTTGTCTTTAATTAAGTTGTATTTTATTTGACTCTTGATTAGACTTGGAAAAGGATGTTGTATTGTGGACTCTTCTTCTTATTTCTTTAATTTTGTAGTAAAAAAATCTGGACATATAGGTAATATTTATGTGGACATATACAAGTAAATTAATTCTGATATATAGTACGTACCTAGCATGACACTTGGGCCTCGGATACATAATTCACCTTGCTCATTGGTTGATAAGAGTTGACCACTAGTGACGTCAACAATTTTGGCTTCAACACGGCTACATAGCCGACCTGCTGATTTTATACGATGGCATTCCTCACGACAGATCATGTTTGATATGACGCCACCCTCAGTTGAGCCTAGTGCCTGTAGTAGTTCGTAAGCCCATCGAATATAATTTTAGTAAGTACTACCTCCGGCCCAAAAGAAAAGTAACTATGGGTTGCGTGTCACGTTAAGTAGTCCGTATTTGACTAAATTTCTAGCGAATAGTATTAGTATTTATGACTTCAAATTAATATATTATAAAAATAAATTTCATAACGAACCTAATCATGTTTATTTGACGTTATAAATATTTATAATTTTTTATCTATAATTGGTCAAAGTTTATGTACTAAAAAATGATACTATGCTAGAGTTGTATGTTTTCCAGGACGGAGGGTGTACTCCCTCCATACTCATATTAGTTGACGTTTAGGACATAATTATGCTTACCAATGAGTGATTAATTAGGGGGTATTTTTCCCTACTTGCCCTTATTAAATAGGACTGCGGGTGCTTCCTAGAAAACAAATGCTCATATCTGGATTGGTCAGGCGGATGGGTATTGAGGCGTGAGTGCAGGGTTCGAATCTGTTTGCACGCGCTTTTTAGTGCTTTTGCCTGGATCTGTACTCCAGCCCAATGAGCAGCGAGGGGCAAAGATGTCCAGCATACCCCAGTGTGCGGTAGGACGACAGGCTTTTTGAAAACTGCTCAACAGCCCAGAACGACAGGCTTTGTGGGTACGAAGGGA
Source organism: Eremochloa ophiuroides (assembly GCA_038502445.1). Lineage (NCBI taxonomy): Eukaryota > Viridiplantae > Streptophyta > Magnoliopsida > Poales > Poaceae > Eremochloa > Eremochloa ophiuroides. The sequence goes on from JAHLJS010000002.1 coordinate 28,038,119, forward strand.
GTATTGTATTATCATGGCTATATTTTGCTCCAGAATCAAATAAGGTAAATAAGGTGGGCACTCGTAAAATGTTCCCGCCAACATAACCGTAATATAAAAGCCGACCACGAGATTTTGACCCTTAGACTGTCTCTAACAGCTCACCCAAAATGCAAAATAGGTGACACACAGTGGTTTTAGGTGTCAAGAATAGCCTCCGACAGAAGACTCAATCACAGCATGCATTTTGGGTCTCGCACGAATCGGCAACCATATTTGCCTTTCCTCTCACCTCGATGCAAAGTTTCTGTAGTGGTGGGCCCGTGGCCGGCGCTGTCGAGGTTGCCATGGGAGCGCCACCGAAGCCGCCGGCCTTGGCTTCCTCGCCGGTGCTCCGATAGCTGGCCGCTGGATCTCGCAGGGGACACGACAGAGGGAGGGAGGGAGGCCGCACTAGGGAAGGACCTCTCCGAATCTCGCAGTGTGTGGGGCGGGGTCACCGGAGCGCCGTCACCGGGGTCACCAGTGCGCCGCCGGGGTCACCTGAGCTCGACGGAGATAGGGATGGAGGCCGCCACTGGGAAAGAGCTCACTGGGAGGGAGAGGCGCCGTGGGGAAGAGTGGGACAGGCAGCACGAGGGAGAGCGAGGGAGGAGAGAGGGGCGGCGGCGCGACTCGCGAGGGTGAGGGGCGGCTGCACGATACGGGAGGAGAGGGACGGACGGTGCCATGTAAAAAGGGCATCTGTTGGAGACCGGCCTTTTTAGATTCTGGACCCAGTTATTGTGCGTCACCTAAACTTGGTAAATGGGTATTGCATTTGAGGACGACCGTTGGAGACAGTCTTACCTCGTGTGGTGTGATTGATTAAACGAAAACATGGCCTTCTGACTTGGACCACTAATAATTTATTATTTTTATAGGCAAAATTAATGGCATTGCCAAAGATGCTGACGAGGACCTACCAGCGCTAGCTCGATGTCGGGAAACCTCTCGTGGAACGCCGACGCCGCGGCGGTGCTCAGCGGCGCGCCGCCGCAGACGACCCGAACGAGATCTGGGAACGCCTCCGGCCCGACGTCGGCGCCTCCGCGTGCCATGGCCGCCACCACGGGCGGCGCGACGAACATCTGCGTGGCCCCGCACCTCGAGGCCGCGTCGAGCACGGCCGCCGCGCCGCCTCCGGTCGCGGTGACCACGGCCGTGGTCTCGGCCATCACCACCCCGCGCAGGAGCATGTGGAAGCCGTACGAGTGGAACATGGGCACGCCGAGGAGCGTCACCACCGAGGGAGCCGCCGGACCTCCAGCTCCCGGCGTCCGCGTCCGCCGCGGCCGCGGCGAGGGGTACTGCAGCGACGACGCGATGAGGCGCCGGTGCGACTGCGCCACCGCCTTCGTTCGCCCCGTCGTCCCCGACGAGTAGCCGATCGCCGCCACGTCGGACAGCCGGCGGCACACCTCGACAGGCAAACTCCGGTTCGTCGTGGCCGTGGAGGAAGGACTGGAACCGCGGCGAGTCCAGCAGGACGACGGACGCAGCAGCGGCGAGGGGGAGTCTGCCGACGGTTGCCTTCGTGGCGAAGACGACGGACGGGCGGCAAAGGGCGACGGCGCGGGCGACGTCGGCGGGCGAGGACAGCGGGCTGAGCGGGGAGACGACGGCGCCGAGTGACAGCACAGCGAGGTAGACGACGGGGACGTCGAGGCTGGGCGGCGAGAGCACGAGCGCGATGTCGCCCCTGGCGACTCCGCCGGCGCCGGCGCGCAGGGCGGCGGCGAGGGAGCGGGCGCGCGCGAGGAGCGCCGGGAAGGAGAGCGCGGCGCCCGTGGACGCGTCGACGAAGGCCGGGTGCGCGGGGAGCGGGGACGGCAGGCGGGATAGGGCGAAGGACGGGAAGGAGCACGGCGCGGCGCCGTCGTCCTCCGGCGGGAGCGGGATCGGTGGCCGCAGGCTGCGGAACGTCCTCGTGCTCCGGCAGAAGCCGCTCCGCGGGTCCATGTCGTCCATGGCCATGGATGATGATGATACCACAGCGGCCAGGTCAGCTTGTGTCGGCAAATGGGACTCTGCACTGCACGTATATGTACTGCTTGCGCATTATTGCACGGCGCCCACCGGTCACCGCCCACGCCCAATTTTGCCCCAGTTTTTAATATAAAAAGATAAGTATGTACGTAAGGAAGATGATGATCGTGCCGCGTGATTATGCAGAAATAGTACTGTAGGAGTACGTACACGAAATGATATCTGCAGGAAAAACTGTGAAGCATGCACGTACCGACGTACGGTGTGACACCGACGGGACACCACCTACGGAGGGGGCCGCTGGGCGGCGCAGCGAGCAACCGCGGGTCGATCGTTCCGCCGCGGAAGGCGACAGCGGCTAGATTACACGCTCGTGCGTCCGTGAAATCGTTCTTTACGGTGCAGGTGACAGTGCGTGGGTTTGCATTATTTGTGGTGCCCGCTGATCAATTTAAAAATAAGCTGATTGTTGTCGGATGCGAATAATTACGGCATCCTAAGATTGGGGATCAACCCATGATCAATCCGCTGATTGTTGTCGGATGCGAATAATTACGGCATCCTAAGATTGGGGATCAACCCATGATCAATCCGGCCCACCCTAAGATGGAACAAAGCAAATCAAGGCGATCTGGTCCTACGAAAGGTTCTTCCGCGCCTCGCCTAGCCCTCACAAGGACGGTTCGATTCGACCTCCGGAGTACGGCCCTTGCATCGCCCAACTCTTGGAGCTACGGGCCCTGCTCCGCCTGACCCTCCGGGTGATAGTTCTGCCTCGCCCAACCCTCAGAGGTAGAGTCCTGTTGTAGCTGCCCATCACGAGAGAAGACTACGTCTCTACCTTTCTCGACCCGCAGAGGGAATATCCCATGCATCGAGATAATATTCCACCTCGTCTGACTCACGAAGAGGAGTTGGAGGGATTCGGGGGAATCGACGAGTCCGCTGCTATTACGGTATGAGAGAAGGAGCACTCGGCCATGCCCCTGCTCTCGCACAGTAGCATCTCCGTACCGAGACAGGACTTTCCATTGCCATCGAGCATACCTGCAGGACACGTCAGCACATCAACCCATCACTATGCTGCCTAACTCGGAAAGGCATTCTATCAGGTCAACTGTGGGGCACTCTAATTTTTAAATTAATCAAAATTGTGCACTGGGGGGACTTCCCCCACAGTATTTTCGGTCAAAAAACATAGATATATTTTGTCCAAACCAGTATACATTCTTGTATCCACTTATCACATCATCGGAGCCCTAAAATATGTATTTTTAAATTTACTAGTTGGTGTTCGTTTGAAATACGTATTCCAACCAATCCTCGTTAATTTATACAGCAGTCCACTGTTGGATGATTATACATTAACACTGGCCTGAATCCACAGTGGGTGCATATGGATACATAGCGGGGATCGGCGGCCGAGATCTATTTTTTCTCTCAACCGGTGTAAATTGTAAATCCTACCCTACTCGTTTGCAATTCTTTCATACGTAGCACTTTTTTTTTTGGGGGGGGGGGGGGGGGGGGGTGGCACGACCGCCGATCGACCGGCACGAATCTAGGCAAACCGAGTACGACTGCGAGTACTTGTACCGGTATGAGCTGGACGGCGAGCGACGCCCGAAGAATCTCTTCTGGGCCGACACCGATCGACTACCTGGACCACCAGTGACGTCGTCTTGTTCGACGCTACTACGTGCTGGACGAACAAGCACTGCGTGCCGTTTGTCCCCTTGGTCGGGCTGAGCCGCCACCGCACGCCCGCCGTCCTCCGCTGCGGCGGCGTCACATCGGACCAGTCCCTCTATTCCCTCGTCTCGTCTAGCTGCTGCGCGCCTTCTTGGAGCCAAAGGGTAACGGCCAGGGGAACCAGAATTGGCCCGTGTCATATTCGATTAATTATAGATATTAAACTATGAATATTTATACCGTCAAATAAATACCATTTGATTCAATTATGAAATATATTTTTTATAATAAATTATTTTGGTGTCATAAATATTAATATTGTTCATTAAAAATTTTATTAAACATGAACAACTATATTTAACACGCAATCCATGGGTGCATGTTTTGTTTCGTTAGACAAATGGAGTACTTCTGTTACCAGGATCTCATCTTAACCGGTTGTTTCTAATTCTCTTGCTCTCCATTTTTCCCCATAATTTGCATCCCGTTGTTTATGAGAAAATCTCACTGTTTTTATTGGGAAGACTCTTGTGTTCCGTGGAAATTTTAGCATGTCTTTACTGTAGCCTAAAATAAGTCATCAATTGAGATAGTTTGTGTGTCGCTATGAAAGTCATGCATTTAGGATGTGTTTAGTTTGAGGAATGAGATGGTTCATCTTCTGCTCACTTCCTTTTTTATTTTTGGTTTCCTAAGTTGATCTAGCACACCCCACATTCCTCGTAGAATTAGCATATCCATGAGAAATGATTTATTCCATCAAAATTCATAGGATGAACCCATGATGCATCCCTTTATGAAGCATGGGGTGACTCCAGAAACCAAACACCATTAGAGTTTCACGCGCCATGTAAAGTTGAGATACGCAACGTGATGGCATCAGTTATGATACCAAAGAGCTCAATATGCATATACTAAAGTCCGTCTTAGTAACGAAATACGTGTTTGGAGCTTTGACTCCGCTTGTATAATCTGTATATGTTTATATAGTGTCTTTCTAAGTTTCTTTCTTTTTAATACAACAGATAGCTCTTCACGGTTCTGTTTTAAAAATACAATTATAGAACATATAGTAGCCATATATATAGGGTATGCAATTGATCTTGCTACAGTGTTTTCAAAATTCAACTGAGTGTAACTAAACACCCTCATAGCTGAGGTGCTAAAAGGTAATCGTGAATCGTTGTTGACTATTCATTCGTGGAACACTTATAGGATTCTTGTCAAATTCGAATGAGATTTGTTCGATGACACAGTTAACATTAATTGTTTAATTATTCCATGCATGCGTGTGCCGCATCATTGCGAAAACTAGCAGACCTTAACAGACAGAGTACAGTACATGCCATCAGCAAGCCGATACAGATCACTCGATCAGTGGCATATATGTATATATACTTTATTATATACTACGATTCAAACTTAACTTTACGCTTCCATTGTTGGTTTCTTTCAACTGAACCAACTTTGGAGCGCACACAATAGATTTGTTTCAAGCTATCCCTACTAGTAACCTAGCTCTGAAGATGCAATATTTAGCTTGGTACCGTGTTCATTCGCCGTCACCTAGCTTGCTGAATAATATCAGACCCTGCAGTGTTCAAAATTAAGCATATATAAATTAGGATCAACCTTTTTCTTAGAAAATTAGCTACGGCCAACTGCTGAACAATGGATATATGCAGGTTATGAACATGCTGAAGTTATGAACGTACTTGGTATAATCGATGCGTATCTTGCCGGCGTCGGGGTTTGCGATGACGGCGAAGGCCTCCTGCGAGAGGTCGATGGTGCCGCGGCACCCCGGCGCCGGGCAGAGGTCCACGATCTTGACGGTGACGCTCTGGCCGGTGCACGGGTGCGCCACGCCCTGGTTGGTGCCGCCGGTGCACTTGACCACGTACCGGTCGCCGCAGGCCGCCCCGTCGTTCCAGAACACCTCGCTCGCCGCCGCGATCGCCGTCCCCTCCGCCGCCGTCCCGAAGCACGCCGACGCTGTGCATTTGCATCATCCCATCCACGCATGCATGCATATCGAAAGCAAACATATTCGTTCATAAACGCGAAGCAAAAAGCTAAGATAGCATGCATGTTTGCATGCTGTGATGACAAGTTAATATGATCATGTTTCCTATGTTTCAGGCGCCTGAACGTTCAGGCAATACATAAAAATACGTACGTGTGTAAGGAGGCGTGTAGAAAGTTGCAGTCCCTGAGGTACCGGCCACCGGCGACACCATCGTCGTCGCAAGGCCCGCCACGATTGCCAGAAAAACAACCAAGATTACATTATTACTAGCAGGCATCGTCGTCACTACTGCCATCGACCGTGTACTGATGAATGAATAGCTGAAGTGTATAGCTATATTTTCTCTTGCGGCCCAAATGTCGTATGTGCTCAGTCACGATGATTCTAGCTAGGTGTGGTGCAATGAAACTATATCACGGAGCAAAGACGCTTTTATAGGCAACGAGTAGCGTAGGAAAAGTACAAGTGTGATGAGCATGCTGACGCGGAAATACACCATGCCCTCCAAAAACAACAAGATCGCTACACTCTACTAGACTAGCTAGCTACACACTATACAACTAGCTAGATACGACCCACCGCACGCATACAGTACATATCTCTATCTTTCTGCTTGGTTATTGGTTATTAACAAAAGGTTGGGCATTGCAACTTGCGCGATTAAACGACAAGTTACGGTTCATGTATAGCCTGTGTTGCGATGCTCGTGAATCGAAGCTGCAGGCCGTCTTCTCCCGTGCCGGTGCCGGCTTGGCTTCTCCGCCAGAGCCTTATTACGTACGCAATTACGCACAGTCGTCGTGGACTGCCGGCGGCCGGCCGGCAGATGGATTATCGATCTGAACTGAACTAACTGAAAGTCTCTGTTGTGTGTGTGTGTTTGTGTGTGTGTGTGTGCGCGCGCGCGCTATTGATTAGCAACTGGCATGATGAACTTGGACAAAAAGTTTACACGCGATTGAAGGTTGAATGCGTCGTCTTTCTCTCGGCTGTATTGACGCAAATAGATGACAGTTACGTTTACGTTGGGTGCCCTAAAAAACAAAAATGTGGACCCTGTAGGGGCTTTGGCCCCTCCAGTTGCATCAGAGAAGAAGAAGAAGAAGAAGAAGAAGAAATTGGTGATTCATCAGCCTGAGAATAAAAAGATATTATAAAATAATAATTAAAAGATATGTTATAAGATGATATGATTGATATGGTATCAGCGAGTTGGCCATTTCGCAAATTTGGGGAGCAAAACAAATTGTGCTTTGAGACACAAGTTGCACTGTAATACCAAAGTGTAGCTAGATATTGATAAGAACAACTTTGTAGTTGATGATTTTTTTCATTTGAAATCCTTTGAGGTCCCAAAAGTGCTGCTCGAATTCTCATAATTTTAAATTCAAATTTATCAAAATGGCAGTTCATATGACCTTTTCAATTGAAGTCATTTAGGGTCGTAAATATTCATTTTAAAACTTTGAAAAGTAAATACCAGTGGAATGAATATACCATAAATGACTTAGGAGCGGAGTGAAAAGAGGAGTTACGCGTGAGGACACATGTCTTAGATTTGAATACAAGCACTCATAGAGTGTGAAAAATCGCATGACTGGTGACGCGCAACCATGCTGGCGGAAGCTTCTCATGATTTTTTTTAGCCTATTTGATTGATTTGTTGAAAGCATCATCATCAATGGTTTATGTTAGCAACTGACAGCGATAGCCTATTATCACCGTCGATTTTCAACCGGCAGTGACAACCATGATTCACTATCATTTGCTAAACCTGGTAGTGATAGGAGGTTTATATATTTAGAACAGGATGTGTGGCATGTTCTGTACTAGTGACTTTTTATTCTAGTTATTTTGCATAAGTTTATTATTTGTAGAAGAATTTTTGTACTAGGCTATGCATTCCCCTCTAGCCACTTAGGTTCTGTCACATTAAGATTGGAAGCCTCCCAAAAAGATGATCTATATACACTATTCCTGGTTTTTGAAGTTTATTTGTTACAAATAGTGATAGTTGATCTATACACATTGTAAAGTGATGATTTACAACTTAATTACAAGCAATACGTAAGTCACAGCGAGGACAAGCCCAACCATATCCAGCTGGACTTCATAGCAGCAAATTCAATTCAATTCTGTTAGGAATCTAGGAGAAAAGCGACTCCTGCAAGAACTCAAGGCTGGGGGCTGGTGCTGGTGCACGTGCTGTGTAACAGGGGATGAGAGGAGGCGTGGGGTGGTACTCTGGTGTGTGTTCCCCGTGACCTCTCGCGCGCTTGGCGCCTTCATCATCACGCGATCAACAGTCGCTAAATCGCAACACTCGAGTGCGCATTAGTTTTACCGTAATAAATAAACTGCTATAGTAAAATATCGGTATTTTTTTTTCTAGAAATAAAATCCAAACGTGGCTAATCGATCCATCATCAACTCTACGACACCCTGGTGCAGACCCTGGCGTCCTTGTACACCTTGCCGGGGCGGCAGAGGTAGCCCTGCTCCGGCGCGCAGTGCTCGTCCCGCGAGCACACGCACATGCCCTCGAGCGCGCACCCGGGCGCGTCCGTCGTCGGCGACCTCCCGCCGATGCCGAGCACGGCGTCGCTCCAGTCGCTGGAGAAGAGGCCGTCGGGGTCGTATGCGTCCTTGACGCGCAGGAACTCCGGCAGGCGCGGGTACTTGCGCGCGGCGCCGACGAAGGCGAGGTTGCGGTTCTTGCCCCAGTGCGGCAGGCCGCCGTACTTGAAGATGCCTATCTGCTCGATCTCCTCCAGCACGTCCTCGAACAGCCGCGCCCGCCCGGGGTCACGGCTGCGGTAGTAGGTGATGTCGAAGTCCACCATGTCCCTGTCCATGTCCGCCGCCGCCGGCTTGCCCAGGTGCGCCGTGGACGCCCGCACGTAGCGCATGAGGATGCCGTCGTAGAGCTCCACGCCGCACAGCGCCGCCCGGGGCACCGCGTCCCGCAGCCGGCGCACGTCGGAGACGAACGCGGCGGCGCGGCGCAGCGGCAGGCTGAAGGTGGTCTGGTGGAACAGCGTGCCGCCGTGCACGCGCGGGTCCCAGGGGCACGCCGTCAGCAGCGCGTCCTCGGGCCCCGTCACGCACCCGCCGGACGCCTGCATCCGGTCCTGCCGCCCCACCACGGGGTACCCCGTGAACAGCCCGCCGCTGCTCCGCCGCCGCAGCCCGTACCCGGCCGCCGACAGCGCCGCGTGGGTCACCCGCGCCGTCAGGCACTTGCCGCTGCCGTTGCCGCCGACGCGCTCGGCGGCGTCCTCGGCGAGGCGGGCTGCCTGGATCGCCACCGTCGGGGTGGCGCGGAAGCCGATGAAGTCCATGGCGCCGTCGCCGGGCGCGCTCAGCGGCAGGCGGTCGTCGACGCGGTACACCGCCCGGCCGTGGCCCGGGAACCACGAGATGTCGGCGAACTCGTGCTGGTACCCGAACTTGGCCACCTGCTCCGCCAGGTCCTCGTCGTCCCGCTCCATGAACGTCACCGAACGCTTGAACAGAGGCTGTAGCGCCAGCGTCACCTTTGCATAATGTTAATTTAGCTCCAAATCAAACTTAGCCCGACTGTCAAGGGTCAAATATATATTTGCCAGATTGGTAGTAACAAGCTTTATTACATGCATCTCAAACGCATGGATGGCCCATTGAAATTGAAAAGGGGAGAATGAATGCATAATTCGTTTTATTGCTAAAAGAGGAATAATTCAAGCAAAATCCACAGTTGAGTTGTGAGACGGCTTGGGCATTGGTTGGCACCGGCGCATACACTCTGTTTTCCTGCCACCACTAAAAGTCAGCTTCACTTGCTGTAATGTAGATTGCGGTGCTAAAGTTAGCGTCTTTTTTTTTTATTTATAACTTTCCATAATGTCCTCATGCAACTTCTTGTCCCATATGTGACCGGACACACGACTCGCTCTTATACAAGTTAGACCAACACGAATCAAACATCAAAACTAAGTTGGATGCCATGACGCATCCAAGTCCAACAACGGCTTCATGTCAAAGATTGTTGAATAAATCTATGAGACTCATCGTCGTCCAGGCGACACACTATAAGTTGTATACTCAGTAGCAATATACGGACACGCGACTCTAATTATCATTTGGAACATCTATATAGTTTTCTTTAAAAAACAATTTTGTCATGGTAGAAAAATAGTCTAAAAACTTCTTAAATGAACTAATTAAAACACACATCGCCGCCATTCTAAAAATAACCCGTTGTGACCCACTAATATAGATAGAGGCGCTGATGAAGAGATAAGAACGAGAGAGAGAAGAAAACGCGTAGGAACTATTATGCATTTGCTTCTTTTTTAAGAAAATTATGGCACATGTAAAGACCTACGTACTACACCAGTGCAGAAAAGGCGTGCGTCATGTTGTGGCGCACACCGGTGAAAAAGAATGCCGCGTCCTCAATCGAATATTTGCATCGTATCTGGCGGAGAACGGAGAATAAGGATCATCGATCCTCGCTTCAGTAAGTGTAAGCTTGGATATAGCTAGTCAGTTTACCTCAAACGACGAACCAAAACGCATATGCAATTCTGCATATATAGTAAGCTAAAGTGTCATGAATCAATAATGGCTCATGGAGCCAACGATAAATTCCAAAACCATAATAATTACAGGAAATATTCCTCCATTAGTAGTAGGGCCGCACCATGCCGGCATGTGAAGAAAAGAAGAATAGCATGTTCTAAACTGTAAAGTGATTCCTCCTAAGGAATGGTGCTTTCAAAAAAAAAAAGCCAAAACACAGGGGCCTTGATTTGTACTTTATGTTATCTTCAAAGAAAAAATTGTACTTGATGATGTATCATGCATGTTTTCTACTCCAAGAATCATCAAAATGTTGCAGTCCACCAATAAATGTTGTAGTACGCACCGCTTTTGAGTAGGCATATGCTCAAAGCCTCAAACATTATGGATCTTTGCTTTTACGAAACAGATTTGCTTAAAAAACTTCATTCCAAGCCATGTACAGCTTGTTTTTAATGAACCAGAGCACAAGGGACTATGGCAATTCAGGGTTTTTTTTTTTTTTGTGAATACGAGTTTGGTGCTTTGGTTAGGCTATTTCTAACCCATTGTTTCATCTCAGGCTCTCAGCATGCTAGCTATATCAAACGAGGAGATGATACAACCCTAAAATGTATACTAGCACAGCGATATTTTCATCAAATTAATTGTTGTATGATTAAGGTCTTGTTTGACATAGTTCAACTTCATAAGTGAAGCTGTTTTTTTTTAAGAATTGCTTTATGAGCAATTTTTTTTGGTGAAGCTGACCTGTTTTAGAAATGTTGTTTGGCAAAACAGCTTCATCAACAACTTCTTGCATAGTGGGAAGAGAGAAATGAGGTAAAGAGCTGGGAGAAGCTACTTTTGTCAGCTCATAGTAGCTCGTCCATTTATGAGAGACGAAGAAAATTAGCTTCACCTATGAAACTGTTTTAGCAAAGGGTATTTGACAAGAAAAACAGCTCACAACAGCTTCTGTACGAAACAAGCCCTAATTTATCTCTATGATAATAATGATTATAAAAATTGGGTTTCTATATACCAAGTTGTATCTCCTTTACTTCTACCCATGTCAGCAAAAATGTCATGTAGAGCACCTAACTAACGGCAAAGAAAAAAACTAAGAAAAAACCTAAGTCATCTGTCATCTCTAACGCTGTAGAGATCACGGGTTGTTTGATGTGGATAAAAAAAGTAGCTTATGCTGGCTTAAGAAACAAAAACAATCACGTATAATTGAGCAAGAAGAAAATAAAAAAAAGAACTTATAAAACACTGTTGTATATGTATATATAAAAAAGACTTGGAATATCTTTTTCTGAAAGGGAAAAAAATGCAATATACAAACACTTGATGCGAAGTACTGTAGTAACTAGTAACGACGAAGCAAAGCAATGCGCGTGAAATCCAACTAGATTACCTGAGAGATGACGCCGAGAACTCCAAGAGAGACTTTGGCGGCGTCGAGGTCCGGGTCGCCGGCAGGTGAGCACGCGCACCTTGGCGTAGCCCTCGTCGGCGGGCGCGGGCGTGACGATGCGCATGCCGACGACGTACTCGTGCACGGCGCTGCCGTTGCCCCAGAGCGAGCTGCCGTGCGCGCCGGTGCCGAGCATGCCGCCGACGGTGAGCCCCCACCAGTAGGGCGCGTAGGGCAGCGCGAGCCCGGCGTCGGCGGCCTCGGCGACGAACTGCCGCAGCGTGACGCCGCTCTCCACCGTGGCGCGCCCCGCCGCGGCGTCGACGGCCACGACGCGGTCGAGCCGCCGGGTGCTGATGACGAGGCCGCCGCTCCCGGGGCACGCCAGCGGCGGGATGCTGTGGGAGTAGCGGGTGGCCACCTTCATCTTGGTCCCCGACGCGGCGGCGCCCGCCACGGCGCGCACCAGCTCCTCCTCCGACGCCGGGAACGCCGCGGCCGCCGCGCGGCACGTGGACCGGTCCGGGAACACGCCGTACGCGCTGGAGACGGTGCAGTTCGCCGTGCCGCCGCCCGACGTGCACTGCACGGGGTCCGCCGGCGGGCTGGCGAAGGCTCGGCCGCCGTGGCGGTCGGATGCGGGGCCGACCACCAGCACGCTGGTGAGGGTGGCGAGGACGAGCAGCTGCAGCATGCTTTGCTTGACCCTGATGAGGACGACAGCTCCACCCATTGTATAGGAGCACAATGCAGGCATTTAAAGCAGCTGCAGCTGGGAGCATGACAGCGGCTCTATATATGGAACAGCTGAAGCAGTGACTTGCAGTGTTGAATGTTGGTGAAAACCACGTGGTACGTTTTAAAAAAACAATCCTGTTAGTATGGATGTGCTCCTATATAGTTTTAAAGTTTTTTTTTGAGACACTCAATTATGTTTTTTGCCAATGTTTTTCATGAGCTGTTAAATACAATTACCCTTTTTTTAAACAGCTTTATAGTTGAAGTTGTTTTTCTCCTCATCTCACAACCATGCATGAAGTTATTGACGAAGCTAATTTGCCAAACAACATTTTGAAAAACAGTTCAATTCCATCTAAAAGTTATTCATGAAGCTATTTTTAAAAAAAAATAACTCCACTAATAAAACTAAATTGTGCCAAATGGGGCATATTTCCACCCTAGCAGGTGATTTTCGGCGAATATTTTGCCTTGCGTTGAAAAAAAAGCTAAGGCAAGGATATATGGACAGACGATGGCTTGTGTGTAGTACAACTAGACAAGTGGCTTCATCGTATTGTGTCTCCGCATGGTCCAAGAAGGTATTATACTCCGAGTATGTAAGTACGCTTGTTGTGGTGTGTTGTCAAATCAAGATGCATTAGGCGCGCGTAAAGCTACAACAGTGTGCATAGTCGGTACCCAATGTACGTGTGCCGCGCTGCTACGTTTTTTTCAAGTTGATAGTACTCGATAGCAGTGACTAAAGACAGATACAGCTAGGGCGGAGCTTGAAGCATCATCATATTCCTATTTCCTTCTTGTGTGTGTCGGCCCCCATCTGTGTACCGATCGAGTACGACGATGAGCACCGCGTCAGAGTGCTTCCTCCTTTAGCCCTAGACACGGAGGACTGGAGGTCCTGAACACAGAGCATATACAAGCAGAGAAGGTGACGGTGTTTATTTACACCTTTAAAACTTTACACCTGTCAAATCAAATATTTAGATAGATGTAGTATTAAATGTAGATAAAAAAACTAATTACACATCTTATGTAAATCGCTAGATGAATCTTTTAAGTTTAATTAGATCATAATTAGACATTTATTGCTAAGTTAGCACATATGCTGTAAGCACCCCCATACAAATGTTCAAACTTAAACTCAATATCGATGTGACTGCGACTGCGACCCCTTTTATGAATGCAATCTAGCATTAATTGTAACAAAGATTGTGAATTAAGCAGCAAGCTACAACTACACCTACGTAAAACAACTGGAGTTGGAGCTATCCCTTGCTTGTTTACCGGTTTATGCTAACCTTTGAGTTCTAGAAGGAAAAAAAAGATAGATTTATGCTTATCCTGCACTACAAGCTAGGTGATGCATGGGGGGATAGCAATCACAATGATGCATATGCAAGCTAACACATGGACTGCACCATCTATATCACGGCATCGATGGAGAAATGGGATATAATGCTCGATCAAAGGTGCGTGCGTGGTATATGCATGGGATGATCGTGCATGGCCACCTTGATGATGTTGCTTGGTCGATGGACTTGACCTTAGTTTTAGTTATCTTTCAACTATATATATAATTATGGCTGTGTTTAGATCCCAGCTGCAGTTGTAATTCTGCACTGTAGCATGTTCGTTTGTATTTGATAACTTTTGTCCAATCATGACTCAAGTAGGCTTAAAAAATTCGTCTCGTGATGTACATGCAAAAAGTACAGATATGCAAACATTTTGTTTACATTTAATGTTCCATGCATATGCCGCAACGTTGATATAATTAGTTGCAATTGTAATTTACAGTGGATCTAAACAGGGCACACACACACACACACATATATATATATATATATATATATATATATATATATATATATATATATATATATATATATATATATATAGCTGTTGACCTTAATAATTCGGATCGATAGTGCATGCACGCATGCCACTGGACTGGTCTCTCACCTAGTGGGGGGTTCAGAGTGGAGCACATATGCTGCTTTTGGGACATGCATGTCGCATCATGAATGTCACAATGTGTATAAGTCTGAGAAAAAAAGATGAGTGGGAGGACACCTCCAGCATGCCAGCCTACCTTTCGGCTGAACATGCTACTAGTATATAAACAATATATATATACTAGTAATAACAGGCACTTTTCAGTAAATGTTTCGTTAATCAAATCATGCTGTATGACTGTATGTGGTGTCTACAGACAGTGGCTGACGGACTTCTAACAATGAAATCTATCAACCGTGTAATAATGATCAAACAGTAACAACAGGAAGTCCAGGGCAGTAAAAACACGTGGGACGCAACTCTAATAATAATATACCCAATATTTTCGTTTGGTAGCAAACAGGGGTGGAGCCAGGAGGCATACACCTGCATGAGTGGCGATAGAATTTATAGGAAAATAATAAAAAAAATCTCAACACCTAAAAAGTCTGTAAGTCATCGTGTACACGCTGTAAGTCATCGTGTACCTAGTGATACCAAATTACCAACTCTCAAGTCTCAATCGCTACTTATGTGTCCCCGTCCAAGTCTAAGGCTATCCGCACATATTCTAAATTCATCCTTTAAAAAGAATATTTTATTTTGGTCATTCATATTCTCTTCTCTATATCCAGTACTCCCACACTCGTCATACTCTATATCTCATACTCTATATCAACTACTAGTACCAGCACGTGAAGCCTACATGTCATACTCTATTTTTTCTTCTTTTCTCTCTCCACGTGCACCCCGCTGCAGCTCAGACGGTACGCTATCCTGTACTGCAGGGCGTTTACAGGATGCCGCTGCGAGTAGCCTAGTCCAATAGGAATCATGCATCTTTTATTCGGAGCTCACGCATCCACGTCCCATCCGGTTCCATTATAAATACTAGATCTGCATGTCCACGTCTAATTATATGAAGTCCTCGGAGCTCGCACGTTCGCGTGAGGCTCAATAAAAAAATATAATCCCATTTGAATGCATGGACATATATCTAATAAATGTGTAAATAAATATAATTATGCATACGCATGTATGTCAAATTGATTCAATCAATCAAAATGTGTAATACAAAAGGAACATCGCATGGAATAAACAGCTATTCGATAACATCGTATTTATATAATTTATCTACTTTTGTGGCTTTAAAATACTAGCAAAAGTGTCCCGCGTGTTGCAATGAGAGAATATCGAAATAAATCAATTGTTAGTGACCATGCGTTATAGTTGGTGAGTATCAAAATAATTTTTTTCGTTAACTCAATAGGTTTCGTAACCAATCTAGTAAAAAGTAATTATTATATATGTTTAACTTGCATATCAACGTCTCTTCTTTGCTAAAAAAACTAAGAAAGATATAAGTTTTTTTAGCAGAATATCTCTTATTTTATTTGTATCTTATCTGATTACCATATATAGTATTAATATCAACCGGTCACCTAAAACTAAACTGTCTTATTAAGATTCTCAGACGCGAGCGGTGCTCCAGTGGGCCGTGATTTCCATGGGCCTCGGCGGGAGATGGGGGCAGCGGCACGCGGGCTTGCTCGGAAGGGAGCTGACGAGACACCCAGAAAAAAAGCTTGATGATAAAAAACAAACAAAATCTTCTCTCGTTGACGTCGGCATGGGACCAGGAAACTCACGTGGGCCCTACACGTGGCTGATGGGTTCCACTTGCATGCCGTACGTGCCAGTGGTGGCGTCCTGCAAGATGTTTCTAGGCCGAAAGTCCCGTGACTCGGGCTTTGGATGGGCCGTTACCTCAGCCTGTTCCAGAATCGGTGTAGGTGTCGCGGTGCACGCGGGCGCACGAGGCAGTGACGCACAGGCTTGCTCGGACGGACACGAACAAAAAAAAAAGTGACAAAAAAAAGGAAGAAATCTTCTTTCTTTATTAGTAGGATATAGATATAAATATAATTAGAATGGAGAAAAAAATCAGTACTACTGGTGTGACGAATGCTGCATTACGTGCAGCACCGCTTGCAGCTATTTCTAGTTTGAAGTGTCCTGACTTTTTCCGCTCGCTCAGCAACTCTACTCTACAGGTTGCTGTACTAGCGTGACTTTTCCTGCTGGCATCTACTTCATCCATCCCAAGCCGTAAGTTATTCTAAAAATTTTGGAGAGTTAAAACATCACTATAATTTTAAAGAAAAAATATAAAGATTTATAACACCAAATAATTAGCAATGAAGACCAGCTGGTATGATTGTTCTGCATGTCCACAAAATTTGAAATGCTTGCAAGATATTCAGCACCTTCTTTACCCTAAAAACAGGTGAGGAAATATTAAGTGAACCAATTTACACCATGAATCAAAGTGGAGGGCAGAAGTTGACGGTGTTAGATCCCAAATCTAACGATAGTGCAGTATAGGGGACAAAAAAACGAACCCAATGCTACATTGTGGAAATTCTCTCTTTAAATATTCTAATGCTAAATATGGAATTTCCTTGAAAACCTCCTTTTTTTGCTGTGTGAAATATAAAATGCATTTGCACGATAGAACCTAATGAGCCATCCCAATCAAAAAATGACTTTGTCCAAAAAATTGTTTCCAAAACTGTGCTGACCCTTTCTGTCATAGCATTTGTCGAATCCCTATGACACGATGACATCAACACCTGAAGCTTAAATGAAGGCTAGCTTCTCTAGTAATGAAGATATCACCTTACAAAGCCATTTAGGTGTTGTCATGACAGAAGTTACTGATGTGATTTACACAATCATGACTGAACCACCGGTGGCGGGTGACAATGGGGAACTAGCTAGGAACAGTAAGCGTGTTCTTTATTATCTTTGTGGAAGATGTCAATGTTTCCAAAGGCATACTATAAAAAGGCGAAAAGAAATAAATTTATACATTCTGAAAGAAGAAATTTTATCCAAGTGAAATTTACAAACAGCTAATAAAGAACACGTTGAATTTCTTCTTGTAGATTTTTATTTCTTCTTTTGCAGTGTGCCATGGAAGCACTGGCACCTGCCACACAGCTAATAAAGAACACATTGACTGTTCCTAGTTCCCCTTTGTGACTAGCCATCGGTGGTTCAGTTAAGATTCTGCAAATCACATCAGTAACTTCTGTCATAACGACACCTAAGTGGCTTCGTAAGGTGGTATCTTCATTGCCAGAGAAGCCTTCGTCTAAGCTTCAGGAGTGGATGTCATCATGTCATAGGGATTTGACAAATGCAATCACAGAAAGGGTCAACATAGTTTTGGAAACAATATTTTGAACCAAGCATTCTTTTGATTGGGGTGGCTCATTAGACATCAATCGTAGTGCAAATGCAATTATATTCCACAGAGCCAAAAAAGTGGTTTTTAAGAAGAAAAAAAACCCCTATTTAGCATCAAAATATATCATGGTTCTTTATTTAGCACTAAAACATAAAATTTCCCAAATGTAACATTGGGCTAATTTGTTTTGTTCCCTATACTGCATTGTCGTTAGATTTGGGCTCTAGCACACCTATTTAACACTCAAATAGGGGTGAAATGGTCTTTTTCCTTCATAGTGTAGTGCATTATATATTATATTTCATCAAATTTTAGTTCAATTTGTCCAAATTAATTTATACAACTATTCAAATTACTATGTGGTGGTAGGTGGCAGCAGTGTGGCCTACATATTTGAAAGGGACCTTTACTCCCAGTTTGTATGCTCCCACCTACCACCCTCCTCTCCTACTGCTCCCAACTACCACAAGATCTGCTTCGCTCGCATAAAATCAGCCACCGCTTGCATATGGCATATGAGTCTTTCTGTTGTGAGCCAATTTAGTCCCTATTGATCGATTATATTTTTACCGACCTCTGGTTCATCGCAAAAACCACATTTGTCGACACTTGATCTGTGGGCCAGCTATACCGACAAACGGTTCAACGGTATTAGGGGTATTTGGCACTGCTCAGCTCCATATTTTCAGGTCCGATCCACATATTTTGCCAAACAGGTATAGCTCCATGCACGGTGCTCGAGACAAAAGGTGGAGTTGTGAGAGCTCCTAAAGTGGTGCTTCACAGTGTGTGGAGCTGCTCCATGGGACAGTTTGTGGAACAGAGTTTGTGGAGCAGTTGAAAGCCCAAATTTAGTTTTGATAATTGATGAAACCTAATTTGCTAACATCTTCTCTAAGTGTTTCATGAGTTGAATTAGTAAACATTAAGATGGAGCAAGTTGACCGGATCGGTTAAAGCCACAAGTGAGGGGCTATGACGACATCCATGTAAATGGTATAAGTCCATCAACAAAAGGTGAAAGTCCTAATGGCGGCAGTCCATGAAAATGGTATAAGTCCATTATCAAGAAAGAGTATAAAAGCTTTATCTATGGAAGATAAGAACAAGAGAGAAAAGTTAGGAGCTCAAGGCAAAGGTATAACTTGTAGGAGCTTTTTTGTTTTTGGTGATCAAGACTCTAAAGAGAGAGTGATCACATTTAGGATCGATAGTCGTACTATCAAGAGAGGAAAACTCGATCAAGAAATACGGTTATAAAAGTGCCACTAGATGTTCATCTTATTATGCATATACAAGTAAATGCTAGTGACAATAACAAAACCCTTGGAAAATACTGACACACCTGCACAATGTGAGGACACTTTGGTGTTAGCTCTCATAAACAAGGGTGTTGAGGAAAGACTCAAAAGGTGCTGAGAAAGGAGTACCGGACGCGTCCGCCGTGAACACCACGCTCTCGGGTCAGGTCAGCTCGGCGAAGCTCTTCACCCGACGTGTGGTAAACACTATTCACGCGTCCGGTGCCTCTGACCTGGCAGCAGCAGAGAGACGTTGGACACGGCGGACGCTAAAAAGCGTCCGGTGCCGCTGCACCGGACGCGTCCGGTGAGCAAAAGTGCTCTCTGGAACCTCTCTGGTCGCACACCAGACACCGAGGCCACTAAATAGCGAACGTTCATTCATCTCGAAACGAGCGAATGATTTTCCGACTTGCAGTTGTTACCATTTTTAGAAAAAAAAACCCACCAGTTTCCTTATTCGGAGGTGCCCATCCTCAATTTCCTGCATGTGCTCACTGCAGCCTGCTCATTTTCCAACCCCTAATGACGTCATGTGAAGCAAGCTTAAAAAAAGCAAAACATTTATTTGTAACTCATATAACTTCTAAACGGTATATCCATTTCTAATTCCGTTTGCACCAGTATGTTCCTCGTGATGAGATGAACAAAACTAGACCACATTAGCATATGTTTTGAAAAAATTATTCCATTAACAACTTATATACATTAACTTATAACGTATAACTCATATAAGAAATTATGAAACATAACTTATGGACAGCGGTTATTAACATAAGGAAACGAATGAACTTATAACTTATGCCAAAACTTATAAATACAAAGATTATCAAACAAAAAAGAAATAAATTAACTTATAACTATATGAAAATCTAGAAACACAAAAACACAACTTATGTACAAAAGTTATCAAATACAATTTATATATGTAAGTTATACGTTCTAAGTTAATACACATAAATTGTTATTAAAAAAATTATTAAAACATATATAATTGGGATCTAGTTTTATTCGTATCGTCGTTTGGAACACACTGGTGAAGACGAAATTTAAAATGGATACACCAGTTAGGAGTTATACCATTTTGAAATAAATGTTTGCATTTTCTTGCCTACATTAGCAATGACATCAGTGCACAGAGTAGGGACCAGAGTCCAAGTTTGCTAGCTCACCGAAAGAAAAAGCAACGGCCACCGAAAAAAAAGAACGAAACATTGTGCAGCGATGCCCGTGCGTCGTTCGCTGGGATGGAATCGTGCGGACGACTGCGAAAGAGGCTTTTGGACCAGACACGGGCGTCCGCATGTCCGGTGCAACGGCGGATGCGTCCGGTAGGTTGGGCGTGCAGCGTGCGAACTTCAAACGGCTAGTATACGTGTCCGTGGGTGATACACACCAGACGCTACACCGGACGTGTCCGGTGCAACATGAATGTGCATCTGGGGCTATAAATAGAGGAGTGGCCGGCTTGGGAAGTTGCTCTTGCACATGTTCATCCACTCTACAAACTAGCGAGCCTCTCCACTCTTCTCTCACACATCCTACTTAATTGCAACATCAATTTGGTGAGATTAAAGAGCATCAAGTGGTTTGCACGAGTGTGTTCATCTAGAGGCACTTGATAGTTGGATTTCACAGCGGGTTTTCTTGTTACTCTAGGAGTTTGTCGAATTGGCTACTCTAGTGAATTTCTCATAGCTTGATGTATCCATATCTTATGTTGGTTGTGCGGGCACCCTTGAGAGGGTTTGACATGTGATGCCAATTAGCGTGTAAACCTCCATGTGGGTGTGATCCTCGGTAAAAAAATCATTGTATCACTCCTTTTGCCAAGGATTTCTCTTGTGATTGTGTATTCATTGATTGGCTCGTCTTCTCTACACCAGCTGCATAAAAATTACCTCTCTACTCTTTACACTCTTGCTCTTACTCTTGTCGTAGTTTACTTGTGTAGCTTGTATACCTAGGAATAGAGTAAAGTAGTGACATAGCCGTGTTTGTGTGAAACTAGAGACAATAGCCTAGAACGGTTAGGTGACATGCATCTTTTAGTAGGCTAGCACAAAATTCACTTTGCCTCATTTTTATCTAACCACTTTGCTTAAATGTTGTTTGTAGAATTTTTTTATAGGCTATTCACCCCTACTCTAACCATTTAGGATCTTTTAGCAGTCCCGCACTCTCATAGTATATCTATAAAGACACCCATGTGACGCTATATTAGGGTTGTGGCTTAGTGGCTTGTTGTTAACGGTAGTTATTGTATGATTTTACCCGTCAACCAAACATAAAAAAAGATATAAATGAGAGCCAACACCTAGAATAAGGTTTAAACTGACAGAATTCCACGAGTTTTGGTGAATCTGTGTTTTCTAGGGGCTATACAGGAAAAGAACCAAAGAGGACCCACACCGCAGAGAAAAATACCGAATTACGCCACGGCAGGACATCAAGAATATTCTAGAGAACACCAGAGACACGCCTACCGAAGCGAGACCCGAATGTCAGAGAGGGAGGGTCGGCCGACCCTCTGACATGGTCGGCCAACCTATCAGAGAGGCCGTTCCGCCTCCGCTTCGACGTGGACCCATATCCCGAAATTTCACGCAATCTACACTTTTCGTCGAAGTCGGTTTGATACAAGGGCTACGGTTCATCCCACCGGCCTATATAAGGACCCCCCCAGACCCCCAGGGTTTTATATGATCCAGAGAGAAATCAATCCAGGGTTTCAGAATTCCACCGACATATCTCTAATAGAGTAGAAACCCAAGATAGGATCTAGATCTAAGCATCAAGTAGAAGATTAGCCTTGTAGTCTCTCCAGATTAGGGCTATTCTTGTTCTAAAAGTGGTGTGGTAGTAGAGCTGGAGATAGTTGGAGGAGTTGTCGGTCTGTCGGTGACTGCTCTTCGACTTGTTCCCACGGATTCAAGCCCTTCTTTGGGGCTTGTTTATGAAGATTTCTTCGGAGTTCAACTTCTAATCCAAGTGAGTAATGTTGCTATTATTGTTCTTGAGGTTTACAATTCTTTTGAGTGCTTTAGTCTTGGTAGCTCCTTGATTGAAGTAGTTATTTATAGTTTAAGCGTGGTGTTTAGATTATATTTACTCAAAAATGTCTTATACTGTCTGGATCGGTGATAGATCACGAGGGTGACCTAGCCTTGTTGAGTCTTACACAGTCCACCTCCCATCGGTAGGACCGTAGGTTTCCATTACTAAGGAATTTACCCTTTGTTGGTGTATTCCTATAGTAATACCCCTTTCAGAACAATCATATCATATCTTGTGAGGATTAGAACTAGAAGTCTTAACAATCTCCTATATCACCTATTTTCTCCGTCCTTGATAGCAGCTCAGGGGTTAAGTCTAGATTCTAGTCATCCCATTTTCCCTATGGTAAAATATAAATAACGATACCTGGAATACTCTCAGGTGAAGTGCTACATCGGTATCTGTCCGCTTGCTGATAATCCTAATGTTTATTTGTTTGAGTTATTTTATACCAACACTCGTAAACATGAAATAGAGGTAAAATAGTCTATTTTCCTTCACAGTTGGCGATGTTAGATCCCAAATCTAACGACAGTCCAGTATAGAAAAAAGACCCAATGCGACATTATAGAAATTTTATCTTTTCGTGCTAAATAAAAAATCATGTTATATTCCAATGCTATAAAATGAAATTTTCTTGGAAACCTACTTTTTTTGCTCCATGGAACATAAAATGCATTTGCACGATTGAGGCCTAATGAGCCACCCCCATCAAATGAAGACTTTGTTCAAAAAATTGTTTCCAAAACTGTGTTGACCCTTTCCGTCATAGCATTTGTCAAATCCCTACGACATTATGACATCCACTCCTGAGGCTTAGAATAAGGCTTGTCGGGCAATGAAGATATCACCTCACAAAGCCACTTAAGTGTTGTCATGACAGAAGTTACTGATGTGATTTGTACAATCATGACTGAATCACAACATTAACTTCTTTCATGACAACACCTATGTGGCTTTGTAAGGTGATATGTTAATTGCTAGAGAAGCCTTTATATAAGCCTCAGGAGTTGATGTTAGGATGTTATAGTGATTTGACAAATGTTATGACAGAAAGGGTCAACATAGTTTTGGAAACAATATTTCAAACCAAGTATTCTTTTGATTGGGGTGGCTAATTAGGCATCCATCATGCAAATGCATTTATATTCCATAGAGCCAAAATAAGAGTTTTTTAAGAAAAATCCCTATTTAGCATCAGAATATATCATGGTCCTTTATTTAGCACTAAAAGATTAACTTCTCCAATATGACACCTAGTATCTAACCATGTTCCTAAGTGCTATGATTACAAGGATGGTTAGTGGAACCAAACAAGGAACTAGGTGTAATCCATCAACATGTTTGATCAAGTGCTTCTCAGCTTGGATTATGAAAAAGAGCTCAATTCAAAGGTATAATCAATAAGGCTCTTTGCATTTTGGTGATCAAAACACTATAGAGAGTGTAGTCGCATTTAGGATAGATGACCGTACTATTAAGAGGGGAGAACTACGTTTGCAATCTCGGTCATCAAGTGCCTATAGATGAATTACTTTGAGCATATACATTTAGATCTAGAACACTAACTAAAAACCCCGCGAAATTGCTTTGAAAAATACTGACACACCCTACACTTTTTGGTAGATCACTTTCTGGTGTTGGCACTTTGCTCGGTAGGATTTAGTAGTTTTCAGGAGATGAAAATAGAGCGTCAGACGCTTTAGTGCATAAGCACCAGACCAATGCCTAGCTTCCGATGGCTAACACAGCCTGCCCTGTGTGAGAGAGGGTCGGACGGGGAGTTTCCGTGCGTCGAACTATTTCCTCCGTGTCCAACGCGTTGCACAGTATGCGGGTTTCATTAGTCGGACGATGGAACTCATTAGTCCGACGCTTGGGTAGTGTTGGCGTCCGACGGTAGCGTCCGAGCACGCGAGCTAAGAGCCGTTGCGCGGCAACGGTCGAATTCAAATTGAACGCACACGTGGAAGCGCATGATTCGCCGGTTTGAGGGCGACGGACGGGAACAAATAGTCCGACGGTCCTGTCGCAGTGTCTGACGGTGCTCAGAGGAGGGTAACGGCTATGTTTCTTTCTAGGTGTTTATAAATACTACATGGCCATTTCTTGCTCACTCTTGGCTCTCTAACTTGTTGATACATCTTGTGAGCACCCTCCAAGCATTCTAACTCACTTAGATCACATCATTCTCATTCATTGTGAGCCAGAGTTCAATCCAAGTGCATTTTTCATCCTAGTTCATCCATTGGCACTAGTTGATCGTTGTTGTTGCGGATTCCTCTTGTCTCTCTTGATGATTGCCGTCATCTAGATGGTCTTGGAGCAGTGGAGGAGCTTGGCGGAGTTGGTGATTGTCTCTGGCCACTCTCGATGATCTTGTAAGGGGTTTCGTACCTTCCCCACCGGAGAGACAAAGGTAATCTTAGTGGATTGCTCGTGTCATTGAGACCTTGCTCGTGATAGGTTCTTGTGGTGCTCATTTGTTGAGCTTGACATTAGTTGTCAATAAGCCACCGAACCACTGAGTAGTGGTCGACACAATGAGGACGTAGCGCGCCGGTAAGCACGTGAACCTCAGGGATAAATCTTGGTCTTCAATGTGTTGATCTTTGGATTACTTGTGACCATCACCTTCGTGTGTATTGGTATTCATTCCGGTGATTTGTCATCTACTCTACTCGGAGGTATAACATCACTACACCTCTCTCTACTTTCAGCACTTACTTGTGTAGTGGTAGTGTAACTAGTTTGTTCACTTAGGAGTAATTAGCTTTCAACCTAGGCTAGTTTGTGTGTGATCTTAGAGACTTAATTTAGAACGGTTAGGAAGGCTTGCATTTTGAATTCGATAGCTCAAAACTTGCTTCGCCATTGGTTGTACTAACTGCTTGGTCAAATGTTGTTTGTAGAATTTTAATTAGGCTATTCACCCCCTCTAGACTCTTTGGACCTTTCACTATCCAAGTCATCTTTCATTTTGGCAATCACAACACTTATGGATCCTCCATTCTTCTTCAGTTATGGATAGTCTCTCTTTACATGTCCCCAACCCTTGCACTTGTAGCATCGCGGCCCCTTCTTCTTATTGCCCCTCTTATCTTTCACACTACAATCGCCTTTGACTAGAGAAGCATCACCAGAAAAAGCTCCTGGCCAGCGACTGTGTCGTCTTCATGTGCGACGAGGACGGCAAGGTCCACATAGGCACGCATCAGGGCATGCGCGTGTTTGGCGCCGCCGCGGGTCCATCGGACGACAAGGTCTCGACGGAGGACGTGGTCACAGCGGCGATGCATGCCGGCACCGGGGAGCCGTTCGACGTGGTGCACTACCCGCGTGCGAGAGCACCGTGTTCTGCGTGCGTGCGGCCGCTGTCAAGGAGTCCATGCAGGAAGCCTGGTGCCTCGTCCTGCGGGTCAAGATGGCGTTCGGGACGGGGGACTTGTCACGGATTAGCTGGTTTGTGGGAACCATCACCCGTGTCAGGGTGGCCGATCTCGCACGGTGGCCGCAGTCACTCTGGCAACTCCTTAAGGTACGTACGTAAAACAACCCACACACCATTGAAAGCGCATGTTTGGTTTTGCGTAATTGATGAAACCTAGTTTCACTAATAGTGTGCTCTAAGTGTTTCATGAGAACAATTAGTAAACAAGATGGAGCAAAGGACCGGGTCGGTGGAGGCCACAAGTGAAGGGTAATGACGGCATCCATTCAAATGGTATAAGTCCATCATCAAAGGTGTCCACAAGGTCCATCAAGAGATGAGAAGGAAGTTGATAAGAAACCGGGAGCTCAAGGCAAAGGTATAACCAATAGGAGCTCTTTTGGTTTTGGTGATCAAGACTCCATAGAGAGGAGTGATCACATTTAGGATAGATAGCCGTACTATCAAGAGGGAAAAATCGTTGATGAAATGCGGTTATCAAGTGCCACTAGGTGTTCATGATCATTGCATTTGCATATCGATGCTAGTGACACTAACTTGACCCGTGGAAAACTCTTTGAAAAGGCTAACACACGTGCACCTAAGTGAGAGACACTTTGGAGTGTTCGCAAGCTCGGCAGGATTCGGTGAATTTCGGAAACGTTACAATTGAAAAAAGAGCGTCGGACCCTAACTTCGCCTGAGCGTCGGACCATTGTCTTCGGTCCGATGGCTAACCCTTCAGAGGGCGTCGGACGCTCAGTTTGTGAGCGTCGGACTATTGTCCGAGCGTCTGACGGTGCAGAGCAACGAGGAAACGACACGTGGAGAACTCAGAGGGCGTCGGACCGTTCTGTTTAGTCTGACGGTGTGCGTCGGACTATCGTCCGACGGTTTTCAGCGCTCGGGGAGCTCTCTGGAAGTGTCGGACGATCGTTTCTTTTAGTCCGACGGCTCCGTCTGGCTGAGTCCGACGGCTGTCTGCTGAGGTCGTCGGACCGAGGGTTTTGGTCCAATGTTGCTCTGTCTGACGGTGAGTTTTGGTACGAGAAAATAGTCGTTGTGTTTCAGCGGTCGACTTCAAATGGCAGAGGACACGTGGCGTCCATCCGAGGCGTCGGACCGGTGTTGTTAGTCCGATGGTTTGGCCGTCGGACAGTCCGACGGTGCGCAGTTTTGTCCAAACGGCTAGTTCTTTGTGTGTGGCTTATAAATAGTCACTTGGCCGGTTTGGGGAGTCTCTCTTGGCACTCCTGAACATCATAGCATACTTGTGAGCCTTCCCACTCCACTCTCACTCATCCTACTTGATTGTGATCATCATTTGGTGAGTTTGGAGAGCATCAAGTGTATTGCATTGATTGAGATCATCTAGAGGCATTTGGTAGTTGTCTTTCGCAGCGGTTTCTCTTGTTACTGTTGGAGTTTGCCGACTCTTAGACTGGCTTGGAGCTGCGTGGATCGTTGAGGGGAGTTGGTGATTGTCTCCGCCTCCGATCGGTGAAGTTGTGAGGGGTTCTTGAGCCTATCCCCGCGGGACATCGCAAAAGGCTACTCTAGTGGATTGCTCGTAGCTTGTGGATCCCCATCTTGTGTTGGTTGTGCGGCACCCTTGACAAGGGTTTGGCGTGTAATGCCAATTAGCGCGTGAACCTCCAAGTGGGTGTATCGCTACAACGAGGATTAGCTTGCCGGCAAGAAAGTGAACCTCGATAAAAAATCTTGAGTCATCTCTCTACCGAGGATTTCTATTGTATTGTGATTGATTATTCTTTTGGTACTCTCTACTCTTCACCGGCGGTATAATATTCACTCTCTCTACTCTTTACACTCTCACACTTACTCTTGTGTAGCTTGTTAACTTAGTTGCTCACCTAGGAGTAGAGTAGAAGTAGCAACTTACCTTCTTGTGTGTGAAATAGAGACTATAACTTAGAACGGTTAGGTGGCTTGCATCGTTTAGTAGGTAGCGCAAGAATTAGCTTCGCCGCTTAATTGTCTAATCACTTTGTCTTAAGTGTTGTTTGTAGAATTTTTTATAGGTTATTCACCTCCCTCTAGCCATTTAGAACCTTTCAACTATAACTCCGGCCTCCATGTTTTTTCCTTTGAACCGTCTCCCATTTCATAGGTGACCTGAGACGAGCCTAAGCACCTGCAGAATGTGAACCGCGTGTGCCCGTGGCAGGTCAAGCAGGTGTCGACCACGCCCGACCTGCCATCGCACAAGAAGCCGCGCACATACCTGGCCCTCGCCTTCCCGTTCCCGACCAACCACGCACTTCCACTGGCACTGCCATTGCCACTGCCACTGGCACCAGCACCACAGCACCCTGCCCCAAACCACGATCGGAACCGCCACAACGGTTTCATCCCCTCCTACGACTTCATTCCATCTCTCTCTTTTTTCCCTTCTAATACAAATCCAAACCGTACTACAAAGTCTACACAACTCCTTTCGATGCCTACTAAACTGAAAAAAGTGAAGAAAGGTTCTCGTTTTCTCACTATTCTTCACTTGTGCACAGTGCGTTTGTGAAATCAGCTCGAAGGATCACAATATTGAGTGACGCTGGCAGCGACAACACCAGGAACCCATGACCGACCATCCCAGATCGGCTCTGCAATAACTTAGGGTGCTATACTCCTAGGATGCAATAAGCCGAATGCACAGCGTAGCCGAGCTTGCTGCCGCATGCATTCGGCTTCTTCGATCAGTCCTAGAGAGTTTACAACATAGAGTCAGGAAACTAAGCTGATGCGGTTAGTCAGTTCAGCTAGGTTGTATTTTTATAGATTTTTTCCTTCGTATTTTCTACGTTTTTTTTCTTCAACTGATTCCTATGAATCGCTTTGGCTGTTGTTTCTGATAATGCAGAGTTGCAGACAAGATGTAATGTTGATCCTGAACTGGACCTGTCCAGTTTGCCTTTTGGATTTCATCGATGTTCAAACTTGAAACCTTGTGCTGGTCCAGAAAACACACTGCTAGCTCCTGGCCTCTGCATCCCAACCTGTGGAGCAGCGGTGCCAGAGCTCAATGCAAGTTCAGACGAAGTTGGGCAGGATTGGGCAACACGAGGCATTTTGGCCTTGTTTAGACTATCTCCAACAACAGCCACCCAAACACTAGACCTATGTTACGATTTGCATCACACACAGTGAAAAAGTCACATACATAAAAGTTTCCTAAAAATTTGGTGCTCCAACCGCCAACGCAAGAGGAAACCCAAAGCTACACTCGCCCACTCCGTCTTCTCTCCCCTTCCCCTCCCCTCTCTCTTCCTCACTCCCCATGCCGTGGCGCACCACTCAAGCCATGGTCGCGGCCGCGCCCTCCCCTCCCCCGTGCCACGCATACCTCCTTCTCCCTCTCCCCTTATCTTTCTCCTCTCCTGATGCAGCGCGGCAGTACCCGGTCGTGGCCGCGGCCACGCGTCGACGACCGTTATCCTCTCCCCCGTTGACCACCGAGCTGGCTGCACCCCGTCGGATTTAACTCAGTAGAGTGATCTTGTCTAGCTTGTTGGAGGTTACCTTTATGGCGTAAAAGGGCCTTGCCACTTTGGGTATAGGGCCAGTTCTGTTCCTATGAGTATAGCTGTCAAGGTATTGTGCCATTTAGAAAGGGGGTTCCTACACTTGATTACCGAGAAATCCTAGCGGCACTAACTTGTTAGGTGGACTCTTGAAAGTTTTCATAGTGAACCCTGTCGATCTTCCTTGGAGAGGATTAAGAGGTTGGCCGCCTCGGGCGAAAGGGTAAATCACGACTCACGGTGAAAGTGTACAACCTCTGCAAAGTGTAAAACTGGTATATCAACCATGCTCACGGCCACGAGCGGCCCGGAAAACTGTACGAAATAGATGAATACTAAATGGTGGAATGATCATGATGAAATAATGATGACTTGATGATGGATATATGGTTATACGACTTACTTGATTCTCATGTATGCTATTGGGGAATTAATTGGGGCTTAAGCACAATTTGATATTAAATTAATTATTAAATATTGACCTATTAAAATGCTAACTGCAGTAAACTAGAGTCAGCCTTTTGAGCTTCATAACCCTGTGGTATACTTGCTGAGTACGTGGAGTATTTACGCTTGTTTTACTTTCATTTTTGATAAAAATCCCAGATGGGTAACAGATGATGAGCACTATGAAGATTTCCCCGAGGATTTGTAGGTTTGGGTCAACCAGTCGACCGTCCCTGTGTTGGAGCCTGTGAGAGAGTATCATTTCATTTCCGCTGTGATGTAAAAGACTATGTGATATTTATGTTTCGTGATGTATTTTACACTGTAATGGTACCTTCCTCGTTAATTTATCGACTTTTGTGTGCGACTGATTCCTATGCGCACATAAGAGTTAGCATTCAATTTTATCCTTAAAATTGTGTGTGCAAATTGGTATCAAAGCAAGTGTTAACTGTAGGACGCAAATCTAGTTAGAAATTGACAATTTAGCATCTTCTGACTTCACTAACTTCATGCTTGTTGATCTATTCTTACTATTTTGTTAAAAAATTTATTATATGCTCTTATTCTTTATTATATTGCATAAAATTATGAGATCTAATTCTGTCTTAACTTAAAATCTATAGATGGCACGTGACGAGAAGCCCTTCCTTCGTAGTGCAGCAGCCTACCGTGCCTGATTCACCCCTCCCAGGCACCCCGTGTTGAGCCTGTTGTCACCTCCGAGGAAGAGGAGGACCACCAGGTGGAGAATGACTCTGACTATGAGTCAGAGGAATTGGCTACTGCCACACTTGCTACGCCAACACCTGCTACCCCGACAGCTGAGGCTGCACCGCCGCCTCCAATTGTTGCTGCACCACCTCCTCCGCCTGTTGTTACACCAGCTCCAGCTCCAGCCCTGCTCCGGAGGCCGTGCCAGCACCACCACCATAACCAGCACCAGTGCCTTCGTCTACTTTGTCACCTGCTTTCGAGGAGGCCGAGAAGTGGGTTGGGCTTGCAAGCATATCTTCAAGATGGCCCCAAACTCAGCATATTACCAAAAGCTGTTGACAGATATGCTGGAGGAATATTTGGCGGACCTGTCGATCTCCATGAAGTACTACTGTTCGGAGCACTCACACCCCCTGGAGGCTAGGCTAGCATGATCGTCATAGTCTAGAACGCCACCAATGAGACCCATGAGGTGGAGACCACCCACAAGTTCAAAGTCAAGTGGGCCAATGTGCTTGACAGCGTGGAGGATGTGGCAAAGGACGCCTACCACTTCTATCATGGTCGTCGGTATGCGGCCATGGTGGATGACCCGTTCCGGTATCTGCCCCGGAACAACACAGATATGGACTGTGAGATGCGCGTTCCTTCTCAAGAGGAACCCACCTTGGTGGCGACAGTCCACCATGTTCACACCCTTCAGATGACGTACGACAAGCTCAATGCGCAGATGTGTGCCTCACAGAAGGTTCAGAAGCGCCTGAGGAAGGAGATTGACGACCTGCGTGCTTAGCAAGATCGTCCCAAGATTTACAAGAAGAAGCCTCGTGTGATCATTGTGGTGGACGCAGCCCCATATGTGTTTTGTGCCATGGTTAAGCTATCTCGTTAGTTCACGTCGTGTGAAGTCATTTTGTGTCATGTGAAACTTGTTGCTAGTTGCTTGTGTTGATGAACATGTTTGATTTGGATCTTTGTTTGAATGTTGAGGCAGTGTGGGCATGTCCACACCTCTCTTAGTATTGTACCTTAATCATTTAGATGTGAATTAAAGCATTTGGGGTCGTTCTGTTAATTTCTGCGATGCTGAATCAGGAGCAGTCTGTATTCTTGGTCGAAAATCGCAAAACTGGTGCATCCAAAAATTCTGAAATTTTTGTTGGATCAACTAGACCCGTGTAACTTTCAAATGGCTCTGGAATCACCCTTTTATCTATTCTGGTACGTAAAAAATAAATGTTACAATATCGAGTTCCTGTGCAGTCTGGAACTCAGAACAGATTCTGTTCAAGCCTGTATGTGACTATGAAGACGACAGAATCCGAAAAAGAGTTCCACATCAAAGTTGTAGCAGACTTCCTAAACTTTCCAACCATATATGTTATGTCTCTGTTGATTTTCTGAAACTCGAGTTATGAATTAATTACCGATCTGCTGTGTTTGGAACTCGCACAGAAAGTTTCAGTTTTGATTTTTCTCTTCTATAAGTGAGTAATAGCTATTGGAAAGTCACTAAATATGGACCGTACAATCAACACGTTAACTGTAATATTTCATTGCATAGATTCTTATTGATTTTTTTACAGTGAAACATTTTTGGGCCACGGATATTTTTTAGAAGTATAAATTTTTTTCACAGATTATTTGTGGCAGCACAATTTTGTGGACAATGATCATTTTTTTACAGTACCATCCGTACATCAAGTTCACACATACACAAAACTGTATTTTTTCTCCTTTCAAAAAGTTTTACTGTCATTAATAATCTATGCAAAAAATTATATTGCCAAAAAAAATCATGATCCCAAAATTATTATACTATCAAAAAATCTAATAAAAGATAATGGTATTGTTAAAAAAGTGCAATAAAATATAACCGTTAACACACTAACAGATTTGCACAAGAAATGGGGTAAAATAGCATTTTCCACTCATAGTTGATGGTGTTTGAGGTTAAATCTAACGACAGTTCTATATAGGGGATCAAAAACAAACTCAATGTTATATTGGAAAAAATTATCTTTTGAGGCTAAATTAAGAACAATGTCATATTCCGATGCTAAATAAGGAATCTGTCCTCTTGCGAAAAATGTATATAAAAAACTTAGTCTACGACTGGTGCAGCAAATAAGTTCAAGCCAAGTCCATCTACTATAGAAATATAAATCGAGCATGTGTGCGAAGCGTGACTAAGTAAAGCGAATGCTGATTATGCTCAGAGGGTGACAAGGGAAAATGTACCATTTCGACGGTTGCATGCAGAGACGGCAAAGAGAAGTCTGCGCACCAAGTACTGAAATTCCTTGGTCGACCAGTCCCTAACGAAGCAAAAAGAAATGCGTGGAAACTTCAGCAATCGAAAGTAAGGAGTAAAAATGACGGGTGGTTGAAACAAAATCTGATAAAAGAATACTACCGTGATCTAGGTGAAGTTGATGGAGCAACTTTCAGATGGGTTCTATCACAAAAGTTTCTCTGGTTGATAAACAAATGGAATACAAACACCAACTCCTGTTATTGACAGTGGCTTCTCCACTTCCCTGCACATTCAATTCGGGATTTGGATTAATTAAAAAAATATATGTCTGGAAAAAATGAGTGCGTAAACAACCCACCGTTGCAGAGGGCATACATTAGATAGATGTATTCCTCTCATTTGGCACGTACCTAGGGTGCAACATTTTACTTAGGTATAATTATACACTAAATATATCTGCTTTAAAACAAAAGGAATTGAGAATATAATGAAATACGTCAAGTTTCGAGTTCCGGATTCGTCAGCATATATTCCTGCATCCGGACCTTGAGTTGTCAACCACTTTGATGTACTAATAAATCTATCAGTAATGTCCATAACGTGGTGATTCACACAATAGAAAAAGGTAGAGGAAATAATAAAATAAAATAGAAACAAATGCACCTGCGGTGCTTAACGTGTTGATTAACACAAACATGAAAACAACATGGGAAAGGGAAAGGTGTTGGGGCGTTCTCACCAAGGGTTAGGGTGTGATGGTGAGAGCAGATGCCTGTCGAAGACGACCAGCGGCGGCGACGTGTTTCTGCAGGTGCGTCCTGCTTTGCCGCTGGTCGGTCGTGGGGTGATCTCTTCCATGGTGTGCTCGAGCGAAGAACGCAATTGCACATCAGAATCCTCTGAAATTTTTTGCATTTTGGCCCTTTTTCGGAATAATTTTTACAAATAGACCCCTGGCAAAATATTTTCTAGAAATGGGACAAGCGACCAGCGTCAGACGAAGTCATGCCGAGATCTATGGCTCGGCGTCACGTCAGTGCACGCCGAGGATCGGCCACGTCAGCGACGACCTCGGTCGCAATCGACAGCGCGGCAGTGGGACCCACAGGTCTAGGCGTATCCTGACAGAACGGCGAACTGTACAACCTCAGTGTGCTTCCGACTCACGCCGAGCCTTGAAGAGGGAGGCCCAGTTAGTGCTTTGGCCCAAAAGACCGGTGCTCTATCAGTTAACGCCGAGATACATGACCTCGGCGTGGTTCGACTGGACGCCGAGGTCTCGGCACTTAAGCCACACCGCGGCTCCTTCCTCCTCGCTCTTCCATTCGAAACCGCTGCTGTTTCTTTCTCTCTCTCTATCTCTCTTGGCCGCTGGCCTGAAGAACCCTACCCCGCCGGAATCGCTGGAGGATCGCGGATCAGGTCATCTAAGGAGCGCCCAAGGTACTTCTCCTTCCCCTCATCCATCTTATCCGGATGCATTGGAAGATTTGTTGTTCATCCTTAGGTATTGGTATCCTTAGGTATTGGTGGTGGGGAGGTGATGGATATACTAGGGTATGTATTGTTGATGGATGGAGTCAGTAATTCATGGAATATGTGTTTGATTGATAATGCAATGGAGTATATTGGAATATGCATGTTGGATTGGGGATTTGTTAACTTGAACACACTGACGGTACTGTTATTTGTGCCATGTTGTCTGCCTGATATTTAGGTTTATCCTAGTGTTTCATTTATGACTATTGTTGGGCTGAACTTGTTTCATGAAATGTTTTTTCATGAAAGGTAAATCAGTCCAAAGTTTTGTAAAACATTGATTGCTCTACTAAATTATTAGAAGTGTAATATATAGTGTTTGGTATATTGTTGTTTGCGTTCAAGGACGAATCGAACTTAATGTAACTCAGTGATGATATTCAAAGGCATTTGTGTGGATGCATTGGCATCCTTGTAACGGTACATGATATTTTTGCCTAGTGATTTATTATGTTGAAATTGTTCACATTAGGATGGAGCGGTTCCCCCTACTCGACGAGCGGTTCGATAAGGATCACCGTGCTCGTAGGATTGAGCAGGAAGAGGTAAACATGCATTTGAGTTAAATTTCCTTTACTCCTTTTATTTGTTTGTAATACATCATTGTTTACCGTTGCCCCATGTCTTGCAGGCGCTGAATGTGATGAGGCCAATGACACATGACGCCAGTGTAATCATGCAGTACGACGATCGGTACACACCACTTTTGAAGCATGCGAAGCTGGCCACCGTTGCTCAAATCTGCAAGCCAGGCATTCCGCCATTCAACCCTGCAGCTTTGACGGCATTGATAGATAGGTGGCGCCCGGAGACTCACTCTTTCCACCTTCCACGCGGGGAAATGACAATCACCATTGAGGATGAAGCAATGATCCTGGGTCTTCCAATCCGAGGTTACCCCGTGACAGGTGAAGTTGTATCTGACGGATGGGAGGGACGTGTGGCGGCCTTCCTTGGACGTGCTCTTCCGGATGTTGAGCCGGGCAAGAAGAGGCGTTCAAGTGGGGTATCTTTGAAGTGGCTTCGTCAGCAGTTTCATGAGTGCCCTCAACACGTAGATGCCGCAACAGTCAACTACTACTGCCGTGCCTGGGTGCTCCACATGTTGGGTACGGTCCTGTTTCCTAACGGTACCGGTGACACGGCGTCCTGGATGTACATCCCTTGTTTGCTCGACTGGGATGATGCTGGCAATAGGAGCTGGGGTTCGGCTGTGCTTTCTTTCACGTACCGTCAGTTATGCGAGGCTTGTCGGCATCCCGGAGGAGCTCACGCAACGTTCTCAGGTTGCGTGACTCTTTTACATGTAATCGCCGTCATTTTCATCCTTGTTTTTTAATCTTTGGTTTTTAATTTGTTCTTGTGCATGTAGATATGGATGTGGGAGCATCTGCCGGTTGGGAGACCACATAGGATCAAAACTCCGAATCCTTGGTTTTCACAGGGAGACCAAGAAGTGGCGCCGACCGTGGCGCACCTCTATGAGAAAGTCTCCGGTACTTACCACGTGTCCTGGCATGCCTACATCAGCTACACGAACGAGCTCGATGCTCTGCTGCCTCAACATGTAAGTTCTAAACCTCATGTACGTTGTTTTACCATAGACACATGTATTAATGCTTATTGCAGGTTGAATGGCGCCCATACACTCGTGAAAAAGTGGTAGACCTCAATGTGAGCACACTCTACAAGGCTGATGAAGACTTGTGGACAATGAGGTGCCCGTTGATATGTTTTTACGCGGTGGAGTACCATCGTCCTGACCATGTAGCAAGGCAATTTGGAAAGCTGCAACCTTGCCCCCCAGACCCGATGTCCACTGGCTGGGGCTTACACAAGTAAGTTGTAACCATGCATTCCTTATTTGCATTTCTGACGCCTTCTTGAGCTACAACTCTTACGTAACGTGGTGACCTCTACAGGATGGATTGCCGAAGGAAGAAGAAGATCACTGATTGGCAGCTTGGACACCACCGGTACATTGAGGAGTGGCAACTGTTTGAGCAAAACAACATGAGAATCTTTGCTGTGCATCGAGAGAACCGTTTCAATGAGTACCTGACTTGGTTGGAGCAGCGCACAAGACTACACTTGAAGCCAGCATAGACGCAACAAGACATCCTAGAGTTCGAGGGAGAAGACGTCAACAACCCTTATGATCGACGTACATGACAAGGGCGTCAGATGGAGTTTGCACCAGCCTTAGCAAGAGCTGTAAGTTAGAAACTAAACTAGTCTGTGTGTTATTAGATGTAGAATCTCGAAATGAACACTTGTTGCTTGTGTAGGGCACTGAAATCATGAGGACCATAGCAGAGCAAGGACAAGCGTTGATGATCCCTGAGGGCAGCCCTGATGAAGGTAGATTGCTTAGAACCGCTATGCAGGTGAGTACCTTAGAGGAAAGATCACTTGTTGCATTTTGTAGCTTAGAGCAAGAATTTGAATTGCTAATTGTATGTTTTACAGCGAGGCATCGACCGGCTCCGCAAGATAGCTACACAACTCAGTTGTCATGCTCAGATGCAAGATGTTGTATTGCCACAACAATTGTCCGTCGCCGCATCAGGTTCTCGACAAGGAAAACGAAGCGGTGCAGCAGCGGGCAGTGGTTCCACATCACGCGGGGCTGGTAACAATGAAGAGGAACTAGAAGGCGAGGCAGAGGAAGGAGACGATGACGACGATGCCGAGGAAGCTAAAGACGATGACGATGAGGAGGAGGAAGAGGTTGACTACGACGAGCTTGGCATGTCACAGCTCCCCGATGCACCCCTAGGAAGTGAAGGTGCCTCCGGTCCTTCACGTCCACAAAGGACTATTAAGCCGGTGAACAGGTATACTCCAGGGACGTACACGCTTGGCAGGGGCAAAGGAAAGCGTCGCGGCCATAACTAAGGTAAAGTAATGAACTTGTTCTTTACTTTTAGTTGTTGTGCGTCGGGGAAACTCATTATGACCATCATGCAGGCGGTGAACGCCGAAGGAGAACCTGTGGAGGACCACCTGTGGACAGATTTGTCGAAATCTCGTCTTCTTTTGTTGATGACCTGTGGGCGAACAACATGTAAAAACTTGTGATGCATGCGAAATTGTGGATGACCTGTGACCTGTGAAATCTTTTGTTGATGACCTGTGACCTTTCTTTTTGTTGATTACCCGGACTGGATGTAAACCTTTCGATGAAGCATCATGCAGTGCGTTCGTCTTTGGATTGAATCATGTAATGTGTTTGTTTTTTTCTTCAGTCCAAATGAATCTGCGTTTTTTCTTCAGTCCAAATGGAAATTCCTGTGTTCTCAGTTTTGTGCTAGAAACCAAATTCGAGGGTCGGCGTCAAATTTAAGCACGCCTAGATATGTAAGCTCGGCGTCCTGGAAATTGACGCTTGCATCAAAACAGGTTTGGGCCGGACGCCACATCTCGGAGTGATGTGACTTAACGCCGAGGTACGCAACCTCGGCGCGCTGTCACTTCACGATTCAGGCCTGTCCTTACTGGTTGGAGCTGGTTCCTAATGCTGACCTACCCAATCTCGGCGTGTTGTCAATTAACGCCGAGGTTCGGAGGCTCGGCGTGGTTCGGTTCCACGCTGAGATGTTGTTTGCTGACGGCCCCCTTGGTTGCCTGCCCGGTAGGCCTCGTTCCCCCTCCCTCGGCGTTAAGTAACACGACGCCGAGGTTTACAATCTCGGCGTGCGGCTTGTTCACGCCGAGCTTCCCATTAAGGCAACACGAGCTCCAGCATCCTCATTTCGAGCTGGCACACCCTTGTTCGATCCCCATGAGCCCTTAGGCTGTTTGTAACAGCTAGGAGGGATTCTTGGTGCTACGATTGAAGGAAGCAAGGTACATTGGATTACCCTGTGCATTATTTTGAGTTGCATTTGGTTTCCTTGGTGTGTCCCAAACCCTATGTAGGAAGTGTTGTTTCCTTGCTCTTGTTGGTCCAAACCCTAGGTAGAAAGTGTTATTTGGTCAAAAGTGGATGACATATTTCTTTGTTCTTTGGTTTTGTAGAACAAGTGATGGATAGATTAGTGAGGTTGCTTCATGGTGGCCGTGTGGTCAGGACCAAAGATGATAGTGTCAGACTCGTTGGCATGGTAGAGGACATGTTGGTGTTTCTGGAATCACCACATTTGTCGGAAGTAGTTGACCAAGCGAAACAAAGGCTGGGTTGTACTGAAGAGGATATGCCGTTCCGGTTAGAAGGGGTGGTAGATGTTGGTTCATCACATGGTCCACGTATCAAGAGGCAGTTGAAAATTACAACTGAGTCAGAATGGTTTGCTTACAAGGCTGTTGTGTTGTCCTCAGAATGTGATCTTTGGACGTAGTGGTTGTCAAGGATGTAAGCCTTTCGTACCGCCAAAGCATGGGGCATGGTCATGAAGTGGAAGAAGAGATGGTGCTTACACAACCCACATATGGTGCGCGAGATGGTTGTGAGTATGATGGTGGTGCTGGTGGTACTTACGGGGAAGCTAGTCACCAACAATGTGCTTACCGTGACAACAACGAGATGAGTGACGACGACGACTCCTATTGCATCGGTGCAGAAGCGGCCGACGACGATGGTAGTGGAGATGATGCAATAGATGATGACATTAGCGACAATGAAGACCTCAGTGAGGAAGAAGACTTTGGGAATGCAAGGGCATCGAACAGGTTTGATGTGGAGGTGGCGGGAGATAACCAAACATATGAGGATGAAATGGCTTATGACTCCGATGATGATCGTCCTGTTCGCCCTCTCAGTGCCAGAGAAATGGATATATTACTTGATTTGATGCTAGACTGTGATCCACTAGTTTCTGAATTTGAGGACCTTAGTCATTGCCACAGGGCTATTGCCGATAGAGGACCTAGTGATTCAACGATCCCAGATGTTGTTGCTTTCACAGTAAGGAAGGGGATATTGTTTGCAACTATGGATCTGTTGAAAACATGGCTGCAAGAATATTCTATTGTGCACAACCATCCATACAGGGTAATAAATTCTCACAAGACTAGAAGGTACACTGTAGGATGCGAGCAGCCTCACTGCACTTGGCAAGTATGTGCTAGAAAAACTAAGGCGGGACAATGGAAGATTACTTCAGTGAAACAACCACATGTTTGTGCGACGGCAGAGGTAGAGGAGACACACTTGCAGCTTAATTCTAGGTTCATTGCAAGGCAACTGTGCCCCGTTGTCAAGCACATGCCGTCAATCACGGTCTCGGCATTGATTGAGATCATATTCAAGATGTACAATTACTATGTGAAGTATGGAAAGGCATGGTGGGCAAAACAACGCGCAATGGAACCTATCTTTGAAGATTAGGAAGAGGCATATGAACGCCTTCCAGTAATGCTGAACGCGA
The DNA here is from genome assembly GCA_038502445.1 of Eremochloa ophiuroides. NCBI lineage: Eukaryota > Viridiplantae > Streptophyta > Magnoliopsida > Poales > Poaceae > Eremochloa > Eremochloa ophiuroides. The sequence goes on from JAHLJS010000002.1 coordinate 28,077,457, forward strand.
TGAAAGCTATGAATCCTGGGATGCACTACGAGTACTTACCAAAGGGCGGTGAGACGAGGAACGGGAGGGAGGTGTTTGGTAAGCCTTTCTGGGCATTTGGGCAAAGCATTGAAGCTTTCAAGCGGTGCAGACCGGTCGTGACTATTGATGGTACCTTCCTTACCAGTAAATTTGAAGGTATTTTGCTTATTTGTATAGGTACAGATGCAGAAGACCAACTAGTTCCTTTGGCATTTGCCATCGTTAGAAAGGAGGACACTGCAAGTTGGTCTTGGTTCCTCAGACTTGTGAGAGAAGTAGTCATCGGCCCCGAGCGTGATGTTTGTGTCATTTTCGATAGACATGCTGGCATCTTAAATGCGGTAGAAGATGAGCTACCGGGCTACGGGCACATACATCACTATTGGTGTAGTAGACACCTTGCTCAAAATCTGATAAGGCATGACCATACAAAGGAAAACTTCAAGTTGTTTGAGGAGGTGTGCAGGCAAAAAGAGGTTGAACTATTCGAAGAGAAGCTAGAAGCCCTAAAATTAGCCACAAATGCTTGTGGTAGGCAATTCCTCGATGAGTTGATGGTGTCGAAGGAGAAGTGGACTCTCAGTTATGACACCGGAGGATAGAGATGGGGCTTCATGTTCAATAGTCTTCTTAGAGGTTGCCGGAGTCTTCTAGTAACTGCAATCACCTCGTTCGCCTTCTACAAGTTGAATGCATGGTTCGTGTCGAGAAAGAAAGCTGCCATGCAATTGTAGAGGTCACGCCAACCGTGGCCACAACTAGTAGCTACAGAACTACGCTTCTCCAAGAACAAGTCTAAGAGACAAAAGGGAGCCATCTTCGATGCTTTGAGGAACGGATATGAGATTTTAGAGAGCGGTGGGACTAACATTGGTGGGGAAGACCGTGGAGCTAGGAAACATAAAACAGTTATTAATGACAACACTTGTACTTGCGGTAAACCAACGATCTACCATCGTCCATACTCGCACATGATGACCGCTTGTCGGATTAGACGTGTTGATGCAGAAGTCTCTCCTCGTTTGGCCGAGGAGTTCTCATTGCAACATCTTTTGAACACATGGGCTCCAATGTTTGAGCCCTTCCTGGACGAGCATCGATGGCCCGTCTATGATGGACCAAAGTATGTGGCTGATCTTGGGTTGCTCTGGAAGAGTAGGGGACCTAGGAGGAGGAAGCGTTACAAGATGGACACGGACCGCGTAGCAAGAGGAAGGTCAACCACCAACAAGGTTGCCAGACATTTTGTTGAGGACACACAATGTAGCCGTTGCTCCAAGTGCCACCGATTAGGCCACAATAGAAGAACTTGTCCAGAAATACTGCGACAACAGGTGCGCACTTTTGATTTTTCGATTCATTTGTAATGCATAATTACTTATGTCTTGATCGTTCACATACAGGATGAAGCGGGTCCTTCTACTTGATGGCAGGCCAATGACACAAGATGTCGGAACTCTGTGTGTTATGATTGAACTTTATTATGTATGTTATAACACTCACATGTATGTGTGAAATTTGTTAAGCGAATAAGTATGTGGTGACTTAGTAATGCTATTTGTTCTCTGAATATTTCTGAAAAAATTAGTGATATTAAACTTGAGCTAAGATAAGGAAACATCGACCCCCGGACCACAATACCGGGGGACCTCTAAATAGCCCATGCTGGGGGTCGGCGCCAATACACATGACGCCTAACCACTACAGGTCGGCGTTGGGTGAATTGACGCCGACCACATGACCATACTGGATTCGGCAGTTTTCGAGCGCCAACATTTAGGACCTTGGCGTTCTGTGACTTCACGCCGACTATGCTCTGAGGTGGCAAACCAAATTTCCGTATATAGTTATGCAGTCTCTAAAAACCACTTAGGTCACCAAACAATTGGTGCCGGCTGTACATATATAGAGAGGAAAATGAACATGGAACACAACAAGTAATTACTAGTGATTAGATCAAATACTACATTAGTTCAAATGCTTACAAGCCTTCTACGCGAAATGAACAAGCATTACATCAATAGTCCGAAACATAACCGGGGAGTAAATCTTCATCGGAGGAATCATCCTCGTCCGGAGGCAACACCTTGGATAAGGTAGCTTTACGCGAGGCGTAATCTGCCTCCACTAAATCAGCTGCTTGAGAGTCAAAGTCGTCGTCAAAGTCGCCAACCATGGACTGCCTTCTTGCGAACTCGGCCTCTACTCGCTCAGCTTCTTGAGTGAATAGATCATCATATATGTCATCCTCCATTGGCACAGCATTGTTTTGTTCGACAACACCCCCTGTTGGAGCCAAAGGCGGATTATCATCGATGACACCATGCAGCGGAGCATCTCTCAACTCAACGCAAGGCCCACTACCACCGTCATGTAGCTGCGACACCATGGACTAGCCAACTCCTTCGGCCACTTTCTTTTTCCCATGCCTAGCTTCCGCAACTTCTGCAGCGTGGACACTAGTACTGTCCACTTGACCTGCATGGGAGTGAAGATGATCTATTTCAGTTCTTTTCAATAAAAGAAACCAGTTAAGGAAGGTCTACTGCAGTTTGCCAACTAACCCTCAGGTCAAGGAAGGTCTCCAACAAGAGCGTACATCCTCTTCAATGCGTCGTCTTCTTCGTCGATCTTCTCTCAGATTTTTTTTCTTTCTTATCCTCTCCGAAAATGTGTTTGTTGCGTTCTCTGCTTTCCAGAATGAACTTAGCCATCTTGCGAGACTTGTTCTTGCGATTCTTAATATAAAATTCCAGATTTGGACCATTAGCTCTTATCCTTTTCTCCACCTTTTCTTGTTCCCAGTATTCCTCTCAACCACATCTCTTTGTGCTCTACATAAGCAAAGAATCGGTTCAATGTTTACAAATATATAAACAAATACCATTGTTACATTCACACCGAAAAAAATGCTCACCTTGTCATCGTCAACCATATGGCCACAATATAGGCCCACTCCAAGCTCCGAAGGGACTAATCCATATTTAGCCCTTACACCGCATGGACACTTTCGAGCAACACGACGGCTACCAAAAATTCCTCGAATAGCATCCTTCTTCCTCTTAGGCCAACGCGGCTTCGGTCCATAGAGGTACTCACTAAAAAAGCACTTCCGAGAGCCAAGCTGCACAAACAGGTTTTCCAAAACAATATTCAATGGAAGAGATGTATCGTTTGACGATATGAGGAAATGAACAACTTACTTTATTCTTTACGGAACATTTAAATTCACTTTCAAAGCCGGAAGAATCAACTTCAGCTGGAACTCCACAATCACATAGCGGGGGGCTAGCAAGACGTTTCGATATGGCCAAGTCCTTCTCCGTCTTGGTCATCTCTGGAGGGTCCGGAGGTGGAGGAACCCAGTGCTGGAAACCATCGTGAGGTAGTGCTCCAATCAAGTGATCGAAAAGCAGGTACCTCAAATCAACCTTGTCGGACCATCAATCCACTGGAAAAAGTAGCAAGCCTCCGAATCCTATAATTCACAGTACCAATTTCAATAAATCCAAGTCATAAATTTCACAATACAAAATTTATGTCCAAACATAAATACAAACTCACATGGTAATCCAGATAGCAATAGTACGCCCGTGCAGCAGTGTCCTCGTGCTTAGACTGTCTAACACCTGCAGGTCTGCCATAGTCATACATAGGCACGGGATACTCAGGAGGCACAGGTGCATCTTTGCATGATACGTCATAATACAACTCTTTCGGGCGACCTTTCTTGTCCCACTTCTCCTTACGCAAGGATGGTGGACCAATTATCTATGAACAGTACAAAATCACAAACAAAAACAATGCACCAATTAAATAATTGCTTAAATTAAATCACAAATGTCAGCATGCCCTAACTACTACCATCATTACTGACTCTTACAAAAACATTAATACTGTCATCATAGAGAAAGAGTATTGAACACTACATATACATGTTGCAACACCACTAAATCTTTGGGACAATAAGTTATAGGCCAAACAAACTAAAACTACAAGGTCAACATCAAAGATAGTAGCTAACATTACCTTGGGGAAGCGTCAATAACTCAGATCCAGCGTTTCTAGACCTCCAAAACACAACTAGGGATTGGGGGGAGAGTGGGAGAGAGAGAAAGGGGGCGGGACTTGGGAAAGAAAGAAGAGAGTGGGGAGGAAGAAGAAGGTCGGCGCGTGAATATAGTGGCCGGACCTCGGCGTCGATTCGTGGCACGCCGAAGGTATACATCTAGGCGTTAACTGGAGTGACGCCGAGACCTGTGGGTCCTACTGCCGCGCTGTCGAGTGTGACCAAGGTCGTCGCTGGCGTGGCAGTAGGTCGGCGTGGGCTGACACCACGCCGTGACACATATCTCGGCGTTTCTTCCTCTAACGCCGACCTCTTGTCCCATTTCTGAAAAATGTTTCGCCAGGGGGCTATTTGTAAAAATTGTTTCCAAAAAGGGCCAAAATGCAAAATTTTCAGTCAGAATCCTAGCGTCGTCGGCACCCGGTTTGTGGTGGAGGGAAGGGAAGAGGTTGGGAAGAGGAGGGGGTAGCCATTGGGGAAAGAGAGGTCGCTCCCTGCTGTGTTTTCACATGAAAGAAGAGAGGGGCGGCGGCATGGGGAAGGAGGGAAAGGTTCACACCACGGCAGCCATGCATCACTTCCGGATCTCACCTCTCCTTCTAAGCAGACTTCGACACATCGCCCCCACACGTTCTGGTCAAACCAAAACTGCGCTAGCATGCTGATCCGCTATTTTCTAATCGACAGTTCGACACTTGACCAAGCCAATTAAGCCCTCTAGAGTCTAGAGCGCAAGTCTGATTCGACTAACCAAACATGATGCATGCCACGCTATGCATGTCCATCACGGAAAGAACGCATGACCACGAAATCCAACGAGGACTCCACCATCCAAACGCTTGGGCGCTTGGCTCTTGCTTGGTCACGCCAGATGCATGCGGTACTTCCGACAACCGCACGTCCGCACCACTCGCCCTTGTATCAGAATTCTAGGAATCATAATCTGACCAATCTCGTCCCATCCGCGTCGGCTAAGATAAATACCACACCATAGCCTGCACATCTCCCATGCATCGTTTTATCTTTGCGTACATTATTCTAGCCCGAATGCCCCGCATGACATCCTTAACCAATATGACCTCGGTTCCTCCTTGAACCTAGTTCCAGTCCATCATCGACCACATTTCGAGGGAAGAAATGCCTATACATTAACAAAACACTCCATCGCATACGAACCCAAGTCCACGACTTGTCTCAAGTCAATCCGCACAACACCTCACAATAGAGTTGGTAAAAATAAAACTGCAACAAGCTTTCTAGTATGACGAGGCTAGATGGCTAACGACACATGCAAACTATATTTAGCATGCGAGAACTCTGGAATAGATAACTTGCTATTTTAGGAAAATAGATACAATAGCCGTTGGACTCTCTTTTCTTTTCAAAATAGCGAAAAATAGATTATGCATCAGGGATAGCTCTTCTGTTGGAGTTGATCTAAAAAGCATATGCATATCAAACTATGCCATAATCAAATAACTTTGCAATGCCAATTTCATCTCAAACCGTTTTTTTCATCGGATGATCTCACAATCCGCATCTTCTAGCTCTTGCTCTAACAGTTTTTTTCTTTTCATCCTCTCAAAACCACCTTTTTCTGATCCATCATCATCATCATCTACTTGTTCATAACCTTCAGTGGTGAAAGAGATTAGATAAAAGCTTGTCCTTTAACAGAAGGATTCTCTTCTTATGCACCTTTGTACGATCATTGAATTGTATACTGACTCTTGCCATGCTAAAAAAAGTTGTTGGACGGACCTTGCCAATCAATTTCCACCATTTTGTCTAGGCTTGATGAAACTTGACCCAATCAATCCATTTAGGAGGAATGCCCTTGATTTGTACTCAAACCTCACTTGAGCTCCATATTGGTTCCACTTCTCCATTACACGATCTCAAGGAACTGGTCAACAAAAGGTTTTTTTCACTAGGTGTGTTGAGGTCACCATCTCAAGCGAAATATATATATTTTCGTGTTGAGGTCAAACAATATTTTCATGGGACCCCTCCTTCTTCCTTGTCATGGCATCACCTCCTTCACAGCTCGAACGAAGCTCCTCCTCTTATCTTCCCCCTAAATCGAGTCAGCAAACCTCAATTTGGAAGGAGCTTGGCCCTACGAATCTCTCAATTGCTGGATAGCAGTCGACATGCCTGAATGATATAGTCTTCCATGGACTCCTCTTAATTCATAACAGGTTCTGTCTACTCTCTGCCCTAACCCTAGCCCCATGTGAGGGGGACTGTGATTTGGGGAAGAACCATTCTTGTCCCCAAAACTCTGAATCTCTGTTTTTCCTTCCAGCGGGTTAGTGGGTTTGGGCTTACTTACCGCCAAGGATCAGCTTCGAAACCGCCATGGATTTGAGGTTGCCACCTATTCCTTTCTCAACGCTCCACGTTCATCCACTCTGTTTGGACGACTGACATGTGGGGCACATAAAGAGTGGTTAGCCTACCTGTGATGAGGGAGCGCTACCCTGTTTCGTTGTGGAAGCGCTCGGGGAACGTGGGTGTCATGACATGCTTCGTCCTCTTCTGTCTTTCAAGCATTCTACCTTTGAAAGAACTAATTAGTTATGGTTTTCAGTGTTGATGCAAGGCAAAACGATTTCTTCGGCATGTCTGAGATTCAAGGCTGTTACCATGGACCAATATTTCTCAAATGGATAAAGCAATATATAAGAAGATCTTTACCCAACGACTATCTAGCCACCACAGATTGATGTTTTTATAAAATTAATTTGCTTTTGGTATTTTTCTCTTCACATGGATGCTCATGGTTGATTCATCTTTTTTAGAAGCATTCGTTTTTTTTATTGAGTGCGCCGGGTGACATATATGCCCAGTGAACTAAAATATCATGTACTTCCTCGATTCTAATCTATAAGTTGCTAGCCACTCTAAGTTTAACTACTTGCCTTATTAAAAATTCAACAAATAAGTCAAATTTAAATTCTAACTTGTTTGGCTAAGCTGATATTCGGTTGGTTGAATTCTATGGCTGAATTTTTATGAGAGGAAAATACTGTTCCGTGACTGAAAATAATCAAAACAAAAGAAGTGATGTTTTACCCAAGTTTTTTAATAGGACGACAAACAACTTATATAAATCGAAATGGAGGGCTTAATTTGACGGGAAGAGAGACGAGTGCAGAGAGTGCTGAGAGAGGGGGCGAGCGAGAGTGCTGAGGCCAGGGGAAGAGAGACGAGTGCTGAGAGTGCTGAGAGAAGATTGCGGCTAGGGTTAGTGAAAGCCCATGTTTGGTTTTGGGTAATTGATGAAACCTAGTTTGTTAACGATTGCTCTAAGTGTTTCATGAGAATTGATTAGCAAATGGCAAGATGGAGCAAAGGACCAGGTCGGTGGAGGCCACAAGTGAAGGGCATTGACGGCATCCATGCAAATGGTATAAGTCCATCATAAAAAGGAGTCCACAAGCTTCATCAAGAGATGGTGAAAAAGCTAGGAGCTCAAGGCAAAGGTATAATTCATAGGAGCTCTTTTGCTTTTGGTGATCAAGACTCCATAGAGGGAGTGATCACATTTAGGATAGATAGCCGTACTATCAAGAGGGGCGAAATCGTTGATGAAATACGGTTATCAAGTGCCACTAGGTGTTCATGATCATTGCATATGCATATAGATGCTAGTGACACTAACTTGACCCGTGGAAAACTCTTTGAAAAGGCTAACACATGTGCACCTAAGTGAGAGATACTTTGGAGTGTTAGTACCTTAAGAAACGGGGTGAAGTTCGAGGGTTAGAGAGGGTTTGGTCCTCTCTTCCTCCTGCCGAGCTTGCGAGGCAGGATTCGGCGAATTTCGGAGACATTACAATAGAAAAACTAGCGTCGGACCGTATTGTCACAGAGCGTTGGACCATTAGCCTCAGTCCGACGGCTAACACTGAGAGCGTCGGACGCTCAGTTCCTGAGTGTCGGACCATTAGCCGAAGCGTCCGACGGTGCAGTTCGTGCGAGAGATAACACGTGGCGAGCTCTGAGAGCGTCGGACTCTCGGCGTTAGTCCGACGGTGAGCGTCGGACCAACGTCCGACGGTTTTCAGGGCTCGGGGAGCTCTCTGGAAACGTCGGACGGCCGCGATCGTTGGTCCGACGGCTTCATCCCGCTGAGTCCGACGGTGTCAGCTGAGGGCGTCGGACCGTTTGTTTTAGTCCGACGATTATACCGTCCGACGGTTCGTTTAGCGCGGGAAGTTAGCCGTTGTGATCCAACGTTCGACTTCAAACGGCTAGTGACACGTGGCGTTCATCTGGGGCGTCGGACCGTGCTGTTTAGTCCGACGGTCTGGCCGTCGGACAGTCCGACGGTACGCAGAAAAGTCTAAACGGCTAGTTCTTTGTGTGTGGCTTATAAATAGTCACTTGGCCGGTTTGGGGAGCATCTCTTGGCACTCCTAAACATCATAACATACTTTTGATCCTTCCCACTCCACTCTCACTCATCCTACTTGATTGTGTTCATCATTTAGTGAGTTTGGAGAGCATCAAGTGCATTGCATTGATAGAGATCATCTGGAGGCACTTGGTAGTAGTGATTCGCAGTGGTTTCTCTCATTACTCTTGGAGTTTGCTGACTCCTAGACGGCTTGGAGCTGCGATGATCGTTGAGGGGAGTTGGTGATTGTCTCCGCCTCCTATCAAGGTATTGTGAGGGGTTCTTGAGCCTATCCCCGCGGGAGATCGCGAAAGGCATCTTTAGTGGATTGCTCGTAACTTGGTGGATCCCCATCTTGTGTTGGTTGTGCGGCACCCTTGAGAAGGGTTTGGCGTGTGATGCCAATTAGCGCGTGAACCTCCAAGTGGTTGTATTGCTACAACGAGGACTACCTTGCCGGCAAGCAAGTGAACCTCGGTAAAAAATCTTGTGTCATCTCTCTACCGAGGATTTCCCTTATATGTGATTGATTGGTTATATTGGACTTCATATCTTCTCTACACCGGGGGTATTGAAATCACCTTCTCTCTTTACTTTTGTGTACTTACTCTCGTGTGTAGCTTGTTAGTTAGTTGCTCACTTAGGAGTAGTGTATAGTAGTGACATAGCCTTTGAGTGTGAACTAGTGATCATAGTGTAGTATACTTGTCTAGGTGGCTTGCATAGCATAGTTTAGAGCTAGTGTTTTGCAAAGCTTGCTATTGTTACTAATCGTCTTGTAAAGCGTTGTTTGTAGATTTTTATAGGCTATTCACCCCCCTCTAGCCATTTAGGACCTTTCAGTTAGGGTTCTGGCCGCCGTCGCCGTGACGGGAAGAGAGACGAGTGCAGAGAGAGGGGGCGAGCGAGAGTGCTGAGGCCAGGGGTACGCTGGTACTCTTCATCGGGTGAGAGAGGGCCAAATACAACCATACGGTGCAGTATACGTACGTATACATCTGACAATGGGCCCGAACGACAACTAGACGTAGACACTGGCGTTTCTCAGCGAAAGTTAAAATTATAATGTTATATTTTAAAATAGATGAATTGTAAAGGTATATCTCCAAGTTCTAAAAAATTGTAATGGGACCAATCAAGTAACCCTTCACTTTATTTCGCCCCTCGCTCCCCATCTGTCCATGGCGATGCCGCCGAGCCGTCCGTGGGCGGAGCTGCAGCACGACCTCCTGGTGGCGATCATGTCCCGCGTGGGAGCGCCGGACCTGCTCTTCGGCGGGCCCTCCTGCGCCTGCTCTTCGTGGCGCGCCGCGGCCCGGGACCCGCTCGCGTGGCGCCGCGTCGACCTCCGCGATTGGGTCGCCCTCACCTCCGGCCGGCGCGCCGCGGGACCGGGATACTCCGGCTCTCGCGCACCCGTCCACACCGCGCTCTTCGGCATCCTGGAGGTCGCCGCAAAGTTGGCCGAAGGGCGGATCGAGGCCGTGCTGCTCCCCGAGTTTGCTGATGAGGACCATCTATTGTTCCTTGCTGAGAGGTGAAATTTCTTCTCCCTGCCCCTTTGATCTTGTCTGGCTGTTTCCCGTGAGGAAATGTCCGTTGACCTTTTAATTAGCGCCTTATTGATGCTAAAAGTTAATTAGGTTATGGTACTAGGACTAGGAGGCGTTGTTACATTCGCATCAGATCCTCCCGAATTTCTGTAGATTGGTTCCAGATTCCTGTAAGCTTGCGATGTTCATTTGTAATGCCTTATTGCAGCGATGATATATGTGAATTGTAGTTTCTCTTTCTTTATAGCCATAACAATCTGAAAAAGACGGTGAGCATACCTGTACCGATTTCTATGTTTATTATATTTTTTGTTGGGACAGTTGTTTCTTCTTGACATTGTGCATTTGCCTGATGATATGATGATGACATTGAAGAGATGTAATGATTCAAGGAATAATGTTGCTTGTGCCCAGTCCGTAGAAAATAAAGACCTAGATTTTTGTGGGATAAGATTTATGGCCTTTTTCTGGGTAACTCATGGTGAAGCTTCTAGCACTGCACTGATAGCTTAGAAACAGCCACATTAGTTAATGAACTTGCATTCTGAATTGGCCAGTGAAAAACAATCACAAATTAGGGAAAAAAAAAAGATATGTCTAAACTGATTTGATAATGTATGAGAATTGGATTGGTTGTGCCTGTGGCGATTTATGGTGCAATGTTGAAGCTACTATTGTTCCCTTTTTCTGTAGTTTTCAAGGTTTAACCTTAGGTATTGCAGATGAGTTACTCAATATATTAGTATGGTAGTTCCTTGTAAGCTATGTGCAATCATAACATATATGTGTTGCACTAGTATGCTACTGCTGTCTGCCCTCTTCTCGTAATCCTTTTTAGTCATACATCCATCACTGCCTTCAAATTGTTTCTGTGTTAAACAAAATAACAAATTTATTTGGCCTACAACTTTCAATTGCATCCCCACTTGTGCCTATTCTCTCCTTAAAGCCCAGCCCTTTTGTTAATGCACTGCACTTTGCTATTGTTCTTGATTTTTCATCTTCCCACACATTCTTTCACCCCATTTCTTTCTTTTCCAATTCTCTCCATCTCTTAGACCACCTTAATAATATATACATGAATATCGAGTTGCATACCTCTTTTAGACAATTCCGCAATCTGCATCTGCTTTCCTACTCCTGCCTTTTTCTTGTTTTTCACATGGATAGCCTTGTCGCCCCTACTTCTCTTATCGAAACCTTCCCTTGTTTGCCACTAACCAGTTGAAACCAGTGGATGTCAGCGTATTCATAGCTTGCTTCTTTGCCACCCCAAGCCATTTTAAATGTCAGTAGCAGTTTGCTTCAGTCTTGCTTTACCGCATATCTAATTGTAGCTCAATGTATTAAATTGGTAGTAAAAAAATAATAGCACAAAAAGAGTGCCAGTGTTCATGAATTTGATTGCAGCATGGCTGAGCATACAGCATGTAATGATGATTCAGTTGTGCAAGTCAGAAGATCACTCTTAGTTTCTATCATGTTAGTTTATGAAGTTTTTTATTATTGAAGTTGGTTTTGTTCATTATATATTATTGTGTTTCCTTTCATCATTTTGCTACTATTATTTGTAATCCAACATATATTGATTACCTTTTTATTGACTTTACGTCGAAGAATGAATATCCTCTTGTTGCTCAGTCAGAGGTAGCATTGGAGATAAAGTTGGGCCATATTACTAGGTAACATATCTAGTGCAAACCAACCACTTTGTGCAAACTTGCAAACTTCTAATCTGGGCCATATGATGTTGATCCAAGGGGCGCAGGGGGATTGGGTAATTTTGCGCTTAACCGCCTGCTCTTAATCACACATTTGCAAATCCCCCCTTCCACCTCTCCTCCATGTCCCCTTAGATCAACATCATGTGGCCCCGATTAGAAGTTTGCAAGTTTGCACGGAGAGGTTGGTTTACATTTGATACGTTGCCATATTACTAAGTCATGGAAGTTGACATCATTTAGAACCCAGGAACTAAAAAGTTACATTCAGAAATTTAGCAACAGCCTAAATAACTACCAGTGACACTTGCAGGACTCTAACCAATAGAAAATTGAAGATCAAACTCATTGTGCATTACATGTCATGTATGCTATGAGCATTGTAAATTTTGATCATAGGTATGAGTGCCATCTATAAAATTTGAAGTAGATTAGTTGCTAATTCTAAGGGCATGAGTACTCAACCTGTAACTTTTCATTGAAATATGTACGGTCTTTCAATCTGACTGTTGTATTGCAGAATATAGGTAAAAAACACCTTGTACTTGAAACGGAACAGAGTAGCGAGGCTGAATCGAAGGTATAAAACAGAGGGGTTTACGTGATCTAGTTTGCTCCTGCATCATAGCAGACATGTCCAAACGGGTTTTCCTTTCATATGTAGGTCGCAACAGGACGTTCAAAACTTCAAATTCAGTATCCAGCTGTAATGCTACTTTCCATCATGTACAGATCTAATCTATCTTTTGTTTGGATGAACTAAGATATTACGCCATGCCTCTGCAGTTCTTTTGCAGCAGACCCAAGTTCCACACTTTTTTTTTTTTTTTTGCTTCAAATCAACTGTGTTGTTTTGATGCCATTTTTTTCTTGGCTTTTTGCTTCATTCTGACTGTTACGTAGCAGTCATCGTCAACAGGTGGCAAAATATGCTTTTCGTTTCACTTCTGCATGGATTTGTTTCACTAATTGGTTAATAGTTTTTTTTTTTTTTTGAAGGAATCACCTAACGGTTGGCCTTTAAATTGTTCCTATGTGGCAATGGTTATTTATTGTCTGTGTTAAAGCTAATCCTATTTCTCGCTGATTTTTCGTAGGTGTCCAAACCTCCACTATTTCAGCCTTCCTAGCACCTGTATGACTTACGATCAGTTCTGTAAGGCGATAGGTGGACTTTATTCGCTTAAAGGCATGGCAGTGGATGAGAGTCTGATTAACTACGACGTCCTCCTGCATGTGCACCAGTGCTGCCCAGACTTTGTGGAGCTGAAGGTGTCTGCACTGTACGTGGATGAAGAGATGGCCTCAGTCATCTGTAACTCTATTCCTCGTCTGAAGAAGCTGGAGATACCAAGTTCAGACATGTCTTCCGCTGCAATAATAAAGTTCCTTGATTGCCTAGAGGAGCTTGAGTACCTGGACATATCAGGTTATGAGACATCGGCCATCTCAAGCTCGGTTCTCGAGAAAGCTTCCCGGCTCAGGGTCTTCCTCTGGAACTCGAAATTCGAGCTTGGGGAGTTCATCGACTGCTCCAATTGTGGAGAGCACAACATTAACCCTCAAGAACCATGCAAGTGCATGATGGAGCACAAGGTCATGGACTGGCTGGCTGGACCTTCACAGGCTTCCTGAACCAAGGGCGTCTTTGTGTGTGTGTGCGCGCGCGCGCGTATTGGTAAGTTATGAGGTTTTTCTGGCTGTAAAATTCGGATATATGACAAATTTCGTGTTTAAGCTGTACGTACAAGTAAATGAGCTATTTAACATGTTTAGCTCACCCTCATGCCTCCTCTGCCGTAACCAGTGGTAGGCCTATGGCAGCACGAACTAATACACACGAATGCGAGGTGGAAGATGAACAGTGGTTTTCCGGCAACGAACGCCAAGGCGAGTTCGGTGGGTGTTATGAGTTGAGCATTACATCAACAACTTTTTAGTGTAATAAATCGTGTTGTAGCTAGTGTTAATGGAACCTCCTTTTTACACCAATGAATCATATATGAAACATCTGTGAGCGATCTCACCAAGGAATCCAATCTGTTTGGTGGTGAATACGGGCACCGCGGCGCCAAGAGGAGGGTGCTTGGCTAAGAGCGCACGCGAGGCGGCCTGGACGAGCATGAGGAGGGGTTAGATGTCGGGGTGCACGAGGAGGCAGAGCCGCCGGTGCTGCTTCTTGAAGTCGTCGTGGGAGACGCCGCCACCGCCACCGTCGCAGGGATTTAGGCCCAGCACGGCGTACCAGTCGGTGGGGCTCCGGGCCACCGCCGCCGCCGCGTGGACGTCCTAGGCCGTTACGATCTGCGGCGTGCCGGGGAGCTCCGGCGCCAGCCTGACCGCGGACTGACGTTCCCGGCGAGGAATCACTTCTCGGCGAGCGCGTGAGCCTTCCGCGGATTGCACTAACTTCGTCACCTCCTCATCACCGTTTGCAGGATGAGAAGCATCGCCAACCATTTCAAACAAAAATGTGATTCCCCACTCCTAAGAATTGGTATGCACCTTCTCGGCCCCTTTTCCCTTCAGTTGCCTACAACTACAATGAACATCTCCGGCCTGTAAACTAGAAAGCACACGAAGAGGTTGTCACTGTGATCTGTACTTTGCTTCAGACAGTTTCGCTAACACAGAATTGGGCGCTCTGTTTTATCCACGGGCAGACAAAAGACAAGGAAAGGTAATGGAAGCGATCTCTTTGTGCAGCTTGACAAGGAAAGGTAAAGGGCTTCAGGGCGGTGCGAGTAATGCTGCCTCAACGGAAGTCGTCTCCCAGCCTACTCCCTTCCTCTCAAAATAAGTCATTTTACCATTTTAACTATCTATTTTTATCATTCGTTTTATTCAAAAAATTTGTGAAAAAATTAATTATTTTATTATGAAATGGTTCATTATTAGACATACTTTAATCTTAATTTGTTTATCTTTATATTTTTGTAAATTTTTTGAATAAGACGAATAGTCAAATATCGATTTTAAAAAGTTAAAAACGACACTTATTTTAGGACGGGGGTGTAGGTGGTAGCTGTACATGTGCACTACTCTGGGATTCTCAAAGGAAATAAGCCAATGACAGTGGTATCTCTGATTCATACTCGGCCGCACTCCCTATCCATCGGTTGTCGTAGCTTTGTGATTCGTCTAAGTCAACACCTCCTCTTTTCCCACGTTCCCTATCCAAACATTTGCTGAATGAGATGTGCTAGAAAAAACCATACAGAGGCGGAGTCTAAAACAAAAGGAAAGTATTACTCATTATTTTTTAAAAATAAAAAACTGATGAAATTCCAACTTGCATACGACAAATCTGAATATCATTGACTACTACTCCCTCCGTCTCAATATCTTTTTTTTTACTTTTGGACATCGTATTTGACCGTTCGTCTTATTAAAAAAAATTAAGTAAATAATAAAGTAAATAAATCATTAGTAAAGTATCTCTAATGATAGACTAAGTTATAATAAAATAAATAATATTTATATAAATTTTTTAAATAAGATAAACAGTCAAACATTAAACCCAAAAGTCAACAAAGTAAGTTATTTTAAGACAGAGGGAGTACAAATTAAATCGCCTAATGGCCACTGGTTGAAAATCTGAAGAATAATCTAGAAATATAAAGACACAGTAAAATACTAATTAAGAATAATCCAATAAAAATAAAGAGATAGTAAAATAAGTAAGAATAATTGTACAATAATTAAAAATTGCAGAGGTCAATCGACTCTAGAAAATCAGTTAACAAAAAAAACGAAAAACAGTGGGCATCATAAAAAGGTTACCAGTCTACTCCTACTCCAAAACGCGTCAAACGTGTCGACCGGACGCTGCGCATGTGCATGTCCATCGGCCGCTGGTACTGGAAACAGCTAGCTAGGAAAAGACGGGAATGGAAACAGCACGGGAGAAGATGGGAATCAGGAAGCTCCTATTGCGTTTCTACACTTATTTTAAAGTCTAATTGTGAGTTTACTTTTGCTTTTCGCTCCGTTGCGTTTTTACTCTCATTTTGTGAAAACGAAGTCACAGTTTACCCTTACTCCGTTAACAACAGCTAACAGTGTTAAATAGGCTTGGCAAGGATGACTTTACCCTTACGAAAATACCCTTACTTTTCTAAGTTTATTATGATTTTACCCCTATTTTTCATATTCGATAGTACTAACTATTAATACCATGTAAACAGTTGGGATTTTTTTTTGAGTGATCTCATGTGAAGTTGATTCTTGTCCAGCACTGGCTTGCAAACGGGCATATAAAGAAAAGATGCTCAATAGTTTCATCTCTTGTTTCACACATAACACAAACGTCATCATCATTTACATGTATATTCCTATGTGACAGTAGGGAATAATTTTCTTTCCTGTCAAAGAAAAATACTAAAAATAGCCGGGAAGAAGGAACGGATTGACGCCAAATCAATAACAACCAATGGATTGGGAGAACCAAAGCTGATTTCTGTCGATTTCTTCACCATTACATGGACGGCGGCGGCATAAGCTTCAGGGAATCTGAACTGCATGCAGCGGCAAAGAGAGATCTTGGGAGACGAGCAGTCACTGAGAGGAGACGGCGGCGATGGAAACTTACAGCTCGGGCGCGGAGGAGGAGTACGCGGAGGCAGCTACCCAACTGCGCGAGGCCACCGGCCTCCGACGCAGCGCGCCGCGCGCGTAGGGAGCTGCGCGCCGCCGCCCGCCCGCGCTGGGCCGCCCAAAGCCGCGTGTGTCGCCCGCCCTCTCCTAAATGCTCGCCGCCTGCCTAGCCGCCATGGGGAGCAACGCCGTCGCTGAGACGTCGTGGGGAGCAACGCCATAGCCGAGCTGGCCTTCGACGAGGAACACCGCCGCCGAGCCGGCCTTCCGACGAGTGAGAGAGAGAGGGGGTATGGTAAAGGGTAGAGGTGTTATTGTCCTTAGTCTTACCGTGAAGGTTTTTTTTTTGTTTTTCATTTTTTTGCACAAACAACTAATAGAACTAGACAGAGGGGTAGACTGTGACTTTCTTTTCACAAAGCGAGTGTAAAAACGCAACGGAGCAAAAAAAACGAGGATAAAATCACAATTAAACTTTAGAATAAAGGTACAAACGCAATAACCCTAACGAGGAAAGGTAGGGAAAGGAGGCTGGAAAGAGCCGTGGTTGGGGTGGCGTTGAGTCCGTATGACGAAATGAGAGACTAACGTCAGAGGACTGATAAGATTGTCATGCATATGAAGCGATGATTTGATGTGACGTCCGATCAGCAGACTATCCACCACGCCCATGCAGTACTGTAGTTGATACAGACCTCTGGTACTTCTTTTTTGACCTCTGGTTTTATTTAAAATTTTTATCCAAATAAATCATAAAATAATTTTTATCTAAATAAAATTATAAAATTATTATTAAAATATCTTTAGCAATAAAATAAGTCATAACAAAATAAATAACATTTGTATAAAAGTTTGAATAAGACAAACAATAAAATAAAGTAGCACGGTCCAAAATGACACTTTGGGAATAAATATAATAAGAGGTTATAAACCCATTAAATGGTGACGTGGAGAGAAGGGATGAGAGAGAGGAGAAGCGGACTCTAATCTTACAGCCGGCTTGGCACAGAAACCCAAAAACTTTGTAAGAGATGCTGACTATTATACAAGTGGGTTGAGGACAGTCCCAACCATGAATTCTATCTTCATTAATTATATTGCCAACTGAGCAAAAAGATGATGTGACAATGTAATTAAAGAGGATACACGAGGAAGTGGCTTCTTAGGCTCTGTTTAGATGCATTTTGTTTTACAATTTTGACCGTAGAATCTTTTGCAATAAGTGTCCAATTATGGTTTAAATAGCTTAAAAGATTCGTCTCGTGATTTACATGTAAACTTTGAAACATGTAAAAATTTCATATACATTTAATGCTCCATGCATGTGTCGCAACATTCGATGTGACACGAATCTTGAAATTTTGAAGTGTAACTAAATAGGGCCTTAGGGCACTCCAAACCACCATAGTTTATATACTGCCACCTAACCGTTTTGCTAATATGACAACAAAGTTATAAAGTTATTGATATTGAAGAAAGAGAAAAATCATAAAAACCGGATCTAAGTTTGAAATCATATACAAGAACCAAGACATGAGAACCTAGAGAATGAGGAGAGAATATATGTGATTTGATAAAAAAAATTAAGTATATGAAAAATTAATAGAAATAGAAATTAGCATTGGGACTGTTCTGAGAGAAGGCTACAAGAAATCTTACAGCTAGCAAGCCGGTTACT
Organism: Eremochloa ophiuroides; assembly: GCA_038502445.1. Lineage (NCBI taxonomy): Eukaryota > Viridiplantae > Streptophyta > Magnoliopsida > Poales > Poaceae > Eremochloa > Eremochloa ophiuroides. The sequence continues at coordinate 28,095,500 of JAHLJS010000002.1, forward strand.
CCCTCCATAAAAAATGTTATTTTAGAATTTCGGTTACGTTTATTTGATCATCCGTCTTATTTAAATTTTTTAATAAATATTATTTATTTTGTTACAACTTATTTTATTTTTAGAGATGTTTTAATAATAATGACTTATTTTTATGAGACAACTATACGAGTGCAACAGTCTAAAACACATATCGTTTTCCTATATTACTTGAATCACCTCGTTCTATATAAATTAGTCTGAAAATCATTCTTAACAGAACTTTTCCCCTCCATCTTTAACTTATTTCATTTTTAATAGTCTCTTAAGTACTTTCTTTGATATCACCTTATTTTAGCTCTATTTTTTGGTGCTGGTAATTCTATTAATTTCTATAACCTTGTTTTATTTCTTTCTTTTCTTAACTCTCACTGCTTTGGATGTCAATGAACCGTTGTGCATGCTGAAGAAATCACAGTTATTGATTCACTAGTGAGAAACCGGTTGTTTTTTTTTTAGAAAATTTGCTCATTGACCATCAAAATCTATACTTGTTCTCTCATTTCCATAAAAAATGTAGCTTTCCTTACCTGCCATCAATTTTCGGTTTTTTTTTCCTTAACTGCCATCAGCGTTACCCAAAGGTAGTTTATGAAACCTTCGTTCGTTTCAGCTTATCAGCGTTTATTTTTAAGCTCTGGAGCATTATTTTCTCTCACAACAAATCAGGATCACTTAGCTTATCAGTTGCAGCAATGAACGTTTTTTTCATTGATTGCCATTTAGTAACGGCATGGCCTGAACGTTCTTACAGGACCGACCATTTTGCCCCTGCCAAACCTGTCCGACCAAGCCAAAAGGAATCGGCCACGTCCCAGCGCAAGAAAATGTGAGGGGAAAGGCATGCGGGATGAGCCTGCGACTTGTGAGGGGAAAGGCATGGGCATTGAGCCTGGGAAAGGCATAGGAATAAGCCTGATCGGAAAGGCATGGGCATGAGCCGGCGCATCGTAAATATAATTTTTTAATGACATCCTAAGGACACATATCAATAGCTAATCTATGGTAAATTTAAACATGATTTCATGATGGTATCTCTCATTTGAAGATAGTAGTCCATTAATTCAACAAAGACCAACCGAACAAGAAAAATTGTCCAAATTAAAGACCAAAATCCAACATTCCAAGAGCTGAACAAGAAAAATTGTCCAAATTAAAGACCAAAATCCAACATTCCAAGAGCTAAGAAACCTGAAAATTAGAAGAACAAATCAGTTAGTGACTTAATTTGCAATGTATAAATTATAATGTATAATAGTACAATTATGAGAAGACATAACACTACACCACTAGCATACAATTCAAAAAAATTGCTAATATTATTCTTGGTGGCCTAGGCAAATCAATAGCCCTTTTTTGATGGCTTGAAATGTCTTCCTGATTTCACCTCAATCAAGGCGTCTAAAAATCTCCTCAATGTAACAAAGTATCAAGTCATTAAGCCATTCAGAGATGCACTCACCGAATCCACTGCTCCACAGTCCTCTGCTTCTCTATCAGATATGCAGCGAGCAGGTCGACCAGGGCAGCTGCAGCCTGCAGCTAGTCGCGACGGGGCAGGCTGCAGGTGGGCAGCTGCAGTGAGCGGCGGCCGGAGCAAGCGGGCAGCTGCGCAACTCGGGGTCGACCGGGGCGGGGGTGCCGAGAAGCCTGGGGACGACGGGGGCACCACGCAGCTCGTGGACGATGGGGGCGCCGCGCAGCTCGAGGCCAACCGAGGCGAGCGGCCGGCGGTGGCGCCGCGCGGAGTCGCGGTCACGCCGTCGTGGATAGGAACGGGAGAGCTGAGGAGGAGCGTCGCAGACAAACATTAGGGATTTGCGGCGCCACTACACTTGGGCCAACTGGGCTTATTAAGTTATTAGGCATGTTCTGTTGTGCCTGGCTCGCACAAGAACGTCAAACGTCGTCGCTCGTGCAAGAACGTCGGACGCCGTCGCCGCACCGTGCCGCTTCACTGCATGCCTGATAGACAGGCTCGCCGGAAGGGAGGAAGATAGATCTAGTGGTGCTACTCCGGCAGTAGGTGGGGCACCTGCCCCACCCTGCCACATGGAGAGCTCCGCCTCTGCTGATAGCATGAGCCCTGATCGGACCGGCATGGGCATGAGGTATGATGACCTGACCCACCTTCTTCGTCTGTTGTCATGTCGCGCCCACAGATATCCATGTTTAGGCAGGCTCTGCTGGTGGTAAGCAGGCATGAAGCCAGCGGTGGGCTAGCCCTCCTACCGCTAGTGAACATATGAAATTCCTATGAAGTTTCGACGAAATTTACAGTATTTTTAAATGGTAGAGGGGTTGATAAGATATAGAAGTATTTTTGAAGGGTAGGAGGAGCTGAAAATGTGCAATGTGAAATTTAAAGAAGACAATAGTCACGACTTGTGATTAACTTAGATTTAAATTAAATTAAGTTAGTCTAACTCTATGTTTAGTCTATGCCCTAAATATTTTTCTGGCTTCGGCGGTAAGCATCTTCAGGCAGTCTCTGCCACCAGAAATGGAAGCCATGGCAGCCTTCACGTATGCAGCCACAACTGTAGCACGACCAGCTTTCTCTGCATGTTTTCACACAAAGCTTTTCACATTCTGATGATGGCGAGCCTTTTGATTTGCATTCTCTTATTGCCGCTTGAACGAATGAACGAATTTCTCTCGTTTGTAAACACTGATTTCAATTGATATTAATTTATTATGAGTAAAAAAATAATGCTCTATATTTGAAGAAAAAAAAATAAAACAAGGGACAAACACTTCGAATTGGGTTGTGACCTATGAAGAGGAGGCTGCTGGGCTGAAAAAGGAAATGTGTGTTTAAATCCACTTAGTTAGAAGTTGGAAACACTGTAGCAGCATTTTATTTTTTGCAATCAGTGTTCAATCATGACTCAAGTAGACTTAAGATTCATGAGACAATATTTTATCAAGTTGTCAAATTAGTTTTAGTTTTTATCTATATTTAATGTTTCATGTATGTGTCCAAAAATTAATGTGGCTAGTTGAATTGGAAGTTAGAAGGGATTTAAACATGGCCATATTTTTACTTCTCAAAAAAAAAGAAGAAAATATGCATATCAGCAGCTAGCTAGCTGTGTGACTGTGTACATATCATGAGTACATGCTGTTGCGTCCTACAGCGTGCTCCATTTCATGAACACGAAGGGGGTGCAGTGGCTAGAGCTGTCGTGTACTCCTACTACTATAGATCCATCAATAGTCCACACAACAGTGAGCCCGTATTGTCATGGCCACATGTACGTGCATGGATCTGGCCTATACAGTACAAAATACTAGAGTACAGTATATACTACGACCCCTAGCTGTTGTTCCATCCAGCTCCTGAATGTCTATGCGTTCATTAAGGGCGTCGTCAGTAGTGCCACGTCAGCTAGCTCATAGGAATCTGTTAGCGATAGCGACCCGCCGAACGACGGACAGAAGCTCGATGCGGCTCAATTCCTCGGACCAACGAGGTCTGGCAAATCTCAATAGCGCATAAGCGTTTATGGCTTTGTTTGGTTTGCTACGGATCACGTTAAGTTCAAAGGTAATTCTATCAAATTTTAAGCACTTAGCAAAGTTAGCTTCTTGTTATACTATGACTTCAAAATATCCTAAAGCCACTGTTGAGCACTGATTCGAAAGCCACTGTTGGTGAAGTTAAGACAGAAAGACAAGTCTACAAAGTGCGTATCGACCACCCTATGCAAAAGATGAGCCATTAGTAAGACCAATGCATGGGTGCAAACTATGTATTCTACCATAATACGAAGTGTTATGAAAGTAAAAAAAAAAGGTATAGCAAAAATCATTGTAACACTAAACAAATGTTTCTATAGACAAGTAAATGTGCTACAATAAACCAGTCTATTGTAATATGGCCAACCGGAACACATAAAAAGATATGTTACTAGGAAAGCGTTGTACCAGTTTGTGAGCATGCACAGCAACCTATAAGGGCATTTTGGATATTTTTACATGCAGGACTTACATGTCACTTGAAAACGACATAGGAAGACAGATAAAATGGCGTGTAGGAAAAAAAATATCATGGTATAAAGGTGGGATTCAACTTTAGTGGCAGAGGCTATGGTGGCAAAGGAGGGTCTCGAGCTGGCATTAGAGATGGCTTCCAAAGAGTTATCTTGGAGACTTCAGGTCGTCGATTGGATCTGACATCACAGAGTTAGCTAGGGGTTTTGCTCATTTTAGAGTAATGTAGGTGTGTAAAAAGGCTAAGGCCCTGTTTAGATCCACTGCAAATTATAATTGTAACTAGTCACATCAATGTTGCGGCACATATATTGAGCATTAAATGTAGACAAAATATTTGCATATTTATACCTTTTACATGTATATCATGAGACGAATCTTTTAAGCCTACTTGGACCATGGTTGGACAAAAATTATCAAATACAAATGAACGTGCTACAGTGCAGAATTGCAACTGCAACTAAGATCTAAACACACCCTAATTCTTTAGCCCACTGCTGTGCAAGGTTAATGTCAGCAAGTGAACGCTCTAGATTCTAGTTAGATTCTACTTTCTCCGTTTCAAATTGTAAGTCATTCTAAGAATGTTGGAGAGTTTAAATATTTTAACTTTGATCAAAATTATAGAGAAAATACAAAGACTTATGACACTAAATAATTGTGCTATGAAAATATATTTGATGAAGAATCTAATGACACTTAGTTAATATTATTAATATTATTATTTTGTTATATAAACTTGGTCAAAGTTGAGATGCTTTGACTCTTTAATATTCTTAAAATGACTTATAATTTGGGATGGAGTGAGTATTTCAGAATGGCGGGAAAAGCTAGCAATAGCAGACTGTAATCACGCTCATGAGTAACGAAGTTTCTCTGTGTTGAAAAAAAAAACTTTTATGGCATGGAGGAGGAAGGGACCCACTTTCACACAGGGAAAAGCCTCCCAGCCGGGCTATAAAAAATGTCTGGCCGCTGCGCAGCGCTCATGGTTGCCACCTCCCCGCGTAGCCTCCGTGTTCCTTCGCTCCCCTTCTTCCTCGTCCATGGACCACAGCAAGCGCCCCGCAGCCGCAGGCGAGAGCTCCGGGGAGAGGAGGCCGTCACGGCGCCGCGTGGCGGGTCCTCTCACAACGCCCGCTGTCTCTCCGTCTGAGCTGGCGGGGCAGGGCCCCGCGGCCCTCCTGGAAACCCTCGACGTCGCCCAGACTGCCCTCGATATCGCGGATTTGGAGGCGTCGGCGCTTCGCGCACACCTAGCCGAGTCGGACGGCCGGGTGGCGGGTAAGCCTGTTCGCACCTTCTTGTACCGCTCCTTTTCAGAGCTGGAAGCGGAGCTCCTGGCACTCCGTGTTGCTGCGGACACCGCCATCGACTTCCTGCGCGCCCGCGGCGAGCATCGGGGACGCGGTGGAGCGCGGCATCCATCGTGATGCCGCCGATGGGCTGGCCGCAGCCCAGGTGCGGTCCGGGCGCGTGCTCTCCCGCTGGGTAAGCTTCCCGGAGGGCACCGGAGCGGCGGACTTCGAGGAGCTTGTCGACCAGTTCGACTCCGCCGCATGCAGTGCTCAGCGGTGGGAGATCAGACATGCGCGCGCATGCCGTTGTGGAGTTGTTCATTCGTACAGCGACAGAGCCAGCGGGGAGGGGGGCTCCCCCTACCTTCGGTGAAGCTACGTATAGACTTTCTATAAAATTTACAGTATTTACAGAGGATATGAGAGCTAAAAACGCAATCTGGATGTATTTTTAAAGGGTAGACGGAGCTGAAAACAAGTTGAAGAAGACAACATTCGTGATTTAGATAATTATTTTCTTAGCCTAAAAAAAGTTTGCCTTAGTTTTTTGGTCTTGTTTTCATCGAACTTTATTATTTTCGGTCCAGACTAAAATACTCTGAAAAATCATAACTCTTTGATAAGACATCGGATGAAGATGATTTTTATATGAAAATTATAATCTCTACGAAATCTACAACTTATAATTCTGAGTTTTTTATTTGAGAAAGTTCAAGTGCTAAAAAAATAATATAATAGATAGAAGTGCTAAGAAACTAAACAAATTTCGTTTTAGGGCCAAATAGCAAAGTTCGATAAAAACATGACAAAAATACTAAGCTAAACTTTTTATAGGGCAAGAAAATAATTTTCTATTCGCGATTTGTGCTAAACTTAGGTTCAAATTAAGGTAAATTAGCTTAAATTTATGTTTAGTTCAGCTTCTCCTAAATTTTTTCATGTTCGTATTATACATTATTATAAATGGCGATTTTGTAAAGTCTGCAATCTGCAGCCTAAATAAGTAAATTTGCAACCAGTAATAGCAAATGTCAAAATTTCAATTTTCTCAACCTGAAACCTATTCTTGCTCGGTCCAAGAAGACCTTGAGCGTCTGTCTGTCTAATCATCGAAGTTGAAGATATCGTCGTACTCCCAGTCGTAGTCGTCTTCATCCGGGTCATGCCTGTCGTCCATCGGACTCCACCGGCAGCTCATGCACCGGTAATTGTTCCTGCCGATAAGCGTCGGCGTGGTGTTCCTCCCGTTAATGGCGTGCGCGCCGCAGGCCGGGCATCTGTTCTTCTCCGGCTTCGGCGGCTCTGCTGGTCTCGGCATCGTCTCCGGTAGTTGCGGATCCGGCGGGCTGCTCTGTTGCGGTTGCGGCTCCGGCTCCGGCGAACTCGGTGGCGACGGCGACGGCGGCGCGTGCACCTTGGCGCCAAGAGGAGGCGGGTGCGTGGCCAGGAGCGCTTCCCAGGCGGCCTGGATGAGCTTGAACGCGCCGTCGGCGGCGGCGCTGGGGTTCTTGTCCGGGTGCACGAGGAGGCAGAGCCGGCGGTGCTGCCTCTTGATGTCGTCGTGGGTGAGGACGGCGCCGGCGGGCTGCTTCAGGCCCAGCACGCCGTACCAGTCGCGGCCGCCGCTCCGGGCCGCCGCCGCGTGGACGTCGTAGGCCGCGACGATCTGCGGCGTGCCGGGGAGGTCCGGCGCCAGCCTCACCGCGGACTGCATCCACATCCTGGCGGCCCGCACGTTGCCGGCGAGGAAGCACTTCTCGGCGAGCGCGTGGGCCTTGCGCGCCTGCTCCTCCTTCTCTGCTTTATTCTGATTCTCCTGCTCCTCCTTCGAATCCGCCATGGCTCCTCACGCGCTGGATCGGTGTTGCGACGAGTTGCGAGTTTGCGATATGCTGCCATACGCATACGCTATCGTGCCTCTGGTTCTCGCCTAGACAAACCGTTTCTGTATATATAGAGGCGAGCGTGAAGCGTGAGGTGAGGAAACGAGGTAGCGTTCGAGTCCGAGTCGGTACTCGGTACGGTACGGTGCAGCGCCAGGCCAGTCAAGAGGGCAAACATCCATGATCCGGTTAGGAAACTAACAACCAGCGCCCGGACGTCCGGCGCACATGCCGCGTCCGGACGCCCGCGCCGCGCACAGGCCAACCGGCCCCCACCCACGTAGGACACACACGCACAGGCGAACCATCCAAAAGAAAAAACCAGCCCCCACCCGCACGACGCGCGCAGGCCAACCAGCCTTCACCTGCGTAGCACACATGCATGTACAGTATGTTTTCATGTTTTTTAAAGTTTATTAAAAAGTTATGGTTCCTAAATTAAGCACCATAATTAAAATCTGATTGCACCATCGTATTCTTTGCAATAAATTCTTTAAAACAAGATCCCACATGGATATATTTTAACAAAAAAAATCAACATTTATAATATTCCAATATGCTTTTGCAACATTTATACGAAACACCTACAACATATTTCTAAAAACTATTGAAACACTGGATACGTATTTTTGTAACATGCATGTTTCAGCGCCGCTATGAAACAAGGAGGAGGTAAGGAAGATGAGCATGAGGACAGATGGACGATGACGGTCGCTTGAAAGATGCGAGGTCGTGCTAGCTGGGGCGGAGAAGGGTCACCACTGGTGACAGACCTCCCAATCCGACCGATAGGCATCAAACATGCATCTGAAACACTCTGCAACACTAAATCTAATTTTGAAACATTCAGATGCAACACTTGCAACATGTATATAAACCTAATGAAACCCTCGAAACATATGTATGAAACATTTGAAAAAACATGAAAAGTACTTAAAATTATTTTATAAATATATGCAACATTCAGATACAATAATTGCAACAATACATGTGAAAACATATGAAACATCCAGATAAATACTTACAAAATATTTATTTTGAAAGACAAGATGAAACATTAGAAACATACCTTTAAAACAAAAATAAAAATAAAATATTTTGAGTAACGTTTGCAATATGTATTTAAAACCATTGTAACATATGCAATATCCTCGATCTACTTTTACGACATACATACAAAGAAATAAAAAATATTTAAATATTTAAAATAAAAAGATAAGAAAATATAAATAAAAACTAAAAATAATAAATAATAAAGAAAAAATAAAAAATAATGAAAACGAAAAAGAAAAAAGAAAAAAAAAGAAGGAAAAACGCGCAGCGCGGGGGCGAGCGCGTCAGCGTGGGGAGACGCGGGCACGGGAGGTGGAAACAAAAACGAAAAAGGGGGCAAGGGGGGGGGGGGGGGCGAGCGGCGTCAGCGTGCGGACGCGCGCACGGAGGTGCGTCCGGCCAGGACCGGATGACCGACTAGCAGCATTTCCGAACTAACAAAGTCTGAACTAGTTTAAACAAGTTTAAAGTTTTCTTGTCCTAGGAGGATATGGACTCGTACCAAATTATAACTCCGTATATGGAATACTAGACTATAGATTTGGAGGAGCACCCCATTGTAATATTGATATTGATATATCAGAAATAAAGAGAGGAGAGAAGGAAGAGAAGAGAAGAGCTTTACCACAACTTTGTGGCTCCTGTGTTCTTATTTTCTTTTGGATCTCCTGTGTTCTTACTTTTTGCTTGGGTTAATCGTGTGTAACGAAGAGAGATCTTTACCTCTGGAACGTGATTACTCAGCAGATCCAACTTTCCTTTTCTAGAAAAGAAACTTTTTCCTGGCTTTCTATTTTAGGAAAGTTGCATAGTTATACTCATAACTTTTTACATAAATATTTTGTAGGACACGACTTATAATCATACTTCTTTTCAATCTATGTTTGGCATCAGTTTTATATTCGAATTATGATAATAATTTTTCTATACGATCTTTAAACCCAGCTTTTGTTCATAATTATCAAGGAAAAAAATTCATAAATTATATTTCTTAACGTAACATAACATTCTAAAAAAACATATACAATTAATTTACAAACAACCTAACTTATAAATACAAGTTTGTGTTGTTTAATGTCTTTGGAAATAACTATATAGGTAACTTATCCAACACATATGTTTACATAATCCATTCTGAATGAACCTCCCAACCTAAAAAAAAAATTGTTTACAATAAAAATGGCTAGGTTAATATATATAATTCACAAAAAAAAATCAAAGGAAAAACAATTTGTTTCTCTAAATGATTGTTTACCCCGTTTACACATAATTTCAACAACACACGCACATCCGCTTCAAAGGCCGTTTGACCTGAATAATGGCTAACGATAGATGGTTGATTATTTATTGTTTAAGTATAACGCTAGAAAAAAAAAAGGCAAACAGCATCCAGGCTAAGTTGGAGGTACGGGCAAAGTTGCGCTATGCTGAAAATATGAAGAAAAAGCAAATGTATTTTAATATAATATATATTAGTTGTATTACTACTTGGATAAAGTATATTGCCTTGAACAAATAAAACACAGAATTTCTATATACTTGAAAATATTGAAGCAAAAGTATCTGGGACCCATGGAGGTTCTTAATGAAAATTTGAAAGTCTCAGCACAGAAAGCATATGAGCATATAAACAGAGAAATCATGAACTCTACACACGTCAAAAAAAAGAGAAAGAGAAGTCATGGAAAGAGAAGCTGTCATGTACTCATGTTCGCTCTGAGGCCATTTTAACGGGGTTTCATCAAAGTTTTATAAGTATTAATTATGTTGTTGTGGCACCGCATTAATGAAGAGGGGGATAATAAGAGTTTCATGAGAGTCTTCTACACTATTTTTCAAAATCTAGATGCATTGAAAACTGTGAGATAAAATTCACATTAAGATTGGTTTGAACAAATGCCGCATTGGCTTTGTGAAGAACAACAATCCTTAATATTTTGATACAAATTTATTGCAAACTATCATAGTTGACTTACGTGGGAGTACAGTAGACTTCAAGCGGACTAGCGCTCTCTCTCAGCCCCCTATATATTTTTAATCTATCCGCCACCGTATAGATAGTCAATGTCCTAAGGCCCTGTTTGTTCCTTGCTAGGAGACAGTAGCTATTGCTAATAACTATCTCTTTAGAATCCAAACGTATAGATAGTAGATTGAATAATCGTTAACTAAACCACTAGATAACAATTATCTCACTATCTAGACCTAATCAAATAATAGGTTACTATATAACTAACCACAAACAGACAGTGAAGCCAAACAGATCCTAAGCAATGGCTACCGACAAAAAGACATTTATAAACTTTTTTACAGCCTAGCATTACATAACAATGGCATTTGAGTGGTTGAATCGATGGAACATGGAATCGTGGTATGGTGTCCGGCAATAAAGAAAAAAAAAATTCAAGTCTCAAATGGTAACAGAAAAGTCAGAAAAATGAAGAAGCTTGTAAAATAAAGTAAAAGAATTATATCGTTGCAGTTTCAAATGATAAACTCCACGAATGATCAAAGTCTGGTCCAAGGAATGATTAAAATAAATTTAGTGTTCGACTGAGCTAAAATTTAACTGAATTGAATTGTACGTTTGAATTGTTGTGAAAAAAATTTTTGTTCTGTAACTAAAAATAAACCTAACCTCACTCAAACGAATTGAAAAAAAGTGATTTCATAAGGGGTCTTGCAGTTGCAGTGCCACACGACCCGAGTATATGTGGCAGCTACGTACTCCAGTTTCATGTGTATCTTTGTCTTTTCCTATCTGCAAAAAAAAAAAAAGAAAGAAAGAGAAAAAAAAAGAAAGAAAGAAGTTATTTCGCCTTCTCAGTTCTCTCAGAGTCACAGACGTGTAGTAGTATATATATTCCGAATTTTCATGTGCTGCTCCACATCACAACGACTTGTCATTAGTGTATACGGATGGGCAGTAGGTGTCGCTGTTTTGACAAAACCCTGCCTTGAATGCCAATGGAGTGTCATCCCAATGCCGCGTCATCCAACTGCTTCCTGCTACCTTCGCCCTTAAGCAAAGGCATCCTTTTTATAACACCTTCCTCATCCACAACTCGTCATCATCACAGATAATTTTGTTTTCCATTTTCCATTTCACACACGTCGCGAAACGAAAAATGGTGGTCGTTGATCCCAAAGCCCTGGCCTCCGCGCACCAGTTCACCGTCGTCATCGACGGCGTCGAGACGAGCGTCCACGAGGGCGTGCTCCGTCTCAACGGCGGCACGGTGGCCGTGGCCGGGCCGGGCGTCCTGGAGGTGAGCCGCTTCCAGCACGTGGTGGTGCGCGGCGGCGGGGGCGGCGACGTGCGCTTCTCCCGGTGCGGGTACGCGGCCGCCGAGGACTGCGGCGCGGCGTCGTTCCACCGGTGCGACGCGGTGCGCGTGGGCGGCGCCCGCGGCGTGGCCGTGCGCCGGTGCCGCTCCGCCGACGTGGAGCGCGTGTCGGGCGCCGTGGCCATCCGCCGCTGCAAGGGCGCCGCGCGCGTCCGCGGCGCCGGGGAGCTCCGCGTGGGCCGGTGCCGGGAGGCCGACGTCGGCGGGTGCGCCGACGTGGCCGTGGCGCGGTGCCGCGCCGCGCGCGCCGACTGGTGCGGCGCGCTCGCCCTCGGCAGGTGCGGCTCCGCCGACGTCAGCCGCTGCGGCGCCGTGCGCGTCGACCGCTGCCGCGACGCCACCGTGTCCGGGTGCGGCACCGTGGCGGTGCGCCGCGGCAAGGTGAGCATGGTGGAGATGGGCCAGCAGATGCCACCGGATTATGGCGAGAAACCCCCGATGTATCAGCAGGGTGAACCTGCCCTCGCTACTCCGGTGGCAGTCGTGGCCAAGTGAAAGGGGATGCGTATTTCGTCCTGTCGTACGGCCGATAATCGCATTCGTATCTACGCTGAAAGTATATGTAATAATACTATATAATATCGTGTATATATTTGTGAAGACGAATTCTGGTTCGTTTAGTTACATTGTACGAGTAATTGATGTAATATTCTGCACACTTTCCTACCCAAAGCATACATAGCGTGTTTCATCTTCAAACATTATTGTTCATATATATGATATGCATGTAAAATGTATAACCATATACAACACGAGTGTCAAAACAAGAAAATAATGGCAAACATCAATAAATTACAAAGTATTGATACTTAGACTAAGAATTATACCTGTTGCGTAACCTCAATTGAAAACCTTTTCTTTGAAGATTTCTTTGCAATGAAATCTTCAACTTTAATGAATATATTCATAATCGATCCTTCTGCAGTGTGCCACTCTCAAGTGCTATTAACGCTAGTGTATTAAGTCTTTCTTGTATCAATGTGGACAATTCTTTGCTTTTCCTGCGCTTTTGATTTCCTAATTCCTATTTTTTAATCCAATTTGAAGAAGACATGGCTTGCAAGTTGGAACAATTACACTAAATCAATTTTGTAAAGACAGTCACGAATATCAACTAAAAAAATTAGTAGCCAGGCATGGAATTTATCAGGCGATCTCCGTCTCTGATCAGGCCTGGTCTGTCCGTCTAGGAAAGCATGACAAAATAAGTGTTGATTTTGTCTGATGTTGATTTGTTCTGTGAAAAAATACTATTTCGTGACTGGAAATAAGTGTTAATTAGTGAAATGAACAGGGCAAGCATGGCGATGAACAGGAAGTCCAAGCGACGAAGAGTTACGATGTTACGTGAACAAAGTGAGATCAGCGGCTTCACTCCGGAAGAGCATCAAGGAATGGGCCGTGATGCTGCTCCTTCCCTTGATCCTAGACCTAATGGGCCAGATATTCCATGTCCATCAAGGAAGAGCATCAAGAGTAGCGGCACGGCCCATTCCTTGATGCACTTCTGTCCGCCATCGAGCTTTCCTTCCTCTCTGGCTACTTCGAGCTCCCAACCATCTCCAGATCACCTCCAGCTCACTCTCTACTCCGGCTCCGCTCTTTCCCACCGCCCTCGACTTTGTCGGCTCTCGCGACTGCGACCCCTTCACCTTCCACTTCGGCCTTCGCCTCCTGGGACGCTGCCGTTGTCCGATAGCTCCCGCATCCGCATCCGCGCCAAGCTCGCCGCCGCCACGGGGCTGGGGCTAGAGCGGGGCCTGCCGCTACTATCTACTGGGCACCGGCAACCACACTGCTGCGGAGGACCCTGTGGTGGACCTGGATCCCCGGCTCGCTCGACGGCGTGCACACCTGCTGTTGTGGGGTCAGCTGCGTCTGGAGCAATTCTGTCTCCGTCGCCAGTCGACCGATCGATTAAATCCGTAGAAGGCTTGATTTGGCCTTCTTTTTCTTGGTGTTTTGATTTGGTTTATTGGTGACATGATCTCGATTTAGTTTGTGACTTCTTTATATGGATTTGTCCTTCCCTATTGCGATTTGAACCTGGACTTTGTCTCTTGGAAGCGTACAATCTGTTTCATTGGAACCGCAGCCTGGACTCCATGCCTGTGTCCGGGCTGAAGGGTACTCCATGCGGCGGAAGGAGTCCCAGACTCCCGGTGCCGGTCCGAGTGAAACGGATCGGGGAGAAGGCCAGACGTAGTAAAGAGGGAAGGACATTTACTAAATTTGCGACTCATTATTTATTTTTAGAGAACATATAAACTACTAAATAATGAAGTCTTTTTTTTGGATAAGTTATATTACATTATGTGGTTGATACTCAACCCATGATCTGATCATGCTCTCTACTCTCAGCATCTGTTTTTCTCCCCCGAAAGCTTTTTCTCCCGTGCCTACGCGCTAAGGCTATCCGCACTCCTCAGTACTCTAACCTCATCCTCTAAAAGGAATATTCTATCCTGGTCATCAAGATTCTCTCCTCTATACTGTTTTCTCCCGCACCCGTCCATACTCTATATCATCCTCTATCCACCATGGGGACCCACAAATAGATTTTTTTCTCTTTTTTTCTTCCCTCCCTCCCCACTTCCTGTTCGCGACAGGCGCGAGGACGAGCGCGGGCCCCTCCCTGGCTCCCCGCGCCGGTGAGCCCCCTCCTCCGGCGAGTCCCGGCCCGGCCTCTCCACCCCCGGCGGCCCCTCCTCCCTCACGGCACAGCGGGCGGCTCGGCGAGCCGCCGGACGGGGATGGCGGGCGGACGGCGCTCGGCGGCGGGCGGCTCAGCAAGCGGGCAGGCAAGCTCGGCCCGGCCTCTCCGTCCCCGGCGGCCCCTCGTCCATCTCCGGGCGGCTTTGCGAGCGGGCAGACAACGCTCGGCGGCCGGGGGGCGGACGGGGATGGCAGGCGGATGGCGCTCGGCGGCGGGCGGCTCGGCGAGCGGGAGGGCGAGCTCGGCTCGTGCTCCGGCGGGCGAGCGCAACTCCGGCGGGCCGCTTCCTCCTCTCCATCTCCACGGCGGCGAGTGAGCTCGGCGAGCGCCGTCCTCCCTTTTCCTCTCCCTCTCCCTTCCCCCTGCCGCGAGCGAGGTGGGGCCGCGCACGCGCATACGCTATCCGGCCGCTCGCCCGTTCAGTTTGGCGTAGGCCGCGCGGTAGCATACGCCGATCGCAGTACCCGCTGCGGCTCGATCCCGTCCTCCAGTACGCACATAACGTACCCGGTGCAGAGAGCCTAATGAATCTTCTGCGTTCTATCTTTTGACTTTTAAGAAAGGAAAATCTCAGCAATTCATGTAGTTTCGGATGCCAGATTGAGGAGAGATGGGCATGTTTTCCCAAAATAGATTGATAGGTGAAGTTATTTTTTTCATCCTCTCATAAAGATTAAGTTAGCATGAAGCTAAAAAAATATTTTATCTTGATTTTCTCTCTTTTACTCTCAAAAGCATACATGAAGTTATTAGTGAAGTTATTTTACCATATTTTTTTAGAAAAAAAAATAGATTAGCTTCATCAAATGAATTGCTCCTAACCAGGCCAGAGAAAGACGCATCTTTATAGAGGCGCCGATGGCTTCACACGAAAAGTAAGGACAAGACATAGACACCGTTTGTTTTTGCTTATAATCGGCTTATTAGTTACAATAAACGATAATCTCATCAAATGCCCTGTTTATTTTCACTTTTGTCGGCCGCCGCTTTACAATTTTGTACTAAAAGCGAGAAGCGAGAGAATCTTTGCTTACCTTGAAATCTAAGGAAGTTGGAAACGTATTCAAACAGGGCCTATATATAGAAATAGGAGCAGATGAAAGCGACGTATGTGAGAGGAGTAGACCCATAGATAAGAGAACCTATGTGTTGATCATTTTTTCTTGAAACCACCATGGCACAACTTTTTCCCTAACCGCTCTTTTTGGGATTAAGACTTAAGACTGAAAATAGAAAGTGTTGCAAGTAGATTTATCTTGAAAATGTAGTTTCATAAAAGTATGTATTAAATGTATTTATAAATGTTTTACAGCAAAAAGTAATGGTTACGGTTGTTTTTTAGACCATGTTGTTGTGTAAGACAACACACTTTAGGAAAGCATAAGGAGTAGCGCATTTATTAAAACCTGGTCCACAGCAATCTAACATAACTCCGGTCCATTATACTACAAACCTTATATCATTAGATTTTTAATAAATCATACTATTCAATGATTATAAATTTATAAGCATAAATAATATAATATAGAGCAAATAAATGATCAAAGTATAATTTAGGAGACCTGTATCATTCTAATTTATGCCAGATAAAAGGGACCGGAGGGAGTAACATTTAGTGTAGCATCCGTTTCATCATATCAATGCCAATTGTATATAGAGATGTAAGCCGTTTTTTTTCCTGAAACAATTGTATTTTTTCATGAAACAATTGTATTTTTTTCTCCAACAATATGTAAGCCGTTTCGCTTCATCTAAACGGCGCTTATTTTTTCAGCTATGAAACAATAGTTTTCCTCTCGACAACAAATCAGTATCAGACGAAATCAACGCTTCTTTTCAGTTCCAGCAAATAGAGCTTAAACACCAGAAGAAGTGTGGATGCGCCTAAAATGATTCTGCTAACCTTCAATCAGTTCCTCTTTGAAATTTAAGCCCCGCGTCAGTATATTAAATTTACGTGCTACAAATGTTGCGTCGTTGCGTGAGAACTGAAGACACATTTTAGTATTTCACTCGGATTGGCACTTGGTAGTCAGCCTACAAATGGACGAATGATAGATTGCAACCCGTGCACCAATAGATGGGTAGAGTGTAATAAACACAACGACAAATATGACCAGCTGCGAAGACTCGCCCATTTATGCCGACCCCCCAAAATCGCGTCTATCCACCTCCAAACCGCTGGACAGCCGAACAACCCAAAACCAAAACACCAAAAGGCAAAAGCAGATCGCTGTGACGCTGTCCTGCACATCTGCTCGCCGCGCACCGAATCCGATGGCGCTCGTCGACGCCAAGGCTGCCGGCGCGTCCGCCGCCGCCGCGCCCGCGGCGAACCACCTGTTCGTCGTCGTCCTCGACGGCGCAGGGACGCCCATCCAGGAGGGGACGCTGTACGGCAGCGCCGGGGGCACGGTCACCGTCACCGGCCCGCGCCAGCTCTCCGCCGACGGCCTCCAGAGCGCCCTCGTCCGCGGCGGCGGCGTCGACGGGGGCGGGGCCGTGCGGTTCACGCTCTGCGCGGACGCGGCCGCCGAGGGCGTGGGCGCGGCGACCTTCGAGCGGTGCGGCGCGGCCCGCGTGGAGGGCGTGGGCACGGCGAGCTTCGAGCGGTGCGGCGCGGCGCGCGTGGAGGGCGCGCGGGAGGTGTCCGTGTCCCGGTGCCGCGCCGCCGAGGTGGAGCGCGCGGGCAGGGTCGCCCTGGACCGGTGCCGCGACGCGCGGCTCCGTGGCGGGGGCACGCTCCGCGCCGAGCGGTGCCGCCGCGCCGACGTCGAGAGCTTCGGCGGGGTGCGCCTCGAGCGGTGCAAGGCCGCGCGCGCCGACTGGTGCGGCACCGTCGAGGTCGAGCGGTGCAGGGACGTCGACGTCACCCGATGCGGCGCCGTCACCGGGGACCGGTGCCGCGTCGTGAACGCCGCTGGGTGCGGCAGCGTCGAGGTGGCGCGGGCCGTCAGTCAACTTGGTGGAGGAAGAGCAGCCCCGTAGCCAGCAGCCTGTATTGTAATGTACCATGAAAACGAATGATCGATCTGATCATGTTCTCAACTGGGCGAACGTCTAGTCAAATTACGGGCGCGTGGCACGAGAGTATTAGGGATGGGCGGATGTCAATCACACCAGAGTAATCGAACTAGACGCTATTGAGGATGGAAAAAGCGCCGCAACCTCTGTTCTTTCTGTCGAGGGTCTCTTGATGAGTGAAGACGATAGCAGCATTATCATATGGCAAACCATGTAGCGCGGTCGAAAGTTTCTCTTTCGGGAACGAGAGGCAGAGCGAGCAGTCAGCCAGGTAGGTTCCCAAGCTACAGAAGCATTTAACAGGCACCATAGAGGCTAACCATGCCTTCAACGGTGCCACTATCCTGCAACTGAAGTAAACTAGCAGGTGGGCGCGCTGACGCCGCGCCGCGGCCAGGCGGGGAGCAGGAAAGAAGCAATTAAATAGTGATTGAGTCTGAACATTCTAACGCTTCGGACCTTAGTTCCTCTGAAAAGGCAATTATACACCACACATGAAGAGAAAAGGCTATTACAGGAACATGTTCATTTGAATAGTGCAAAAATCAGAAGGCAAAATACTGTGCCATATTGTCAGCAATTGTAGCAATAGGCCAAAACAACTAAGAAGATGAGAATATGAGGTGCACAGGTTCCTTTAATAACTTGTGATAATGAAACTACAGATATACGGTTTAAAGAAGAGTAAGATGCATGTGACACGGCACAACATATAAAATGAAGTCTCCTCTATGAACACACAAATTTTATTAAGCTGCTAAGCAATAAACAAATAACGGATGCCTCTTGTCATGAACACAGAAAAGCCCGGGACGTACATAAAGAATAATAGTATATGTGGCAGCACCAAACAATCGTAACCATTGTTCAGTTGCATTCAGGTGATATCCATTCTTAAGCAAAATAGGACACAAGCAATATATTGACGTGAAATCATTAAAAACGGTAGCGTGACCTCGTTTGCTTTCATGCCCAAGCTTGCAAGAGGACAGCTTGAATATGAATGTACAGCTTGAGCATGATCTACGATGTGCTCAACAACTGAAGGAGACGAAGGGAGTGACCTGCAGGCTTGTAGCACGTATTAGCCATCTGAAGAAAGAACACCACAAAAAAAAATAGTCAATGTAGTGTGTATGTAGATATTTGAGAAATGTATTATTCATGGAATCATGATTTGTAGTATATACAATAGAAAAATGGTAGTATATCCAACAGAGATAATGGGAAGGTGCAAATGAAAATTGCAGAGGTTAGGCACCATATTAGCAGATGCATAGCACAAAAAAGTATTTGCAAAGGAAAGTCAAATCATTATTGAACCTATAAGAGCAAACACGGAAAGTAAAGCTTAAGTGAGACTATGAAGCATGGTTCGACTGGCCATTCTGGCTGGTAGATGGGTAGTATGAAAAGGAAGCACAGATAAGCAAATAATGGACTGGTGCAAAATAGGAGAACAGAGTACACGCATTGACTTGGTTCAGAGATAACTCTGTTATATATGTAGGCATGCAGGATTAATGTGCAAAAAAAAAAGATGGTAGGGGTTCCTAATAGGGCAGGTATGACACCTATTAGAACAGATCGAGATCAGATCGATTCGAATGCTGGAAATAACCTTAACTTTGAGCTAACAGAAACTGGGGTCCAGAACCGTGATAATCTGGTTACAGGCTTTAAACATTCCCATCTTTGAAAACTAATAAAAGGTTATTCCAATGGTTGCAAGGACATGATCACATGAAAAAAAAATAATGTGTCCTCTTCCAGGATGATATGCTCCTAGAAGTCCTGCATAACGAAGTAGACCCGTGAGTCCCCCCAAAAAAATTGTAGAAATAGGCAAGGTCTTTCATCTATAGTGAGAATATATTATGTCACAATAGCAATCACACAAATTAGAACAACCAACAAAATTAGCACACATTTAAACATAAACTAAGGTTCTCCATTCGTACAAAAACGTTAAACACACTATCCTTTCTGTAACTACAAAATGGCTTAGTAGGCAAGGATAGCGCACCCAACAGGTGAAAACTAATCAGAATGTAAATCCTCTTTTGTAGGGGAAATCGGAAATGACTAACTTCTTGTTGGCATTTACATTAATTGCAGGAGACACTGAATGGATCATATATCTATTCCGGACGCATGCGAACCTAATTGCGTAAATGCATTTGGCTATAAGAAATTTGTAGATAATATAAGCAAATAGAATATAAAGTTAAATCATAGGAGAGACAGGTAAGTCCATCCTAAATTTAAGCAAATTGAGTAAAAACAAATTGGAGGGCCAAGTACAGTGCATTTGGCTAAGAGGCCCATAAAGAAGTTACACTGGTAATCATGGTAGTAGCTGTAAGCACAAAACGAATATAATCTGAGTTAACCTGATGCTTTGAAATTTGTTGGCTACATAAATAAGAAGTGCATGTATGCAATCAGAAAATTAACATAAGGTACTAATGGAAATCTCACAATCCCGGAAACAACGGCGTACCTGAAGGGCCTAAACCATTGGGCGGTTCGATTTGCAATCAGGTGTCTACTGTAGAACAACCTGACGTAATATATTTTAGTCATCTATCCCTTTATCCCAATCTGCAAAAGGGAAGCATGAGATTTTCTTATTGATATCTATTTTATTAGTATTAAATTGTGAACAAATAATGGTTGCAGAAGAGCAGTTGTTTTCGGCATATTGATACGACACTTGCAATCCAATTGATTTTTAGGGCAGCAAATATAATATAACAGGAACATAAATTTGCATACTACCTATTTTTTAAACCGAAGAAGAAAGAAAAGAACTATAGCTGATTAAAATTCCCAATGTACACATTGAAAGGCTGGCTGACCGGCTTGGTCGTTGGGTACGGAGGAACAACAGCAGGTGCAGGTCGTGCTGGCTGCTAGGTATATTGGCTGTTCTTTGTCTTCGTCTTCCGATGGGGAGAAGGCGCACTACGATAGGGCCTCCTAGGCCTGCCGAGTGCCATCAGTCGCACGAACATAGAGCATCGTTCAGTCTCACTAGTTGAACACCACGATCTGCTGAAACCGTAGTAGAAAATACTAATCGAGTTCGAGAAGAATGTTGGTCCAGATCGGTCAGGGTCGGAGGGCAGATCGAGATCGAGGAGGAGGGCACACGACCTTAAGCGGCGAGGTGGTCGAGGACGTTGGTGAGATAGACTTGAAGAACCCCACGACTGGAGATTATGAGGATGAGGCAGCCGGTAGCAGGAGCCTCTGCACCTGGCCGGCGTATGCCATGACTTGCCGTCGCCGGTGTCACCTCTCCGTCGTGATCCGGACACGCAGGCACTGGCGGCGCCAGTTGGCGCATCCGTCCACGGGTAGGGCCAGGGCACTGCATCGGTGGGCGGCGCGAGCATGGCAGAGGAAGAGGTGAGGAAGCAGAGGCGGAGGCGCCGACGGTGTTTGTCTAGCGGAGGCGGCGAGGCTGAGGTTTTTTTTTTTTCTTTCAGTTAACACGAGGAGATGACGTTTTAACCAGAGGAGTTATATCTTTTAACCGGAGGATGCTCATTTTTTAAACAGAAGAGGCAGCTGGACCACGTGGCGAAAAAAAAGGGCAGGCGAAGACGACCGAAGGCCCCGATCTATTATCATCAATAGTGCCGAACAGTGCATGAGGGCCTGAGAGAGCAGCGATTTATTTGTGGGTAATGAATTTTATTTTATTATTATTACTATCCATGTTTCCTACAGTGATACCAACATGCCACTGAATATTTGTCGCTGCCTCTACAGGTGGTGATCAACTACGTACATGCAGTTTGAAACTTTCATATAAAACAAGTCTTTTTTTACATGTAAAATTTCATAACACAGTTTCTTTTACTATTTTACTGTTTACAAGTTTCATGTGTCCGTATCATCTCTTCTCGAAAAAGAAACGTCGCGATTAAACGAAATAAATGAGTGCAAGTTTCACGACGTTTCTAACGTTTTGGAAACAATACGGATATATTTTATAGAGATGAAACGTTTACTTTTTTTTTCTCCTCCTAATTTTATTAGGAAAAAGTAATGTAGCACTATATTTAATGTGTATAAAATCTCTCTGAAACTCATTGAAACTGTGATGGTTTAAATACTTTCGCAAATGCCTGTAATAGATTCAGGAGTTATGAGCTCCAGTAGTAGTACTCACACGAGGTGCCAAATTACTTGTCCAGTAGTAGCACAACTGCACAAGACTATCATGACAAACTCCATCTCGTCCAGGCGCACGTGTCACATCGGGATGTGGAGTCAGCCGCGTGACTAGTGTCTAGTATACTCGTCCACGCGTCGTAATTCGACTAGACGTAGCCACAGCGCCAGGTGAGAAAGAGAAACCCTCAATACCCATTTGTCTATTCTCCGTACGCGCTAAAGAATCTTCTGCGAACTATCTTTTGATGACTTTGGCACAGCACCGTGAAGACAAAAAGTTTTGGAATTTGAAAAGTAAATTTTTTTATAAGTGTTTAATCATAGTCTAAATAGGTTTAAAAGATTCGTCTCGTGGTTTACAGGTAAACTGTGTAAACATAAAAAATTTTATCTATATTTAATGCTTTATGTATATGCCACAACATTCGACGTGATGAGAATCTTAAAATTTTAAAGTGTAACTAAACAGGGCCTTTTAAGGGAGGGAGAAGCTAATCTGATGGCTCATTAGGCTTCAAAAGGACAATCTGACGAAGCAAATATGAATTAAGGACAGTGTCAATGCGATACTTCATGTTCAAGTTTCCAAGACTTGAAATCTTAAAATGATAAAATAGGACTCTCTTTCAATGTACAATTTCATCGTACGGTTTCGTAAATTATTTGGTCCCACTATATATGTCCAACAGGCCAGCCCGGCCTGGCACAGCACGAGCCCGTAGAGAGTCGGGCCGGCACGGCACGCGGGCCATGCGGGCCGTGCCGAGGCCGGCGTCGTGCTTGGCCAACAGCCTAGGCACGGCCTGCTGGGCCTTTTTTCAGGCCGGCCCGTGAAGCACGATGAGTTGCCGCCCCGAGCAGCTAGCCAGAGAGGGAAGCGTGAGAAGAGCGCCAGCCAGAGAGAGGGGGGAGGGGAGGAACGCGGCGGCACAGCGGGAAGGGGTGCGGCGGTGGCTGCGACCGGGACGTGCCGCTGCTGCCGAAGTTGTGTGCCGTCGCCGCCCGTGCGGGTGCGCCGCCATCGCTGCTCGTGCGGGTGCGCCGCCAACGCCGCTCGTGCGGATGCACCGCCGCCGCCGGCCCGTGCTAGGAGCAGGAGAGAGCGCGTGTCGCCGAGGGAGGGAGCTGCGCGGCGGCCACCGGTTGGCGGGAGCGGCAGAAGGTAGCGAGCGAGCGGCAAAAGGGAGCGGGTGAGGAAGAGGCGAAGAGCCGCGCGTGGGTGGGGCGGGGCCGCGGGCGCGTCTTGACGTGGCGGCGTGGGGAACGTGTGTGCGGTATGGTGGATTGGGAATCGATCTAGGGTTGAAAGGGGCTGGGGGAATGGGCTGTTAGCAGGCCTGGCATTGGATGGGCGACCGGGCCGTGCCGGGCTGGCAGGACGTGCCTGGGGTAAGGCCCAAGCACGGCCTGCTACCCGTGCCGGGCCCGCTGCTCATCGGGCCATGCCTTGCTTGGGCCGGGCCAAAATATCGTGCTTCGGACTGTGCCGTCGTGCCTCGAGCTGCATGGACATCTATAGATCCCACCAATCTCTCTTCTTTCTTCCTCATCCGTGCGTCGCAGCCAGGCAGAAATTTCACGACTGGCTAGAGGAGCCTGCGCGCTCGCGGCCGATGACGGAGGAGCTCCGCTCGCGTCTGGCGGAGGAACGCCACCTGCACACGCCTCTACCAGCAGCTGGCGGACCACTTCGGCTCGCTCGAGCGCGGCCTCGCCGCTTGCTCTGACGCGCTCCGTGTCCGCCGCGGGCCTTCGACGTGCGCACCCACCGCGCGCTCGGCGCGCTCCACCGCCGCGAGGCCTCCATCAACGCATCCGTCTCCTGCGTCCTCGACCACCTCCACTCGGCGGCGTTCCTGGGCCTCGCGGTGGCGCGCCGCAAGGAGGCGAACGCGCTGCAGGCCTAGGTGCCGGCGGCACTCAAGCAAGAACTGTTGATGGACTTACCAGTGGTTGAGAAACCAATTCCTGCTATTCTTATTAATTGTGATAATCAAACAGTGATCACAAAGGTGAAGAGTAGTCAGGATAATGCGAAGTCCAGCAAACATGTAAAGCGTAGACTGAAGTCTGTTAAAAAATTGAGGAGCTCCAGAGTAATAGCTGTGGATTATATCCAGACAGCTAAGAACCTGGCAGATCCCTGTACGAAGGGACTATCACATACCGTGATTGACAATGCATCGAAGGAGATGGGATTGAGACCCCAAGTGAGTTAACCTCAGTAGTAACCCAGCCTATGTGATCGGAGACCCCGTGAATTAGGATATGGGAAGAACAAGCTATTGGTTGACGGGAGAGTACAATTCTATTTTAACCCACTCCGCTGGAGATGCAGTACTCTCATTTCTGTAAGGCAGGTTGACTTTGTCTTAATGTGTTCTGAGGCTTTATAGCAAGATACTGTCCTACAGAGTATCCCTGTAAGAACACACCTATGTGAGCCCAACTGTTAGTCGCAGTTTATAAGAATTGGGAATTTTTTAAGAAGCTCATGAAGTGAGATAGGAGTATGACTTATACGCTCCACTCGCGGGGTTGGCTATGACAGCCTAGTATCAGTCAAGACTTCAAGAGAAGCCTATTCACACCAAACTGCCAATTCAAGGCCTAGTCCATTGTGTAGTTGTGGGTGGGTCTATCTTGTTGTTCTAGGTGGATGTTCAATCTTAACCGGTCTCCACTGAATAGCTGGTATATTAACAGTACTGTGGTACAGGGAGTATGACTCGCGTGCCCTTGGGATATGGTGGGGGATTGTTAGAAGATTTGGGCTATGGCCCAAAAATCTCCATAGAAATCCCAAAGGCCCACTCACACATGCATGCATATGTGACATGGTGGGGGATTTTATTCCCACCTTGCTAGTCTAAATGGAGTGAAGCCAACTTAAAAGTGTGGGCTATCCCCATCTAGTTGAAGCTATGTGAGAGAGGGAAAAAGAAGAAACACACGCGCGCGCTCGCTCGCCTTACCTCGTTGGGCCGGGCGGGGCGGGGCGCGCGCGCACGACATGTGCGTGAATGGTCCGGCGATTTCCCGCTCCAACCCTTGCGGGTGCGCGGCTTCCTTTTGCCACTCGAAATTTTTGCATGCATGGAGAAAATTGCGCTGGCCTATTTGGTAAGCAATTATTCTCGTATTATTGTAATTACATAAACGGCAGGTTAATTATCATAATGACTGTGATTGAGGGGCTAATTGGTTTCCTATTTGCTGCGACGCGTGCGCGTGTATAAATAAAGGGCGAGACGTCGTCCTCAATATACCGAGAATTATTTTCTCCCCGTTCCACTTTGCTGCACTGCCGCCGTCTTCCCCATCCCGCCGTCGACGTGCCATCGACGTAGGGGGCGCATCATGTTTTTGGGAAACGCCGTCGCGACTGTTCGCTGGACGTCTTCTTCCCTCTACGCCCGATGTTCGCGGATCTCCATCGACGATCTGCTTCGTCTTCTTTTGCGCTGTTAGCACCGACAACCCCACTGTAAGGATGTCCGCTCTCTCTCTATTGTTCATTCTCGCATCCTTTCTGTTGCTAGCACTAGATGTCGTGAATTTGTCTCTGATCGTAGTGCTAGTGTTAGATCTCAAATATGATTTACATGCTGTTGGTCTTTTTCTCATTGTCGGAATTAATTTGTGCATCGCTAAATTGCTATTATTTCCAACAATCTAAAAACTGATAGGCATTTAGCGATGACTAAGGGATACTCTGATGCGCTGAAACCGGAGAAGTTCACTGGTGTGAATTTCAAGAGATGGCAGACGAGGGCTCAGTTGTGGCTGACGGCTATGGGCGTGTTTTGGGTCGTGAGTAATCCTCCCGCACTACCTCTCATATCTGAGAGATATGTGCAGGAGTTTACTGCGGCTACGACGATTTTCGTCGGATGCGTTCTTAGCGTTCTCTCTGACCAGTTGTGTGATGTTTACATGAACATCAAGAGTGCTGCTGAACTGTGGGAGGCACTCGAACACAAGTTTGGTGATACAGATGCTGGGCACGAGCTGTACGTGATGGAGAAGTATCACGACTACAAAATGGTTGAAAACCGTTCGGTCGTGGAACAGGCTCATGAGTTCCAACTTATTGTGAGGGAACTTGAACAGCTCGGTCATGCTTTGCCTGATAAGTTTGTGGCTGGTGGAATTATTGCCAAATTACCTCCGTCATGGAGGAACTTTGCCACGGCTCTGAAACATAAAAGACAGAAAATCTTCGTTGAGGATTTGTTGGCTGGTCTTGATGTTAAAGAGAAGGCTCGGGCAAAGGATGCTCCACCAAAAGCACCTGAAGGGCAGTCCAGCGCTAATGTGATGCAGCACGCTGGCAAGAACAAACAAAAGGCTGTTCAGACTACTCAATTCAAGAAGAAAAAGATGAACATGGATGAAGTTGTGTACTTCGTTTGCGGTGAGACTGGACACTTCGCCAAGAAGTGCAAGAACCGCAAAGGCAAGAAGAATCAGCAAGGGCAGAAATCTGCCAACGTGACTATTGGCGATCCTAACGGATCTGGGTACGGTAATTCTTTACCTAGCGTATTTTCTGTATGTCAATCTAATGATTGGTGGATAGATACAGGAGCCAATATTCATGTTTGTACTGATATCTCTATGTTTTCATCTTACCAGGACATCCGAAGTTCAACCGTCATGATGTGGAATGGGTCGCATGCCACTGTTTTTGGTGTTGGTTCGGTCGATCTGAAGTTTACTTCGGGAAAGATCGTGCGGCTGAAGAACGTGCAGCATGCCCCTTCAATAAAGAAGAACCTCATTAGCGGATCCCTCCTATGTCGAGATGGGTTCAAGCTGGTATTCGAGTCTAATAAAGTAGTCATTTCGAGATATGGCTAGTTCATTGGCAAAGGCTATGATAGCGGAGGCTTGTTCCGCTTTTCACTCTCCGATTTCTGTAATAAAGTTGTGAACCATGTGTGTGATTCAAATAATTTGGTGGCTGATATATGACATTCACGTTTGTGTCACATTAATTTTGGTTGTATGTCGTGTCTATCCAGTATGAGTTTAATTCCGAATTTTTCTACTGTCAAACGCTCTAAGTGTCAAGTGTGTGTGCAAGCAAAGCAACCTCGTAAGCCACATAAGACTGTAGACGAGAGATGCACAACATTATTAGAGCTCATACATTCTGATATTTGTGAAATGAATGGTGTGTTGACAAAAGGAGGAAAAAGATATTTCATGACTTTAATTGATGATGCTACTAAGTATTGTTATGTATTTCTTCTAAAAACTAAAGATGAGGCGCTAGAATATTTTAAGACTTATAAAGCTGAGGTAGAGAATCAATTGAAAAAGAAAATCAAACGTGTTAGGTCTGAT